>OX402062.1:18438500-19692818 GCA_947859365.1 Archips crataeganus | reverse complement strand
CCTAACCTAACCTAACCTAACCTAACCTAACCTAACCTAACCTAACCTAACCTAACCTAACCTAACCTAACCTAACCTAACCTAACCTAACCTAACCTAACCTAACCTAACCTAACCTAACCTAACCTAACCTAACCTAACCTAACCTAACCTAACCTAACCTAACCTAACCTAACCTAACCTAACCTAACCTAACCTAACCTAACCTAACCTAACCTAACCTAACCTAACCTAACCTAACCTAACCTAACCTAACCTAACCTAACCTAACCTAACCTAACCTAACCTAACCTAACCTAACCTAACCTAACCTAACCTAACCTAACCTAACCTAACCTAACCTAACCTAACCTAACCTAACCTAACCTAACCTAACCTAACCTAACCTAACCTAACCTAACCTAACCTAACCTAACCTAACCTAACCTAACCTAACCTAACCTAACCTAACCTAACCTAACCTAACCTAACCTAACCTAACCTAACCTAACCTAACCTAACCTAACCTAACCTAACCTAACCTAACCTAACCTAACCTAACCTAACCTAACCTAACCTAACCTAACCTAACCTAACCTAACCTAACCTAACCTAACCTAACCTAACCTAACCTAACCTAACCTAACCTAACCTAACCTAACCTAACCTAACCTAACCTAACCTAACCTAACCTAACCTAACCTAACCTAACCTAACCTAACCTAACCTAACCTAACCTAACCTAACCTAACCTAACCTAACCTAACCTAACCTAACCTAACCTAACCTAACCTAACCTAACCTAACCTAACCTAACCTAACCTAACCTAACCTAACCTAACCTAACCTAACCTAACCTAACCTAACCTAACCTAACCTAACCTAACCTAACCTAACCTAACCTAACCTAACCTAACCTAACCTAACCTAACCTAACCTAACCTAACCTAACCTAACCTAACCTAACCTAACCTAACCTAACCTAACCTAACCTAACCTAACCTAACCTAACCTAACCTAACCTAACCTAACCTAACCTAACCTAACCTAACCTAACCTAACCTAACCTAACCTAACCTAACCTAACCTAACCTAACCTAACCTAACCTAACCTAACCTAACCTAACCTAACCTAACCTAACCTAACCTAACCTAACCTAACCTAACCTAACCTAACCTAACCTAACCTAACCTAACCTAACCTAACCTAACCTAACCTAACCTAACCTAACCTAACCTAACCTAACCTAACCTAACCTAACCTAACCTAACCTAACCTAACCTAACCTAACCTAACCTAACCTAACCTAACCTAACCTAACCTAACCTAACCTAACCTAACCTAACCTAACCTAACCTAACCTAACCTAACCTAACCTAACCTAACCTAACCTAACCTAACCTAACCTAACCTAACCTAACCTAACCTAACCTAACCTAACCTAACCTAACCTAACCTAACCTAACCTAACCTAACCTAACCTAACCTAACCTAACCTAACCTAACCTAACCTAACCTAACCTAACCTAACCTAACCTAACCTAACCTAACCTAACCTAACCTAACCTAACCTAACCTAACCTAACCTAACCTAACCTAACCTAACCTAACCTAACCTAACCTAACCTAACCTAACCTAACCTAACCTAACCTAACCTAACCTAACCTAACCTAACCTAACCTAACCTAACCTAACCTAACCTAACCTAACCTAACCTAACCTAACCTAACCTAACCTAACCTAACCTAACCTAACCTAACCTAACCTAACCTAACCTAACCTAACCTAACCTAACCTAACCTAACCTAACCTAACCTAACCTAACCTAACCTAACCTAACCTAACCTAACCTAACCTAACCTAACCTAACCTAACCTAACCTAACCTAACCTAACCTAACCTAACCTAACCTAACCTAACCTAACCTAACCTAACCTAACCTAACCTAACCTAACCTAACCTAACCTAACCTAACCTAACCTAACCTAACCTAACCTAACCTAACCTAACCTAACCTAACCTAACCTAACCTAACCTAACCTAACCTAACCTAACCTAACCTAACCTAACCTAACCTAACCTAACCTAACCTAACCTAACCTAACCTAACCTAACCTAACCTAACCTAACCTAACCTAACCTAACCTAACCTAACCTAACCTAACCTAACCTAACCTAACCTAACCTAACCTAACCTAACCTAACCTAACCTAACCTAACCTAACCTAACCTAACCTAACCTAACCTAACCTAACCTAACCTAACCTAACCTAACCTAACCTAACCTAACCTAACCTAACCTAACCTAACCTAACCTAACCTAACCTAACCTAACCTAACCTAACCTAACCTAACCTAACCTAACCTAACCTAACCTAACCTAACCTAACCTAACCTAACCTAACCTAACCTAACCTAACCTAACCTAACCTAACCTAACCTAACCTAACCTAACCTAACCTAACCTAACCTAACCTAACCTAACCTAACCTAACCTAACCTAACCTAACCTAACCTAACCTAACCTAACCTAACCTAACCTAACCTAACCTAACCTAACCTAACCTAACCTAACCTAACCTAACCTAACCTAACCTAACCTAACCTAACCTAACCTAACCTAACCTAACCTAACCTAACCTAACCTAACCTAACCTAACCTAACCTAACCTAACCTAACCTAACCTAACCTAACCTAACCTAACCTAACCTAACCTAACCTAACCTAACCTAACCTAACCTAACCTAACCTAACCTAACCTAACCTAACCTAACCTAACCTAACCTAACCTAACCTAACCTAACCTAACCTAACCTAACCTAACCTAACCTAACCTAACCTAACCTAACCTAACCTAACCTAACCTAACCTAACCTAACCTAACCTAACCTAACCTAACCTAACCTAACCTAACCTAACCTAACCTAACCTAACCTAACCTAACCTAACCTAACCTAACCTAACCTAACCTAACCTAACCTAACCTAACCTAACCTAACCTAACCTAACCTAACCTAACCTAACCTAACCTAACCTAACCTAACCTAACCTAACCTAACCTAACCTAACCTAACCTAACCTAACCTAACCTAACCTAACCTAACCTAACCTAACCTAACCTAACCTAACCTAACCTAACCTAACCTAACCTAACCTAACCTAACCTAACCTAACCTAACCTAACCTAACCTAACCTAACCTAACCTAACCTAACCTAACCTAACCTAACCTAACCTAACCTAACCTAACCTAACCTAACCTAACCTAACCTAACCTAACCTAACCTAACCTAACCTAACCTAACCTAACCTAACCTAACCTAACCTAACCTAACCTAACCTAACCTAACCTAACCTAACCTAACCTAACCTAACCTAACCTAACCTAACCTAACCTAACCTAACCTAACCTAACCTAACCTAACCTAACCTAACCTAACCTAACCTAACCTAACCTAACCTAACCTAACCTAACCTAACCTAACCTAACCTAACCTAACCTAACCTAACCTAACCTAACCTAACCTAACCTAACCTAACCTAACCTAACCTAACCTAACCTAACCTAACCTAACCTAACCTAACCTAACCTAACCTAACCTAACCTAACCTAACCTAACCTAACCTAACCTAACCTAACCTAACCTAACCTAACCTAACCTAACCTAACCTAACCTAACCTAACCTAACCTAACCTAACCTAACCTAACCTAACCTAACCTAACCTAACCTAACCTAACCTAACCTAACCTAACCTAACCTAACCTAACCTAACCTAACCTAACCTAACCTAACCTAACCTAACCTAACCTAACCTAACCTAACCTAACCTAACCTAACCTAACCTAACCTAACCTAACCTAACCTAACCTAACCTAACCTAACCTAACCTAACCTAACCTAACCTAACCTAACCTAACCTAACCTAACCTAACCTAACCTAACCTAACCTAACCTAACCTAACCTAACCTAACCTAACCTAACCTAACCTAACCTAACCTAACCTAACCTAACCTAACCTAACCTAACCTAACCTAACCTAACCTAACCTAACCTAACCTAACCTAACCTAACCTAACCTAACCTAACCTAACCTAACCTAACCTAACCTAACCTAACCTAACCTAACCTAACCTAACCTAACCTAACCTAACCTAACCTAACCTAACCTAACCTAACCTAACCTAACCTAACCTAACCTAACCTAACCTAACCTAACCTAACCTAACCTAACCTAACCTAACCTAACCTAACCTAACCTAACCTAACCTAACCTAACCTAACCTAACCTAACCTAACCTAACCTAACCTAACCTAACCTAACCTAACCTAACCTAACCTAACCTAACCTAACCTAACCTAACCTAACCTAACCTAACCTAACCTAACCTAACCTAACCTAACCTAACCTAACCTAACCTAACCTAACCTAACCTAACCTAACCTAACCTAACCTAACCTAACCTAACCTAACCTAACCTAACCTAACCTAACCTAACCTAACCTAACCTAACCTAACCTAACCTAACCTAACCTAACCTAACCTAACCTAACCTAACCTAACCTAACCTAACCTAACCTAACCTAACCTAACCTAACCTAACCTAACCTAACCTAACCTAACCTAACCTAACCTAACCTAACCTAACCTAACCTAACCTAACCTAACCTAACCTAACCTAACCTAACCTAACCTAACCTAACCTAACCTAACCTAACCTAACCTAACCTAACCTAACCTAACCTAACCTAACCTAACCTAACCTAACCTAACCTAACCTAACCTAACCTAACCTAACCTAACCTAACCTAACCTAACCTAACCTAACCTAACCTAACCTAACCTAACCTAACCTAACCTAACCTAACCTAACCTAACCTAACCTAACCTAACCTAACCTAACCTAACCTAACCTAACCTAACCTAACCTAACCTAACCTAACCTAACCTAACCTAACCTAACCTAACCTAACCTAACCTAACCTAACCTAACCTAACCTAACCTAACCTAACCTAACCTAACCTAACCTAACCTAACCTAACCTAACCTAACCTAACCTAACCTAACCTAACCTAACCTAACCTAACCTAACCTAACCTAACCTAACCTAACCTAACCTAACCTAACCTAACCTAACCTAACCTAACCTAACCTAACCTAACCTAACCTAACCTAACCTAACCTAACCTAACCTAACCTAACCTAACCTAACCTAACCTAACCTAACCTAACCTAACCTAACCTAACCTAACCTAACCTAACCTAACCTAACCTAACCTAACCTAACCTAACCTAACCTAACCTAACCTAACCTAACCTAACCTAACCTAACCTAACCTAACCTAACCTAACCTAACCTAACCTAACCTAACCTAACCTAACCTAACCTAACCTAACCTAACCTAACCTAACCTAACCTAACCTAACCTAACCTAACCTAACCTAACCTAACCTAACCTAACCTAACCTAACCTAACCTAACCTAACCTAACCTAACCTAACCTAACCTAACCTAACCTAACCTAACCTAACCTAACCTAACCTAACCTAACCTAACCTAACCTAACCTAACCTAACCTAACCTAACCTAACCTAACCTAACCTAACCTAACCTAACCTAACCTAACCTAACCTAACCTAACCTAACCTAACCTAACCTAACCTAACCTAACCTAACCTAACCTAACCTAACCTAACCTAACCTAACCTAACCTAACCTAACCTAACCTAACCTAACCTAACCTAACCTAACCTAACCTAACCTAACCTAACCTAACCTAACCTAACCTAACCTAACCTAACCTAACCTAACCTAACCTAACCTAACCTAACCTAACCTAACCTAACCTAACCTAACCTAACCTAACCTAACCTAACCTAACCTAACCTAACCTAACCTAACCTAACCTAACCTAACCTAACCTAACCTAACCTAACCTAACCTAACCTAACCTAACCTAACCTAACCTAACCTAACCTAACCTAACCTAACCTAACCTAACCTAACCTAACCTAACCTAACCTAACCTAACCTAACCTAACCTAACCTAACCTAACCTAACCTAACCTAACCTAACCTAACCTAACCTAACCTAACCTAACCTAACCTAACCTAACCTAACCTAACCTAACCTAACCTAACCTAACCTAACCTAACCTAACCTAACCTAACCTAACCTTTTTTTTTTTTTTTTTTTTGGTGTGGAAAATGCACCTTATGCATCGTCTCCGTTCGGGGAAACGGAGGTATGTGGGGCTCTCCCCAAGGGGCCTACCCACTAAAAACCACACGGATTCCCTCGTCTGCCATTGTGAACGCCACGGGAGCAAAATGTGTCACCGCAACGCCCACTGGCCGCCCCGGGATGGGGCTCCTCTGTCGACACCGTGCAATGCGGGCTCGGCACTCCCCGGCCTCCCCCGCTGGTGAAGGATTGTTTAAAGAGGTTTACTCCTCGTGGCTTCCGCAGTCGCCCACGTTCCCGGCAAGCCGGGTTTACGTGCCCTCACGTAAGCTCCCGCGCCCTCATGTCCTGTTCTGAAAGCAGAGCGGTACCGAGGGCACGGTTGCTTCCGCCCTGAGGCTCCCCCTCACGTTTCCCTGCTCGGGCCACAGAGCAGGTACTAGGTTCAGGTTCACCTCCTTCCTTCCGTCCGTCTCTAAACCCCAAAACTAACCCTCCCCATCAGGCGTTTGGCACCTCCAGGCAGGTTGCAGAGCCTTGAACCGTTCGGTAGCCCAGGCCGTGTGGCGAGTACGGCGGGGCTAGGTACTAGGAACAAGGTTGCAGAGCCTACACTGTTAGCAACCGAACGCCTGTCCCTCCTATGCTTTCCCTCCCCATATAGGGCGTAAGTCACATCAAGGCCTGTTGCAGAGCCCTGACACCTTTCGCATAGCCCAGGCCGTGTGACCAGCACGGCGGGGCTACTTACTCAGTGCAGGGATGCAGAGCAGCTTCCCGTCAGCTACCTTACGCCCGTCCTCACAGAATACATACATATGATACATACGTGGCCCATATAATACACATATAGATATCCCTCCCAAGACATACCACTACAGGCCAGCGGCCCGAGCGCTACTCTTCCCCCTTTGTAGGCCCTCTGCCAGGGGGGAACCGTAACGCTCATGCAGCCCAAAAGCTACCTTTGACGGGGGCGGGAAAGGTAAATTTTAAGCGCACGTAGCAGTAGTCGTCCCTCTATACCCCATCCCTCCCAGTCGGATATTAGCCACCGGTAAGATAATGTACAAATACATTAGCTTACCGTTGTTGCCCAGGGTGCACCGTCCCAGGCGTTACCCTTCCCCACCCCATGAGGCCTACGCCTCGGATAGAAGGGAGTGGTAACCTAACCTAACCTAACCTAACCTAACCTAACCTAACCTAACCTAACCTAACCTAACCTAACCTAACCTAACCTAACCTAACCTAACCTAACCTAACCTTTTTTTTTTTTTTTTTTTTGGTGTGGAAAATGCACCTTATGCATCGTCTCCGTTCGGGGAAACGGAGGTATGTGGGGCTCTCCCCAAGGGGCCTACCCACTAAAAACCACACGGATTCCCTCGTTTGCCATTGTGAACGCCACGGGAGCAAAATGTGTCACCGCAACGCCCACTGGCCGCCCCGGGATGGGGCTCCTCTGTCGACACCGTGCAATGCGGGCTCGGCACTCCCCGGCCTCCCCCGCTGGTGAAGGATTGTTTAAAGAGGTTTACTCCTCGTGGCTTCCGCAGTCGCCCACGTTCCCGGCAAGCCGGGTTTACGTGCCCTCACGTAAGCTCCCGCGCCCTCATGTCCTGCTCTGAAAGCAGAGCGGTACCGAGGGCACGGTTGCTTCCGCCCTGAAGCTCCCCCTCACGTTTCCCTGCTCGGGCCACAGAGCAGGTACTAGGTTCAGGTTCACCTCCTTCCTTCCGTCCCTCTCTCAACCCCAAAACTAACCCTCCCCATCAGGCGTTTGGCACCTCCAGGCAGGTTGCAGAGCCTTGAACCGTTCGGTAGCCCAGGCCGTGTGGCGAGTACGGCGGGGCTAGGTACTAGGAACAAGGTTGCAGAGCCTACACTGTTAGCAACCGAACGCCTGTCCCTCCTATGCTTACCCTCCCCATATAGGGCGTAAGTCACATCCAGGCCTGTTGCAGAGCCCTGACACCTTTCGCATAGCCCAGGCCGTGTGACCAGCACGGCGGGGCTACTTACTCAGTGCAGGGATGCAGAGCAGCTTCCCGTCAGCTACCTTACGCCCGTCCTCACAAAATATATACATACCATACATAGGTGGCCCATAAAATACACATATAGATATCCCTCCCAAGACATACCACTACAGGCCAGCGGCCCGAGCGCTACTCTTCCCCCTTTGTAGGCCCTCTGCCAGGGGGGAACCGTAACGCTCATGCAGCCCAAAAGCTATCTTTCCCGGGGGCGGGAAAGGTAAATTTTAAGCGCACGTAGCAGTAGTCGTCCCTCTATACCCCATTCCCCCCAGTCGGATATTAGCCAACGGTAAGATAATGTACAAATACATTAGCTTACCGTTGTTGCCCAGGGTGCACCGTCCCAGGCGTTACCCTTCCCCACCCCATGAGGCCTACGCCTCGGATAGAAGGGAGTGGTAACGCCCGGGCACTCGAGGAGGTTTCCGACACCGCACCCCAACCTAACCTAACCTAACCTAACCTAACCTAACCTAACCTAACCTAACCTAACCTAACCTAACCTAACCTAACCTAACCTAACCTAACCTAACCTAACCTAACCTAACCTAACCTAACCTAACCTAACCTAACCTAACCTAACCTAACCTAACCTAACCTAACCTAACCTAACCTAACCTAACCTAACCTAACCTAACCTAACCTAACCTAACCTAACCTAACCTAACCTAACCTAACCTAACCTAACCTAACCTAACCTAACCTAACCTAACCTAACCTAACCTAACCTAACCTAACCTAACCTAACCTAACCTAACCTAACCTAACCTAACCTAACCTAACCTAACCTAACCTAACCTAACCTAACCTAACCTAACCTAACCCAGTTACGTTCGATCCGCGCTCTTGAACGTCACGAATTCCACGTGCTCCGCACTTAAAAAATCGAAAAAGTGGTTATTTTACGTCCGATTTACAAGTGTGATACACCATTGGAATCGCCCCATCGACGCGCATGTGGGCGAGGTGAAATCAAGTGTCTAAAGTGAAAGGCAAAAAAGTTTGTGTGAAATAACCTCACTTTTTGAGGTTAAAGTGAGAAATTTCATCTTTAACTGCGTGCGGCGTGCGATTAGTCGCTGCGACCTATTGGTTGCGGCGCATCGCCGTGTGCGCCTCAGCGCCCTCTTTCCGCCGAGCCAACTCGCGGATTTTTCCGCTGAGGAAATCCGGCGGAAATTGAAGAAAACCAAAAACCACGTGTCGGCGTGGTCTGACTTCTGGCTGTGCCAGAGCGACTCAACTTCGTGGGAAGGAGCCTTGCTGTAGCTGTAGCCTGGAACCGCAAGTTGTTGAATTTTATCACTTCTGGTTTTCGAACAATAAATTTTTGAAAGTGAAAATTTTGAACCTTATTTGTGTAAAACCTGTTGGAGACGCGTGGATTTTGCCACTGCTATTATTTGCGGGCAGCGTGGTACTACGTAGCTATAAGTTTATTTTAATTTTTTCGGCTCTTGGACTCTGAAAATTTTTTGAAAAACCAAATTTTTTGTTTTTTCAAAAAAATTTTATCTTTCTGTTTTATTTCTATATTGTTTTATACTGTGTCTTGTGCGCCTTGTCTTCTTGTATTTTTTGCATATTTTTTCATATTTTTGCGCCCTTTGGTTCGGGACTTATTAATTTTTTTCTAAATTTCTTTATAAATTCTAAATTAATAGAAATTAATTATTTCTGACCTCGGGATTATGTTCAGAGACGGTGTATTATCCGACCTGAGCCGTCGCGCGGGTCGGAAATAATTAAAAACAACGAAGTTTGCTTTTTTTCGGCCATTTTGTTTTTGATACCAGGTTTTTAATTGTGTTTTTCTCCCGAACCCCTGGTCGTGGAAATCTGGGAAAGGTTTCAGTATTTCTTATTTTTCGGCCCCTACCCGCTCCCATCAAAATTTTTTACTTCTGGCGCATAGGTATTTTTTGTGCTGAAAACGTTTTAGGGAGCAAGAGGAGGTTAAGGGATCATTGCTGGAGAAAACCCGGTAGTCCTCCGACGCCTGGTTCCAGAGTTATCGACTCCTAAAGTTGGAGTTTGACAGCTCGGCGGCCATTTTTCTTTTCTTTCAGCCGCTATAACTCGGGAAGTAGGGGTCTCAGCGACCTGCGGTTTTCTTCAGCAGATCCGGGGGCTTGTTGTCTACCCGCCCCTCTACTTTTCAGGCCATTTCAGGCCCTGAAAAATTTGTCTCCCGGAAGCGGGCTCGGCAGTGAGAGGTGTTAGAGCGAAGCCGGACAGAGAAAATCCCACTGTTCTACGACCACTGGGGGCGGAGTTGCTGGCGGTCAAAACTTGTGTTTGACAGTTCTGGCCGCCATCTTGGAGTTTTTCCACCTCCGATATCTCCGGAACGGTGTGTCCTAGAGTTCTGGGGTTTTCTTTGTTAGGGAGCCCGGTCGGAACTCTACCCGACGAGACTTTTTTCAGGAAGGATCTGGACACTTTGATCCTGAAAAATTTTCAGGACTCCGATCTTCCTGAAACTGGTCTCTAACGGAGCGTCTTGAAGAGCTCTCTTAGGGGAAGGAAACCGCGTTCCGATTGGACCACTGGTTCCTGAGATACGTCCTGGTATCGGTTTTCGGCGGCCATTTTGTTTTTGGTACCGAGAATTGTGACCGGTCATATCTCTGGAACCCTTGGAGCTAGCGGGACGTGCTTGGTGTCCCCTGGGAGCGCTCGGGGAGAGCTATCCCTTGGGTGGAGTCACGTTGCTCTACATAGAGCCGAAATAGGTTTAAGACGAAAAAATTTTATTTTTTTTATTTTTATTGTTAGCTGTAAGTAGTGTTAAGACCTGTACTGTATAGTGCAAATTTATTGATGTTGATTTAGTCTCTACATAGAGCCTTAACTATTTTGTATTTAACTTTTTTGTGCTATTTTTCTTATAAGTTAACTGGGTTATATGTGGTCTGGTATTTGGGTCACTTCAGTCCTGTGACAACAGACTAAAGGTTGAACCTTTTGTAATTTTCTTCTTTTTTATTTGAGGTTTCTTCTAATTGACAGGCAGTCCTTTTACAACTGCCTATCAGGACAGAGTCGGGGACTCAATTTTATTTCTAGAGCGACAAACCTCATTTCATTTTATTTTAATTCGTAATTGACTAACACGGGAGATACAGCTGATACCACATATACCACTTTTACAACTGACCGGATCAGCTGTATCGACCTTACTCGCACGGACTGTGCCTCCAACATGTTCGGGATGAGGACCCCTGCTAGGAAGCCTACGGGCGATAAGTCTCCCCTCAATGAATTGAGCCCGGTAGCGAAGGTAGGGAAAGTTGGGCGAAGCATCGGGGATTGGGAAGCCGGGGCTCTTAACATCACCCAGACTCTGACGGATGATACTGCTAAGGCGGGTCCCTCAGGGGCTAAGTCGGCGACTCTGGGTGGTGATAAGCAAACACCCGTGTTAAAGACTTCTAGCCCTATTGCAGAGCAATTGTCAGAAAGGGTGGCGGAGGCGAGGAAGATCCTGCATAAGGGGAAGACTCACCTGAATGCCGCCAGGAACCTGAAAGCTGAAATAAAGACTGAGGTGACAATTGCTCTTGATAAGCTCTATCAAATTATAAAGAGCATGGATGGTGCTAAGGCGGACACCAAATCCAAGAATGGAGAGCGGACAGGTCCTAAGAAAACAGACTCTTCTAAAGTTATTGCCATCCCTGGTGGTGTTCCTCGTCCTGAAGACCACGAGCTATCCAGGAAACTTGACGAGCACCAGTTGCTGATAGAGGCAAGTAACAGGAGAATGGAGGAGCTCAAGGAGACTCTTGAGTTCACTCTTGAGAAGTTGTCTGAAAAGACTTATGCCGAGGCAACTGCCAGTCATCCTGAAAAACTCGCACAGAAGCGAGGTACCTTGCACTCTGTGTGTGTTACCTCTAGGAACGAAGCGGAGTCTGGGGAAGTCGTTTTAGAGAAAATCAGGGAGGCGGTTGATGCCAAGGAAGGCTGGATAAAGGTTGAAAAGGTGAGGAAGGCTAAGGACAGGAAAGTTATAATTGGATTAAGGACGAGAGAGGACAGGGACAGAATTAAGGAACGGCTAAGAACGAACGGAGCCGATCTCAGTGTCGAGGAAGTGCAAAACAAGGACCCGTTACTGGTCCTAAGGAGCGTACTCGCAGTCAATACTGACGATGACATAGAGAAGGCTCTGAGGAACCAGAACCGAGGTGTTTTCAGCGGCCTCGACGCTGAGAACGACAGGATAAAAGTTCGGTATCGGAGAAGGACGCGGAACCCCCACACTGGCCACGTTGTTGTTAGTGTCTCGCCGGTCATCTGGCGCAGGATGCTAGACAAAGGATATGCGCATATCGACCTTCAGCGTATCCGGGTCGAGGATCAGACCCCACTTATGCAGTGTACTCGCTGCTTGGGTTTTGGCCACGGCAAAAAATACTGCACTGAATCAGTGGATGTATGTAGTCATTGCGGTGGCCCACACCTAAGGAGCGAGTGCGCTGATTTTCTAGCTCATGTGCCCCCGAGCTGCAGGAACTGCGCAAAGGGCGGTCTGGAACGTGCGGAGCACGATGCGTTTAGCCACGATTGTCCAACGCGGAAGAGATGGGATGAGATAGCGAGGGCAACCGTGGCTTACTGCTAAGGGCAGCCAGGTGGCAAATAAGGTATACAAGATTGCCCAAGCTAACCTTCGACGATCCAAACTGGCGACCGATGAGTTGATGGTCGAGGCGGTGAAGCGAGATTTTGCAGTCGCATTAGTTCAGGAGCCGTACGTGGGGTCGATCGGGGAGATGAGGGGTCGCAGAGGAATGAGAGTCTTTCAGGGCGCTAGTGTGGATGGGGGAACTGTTAAAGCTGCGATAGTGGTTTTTGACCAGGATTTAGATGTAATACAGTTCCCCAAACTCACCACTAATAACATCGTAGTGGTGAGGATTCAGACTGGTGCCTGGAGGATTACTTTGTCCTCTGTCTACCTCGAGTGTCCCCAGCATGATCACCCCATAGGTGCGGACCTGGATCGCTTGGCCCACATAAGCCGACAAATCGGTTCGACGGGGTGGATTGTCGGAGGTGATATGAACGCAAAGAGTATGTGGTGGGGGAGTCCTATAACTGATCGTAGGGGGGAAGAGCTCGCCGGCTGTCTTGATGATCTGGGTCTGGCTATACTTAACCAGGGGAGCGTTCCGACTTTTGATACCATAAGAGGGGGTAAAAGGTACCAGAGCTTCGTTGACGTTACGGCCTGCTCGTCGGATATCTTGTGCTTCGTTGACAACTGGAGAGTGGAAGAGAACCTCACGAGCTCGGACCATAACGGTATAGTGTTTCACATTGGATTACAGAGATCAAAAGGCATGAGCATATCCCGGACTACAAGAAAATTTAATACTAAAAAGGCTAATTGGCAGGATTTTAGTGTAAAACTCGGCCAATTACTTGTGGATAGCAATATTACGTGTAATGAAATAAAACAAGTATATAATACAACACAGTTAGAGGCAATAGTACAGAAATTGATTGAAAATATAACAATAGCATGCTCACAGTCAATGCCGGGTAAAAAATCCAAAGAAACACTTGCTGTTCCGTGGTGGTCCGAGGAACTCGCTGATATGAAGAGGGAGGTCACTCGGCGCAAGCGCAGGATCCGATGGGCGGCCCCGGTCCGAAGGCCTTATGTTGTCAAGGAGTATCTGGAACAAAAAGCCAGGTATGAGTCGGAGGTAACCAGGGCGCAGATTGACAGCTGGAGGGAGTTCTGCGGGAAACAGGACAGGGAGAGTCTATGGGACGGAATTTATAGGGTTATTGGAAGAACTACGCGGAGGAATGAGGATCTGCCTCTGGTGGAAAACGGTGATACCCTGGACACCAAGGGATCCGTGAGGTTGCTTGCTGAGACCTTTTACCCGGAGGACCTCGAAAGCGCTGATAACATCCAACACAAGGAGACCCGGCTGAAGGCTGAGACGGTGAACGCTGGGACGCAAGTTGGTGCTTGTGACCCGCCGTTCACCATGAAGGAGCTAGTCGTGGCCAGTGAATCTTTTAATCCCAAAAAGGCCCCGGGTGAAGACGGTTTCACCGCGGATATATGCCTTCGTGTGGTGAAGGGCCATCCGGAGCTCCTTTTGCAGCTTTTCAACAAGTGCCTAGAATGCGAGTATTTTCCTGTCGCCTGGAAGAGGGCAGTAGTGATAGTGCTGCGGAAGCCTGGAAAGAGCGATTATACCGTCCCGAAGTCTCACAGACCTATTGGCCTCCTATCCATATTGGGTAAAATTTATGAGAAGATGTTGGTGACCCGCCTCAAATTCCATTTATTACCAGGGATGAGCCCCCGCCAGTTCGGGTTCATGCCACAACGAAGCACCGAAGACTCCCTCTATAATCTAATGCAGCACATCCGCGGTAAACTAGGTGAAAAGAAAATTGTTACTTTAATTTCGCTGGATATAGAGGGAGCCTTCGATAGCGCATGGTGGCCAGCCATTAGAGTCCGACTGGCGGAGGAAAGTTGTCCACTGAATTTGAGGAGGGTCATCGACAGCTATCTTAGGGATCGGGAGGTCGTGGTTAGGTATGCGGGAGAACAGCACGTTAGATCGACGGAGAAGGGCTGTGTGCAGGGTTCCATAGGGGGCCCAATCCTATGGAACATTCTGTTGGACCCTCTCTTGAAAGATCTGGATTTCCGGGGTTGCTTTTGCCAGGCTTTCGCAGACGATGTTGTGATGGTTTTTGATGGAAGCACGTCGCAGGAAGTGGAGAGGCAGGCAAATCCCGCTCTTGAACATGTTTGGGCGTGGGGGGTAAAAAACAAACTCAAATTTGCACCGCACAAGACCAGCGCAATGGTAATCACTAGGAAGCTGAAATATGACACCCCACGCCTAACCATGGGAGGGACCGAGATTTGCTTTGCAGAGGACGTGAAACTGTTGGGTGTGACCATCGACAACAAACTGACTTTCAACACTCACATCACGAATGTTTGTAGGAAGGCGACGGGCATATATAGGCAGTTGGCGAGGGCTGCGAAAGTGAGTTGGGGGCTGCATCCTGAGGTTGTGAGAACGATCTACGTGGCTACCATCGAGCCGGTGGTTTTGTACGCAGCAAGTGTCTGGGCACCGGCTGCGGACAAAATCATGACGAGGAAGAAGTTTGAGGTGCTGCAGCGTGGCATCGCGCAGAAGCAGTGTAGAGCTTACCGCACTGTCTCGTTGAACGCTGCACTGCTGCTGGCTGGAATGCTCCCTCTCGACCTTCGAGTTCGTGAGGTGGCCTCACTTTATGAGGCCAAGAAGGGGGCAAACCTGCCGCAGCTCGGTGACAGGGAGGTGGAGCGGAGAGGTTCGGCACTGGAGGTGCCTCATCCGGCTGAGCTCTTGGACTTAGAGTTTGGAGTTCTTGGTGACCAACAGGCTTTGGAGAGTAACGGCAATTTCCATACAAGAGTATTTACCGATGGGAGCAAGATTGGTGGCAGGGTCGGCGCAGCGCTGTCAATTTGGCAGGGTGACGCCGAAACTAGGGCTGCCAAGCTTGCTCTCGCAGATTATTGCACCGTTTATCAAGCCGAGCTTCTGGCGCTGCGCGAGGCTACGGATGTAGCTCTTAAGGGTAGGGGGTCTTCTGTTGGAATCTACAGCGACTCCAGGGCGGCATTACAGACTGTCGTTAACAGCCGTTGCCTCCACCCGCTGGCCATATCCGCTAGGGAGAATATCCGAGCCATCTCTCTCCAGGGCCGTCAAATCTCGCTCTTTTGGATTAAGGCCCATGCGGGTTTGGAGGGCAATGAGAGGGCCGATTATCTGGCTAAGGAGGCTGCTGTGGGGTCCAAAAGAAGACCCAATTATGATCGCTGCCCGGTATCACACATCAAGCGTATTCTGCGCATGGATACGCTTGATGTGTGGAATCAGAGATATAAATCTAGTACGTCTGCCTCGACCACTAAGGTGTTCTTCCCGGACGCGGTGGAGGCACATGGAGTGGTAAGAACGATCGTTCCCAGTGGCATTTTGACTCAGATAATGACGGGGCACGGTGGGTTCTCTGAGTATTTGCATCGGTTTAAGTGCAAGGAGGACCCATCGTGCTCCTGTGAGCCAGGGGTATCAGAGACCGTAATACATCTGATAGTAGATTGTCCGATATATAGTTTGGAGAGGTTTAATATCGAAAATGAATTGGACATCAAGCTTACTAAAGAAAGTATAAGAGAGGTAATTAGTGGTAAAAATAGAAACAAGTTTATAAAATATTGTCTAGACATTGCTAAGAAGGTCATTGTAAAGAACAAAACGAGAGTAGCATAGTATGCTAATATGATATAGTGTTTATATTAAAAATTAGCATACGTAAAATGGATGTTAAATGTATTAGTTAATAAATTTTAAATAGCAGTAATGATAATGTGATAAGGGTTAGTAATAAGATACTTGTAAGGAACTTGAGCTTGTATAATTGTTAAGCATGTAAAACTGTAACTAAAATGTTAGTATAGGTTAATGATAAGAAACTATTGTGGGAACATTTGTATATTTGTGAATTAAAATAAAAATGTACCCTGAAACCCATTCCCCCCTGTTAGTTTTAAGAAAGAATACAAGAGGATGCATGACAAGTGAATAGAATACGAGATAGACGAGAGTGGTACTAGAGGCCGGAATGTGAGAAGGAAATTATTGGATATAGATAGATAATAAGTCAGATAGAGTAGATTGAAGGGTCGGATCCCAAGAAAATATGAGGATGCAAAAAAGAAAGAAAAAGTATGCAGCATAAAAGTACGAGATGTAGCAAGTGATGGAACTGGTATGAAAGGAGTTGCGGATATAGGCTCTGCATTTATGTGGAGGTAGCTAGTGAAAAAAAAAAAAAAAAAAAAAAAAAAAAAAAAAAAAAAAAAAAAAAAAAAAACCTAACCTAACCTAACCTAACCTAACCTAACCTAACCTAACCTAACCTAACCTAACCTAACCTAACCTAACCTAACCTAACCTAACCTAACCTAACCTAACCTAACCTAACCTAACCTAACCTAACCTAACCTAACCTAACCTAACCTAACCTAACCTAACCTAACCAGTACGTCTCAAGAGATTGAGCGGCGGGCAAACCTCGCTCTCGAACGTGTCTGGGCGTGGGGAGTCAAGAGCAAGCTTAAGTTTGCTCCTCAGAAAACAAATGCTATGTTGATAACCAAAAAACTTAAGTATGACACCCCGCGCCTGGTCATGGGAGGGATAGAGGTTTGTTATGCGGATGAGATAAAACTACTGGGTGTGACCATTGATAGCAAGCTAACTTTTAATTCGCATATTAGCAATGTTTGCCGGAAAGCTGCGGGGTTGTATAAGCAACTGGCAAGGGCGGCAAGGGTGAGCTGGGGGCTACACCCTGAGGTGGTAAGAACTATTTATGTGGCGACAATTGAGCCGGTGATTTTATATGCAGCTAGTGTTTGGGCGCCGGCTGCGGAGAAGCTTATGTCCAGGAAGAAGTTCGAGGTGGTGCAGAGAGGCATTGCGCAAAAACAGTGCGGTGCCTACCGCACCGTCTCCTTAAACGCTGCAATGTTGTTGACAGGGATGCTCCCTCTTGACCTCCGAGTTCGTGAGGTGGCCTCATTATATGAGGCCAGGAAGGGAGCAAACTTGTTGCAACTAGGCGATAGGGAGGTGGAGCGGAGGGCATCGGCGCTGGAGGCGCCCCATCCTGCAGAGCTCATGAATATTGAGTTTGGTATCCTTGGCGACCGGGAGGCTCTGGATAACAGTGGTAACTATCACACCCGAATTTATACCGACGGGAGCAAGATTGGCGGCAGGGTCGGCGCCGCGTTGTCAATTTGGCAGGGCGACGCCGAGATTAAGGCCGTCAAGCTTGCTCTCGCTGGCTATTGCACGGTGTACCAAGCCGAGCTCTTGGCGTTGCGCGAGGCCACGAGTGCCGTTCTTAAAAGTGGGGGGTCTTCTTTTGGAATTTTTAGTGACTCCAGGGCGGCTCTACAGACCATCTCGAACCATCATTGCTTCCATCCGCTGGCCGTAGGGGCACGGGAGAATTTAAGAGCTATCTCCCTCCAGGGCAAGGAAATTTCCTTGTTCTGGATTAAGGCCCATGCGGGGTTGGATGGCAATGAGAGGGCCGACCAGTTAGCCAAGGAAGCTGCTATGAATTCCAAAAAGAGACCCAATTATGACCTCTGCCCGGTATCACACATTAAGCGAATCCTTCGGTTGGATACGCTTGATGTGTGGAACCAGAGGTATGTAACAGGCACAACCGCTTCGACTGTAAAAATGTTTTTCCCGGACGCTGTGGAAGCGCACAAAATAGTCAGGAAGATAGTTCCTCGCGGCATACTGACACAGATAATTACCGGGCACGGTGGGTTCTCAGAATACTTAAATCGTTTTAAGTGCAAGGAGGACCCATCGTGCTCCTGTGAACCGGGAGTTCCGGAAACTGTGGCTCACATAATTTTGAACTGTCCTAGGTACGGTTTGGAAAGACATAATTTGGAAAATGAGATAGACACCAAGCTGACGATAGATAATATAAAAGAGATAGTTAAGGGGAGGAACAGAGATAAACTGTTTAAATACTGTGTAGATATAGCAAGTAAAGTGGTTGTAAAAAATAAAAATAGATGAAAATGTATGCTAAAATAGTATACTGCGATATATTAATTCTTAGCATACACTTAATTGATGCTTTAATGTAAGCTAGTATAAAGAAAATGTGAACATAGAGGATAAGAAATAAAATAGTAAATAAGAAACCTGTGAATGAACCTTAAACTGTATAACTATGTATTAATACACTGTATTTAGAATATTAAGACTAGTAGCATAGAAAGAGAACTGTGTAACTTGGTGATTGTATTTTTTTTTGGAATAAATTAAAGTAATAAATGTACCCCAAAACCCGCTCTCCCAATAGTTGTTAAGTCAAGGAAATAAGATGATGTATGGTACTAGAGGACAGCTTGAAAGATAGACGAGAGTGGTAATAGAGGCCGGAATGACAGATAAGAACAATAGTATGTAATAGTATAATTAGATGTTAAGTTAGCTAGTCCTATTAGATTCATGGGTCGGAAACCCGATAGTAAGAAAGAGATGGATAGTAGAAAGAACAAGTATGTGGCATGACCGTACGAGCGGAATACAAGCGGGAACTGGAATGAACGATAGTTGATACAGGCTCTGGCATAGCTGGAGGTAGCTAGAGAAAAAAAAAAAAAAAAAAAAAAAAAAAAAAAAAAAAAAAAAAAAAAAAAAACCTAACCTAACCTAACCTAACCTAACCTAACCTAACCTAACCTAACCTAACCTAACCTAACCTAACCTAACCTAACCTAACCTAACCTAACCTAACCTAACCTAACCTAACCAGTTGCGTTCCATCCGCCACCCCGAACGCCACGATTTTGTACCGCTCCGCGCTCGAAAAATCAAAAAAGTGGGTTTTTCTTGAGATATCTCAACGTGCGATACACCAATCGATTCGTCTCGACGCCGCGCATGTGGGCGTAGTGTGAGGGAAAGCATTCAGTGAAAACTGTGGAAGTTTATGTGAAAAACAACCTATTTTTGAGGTTAAAGTGTTATTTTAAAACTTCAACTGCGTGCGGCGCTCTCTCAGTCGCTGCGACCTATTGGTTGCGGCGCATCGCCGTGTGCGCCTCAGTGAGCCCTACACAACGAGCCCACTCGCGGATTTTTCCGTTGAGTTTTCGCGAAGAAAATCGCAGAAAAACAAAAACCACGTGGAGGCGTGGTCATTGAAGGAGCTCCTACAGGACGGCGCCGGGTTGTGTGCTGAACAAGGAGGTGACGAGCACGCGGAATCTGCAAGTTGCATAATTTTATCTATTAAGACTCTCTTGTAAAAAATTATCAAAGTTCGTAACTTTGCCCACCCGCCACGTCCAAATTATTTGAGACGCGCGGGTTTTGACTTTTATTTTCTGTGCGGGCACCTTGGGTGGACCTGACTGTAGTTTTAAAATATTTTTAAGACTTCTTTTTCCTTGGAAAAATTTTGAAAAACTAAATTTTTTGTTTTTCCGGGTTTTTCCTTAGAGGAAAAATTATTTCTTGTAATTTTTATTGTGTGTCCTATGCGCCTTTCTTTCTTCTATTTTTGTGTATTTTTTCCATATTTTTCTGGCCATCGGTTCAGGAGTTATTAATTTTCTTCTAAATTTTGCTCTATTTTCTAAATTAATTGTTTTTAATCATTTCCGACCACGGGATCGTGTTTAGAGTCGGTGTATTATCCGACCTAAGCTGTCGCGCGGGTCGGAAATTATTAAAACTGACGAAGTTTGACTTTTTCGGCCATTTTGTTTTTTGATACCAGGTTTTATTTTGTGTTTTACTCCTGAACCCCTGGTCGTAGAAATTTGGGAAAACTTTTCCTAGCTCTTGTTTTTCGGCCTCTATCTGCTCCCATCAAAATTTTTCTATTTCGGCGCATAGGTATTTTTTGTCCTGGAAACACTTTAGGGAGCAAGAGGAGGTTAAGGGAACACCGCTGGAGAAATCCCGGTAGTCCTCCGACGCCTGGTTCCAGAGTTATCAACTCCTAAAGTTGGAGTTTGACAGCTCGGCGGCCATTTTTCTTTTCTTTCAGCCGTTATAACTCGGGAACTAGGGGTCTCAGCGATTTGCGGTTTTCTTCAGTAGATCCGGGGGCTTGCTGTCTACCCGCCCCTCTACTTTTCAGGCCATTTCAGGCCCTGAAAAATTTGTCTCCCGGAAGCGGTTCCGGCGGCTAGAGGAGTTAGAGCGGAGCCGGACATAGAAAATCCCGCAGTCCTACGATCACCGGGAGCGGAGTTGTTGGCGGTCAAAACTTGTGTTTGACAGTTCTGGCCGCCATCTTGGAGTTTTTCCACCTCCGATATCTCCGGAACGGTGTGTCCTAGAGTTCTGGGGTTTTCTTTGTTAGGGAGCCCGGTCGGAACTCTACCCGACGAGATCTTTTTCAGGAAGGATTTGGACAGTTTGTTCCTGAAAATTTTTCAGGACTCCGATCTTCCTGAAACGGGTCTCCAACGGTGCGTCTCGAAGAGCTCTCCTAGGGAAAGGAAACCGCGTTCCGATTGGACCATTGGTTCCCGAGATACGTCCTGGTATCGGTTTTCGGCGGCCATCTTGTTTTTGGTACCGGAAACTGTGACCGGTCATATCCCTGGAACCCTTGGAGCTAGCGGGGCGTGCTTGGTGTCCCCTGGGAGCGCTCGGGGAGAGCTATCCCTTGGGTGGAGTCACGTTGCTCTACATAGAGCCGAAATAGGTTTAAGACGAAAAATTTTTTATTTTTATTTTGTTGTTAGCTGTAAGTAATCTTAAGACCTGCGCTGTGTAGTGCAGTTATATTGGTGTTGATTTAGGCTCTACATAGAGCCTTAACTACTTGTATTAAACTTTTTCTTCGAAATTTTTCTTGTTATTTTCTTTTGTTTTCATTGTAGTCTGGTACTTGGGTCACTTCAGTCCAGTGACAGTAGACTAAGGGTTGACCCCTTGTATGTTTTTCTTTATTGTTTGATTGGGGTTTCTTTCTTTTAATTGACGGGCAGTCCTTATACAACTGCCTATTAGGACAGAGTCGGGGACTCACATTTATTAGTTAGAGCGACAAACCTCATTTTTACTTTTATTTTTACTTGAAATTTTGTTTGCCAAACACGGGAGGTACAGCTGATACCATATATACCACTTTTACAACCGACAGGATCAGCTGTATCGACCCTACTCGCACGGACTGTACCTCCGACATGTTCGGGATGAGGACCCCTGTTAGGAAGCCTACGGGCGATAAGTCTCCCCTTAATGAACTGAGCCCGGTAGCGAAGGCAGTGAAAGTTGGGCGTAGCATCGGGGATTGGGAAGCTGGGGGTCTTAACATCACCCAGACTCTGACGGATGATGCTGCTAAGGCGGGTCCTTCAGGGGCTAAGTCGGCGACTCTGGGTGGTGATAAACGATCACCTGTGCTGAAGACCTCTAGCCCTATTGCAGAGCAATTGTCAGAAAGGGTGGCGGAGGCGAGGAAGATCCTGCATAAGGGGAAGACTCACCTGAATGCCGCCAAGAACCTGAAGACCGAAATAAAGATTGAGGTGACAGTTGCTCTGGATAAGCTTTATAGTATTATAAAAAGCACGGATGGGGTTAGGGTCGATGCTAGACCTAGGGCTAAGCCTAAGGATCAGGCAGGTTCTGGGAAAATTGACCCTGCTAAAGTGGTTGCCATTCCAGGTAGGATACCTCAACCTGTTGACCATGACTTGATCTCTAAATTAGATGATCATCAGAGGTTGATTGAGGATAACAGCAGGAAAATGGAGGAATTGAAGGAGACGCTGGAGTACACCCTTCACAAAATGGCTGAAAAAACCTATGCCGAAGCAGCTGCCAGCCATGTTGAGAAGCCGATCCAGGGACGGGGGACGCTGCATTCTGTGTGCGTTACCTCTAAGAATAGTGCGGAAACTGGGGAGGTGGTTCTTGACAGAATCAGGAAGGCGGTTGATGCGAAGGAGGGGTGGATTCAAGTGGAGAGGGTGAGGAAAGCTAGGGACCGGAAGGTCATAATTGGGTTGAAGACGAAAGAAGATAGGGATAGGATTAAGGAGCGTTTGAGAACGGACGGAGTTGACCTCAGCGTCGAGGAGGTAGTCAACAAGGACCCGTTGCTGGTCCTCAGGAGTGTGCTCGCCGTCAATACAGACGAGGATATAGTTAAAGCGCTGAGGAATCAGAATCGGGGGGTTTTCTGCGATCTCGACGCAGAGAGCGATAGAGTAAAGGTGAGGTATAGGAGGAGGACACGGAACCCCCACACCAGTCATGTTGTCGTCGGCGTCTCGCCGACTGTTTGGCGGAGGATGCTTGACAAGGGCTACGCTCATATTGACCTCCAGCGTGTGCGGGTCGAAGACCAGACCCCGCTTATGCAGTGCACTCGCTGCTTGGGTTTTGGCCACGGCAAAAAGTACTGCACAGAGTCAGTGGACTTGTGCAGTCATTGCGGTGGCCCGCATCTGAGGGGTGAGTGCGCTGACTATTTAGCTGGTGTACCCCCTAGCTGTAAGAACTGCGCAAGGGGAGGATCTGAACACGCGGTGCACAGCGCTTTTAGCCACGACTGCCCTACAAGGAGGAGGTGGGACGAGATAGCGAGGGCAACCGTGGCTTATTGCTAAGGGCAGCCAGGAGGGAATGGGTAAATACATAATAGTGCAGGCGAATCTCCGACGGTCCAAACTGGCGGCTGACGAGCTCATGGTTGAGGCGGTGAGGCGTGGAGTGGCGGTGGCACTCATTCAGGAGCCTTATGTGGGGTCGTCGGGGGAGATGAGGGGTCGCAGGGGGGTCAGGGTCTTCCAGAACACCAGTGTAGGAGATGGGGTCGTAAAGGCTGCTATTGCAGTCTTCGATCAGGAGGTAGACGTTTTACAGCTGCCTCAGCTCACCACAAATAACATCGTTGTGGTGAGGATCCGAACTGGTGCCTGGAAGATAACATTTGCCTCTGTGTACCTTGAGTGTCCCAAACACGACCATCCCATAGGGCCGGACTTGGATACTCTTGCCCGAATACACCGGGAGGTCGGTTCGGCGGGTTGGATTGTCGGAGGCGACGTGAATGCGAAGTGTATGTGGTGGGGCAGTCCGGTGAATGACCTCAGGGGAGAGGAACTTGCTGGATGTTTGGATGAGCTCAATCTGTCTATATTAAACAAAGGGAAAATTCCGACCTTCGATACCATCCGTGGTGGGAAGAGGTATCAAAGCTTCGTGGATGTGACTGCCTGCTCGATGAACATCTTGGACCGTATCGATGAGTGGAGAGTTGAAGAAGGTCTTACGTGCTCGGACCACAACGCGATAATGTTTCATATAAACTTACAAAAATCTAAAGGCATTGGAATAGTCCGTACGACAAGGAAATATAATTCGAAGAAAGCTAATTGGCAAGAGTTTGATGACAAACTAAACCAATTATTGCTGAATAAAAATATTACTGTTGCGGAAATAACTAAAATAGATAACATCAGAGATATTGAAGAAACCACACGGAGAATCACTGAAGTTTTAACAACAGCCTGTAAACATTCTATGCCTGAAAAGAAGTCTAGGGAAACTCTTGCTATACCGTGGTGGTCCGAGGAGCTCGCGGAGTTGAAGCGGGAGGTCACCCGTAGGAAGCGGAGAATCCGTTGCGCAGCCCCAGTTCGAAGGTCGATGGTGGTTGATGCTTACCTGGAAAAGAAGAGTGAATATGAGGCAGAGGTAGCTAGGGCTCAAATTAATAGCTGGAAAGAATTTTGTGGGAAGCAGGATAGGGAAGGTATGTGGGAAGGGATATATAGGGTTATAGGGAGGACTTCACGTAGGGATGAGGATTTGCCACTGGTGAAGGATGGGAAGGTTCTGGATGCAGAGGGCTCTGCTAAATTTTTGGCGGAGACGTTTTACCCGGGAGACCTTACAACTAGTGACAATGAAAAGCATCAGGAAATCCGACGGAAAGCGGAGAGGGTGAATGTCGGGGTGCAAAATGGAATTTGTGACCCGCCATTCACCATGGAAGAGATGGTTGCTGCTGGTGAGTCCTTTAACCCTAAAAAGGCCCCGGGTGAGGACGGCTTTACCGCCGACATATGCCTTCGTGCTATGCAAGGTCATTCGGAGCTTTTTCTAGCATTTTTGAACAAGTGCCTGGAATACAGTTATTTCCCAGTTGCGTGGAAGAGAGCGGTTGTGATCATACTGAGGAAGCCTGGGAAGAGTGACTACACAACCCCCAAGTCCCACAGGCCAATTGGTCTCCTTTCTATCCTTGGGAAGACGTATGAGAAGATGTTGGTGGCTCGCCTCAGTTTTCATCTGCTGCCTAGTATAAGTCCTAACCAGTATGGATTCATGCCACAGAGGAGCACTGAAGACTCCCTCTATAACCTTATGCAGTATATCCGCAACAAATTAGACGAGAAGAAAATCGTAACTTTAGTGTCGTTGGATATAGAGGGAGCCTTCGATAGCGCTTGGTGGCCGGCTATTAGGGTCCGGCTGGCGGAGGAAAACTGCCCGTTGAATCTGAGGAGAGCCATCGACAGCTATCTCGAAGATCGGGAAGTGGTAGTGCGTTACTCCGGGGAGCAATATATAAGGAGCACGGAGAAGGGTTGCGTGCAGGGCTCCATAGGAGGTCCAATCTTATGGAATCTCCTGCTAGACCCTCTCTTGAAGAGCCTAGTGGGTGGGGGTGACTTTTGCCAGGCTTTCGCAGATGACGTAGTCCTGGTCTTTGAGGGCAGAACGTCTCAGGAGATAGAGAGACGCGCCAATCTTGCTCTTGAACATGTTCGGTCGTGGGGTGTCGAGAATAAGCTCAAGTTTGCCGCGCATAAGACGAATGCGATGGTGATTACGAGGAAGCTTGTTTACGACGCCCCGCGTCTGACCATGGGCGGGATCGAGATTGGTTTGGCCAAGGAGGTCAAACTGCTCGGGGTCACGATAGATCACAAGCTTACGTTTAATTCTCATGTAGCAAATGTGTGCAGGAAAGCTACGGGAATTTATAGACAGCTGGCAAAGGCGGCGAGGGTGAGCTGGGGGCTTCATCCAGAGGTGGTCCGGACCATCTACGTGGCTACAATTGAGCCAATAATATTGTATGCTGCCAGTGTGTGGGCACCGGCCGCGGAGAAGCTAATGGTTAGGAAGCAGTTTGAAGTGTTGCAACGGGGGATTGCGCGGAAACAGTGCGGGGCTTACCGCACCGTCTCCCTGAACGCTGCACTGTTGCTGGCTGGAATGCTCCCTCTCGACCTCCGAGTTCGTGAGGCGGCCTCGCTTTATGAGGCCAAGAAGGGAGCAAACCTGCCGCAGCTGGGCGACAGGGAGGTGGAGCGGAGGAGGTCTGCGCTGGAGGCGCCCCATCCAGCGGAGCGTGCGAGTATTGGTTTTGGTATTCTGGGTAACCAGGAGGTCCTGGATAAAAATGGTGACTTCCACACCCGAATATATACCGACGGGAGCAAGATTGGTGGCAGGGTCGGCGCCGCATTGTCAGTCTGGCAAGGCGACGCCGAGACTAGGGCCGTTAAGCTTGCTTTATCGGATTATTGTACGGTGTACCAGGCCGAGCTTCTTGCGTTGCGGGAAGCAACGAGTGTGGCGCGTAATAGTAAGGGGTCTTCTTTTGGGATCTATAGCGATTCTAGGGCGGCTTTGCAGACCATCTCCAACCATCGTTGCTTTCACCCGCTGGCCGTAGCGGCAAGGGAGAACTTAAGATCCATCTCCCTCCAGGGCAAGGAAATTTCCTTGTTCTGGGTTAAGGCCCATGCGGGGTTGGAAGGCAACGAGAGGGCTGACCACTTAGCTAAGGAGGCCGCTGTGGGTTCCAAAAGAAGACCAAATTACGACCTTTGCCCGGTATCATACATCAGGCGTATCCTACGAATGGATACGCTTGGTGTATGGAACCAGAGGTATAAAACAGGTACGACTGCTTCGACTACAAAAGTCTTCTTTCCGGATGCGGTGGGAGCGCATAGATTGGTTAGGAGGATCAATCCCCGTGGTACATTGACTCAAGTCTTGACGGGGCACGGTGGGTTCTCAGGGTACTTGAGCCGATTCAAGTGCAAAGGGGACCCATCGTGCTGCTGTGAGCCGGGGACGCCAGAGGATATAGTCCATTTGTTACTAGAGTGTCCGGTGTACAATGTTGAGAGATACAACCTGGAAATAGAAATAGGCACCGAGTTAAATAAAGATAATATTAAGTATATAATGGAAGGGAAAAATTGTGATAAGTTCTTGAACTTTTGTGTTAAAATTGCTAACAAGGTGATAGTAAAAAATAAAAACAGTAGTGTATAGTATGCTAAAATGATATATTGAATTATATTAAAAAATTAGCATACAAAGAAATAGACAAACAATGTAAGTAGTCAAAAGACTGCTAAATACAGAATAAGTAATATTGTTAGATTAAGATAGAAAATAGAAATATGAGAAACTTTAGCCTGTAACTGGAATGTATAAAATGTATGTTAAAATTAGGAATGGTAAGATGTGTTTGTAATCAGATTGTCAACATGATTGTATTATTGTAGTTTTGTTGTAATATTAAAGAACAACGACTGTATCCTGAAACCTGTTCCCCCCGCTAGATATAAGAAAGGATAAAAGATGATGTGTGACAAAGTGGCCAGAATATTTGATAGACGGAATGACAAAGAGGCCGGAATGCAAGATATGAAATAAAATTAGATATATAAGTTAGAATAGGAACACAGTTTGAAGGGTCGGTAACCCAATAGTAAGAATGAGGATGAGTAGTAGAAAGATACAGTATGTGGAATGGTAGTGATCAGTGGAAATGATGGAACTGGAATGCAAAGGTATACGTAAACACAGACTCATAGACTTATGTCAGAGGTAGCGTAGGAAAAAAAAAAAAAAAAAAAAAAAAAAAAAAAAAAAAAAAAAAAAAAAAAAAAAAAACCTAACCTAACCTAACCTAACCTAACCTAACCTAACCTAACCTAACCTAACCTAACCTAACCTAACCTAACCTAACCTAACCTAACCTAACCTAACCTAACCTAACCTAACCTAACCTAACCTAACCTAACCTAACCTAACCTAACCTAACCTAACCTAACCTAACCTTTTTTTTTTTTTTTTTTGGCCTGGGAAAAATCCTTTATGGATTCCACTGGCCCGGGGAGGCCGGTGGATATGTGGGATTCCCGCCCCAGAAGGGGGCGGTGTACCCACTAAAAACCCCAGGGTGTTCCACTTCGTCGCCGATAAGCAATCGGGCTGTGGGAACTTTACGCATCCACGGCCCGGCAGCACGGCGGTATGTCCGCTCACGGACCCATCTCCAGGAGACCTGCACGTCTCCTGTCTCCTCCACTGTAGGCGCGCCGAAACACTTGGCGCGCCTACCAGCTCAACAGGACCTTAGCGGCGGGGGACGGGCATCCCCGTGCCCATCTCCCGCAGTCCTATTAGGGCGGTATTTGGCGGTTATGGATTAACCGCCTGCGCCCGACACGCCTGCGGCGCAGGGGCTGGGAAGATGGGTCTTCCTCGCGCTCCCGCTCCGCACCCTCTTTGAGTGCCATGACCTCCTCACAGTAGGAGGCCATGGCAGTCCACGATTTCTCGCTGTCGGTCATGGCTTTGACGACGGCCGGCAGCGAGAGGTCAGTTCCAATCACCGCCGTGAGGCGGGCTCGCTGCTCGTCGAAGGCGGGACACACTTGCAGCGTGTGCTGCGCCGTGTCCTCCGCCCCACCGCAGTGGTGACACATTGGCGTTGTTTCCCTCCTTGCAACCTTACACAGGTATCTGCCGAAACAACCGTGTCCCGATAGTACCTGCGTTAGGTGGAAGGAAACAACGCCCCATCTCCTTTCGACCCATCCCTGCAGGACGGGCCGCACTCCCGATATGGTCCAGTGGCCGGCGCTCGGCTGTTCCAAGGCCACCAACCATTTCCGGAAGAGGGTTTGGCGAGAGATCTCTCTCCATCGCCTAACCTCTTCCGGACACGGCTGTTCTCCTCTGGTGCGCGCCTCGGCTACTCGGCGGTAGACCTCGTTCAGCACCTCGGCATCCAACTCCCAGGGTGGGGTCCCTGCCATCACGCAGGCCGCCTCGAACGAGGTGGTGCGGTACGCCCTCGTTGCCCTTACCGCCATGACCCTTTGCGGTCGCCGCAGTTGGGTCTTGTTATGGGCGGAAAGGGCATTTACCCATATGGGTGCCCCGTAGAGGGCCATCGACCGCACCACACCCGTGTACAGTCGGCGGCAGCCCGCCTTCGGCCCGCCCACGTTCGGGAGGAGCCGGCTCAGTGCCGACGCTGTGCCAAGTAGTTTTGGAGCCAAGCGCCGGAAATGCTCCTCGAAGTTCCATCGGCTGTCGAGGACGAGTCCCAGGTACTTCATCGTCTTCCCGACGCCGATGGAAACTCCGCCCACCATTATGCTGGCATTTCCTGGAGGTGCCCTCCGAGGCCCATGAAAACAGATGGCCTCAGATTTGTGCAGGGCAACCTCTAGTCCCAGCCTCCGTATCCTGTCCACGATTAGGGCCACCCCAGCAGTGGCCAAGATGGACGCATCGCGAAATGTGGCCCCTCGGGCCGTCACAAGGGTGTCGTCGGCGTAACAGGTTACGTCTACCCCCCGCAAGTTGGCGCCACGTAGCGCCCAGTCGTAACCAATGTTCCACAGGAGCGGTCCTAAGACTGACCCCTGTGGGACACCGCACGACATCTCGCGCTCCACCCATTCATCCTGTGTGGGGTAGCGGATCGCCCTCTCGAAAAGATACGACCCAACCACCCTACGCAGGTACTCCGGCACGTTGTGGTACCTGAGGGCCTCCTTGATGGTTTCCCAGGGAAGGGTGTTGAAAGCATTGGCGATATCTAGAGATACCGCCAACACCACCTCCCCCCGGGAAACCGCGTCATCCGCTAGAGCCCTCACCCGCGCAATGGCGTCGATGGTGGACCTGCCCCGACGAAATCCGTACTGGCACGCACTTAGGTTCGGCCCTTGTCCCTCTAAATGACCTATCAGCCGGGAAGCCACTATTCGCTCAAAGAGCTTCGCTCCCTCGTCCAAAAGTACGATCGGCCTGTATCCCGAAGGGGAGTCACCCGGTCGCCCTTCCTTCCGCAGGAGCACCAGCTTTCCGCACTTCCACGAACGTGGGATGCACCCCTGCTCCAGACACGAAGAAAATAGTGCCCTCACTCTTGGCTCCAAGGGGCCCAGCGCCAACACCCAGGCTCGGCCGGGAATACCGTCGGGACCAGGGGCAGTGTTTTTGGCCTTAAGCCTCAACACTGCGGCTCCCAACTCTCCCTCTGTCACCTCGGGTGCGACTTCTCCCTCCGTTGGGGACACTGAAGCCATGCACGGGGGCTGGTGTTCACCCCGTCGTGGGAAGAGGGTTCCCACGATTCGGCTCAGAAGGTCCGGCTGGAGGCTTTGCGTGAGTGGAGGGGCCCAGGGGTGAAGTTTGCACCTCACCGACTTGTACGGCCGCCCCCACGGGTCGCTGTTCAGAGCCTCCAACATTTCCTCCTCCGCCAGGTCTTTGGCTTGGCCAATGGCTAAGCTGAGGGTTTTGCTGGCCGCTCTGTAGCTTTCGTATAGCTCATCCTCTGCCGTCAGGTCTCGCCTCCTCCGCCTTCGGCTCCTGGTGTATTGGCGTCTCGCAGCCACGCATGCCTTGCGCAACTGCGTTAGCTCTGCGGACCACCAGTACACGCTCCGCCTCGGCCCTGTGGGCTTGGCCCGCGGCATTGCGGCATCGCATATTTGAGCCATGGCCCCACTGAGCCAGGATGCTTCTTCCTCTACACTTCTTGGTCCTTCGGGCGTCTCCGGCCAAGCTTGGACCAGGGCCGCTGCGTGCAGCAGGTCCCGATCGAGCCGTTTCGTTGCCCATCTGGGACTGTCGTCTCTTCGGGGACGACTCAGGTCGTCCGGCGTAGTGTGGTGGGCGCAGACTTCGTACCGGATGTATCTGTGGTCCGATAACGTTTCCACGCCCTCCAACGCTTCCCAACCTTGGACACGGCGCGCCAGGGCAGCATTTGCAAACGTAATGTCCACGATGGAGCCTCCCTGTTGCCGCACGCACGTATCGACCGTCCCTCGGTTAAGAACCTCCAACCCTACGGCCACTGCCCACTCTGTGAGCACCTCACCGCGTACGTCAGTCGCAGTAGAGCCCCACCCCGTAGATTTGGCATTAAAGTCCCCCGCAACCAGCAGCAGTTCGGGGCCACTTCTGCCAATCAGGGCCTGTACATCGTCGAGAAGCACCTCGAAGTCGGCTAGGCTTCTGTTCGGCGAGAAGTACACTCCCACCACCATTATACCCCCGATGATGGCAGCCACGAAGCCGTGGCCCCGCACCACGCTTTCAAGCGGAGCAGAGCCGGCCGATGGTTGAGTGGCCAAGGCCACGAGGCTGTCGAGGTCCCCCACCCAGTTGTCTCTGGCTGGGACCGAATATGGTTCGGTTACCACTGCGACATGGATCAACCACTCCGCCATGCTCTGGAACAGGAGGTCCTGTGCTCTGGCGCAGTGGTTGATATTCGCCTGCAGGAAGCGTATAGGAGCCATTACTACTCGACTATTATCTCAGCCTCCTCGTCCTGTTGCTCGACATTCGAGTCTTTTCGGGTATTCCGCCCCAGAGTAGCCTGGGAGTCAGCGCCAGCCGTTCTCCGCTTACTTTTAGGTGGATCACAGGCTTTGCTGCCTACCCTATGGTTGGCTGCTAGCCCGGCCTCGGCACACAGCGGGCAGTGTGCAGATGATGTGCAGTTGCCAGCGACGTGGCCGGGACGCCCGCAGCGGTAGCAGGCTCGGCTGCGGTCCACCTCCGACTTACATTTGGCGGCCACGTGGCCCACCTCGAGGCAGCGGAAGCAGCGCAGGGGGCGGGCATCGAGCAGTTTGACCTGCGCCGACACCCAGCCTACCAGCAGCCTTCCCGCCTCCACCACCTTCTTCGCCGCCGGGATAGGGCAGCGCAGCCACACGACACCCAGCCCGGAGGGGCCGCGGACGACCTCTCCTGACCTGATGTCGGTCTCTTGGCAGCCTCCCACCCGGGCGACCGCCGCAACCACCTCGGGAAACAGCACAGACTCATCTAGGCCCGAGATACGCAGCTCTGCGCATTTTGTGGGCCTAGAGATCCGCACTACTTCCGGGTCAACAACCTCCGCTAACCTCTTGGCCAGAGCGTTTGCTTTATCGCCACTTGAGGTGCCGGGCACTTCCATAACGTAGGCCCCTGTTTGAGCCTTTCTGAAGCGAAGACCTGAAATTCCCAGCTCCTTAAGCCGCACCTTCCTCTTAACCTCAGCAAGGACAGTGCCAAAGTCGGCCCCTTTATCCGCTGCTTTTGGCTCCAGCAGCGTTACAACAACGGCAGCTGACCGAGGTGAACGGAGCTTTCTGGCCTTGCTCTTTTTCCCTCTGGGTGGCTTCGGGTGTTCGCCATTTCCGACCTGCTGATCTACGCCATCTTTTTTCTTCTTCTTTCGCCTTCCTTTCTTGCCTACCTGCGTCCACTCCGATGACGTACTAGGCCTTGCAGGTGGTGGAGGCGTTGGGGGCCTTGGATTCGGGGTCGGGTTTTTCGTCTTCTTTTTCCTTTTCCTCTTTTTTTTAGGTGCCGCGCCAGAACGAGGACCTGTACCAGAAGTTGGCACTACCTCAGCCTGCTTGTCTGTCCTGGCACTCCTGGCATCCGCCGCCAGAGGTGGTCGCACAGGCTTTTCCGGCAACAGCCGGTCCTGAATGCCGGCCAAGCGTGCATCAAGGTACGGACCGCCGTGAGCCATTATCGCTCTGCACAGATGGTCCATTTCTGTGGCAGGTGGGAAGGCAGCAACACGTCTATCCATATTTTCACCCTGGGGAGGCCGCGCAGGGGGCAGTTTCTCCTTGTCTTTTCCGGTTTGAGGGGGTGGCGGACTACCCTGCTTCCGCATCCCTTCCAGGGTCATTTTCATTTCGGCCAGCTCCTTTCGGAGGCTGGCCATTTCGGTCTGAAGTCGGTTGTTGTCGGCCTGCAGCCGAGCTGTCTCTTCAGTAGCCGTGCGTCTGCTGAGCTCCGAAAACGCATCAGCGATCGCGACAGCCGCCTCTTTCAAGCTCTTGACATATCCTCCTGACAAGTTCTTTGATTTTGTGGCAACTTTGGTGATGATTGCCACACTGTCAGCCACCTGTTGACCAAGATCTTGGTTGGCCTCTGCATCCTCTGAGTCAGTCCTTGCTAGAGAAGAAGTGTCCATCTGGTACCCTTGACGGGTCCTAATGGACATCTCCTGCACCTCCATCTCGGCCTTCAGCCGGAGCTCTTCCCTAAGAGCCCGGTTGTAGGCTTCCTTCGCTCTGGCCAGTCCTACATATTTGCCCGATGTTGGTGGGCGGCCTCTCCCTTTGGCCTTTGGCTGTCCTTCCCCAGCCGAGGCGCATGTAGACCCTTCATCACTTGAGCTGAGAACAGATGAAGCAGGGCGCAATCGCTTCCGCTTCCGCTTCACCCGCTCAGCTGCATCCGGGACGTCCTCAAGATTGCTTCTGCCAGTAGACTCGTGACCTGCAGTCTCCTGGGAAGCAAAGTTGACTTCCGAGCTCGTGTTGGCCCTAGGTTCGGGCTCTTGGCAATCAATTTGCCGTGTGAGGCGTACAGTGCAGTCGCGCACTGATACGCCAAGACGATTTTGGTCCGGGATCTGAGTCGCGGACGAACTAAATTTAAAACGTGGGCTTTCAGTGCCCACGAAGTGATAATTGCCCCCCCCAGAATACGATGGGGCTGTCCGTGGGATGGTAACGGAGAGGGATTCTCCTCGAGACGAGGTACCCTCCTGGGGTAGTTTCTCTTTGTTATCACTCATGCTCCTTTGATGAGGGGTGCGGTCCCCTGCTCCTTTTAAAGAGGGAGCCCTCTCCTCTTTTTTAAGGGGTGAGTTCCCCTTGTGTTGCAGTTACGCCAACCCGTTCGCCACTAAAGTGGCACATCCGGCAAACCGCTAGCCCAGGCCAGACCCGTTCAGTCCACCAGACCTACTTGTCTCCGGCCTGGTACTGGATACGCTGCAACCCGCATCCATAACCACGATAAGGAGCTGTTATCCCCTCTGCGTCCCCGTAGTCCCCTGCTGCAGGAGAGACAGGGAGCAGGAAAGCGGCGCACCCTTTCACTAGGGCACGCCCGCCTCGCTTGGCCCAGGATGGGCTCCACCGAGGCTGTGCCGCTCTTGGTCACCCTTTCACTTCGAGCTTAAAGGCCCGAAGATCATTAAGGGGTCAAGCCCCCCCACCACGACAAGGTAGCGACACCCGGGGGGGAACCTTTTTTTTTTTTTTTTTTTTTTTGGCCTGGGAAAAATCCTTTATGGATTCCACTGGCCCGGGGAGGCCGGTGGATATGTGGGATTCCCGCCCCAGAAGGGGGCGGTGTACCCACTAAAAACCCCAGGGTGTTCCACTTCGTCGCCGATAAGCAATCGGGCTGTGGGAACTTTACGCATCCACGGCCCGGCAGCACGGCGGTATGTCCGCTCACGGACCCATCTCCAGGAGACCTGCACGTCTCCTGTCTCCTCCACTGTAGGCGCGCCGAAACACTTGGCGCGCCTACCAGCTCAACAGGACCTTAGCGGCGGGGGACGGGCATCCCCGTGCCCATCTCCCGCAGTCCTATTAGGGCGGTATTTGGCGGTTATGGATTAACCGCCTGCGCCCGACACGCCTGCGGCGCAGGGGCTGGGAAGATGGGTCTTCCTCGCGCTCCCGCTCCGCACCCTCTTTGAGTGCCATGACCTCCTCACAGTAGGAGGCCATGGCAGTCCACGATTTCTCGCTGTCGGTCATGGCTTTGACGACGGCCGGCAGCGAGAGGTCAGTTCCAATCACCGCCGTGAGGCGGGCTCGCTGCTCGTCGAAGGCGGGACACACTTGCAGCGTGTGCTGCGCCGTGTCCTCCGCCCCACCGCAGTGGTGACACATTGGCGTTGTTTCCCTCCTTGCAACCTTACACAGGTATCTGCCGAAACAACCGTGTCCCGATAGTACCTGCGTTAGGTGGAAGGAAACAACGCCCCATCTCCTTTCGACCCATCCCTGCAGGACGGGCCGCACTCCCGATATGGTCCAGTGGCCGGCGCTCGGCTGCTCCAAGGCCACCAACCATTTCCGGAAGAGGGTTTGGCGAGAGATCTCTCTCCATCGCCTAACCTCTTCCGGACACGGCTGTTCTCCTCTGGTGCGCGCCTCGGCTACTCGGCGGTAGACCTCGTTCAGCACCTCGGCATCCAACTCCCAGGGTGGGGTCCCCGCCATCACGCAGGCCGCCTCGAACGAGGTGGTGCGGTACGCCCTCGTTGCCCTTACCGCCATGACCCTTTGCGGTCGCCGCAGTTGGGTCTTGTTATGGGCGGAAAGGGCATTTACCCATATGGGTGCCCCGTAGAGGGCCATCGACCGCACCACACCCGTGTACAGTCGGCGGCAGCCCGCCTTCGGCCCGCCCACGTTCGGGAGGAGCCGGCTCAGTGCCGACGCTGTGCCAAGTAGTTTTGGAGCCAAGCGCCGGAAATGCTCCTCGAAGTTCCATCGGCTGTCGAGGACGAGTCCCAGGTACTTCATCGTCTTCCCGACGCCGATGGAAACTCCGCCCACCATTATGCTGGCATTTCCTGGAGGTGCCCTCCGAGGCCCATGAAAACAGATGGCCTCAGATTTGTGCAGGGCAACCTCTAGTCCCAGCCTCCGTATCCTGTCCACGATTAGGGCCACCCCAGCAGTGGCCAAGATGGACGCATCGCGAAATGTGGCCCCTCGGGCCGTTACAAGGGTGTCGTCGGCGTAACAGGTTACGTCTACCCCCCGCAAGTTGGCGCCACGTAGCGCCCAGTCGTAACCAATGTTCCACAGGAGCGGTCCTAAGACTGACCCCTGTGGGACACCGCACGACATCTCGCGCTCCACCCATTCATCCTGTGTGGGGTAGCGGATCGCCCTCTCGAAAAGATACGACCCAACCACCCTACGCAGGTACTCCGGCACGTTGTGGTACCTGAGGGCCTCCTTGATGGTTTCCCAGGGAAGGGTGTTGAAAGCATTGGCGATATCTAGAGATACCGCCAACACCACCTCCCCCCGGGAAACCGCGTCATCCGCTAGAGCCCTCACCCGCGCAATGGCGTCGATGGTGGACCTGCCCCGACGAAATCCGTACTGGCACGCACTTAGGTTCGGCCCTTGTCCCTCTAAATGACCTATCAGCCGGGAAGCCACTATTCGCTCAAAGAGCTTCGCTCCCTCGTCCAAAAGTACGATCGGCCTGTATCCCGAAGGGGAGTCACCCGGTCGCCCTTCCTTCCGCAGGAGCACCAGCTTTCCGCACTTCCACGAACGTGGGATGCACCCCTGCTCCAGACACGAAGAAAATAGTGCCCTCACTCTTGGCTCCAAGGGGCCCAGCGCCAACACCCAGGCTCGGCCGGGAATACCGTCGGGACCAGGGGCAGTGTTTTTGGCCTTAAGCCTCAACACTGCGGCTCCCAACTCTCCCTCTGTCACCTCGGGTGCGACTTCTCCCTCCGTTGGGGACACTGAAGCCATGCACGGGGGCTGGTGTTCACCCCGTCGTGGGAAGAGGGTTCCCACGATTCGGCTCAGAAGGTCCGGCTGGAGGCTTTGCGTGAGTGGAGGGGCCCAGGGGTGAAGTTTGCACCTCACCGACTTGTACGGCCGCCCCCACGGGTCGCTGTTCAGAGCCTCCAACATTTCCTCCTCCGCCAGGTCTTTGGCTTGGCCAATGGCTAAGCTGAGGGTTTTGCTGGCCGCTCTGTAGCTTTCGTATAGCTCATCCTCTGCCGTCAGGTCTCGCCTCCTCCGCCTTCGGCTCCTGGTGTATTGGCGTCTCGCAGCCACGCATGCCTTGCGCAACTGCGTTAGCTCTGCGGACCACCAGTACACGCTCCGCCTCGGCCCTGTGGGCTTGGCCCGCGGCATTGCGGCATCGCATATTTGAGCCATGGCCCCACTGAGCCAGGATGCTTCTTCCTCTACACTTCTTGGTCCTTCGGGCGTCTCCGGCCAAGCTTGGACCAGGGCCGCTGCGTGCAGCAGGTCCCGATCGAGCCGTTTCGTTGCCCATCTGGGACTGTCGTCTCTTCGGGGACGACTCAGGTCGTCCGGCGTAGTGTGGTGGGCGCAGACTTCGTACCGGATGTATCTGTGGTCCGATAACGTTTCCACGCCCTCCAACACTTCCCAACCTTGGACACGGCGCGCCAGGGCAGCATTTGCAAACGTGATGTCCACGATGGAGCCTCCCTGTTGCCGCACGCACGTATCGACCGTCCCTCGGTTAAGAACCTCCAACCCTACGGCCACTGCCCACTCTGTGAGCACCTCACCGCGTACGTCAGTCGCAGTAGAGCCCCACCCCGTAGATTTGGCATTAAAGTCCCCCGCAACCAGCAGAAGTTCGGGGCCACTTCTGCCAATCAGGGCCTGCACATCGTCGAGAAGCACCTCGAAGTCGGCTAGGCTTCTGTTCGGCGAGAAGTACACTCCCACCACCATTATACCCCCGATGATGGCAGCCACGAAGCCGTGGCCCCGCACCACGCTTTCAAGCGGAGCAGAGCCGGCCGATGGTTGAGTGGCCAAGGCCACGAGGCTGTCGAGGTCCCCCACCCAGTTGTCTCTGGCTGGGACCGAATATGGTTCGGTTACCACTGCGACATGGATCAACCACTCCGCCATGCTCTGGAACAGGAGGTCCTGTGCTCTGGCGCAGTGGTTGATATTCGCCTGCAGGAAGCGTATAGGAGCCATTACTACTCGACTATTATCTCAGCCTCCTCGTCCTGTTGCTCGACATTCGAGTCTTTTCGGGTATTCCGCCCCAGAGTAGCCTGGGAGTCAGCGCCAGCCGTTCTCCGCTTACTTTTAGGTGGATCACAGGCTTTGCTGCCTACCCTATGGTTGGCTGCTAGCCCGGCCTCGGCACACAGCGGGCAGTGTGCAGATGATGTGCAGTTGCCAGCGACGTGGCCGGGACGCCCGCAGCGGTAGCAGGCTCGGCTGCGGTCCACCTCCGACTTACATTTGGCGGCCACGTGGCCCACCTCGAGGCAGCGGAAGCAGCGCAGGGGGCGGGCATCGAGCAGTTTGACCTGCGCCGACACCCAGCCTACCAGCAGCCTTCCCGCCTCCACCACCTTCTTCGCCGCCGGGATAGGGCAGCGCAGCCACACGACACCCAGCCCGGAGGGGCCGCGGACGACCTCTCCTGACCTGATGTCGGTCTCTTGGCAGCCTCCCACCCGGGCGACCGCCGCAACCACCTCGGGAAACAGCACAGACTCATCTAGGCCCGAGATACGCAGCTCTGCGCATTTTGTGGGCCTAGAGATCCGCACTACTTCCGGGTCAACAACCTCCGCTAACCTCTTGGCCAGAGCGTTTGCTTTATCGCCACTTGAGGTGCCGGGCACTTCCATAACGTAGGCCCCTGTTTGAGCCTTTCTGAAGCGAAGACCTGAAATTCCCAGCTCCTTAAGCCGCACCTTCCTCTTAACCTCAGCAAGGACAGTGCCAAAGTCGGCCCCTTTATCCGCTGCTTTTGGCTCCAGCAGCGTTACAACAACGGCAGCTGACCGAGGTGAACGGAGCTTTCTGGCCTTGCTCTTTTTCCCTCTGGGTGGCTTCGGGTGTTCGCCATTTCCGACCTGCTGATCTACGCCATCTTTTTTCTTCTTCTTTCGCCTTCCTTTCTTGCCTACCTGCGTCCACTCCGATGACGTACTAGGCCTTGCAGGTGGTGGAGGCGTTGGGGGCCTTGGATTCGGGGTCGGGTTTTTCGTCTTCTTTTTCCTTTTCCTCTTTTTTTTAGGTGCCGCGCCAGAACGAGGACCTGTACCAGAAGTTGGCACTACCTCAGCCTGCTTGTCTGTCCTGGCACTCCTGGCATCCGCCGCCAGAGGTGGTCGCACAGGCTTTTCCGGCAACAGCCGGTCCTGAATGCCGGCCAAGCGTGCATCAAGGTACGGACCGACGTGAGCCATTATCGCTCTGCACAGATGGTCCATTTCTGTGGCAGGTGGGAAGGCAGCAACACGTCTATCCATATTTTCACCCTGGGGAGGCCGCGCAGGGGGCGGTTTCTCCTTGTCTTTTCCGGTTTGAGGGGGTGGCGGACTACCCTGCTTCCGCATCCCTTCCAGGGTCATTTTCATTTCGGCCAGCTCCTTTCGGAGGCTGGCCATTTCGGTCTGAAGTCGGTTGTTGTCGGCCTGCAGCCGAGCTGTCTCTTCAGTAGCCGTGCGTCTGCTGAGCTCCGAAAACGCATCAGCGATCGCGACAGCCGCCTCTTTCAAGCTCTTGACATATCCTCCTGACAAGTTCTTTGATTTTGTGGCAACTTTGGTGATGATTGCCACACTGTCAGCCACCTGTTGACCAAGATCTTGGTTGGCCTCTGCATCCTCTGAGTCAGTCCTTGCTAGAGAAGAAGTGTCCATCTGGTACCCTTGACGGGTCCTAATGGACATCTCCTGCACCTCCATCTCGGCCTTCAGCCGGAGCTCTTCCCTAAGAGCCCGGTTGTAGGCTTCCTTCGCTCTGGCCAGTCCTACATATTTGCCCGATGTTGGTGGGCGGCCTCTCCCTTTGGCCTTTGGCTGTCCTTCCCCAGCCGAGGCGCATGTAGACCCTTCATCACTTGAGCTGAGAACAGATGAAGCAGGGCGCAATCGCTTCCGCTTCCGCTTCACCCGCTCAGCTGCATCCGGGACGTCCTCAAGATTGCTTCTGCCAGTAGACTCGTGACCTGCAGTCTCCTGGGAAGCAAAGTTGACTTCCGAGCTCGTGTTGGCCCTAGGTTCGGGCTCTTGGCAATCAATTTGCCGTGTGAGGCGTACAGTGCAGTCGCGCACTGATACGCCAAGACGATTTTGGTCCGGGATCTGAGTCGCGGACGAACTAAATTTAAAACGTGGGCTTTCAGTGCCCACGAAGTGATAATTGCCCCCCCCAGAATACGATGGGGCTGTCCGTGGGATGGTAACGGAGAGGGATTCTCCTCGAGACGAGGTACCCTCCTGGGGTAGTTTCTCTTTGTTATCACTCATGCTCCTTTGATGAGGGGTGCGGTCCCCTGCTCCTTTTAAAGAGGGAGCCCTCTCCTCTTTTTTAAGGGGTGAGTTCCCCTTGTGTTGCAGTTACGCCAACCCGTTCGCCACTAAAGTGGCACATCCGGCAAACCGCTAGCCCAGGCCAGACCCGTTCAGTCCACCAGACCTACTTGTCTCCGGCCTGGTACTGGATACGCTGCAACCCGCATCCATAACCACGATAAGGAGCTGTTATCCCCTCTGCGTCCCCGTAGTCCCCTGCTGCAGGAGAGACAGGGAGCAGGAAAGCGGCGCACCCTTTCACTAGGGCACGCCCGCCTCGCTTGGCCCAGGATGGGCTCCACCGAGGCTGTGCCGCTCTTGGTCACCCTTTCACTTCGAGCTTAAAGGCCCGAAGATCATTAAGGGGTCAAGCCCCCCCACCACGACAAGGTAGCGACACCCGGGGGGGGTACCCGGGGGGGAACCTAACCTAACCTAACCTAACCTAACCTAACCTAACCTAACCTAACCTAACCTAACCTAACCTAACCTAACCTAACCTAACCTAACCTAACCTAACCTAACCTTTTTTTTTTTTTTTTTTTGGCCTGGGAAAAATCCTTTATGGATTCCACTGGCCCGGGGAGGCCGGTGGATATGTGGGATTCCCGCCCCAGAAGGGGGCGGTGTACCCACTAAAAACCCCAGGGTGTTCCACTTCGTCGCCGATAAGCAATCGGGCTGTGGGAACTTTACGCATCCACGGCCCGGCAGCACGGCGGTATGTCCGCTCACGGACCCATCTCCAGGAGACCTGCACGTCTCCTGTCTCCTCCACTGTAGGCGCGCCGAAACACTTGGCGCGCCTACCAGCTCAACAGGACCTTAGCGGCGGGGGACGGGCATCCCCGTGCCCATCTCCCGCAGTCCTATTAGGGCGGTATTTGGCGGTTATGGATTAACCGCCTGCGCCCGACACGCCTGCGGCGCAGGGGCTGGGAAGATGGGTCTTCCTCGCGCTCCCGCTCCGCACCCTCTTTGAGTGCCATGACCTCCTCACAGTAGGAGGCCATGGCAGTCCACGATTTCTCGCTGTCGGTCATGGCTTTGACGACGGCCGGCAGCGAGAGGTCAGTTCCAATCACCGCCGTGAGGCGGGCTCGCTGCTCGTCGAAGGCGGGACACACTTGCAGCGTGTGCTGCGCCGTGTCCTCCGCCCCACCGCAGTGGTGACACATTGGCGTTGTTTCCCTCCTTGCAACCTTACACAGGTATCTGCCGAAACAACCGTGTCCCGATAGTACCTGCGTTAGGTGGAAGGAAACAACGCCCCATCTCCTTTCGACCCATCCCTGCAGGACGGGCCGCACTCCCGATATGGTCCAGTGGCCGGCGCTCGGCTGCTCCAAGGCCACCAACCATTTCCGGAAGAGGGTTTGGCGAGAGATCTCTCTCCATCGCCTAACCTCTTCCGGACACGGCTGTTCTCCTCTGGTGCGCGCCTCGGCTACTCGGCGGTAGACCTCGTTCAGCACCTCGGCATCCAACTCCCAGGGTGGGGTCCCTGCCATCACGCAGGCCGCCTCGAACGAGGTGGTGCGGTACGCCCTCGTTGCCCTTACCGCCATGACCCTTTGCGGTCGCCGCAGTTGGGTCTTGTTATGGGCGGAAAGGGCATTTACCCATATGGGTGCCCCGTAGAGGGCCATCGACCGCACCACACCCGTGTACAGTCGGCGGCAGCCCGCCTTCGGCCCGCCCACGTTCGGGAGGAGCCGGCTCAGTGCCGACGCTGTGCCAAGTAGTTTTGGAGCCAAGCGCCGGAAATGCTCCTCGAAGTTCCATCGGCTGTCGAGGACGAGTCCCAGGTACTTCATCGTCTTCCCGACGCCGATGGAAACTCCGCCCACCATTATGCTGGCATTTCCTGGAGGTGCCCTCCGAGGCCCATGAAAACAGATGGCCTCAGATTTGTGCAGGGCAACCTCTAGTCCCAGCCTCCGTATCCTGTCCACGATTAGGGCCACCCCAGCAGTGGCCAAGATGGACGCATCGCGAAATGTGGCCCCTCGGGCCGTTACAAGGGTGTCGTCGGCGTAACAGGTTACGTCTACCCCCCGCAAGTTGGCGCCACGTAGCGCCCAGTCGTAACCAATGTTCCACAGGAGCGGTCCTAAGACTGACCCCTGTGGGACACCGCACGACATCTCGCGCTCCACCCATTCATCCTGTGTGGGGTAGCGGATCGCCCTCTCGAAAAGATACGACCCAACCACCCTACGCAGGTACTCCGGCACGTTGTGGTACCTGAGGGCCTCCTTGATGGTTTCCCAGGGAAGGGTGTTGAAAGCATTGGCGATATCTAGAGATACCGCCAACACCACCTCCCCCCGGGAAACCGCGTCATCCGCTAGAGCCCTCACCCGCGCAATGGCGTCGATGGTGGACCTGCCCCGACGAAATCCGTACTGGCACGCACTTAGGTTCGGCCCTTGTCCCTCTAAATGACCTATCAGCCGGGAAGCCACTATTCGCTCAAAGAGCTTCGCTCCCTCGTCCAAAAGTACGATCGGCCTGTATCCCGAAGGGGAGTCACCCGGTCGCCCTTCCTTCCGCAGGAGCACCAGCTTTCCGCACTTCCACGAACGTGGGATGCACCCCTGCTCCAGACACGAAGAAAATAGTGCCCTCACTCTTGGCTCCAAGGGGCCCAGCGCCAACACCCAGGCTCGGCCGGGAATACCGTCGGGACCAGGGGCAGTGTTTTTGGCCTTAAGCCTCAACACTGCGGCTCCCAACTCTCCCTCTGTCACCTCGGGTGCGACTTCTCCCTCCGTTGGGGACACTGAAGCCATGCACGGGGGCTGGTGTTCACCCCGTCGTGGGAAGAGGGTTCCCACGATTCGGCTCAGAAGGTCCGGCTGGAGGCTTTGCGTGAGTGGAGGGGCCCAGGGGTGAAGTTTGCACCTCACCGACTTGTACGGCCGCCCCCACGGGTCGCTGTTCAGAGCCTCCAACATTTCCTCCTCCGCCAGGTCTTTGGCTTGGCCAATGGCTAAGCTGAGGGTTTTGCTGGCCGCTCTGTAGCTTTCGTATAGCTCATCCTCTGCCGTCAGGTCTCGCCTCCTCCGCCTTCGGCTCCTGGTGTATTGGCGTCTCGCAGCCACGCATGCCTTGCGCAACTGCGTTAGCTCTGCGGACCACCAGTACACGCTCCGCCTCGGCCCTGTGGGCTTGGCCCGCGGCATTGCGGCATCGCATATTTGAGCCATGGCCCCACTGAGCCAGGATGCTTCTTCCTCTACACTTCTTGGTCCTTCGGGCGTCTCCGGCCAAGCTTGGACCAGGGCCGCTGCGTGCAGCAGGTCCCGATCGAGCCGTTTCGTTGCCCATCTGGGACTGTCGTTTCTTCGGGGACGACTCAGGTCGTCCGGCGTAGTGTGGTGGGCGCAGACTTCGTACCGGATGTATCTGTGGTCCGATAACGTTTCCACGCCCTCCAACACTTCCCAACCTTGGACACGGCGCGCCAGGGCAGCATTTGCAAACGTGATGTCCACGATGGAGCCTCCCTGTTGCCGCACGCACGTATCGACCGTCCCTCGGTTAAGAACCTCCAACCCTACGGCCACTGCCCACTCTGTGAGCACCTCACCGCGTACGTCAGTCGCAGTAGAGCCCCACCCCGTAGATTTGGCATTAAAGTCCCCCGCAACCAGCAGCAGTTCGGGGCCACTTCTGCCAATCAGGGCCTGCACATCGTCGAGAAGCACCTCGAAGTCGGCTAGGCTTCTGTTCGGCGAGAAGTACACTCCCACCACCATTATACCCCCGATGATGGCAGCCACGAAGCCGTGGCCCCGCACCACGCTTTCAAGCGGAGCAGAGCCGGCCGATGGTTGAGTGGCCAAGGCCACGAGGCTGTCGAGGTCCCCCACCCAGTTGTCTCTGGCTGGGACCGAATATGGTTCGGTTACCACTGCGACATGGATCAACCACTCCGCCATGCTCTGGAACAGGAGGTCCTGTGCTCTGGCGCAGTGGTTGATATTCGCCTGCAGGAAGCGTATAGGAGCCATTACTACTCGACTATTATCTCAGCCTCCTCGTCCTGTTGCTCGACATTCGAGTCTTTTCGGGTATTCCGCCCCAGAGTAGCCTGGGAGTCAGCGCCAGCCGTTCTCCGCTTACTTTTAGGTGGATCACAGGCTTTGCTGCCTACCCTATGGTTGGCTGCTAGCCCGGCCTCGGCACACAGCGGGCAGTGTGCAGATGATGTGCAGTTGCCAGCGACGTGGCCGGGACGCCCGCAGCGGTAGCAGGCTCGGCTGCGGTCCACCTCCGACTTACATTTGGCGGCCACGTGGCCCACCTCGAGGCAGCGGAAGCAGCGCAGGGGGCGGGCATCGAGCAGTTTGACCTGCGCCGACACCCAGCCTACCAGCAGCCTTCCCGCCTCCACCACCTTCTTCGCCGCCGGGATAGGGCAGCGCAGCCACACGACACCCAGCCCGGAGGGGCCGCGGACGACCTCTCCTGACCTGATGTCGGTCTCTTGGCAGCCTCCCACCCGGGCGACCGCCGCAACCACCTCGGGAAACAGCACAGACTCATCTAGGCCCGAGATACGCAGCTCTGCGCATTTTGTGGGCCTAGAGATCCGCACTACTTCCGGGTCAACAACCTCCGCTAACCTCTTGGCCAGAGCGTTTGCTTTATCGCCACTTGAGGTGCCGGGCACTTCCATAACGTAGGCCCCTGTTTGAGCCTTTCTGAAGCGAAGACCTGAAATTCCCAGCTCCTTAAGCCGCACCTTCCTCTTAACCTCAGCAAGGACAGTGCCAAAGTCGGCCCCTTTATCCGCTGCTTTTGGCTCCAGCAGCGTTACAACAACGGCAGCTGACCGAGGTGAACGGAGCTTTCTGGCCTTGCTCTTTTTCCCTCTGGGTGGCTTCGGGTGTTCGCCATTTCCGACCTGCTGATCTACGCCATCTTTTTTCTTCTTCTTTCGCCTTCCTTTCTTGCCTACCTGCGTCCACTCCGATGACGTACTAGGCCTTGCAGGTGGTGGAGGCGTTGGGGGCCTTGGATTCGGGGTCGGGTTTTTCGTCTTCTTTTTCCTTTTCCTCTTTTTTTTTAGGTGCCGCGCCAGAACGAGGACCTGTACCAGAAGTTGGCACTACCTCAGCCTGCTTGTCTGTCCTGGCACTCCTGGCATCCGCCGCCAGAGGTGGTCGCACAGGCTTTTCCGGCAACAGCCGGTCCTGAATGCCGGCCAAGCGTGCATCAAGGTACGGACCGACGTGAGCCATTATCGCTCTGCACAGATGGTCCATTTCTGTGGCAGGTGGGAAGGCAGCAACACGTCTATCCATATTTTCACCCTGGGGAGGCCGCGCAGGGGGCGGTTTCTCCTTGTCTTTTCCGGTTTGAGGGGGTGGCGGACTACCCTGCTTCCGCATCCCTTCCAGGGTCATTTTCATTTCGGCCAGCTCCTTTCGGAGGCTGGCCATTTCGGTCTGAAGTCGGTTGTTGTCGGCCTGCAGCCGAGCTGTCTCTTCAGTAGCCGTGCGTCTGCTGAGCTCCGAAAACGCATCAGCGATCGCGACAGCCGCCTCTTTCAAGCTCTTGACATATCCTCCTGACAAGTTCTTTGATTTTGTGGCAACTTTGGTGATGATTGCCACACTGTCAGCCACCTGTTGACCAAGATCTTGGTTGGCCTCTGCATCCTCTGAGTCAGTCCTTGCTAGAGAAGAAGTGTCCATCTGGTACCCTTGACGGGTCCTAATGGACATCTCCTGCACCTCCATCTCGGCCTTCAGCCGGAGCTCTTCCCTAAGAGCCCGGTTGTAGGCTTCCTTCGCTCTGGCCAGTCCTACATATTTGCCCGATGTTGGTGGGCGGCCTCTCCCTTTGGCATTTGGCTGTCCTTCCCCAGCCGAGGCGCATGTAGACCCTTCATCACTTGAGCTGAGAACAGATGAAGCAGGGCGCAATCGCTTCCGCTTCCGCTTCACCCGCTCAGCTGCATCCGGGACGTCCTCAAGATTGCTTCTGCCAGTAGACTCGTGACCTGCAGTCTCCTGGGAAGCAAAGTTGACTTCCGAGCTCGTGTTGGCCCTAGGTTCGGGCTCTTGGCAATCAATTTGCCGTGTGAGGCGTACAGTGCAGTCGCGCACTGATACGCCAAGACGATTTTGGTCCGGGATCTGAGTCGCGGACGAACTAAATTTAAAACGTGGGCTTTCAGTGCCCACGAAGTGATAATTGCCCCCCCCAGAATACGATGGGGCTGTCCGTGGGATGGTAACGGAGAGGGATTCTCCTCGAGACGAGGTACCCTCCTGGGGTAGTTTCTCTTTGTTATCACTCATGCTCCTTTGATGAGGGGTGCGGTCCCCTGCTCCTTTTAAAGAGGGAGCCCTCTCCTCTTTTTTAAGGGGTGAGTTCCCCTTGTGTTGCAGTTACGCCAACCCGTTCGCCACTAAAGTGGCACATCCGGCAAACCGCTAGCCCAGGCCAGACCCGTTCAGTCCACCAGACCTACTTGTCTCCGGCCTGGTACTGGATACGCTGCAACCCGCATCCATAACCACGATAAGGAGCTGTTATCCCCTCTGCGTCCCCGTAGTCCCCTGCTGCAGGAGAGACAGGGAGCAGGAAAGCGGCGCACCCTTTCACTAGGGCACGCCCGCCTCGCTTGGCCCAGGATGGGCTCCACCGAGGCTGTGCCGCTCTTGGTCACCCTTTCACTTCGAGCTTAAAGGCCCGAAGATCATTAAGGGGTCAAGCCCCCCCACCACGACAAGGTAGCGACACCCGGGGGGGAACCTAACCTAACCTTTTTTTTTTTTTTTTTTTTTTTTTACGTGGGGAAATCCTCATGGATACCCACCGTCCTCGGGGGAGGACGATGGGTTATGTCAGACTCCTACTGACTAAAACCCCACGGTGTTCCCTCTCTCCGCTTAGGTAGGGGCTACGGGAACGGTTACGCCATCCGCGGCCCCCACCGGCGGCTGCCCTTGCGGGCCCACCTCTGTTTAAGGCGCTCCGGAAACACCTGGAGCGCCTTACAACCTCGGGACATCTTTGGCGGGTGACGGACCCCCCGATCCACCACCCGATGTCCATCTGATGGAAGCGGGGAAAGCTCGCCTCACTGGGGCCAGGAAAAGACCCAAGGAATCCTTGGGCCACCCGGAGCACTCAGGCCCCGGGATACTTTTCCTCCAGGAGGCCCCCGGAGCTACCCCGCACCACACCAGACCACACCTCGGCCGCAGAGGATAGGGCAAGCGGCGCACCGCAATACCGACATGCCTCCTCCTGTGCGGCCCCACCAGTGCCGTTTCGACGGAACGGCCCCGCCAGCTCGCAGGGGGTAGGGAGAGTGGCGCACCGTAATACCAACACGCCTCTCCCCCTGCGATCCCTCCACGGCCGCAGAAGATAGGGAGAACGGCGCACCGTAATACCGGTACTCCTCTTCTTCTGCGGTCCCACCTCAAGGCGCGTCCACAGCGGACTTGTTCAGCCCGCTGGGAGCGCCCTCCTCGGGCCAGCCGGCGACCCCAACAGGCCGGCTCTGGTTGCCTCTTAGCTTCACCGTGGATGACTAATCCACGGTTACTAAGCCCCCCCGCCACGACAAGGCGGGCAACCCTCGGGGGGGAACCTAACCTTTTTTTTTTTTTTTTTTTTTTTTTTTTTTTTTTTTTTTTTTTTTTTTTTTTTTTTTTTTTTTTTTTTGGCCTGGGAAAAATCCTTTATGGATTCCACTGGCCCGGGGAGGCCGGTGGATATGTGGGATTCCCGCCCCAGAAGGGGGCGGTGTACCCACTAAAAACCCCAGGGTGTTCCACTTCGTCGCCGATAAGCAATCGGGCTGTGGGAACTTTACGCATCCACGGCCCGGCAGCACGGCGGTATGTCCGCTCACGGACCCATCTCCAGGAGACCTGCACGTCTCCTGTCTCCTCCACTGTAGGCGCGCCGAAACACTTGGCGCGCCTACCAGCTCAACAGGACCTTAGCGGCGGGGGACGGGCATCCCCGTGCCTATCTCCCGCAGTCCTATTAGGGCGGTATTTGGCGGTTATGGATTAACCGCCTGCGCCCGACACGCCTGCGGCGCAGGGGCTGGGAAGATGGGTCTTCCTCGCGCTCCCGCTCCGCACCCTCTTTGAGTGCCATGACCTCCTCACAGTAGGAGGCCATGGCAGTCCACGATTTCTCGCTGTCGGTCATGGCTTTGACGACGGCCGGCAGCGAGAGGTCAGTTCCAATCACCGCCGTGAGGCGGGCTCGCTGCTCGTCAAAGGCGGGACACACTTGCAGCGTGTGCTGCGCCGTGTCCTCCGCCCCACCGCAGTGGTGACACATTGGCGTTGTTTCCCTCCTTGCAACCTTACACAGGTATCTGCCGAAACAACCGTGTCCCGATAGTACCTGCGTTAGGTGGAAGGAAACAACGCCCCATCTCCTTTCGACCCATCCCTGCAGGACGGGCCGCACTCCCGATATGGTCCAGTGGCCGGCGCTCGGCTGCTCCAAGGCCACCAACCATTTCCGGAAGAGGGTTTGGCGAGAGATCTCTCTCCATCGCCTAACCTCTTCCGGACACGGCTGTTCTCCTCTGGTGCGCGCCTCGGCTACTCGGCGGTAGACCTCGTTCAGCACCTCGGCATCCAACTCCCAGGGTGGGGTCCCTGCCATCACGCAGGCCGCCTCGAACGAGGTGGTGCGGTACGCCCTCGTTGCCCTTACCGCCATGACCCTTTGCGGTCGCCGCAGTTGGGTCTTGTTATGGGCGGAAAGGGCATTTACCCATATGGGTGCCCCGTAGAGGGCCATCGACCGCACCACACCCGTGTACAGTCGGCGGCAGCCCGCCTTCGGCCCGCCCACGTTCGGGAGGAGCCGGCTCAGTGCCGACGCTGTGCCAAGTAGTTTTGGAGCCAAGCGCCGGAAATGCTCCTCGAAGTTCCATCGGCTGTCGAGGACGAGTCCCAGGTACTTCATCGTCTTCCCGACGCCGATGGAAACTCCGCCCACCATTATGCTGGCATTTCCTGGAGGTGCCCTCCGAGGCCCATGAAAACAGATGGCCTCAGATTTGTGCAGGGCAACCTCTAGTCCCAGCCTCCGTATCCTGTCCACGATTAGGGCCACCCCAGCAGTGGCCAAGATGGACGCATCGCGAAATGTGGCCCCTCGGGCCGTTACAAGGGTGTCGTCGGCGTAACAGGTTACGTCTACCCCCCGCAAGTTGGCGCCACGTAGCGCCCAGTCGTAACCAATGTTCCACAGGAGCGGTCCTAAGACTGACCCCTGTGGGACACCGCACGACATCTCGCGCTCCACCCATTCATCCTGTGTGGGGTAGCGGATCGCCCTCTCGAAAAGATACGACCCAACCACCCTACGCAGGTACTCCGGCACGTTGTGGTACCTGAGGGCCTCCTTGATGGTTTCCCAGGGAAGGGTGTTGAAAGCATTGGCGATATCTAGAGATACCGCCAACACCACCTCCCCCCGGGAAACCGCGTCATCCGCTAGAGCCCTCACCCGCGCAATGGCGTCGATGGTGGACCTGCCCCGACGAAATCCGTACTGGCACGCACTTAGGTTCGGCCCTTGTCCCTCTAAATGACCTATCAGCCGGGAAGCCACTATTCGCTCAAAGAGCTTCGCTCCCTCGTCCAAAAGTACGATCGGCCTGTATCCCGAAGGGGAGTCACCCGGTCGCCCTTCCTTCCGCAGGAGCACCAGCTTTCCGCACTTCCACGAACGTGGGATGCACCCCTGCTCCAGACACGAAGAAAATAGTGCCCTCACTCTTGGCTCCAAGGGGCCCAGCGCCAACACCCAGGCTCGGCCGGGAATACCGTCGGGACCAGGGGCAGTGTTTTTGGCCTTAAGCCTCAACACTGCGGCTCCCAACTCTCCCTCTGTCACCTCGGGTGCGACTTCTCCCTCCGTTGGGGACACTGAAGCCATGCACGGGGGCTGGTGTTCACCCCGTCGTGGGAAGAGGGTTCCCACGATTCGGCTCAGAAGGTCCGGCTGGAGGCTTTGCGTGAGTGGAGGGGCCCAGGGGTGAAGTTTGCACCTCACCGACTTGTACGGCCGCCCCCACGGGTCGCTGTTCAGAGCCTCCAACATTTCCTCCTCCGCCAGGTCTTTGGCTTGGCCAATGGCTAAGCTGAGGGTTTTGCTGGCCGCTCTGTAGCTTTCGTATAGCTCATCCTCTGCCGTCAGGTCTCGCCTCCTCCGCCTTCGGCTCCTGGTGTATTGGCGTCTCGCAGCCACGCATGCCTTGCGCAACTGCGTTAGCTCTGCGGACCACCAGTACACGCTCCGCCTCGGCCCTGTGGGCTTGGCCCGCGGCATTGCGGCATCGCATATTTGAGCCATGGCCCCACTGAGCCAGGATGCTTCTTCCTCTACACTTCTTGGTCCTTCGGGCGTCTCCGGCCAAGCTTGGACCAGGGCCGCTGCGTGCAGCAGGTCCCGATCGAGCCGTTTCGTTGCCCATCTGGGACTGTCGTCTCTTCGGGGACGACTCAGGTCGTCCGGCGTAGTGTGGTGGGCGCAGACTTCGTACCGGATGTATCTGTGGTCCGATAACGTTTCCACGCCCTCCAACGCTTCCCAACCTTGGACACGGCGCGCCAGGGCAGCATTTGCAAACGTAATGTCCACGATGGAGCCTCCCTGTTGCCGCACGCACGTATCGACCGTCCCTCGGTTAAGAACCTCCAACCCTACGGCCACTGCCCACTCTGTGAGCACCTCACCGCGTACGTCAGTCGCAGTAGAGCCCCACCCCGTAGATTTGGCATTAAAGTCCCCCGCAACCAGCAGCAGTTCGGGGCCACTTCTGCCAATCAGGGCCTGTACATCGTCGAGAAGCACCTCGAAGTCGGCTAGGCTTCTGTTCGGCGAGAAGTACACTCCCACCACCATTATACCCCCGATGATGGCAGCCACGAAGCCGTGGCCCCGCACCACGCTTTCAAGCGGAGCAGAGCCGGCCGATGGTTGAGTGGCCAAGGCCACGAGGCTGTCGAGGTCCCCCACCCAGTTGTCTCTGGCTGGGACCGAATATGGTTCGGTTACCACTGCGACATGGATCAACCACTCCGCCATGCTCTGGAACAGGAGGTCCTGTGCTCTGGCGCAGTGGTTGATATTCGCCTGCAGGAAGCGTATAGGAGCCATTACTACTCGACTATTATCTCAGCCTCCTCGTCCTGTTGCTCGCCATTCGAGTCTTTTCGGGTATTCCGCCCCAGAGTAGCCTGGGAGTCAGCGCCAGCCGTTCTCCGCTTACTTTTAGGTGGATCACAGGCTTTGCTGCCTACCCTATGGTTGGCTGCTAGCCCGGCCTCGGCACACAGCGGGCAGTGTGCAGATGATGTGCAGTTGCCAGCGACGTGGCCGGGACGCCCGCAGCGGTAGCAGGCTCGGCTGCGGTCCACCTCCGACTTACATTTGGCGGCCACGTGGCCCACCTCGAGGCAGCGGAAGCAGCGCAGGGGGCGGGCATCGAGCAGTTTGACCTGCGCCGACACCCAGCCTACCAGCAGCCTTCCCGCCTCCACCACCTTCTTCGCCGCCGGGATAGGGCAGCGCAGCCACACGACACCCAGCCCGGAGGGGCCGCGGACGACCTCTCCTGACCTGATGTCGGTCTCTTGGCAGCCTCCCACCCGGGCGACCGCCGCAACCACCTCGGGAAACAGCACAGACTCATCTAGGCCCGAGATACGCAGCTCTGCGCATTTTGTGGGCCTAGAGATCCGCACTACTTCCGGGTCAACAACCTCCGCTAACCTCTTGGCCAGAGCGTTTGCTTTATCGCCACTTGAGGTGCCGGGCACTTCCATAACGTAGGCCCCTGTTTGAGCCTTTCTGAAGCGAAGACCTGAAATTCCCAGCTCCTTAAGCCGCACCTTCCTCTTAACCTCAGCAAGGACAGTGCCAAAGTCGGCCCCTTTATCCGCTGCTTTTGGCTCCAGCAGCGTTACAACAACGGCAGCTGACCGAGGTGAACGGAGCTTTCTGGCCTTGCTCTTTTTCCCTCTGGGTGGCTTCGGGTGTTCGCCATTTCCGACCTGCTGATCTACGCCATCTTTTTTCTTCTTCTTTCGCCTTCCTTTCTTGCCTACCTGCGTCCACTCCGATGACGTACTAGGCCTTGCAGGTGGTGGAGGCGTTGGGGGCCTTGGATTCGGGGTCGGGTTTTTCGTCTTCTTTTTCCTTTTCCTCTTTTTTTTAGGTGCCGCGCCAGAACGAGGACCTGTACCAGAAGTTGGCACTACCTCAGCCTGCTTGTCTGTCCTGGCACTCCTGGCATCCGCCGCCAGAGGTGGTCGCACAGGCTTTTCCGGCAACAGCCGGTCCTGAATGCCGGCCAAGCGTGCATCAAGGTACGGACCAACGTGAGCCATTATCGCTCTGCACAGATGGTCCATTTCTGTGGCAGGTGGGAAGGCAGCAACACGTCTATCCATATTTTCACCCTGGGGAGGCCGCGCAGGGGGCGGTTTCTCCTTGTCTTTTCCGGTTTGAGGGGGTGGCGGACTACCCTGCTTCCGCATCCCTTCCAGGGTCATTTTCATTTCGGCCAGCTCCTTTCGGAGGCTGGCCATTTCGGTCTGAAGTCGGTTGTTGTCGGCCTGCAGCCGAGCTGTCTCTTCAGTAGCCGTGCGTCTGCTGAGCTCCGAAAACGCATCAGCGATCGCGACAGCCGCCTCTTTCAAGCTCTTGACATATCCTCCTGACAAGTTCTTTGATTTTGTGGCAACTTTGGTGATGATTGCCACACTGTCAGCCACCTGTTGACCAAGATCTTGGTTGGCCTCTGCATCCTCTGAGTCAGTCCTTGCTAGAGAAGAAGTGTCCATCTGGTACCCTTGACGGGTCCTAATGGACATCTCCTGCACCTCCATCTCGGCCTTCAGCCGGAGCTCTTCCCTAAGAGCCCGGTTGTAGGCTTCCTTCGCTCTGGCCAGTCCTACATATTTGCCCGATGTTGGTGGGCGGCCTCTCCCTTTGGCCTTTGGCTGTCCTTCCCCAGCCGAGGCGCATGTAGACCCTTCATCACTTGAGCTGAGAACAGATGAAGCAGGGCGCAATCGCTTCCGCTTCCGCTTCACCCGCTCAGCTGCATCCGGGACGTCCTCAAGATTGCTTCTGCCAGTAGACTCGTGACCTGCAGTCTCCTGGGAAGCAAAGTTGACTTCCGAGCTCGTGTTGGCCCTAGGTTCGGGCTCTTGGCAATCAATTTGCCGTGTGAGGCGTACAGTGCAGTCGCGCACTGATACGCCAAGACGATTTTGGTCCGGGATCTGAGTCGCGGACGAACTAAATTTAAAACGTGGGCTTTCAGTGCCCACGAAGTGATAATTGCCCCCCCCAGAATACGATGGGGCTGTCCGTGGGATGGTAACGGAGAGGGATTCTCCTCGAGACGAGGTACCCTCCTGGGGTAGTTTCTCTTTGTTATCACTCATGCTCCTTTGATGAGGGGTGCGGTCCCCTGCTCCTTTTAAAGAGGGAGCCCTCTCCTCTTTTTTAAGGGGTGAGTGGGGGGGGAACCTAACCTAACCTAACCTAACCTAACCTAACCTAACCTTTTTTTTTTTTTTTTTTTTGGTGTGGAAAATGCACCTTATGCATCGTCTCCGTTCGGGGAAACGGAGGTATGTGGGGCTCTCCCCAAGGGGCCTACCCACTAAAAACCACACGGATTCCCTCGTCTGCCATTGTGAACGCCACGGGAGCAAAATGTGTCACCGCAACGCCCACTGGCCGCCCCGGGATGGGGCTCCTCTGTCGACACCGTGCAATGCGGGCTCGGCACTCCCCGGCCTCCCCCGCTGGTGAAGGATTGTTTTAAAGAGGTTTACTCCTCGTGGCTTCCGCAGATGCCCACGTTCCCGGCAAGCCGAGGTTACGTGCCCTCACGTTAGCTTCCGCGCCCTCATGTCCTGCTCTGAAAGCAGAGCGGTACCGAGGGCGCGGTCGCTTCCGCCCACCAGGCTCCCCCTCGCCTTTCCCTGTCCGCCGTGGCAGAGCAGATACTCAGTTCGGGTTCGCCGACGTCAAAGGCGCCCGCCCGAGAGCGAGACGCCGTCCTCTCTATCCGGCAATCACCACAGGCCGTGGGCCCAACCGCTACTCTTCTCCCCCTTAACCACTAGAGTTAACACGGGAGAACCGTAGCGGTCGTGCAGCCCAGACGGTAGATGTTACAGGATCTATCGCCCGGGCACATGTGGAAAATGCCGAACCCCTCCCCCCAGTTAGTCAGTCAACCCCCACAGGCCATGGGCCCAACCGCTACTCTTCTCCCCCTTAACCACCAGGGTTAACAGGGGAGAACCGTAACGGTCGTGCAGCCCAGATGGCAGAGGTAAGGTCGGGTTACCGTCTACCATCCGGGCACATGTGGAAATTACCGACCCCCTCCCCCCAGTCAGTCAGTCAACCCCCACAGGCCATGGGCCCATCCGCTACTCTTCTCCCCCTTAACCACCAGGGTTAACAGGGGAGAACCGTAACGGTCGTGCAGCCTGAACCATGCCTTAGCGGTAGCTTGGTGCAGGCACATGTGGGGATTGCTGCTGACACCCCCCCCCCCCCCCCCCCCCCAGTCGGATATTAGCCACCGGTAAGATAATGTACGAATACATTAGCTTACCGTTGTTGCCCAGGGTGCACCGTCCCAGGCGTTACCCTTCCCCACCCCATGAGGCCTACGCCTCGGATAGAAGGGAGTGGTAACGCCCGGGCACTCGAGGAGGTTTCCGACATCGCACCCTAACCTAACCTAACCTAACCTAACCTAACCTAACCTAACCTAACCTAACCTAACCTAACCTAACCTAACCTTTTTTTTTTTTTTTTTTTTTTTTTTTTTTTGTTTTTTTTTTTTGGCCTGGGAAAAATCCTTTATGGATTCCACTGGCCTGGGGAGGCCGGTGGATATGTGGGATTCCCGCCCCAGAAGGGGGCGGTGTACCCACTAAAAACCCCAGGGTGTTCCACTTCGTCGCCGATAAGCAATCGGGCTGTGGGAACTTTACGCATCCACGGCCCGGCAGCACGGCGGTATGTCCGCTCACGGACCCATCTCCAGGAGACCTGCACGTCTCCTGTCTCCTCCACTGTAGGCGCGCCGAAACACTTGGCGCGCCTACCAGCTCAACAGGACCTTAGCGGCGGGGGACGGGCATCCCCGTGCCCATCTCCCGCAGTCCTATTAGGGCGGTATTTGGCGGTTATGGATTAACCGCCTGCGCCCGACACGCCTGCGGCGCAGGGGCTGGGAAGATGGGTCTTCCTCGCGCTCCCGCTCCACACCCTCTTTGAGTGCCATGACCTCCTCACAGTAGGAGGCCATGGCAGTCCACGATTTCTCGCTGTCGGTCATGGCTTTGACGACGGCCGGCAGCGAGAGGTCAGTTCCAATCACCGCCGTGAGGCGGGCTCGCTGCTCGTCGAAGGCGGGACACACTTGCAGCGTGTGCTGCGCCGTGTCCTCCGCCCCACCGCAGTGGTGACACATTGGCGTTGTTTCCCTCCTTGCAACCTTACACAGGTATCTGCCGAAACAACCGTGTCCCGATAGTACCTGCGTTAGGTGGAAGGAAACAACGCCCCATCTCCTTTCGACCCATCCCTGCAGGACGGGCCGCACTCCCGATATGGTCCAGTGGCCGGCGCTCGGCTGCTCCAAGGCCACCAACCATTTCCGGAAGAGGGTTTGGCGAGAGATCTCTCTCCATCGCCTAACCTCTTCCGGACACGGCTGTTCTCCTCTGGTGCGCGCCTCGGCTACTCGGCGGTAGACCTCGTTCAGCACCTCGGCATCCAACTCCCAGGGTGGGGTCCCTGCCATCACGCAGGCCACCTCGAACGAGGTGGTGCGGTACGCCCTCGTTGCCCTTACCGCCATGACCCTTTGCGGTCGCCGCAGTTGGGTCTTGTTATGGGCGGAAAGGGCATTTACCCATATGGGTGCCCCGTAGAGGGCCATCGACCGCACCACACCCGTGTACAGTCGGCGGCAGCCCGCCTTCGGCCCGCCCACGTTCGGGAGGAGCCGGCTCAGTGCCGACGCTGTGCCAAGTAGTTTTGGAGCCAAGCGCCGGAAATGCTCCTCGAAGTTCCATCGGCTGTCGAGGACGAGTCCCAGGTACTTCATCGTCTTCCCGACGCCGATGGAAACTCCGCCCACCATTATGCTGGCATTTCCTGGAGGTGCCCTCCGAGGCCCATGAAAACAGATGGCCTCAGATTTGTGCAGAGCAACCTCTAGTCCCAGCCTCCGTATCCTGTCCACGATTAGGGCCACCCCAGCAGTGGCCAAGATGGACGCATCGCGAAATGTGGCCCCTCGGGCCGTTACAAGGGTGTCGTCGGCGTAACAGGTTACGTCTACCCCCCGCAAGTTGGCGCCACGTAGCGCCCAGTCGTAACCAATGTTCCACAGGAGCGGTCCTAAGACTGACCCCTGTGGGACACCGCACGACATCTCGCGCTCCACCCATTCATCCTGTGTGGGGTAGCGGATCGCCCTCTCGAAAAGATACGACCCAACCACCCTACGCAGGTACTCCGGCACGTTGTGGTACCTGAGGGCCTCCTTGATGGTTTCCCAGGGAAGGGTGTTGAAAGCATTGGCGATATCTAGAGATACCGCCAACACCACCTCCCCCCGGGAAACCGCGTCATCCGCTAGAGCCCTCACCCGCGCAATGGCGTCGATGGTGGACCTGCCCCGACGAAATCCGTACTGGCACGCACTTAGGTTCGGCCCTTGTCCCTCTAAATGACCTATCAGCCGGGAAGCCACTATTCGCTCAAAGAGCTTCGCTCCCTCGTCCAAAAGTACGATCGGCCTGTATCCCGAAGGGGAGTCACCCGGTCGCCCTTCCTTCCGCAGGAGCACCAGCTTTCCGCACTTCCACGAACGTGGGATGCACCCCTGCTCCAGACACGAAGAAAATAGTGCCCTCACTCTTGGCTCCAAGGGGCCCAGCGCCAACACCCAGGCTCGGCCGGGAATACCGTCGGGACCAGGGGCAGTGTTTTTGGCCTTAAGCCTCAACACTGCGGCTCCCAACTCTCTCTCTGTCACCTCGGGTGCGACTTCTCCCTCCGTTGGGGACACTGAAGCCATGCACGGGGGCTGGTGTTCACCCCGTCGTGGGAAGAGGGTTCCCACGATTCGGCTCAGAAGGTCCGGCTGGAGGCTTTGCGTGAGTGGAGGGGCCCAGGGGTGAAGTTTGCACCTCACCGACTTGTACGGCCGCCCCCACGGGTCGCTGTTCAGAGCCTCCAACATTTCCTCCTCCGCCAGGTCTTTGGCTTGGCCAATGGCTAAGCTGAGGGTTTTGCTGGCCGCTCTGTAGCTTTCGTATAGCTCATCCTCTGCCGTCAGGTCTCGCCTCCTCCGCCTTCGGCTCCTGGTGTATTGGCGTCTCGCAGCCACGCATGCCTTGCGCAACTGCGTTAGCTCTGCGGACCACCAGTACACGCTCCGCCTCGGCCCTGTGGGCTTGGCCCGCGGCATTGCGGCATCGCATATTTGAGCCATGGCCCCACTGAGCCAGGATGCTTCTTCCTCTACACTTCTTGGTCCTTCGGGCGTCTCCGGCCAAGCTTGGACCAGGGCCGCTGCGTGCAGCAGGTCCCGATCGAGCCGTTTCGTTGCCCATCTGGGACTGTCGTCTCTTCGGGGACGACTCAGGTCGTCCGGCGTAGTGTGGTGGGCGCAGACTTCGTACCGGATGTATCTGTGGTCCGATAACGTTTCCACGCCCTCCAACACTTCCCAACTTTGGACACGGCGCGCCAGGGCAGCATTTGCAAACGTGATGTCCACGATGGAGCCTCCCTGTTGCCGCACGCACGTATCGACCGTCCCTCGGTTAAGAACCTCCAACCCTACGGCCACTGCCCACTCTGTGAGCACCTCACCGCGTACGTCAGTCGCAGTAGAGCCCCACCCCGTAGATTTGGCATTAAAGTCCCCCGCAACCAGCAGCAGTTCGGGGCCACTTCTGCCAATCAGGGCCTGCACATCGTCGAGAAGCACCTCGAAGTCGGCTAGGCTTCTGTTCGGCGAGAAGTACACTCCCACCACCATTATACCCCCGATGATGGCAGCCACGAAGCCGTGGCCCCGCACCACGCTTTCAAGCGGAGCAGAGCCGGCCGATGGTTGAGTGGCCAAGGCCACGAGGCTGTCGAGGTCCCCCACCCAGTTGTCTCTGGCTGGGACCGAATATGGTTCGGTTACCACTGCGACATGGATCAACCACTCCGCCATGCTCTGGAACAGGAGGTCCTGTGCTCTGGCGCAGTGGTTGATATTCGCCTGCAGGAAGCGTATAGGAGCCATTACTACTCGACTATTATCTCAGCCTCCTCGTCCTGTTGCTCGACATTCGAGTCTTTTCGGGTATTCCGCCCCAGAGTAGCCTGGGAGTCAGCGCCAGCCGTTCTCCGCTTACTTTTAGGTGGATCACAGGCTTTGCTGCCTACCCTATGGTTGGCTGCTAGCCCGGCCTCGGCACACAGCGGGCAGTGTGCAGATGATGTGCAGTTGCCAGCGACGTGGCCGGGACGCCCGCAGCGGTAGCAGGCTCGGCTGCGGTCCACCTCCGACTTACATTTGGCGGCCACGTGGCCCACCTCGAGGCAGCGGAAGCAGCGCAGGGGGCGGGCATCGAGCAGTTTGACCTGCGCCGACACCCAGCCTACCAGCAGCCTTCCCGCTTCCACCACCTTCTTCGCCGCCGGGATAGGGCAGCGCAGCCACACGACACCCAGCCCGGAGGGGCCGCGGACGACCTCTCCTGACCTGATGTCGGTCTCTTGGCAGCCTCCCACCCGGGCGACCGCCGCAACCACCTCGGGAAACAGCACAGACTCATCTAGGCCCGAGATACGCAGCTCTGCGCATTTTGTGGGCCTAGAGATCCGCACTACTTCCGGGTCAACAACCTCCGCTAACCTCTTGGCCAGAGCGTTTGCTTTATCGCCACTTGAGGTGCCGGGCACTTCCATAACGTAGGCCCCTGTTTGAGCCTTTCTGAAGCGAAGACCTGAAATTCCCAGCTCCTTAAGCCGCACCTTCCTCTTAACCTCAGCAAGGACAGTGCCAAAGTCGGCCCCTTTATCCGCTGCTTTTGGCTCCAGCAGCGTTACAACAACGGCAGCTGACCGAGGTGAACGGAGCTTTCTGGCCTTGCTCTTTTTCCCTCTGGATGGCTTCGGGTGTTCGCCATTTCCGACCTGCTGATCTACGCCATCTTTTTTCTTCTTCTTTCGCCTTCCTTTCTTGCCTACCTGCGTCCACTCCGATGACGTACTAGGCCTTGCAGGTGGTGGAGGCGTTGGGGGCCTTGGATTCGGGGTCGGGTTTTTCGTCTTCTTTTTCCTTTTCCTCTTTTTTTTTAGGTGCCGCGCCAGAACGAGGACCTGTACCAGAAGTTGGCACTACCTCAGCCTGCTTGTCTGTCCTGGCACTCCTGGCATCCGCCGCCAGAGGTGGTCGCACAGGCTTTTCCGGCAACAGCCGGTCCTGAATGCCGGCCAAGCGTGCATCAAGGTACGGACCGACGTGAGCCATTATCGCTCTGCACAGATGGTCCATTTCTGTGGCAGGTGGGAAGGCAGCAACACGTCTATCCATATTTTCACCCTGGGGAGGCCGCGCAGGGGGCGGTTTCTCCTTGTCTTTTCCGGTTTGAGGGGGTGGCGGACTACCCTGCTTCCGCATCCCTTCCAGGGTCATTTTCATTTCGGCCAGCTCCTTTCGGAGGCTGGCCATTTCGGTCTGAAGTCGGTTGTTGTCGGCCTGCAGCCGAGCTGTCTCTTCAGTAGCCGTGCGTCTGCTGAGCTCCGAAAACGCATCAGCGATCGCGACAGCCGCCTCTTTCAAGCTCTTGACATATCCTCCTGACAAGTTCTTTGATTTTGTGGCAACTTTTGTGATGATTGCCACACTGTCAGCCACCTGTTGACCAAGATCTTGGTTGGCCTCTGCATCCTCTGAGTCAGTCCTTGCTAGAGAAGAAGTGTCCATCTGGTACCCTTGACGGGTCCTAATGGACATCTCCTGCACCTCCATCTCGGCCTTCAGCCGGAGCTCTTCCCTAAGAGCCCGGTTGTAGGCTTCCTTCGCTCTGGCCAGTCCTACATATTTGCCCGATGTTGGTGGGCGGCCTCTCCCTTTGGCCTTTGGCTGTCCTTCCCCAGCCGAGGCGCATGTAGACCCTTCATCACTTGAGCTGAGAACAGATGAAGCAGGGCGCAATCGCTTCCGCTTCCGCTTCACCCGCTCAGCTGCATCCGGGACGTCCTCAAGATTGCTTCTGCCAGTAGACTCGTGACCTGCAGTCTCCTGGGAAGCAAAGTTGACTTCCGAGCTCGTGTTGGCCCTAGGTTCGGGCTCTTGGCAATCAATTTGCCGTGTGAGGCGTACAGTGCAGTCGCGCACTGATACGCCAAGACGATTTTGGTCCGGGATCTGAGTCGCGGACGAACTAAATTTAAAACGTGGGCTTTCAGTGCCCACGAAGTGATAATTGCCCCCCCCAGAATACGATGGGGCTGTCCGTGGGATGGTAACGGAGAGGGATTCTCCTCGAGACGAGGTACCCTCCTGGGGTAGTTTCTCTTTGTTATCACTCATGCTCCTTTGATGAGGGGTGCGGTCCCCTGCTCCTTTTAAAGAGGGAGCCCTCTCCTCTTTTTTAAGGGGTGAGTTCCCCTTGTGTTGCAGTTACGCCAACCCGTTCGCCACTAAAGTGGCACATCCGGCAAACCGCTAGCCCAGGCCAGACCCGTTCAGTCCACCAGACCTACTTGTCTCCGGCCTGGTACTGGATACGCTGCAACCCGCATCCATAACCACGATAAGGAGCTGTTATCCCCTCTGCGTCCCCGTAGTCCCCTGCTGCAGGAGAGACAGGGAGCAGGAAAGCGGTGCACCCTTTCACTAGGGCACGCCCGCCTCGCTTGGCCCAGGATGGGCTCCACCGAGGCTGTGCCGCTCTTGGTCACCCTTTCACTTCGAGCTTAAAGGCCCGAAGATCATTAAGGGGTCAAGCCCCCCCACCACGACAAGGTAGCGACACCCGGGGGGGAACCTAACCTAACCTTTTTTTTTTTTTTTTTTTTTTTTTTTTGGCCTGGGAAAAATCCTTTATGGATTCCACTGGCCCGGGGAGGCCGGTGGATATGTGGGATTCCCGCCCCAGAAGGGGGCGGTGTACCCACTAAAAACCCCAGGGTGTTCCACTTCGTCGCCGATAAGCAATCGGGCTGTGGGAACTTTACGCATCCACGGCCCGGCAGCACGGCGGTATGTCCGCTCACGGACCCATCTCCAGGAGACCTGCACGTCTCCTGTCTCCTCCACTGTAGGCGCGCCGAAACACTTGGCGCGCCTACCAGCTCAACAGGACCTTAGCGGCGGGGGACGGGCATCCCCGTGCCCATCTCCCGCAGTCCTATTAGGGCGGTATTTGGCGGTTATGGATTAACCGCCTGCGCCCGACACGCCTGCGGCGCAGGGGCTGGGAAGATGGGTCTTCCTCGCGCTCCCGCTCCGCACCCTCTTTGAGTGCCATGACCTCCTCACAGTAGGAGGCCATGGCAGTCCACGATTTCTCGCTGTCGGTCATGGCTTTGACGACGGCCGGCAGCGAGAGGTCAGTTCCAATCACCGCCGTGAGGCGGGCTCGCTGCTCGTCGAAGGCGGGACACACTTGCAGCGTGTGCTGCGCCGTGTCCTCCGCCCCACCGCAGTGGTGACACATTGGCGTTGTTTCCCTCCTTGCAACCTTACACAGGTATCTGCCGAAACAACCGTGTCCCGATAGTACCTGCGTTAGGTGGAAGGAAACAACGCCCCATCTCCTTTCGACCCATCCCTGCAGGACGGGCCGCACTCCCGATATGGTCCAGTGGCCGGCGCTCGGCTGCTCCAAGGCCACCAACCATTTCCGGAAGAGGGTTTGGCGAGAGATCTCTCTCCATCGCCTAACCTCTTCCGGACACGGCTGTTCTCCTCTGGTGCGCGCCTCGGCTACTCGGCGGTAGACCTCGTTCAGCACCTCGGCATCCAACTCCCAGGGTGGGGTCCCTGCCATCACGCAGGCCGCCTCGAACGAGGTGGTGCGGTACGCCCTCGTTGCCCTTACCGCCATGACCCTTTGCGGTCGCCGCAGTTGGGTCTTGTTATGGGCGGAAAGGGCATTTACCCATATGGGTGCCCCGTAGAGGGCCATCGACCGCACCACACCCGTGTACAGTCGGCGGCAGCCCGCCTTCGGCCCGCCCACGTTCGGGAGGAGCCGGCTCAGTGCCGACGCTGTGCCAAGTAGTTTTGGAGCCAAGCGCCGGAAATGCTCCTCGAAGTTCCATCGGCTGTCGAGGACGAGTCCCAGGTACTTCATCGTCTTCCCGACGCCGATGGAAACTCCGCCCACCATTATGCTGGCATTTCCTGGAGGTGCCCTCCGAGGCCCATGAAAACAGATGGCCTCAGATTTGTGCAGGGCAACCTCTAGTCCCAGCCTCCGTATCCTGTCCACGATTAGGGCCACCCCAGCAGTGGCCAAGATGGACGCATCGCGAAATGTGGCCCCTCGGGCCGTTACAAGGGTGTCGTCGGCGTAACAGGTTACGTCTACCCCCCGCAAGTTGGCGCCACGTAGCGCCCAGTCGTAACCAATGTTCCACAGGAGCGGTCCTAAGACTGACCCCTGTGGGACACCGCACGACATCTCGCGCTCCACCCATTCATCCTGTGTGGGGTAGCGGATCGCCCTCTCGAAAAGATACGACCCAACCACCCTACGCAGGTACTCCGGCACGTTGTGGTACCTGAGGGCCTCCTTGATGGTTTCCCAGGGAAGGGTGTTGAAAGCATTGGCGATATCTAGAGATACCGCCAACACCACCTCCCCCCGGGAAACCGCGTCATCCGCTAGAGCCCTCACCCGCGCAATGGCGTCGATGGTGGACCTGCCCCGACGAAATCCGTACTGGCACGCACTTAGGTTCGGCCCTTGTCCCTCTAAATGACCTATCAGCCGGGAAGCCACTATTCGCTCAAAGAGCTTCGCTCCCTCGTCCAAAAGTACGATCGGCCTGTATCCCGAAGGGGAGTCACCCGGTCGCCCTTCCTTCCGCAGGAGCACCAGCTTTCCGCACTTCCACGAACGTGGGATGCACCCCTGCTCCAGACACGAAGAAAATAGTGCCCTCACTCTTGGCTCCAAGGGGCCCAGCGCCAACACCCAGGCTCGGCCGGGAATACCGTCGGGACCAGGGGCAGTGTTTTTGGCCTTAAGCCTCAACACTGCGGCTCCCAACTCTCCCTCTGTCACCTCGGGTGCGACTTCTCCCTCCGTTGGGGACACTGAAGCCATGCACGGGGGCTGGTGTTCACCCCGTCGTGGGAAGAGGGTTCCCACGATTCGGCTCAGAAGGTCCGGCTGGAGGCTTTGCGTGAGTGGAGGGGCCCAGGGGTGAAGTTTGCACCTCACCGACTTGTACGGCCGCCCCCACGGGTCGCTGTTCAGAGCCTCCAACATTTCCTCCTCCGCCAGGTCTTTGGCTTGGCCAATGGCTAAGCTGAGGGTTTTGCTGGCCGCTCTGTAGCTTTCGTATAGCTCATCCTCTGCCGTCAGGTCTCGCCTCCTCCGCCTTCGGCTCCTGGTGTATTGGCGTCTCGCAGCCACGCATGCCTTGCGCAACTGCGTTAGCTCTGCGGACCACCAGTACACGCTCCGCCTCGGCCCTGTGGGCTTGGCCCGCGGCATTGCGGCATCGCATATTTGAGCCATGGCCCCACTGAGCCAGGATGCTTCTTCCTCTACACTTCTTGGTCCTTCGGGCGTCTCCGGCCAAGCTTGGACCAGGGCCGCTGCGTGCAGCAGGTCCCGATCGAGCCGTTTCGTTGCCCATCTGGGACTGTCGTCTCTTCGGGGACGACTCAGGTCGTCCGGCGTAGTGTGGTGGGCGCAGACTTCGTACCGGATGTATCTGTGGTCCGATAACGTTTCCACGCCCTCCAACACTTCCCAACCTTGGACACGGCGCGCCAGGGCAGCATTTGCAAACGTGATGTCCACGATGGAGCCTCCCTGTTGCCGCACGCACGTATCGACCGTCCCTCGGTTAAGAACCTCCAACCCTACGGCCACTGCCCACTCTGTGAGCACCTCACCGCGTACGTCAGTCGCAGTAGAGCCCCACCCCGTAGATTTGGCATTAAAGTCCCCCGCAACCAGCAGCAGTTCGGGGCCACTTCTGCCAATCAGGGCCTGCACATCGTCGAGAAGCACCTCGAAGTCGGCTAGGCTTCTGTTCGGCGAGAAGTACACTCCCACCACCATTATACCCCCGATGATGGCAGCCACGAAGCCGTGGCCCCGCACCACGCTTTCAAGCGGAGCAGAGCCGGCCGATGGTTGAGTGGCCAAGGCCACGAGGCTGTCGAGGTCCCCCACCCAGTTGTCTCTGGCTGGGACCGAATATGGTTCGGTTACCACTGCGACATGGATCAACCACTCCGCCATGCTCTGGAACAGGAGGTCCTGTGCTCTGGCGCAGTGGTTGATATTCGCCTGCAGGAAGCGTATAGGAGCCATTACTACTCGACTATTATCTCAGCCTCCTCGTCCTGTTGCTCGACATTCGAGTCTTTTCGGGTATTCCGCCCCAGAGTAGCCTGGGAGTCAGCGCCAGCCGTTCTCCGCTTACTTTTAGGTGGATCACAGGCTTTGCTGCCTACCCTATGGTTGGCTGCTAGCCCGGCCTCGGCACACAGCGGGCAGTGTGCAGATGATGTGCAGTTGCCAGCGACGTGGCCGGGACGCCCGCAGCGGTAGCAGGCTCGGCTGCGGTCCACCTCCGACTTACATTTGGCGGCCACGTGGCCCACCTCGAGGCAGCGGAAGCAGCGCAGGGGGCGGGCATCGAGCAGTTTGACCTGCGCCGACACCCAGCCTACCAGCAGCCTTCCCGCCTCCACCACCTTCTTCGCCGCCGGGATAGGGCAGCGCAGCCACACGACACCCAGCCCGGAGGGGCCGCGGACGACCTCTCCTGACCTGATGTCGGTCTCTTGGCAGCCTCCCACCCGGGCGACCGCCGCAACCACCTCGGGAAACAGCACAGACTCATCTAGGCCCGAGATACGCAGCTCTGCGCATTTTGTGGGCCTAGAGATCCGCACTACTTCCGGGTCAACAACCTCCGCTAACCTCTTGGCCAGAGCGTTTGCTTTATCGCCACTTGAGGTGCCGGGCACTTCCATAACGTAGGCCCCTGTTTGAGCCTTTCTGAAGCGAAGACCTGAAATTCCCAGCTCCTTAAGCCGCACCTTCCTCTTAACCTCAGCAAGGACAGTGCCAAAGTCGGCCCCTTTATCCGCTGCTTTTGGCTCCAGCAGCGTTACAACAACGGCAGCTGACCGAGGTGAACGGAGCTTTCTGGCCTTGCTCTTTTTCCCTCTGGGTGGCTTCGGGTGTTCGCCATTTCCGACCTGCTGATCTACGCCATCTTTTTTCTTCTTCTTTCGCCTTCCTTTCTTGCCTACCTGCGTCCACTCCGATGACGTACTAGGCCTTGCAGGTGGTGGAGGCGTTGGGGGCCTTGGATTCGGGGTCGGGTTTTTCGTCTTCTTTTTCCTTTTCCTCTTTTTTTTAGGTGCCGCGCCAGAACGAGGACCTGTACCAGAAGTTGGCACTACCTCAGCCTGCTTGTCTGTCCTGGCACTCCTGGCATCCGCCGCCAGAGGTGGTCGCACAGGCTTTTCCGGCAACAGCCGGTCCTGAATGCCGGCCAAGCGTGCATCAAGGTACGGACCGACGTGAGCCATTATCGCTCTGCACAGATGGTCCATTTCTGTGGCAGGTGGGAAGGCAGCAACACGTCTATCCATATTTTCACCCTGGGGAGGCCGCGCAGGGGGCGGTTTCTCCTTGTCTTTTCCGGTTTGAGGGGGTGGCGGACTACCCTGCTTCCGCATCCCTTCCAGGGTCATTTTCATTTCGGCCAGCTCCTTTCGGAGGCTGGCCATTTCGGTCTGAAGTCGGTTGTTGTCGGCCTGCAGCCGAGCTGTCTCTTCAGTAGCCGTGCGTCTGCTGAGCTCCGAAAACGCATCAGCGATCGCGACAGCCGCCTCTTTCAAGCTCTTGACATATCCTCCTGACAAGTTCTTTGATTTTGTGGCAACTTTGGTGATGATTGCCACACTGTCAGCCACCTGTTGACCAAGATCTTGGTTGGCCTCTGCATCCTCTGAGTCAGTCCTTGCTAGAGAAGAAGTGTCCATCTGGTACCCTTGACGGGTCCTAATGGACATCTCCTGCACCTCCATCTCGGCCTTCAGCCGGAGCTCTTCCCTAAGAGCCCGGTTGTAGGCTTCCTTCGCTCTGGCCAGTCCTACATATTTGCCCGATGTTGGTGGGCGGCCTCTCCCTTTGGCCTTTGGCTGTCCTTCCCCAGCCGAGGCGCATGTAGACCCTTCATCACTTGAGCTGAGAACAGATGAAGCAGGGCGCAATCGCTTCCGCTTCCGCTTCACCCGCTCAGCTGCATCCGGGACGTCCTCAAGATTGCTTCTGCCAGTAGACTCGTGACCTGCAGTCTCCTGGGAAGCAAAGTTGACTTCCGAGCTCGTGTTGGCCCTAGGTTCGGGCTCTTGGCAATCAATTTGCCGTGTGAGGCGTACAGTGCAGTCGCGCACTGATACGCCAAGACGATTTTGGTCCGGGATCTGAGTCGCGGACGAACTAAATTTAAAACGTGGGCTTTCAGTGCCCACGAAGTGATAATTGCCCCCCCCAGAATACGATGGGGCTGTCCGTGGGATGGTAACGGAGAGGGATTCTCCTCGAGACGAGGTACCCTCCTGGGGTAGTTTCTCTTTGTTATCACTCATGCTCCTTTGATGAGGGGTGCGGTCCCCTGCTCCTTTTAAAGAGGGAGCCCTCTCCTCTTTTTTAAGGGGTGAGTTCCCCTTGTGTTGCAGTTACGCCAACCCGTTCGCCACTAAAGTGGCACATCCGGCAAACCGCTAGCCCAGGCCAGACCCGTTCAGTCCACCAGACCTACTTGTCTCCGGCCTGGTACTGGATACGCTGCAACCCGCATCCATAACCACGATAAGGAGCTGTTATCCCCTCTGCGTCCCCGTAGTCCCCTGCTGCAGGAGAGACAGGGAGCAGGAAAGCGGCGCACCCTTTCACTAGGGCACGCCCGCCTCGCTTGGCCCAGGATGGGCTCCACCGAGGCTGTGCCGCTCTTGGTCACCCTTTCACTTCGAGCTTAAGGCCCGAAGATCATTAAGGGGTCAAGCCCCCCCACCACGACAAGGTAGCGACACCCGGGGGGGAACCTAACCTAACCTAACCTTTTTTTTTTTTTTTTTTTTTTTTTTGACGGTGGGAAAATGCGTTACGCATACGACCGCGCCGTGGGGACGGCGCGGAAGTTATGTGGGACTCAACTCCCCCGTAACCTCCTTCCCTAATGGAAGGAGGGGGGAGGCATACCCACTAAAAACCCACCGGTATTCCCTCTCTTGCCATTTGCGGATGCCATGGGAGAGTTTGGAGTCACCACAGTATCCGCTGGCCGCCCCAGCCTATGCCGGAGCTCCCGCGCCAAGAGAGGGGGGACCGGAATACTTGGTCCCCCCCCTAGACGTGTGGGCTGTTACGGCCGACAGAGGATCCCCATCCCCCGTCGGCCAGCACCACTAGGGAAGGTTGGCGGCGAACTGTCGCCGCCTCCTTCCCGTCCGTCTGCGCCGGAGCGGGTTTGCGAGGGGATCATTCTCGCGTTCCCGCTCCCTCTCCTCCTTCTGCGACATTACGTCGTCGCAGAAGGAGGTGACGGCCTCCCAGGACGTCTCGCTCTCCAGCATTGCGCGTACAACGCTGGGGAGCGAGAGGTCGCCGCCAATCGTCGCCGCCAGGGTGCGGCGCCGCTCAGCCCATGCGCTGCACACCTCCAAGGTGTGCTGGGCTGTGTCCTCGGCGGCGCCGCACTCGTGGCACGACGCCGTCTCCTCCCTACCCGCCACCCTGTGCAGGTACCGCCCGAAGCAACCATGCCCGGACAGCACCTGCACCAGGTGGAAGGTCAGGGACCCGTGATCCCTCCCGCACCATTCCTGGAGCACCGGGTGGATGGCTGCGATCGTGCGTAGGCCGTATTCAGCCTCCGCAAGCTCTGCCGCCCAGCGCTCCAGCACCTCCCCTCTCTGGACCTCTTTGGCCCGGGCCAACTCCTGGGGAGCGAGGGACTCCCCCCGCTCCCTTCGTTCCACCTTGGCCCGGTAGGCCTCGGCAAGCCCGACCGCCTCGATCTCCCACGGAGGGGAGGCTGCGAGGGCTCCAGCCGCCGCCCAGCCCACCGTTCGGTAGGCCCGGGCCATCCTCACCGAACCTAACCTAACCTAACCTAACCTAACCTAACCTAACCTAACCTTTTTTTTTTTTTTTTTTTTTTTTTTTTTTTTTTTTTTTTTTTTTTTGACGGTGGGAAAATGCGTTACGCATACGACCGCGCCGTGGGGACGGCGCGGAAGTTATGTGGGACTCACCTCCCCCGTAACCTCCTTCCCTAATGGAAGGAGGGGGGAGGCATACCCACTAAAAACCCACCGGTATTCCCTCTCTTGCCATTTACGGATGCCATGGGAGAGTTTGGAGTCACCACAGCATCCGCTGGCCGCCCCAGCCTATGCCGGAGCTCCCGCGCCAAGAGAGGGGGGACCGGAATACTTGGTCCCCCCCCTAGACGTGTGGGCTGTTACGGCCGACAGAGGATCCCCATCCCCCGTCGGCTAGCACCACTAGGGAAGGTTGGCGGCGAACTGTCGCCGCCTCCTTCCCGTCCGTCTGCGCCGGAGCGGGTTTGCGAGGGGATCATTCTCGCGTTCCCGCTCCCTCTCCTCCTTCTGCGACATTACGTCGTCGCAGAAGGAGGTGACGGCCTCCCAGGACGTCTCGCTCTCCAGCATTGCGCGTACAACGCTGGGGAGCGAGAGGTCGCCGCCAATCGTCGCCGCCAGGGTGCGGCGCCGCTCAGCCCATGCGCTGCACACCTCCAAGGTGTGCTGGGCTGTGTCCTCGGCGGCGCCGCACTCGTGGCACGACGCCGTCTCCTCCCTACCCGCCACCCTGTGCAGGTACCGCCCGAAGCAACCATGCCCGGACAGCACCTGCACCAGGTGGAAGGTCAGGGACCCGTGATCCCTCCCGCACCATTCCTGGAGCACCGGGCGGATGGCTGCGATCGTGCGTAGGCCGTATTCGGCCTCCGCAAGCTCTGCCGCCCAGCGCTCCAGCACCTCCCCTCTCTGGACCTCTTTGGCCCAGGCCAACTCCTGGGGAGCGAGGGACTCCCCCCGCTCCCTTCGTTCCACCTTGGCCCGGTAGGCCTCGGCAAGCCCGACCGCCTCGATCTCCCACGGAGGGGAGGCTGCGAGGGCTCCAGCCGCCGCCCAGCCCACCGTCCGGTAGGCCCGGGCCATCCTCACCGCCATAACCCTCTGGGGCCTTCGGAGGAGGGCTTTAGTGGTGGCGGTGAGGGACTCCGCCCATATAGGGGCCCCGTACAGGGCCATACTTCTAAGGACCCCTGCAAACAGGCGTCTGCAGGGGGCACCAGGTCCGCCCTGGTTGGGCAGGAGCCGGCCCAGGGCTCCCGCCGCACCCACGAGTCGGGGAGCCAGTCTGCGGAAGTGCTCCCCGAACTCCCATTTTCCGTCGAGGGTAAGGCCCAGATATTTAATGTGGGCCTTCACCTCGACGGCCTCCCCATTGACGCGCAGGGCGGCTCCGCGCGGCAACCTAACCTAACCTAACCTAACCTAACCTAACCTAACCTAACCTAACCTAACCTAACCTAACCTTTTTTTTTTTTTTTTTTTTTGGTGTGGAAAATGCACCTTATGCATCGTCTCCGTTCGGGGAAACGGAGGTATGTGGGGCTCTCCCCAAGGGGGCCTACCCACTAAAAACCACACGGATTCCCTCGTTTGCCATTGTGAACGCCACGGGAGCAAAATGTGTCACCGCAACGCCCACTGGCCGCCCCGGGATGGGGCACCTCTGTCGACACCGTGCAATGCGGGCTCAGCACTCCCCGACCTCCCCCGCTGGTGAAGGATTGTTTAAAGAGGTTTACTCCTCGTGGCTTCCGCAGATGCCCACGTTCCCGGCAAGCCGGGGTTACGTGCCCTCACGTTAGCTTCCGCGCCCTCATGTACTGCTCTGAAAGCAGAGCGGTACCGAGAGCACGGTCGCATCCGCCCACCAGGCTCCCCCTCGCCTTTCCCTGTCCGCCGTGGCAGAGCAGGTACTCAGTTCGGGTTCGCCGACGTCAAAGGCGCCCGCCGAAGGGCGGGGCGCCGTCCTCAAAAGCGGACCCACTAATGGGCCCGCTACCCTCCCCCCCAGTGTGTCAGCAGACCCCCACAGGCCATGGGCCCAACCGCTACTCTTCTCCCCCTTAACCACCAGGGTTAACAGGGGAGAACCGCAACGGTCGTGCAGCCCAGACGATAACCTGAACTATCGCCCGGGCACATGTGGAAATTGCCGACCCCCTCCCCCCCAGTGTGTCAGTAAACCCCCACAGGCCATGGGCCCAACCGCTACTCTTCTCCCCCTTAACCACCAGGGTTAACAGGGGAGAACCGTAACGGTCGTGCAGCCTAGACGGTAGTAGGTACCACTACTTCCGCCCGGGCACATGTGGAAGTTACCGACCCCCTCCCCCCCAGTCAGTCAGTCAATCCCCACAGGCAATGGGCCCAACTGCTACTCTTCTCCCCCTTAACCCTAGTGTCCAGGATTAAAAGGGGAGAACCGTAGCAGTCGTGCAGTCCAGACCATGCATGCGGACCATACATGGCCCGGGCACATGTGGAGATTGCTGACCCCCACCCCCCCAGTCGGATATTAGCCAACGGTTAACTAAATCCCCGAAGGAGTTAATTAACCGTTGTTGCCCAGGGTGCACCGTCCGAGGCGTTACCCTTCCCCACCCCATGAGGCCTACGCCTCGGATAGAAGGGAGTGGTAACGCCCGGGCACTCGAGGAGGTTTCCGACTTCGCACCCCAACCTAACCTAACCTTTTTTTTTTTTTTTTTTTTTTTGGCCAGGGGAAAATCCTTTATGGATTCCACCGGCTCGGGGAGACCGGTGGATATGTGGGATTCCCACCCCAGAAGGGGGCGGTGTACCCACTAAAAACCCCAGGGTGTTCCACTTCGTCGCCGATATGCAACCGGGCTGTGGGAACTCTACGCATCCACGGCCCGGCAACACGGCAGAATGTCCGATCACGGACCCACCTCCAGGAGACCTGTACATCCCCTGACTCCTCCGCTGTAGGCGCACCGGAACACTTGGCGCGCCCACCATCTCAACAGGACCTTATCGGCAGGAGACGGGCATCCCCGTGCCCAACTCCCGCAGTGCTATTAGGGCGGCATGTGGCGGTTATAAATTAACCGCCTGCGCCCGACACGCCTGCGGCGCAGTGGCTGGGAGGAAGGGTCCTCCTCGCGCTCCCGCTCCGCTCCCTCTTTCAGTGCCATGACCTCCTCACAGTAGGAGGCCATGGCAGCCCAAGATCTCTCGCTGTCAGTCATGGCTTTGACCACGACCGGCAGCGAGAGATCGGTACCAATTACCGCCATAAGGCGGGCCCTCTGCTCAGTAAAGGCGGGACACACTTGCAGCGTGTGCTGCGCCGTGTCTTCCGCTCCGCCACAGTGGTGACACATTGGCGTTGCTTCCCTCCCCGCAATCTTGCACAGGTACTTGCCGAAACATCCATGTCCCGACAGTACCTGCGCAAGGTGGAAGGAAACAACGCCCCACCTCCTTTCAACCCATCCGTGCAGACTAGGTCGCACACCCGAAATGGTCCAATGGCCGGCGCCTGGCTGCTCCAGAGCGTCCAGCCATTTCCGGAAGATGGTTTGGCGGGAGATTTCTCTCCAACGCCTTACCTCCTCCGGACACGGCTGTTCCCCTCTGGCGCGCATCTCAGCTACTCGACGGTAAACCTCCGCCAGCACCTCGGCATCTAACTCCCATGGCGGGGTTCCCGCCAACACGCAGGCCGCCTCGAAAGAGGTGGTGCGGTACGCCCTCGTTACCCTTACCGCCATGACCCTTTGCGATTGCCGCAGGAGGGTTTTGTTTTTTGCGGAAAGGGCATTCACCCATATGGGTGCCCCGTACAGGGCCATCGACCGCACCACACCCGTATATAGTCGGCGGCAGCCCGCCTTTGGCCCGCCCACGTTCGGGAGGAGCCGGCTCAGTGCCGACGCTGAGCCGAGCAGCTTCGGAGCCAAGCGGCGGAAGTGCTCCTCGAAGTTCCACCGGCCGTCGAGGACGAGTCCAAGGTACTTCATCGTCCTCCCGACGCCGATGGAAACTCCGCCCACAGTTATGCTAGCACCTCCAGGAGGAGCCCTTCGAGGTCCGTGGAAGCAAATAGCTTCAGACTTATGGAGGGCAACCTCAAGGCCTAGCCTCCGTATCCGATCCACAATGTGGGCCACGCCAGCAGTCGCGAGCAGCGATGCGTCGCGGAAAGTGGGGCCGCGCGCCATGACGAGGGTGTCATCGGCGTAACACGTCACGTCAACCCCCCGCAGGTTTGCTCCGCGCAATGCCCAGTCGTACCCGATGTTCCACAGGAGTGGTCCTAGAACTGAACCCTGTGGAACACCGCACGACACCTCCAACCTAACCTTTTTTTTTTTTTTTTTTTTTTTTTTTTTTTTTTTGGTGTGGAAAATGCACCTTATGCATCGTCTCCGTTCGGGGAAACGGAGGTATGTGGGGCTCTCCCCAAGGGGCCTACCCACTAAAAACCACACGGATTCCCTCGTCTGCCATTGTGAACGCCACGGGAGCAAAATGTGTCACCGCAACGCCCACTGGCCGCCCCGGGATGGGGCTCCTCTGTCGACACCGTGCAATGCGGGTTCGGCACTCCCCGGCCTACCCCGCTGGTGAAGGATTGTTTAAAGAGGTTTACTCCTCGTGGCTTCCGCAGATGCCCACGTTCCCGGCAAGCCGGGGTTACGTGCCCTCACGTTAGCTTCCGCGCCCTCATGTCCTGCTCTGAAAGCAGAGCAGTACCGAGGGCACGGTCGCTTCCGCCCACCAGGCTCCCCCTCGCCTTTCCCTGTCCGCCGTGGCAGAGCAGGTACTCAGTTCGGGTTCGCCGACGTCAAAGGCGCCCGCCCAAGGGCGGGGCGCCGTCCTCAAAAGCGGACCCACTAGTGGGCCCGCTACCCTCCCCCCCAGTGTGTCAGCAGACCCCCACAGGCCATGGGCCCAACCGCTACTCTTCTCCCCTTTAACCACCAGGGTTAACAGGGGAGAACCGTAGCGGTCGTGCAGCCCAGACGATAACAGAAATACCGCCCGGGCACATGTGGAAATTGCCGACCCCCTCCCCCCAGTGTGTCAGCAAACCCCCACAGGCCATGGGCCCATCCGCTACTCTTCTCCCCCTTAACCACCAGGGTTAACAGGGGAGAACCGTAACGGTCGTGCAGCCCAGATGGCAGAGTAACCCGTCTACCACCCGGGCACATGTGGAAATTGCCGACCCCCTCCCCCCAGTCAGTCAGTCAACCCCCACAGGCCATGGGCCCATCCGCTACTCTTCTCCCCCTTAACCACCAGGGTTAACAGGGGAGAACCGTAACGGTCGTGCAGCCTGAACCATGCCTTAGCGGTAGCTTGGTGCAGGCACATGTGGAGATTGCTGCTGACACCCCCCCCCCCCAGTCGGATATTAGCCACCGGTAAGATAATGTACGAATACATTAGCTTACCGTTGTTGCCCAGGGTGCACCGCCCCAGGCGTTACCCTTCCCCACCCCATGAGGCCTACGCCTCGGATAGAAGGGAGTGGTAACGCCCGGGCACTCGAACCTCCAACCTAACCTAACCTAACCTAACCTAACCTAACCTAACCTAACCTAACCTAACCTAACCTAACCTTTTTTTTTTTTTTTTTTTTTGGTGTGGAAAATGCACCTTATGCATCGTCTCCGTTCGGGGAAACGGAGGTATGTGGGGCTCTCCCCAAGGGGGCCTACCCACTAAAAACCACACGGATTCCCTCGTCTGCCATTGTGAACGCCACGGGAGCAAAATGTGTCACCGCAACGCCCACTGGCCGCCCCGGGATAGGGCTCCTCTGTCGACACCGTGCAATGCGGGCTCGGCACTCCCCGACCTCCCCCGCTGGTGAAGGATTGTTTAAAGAGGTTTACTCCTCGTGGCTTCCGCAGATGCCCACGTTCCCGGCAAGCCGGGGTTACGTGCCCTCACGTTAGCTTCCGCGCCCTCATGTACTGCTCTGAAAGCAGAGCGGTACCGAGAGCACGGTCGCTTCCGCCCACCAGGCTCCCCCTCGCCTTTCCCTGTCCGCCGTGGCAGAGCAGGTACTCAGTTCGGGTTTGCCGACGTCAAAGGCGCCCGCCCAAGGGCGGGGCGCCGTCCTCAAAAGCGGACCCACTAATGGGCCCGCTACCCTCCCCCCCAGTGTGTCAGCAGACCCCCACAGGCCATGGGCCCAACCGCTACTCTTCTCCCCCTTAACCACCAGGGTTAACAGGGGAGAACCATAACGGTCGTGCAGCCCAGACGATAACCTGAACTATCGCCCGGGCACATGTGGAAATTGCCGACCCCCTCCCCCCCAGTGTGTCAGTAAACCCCCACAGGCCATGGGCCCAACCGCTACTCTTCTCCCCCTTAACCACCAGGGTTAACAGGGGAGAACCGTAACGGTCGTGCAGCCTAGGCGGTAGTAGGTACCACTACTTCCGCCCGGGCACATGTGGAAGTTACCGACCCCCTCCCCCCCAGTCAGTCAGTCAATCCCCACAGGCCATGGGCCCAACTGCTACTCTTCTCCCCCTTAACCCTAGTGTCCAGGATTAAAAGGGGAGAACCGCAGCAGTCGTGCAGTCCAGACCATGCATGCGGACCATACATGGCCCGGGCACATGTGGAGATTGCTGACCCCCACCCCCCCAGTCGGATATTAGCCAACGGTTAACTAAATCCCCGAAGGAATTAATTAACCGTTGTTGCCCAGGGTGCACCGTCCCAGGCGTTACCCTTCCCCACCCCATGAGGCCTACGCCTCGGATAGAAGGGAGTGGTAACGCCCGGGCACTCGAGGAGGTTTCCGACTTCGCACCCCAACCTAACCTAACCTAACCTAACCTAACCTAACCTAACCTAACCTTTTTTTTTTTTTTTTTTTTTTTGACGGTGGGAAAATGCGTTACGCATACGACCGCGCCGTGGGGACGGCGCGGAAGTTATGTGGGACTCATCTCCCCCGTAACCTCCTTCCCTAATGGAAGGAGGGGGGGAGGCATACCCACTAAAAACCCACCGGTATTCCCTCTCTTGCCATTTGCGGATGCCATGGGAGAGTTTGGAGTCACCACAGCATCCGCTGGCCGCCCCAGCCTATGCCGGAGCTCCCGCGCCAAGAGAGGGGGGACCGGAATACTTGGTCCCCCCCCTAGAAACCTAACCTAACCTAACCTAACCTTTTTTTTTTTTTTTTTTTTTTTTGGTGTGGAAAATGCACCTTATGCATCGTCTCCGTTCGGGGAAACGGAGGTATGTGGGGCTCTCCCCAAGGGGCCTACCCACTAAAAACCACACGGATTCCCTCGTCTGCCATTGTGAACGCCACGGGAGCAAAATGTGTCACCGCAACGCCCACTGGCCGCCCCGGGATGGGGCTCCTCTGTCGACACCGTGCAATGCGGGCTCGGCACTCCCCGGCCTCCCCCGCTGGTGAAGGATTGTTTAAAGAGGTTTACTCCTCGTGGCTTCCGCAGATGCCCACGTTCCCGGCAAGCCGGGGTTACGTGCCCTCACGTTAGCTTCCACGCCCTCATGTCCTGCTCTGAAAGCAGAGCAGTACCGAGGGCACGGTCGCTTCCGCCCACCAGGCTCCCCCTCGCCTTTCCCTGTCCGCCGTGGCAGAGCAGGTACTCAGTTCGGGTTCGCCGACGTCAAAGGCGCCCGCCCAAGGGCGGGGCGCCGTCCTCAAAAGCGGACCCACTAATGGGCCCGCTACCCTCCCCCCCAGTGTGTCAGCAGACCCCCACAGGCCATGGGCCCAACCGCTACTCTTCTCCCCCTTAACCACCAGGGTTAACAGGGGAGAACCGTAACGGTCGTGCAGCCCAGATGGCAGAGTAACCCGTCTACCACCCGGGCACATGTGGAAATTGCCGACCCCCTCCCCCCAGTCAGTCAGTCAACCCCCACAGGCCATGGGCCCATCCGCTACTCTTCTCCCCCTTAACCACCAGGGTTAACAGGGGAGAACCGTAACGGTCGTGCAGCCTGAACCATGCCTTAGCGGTAGCTTGGTGCAGGCACATGTGGAGATTGCTGCTGACACCCCCCTCCCCCCCAGTCGGATATTAGCCACCGGTAAGATAATGTACGAATACATTAGCTTACCGTTGTTGCCCAGGGTGCACCGTCCCAGGCGTTACCCTTCCCCACCCCATGAGGCCTACGCCTCGGATAGAAGGGAGTGGTAACGCCCGGGCACTCGAGGAGGTTTCCGTCTTCGCACCCCAACCTAACCTAACCTAACCTAACCTAACCTAACCTAACCTTTTTTTTTTTTTTTTTTTTTTTTTTTTTTTTTTTTTTTTTTTTTTTTTTTTTTTTTTTTTTGACGGTGGGAAAATGCGTTACGCATACGACCGCGCCGTGGGGACGGCGCGGAAGTTATGTGGGACTCAACTCCCCCGTAACCTCCTTCCCTAATGGAAGGAGGGGGGAGGCATACCCACTAAAAACCCACCGGTATTCCCTCTCTTGCCATTTGCGGATGCCATGGGAGAGTTTGGAGTCACCACAGTATCCGCTGGCCGCCCCAGCCTATGCCGGAGCTCCCGCGCCAAGAGAGGGGGGACCGGAATACTTGGTCCCCCCCCTAGACGTGTGGGCTGTTACGGCCGACAGAGGATCCCCATCCCCCGTCGGCCAGCACCACTAGGGAAGGTTGGCGGCGAACTGTCGCCGCCTCCTTCCCGTCCGTCTGCGCCGGAGCGGGTTTGCGAGGGGATCATTCTCGCGTTCCCGCTCCCTCTCCTCCTTCTGCGACATTACGTCGTCGCAGAAGGAGGTGACGGCCTCCCAGGACGTCTCGCTCTCCAGCATTGCGCGTACAACGCTGGGGAGCGAGAGGTCGCCGCCAATCGTCGCCGCCAGGGTGCGGCGCCGCTCAGCCCATGCGCTGCACACCTCCAAGGTGTGCTGGGCTGTGTCCTCGGCGGCGCCGCACTCGTGGCACGACGCCGTCTCCTCCCTACCCGCCACCCTGTGCAGGTACCGCCCGAAGCAACCATGCCCGGACAGCACCTGCACCAGGTGGAAGGTCAGGGACCCGTGATCCCTCCCGCACCATTCCTGGAGCACCGGGTGGATGGCTGCGATCGTGCGTAGGCCGTATTCAGCCTCCGCAAGCTCTGCCGCCCAGCGCTCCAGCACCTCCCCTCTCTGGACCTCTTTGGCCCGGGCCAACTCCTGGGGAGCGAGGGACTCCCCCCGCTCCCTTCGTTCCACCTTGGCCCGGTAGGCCTCGGCAAGCCCGACCGCCTCGATCTCCCACGGAGGGGAGGCTGCGAGGGCTCCAGCCGCCGCCCAGCCCACCGTTCGGTAGGCCCGGGCCATCCTCACCGCCATGACCCTCTGGGGCCTTCGGAGGAGGGCTTTGGTGGTGGCGGTGAGGGACTCCGCCCATATAGGGGCCCCGTACAGGGCCATACTCCTAATGACCCCTGCAAACAGGCGTCTGCAGGGGGCATTAGGTCCGCCCTGATTGGGCAGGAGCCGGCCCAGGGCTCCCGCCGCGCCCGCGAGTCGGGGAGCCAGTCTGCGAAAGTGCTCCCCGAACTCCCATTTGCCGTCGAGGGTAAGGCCCAGATATTTTATGTGGGCCCTCACCTCGACGGCCTCGCCGTTGACGCGCAGGGCGGCTCCGCGCGGCAGCCTCCACCGGGGCCCTCGGAAGCAGAGGGCCTCCGTCTTGGGGAGGGACACTTTCAGGCCCAGCGCCTCGATCCGCCGGATCACTAGGGTGGCTCCCACCTCCGCCCTTCTTGCCACCTCTTCGAAGGTGGTGCCCCGGACGGCGATGAGGGTGTCATCTGCGTAGCAGTACACCGCCATCCGGGGCAGCACCCTCGCGCGGATGACCCAGTCGTACCCGACGTTCCATAATAGGGGCCCTAGCACGGACCCCTGCGGAACGCCACTGGTCACCGGCTGGGCCATCCGAATCCCCCCCCTCCCCGTGTAGAGCACTACCCGCCCCGTCAGGTAGTGCCCCACAACCCTCCGGAGGTAGAGGGGCACCCGGTGATACCGGAGCGCCTCCTCTATCACTCCGAAGGAGAGGGACCCGAAGGCGTTGGCGATATCGAGAGATACCGCCACGGCCCCCTGGCCCCTCCTGGCCGCATCTTCGGTGAACCCCTTCAGGGCGGATAGGGCGTCCAACGTGGACCGCCCTACCCGGAACCCGAACTGGTTCCCCGCAAGATCCGGCCCTTCGCTCGTCAGATGGTGGGCGATCCGGGAAGCGATCACTCTCTCGAGGAGCTTCCCGGTCTCGTCCAGCATGACGAGCGGCCGCCACCCGGAAGGAGAGTCCGCCGGTCTGCTCTCCTTCCGCAGGAGGACCAGGCGGCCCTCCTTCCAAATTTGGGGAAACTGCCCCGCGGCCAGGCAGCGGTCCATTAGGCCGCAGAGCCGGTCCCCCAGGTGCTTCGCCGCGATCGGAAGCACCTTCCCCGAACCTAACCTAACCTAACCTAACCTAACCTAACCTAACCAAGTTACGTTCGATCCGCGCTCTTGAACGTCACGAATTCCACGTGCTCCGCACTTAAAAAATCGAAAAAGTGGTTATTTTTCATCCGATTTACAAGTGTGATACACCATTGGAATCGCCCCATCGACGCGCATGTGGGCGAGGTGAAATCAAGTGTCTAAAGTGAAAGGCAAAAAAGTTTGTGTGAAATAACCTCACTTTTTGAGGTTAAAGTGAGAAATTTCATCTTCAACTGCGTGCGGCGTGCGATTAGTCGCTGCGACCTATTGGTTGCGGCGCATCGCTGTGTGCGCCTCAGCGCCCTCTTTCCGCCGAGCCAACTCGCGGATTTTTCCGCTGAGGAAATCCGGCGGAAAATTGAAAAAACTGAAAACCACGTGTCGGCGTGGTCGGTCTTCTGGCAGTGGCAGAGCGACGCAACTTCGTGGGAAGGAGCCTTGCAGTTGCAGTAGCACGGAACCGCAAGTTGCATATTTTTAGCTCTTTTAGTTTTCGGACAATAAATTTTTAAAAGTGATAACTTTGACTAGACTTTGTGCCCAAGTCGTTTGAGACGCGCGGGTTTTGCTGCCGCTATAGTTTGCGGGCAAAGCGGCTCTACGTGACCTTAGCTTTTAAAAAATTTTTTCGGCTCTAGGACTTAGAAAATTTTTCGGAAAACTGAATTTTTTGTTTTTTCCAAAATTTTCCTACCGTTTTATTTATTTCTGAACTGTTTTATATTGTATCTTGTGCGCCTTGTTTTCTTCTATTTTTTGTGTATTTTTTCGTATTTTTGTGACCAACCGTTCGGGAGATATTAATTTATTTCTAAATTTTGTTATTATTCCTAAATTAATTGTTTTTATTCATTTCCGACCACGGGATTGTGCTTATAGTGGGTGTATTATCCGACATAAGCCGTCGCGCGGGTCGGAAATTATTTAAATTAAAGAAGTTAGACTTTTTTCGGCCATTTTGTTTTAGGTACCAGATTTTAATTCCTAATTATCTCCCGAACCCTTGGTCGTAGAAATTTGGGAAAACCTTTCTTGTGTGTTATTTTTCGGCCCCTACACGCTCCCACCAAAATTTTTCATTTCTGGCGCACAAGACTTTTTTGGGCTGGAAACGCTTTAGGGAGCAAGAGGAGGTCGTGGGCATACTGCTGGAGAAATCCCGGTAGTCCTCCGACGCCTGGTTCCAGAGTTATCAACTCCTAAAGTTGGAGTTTGACAGCTCGGCGGCCATTTTTCTTTTCTTTCAGCCGCTATAACTCGGGAACTAGGGGTCTCAGCGATCTGCGGTTTTCTTCAGTAGATCCGGGGGCTTGCTGTCTACCCGCCCCTCTACTTTTCAGGCCATTTCAGGCCCTGAAAAGTTTGTCTCCCGGAAGCGGTTCCGGCGGCTAGAGGAGTTAGAGCGGAGCCGGACATAGAAAATCCCGCAGTCCTACGACCACCGGGAGCGGAGTTGTTGGCGGTCAAAACTTGTGTTTGACAGTTCTGGCCGCCATCTTGGAGTTTTTCCGCCTCCGATATCTCCGGAACGGTGTGTCCTAGAGTTCTGGGGTTTTCTTTGTTAGGGAGCCCGGTCGGAACTCTACCCGACGAGATCTTTTTCAGGAAGGATTTGGACAGTTTGTTCCTGAAAAATTTTCAGGACTCCGATCTTCCTGAAACGGGTCTCCAACGGTGCGTCTCGAAGAGCTCTCCTAGGGGAAGGAAACCGCGTTCCGATTGGACCATTGGTTCCCGGGATACGTCCTGGTATCGGTTTTCGGCGGCCATCTTGTTTTTGGTACCGGAAACTGTGACCGGTCATATCTCGGGAACCCTTGGAGCTAGCGGGGCGTGCTTGGTGTCCCCTGGGAGCGCTCGGGGAGAGCTATCCCTTGGGTGGAGTCACGTTGCTCTACATAGAGCCGAATTAGGTTTAAGACGTAAAAATTTTTATTTTTACGCTTTTGTTAATTTTAAGTATTTTTAAGACCTGTGCAGTATAGCGCAAGTATATTGTGTATAAGATACCCGCTCTATATAGAGTTAAAATATAAAAATTATTATATTGACTTGTATTTTTTCCTGGTATTTTTATCGTTGTTTTTCCTGACTGTTGTGTGTTTTTTTTTTTTTTTTTTGGACTGACTCTTGATAGAGTCGAGTTGACAAAATCTTGATTTCTTCCTATTGTAGTTTTATTTGACGGGCGGTCCCTTTACAACTGCCCACTTACTTACTAGAGACAGAGTCTGGGACTCACATTATAACCTTTTTCATTTTAGTTATTTTGTAATTTGATTTCTTAGGGGGTTAGTTGTACCTATTCTAGCGCAGACTCGAATACCTCCATCATGTTCGGGATGAGGACTCCTGTCGGGAAGGCTGCGGGGGAAAAGTCTCTCCTTAATAAAACGAGCCCGGAAGTTATGGCCAGGCAGGATATTGGGGGGTGGGAGGCTGGACTGCTTAACACTACCCAGACTTTGTCTGGCGATGTCGCTGGGGCGGGTCCCTCGAGGCCGAGAACATCTACCTTGCAGGGCGGCAAACCATCGGCCGCTCCTAAAACTTCGAGCCCTGGGGCGGAGCCAGTCTCGGATAGGTTGGCTGAGGCGAGGAGGGTTCTCCATAAGGGGAAAACTCACCTTAACGCAGCCAAAAATATTAAAACGGAAATCAAGGTTGAGGTGACTATCGCCCTGGATAGACTATACCAGCTGGTTAAGGGTGCTGACGGGGGTAAGGCTATTACTAAGCCAAAACTTAAGGGAGAGCAGGTAGGTCCCAAGCAGGTAGAGCAGGGGAAATCTAGTGTTGGGGAAACTTCTCACCCTGTTGACCATGAACTCTCGAAGAGGTTGGAAGAGCACCAGAGGTTAATTGTGGTTAACAGTAGAAAGATGGAAGAGTTGAAAGAAACTCTTGAATTCACCCTGGAAAAACTTGCTGAGAAAACCTATGCTGAGGCAACTGCGGGCCACTCTGGGGAACCGTCTCGGGGGCGTGGGACTTTGCACTCAGTGTGCGTGTCCTCCAAAATCGAGACGGAAACTGGAGAGGTGGTCCTTAGCAAGATAAGAGAGGCTGTGGATGCAAAGGAGGGGTGGATTAAGGTGGAAAGGGTGAGAAAGGCGAAGGATAGGAAGGTTATTATCGGATTGAGGACGAGAGAGGATAGGGATAGGATAAAGGAGCGGCTAAAGGCGAATGGAGCCGATCTCAGTGTCGAGGAGGTGGTCAACAAGGACCCGTTGTTGGTCCTCAGGAGTGTGCTCGCGGTCAACTCTGACGAGGACATAGAGAAGGCCCTGAGGAACCAGAATCGGGGTGTTTTCCACGACCTCGACGCTGAAAACGGCAGAGTAAAGGTAAGATATAGGAGGAGAACAAGGAACCCCCACACCGTCCATGTCGTGATGAGCGTTTCGCCGACGGTCTGGCGTAGAATGCTTGACAGGGGTTATGCGCATATAGATCTGCAGCGTGTTCGGGTCGAGGATCAGACCCCGTTGATGCAGTGCACTCGTTGTCTGGGTTTTGGTCATGGCAAGAAGTACTGCACGGAGTCGGTTGACCTGTGCAGTCATTGCGGTGGCCCGCACCTGAGGAGCGGGTGTGCTGATTTTCTGGCGAATGTGCCCCCGTGCTGCAGGAATTGCGCAAAGGGTGGGTTGGAGCATGCAGAGCATAATGCGTTCAGCCACGATTGCCCTACTAGGAAGAGATGGGACGAGATAGCTAGGGCAACCGTGGCTTACTGCTAAGGGCAGCCAGGTGGCAAACAAAGTGTATAAGATGGCCCAAGCTAACCTTCGACGATCCAAACTGGCGACTGATGAGTTGATGGTCGAGGCGGTGAAGCGAAATATAGCAGTTGCTCTAATCCAGGAGCCGTACGTGGGGTCGATCGGGGAAATGAGGGGTCGCAGAGGGGTGAGGATTTTCCAGAGCACTAGTGTGGGTGGGGGAACTGTTAAAGCCGCAATAGCGGTGTTTGATCAAGATTTAGATGTTATACAGTTCCCCAAACTTACCACCAACAACATCGTGGTGGTAAGGATCCAGACTGGTGCCTGGAAGATCACTCTAACCTCTGTTTATCTTGAATGCCCCCAGCATGATCACCCCATCGGTGCGGACCTGGATCGCTTGGCCCACATAAGCCAGCAAATCGGTGCGTCGGGGTGGATTGTCGGAGGTGATATGAACGCGAAGAGCATGTGGTGGGGGAGTCCGGTTACCGACCATAGGGGGGAAGAACTCGCCGGCTGCATTGATGAGCTGGGTCTGGCTGTGCTAAATCAAGGAGACGTGCCTACTTTTGATACTGTTAGAGGGGGAAAGAGGTACCAGAGCTTTGTTGACGTTACGGCTTGCTCATTGAACATCCTGAGCTTCGTTGATAACTGGAGAGTGGAGGAGAATTTCACGAGCTCGGACCACAATGGTATAGTGTTTCACGTCAAATTACAAAAATCCAAAGGCACATTTATACACAGAACAACTAGGAAATACAATACGAAGAAAGCTAATTGGGTTGAGTTTAATGAGAAACTTAACCAATTACTCACTGCAAACAAAATTACCGTCACAGACATAGAAAACATACATAACACAACACAGTTAGAAGTAATTACACAGAAACTCATACATACAATAGACATAGCATGCACACACGCAATGCCAAGTAAAAACTCAAGTGAAATACTTACCGTGCCGTGGTGGTCCGAGGAACTCGCTGAGATGAAGAGAGAGGTCACTCGAAGGAAGCGCAGGATTAAATGGGCAGCTCAAATCCGGAGGTCCAAAGTGGTGCAGGAGTACCTAGAACAGAAAGAGAAGTACGAGTCAGCGGCAGCCAGAGCTCAAATTGACAGCTGGAGGGAGTTTTGTAGTAGGCAGGACAGGGAGAGCATCTGGGATGGGATTTATAGGGTAATAGGTAGAACGACGCGAAGGAATGAGGACATTCCGCTGGTAAAGGATGGGGAGACCTTGGACTCGAAGGGATCCGTCAGATTGCTAGCGGAAACCTTTTACCCGGAAGACGTTGAAGACGGTGAAAACAGCCACCATCGTGACACCCGACTGAAAGCCGAAATGGTGAACGCTGGGGAGCAAGTTGGTGCTTGCGACCCGCCATTTACCATGGAGGAGCTCATGACGGCAAGCGAGTCTTTTAACCCGAAAAAGGCCCCGGGGGAGGACGGGTTTACCGCAGATATATGTCTTCGCGTCGTGAAGGCCCACCCGGAGCTCCTTTTGCTTCTTTTTAATAAGTGTCTTGAGTGTGGCTATTTCCCTGTCACCTGGAAGAGAGCAGTTGTGATAGTGCTGCGTAAGCCTGGCAGGGGTGATTACACCGTTCCGAAGTCCCATAGACCTATAGGCCTCCTGTCGATCTTGGGCAAAACATACGAGAAGTTGTTGGTGACCCGCCTCAAGTATCATTTATTACCGAGGATGAGCCCCCGCCAGTACGGATTCATGCCGCAGCGTAGCACCGAAGACTCCCTCTATAACCTCATGCAGTATATCCGCAAAAGACTAGATGAGAAGAAAATGGTAACTATAATTTCTTTGGATATAGAGGGAGCCTTCGATAGTGCATGGTGGCCAGCTATTAGAGTCCGACTGGCGGAGGAGAACTGTCCGCTGAACTTGAGGAGGGTCATCGACAGCTATCTCAGAGATCGCGAGGTGGTGGTCAGGTATGCTGGAGAGGAGCATATTAGGTCTACGGGGAAGGGTTGTGTGCAGGGTTCCATAGGAGGCCCGATCCTATGGAATCTCCTTTTGGACCCTCTACTTAAAGATCTAGTGGACGGAGGGAACTACTGCCAGGCTTTCGCAGACGATGTGGTGATGGCTTTTGACGGAAGTACTTCTCAAGAGATAGAGGGGCGGGCGAACCGCGCTCTCGAACGTGTTTGGGCTTGGGGTGTCAAAAACAAACTTAGGTTTGCTCCACACAAAACTAGCGCGATGATTATCACAAAGAAGCTTAAATATGACACCCCACGCTTAATCATGGGAGGGATCGAGGTCAGTTTCGCGGATGAGATTAAACTCCTAGGTGTTACTATTGACAGCAAGCTTACGTTTAATACCCATGTGAGCAATGTTTGTCGTAAGGCGACAGGGATTTATAAGCAGCTGGCTAGGGCGGCAAAAGTGAGCTGGGGGCTTCACCCTGCAGTGGTTAAAACCATATATGTGGCTGTCATTGAGCCGGTGATCCTGTACGCGGCAAGCGTATGGGCACCGGCTGCGGAAAAACTAATGACAAGGAAGAAATTTGAGGTGGTGCAGCGCGGTATCGCGCAGAAACAGTGCGGTGCCTACCGCACTGTCTCCTTGGACGCGGCAATGCTGTTGGCGGGGATGCTCCCTCTTGACCTCCGAGTTCGTGAGTTAGCCTCATTGTATGAGGCCAGGAGGGGGGTAAATCTGCCGCAGCTGTGTGACAGGGAGATAGAGCGGATGGGATCTGCATTGAAGGCACCACATCCAGCAGAGCGATTTTGTATTGAGTTTGGAGTTTTAAGCGACCAGGAGGCTCTTGATAGGGATGGTAATTTTGACACACGGATTTATACCGATGGGAGCAAGATTGGCGGCAGGGTTGGTGCCGCATTGTCGCTTTGGCATGGCGGTGCCGAGACCAAGGCCGTCAAGCTTGCTCTCTCGGACTATTGTACCGTATACCAGGCTGAGCTTCTGGCGCTTTGTGAAGCCACTAATATCGCTCGTAATAGTGGGGGGTCTTCTTTTGGGGTTTTCAGCGACTCTAGGGCGGCTCTACAAACTATTTCGAGCTATCGTTGCCTTCACCCGCTGGCCATAATGGCTAGGGAGAATATCAGATCCATCTCCCTCCAGGGCAAGGATATTTCCTTGTTTTGGATAAAGGCCCATGCGGGCTTGGAAGGCAACGAGAGGGCTGACCGGTTAGCTAAAGAGGCCGCTGAGGGCTCCAGGAGAAGACCGAATTACGATTTTTGCCCGGTATCATACGTCAAGCGTATCCTTCGTAGGGATACGCTTGATGTATGGAACCAGAGGTATAAAGCTGGAAAAACCGCGTCAACCACTAAAGTCTTTTTCCCGGATGCGGTGGAGGCATATGGGTTGGTCAGAAAGATAGTTCCTCGTGGTGCTCTGACCCAGGTGTTGACCGGGCACGGTGGGTTCTCTGAGTACTTAAACCGGTTTAAGTGCAAGGAGGACCCGTCGTGCTCTTGTGAGCCAGGTGTACCAGAGACCATACTTCATTTGATTTTGGATTGTCCCATATATAGCTTGGAAAGGTTTAATGTTGAGAATGAAGTGGGTATTAAACTCACTAAAGGAAGTATAAGAGATGTAATAAGTAGTAAAAGTAGAAGCAAGTTTATTAAATATTGTTTAGACATTGCTAATAAGGTTATTGTTAAGAATAAAACGAGGAAAGTATAGTATGCTAATATGATATAGTGTATTATATTAAAATTAGCATACATAAAATTGGATGTAGAACGTAATAGTTTAGGCAAATGTTAATGATAGTAGGATAATGTAATTATGTATAGCAAATAAGATGTTTGTAAGTAACCTGAGCTTGTGTAAATGTTAACAAGTTAAACTGTAATTAAGTATTAAGACATGTAGAGTAAGGAACTATTGTGGGACACATTTTGTATATTTGTAATTTGAAATAAAATTGTACCCTGTAACCCATTTCCCCCTGTTAGTTTTTAAGGAAGAGTGTAAGAGGATCTGTGTATATGTGGACTGCTAAAATGATTGACGAGAATGGTAATAGAGGCCGGAATGAGAGAAGAATTAATAATATATAAATAGATAATAAGTCAGCTAGCTTAGTTTCAAGGGTCGGGAGCCCGAGGAATGTATGAGGATAGGATAAAAGAAAGAAAAAGTATGCAGTATAAAAGTACGAGCAGTAGTAACTGATGGAACTGGAATGAGAGATCTTGCGGATATAGGCCCTGCATTTAATGTGGGGGTAGCTAGAGAAGAAAAAAAAAAAAAAAAAAAAAAAAAAAAAAAAACCTAACCTAACCTAACCTAACCTAACCTAACCTAACCTAACCTAACCTTTTTTTTTTTTTTTTGACGGTGGGAAAATGCGTTACGCATACGACCGCGCCGTGGGGACGGCGCGGAAGTTATGTGGGACTCACCTCCCCCGTAACCTCCTTCCCTAATGGAAGGAGGGGGGAGGCATACCCACTAAAAACCCACCGGTATTCCCTCTCTTGCCATTTACGGATGCCATGGGAGAGTTTGGAGTCACCACAGCATCCGCTGGCCGCCCCAGCCTATGCCGGAGCTCCCGCGCCAAGAGAGGGGGGACCGGAATACTTGGTCCCCCCCCTAGACGTGTGGGCTGTTACGGCCGACAGAGGATCCCCATCCCCCGTCGGCTAGCACCACTAGGGAAGGTTGGCGGCGAACTGTCGCCGCCTCCTTCCCGTCCGTCTGCGCCGGAGCGGGTTTGCGAGGGGATCATTCTCGCGTTCCCGCTCCCTCTCCTCCTTCTGCGACATTACGTCGTCGCAGAAGGAGGTGACGGCCTCCCAGGACGTCTCGCTCTCCAGCATTGCGCGTACAACGCTGGGGAGCGAGAGGTCGCCGCCAATCGTCGCCGCCAGGGTGCGGCGCCGCTCAGCCCATGCGCTGCACACCTCCAAGGTGTGCTGGGCTGTGTCCTCGGCGGCGCCGCACTCGTGGCACGTCGCCGTCTCCTCCCTACCCGCCACCCTGTGCAGGTACCGCCCGAAGCAACCATGCCCGGACAGCACCTGCACCAGGTGGAAGGTCAGGGACCCGTGATCCCTCCCGCACCATTCCTGGAGCACCGGGCGGATGGCTGCGATCGTGCGTAGGCCGTATTCGGCCTCCGCAAGCTCTGCCGCCCAGCGCTCCAGCACCTCCCCTCTCTGGACCTCTTTGGCCCAGGCCAACTCCTGGGGAGCGAGGGACTCCCCCCGCTCCCTTCGTTCCACCTTGGCCCGGTAGGCCTCGGCAAGCCCGACCGCCTCGATCTCCCACGGAGGGGAGGCTGCGAGGGCTCCAGCCGCCGCCCAGCCCACCGTCCGGTAGGCCCGGGCCATCCTCACCGCCATAACCCTCTGGGGCCTTCGGAGGAGGGCTTTAGTGGTGGCGGTGAGGGACTCCGCCCATATAGGGGCCCCGTACAGGGCCATACTTCTAAGGACCCCTGCAAACAGGCGTCTGCAGGGGGCACCAGGTCCGCCCTGGTTGGGCAGGAGCCGGCCCAGGGCTCCCGCCGCACCCACGAGTCGGGGAGCCAGTCTGCGGAAGTGCTCCCCGAACTCCCATTTTCCGTCGAGGGTAAGGCCCAGATATTTAATGTGGGCCTTCACCTCGACGGCCTCCCCATTGACGCGCAGGGCGGCTCCGCGCGGCAGCCTCCACCGGGGCCCTCGGAAAGCTCCTTTTCTATGGTTGGGTAATTTTTCTCAGCTTTATTTAAAGTTCTACTACCGAAAGATACTGGTCTGTTATCACCATTACTCAAAACAGCTCCTAGTGCGTAACCTGATGCGTCAGTTTGAACTATGAATGTATTTTGTTCTGATAAATCCGGATATTGTAAAACAGGTGAAGATGAAATTTTTTCTTTGAGTTTTTCGAAAGAAGTTTGGCAATTGTCGTCCCACAAAAATGGTATATTTTTTCGCGATAAATGATTTAAGGGTACTGCTATTTCGGCAAAGTTACGAATAAACTTTCTATAATAATTTGCGAAAGCTACAAATCTTTTTACTTCCTCGGAATTAGTCGGAGTTGGATAATTTTTAATTGCAGTAATCTTTTCTGGATCGGGTAACACACCGTCGCTTGATACTACGTGGCCTAAATATAATAACTCTTTTTTTAAGAACTCGCACTTGTTGGGATTCAACTTTAAATTAACTTTACGTAATCTTCTAAAAACTTCAATTAAATTTTGGTTATGGTTATCTAGATTTTTCCCAAAAACTATCAAGTCATCCAAGTAAATTAGACATTTCTCGTAAGTTAAACCAGACATAGCTAAATTCATCATCCTTGAAAATGAATTGGGACTGGTTTTTAGACCCATAGGCATTCGAGTCATCTGGTACTGTCCTGAAGCGAAAGCAGTATACTTCCTACTAATTAAGTCAAGGTCACATTGATAATATCCGTTAGCTAAATCTAAGTGTGTAAAATAAATACAGCCTGACAGAGAATCTATTATTTCAGTTATGTTTGGTAGTGGAAATTTGTCATCTTGAATGCTGTTGTTTAATTTTCGGTAATCTATAACTACGCGCCATTTTTTGTCACTATTTTTACTAGATTTTTTAGGAACGATTAAGAGTGGACTAGACCATTCACTCGAACATTTTTCTATAATTCCGTCTTGTAACATTTTTTCCAATTCTGTTTTTATTAAATCTGTCTGAGCATGTGGTAGTCTATAAGGTTTCGTATAGATGGGACTAGTGTCACTTTTTAATGTTATGGTATGTTTGTAAATGTCAGTTGTAGTAAGTTTGTCACCCGGTAAATAAAAAATATCTGAGAATTTGGCACATAAGTTTTCTATGGATATTTGTTCCTCTTTGTTTAGTTTTTCTAAATTTAAATGTGAAAATAAATTCTTTACACGATCCACACTCACGGTGCTACATTTTTCAAAAGTACAAATATTATAATCACTCGCTTTTCGTATAATTAGTTTTAAATCTTCTAGTTTTATTTCTTTTTCGGTTGCATTAAGTATTCGTATCGGAAGTTGACCCTTAACTGGACTAACAAGACAGCTAGCTAAAAAGATGCCTTCTTGTAATTCTGCTGAACATACTATACAATCCTCGCTTAAGTCTGTAGTTATGAAATGCACTGATTCCGTCCTAGGAGGGAGTATAAAATATCTTCTGTTATCTTGTAAAGGTAATTGCACGGTCTCATTGTTACTAGATATTAACGTTAACGTTCTAAGTTGTAAATTAATCGAAGCTTGATATTTTAGAAGAAAATCTTGACCTATAATTCCATCGCATTGGCATGGCAAGTTATCAAAAATATAGAACTTATGTTTAAATATCTGGTCACATTCTGTTAATTCTACGTAAGCATATCCAATGGATCGAGTCGTTCCGCCTATTCCATTAATAATTAATTCATGTTTATAAATCGGTATATCGAGTTTCAAAGCGTTCGCTAACTTCAAAGCGCATATCGATGCACCGGTATCAACTAACCATTTTTGCCTTTTACCTTGAACACAAAAAGTAACAAAACATGTATTATTGCTTGCAAATATGAATTCTTTATTCACGAAAAAACTGATTTGGCGTCGGAACTTCTGTTTCATCTGCTTCATTAAAAAAAATTCGTTCTCCGCGATATCCATTGTTTCCACGAAAAGTATTGGACTTACCTCTGTTACCTTGGCCTCCTCTTCCACTTGGTGCTCGGTAGCCACCTCTGTTAGGTGCTCTGGATGCGTTGTTTGGGTGCCGCTGGTACTGGTACTGAGATGCTCTGGGGGTTTGAGGCTGGTAGTGCTGTAGACCCCTGTGAGGCCGGCGTCCTCGAACGAACCCTCTACTGAAATTATTATAATTTCGATGATTAAAAGTTAGTACGTCACCCGATGTGCTTGCCAAGGCCGTTTCCTCGTCCTTTGCTCCTTGCACTGCTTCTTGAAGGGACTTGTAGTCGCGTGCTGCAATAATAGTGCTGATTCGACGATTGCGCAATCCATCCGCGAATCTTTTTACTGCCTGTTTCTCATTCAAAGTTTTTAAGATGTTGAACGTATTGGAATCTCCGTCTGATTGCGCGATCGTCAAGTCTACAAACATATTCGACAATTGTTGACCAAAATCTTCAATTGAGGTATCCCCTTGCTTAAGTGTCTGCATCTTATTTTGGATGGCAGTGGCTGATTTTTTAGGCAACAATTGTTTTTTCATAGCTTTAAGCAAATCAGTTGTAGTTGCGTAAGAAGGCTCTAATTTTAATTTTCCTACCTGATTGAGTCTATTTTTCAAAACAAAATTAATTAGGCTTTGTTTCGAGTCAGCCTTCAGCGTGGAATCATAATATTCTACCGCATCGATAAGTTCCTTAATAACAACTTCGTTGTTAGTCATAGATGGTATTAAGGAAAGTGCAATTTTTAAGTCAAAGTCTGCCATTTTGGAGTTTTTCGTAGTTTCAAGGCCGTCAATATATGAACTTGTATATGATTTAGAACAAATCTCCTTTATTTGTGTATATATAATTTTTATATTTTCACAGTGCCCTTGAAGGTCTAATAAACTTTGACCCTTAATTTCTTTACTTTCAATTTCTCTATTCAATACTGCGCTTAATTGAAGATACTTATTATATGCTATAGTAGCTTCTTCTAATTTTGCGTTAAGTATTTCGGGCTTTCTTCTATCATAACTAAGTTTTACAATATAATCCTTAATACTTTTTAAATTATGAAATATTTCTGATAGTTTACTTAACATATCAGAACAACTTTATTTTTATTATTTTTCTTAACGTAAAATTAGAAACATTTAGTACACATAAACAAATGTTTTAAATCTTTGATTTTACTATAACTAAGACATTAACAATTAGAGAACTCCACTACAGAGAATAAAGTAGGAAACTTACATTTAAACGTGTTATAGCATAGAGCGCGCATATAGGCCAAACGCGTTTTAGAAAACCATCACTCACCACTACTGTATTTTTAAGTTTTAACATCACTCACACGCTTTTTTTTTTTTTTTTTTTTTTTTTTTTTTTTTTTTTTTTTTTTTTTTTTTTTTTTTTTTTTTTTTTTTTTTTTTTTTTTTTTTTTTGCACTTTAATCGCAAACGGACGAAATATTCTGCTGAGTGCTGCAGCTCACTCGCCTACTTCGGCATCGCGGATCCTGTTGGATTGGAAGAGCCACAGGCTCCACAGTTGCGGCTGTAAACTTCGCGCTGGTCTCGGTTGAAGGAGCGGCGTAGGTTGTATCGCACTATCAAATCGGTTGCCCATTTATTATGGCATTTCTTGTACAGCTTGTAGCAGACGTACAACAACCCGAGAGCCAAAAGTGAACAAATTATAATCATAATAATGCTTATTGTCGACAGATGGTATTTCATCTCGTGTAGCATTGAATCGTTGCTTCCGACGGCGTTTTGGGTGATGAAAACATCTTCCTTTTCCACTTTTGAGTTACACATTTTACGTGGCAATTATAATCGAAAGTACTTAATAGAACGAGCGCCGGAACTATTGTCGCAAAAGTTCAAAGTAACTTGATATACACGCGGCACGAGCGGCCGAACCCGACACCCATCCTGGCAGGGTCGCCATGTGGGGCGTGTCGTAGGAGAAACAAGTAAACAACGTGATTGCCGACAAAAGACTAACTTTATTGAAAAGAAACTTAAATTATACTACATAAAAATAGCAAGACTGCACTTTTAACAGTTAACTCCTTACAGCAGAGGGCTTCGGTCTTGGGGAGGGACACTTTTAGGCCCAGCGCCTCGATCCGCCGGATCACTAAGGTGGCTCCCACCTCCGCCCTTCTTGCCACCTCTTCGAAGGTGGTGCCTCGGACGGCGATGAGTGTATCGTCGGCGTAACAATACACCGCCATCCGAGGCAGCACCCTCATGCGGATGACCCAGTCGTACCCGACGTTCCATAATAGGGGCCCTAGCACGGACCCCTGCGGAACGCCACTGGTCACCGGCTGGGCCATCCGAATCCCCCCCCTCCCCGTGTAGAGCACTACCCGCCCCGTCAGGTAGTGCCCTACAACCCTCCGGAGGTAGAGGGGCACCCGGTGATACCGTAGCGCCTCCTCTATCACTCGGAAGGGGAGGGAACCGAAGGCGTTGGCGATATCGAGGGATACCGCTAAGGCCCCCTGGCCCCTCCTGGCCGCATCTTCGGTGAACCCCTTCAGGGCGGATAGGGCGTCCAACGTGGACCGCCCTACCCGGAACCCGAACTGGTTCCCCGCAAGATCCGGCCCTTCGCTCGTCAAGTGGTGGGCGATCCGGGAAGCGATCACTCTCTCGAGGAGCTTCCCGGTCTCGTCCAGCATGACGAGCGGCCGCCACCCGGAAGGAGAGTCCGCTGGCCTGCTCTCCTTCCGCAGGAGGACCAGGCGGCCCTCCTTCCAAATTTGGGGAAACTGCCCCGCGGCCAAGCAGCGGTCCATTAGGCCGCAGAGCCGGTCGCCCAGGTGCTTCGCCGCAATCGGAAGCACCTTCCCCGGGACGCCATCGGGCCCAGGTGCCTTGCGGCACCCCTTGAGTCGGCCCACCACCCTCGCCATTTCCTCCCCCGTCACTGGGGGAACGTCGACGGGGGCAGCGGGCTCCTCTTCTGGCGGCGCCATCCGCGGCGGGTCGAAAGGCGGGCTTGCGGGGAAGAGGCCGTCGACCACCGCGGCGAGGACTCCCGGCTCGAAGTCCTCCGTGGGGGGGGACACCTTCAGTTTAGCCCGTACCATTCGGTACGGGCGACCCCACGGATCCTCGTCCAGCGTGGCCAAGAATTCAGCATGAGCTGAATCCTTGGCACGCGCGATGGCCGCCTTGAAGGCGGCCTTGGCTGCGCGCAGCTCGGCGAGGAGCCTCTCCTCCTCGCCCGGCACCCGAGTCCGCCTCCTTCTGCACCGGGTAAAGGCGCGGCGGGCTCTGTCGCTGGCGGCTCGGAGGTCCGCCAGGTCCTGCGACCACCAGTATACGGCCCGCCTGGGCGCACCCTTTCGCGCCCTCGGCATGGCCGCGTCGCATATGGCCGTCAGGTCCTCGCGGAACCTGACGGCCCTCTCGTCGACCCCCATGGTGTCGGGGGGGTCGGCGCACCACGCCTGGACCACGGCGGCCTCCTCCGCCCGGTCCCGATCGAGGCGGGAAATCGCCCACTTTGGGAAATCCCCGCCCCGCCCTCCCACCGCCCGGGCCTGAGGCCCGCGGGGCGCTTTGGAGACCCTGAAGCGGATGTAAAGGTGGTCCGACAGGGTCTCCACCTCCTCCAGGACGCGCCACTGGCTCACACGAGCGCCGACAGCAGGGGTTGTGAACGTGAGGTCCACAATTGACCCCCCCTGCTGTCGGACGCAGGTGTTGGCGCGCCCTACATTTTGCAGGACCAGGCCGATCATGGCGGCCCAGTCCCGCAGAAGCGCCCCTCTTTGGTCTGTGATGGGGGACCCCCACGCCGCGCACTTGGCGTTGAAGTCCCCCATCAGGACCACTTGGGCCGGTGATGCTCTTTGAACCACCGGCTCCAGGCCCCCCAGGAACCTCTCAAAATCTGAGAGGGGCCTGTTGGGGGAGAAGTAGACTCCGATGACGACTACTTCTCCCCAGTTTGCCGCCGCGTATCCAGCGCCCCTCTCTCTTAGCGAGAGGCGCTGCTGCCCGGCAGCCGGCACCACCACGCCCACCAAGCCCTCCGTGTCCCCAACCCAGTTTTGCTGGGGGGGGACGAAGTAGGGCTCGGCGACGACCGCCACGTCGATGCGCCACTCGGCTAGGACCTGCATTAGCAGGTCCTGTGCGCGAGCCGAGTGGTTGGCATTCACCTGGAGGAGCTCGTAATGCAGGTGTGCTGGCATTACGACACCTGCATTACGGGCTCCTCAATGGCCAGATGGCCGCCACGTTCGGTTGGGGCCCGGGTCAATGGGGCCTTACCCTTGACCGAAGGGGGGGCGCATTTAGTTCCCCCCATCGTGTGGTTGTGCGGTCGGCCCGCTTGGGCACAGACCGCACACTTCGGCGCCGCCTCACAGGCCGCTGCCAGATGGCCCTCCTCGCCGCAGCGGAAGCATTTGTTGCCGTGCTCGGCCGTTGACGGGCACAGGGCCCTGGTGTGGCCCAGCGCCATGCACTTGTAACAGCGCATGGGCAGGGCCTCCACCGGCGCGACAGTGGCCAGGCACCAGCCGATGGCCACCCTCCCCGCTGTGGCTGCGGCCTTTGCAACCACAGCGGGGCAGCGGATGATAACAGAGCACTGCCCCCATTGGCTGGCTCTGATAGCCCCTACCTTGATATCGGTAGGGGCGCAGCCTCCCTTAGTGGCCATGACGGCGACAATCTCCTCCCGGCTCACTGATTCGTCAAGGCCAGTAAGCCTCAACTCAGCGGATTTGGTGGGCCGGGTCACCTCCGCCAAGTCACCGATGGCCTGGCGGAGCATCTCGGCGAGTTGGTCAGCGCTAGGCCCAGGGCTGTCGCCGCCCACTTCCAGCATTCTGGAGCCGGTCATGGTCGTTTTGATTTTGACCGTCTCCAGACCGGCCTCCGAAAGGCGGACGGAGGCTCTGGCTTTCGCCATCACCTCCACGTAGGTAGCCCGCACACCCTCCTTCAGGGTCACCACGAGGGCGGCCGTACGTGGGACCCGAATTTTGGCCGCCCTCGGTGCGGAGGGCCTCGATGTGGGAGTGGTTTGGGGTTGGGGTTTCCCCTTCCCGCCCTTGGCCTTGCGGCCCACCACCCTGGTCCAGGGCGTTTCCGCCGCAGTATGGCCGGTGGGAGCAGTTTCCTGCTGCCGGCTTGGTCCCGGGGTGGTCTGCGGCTTGGGACCAGACTGGCGCCTGGGACCGGTATGTGGTCCCTCTTCCCTACCTCCGTTGGTGGGGGGAGGTGTAGGGGCCCTATTAGGCTTTTTGGCCTTGGGGGCCGTTGGGCCAGCGGGTCGGCGCATGGCACCGTCCGCCAGATTCGGCTGGGCCCTTGGGCGAGGCGGGGGCTCCAGGCGCCTGTCAGCCGCGAGCGGGGGTCTTAGGACCGGTTCTGGCGGGAGTCGTGACTCCAGCTCCCCTAGGCGGGCATTTAACATCCCGCCCAGGGATATTTGGAGGTCACGCCTCAGCTCCTCCATCAGCTCCCTCACATCAGGGGCTGCTGGGTCGCGAGCTGCCTTGGCGGTGCTCGCCCGCGATTTCTCGAAGGCCTGTTTAAAGGCCTTCAGTTCCGCACGAACAATGTCCAGCTCTCGAGCGAGCCGGTTGTTGTCCGCTCGGAGACGGCGGTGCTCCTCGGCAGGAGTGATCGTCCGCAAAGCTTCAACCGCGTCGATCACTCCTGCAGCGGCTGTATTTATTGCGCCCCAGACTGTGCCCTTGAGGTGGCCACTCTTCCGGACTTGCTCCTGGATTGTGGCCACGTTCAGGAGCGCCGCAGCAACCAGGGTCTCCTTGGTTTGTGGTTCAGGGATGCGAAGCTCGTCGCCCCCATCGACCTCGTGCGCGACAACCATGTCGCGGTAATACCGGCGAGGGCCAGGTTCCTCGTCCGAGTCCGCCACGTTCTCCACCTCAGAGACTATTATGGCAGGACGACCACTGGCCGCTGCCACGAGACTCCGACGCCGTCCTGTAAGGGCGCCTCTGCGCGCCGACCCAATTTTTGGTGACTTTGGTCCCTCAACCAGGGTCACCGTCGGCCGTTTCCGGGTGATATGCTTATTCAGCTCTTCACCCAAGGAAACTTCTGGGAGGTCTGTCTCCAGAACCATCTTTGAAGACTCCTCTCCCTCTCCCTTCTCCGATTCGGACGCGTCCGAGATGGTGACGACGCGCCGCTCTTCATTCCTCTCAGCAGGGCTCCTGTCCCTGGTTCCATCCTTAGGCTCTTGCGCCTTTACCCTCCCTTTGGCTCCCGGTCGGAGCCGCGGAAAGTTAAGGCGATAGGCTGAAACCTTGCCCTCTGGAGCACCACTATAGCCTGCTTCGTCTCTCGTGTTTGGCAGCTCCGTCTCCAGCGCCATGCTTAGGCTGGACGGCTGCCCTCTCTCCTTCTTTGAGAAGGCCGTGTCCGTAGCTCGGACAATGGCCCTCTCCGCCTCTTCCTCCGGTTGCGACATGAGACACGCCGCTTCCTTTGGAAGGCAAAAAGTTTTGTTGTTGGGGGGGGGGGTTTTTTTTTGACAACTCATTTTTGTACCCACGAGAATGGAACGAAGGGTTTGCACTACCGGGTGACGTCCATTCCGGTAGTGCGGCTACTTACTGTGGAGGTCGCCAGGTATCCACAGGTTTTAACGACTTCACTGTCGGGTGTTATAGAGTGTCCTTCTCACGGGCCGGCCAGTTAAGGCAAGCCCTCCGCTCCGCAGTATTCAAAACATACCCCATTAACGCCACGACTGGGGTCGTTGAATTGGATCTGCGGGCTACGGAAGGAGAAGTGGCGTGGGCTTCTCCACAAAGGCCTTCGGTTAGGAAGGCCGCCCCAGTTCCCCCCCCAGTGTTTGGTTCGCGGGAGCTATTGCCCCTACCCGCCGCGAGGCAGGCATTCCCCTATCCACCACCTGGGGACGCGCCACGTCGGAGTACACCTCTCCGCCCACTTAGACAACTAAGCAGGTCCGTGGAACCTAACCTAACCTTTTTTTTTTTTTTTTTTTTTTTTTTTTTTTTTTTTTTTTTTTTTTTTTTTTTTTTTTTTGACGGTGGGAAAATGCGTTACGCATACGACCGCGCCGTGGGGACGGCGCGGAAGTTATGTGGGACTCACCTCCCCCGTAACCTCCTTCCCTAATGGAAGGAGGGGGGGAGGCATACCCACTAAAAACCCACCGGTATTCCCTCTCTTGCCATTTGCGGATGCCATGGGAGAGTTTGGAGTCACCACAGCATCCGCTGGCCGCCCCAGCCTATGCCGGAGCTCCCGCGCCAAGAGAGGGGGGACCGGAATACTTGGTCCCCCCCCTAGACGTGTGGGCTGTTACGGCCGACAGAGGATCCCCATCCCCCGTCGGCTAGCACCACTAGGGAAGGTTGGCGGCGAACTGTCGCCGCCTCCTTCCCGTCCGTCTGCGCCGGAGCGGGTTCGCGAGGGGATCATTCTCGCGTTCCCGCTCCCTCTCCTCCTTCTGCGACATTACGTCGTCGCAGAAGGAGGTGACGGCCTCCCAGGACGTCTCGCTCTCCAGCATTGCGCGTACAACGCTGGGGAAACCTAACCTAACCTAACCTAACCTTTTTTTTTTTTTTTTTTTTTTTTTTTTTTTTTTTTTTTTTTTGGTGTGGAAAATGCACCTTATGCATCGTCTCCGTTCGGGGAAACGGAGGTATGTGGGGCTCTCCCCAAGGGGGCCTACCCACTAAAAACCACACGGATTCCCTCGTTTGCCATTGTGAACGCCACGGGAGGATAAATACACCGCGACGCCCACTGGCCGCCCCGGGATGGGGCTCCTCTGTCGACACCGTGCAATGCGGGCTCGGCACTCCCCGGCCTCCCCCGCTGGTGAAGGATTGTTTAAAGAGGTTTACTCCTCGTGGCTTCCGCAGTCGCCCACGTTCCCGGCAAGCCGGGTTTACGTGCCCTCACGTAAGCTCCCGCGCCCTCATGTCCTGCTCTGAAAGCAGAGCGGTACCGAGGGCACGGTTGCTCCCGCCCTGAGGCTCCCCCTCACGTTTCCCTGCTCGGGCCACAGAGCAGGTACTAGGTTCAGGTTCACCTCCTTCCTTCTTTCCCTCTCTAAACCCCAAAACTAACCCTCCCCATCAGGCGTTTGGCACCTCCAGGCAGGTTGCAGAGCCTTGAACCGTTCGGTAGCCCAGGCCGTGAGGCGAGTACGGCGGGGCTAGGTACTAGGAACAAGGTTGCAGAGCCTACACTGTTAGCAACCGAACGCCTGTCCCTCCTATGCTTTCCCTCCCCATATAGGGCGTAAGTCACATCCAGGCCTGTTGCAGAGCCCTGACACCTTTCGCATAGCCCAGGCCGTGTGACCAGCACGGCGGGGCTACTTACTCAGTGCAGGGATGCAGAGCAGCTTCCCGTCAGCTACCTTACGCCCGTCCTCACAAAATATATACATACCATACATAGGTGGCCCATAAAATACACATATAGATATTCCTCCCAAGACATACCACTACAGGCCAGCGGCCCGAGCGCTACTCTTCCCCCTTTGTAGGCCCTCTGCCAGGGGGGAACCGTAACGCTCATGCAGCCCAAAAGCTATCTTTCCCGGGGGCGGGAAAGGTAAATTTTAAGCGCACGTAGCAGTAGTCGTCCCTCTATACCCCATTCCCCCCAGTCGGATATTAGCCAACGGTAAGATAATGTACAAATACATTAGCTTACCGTTGTTGCCCAGGGTGCACCGTCCCAGGCGTTACCCTTCCCCACCCCATGAGGCCTACGCCTCGGATAGAAAGGAGTGGTAACGCCCGGGCACTCGAGGAGGTTTCCGACACCGCACCCCAACCTAACCTAACCTAACCTAACCTAACCTAACCTAACCTAACCTAACCTAACCTAACCTAACCTAACCTAACCTAACCTAACCTAACCTAACCTAACCTAACCTAACCGAACCGAACCCAACCGAACCCAACCGGGAGGTCACTCGACGGAAGCGCAGGATCCGATGTGCAGCCCCAATCCGGAGGTCCAAGGTGGTACAGGCTTACCTGGAACAGAAGGAGAAGTACGAGTCAGCGGCTGCCAAGGCTCAGATAGATAGCTGGAGGGAGTTCTGTGGAAGGCAGGACAGGGAGAGCGTTTGGGAGGGAATTTACAGGGTGATAGGCAGAACGACGCGAAGGAGTGAAGACCTTCCGCTAGTGAAAGATGGAGAGACCCTGGACCCGAAGGGATCCGTCAAATTGCTAGCGGAAACATTTTATCCGGAGGATCTTAGTGACGGTGATAATGACCACCATCGAGACATCCGACTTAAAGCCGAAATGGTGAATGTTGGGGTACAGGCTGGTGCTTGTGACCCGCCATTTACCATGGAGGAATTAATGTCAGCAAGCGAGTCCTTTAACCCGAAGAAGGCCCCGGGGGGAGATGGGTTCACCGCGGATGTATGTCTTCGCGTCGTGAAGGCTCACCCTGAGCTCCTTTTGCTTCTTTTTAACAAATGCCTGGAGTGCGGTTATTTCCCCGTCGCGTGGAAGAGGGCTGTGGTGATAGTGCTGCGGAAGCCTGGCAGGAGTGATTATACCGTCCCCAAATCCCATAGACCCATAGGCCTCTTATCTGTCCTGGGCAAAACATATGAGAAGCTGTTGGTGACTCGCCTCAAGTATCACTTATTACCGAGGATGAGCCCCCGCCAGTATGGATTCATGCCACAGCGTAGCACCGAAGACTCCCTCTATAACCTCATGCAGTACATCCGCAAAAGATTAGATGAAAAGAGGATAGTAACTATAATTTCGCTGGATATAGAGGGAGCCTTCGATAGCGCATGGTGGCCGGCTATTAGAGTCCGGCTGGCGGAGGAAAATTGCCCTCTGAACTTGAGGAGAGTCATCGACAGCTACCTCAAAGACCGTGAGGTAGTGGTCAGATATGCGGGAGAGGAACATGTTAGGTCTACAGGAAAGGGCTGTGTGCAGGGTTCCATAGGGGGCCCAATCCTATGGAACCTTCTGTTGGACCCTCTTCTGAAGGACCTGGAGGCTAGGGGTCACTACTGCCAGGCTTTTGCAGATGACGTTGTGATGGCTTTCGATGGGAGCACGGCGCAGGAGATTGAGAGGCGGGCAAACCTCGCACTCGAACATGTTTGGGAGTGGGGTGTCAAAAATAAACTCAAGTTCTCTCCGCATAAAACCAGTGCTATGGTTATTACCAGAAAACTAAAATATGACACACCTCGCCTAACCATGGGAGGGATCGAGGTGAGCCTTGCCGACGAGATGAAGCTGTTAGGTGTGACCATCGACAGCAAGCTCACGTTTAATGCCCATGTTACTAATGTTTGCAAAAAAGCGACGGGTATATATAAGCAGTTGGCAAGGGCGGCGAAAGTGAGCTGGGGGCTTCACCCTGAGGTGATTCGCACTATTTACGTGGCTACCATCGAGCCGGTGATCTTATACGCGGCGAGCGTCTGGGCACCGGCTGTAGATAAATTGATGACGCGGAAGAAATTTGAGGTGTTGCAGCGCGGCGTTGCGCAGAAACAGTGCGGAGCCTACCGCACTGTCTCCCTCAATGCTGCATTGTTGCTGGCGGGAATGCTCCCTCTTGACCTCCGAGTTCGTGAGGTGGCCTCATTATATGAAGCCAAGAAGGGGGCAAGCCTGCCGCAGCTGGGCGACAGGGAGGTGGAGTGGAGGGCATCCGCTCTGGAGGCGCCACATCCTGCAGAGCAATTGGGCATAAAGTTCGGAATTTTAAGTGACCAGGATGCATTGGATAGGAACGGTAATTTTCACACCCGGATGTATACCGATGGGAGCAAGATTGGTGGCAGGGTCGGTGCCGCATTGTCATTATGGCAAGGTGGCGCCGAGACTAAGGCCGTCAAGCTTGCTCTCTCGGATTATTGTACCGTGTACCAGGCCGAGCTCCTGGCGCTTCGCGAAGCAACGAATGTTGCCCTTAATAGCAAGGGGTCTTCTTTTGGGGTTTATAGCGACTCTAGGGCGGCTCTGCAAACTATTTCGAACCACCGTTGCTTCCACCCGCTGGCCGTGAGGGCTAGGGAGAACCTAAGATCTATCTCCCTCCAGGGCAAGGATATTTCCTTGTTCTGGATAAAGGCCCACGCGGGTTTGGAAGGCAACGAGAGGGCCGACCAGTTAGCAAAAGAGGCCGCTATGAACTCCAAAAGAAGACCAGATTATGATCTCTGCCCGGTATCACACATCAAGCGGATCCTGCGCATGGATTCGATTGATGTGTGGAACCAGAGATATAAAACTAGTACGTCTGCCTCGACCACTAAAATGTTCTTCCCGGATGCGGTGGAGGCACATAGAGTGGTAAGAAAGATTGTTCCCAGTGGTACTTTGACTCAGATATTGACAGGGCACGGTGGGTTCTCTGAGTACTTGTACCGGTTCAAGTGCAAAGAGGACCCATCGTGCTCTTGCGAGCCAGGGGTGCCAGAGAAGATTTCTCACCTGATTCTGGAATGTCCGATCTTTAGTGTTCAAAGATTTAATTTGGAAAATGATATAGATATGAAATTAACGGAGGGAAATATTAGAGACGTAGTAAAAGGGGCGAATAGAGACAAATTTTTGAAATATTGTAAGCAAATTGCCAGTAAAGTTATAGCTAAAAATAAAAACAGATAGTAATGTATGCTTAAATAATATATTGTATTATATTAATTTTTAGCATACACTAAATGGATGTAACATGTAATAGGTTAAGGAGTATGTAATACTGAGTAAGATTTAAAATGTTAAAATAGAATAGTTAGTAAGAACTTTGTAAACCTAGTTATGTATATTTGGATTATCATAAATACTGTAGTAAAATTTATGTATAAAACAAGATTGTTAGATGTAAGAAAATTGTATATTTTTTTGGGGTAATAAAGAAATAAAGTATTGTGCTCAGGACCCTCTCCCCTCCTGTTAAATAAAAAAGCATGACAAAGAGGACAGCTCGAAAGATTGATGTATGGTAAAGAGTATGGGGAATGGAATGTGAGATATGAATAAGTAATATGTATGTATTAAAATAGTAATAGATAGAGTAGTTAGTTAATGGAAAGTATGAACGAGGAAGGGAAAGAGAAAGATAACGTATGCGGCATGGAAGTGCGAGAAGCATTAATGATGGAACTGGAATGGATGTGTTAGTAGCCATAGACTCCGATTATGTTGGAGGTAGGAAAAAAAAAAAAAAAAAAAAAAAAAAAAAAAAAAAAAAAAAAAAAAAAAAAAAAAAAAAAAAAACCGAACCCAACCCAACCCAACCCAACCCAACCCAACCCAACCCAACCCAACCCAACCCAACCCAACCCAACCCAACCCAACCCAACCCAACCCAACCCAACCCAACCTAACCTAACCTAACCTAACCTAACCAGTTGCGTTCCATCCGCCACCCCGAACGCCACGATTTTGTACCGCTCCGCGCTCGAAAAATCAAAAAAGTGGGTTTTTCTTGAGATATCTCAACGTGCGATACACCAATCGATTCGTCTCGACGCCGCGCATGTGGGCGTAGTGTGAGGGAAAGCATTCAGTGAAAACTGTGGAAGTTTATGTGAAAAACAACCTATTTTTGAGGTTAAAGTGTTATTTTAAAACTTCAACTGCGTGCGGCGCTCTCTCAGTCGCTGCGACCTATTGGTTGCGGCGCATCGCCGTGTGCGCCTCAGCGAGCCCTACACAACGAGCCCACTCGCGGATTTTTCCGTTGAGTTTTCGCGAAGAAAATCGCAGAAAAACAAAAACCACGTGGAGGCGTGGTCATTGAAGGAGCTCCTACAGGACGGCGCCGGGTTGTGTGCTGAACAAGGAGGTGACGAGCACGCGGAATCTGCAAGTTGCATAATTTTATCTATTAAGACTCTCTTGTAAAAAATTATCAAAGTTCGTAACTTTGCCCACCCGCCACGTCCAAATTATTTGAGACGCGCGGGTTTTGACTTTTATTTTCTGTGCGGGCACCTTGGGTGGACCTGACTGTAGTTTTAAAATATTTTTAAGACTTCTTTTTCCTTGGAAAAATTTTGAAAAACTAAATTTTTTGTTTTTCCGGGTTTTTCCTTAGAGGAAAAATTATTTCTTGTAATTTTTATTGTGTGTCCTATGCGCCTTTCTTTCTTCTATTTTTGTGTATTTTTTCCATATTTTTCTGGCCATCGGTTCAGGAGTTATTAATTTTCTTCTAAATTTTGCTCTATTTTCTAAATTAATTGTTTTTAATCATTTCCGACCACGGGATCGTGTTTAGAGTCGGTGTATTATCCGACCTAAGCTGTCGCGCGGGTCGGAAATTATTAAAACTGACGAAGTTTGACTTTTTCGGCCATTTTGTTTTTTGATACCAGGTTTTATTTTGTGTTTTACTCCTGAACCCCTGGTCGTAGAAATTTGGGAAAACTTTTCCTAGCTCTTGTTTTTCGGCCTCTATCTGCTCCCATCAAAATTTTTCTATTTCGGCGCATAGGTATTTTTTGTCCTGGAAACACTTTAGGGAGCAAGAGGAGGTTAAGGGAACACTGCTGGAGAAATCCCGGTAGTCCTCCGACGCCTGGTTCCAGAGTTATCAACTCCTAAAGTTGGAGTTTGACAGCTCGGCGGCCATTTTTCTTTTCTTTCAGCCGTTATAACTCGGGAACTAGGGGTCTCAGCGATTTGCGGTTTTCTTCAGTAGATCCGGGGGCTTGCTGTCTACCCGCCCCTCTACTTTTCAGGCCATTTCAGGCCCTGAAAAATTTGTCTCCCGGAAGCGGTTCCGGCGGCTAGAGGAGTTAGAGCGGAGCCGGACATAGAAAATCCCGCAGTCCTACGATCACCGGGAGCGGAGTTGTTGGCGGTCAAAACTTGTGTTTGACAGTTCTGGCCGCCATCTTGGAGTTTTTCCACCTCCGATATCTCCGGAACGGTGTGTCCTAGAGTTCTGGGGTTTTCTTTGTTAGGGAGCCCGGTCGGAACTCTACCCGACGAGATCTTTTTCAGGAAGGATTTGGACAGTTTGTTCCTGAAAATTTTTCAGGACTCCGATCTTCCTGAAACGGGTCTCCAACGGTGCGTCTCGAAGAGCTCTCCTAGGGAAAGGAAACCGCGTTCCGATTGGACCATTGGTTCCCGAGATACGTCCTGGTATCGGTTTTCGGCGGCCATCTTGTTTTTGGTACCGGAAACTGTGACCGGTCATATCCCTGGAACCCTTGGAGCTAGCGGGGCGTGCTTGGTGTCCCCTGGGAGCGCTCGGGGAGAGCTATCCCTTGGGTGGAGTCACGTTGCTCTACATAGAGCCGAAATAGGTTTAAGACGAAAAATTTTTTATTTTTATTTTGTTGTTAGCTGTAAGTAATCTTAAGACCTGCGCTGTGTAGTGCAGTTATATTGGTGTTGATTTAGGCTCTACATAGAGCCTTAACTACTTGTATTAAACTTTTTCTTCGAAATTTTTCTTGTTATTTTCTTTTGTTTTCATTGTAGTCTGGTACTTGGGTCACTTCAGTCCAGTGACAGTAGACTAAGGGTTGACCCCTTGTATGTTTTTCTTTATTGTTTGATTGGGGTTTCTTTCTTTTAATTGACGGGCAGTCCTTATACAACTGCCTATTAGGACAGAGTCGGGGACTCACATTTATTAGTTAGAGCGACAAACCTCATTTTTACTTTTATTTTTACTTGTAATTTTGTTTGCCAAACACGGGAGGTACAGCTGATACCATATATACCACTTTTACAACCGACAGGATCAGCTGTATCGACCCTACTCGCACGGACTGTACCTCCGACATGTTCGGGATGAGGACCCCTGTTAGGAAGCCTACGGGCGATAAGTCTCCCCTTAATGAACTGAGCCCGGTAGCGAAGGCAGTGAAAGTTGGGCGTAGCATCGGGGATTGGGAAGCTGGGGGTCTTAACATCACCCAGACTCTGACGGATGATGCTGCTAAGGCGGGTCCTTCAGGGGCTAAGTCGGCGACTCTGGGTGGTGATAAACGATCACCTGTGCTGAAGACCTCTAGCCCTATTGCAGAGCAATTGTCAGAAAGGGTGGCGGAGGCGAGGAAGATCCTGCATAAGGGGAAGACTCACCTGAATGCCGCCAAGAACCTGAAGACCGAAATAAAGATTGAGGTGACAGTTGCTCTGGATAAGCTTTATAGTATTATAAAAAGCACGGATGGGGTTAGGGTCGATGCTAGACCTAGGGCTAAGCCTAAGGATCAGGCAGGTTCTGGGAAAATTGACCCTGCTAAAGTGGTTGCCATTCCAGGTAGGATACCTCAACCTGTTGACCATGACTTGATCTCTAAATTAGATGATCATCAGAGGTTGATTGAGGATAACAGCAGGAAAATGGAGGAATTGAAGGAGACGCTGGAGTACACCCTTCACAAAATGGCTGAAAAAACCTATGCCGAAGCAGCTGCCAGCCATGTTGAGAAGCCGATCCAGGGACGGGGGACGCTGCATTCTGTGTGCGTTACCTCTAAGAATAGTGCGGAAACTGGGGAGGTGGTTCTTGACAGAATCAGGAAGGCGGTTGATGCGAAGGAGGGGTGGATTCAAGTGGAGAGGGTGAGGAAAGCTAGGGACCGGAAGGTCATAATTGGGTTGAAGACGAAAGAAGATAGGGATAGGATTAAGGAGCGTTTGAGAACGGACGGAGTTGACCTCAGCGTCGAGGAGGTAGTCAACAAGGACCCGTTGCTGGTCCTCAGGAGTGTGCTCGCCGTCAATACAGACGAGGATATAGTTAAAGCGCTGAGGAATCAGAATCGGGGGGTTTTCTGCGATCTCGACGCAGAGAGCGATAGAGTAAAGGTGAGGTATAGGAGGAGGACACGGAACCCCCACACCAGTCATGTTGTCGTCGGCGTCTCGCCGACTGTTTGGCGGAGGATGCTTGACAAGGGCTACGCTCATATTGACCTCCAGCGTGTGCGGGTCGAAGACCAGACCCCGCTTATGCAGTGCACTCGCTGCTTGGGTTTTGGCCACGGCAAAAAGTACTGCACAGAGTCAGTGGACTTGTGCAGTCATTGCGGTGGCCCGCATCTGAGGGGTGAGTGCGCTGACTATTTAGCTGGTGTACCCCCTAGCTGTAAGAACTGCGCAAGGGGAGGATCTGAACACGCGGTGCACAGCGCTTTTAGCCACGACTGCCCTACAAGGAGGAGGTGGGACGAGATAGCGAGGGCAACCGTGGCTTATTGCTAAGGGCAGCCAGGAGGGAATGGGTAAATACATAATAGTGCAGGCGAATCTCCGACGGTCCAAACTGGCGACTGACGAGCTCATGGTTGAGGCGGTGAGGCGTGGAGTGGCGGTGGCACTCATTCAGGAGCCTTATGTGGGGTCGTCGGGGGAGATGAGGGGTCGCAGGGGGGTCAGGGTCTTCCAGAACACCAGTGTAGGAGATGGGGTCGTAAAGGCTGCTATTGCAGTCTTCGATCAGGAGGTAGACGTTTTACAGCTGCCTCAGCTCACCACAAATAACATCGTTGTGGTGAGGATCCGAACTGGTGCCTGGAAGATAACATTTGCCTCTGTGTACCTTGAGTGTCCCAAACACGACCATCCCATAGGGCCGGACTTGGATACTCTTGCCCGAATACACCGGGAGGTCGGTTCGGCGGGTTGGATTGTCGGAGGCGACGTGAATGCGAAGTGTATGTGGTGGGGCAGTCCGGTGAATGACCTCAGGGGAGAGGAACTTGCTGGATGTTTGGATGAGCTCAATCTGTCTATATTAAACAAAGGGAAAATTCCGACCTTCGATACCATCCGTGGTGGGAAGAGGTATCAAAGCTTCGTGGATGTGACTGCCTGCTCGATGAACATCTTGGACCGTATCGATGAGTGGAGAGTTGAAGAAGGTCTTACGTGCTCGGACCACAACGCGATAATGTTTCATATAAACTTACAAAAATCTAAAGGCATTGGAATAGTCCGTACGACAAGGAAATATAATTCGAAGAAAGCTAATTGGCAAGAGTTTGATGACAAACTAAACCAATTATTGCTGAATAAAAATATTACTGTTGCGGAAATAACTAAAATAGATAACATCAGAGATATTGAAGAAACCACACGGAGAATCACTGAAGTTTTAACAACAGCCTGTAAACATTCTATGCCTGAAAAGAAGTCTAGGGAAACTCTTGCTATACCGTGGTGGTCCGAGGAGCTCGCGGAGTTGAAGCGGGAGGTCACCCGTAGGAAGCGGAGAATCCGTTGCGCAGCCCCAGTTCGAAGGTCGATGGTGGTTGATGCTTACCTGGAAAAGAAGAGTGAATATGAGGCAGAGGTAGCTAGGGCTCAAATTAATAGCTGGAAAGAATTTTGTGGGAAGCAGGATAGGGAAGGTATGTGGGAAGGGATATATAGGGTTATAGGGAGGACTTCACGTAGGGATGAGGATTTGCCACTGGTGAAGGATGGGAAGGTTCTGGATGCAGAGGGCTCTGCTAAATTTTTGGCGGAGACGTTTTACCCGGGAGACCTTACAACTAGTGACAATGAAAAGCATCAGGAAATCCGACGGAAAGCGGAGAGGGTGAATGTCGGGGTGCAAAATGGAATTTGTGACCCGCCATTCACCATGGAAGAGATGGTTGCTGCTGGTGAGTCCTTTAACCCTAAAAAGGCCCCGGGTGAGGACGGCTTTACCGCCGACATATGCCTTCGTGCTATGCAAGGTCATTCGGAGCTTTTTCTAGCATTTTTGAACAAGTGCCTGGAATACAGTTATTTCCCAGTTGCGTGGAAGAGAGCGGTTGTGATCATACTGAGGAAGCCTGGGAAGAGTGACTACACAACCCCCAAGTCCCACAGGCCAATTGGTCTCCTTTCTATCCTTGGGAAGACGTATGAGAAGATGTTGGTGGCTCGCCTCAGTTTTCATCTGCTGCCTAGTATAAGTCCTAACCAGTATGGATTCATGCCACAGAGGAGCACTGAAGACTCCCTCTATAACCTTATGCAGTATATCCGCAACAAATTAGACGAGAAGAAAATCGTAACTTTAGTGTCGTTGGATATAGAGGGAGCCTTCGATAGCGCTTGGTGGCCGGCTATTAGGGTCCGGCTGGCGGAGGAAAACTGCCCGTTGAATCTGAGGAGAGCCATCGACAGCTATCTCGAAGATCGGGAAGTGGTAGTGCGTTACTCCGGGGAGCAATATATAAGGAGCACGGAGAAGGGTTGCGTGCAGGGCTCCATAGGAGGTCCAATCTTATGGAATCTCCTGCTAGACCCTCTCTTGAAGAGCCTAGTGGGTGGGGGTGACTTTTGCCAGGCTTTCGCAGATGACGTAGTCCTGGTCTTTGAGGGCAGAACGTCTCAGGAGATAGAGAGACGCGCCAATCTTGCTCTTGAACATGTTCGGTCGTGGGGTGTCGAGAATAAGCTCAAGTTTGCCGCGCATAAGACGAATGCGATGGTGATTACGAGGAAGCTTGTTTACGACGCCCCGCGTCTGACCATGGGCGGGATCGAGATTGGTTTGGCCAAGGAGGTCAAACTGCTCGGGGTCACGATAGATCACAAGCTTACGTTTAATTCTCATGTAGCAAATGTGTGCAGGAAAGCTACGGGAATTTATAGACAGCTGGCAAAGGCGGCGAGGGTGAGCTGGGGGCTTCATCCAGAGGTGGTCCGGACCATCTACGTGGCTACAATTGAGCCAATAATATTGTATGCTGCCAGTGTGTGGGCACCGGCCGCGGAGAAGCTAATGGTTAGGAAGCAGTTTGAAGTGTTGCAACGGGGGATTGCGCGGAAACAGTGCGGGGCTTACCGCACCGTCTCCCTGAACGCTGCACTGTTGCTGGCTGGAATGCTCCCTCTCGACCTCCGAGTTCGTGAGGCGGCCTCGCTTTATGAGGCCAAGAAGGGAGCAAACCTGCCGCAGCTGGGCGACAGGGAGGTGGAGCGGAGGAGGTCTGCGCTGGAGGCGCCCCATCCAGCGGAGCGTGCGAGTATTGGTTTATTGCGAGTATTGGTTTTGGTATTCTGGGGAACTGGAATGCAAAGGTATACGTAAACACAGACTCATAGACTTATGTCAGAGGTAGCGTAGGAAAAAAAAAAAAAAAAAAAAAAAAAAAAAACCTAACCTAACCTAACCTAACCAGTAACGTTCCAACCGCGCTCTTAAAAGTCACGTTTTTACCCATCTCCGCACTTAAAAAAATTCCTGGAAGTGGCATTTTTGGCCGTAGCGACAAGTGCGATAAGTCGTTTTCATCGTCTCACTCGTGCGCATGTGGGCGAAGTGTTTTTGAGTGCCTCCAGTGAAATCTGTGGGTTTTTGTGTGAAATAACCTCACTTTTAGAGGTTAAAGTGAAAATTTACACCTTTAACTGCGTGCGGTGCGCGATTAGTCGCTGTAACCTATTGGTTGCGGCGCATCGCCGTGTGTGCCTCTGCGCTCTCTACACAGCGAGCCCCCTCGCGGATTTTTCCGCTGAGGGAATTTGAAGAAAATTGGGAAAAACCAAAAACCGCGTAGTGGCGTGGTCCGACTTCTGGCAGTAGCAGAGCGACGCCACTTGGAGGGATCGTGCGAACCAGTAGCAGCAGCCCGGAATCGCAAGTCAAAAAATTTTATCACTTATAGTTTTTGAACAATAAATTTTTAAAAGTGTCAAATTTAACTTTAATTTGTGACTAGACCTATTGAGACGCGCGGATTTTGCCGCCGTAGTAATTTGCGGGCATAGCGGCCTAACGTAGCTTAGTATTTTAAAATTTTTAGTTCGGCTCTACCCTTGGAAAATTTTCGGAAACCCGATTTTTTCGTTTTTCCTAAAAATTTTCTATTTTCTGATTTATTTTAATTCTGTTTTTTATTGTGTCTTGTGCGCCTTGCTTTGTTAAAAATATGAAAAAATACATAAAAAGTTGACAGCTCGGCGGCCATTTTTCTTTTCTTTCAGCCGCTATAACTCGGGAACTAGGCGTCTCAGCGATCTGCGGTTTTCTTCAGCAGATCCGGGGGCTTGTTGACTACCCGCCCCTCTACTTTTCAGGCCATTCCAGGCCCTGAAAAATTTGTCTCCCGGAAGTGATTCCAGCGGCTAGAGTAGGTAGAGCGAAGCCGGACAGAGGAAATCCCACTGTTCTACGACTACCGGGAGCGGAGTTGTTGGCGGTCAAAACTTGTGTTTGACAGTTCTGGCCGCCATCTTGGGGTTTTTCCTCCTCTGATATCTCCGGAACGGTGAGTCCTAGAGCTGTGCGGTTTTCTTTGTTAGGGAGCCCGGTCGGAACTCTACCCGATGAGACTTTTTTCAGGAAGGATCTGGACACTTTGATCCTGAAAAATTTTCAGGACTCCGATCTTCCTAAAACAGGTCTCCAACGGAGCGTCTCGGAGAGCTCTCTTAGGGGAAGGAAACCGCGTTCCGATTGGACCACTGGTTCCCGAGATACGTCCTGGTATCGGTTTTCGGCGGCCATTTTGTTTTTGGTACCGAAAACTGTGACCGGTCATATCTCTGGAACCCTTGGAGCTAGCGGGACGTGCTTCGTGTCCACTAGGAGCGCTCGGGGAGAGCTATCCCTTGGGTGGAGTCACGTTGCTCTACACAGAGCCGAATTAGTGTTAGGACTGGAAATTTTATTGTTTTTCTCTTTTTTGTTATTTTTAAGTAGTAATAAGACTTGCGCTGTTTAGTGCAGATCTGTTTTTCTTAGTGTACGGGCTCTACATAGAGCCTCACTGTTTTAGACTAATAAACTTTTTGTAATTTTTGTTGATAATTTTGCATGTAGGTTGCTTGGGGAGTGTAAATGAGCATTAAGAGAGGACTTTCCAAAATTCCCGCGGAAACGGGAAAAAACGGGATTTTTCGTTTTACTGGTCGTAGAAAGTTGAAATTTGGCAAGTGGGTTCCTTGGGGAGTGTAGGGGAGTATTAAGAAAGAATTTCCCGAAATTCTTACGGGAACGGGAAAAAACGGGCTTTTGCGTTTTACTGGTTGTAGAAAGCTAAAATTTCAGTTTATACTAAGTATAAGTAGGCCGCAAAGGGCTCTTTAACCGACTTCAAAAAAAGGAGGAGGTTATGCATTCCACTTTATGTATTTTTTTTATGTACCCCTACCCCGGTATGTTCACCGATTTCTCGGTCTATTGTGGACCGATTTTAAAAATTCTTTTTTTATTCGAAAGAATATAATGTACTCCTGAGATGGTCCCATTACCACCAAATCAGGATCTGATGAAGGGATCTCAGGGAAATCGAGGGCAACCCTCAAATTTTGTAGGCACGCATTACGTTTTTCATATTTTTCTCAAGTTATTTAAGTGCTTGCTTCTGGTAGACATCATCTCATGTTGATGAGCTGATGATGGAAGGTAAAACTCCTTAACGATTAGGAGTTGAGGATATTTTTTTAAATATTATAGTACGTATAGACCGATAGTTGTATTATTTTAGGTTATCCAGGTGAGCTGATGATGGAAGGTTAAACTCCTTAACGGTTAGGAGTTATAGGAAGTTTCTTTAAATATCATATGCACGTATAAGTAGACCTTTAGTTGTATTCTTTTTGGTTATTCAGATGAGCTGATGATGGAATGTATAACTCCTTAATGATTAGATCACACAACACTTTAACAAGATACTATAATATATAATATGCTAAGTAGGTACACAGCGCTTCCAGTTACTCAAGTTTCCGTAGAAGGTAAGAAAACATTGAATTATACCTAATGCAGGACAGAGGAAAGTAATAATAGGTTTTACAAGCCAGGTTATTTTAGTGCCCGCTTCCGAAATAGTGAAAAACATTGTATATAAAAAATACTGTAAAGGACCGCATCTACCTGAAGTTTAGTCGGGCTTGCTTGCACGCTTGCTTGCACGCTTACTTGCACGCTTTCTTGCACGCTTGCTTGCTTGCGTGCATGCATGCTTGCTTGCATTTTGCTTGCATGCTTGCATGCTTGCTTGCATGCTTGCATGCTTGCTTGCTTGCCTATATGCTTGCTTGCTTGATATCTTGGTTCTTTGGAATACTCATGGTACACGCGAGCGAAGCCGCGGGCAAAAGCTAGTATATTATAAATGCGAAAGTAACTCTGTCTGTCTGTCTCGCTTTCACGCTAAAACTACTGAACCGATTTAAATGAAATTTGGTACACAGATAGTATAGAGCCTGAGAAAGGACGTAGGCTATATTATCATCACGCTAACACCAATAGGAGCGGAGCGGAGCGGAAGAATGTTTCAAAATCGGGGGTTTTTGAAGTAAATCAAAAGTGTAAGTAAGTAAAAAGTGTTCCGCTAGGAAGAGGCATAGGTCTCAGGAACATTCAGCCAATTATTTTAGGGCCACCACAGACCGAAGCGTTTTCGTTGCCGTCGCGCGCGCGCCCCGCGCTTCGGGCTGTGGTAGCCTTGAATGCTTGAATGTTTAGTTTTTAGGGTTCCGTAGTCAGATAGTTTTATGTTAGAATGATATGTTTTTCTTTTTTTATAATAATTATATAATTTGTGTCTGTTTTGTGTGGCCTTCCGTGATGTTGCTGTAGGTACTGTGGCCCGGCGGAAGACCAGTGCTGGTTTTTAACTAGCAACATGCTGAGCCGGGTCCCTTTTTGTAGCAGCACTAATATGTACATTTCTATGTCTATGTCTATACGTATGTTTGTACTCTTATTTTTGCCTGTGTATGTGTTATTGTTGTTATAAAATAAATGTTTTTCTTTCTTTCTTTCTTTAAATCTTCTATAGGCACGCTTGACTTGGACTTGGGAGTACGGTGGTGAATATGAACGCGGGTGTGCGGGTAATTTTTTGTTTATATCGAGGAACTAAGGAGAGCCATAATTGAAGAAAAAGCAATTTGGATAAAAAAAATAAGCTGCCCAAATTACTAATTCCACGCGGACGGAGGCGGGCAAAAGCTAGTTGTGTTATACGATCCAAAAAACCGCTAATCTGTGTGCTACGGTTAAATTCACCAGCAAGGATAAACTTAAAATTTAATTTCGCATAATAAAACATTGGAAAAAAGTTAAAACTTTAGTATGCAATTTTCAAACTATGACATTTGGGTTTAAGCTTAACAAAGCCTGATCCAACTTGTTACTAAAAATAATACTGGCCGCAAAGACTTCGAACGCCGCTTAATTTAAATTCAAAACTTAAAAATAAATTTGTTTATCATTAATTGTTTATTTAACCACACCCGAATTGACGGTAAGATTGGGTTCAAAATTAATGTTTTAATTTTTTTTTTAATAAAACACGGGAAATTTAGTTTTTTTTTAATTATTTAGTTTTGCATAGCTGCTGAATTTAGCCAGAGTGCATTCTGATCCACCTTGAGCCTCGACTTAGATAAAGCGGTAGTACTGGCTTAACGAGATTTGTAGGGTACTTAATGCTTTGTATGGAGATTTTTTTTCCTGTAAATATTTTTTGATAAGTTTTTTATCATTTTTGAATGTAAGCTAAACAGTTGTCATGTAATTTTTTTTCACTGTGATAGATCAAATCTTGACCAAAGTTTAAGAGAAGAGGCAAAATTTAAATTTAAATAAAAATAAATAAAAAACTGCAATAGTTTTTTGAAAATGGGTTTTTGTATCTGATAACACAACTATTCAAGATTATTTTCCAATAAAAATAAATGCAAAAAATAATTAATTCCGAATATCACAACTCAAAATCTTAGTGCGGGTGTACATTTTTCAAAAAAACAGAAAAATCGAAATTTCTCGAAAACAGTGCGACTTTAGTGAAGTAATTTTTTGATATTTGGTAGGTGACCTGCCCACCTATCTCCCATTTCCGTTTGTCGTACTACTTACGGGACACCCTGTATAATAGACTGAAATGTACGATGTGTAGAAAAGATTCGTGTCTAATCTCTAGACCAATGGTGGTGTAGGGGTATGGCACACGGCACGGAATGCTGAGGACCTGGGTTCAAAATTACTGTAAAAAACACCCACAAGATAAAAAAATTTTTCATGTACCAGCAATGAAAATTCGCAATCTACTAAAAGCAGTGACACGCTAACCAAAAACAAAAAAAAATCGATTTTGAAATTCAAATTTAAAAATTTTAAACTTTATTCGAAATTTTAATTCAACTTTACCAGCGCCTTATAAAAACAATAATTCTGCCGTCTTCAGACTAAATGGTGGCTCACTTGATTAGCTTCTTCAGTAGTGAAACAGCAATAAATTTGAAATTATTGAACAAATAAGTAAGTGTTATACCATTTTGTAAACTACATTAGCTAGACCTAATTATTATTATTTTGAGGACCTGGGATCGATTCCCAGCATTAGTCTTTTTTCTGGGGTTTTTTTCTGTGCATCTATATTTCAGTTTGTATTTAGTATGAAATATAGTAGGTATAACTATTTGGCTGACAAAATTGAACGCGATCAAAGATTTACTTAATGCTAGTTTACACGAATCTTGCTAACAAAGTTTAATACGAATAAACGTGCAAAGTAATATTACTAAAATTGGAATAAACAAAAGTCAATGTAGAAAACCATTGCACGTTTATTCGTGTATAGTAACAAAATTGTTAAAACGGCTGTACAACTTGTATAACATTAAGTTCTATTAGTGTTCCAAACTCTCAATAGATGGCGCTGTACCGACCGAAGCAAAAGTTAAATGGCGCTATTAAGATTTTTGTTGCGATGTATAAGAGGACTGGATACATTTTGTTTATATATACCAATATACCACTCAGGAAGGAAACAGTGTTGTTTTATTCATGGTCCTTTGAGAAGCCGGATATCGGCAGGGTTATCAGTGGTGATTTTTTTGCGTATTCAAAATTGGCGCACCTATGGGCAGTGGATTGCTGTTCGGGGCGATTTCAGCAAGTACGAGAGGAACGTACTGCATCCAGTGACGGCTAGCAAGGAGGCGCATTGGAAGGGGCCTATCTACAACGAGCAATCTACATCTGTGTATTGTATATACAGAAGGAAACGGTGCAACTGAATGGAAATACGAGGTGACACAATCAATGGACAAACTGTGAGTTACTTTGATTTATATTCCCACGCAAATTTGAACCTTAAAATCATACATCAGTGAAGTTTAAAGTGATTATTTGATTAAAGAATTATTAGTGAAAAAATTCGTGCAAAATTGAACCTTAAATGTTTGAAGCAAATAACTTTAACAAAATCGTATCGTCTTCGCGACTAATCAAAAGTCAGGCAACTTTGAACTTTAAGTGAACTAGTTAACTAACTTAGAATAATTTAGTTTAAGGATAAGTGGTTCAGACGGGGAATCCATGCCCGAATTTAGTTAGGATTCTCGATGGTCAAAAGACTTGTAAAATTATATAAATTTATTCTATGGACTTAGAAAATTTCAGCTATCTTTTGGTACAACACTTGTAAAATTTATGAGGGTTATTTTGGACTTAGAATAATTTGCGAACCACTTGAACTTGTAAAATATTTTAGTTAATTTATCGACTTAGTTGTTTTAAAGCATATTAACTGTCATTCAAGAAGTTTGTTTTTTTTGGTGTTTCATACATTGTTTTGTTTATCTTTATTGTTTTGATGATGGAAGCGTTAATCGCAGGACAAATTGATATTTATAATCGTATAATTAAGGCTAAAACTAATTATAAAAAATCTCCTAAAGACCGAATCACGGAAAAGTATGTAGAGGTTCGACTCGAAAACTTAGATGAATTATGGACGGAGTTTTTATTAGGGCATAAAAGACTTTTAGAGAATCATCATGAAGATATCTCGGATTCTGTTTATAGTGAAAATGATGTTTATGATAAGACTCAGGAATTGTATTTGGATTACAAATCGGAATTAAAAACAGTAGCTCAAACATTCAAGCCAAATATTAGTAATATTCAACAACCATGTACACAAAACGCCACAATCTCAGTAATGAAACATAATTCGGTTAAGTTACCAAAAATTGTAATTCCTATGTTTTCAGGAAAATATACGGAGTGGGCTACATTCCGTGATTTGTTCGAGTCCTTGATTCATAAAAATGAAACGATTGATAATGTACAAAAAATGCACTATTTAAAAGGTTATTTGACTGGAGAGGCTGAACAATTGCTCCGTCAAATACCTATCTCTAACTCAAATTATGATAAGTGTTGGGAATGTTTGAAACAACGGTACAATAATAAAAGGTTTTTGTGTCAAACGATCTTGAAACGATTTTTATCGCAAAAAAATGGGACTTGTGAGTCAGCTACTTTTTTAAAAGAGCTTATTGACACCAGTACCGATTGTTTACATGCATTAAAAAATATTGGGATTGATGTCAGTACTTGGGACGTTCTAGTGATTCATTTGCTCACGCTCAAGTTAGACCAGGAGACAAGGAAACAATGGGAATTGACTGCATCAGTTATGAATATAGACGACTCATTACCTACGTTTGATCAATTCAAGGAATTTATCACAAATCGGTTTAGAGCTTTAGAATTCATAGAAACCAAGAAACCTGTTAGTCAACATACTGTTCCAAGCACACAAAAACCGCGAAGTTTACATGTAGTCCAAGGCAGTCAATGTCCGTTTTGTTCCGAATCTCACAAAATTACATTTTGTAAACAATTTGTAAAACAAGATGTAGACTCACGCCGTAGTTTTGTCCAAACCAAGGGTCTATGTTTTAATTGTTTGGGTGGGTTCCATTCCGCGAAAGTATGCCAAAATCCTACCACATGCAGAATATGCAAGCGTCGTCACCACTCGCTGCTTCACCCTAAGAGTGGTTCTGTTGCCGGAGGTTCGTCAGTTAAGGTAGTAGAAGGTACGAGCAACGTTGGTACCATTGAGGACGAAGATGAATCAACTGAAGATAGCTCAGAACAAGCTACTATTACTTCCTGTTTTTCTTCAGGTAATAATAATCAGGTGCTGTTGGCCACTGCAGTCATCAGCGCCCAGTCGAAGAACGGGCAGTACTATCCAGTGAGAGCATTGTTGGATCAAGGGTCGCAGGCTTGCTTTATAACAGAAGCTGCAGCTCAATTTTTGGGTCTGAAACGAAAACCAATTCATGGAAATATTTCAGGTCTAGGAGGTGAGAATAATGTTCGATCAAAGTCAATGGTAACATTAAATTTGCAATCCATAATATTCCCTGAAGTGAAACTTTCAGTTAACGCGTTCGTGCTGAGCTCAATCACTACCCTTCTGCCAGCTAAGAAGGTAGTTGATCTCGACTCAGTTGATATGCAAGAGTTACCACTTGCTGATCCCAATTATCACACGCCGAACAAAATCGATGTTTTGTTAGGTGCTGAGGTTTATAGTCAAATAATTATGGCAGGAATAAAAAAGAACCAACAGGGTACTCTAGTAGCTCAAGCTACTTCTTTTGGATGGATTATATCGGGGGTTGTAAAGTCAACGCAAAATAACTCCAATATGATCGTTCTCCACACTCAGCTAGTGGAAGATGACTGTCTTAAAAGGTTCTGGGAAATTGAGACAGATTCATTGTCAGTGAAGAAACAGGAGCTGTGGACAGAAGAAGAAAAAAGATGTGAGGAGATATTTGCAGCTACTACCACCAGAGATGAGGATGGTAGATATGTAGTTAAACTTCCATTCCGTGACCAAGATCCGAGCTGCAAATATGGACAGTCAAGGGAGATAGCTGAGAACAGATTCTATACACTGGAAAAAAGATTACACAAGAATCCAGAACTTCTAGCTCAGTATCGAGATGTAATTAAAGAATACTTGCAGCTGGGACATATGAAGGAAGTACCTGAAAAGGAAAAGAATAAATTAGAAGCTGTTTACTTACCACATCACGCCGTCGTGAAACAGGACCGGGATACAACAAAGGTCCGAGTTGTATTCGATGCATCATGTAAAGGAAAAAATGACATATCATTAAACGATAATCTTATGATTGGACCTAAATTACAACCTGACTTACGTCACCTGATTCTTCGTTGGAGGTCATATCCGATCCCGCTGGTGTCTGATATAGTCAAGATGTACAGACAAGTCAAGGTCAAAGACGAAGATGCGGACTTCCAAAGACTGTTATGGAGAGACAGTCCGCAGTCAGAGTTAAAGCATTTCAAATTACTACGTGTGACATTTGGAACTGCTAGCGCTCCATACCTTGCAGTGAAGGCAATGCAAAAAATTGCACAGGATGAAGGAGAAAAGTATCCTTTAGCAACAGAAAGAGTACGCACCGAATTCTATATGGATGATCTCATGACCGGATGTAATACTGAAGCAGAAGGTATACAAATTTACAAGGAAATTAAGGAACTTCTAGGTAAGGCGGGATTTAGTCTGCAAAAGTGGACGACGAGTAATAATAATTTACTGGACAGAATTAAGACAGAAAGTCAGGATACGGAATCTGAAAAAGGAATTGAAATTAAACAGGATGAAATAATCAAAATTCTGGGACTTACCTGGAATCGAGAACACGATGAATTTCACTATGCGGTGTCACTTCCTGATTTAAAGATACCTGTAACTAAAAGAAAAATTATTTCTGATATTGCAAGATTATTTGATCCCTTAGGCTGGGTAGCTCCTACCGTGGTAATAGCAAAAATAATGATACAGAAGCTTTGGTTGGCTGGAATAACCTGGGACGAAGAAGCCCCAAGCAATATTATAAATGAATGGTGCACTTACCGTGAGGAGTTGGCTTTGCTGAAAAAAGTTCGAGTTCCGAGGTGGATCGGCTTACAAAAAACCAACAAAAGGGTCGAACTCCATGGGTACAGTGACGCATCGAAATCGGCTTTTGCAGCTGTAGTATATGTCCGAGTAATAGATGCTTCAGATAACATCACTGTTAACTTAGTGTCGGCCAAAACGAAAGTGGCTCCCATTAAACAAGTCTCGATACCCAGACTGGAGCTTTGTGGAGCAGTACTTCTTGCTAGACTCTTAAATGAAATATCTGAACATCTTAATATCGACAAAAATGATATTCACGCTTGGACAGATTCGACGGTTGTCCTTGCCTGGTTGAACAGCCATCCAAGTAGGTGGAAAACTTTTGTGGCGAACAGAGTGTCAGAAATTTTAACCACCCTAGATTCAAGACAATGGGCTCATGTTCCATCCAAACTCAACCCGGCAGATTATGCGTCACGCGGGTTACGACCATCTGAATTTCTAACCACCTCAATGTGGTTAAATGGACCAGATTATCTTAAAGAGGAACCCATAAAATATGAAAGACCAAGAGACGTTGTAACAGATCTTGAGGCAGTAAAGGTCTTTCATATATCAAATGATGTCAACAATATTTTGGACAAATTTTCTTCACTAACAAAATTGACAAGAGTGGTAGCCTATTGTAGACGGTTTTTAAACTTAAGAAAACCGAAAGGGGAAAGAAATAACGGCTATTTGACTAGTGAAGAACTAAGAGAATCACTCAATGTATGCATCAGACATTTTCAAAAGGAAAACTTTGATACAGAAATTAAAAGTTTGACTAATGAAGATGCACAAATACCACGAACCTCAAGTTTAAGGTCATTAAACCCGTTCTTAGACAAAAATAAAATTATGAGAGTCGGTGGGCGCTTAGCCAATACGACACACTTAAGCGAAAATAGGAAACATCCCATACTGTTACCCAAGAGATGTACGTTATCACGACTTATAATTGCTGACGCTCACGTAAAAACTTGTCATGGCCCACCACAGCTCATGCAAAATTACATCAATTCCAAGTACTGGATTTTAAGATCCAAGGATTTGGTGAATGCCTTTTATCGAAAATGTGTAACATGCATTAGGCATTCTGCTGCGTCCAGATCACAGTCCCAACTGATGGGGCAGTTGCCAGCTCCAAGGGTTACACCAACGCGTGCATTTAAGTTCTGTGGTGTTGATTATGCTGGTCCTATAAATCTTAGAACGTCAGGAGGTCGTGGACACAGGTCCTACAAGGGCTACATATGTCTATTTATATGTATGTCCACTCGGGCGGTGCATATCGAAGTAAGCAGTAGTCTAACCACTGAAGGATTCATCCAGGCTTTCAAGCGGATGACAGCTAGACGCGGACACTGCTTAGAAATCTGGAGTGACAATGGTACGAACTTTTTGGGAGCCTCCAGAGAGTTAAAATCTCTACTTCAAGCTGAAAATGCGAACATGTCGTCGGAAATCGCGGAAGCCTTAGCAACAGAAGGCACGACATGGCATTTCATACCACCGCACGCCCCTAATTTTGGTGGTTTATGGGAGGCGGGCATTAAATCAGCCAAATATCATCTCAAAAGGGTCATAGGGGAAGCTACACTAACGTACGAAGAGATGTCTACAGTGCTATCGCAGATCGAAGCCTGTTTAAATTCTAGACCTCTGACACGTCTAGACAACAATCCCGACCATATCAATGCCTTGACAGCTGGACATTTCTTAATTGGGGAACCACTGGTTACAGCGCCAGATCAAAATTACCTGAAAACTAAGATAAGTAGTTTGCGAAGGTGGCAATTGACACAACGCATGATTCAGGATTTTTGGCGCAGATGGTCGCAGGAGTATCTGACTCGATTTTTACACCGCTATAAATGGTCTCAACAAACGCCAGAACCAAATATTGGAGACGTTGTTTTAATTAAAGAGGACAATTTACCTCCTAGCCGATGGTTGCTCGGTAGAGTGGTCAGTAAACACCCTGGTAAGGACAATATTACCCGTGTAGTAACCTTGCGTACAAAAGGTGCCCTGCTGAAGCGCCCCACTTCTAAACTATGTGTTCTCCCAGTTAACGAATGTTAAATTTGAAGAAGTATTATTGTCATTTATTTTTAGATAAATAATAAATGTTATCTTTCGTACTATAGTTTTAGCTAGTCCATGAAGGACAAGTTGTTTAGTTTTATTTTTCATTTTGTTTTCTACTTAGTATTTAAGCTTAGTTATGATAAGTGATGTTGTTGTCACTATATCTACAGTGTAAGTGGATAATAACATCATATATAAGTAATTCTACCGTTAATTCTTTGTTAAGTAAAATCTAGCTTTTAAGTATATTCTTAGTTTATAAGCTGCAAGGTAAACTTCTTACAAGTCTTGTTCTACTGAATAGTAGATCTAGTCAACTAACCCATCACGGTGGGCGGTAAACTCAAGTTAAGGACGTAAGACGTTCCTTGGTGGGCGGAATGTACAACTTGTATAACATTAAGTTCTATTAGTGTTCCAAACTCTCAATAGATGGCGCTGTACCGACCGAAGCAAAAGTTAAATGGCGCTATTAAGATTTTTGTTGCGATGTATAAGAGGACTGGATACATTTTGTTTATATATACCAATATACCACTCAGGAAGGAAACAGTGTTGTTTTTATTCAACGGCAACACTCTCTTGGAATCTTATTCGTGTTAATTATATGGAAAATTACCAACGAATAATAATTAAATAACTACATTATTTTTCATAAACAGTAAATCAGATTGGCTTAAAAAAATTTACAACGTGCCTTAGGGTTCTAAAGGCATAAGAAGCAAAAAAAATTTTTGTGTAAGGACCTTTGCACGTTTATTCGTCTGGGCCATCGTCTTGTCAACCAAATTTTATTTATAGCTATATCACATACATACATCTCAATATGCGAAAGAAAAATACTTAGGTACCTATCAAATAAATTAAAAGTCCGTGTCGCTTTATTAAATCACACTATCTGGAAATTAACACACGCTAAAAATTACTTGGTGTAATTTATCGGTCGATTACAGCGGCGTGTGCGCGACGTCACCGGCATGCCGGCTACATAAGCGGGCGGCGGGCGGCGCGCGCACCGCCATGGGCCGCGCCGCGCTGCTGGCGCTGTGCGCGCTGCTGGCGCCGCCGTGGCCGCTACCGGCACTACCGGGGCTGCCGGCACTACCGGCACTACCGGCACTACCGGCACTACCGGCACTACCGGCACTACCGGCACTACCCGCACTACCGGCACTACCCGCACTACCGGGCCCGGTCGCCGCCGCGCAGCTGGAGCTGGGCCTGCTCTCGCAGCTGTACTACCCGCGCCTCTCCTACTTCACTTACATGCACCCCGGCTACCAGCGCCGCCCCACCTCCCCCCACAAGCAGGAGCCGGACGACCCGCGCCTTCGCCTGCCTCTGTCCCACCGAGTGGCAAGAATGGGTCCGGACGAGCGGCTCGTGGCTGCGGCGGGGGCCCCGACCCGGTGAGCGGCAGAGCGGTACTGTCTGACGGGCGCTGTTTGTCGTTAACATTAGGTTCCGTGAAAACAGGTTAAGTACACCGGCCCTGGCGAATAAAATGCCCACTTTTAAATTGCCTGTTTTATGTTTAAAAATCCTTGAAACAATTTCCTTCAGCGCACACATTGTCTGATAATAAAATAGAGCGTTCTGGCTGGACACAATCAGCCCCTTGGGCTAGTGCGAGCCGACTTAACGGTATCTTATAAGGTAAAAGTGCAGTTGGTACGATTTTGCTCTTCGTTTAAAAATTTTTAGAGGTTAGACATTAATTTGTATGTTATGTTAGCCACGAGGATATAGAGACTTGTAGTGTGAGCTGCGCCACACTCACACTCTCCCACTATGTAACATATATAAAGGACGCCTTTACTTTAATAAACAGTATTTACGCAACACTCATTAGTTTGACTTATCCCAAGAATATTACTTATCCCAACGTCACATGGCGATCCTGCCAGTGCGGCCTTCGTGCTGCACTGGCGGCGCGCTGCGCCACCAGTTAAAAAAGGACTTGTGAAATTGTGAAATAGTGTGTTGACATTTAAAAATAAAGTGGACTAATGAAAAGACAATAAAAATAAATAATAAGTGTATTAAGTAAGAATAATTAAGTAGAATTTTTAAACAAATATAGGAATATGACATGAAGCAAACGGAAGAAAATAATAAAAAAAGAAGAACTAATACATGAAAACTATGGAAGAAAGAACAGGAAAATGAAGATAAAGGGTGAATAATATATGAAATTGACGAAATAAAGGAAGAAGAAGAATAAAATATGAAGAAAAAAATGAATAACAGGAAATTAAGCAAGAAGAAAAGAATAAAACAATGAAGATGAAGAAAATAGAGAAGAAATAAAAATGAAGAAGTGAAGTTAATAAACTTAAATAAGAAAGAAGAATACGATATATAAGAAGAATTAAGAAAAACAGAAGAGTAAAGAAGGTTAGCTGCAAGGAGTTGATGGTGTCTGTTTGGATTGGAGTGGCATGCAGCAGGGTAGTAGATGGAGTCGTTGAGGATGGAGTTGGTGTTGGAGGAAGATGGACTGGACATTTAGAAATAGGTAGAAGTTTCGGAAAAATTAGTAGTTGAATTCGGACGTAAAATGGAAGGTATTTTTTTTTTTTAATTTTTGTTACCTAATCTTTATCAATTAACAGTTTTTTTCATCAACGAAAGTGCGATTTTACGTGTTGTTAATGTGTTAGTAATAAGAAATGATTAAAAATTTAATTTAGTTCTTGTTTTTATAGTGTAATGCCGTTTGTTGACGAGATAGGTACTACTATTCTATTTTAAATAAGTACTTAGCAACATAAAAAGTTTTAATTTCAGACCATGGACAAACTTTAAATGGTAAAAATACTTTTGATTGGTTTGAATAATTTACTTTGAGACAATTTTTAAGCTTAAATATACAAGTAAATCAATTAACTAAGTATCTAACATTAAATTTGTGCTCTAAAAATAGACCCGTAGTAACAGAACTAAGTTGGATGATCTCATTTAGATCACCCAATAAGGTATAGCATTCCGCGTCTGTTATTACAGCTCAAATTTCACCAGGTAAGATAGGTACTGTGCGCTCTTATAATGACATAATTTAAATAATCGAGTTATTAAATGGTTTTAAAATTTAGGTAAATGATCGAAATTAGAAATTATTTGCAGAAAAATATTATTCGCGGAAAAATATTATTTTGCGGAAAATAGAATCATATCATATTTTTTTATAGCTTTACAGGAAGTTTTATTATAGTTGGTTAACAAGGTTGATTTAAAAATAATTTGTTATTGCCGCTGGACTGATCATCCAGCTGCCATTCCAAATTATTGGAACAAGATTTTTTATTCTATTAAATGACGTTTTTTTTAGGTTTTCAATGAAATTAGATTTTTTTTATTTTTATTGGGTTAAAGATTATTGGAGTAGTTTTGCGAAATATAAAATTAGCAAAGGATTGAGATTTAAGTAGGATTTGTATTGTGTTGGGAAAGGTAAAGTATTTTTTTTTTGTAGACTAGACAATGGTACAGATAGTTTGAAAGTGTGCTTTAAGCAAGTGTATTTGGGAAAGCGGAAGCAAATAAGATTTTCAACGAGCGATTAGGATGGCCACCTAAAAGTTATTGGAATTCTTACTAGCTGAAGTTTTTAAATTGAATGGTTATTTCGTTAGATTTTGAATGAGTTATTTTGGAGTTGATATATTAGCAAGGTATACCAGGATACAAGGCAGGTAGGAAACCCTTGTCCTCTGATCATGATTCGATCGAGCATCAATCGTGAAGAGACTTGGGCACACGGTATGATTATTGAAGTAAGGAAGTGTTAAAAGAACTACCTGAATGTATGATGATATTATAAAAGGTTATTATGTATGTATGTGCGCGCACGAAATGAAAAATAATCCTTGTTGTATCCTGAACAAAATAAATAGATGGAGAAGTAAAGGTCGGCCGACCACAAAATAGAAATGTGCTGTGTACCTTGCACTTGCACTTGCACTTGCACTTGCACTTGCACTTGCACTTGCACTTGCACTTGCACTTGCACTTGCACTTGCACTTGCACTTGCAGGCAACTGCATTGGCAGGAACTGCATTGCGTACAGTGATGCCGCAGTACCACACTGATATTATAAGATGATAAGAAAATAATAATACTATAATGGTTAGTAAGGAAGTGTTATAGGAAGAATAATGGCAAGGTACGATTGGATAATAAATAAGAAGTTTTAAAGTTTAGAAAACCGATATAGATAGGTACAAATAAATAATAAATAATTGTTAAGATTTTAAGATGAAAAATAAATAGATAATCAGAGAGCACAGTACACATAGTCAAACAGAACGTTCATTCTGTAAAAACCATGTTTGAATCTCGTCAACAAAGTGCGCAAATTAGGTATATATAATAATATTAAAAAATTAACAGAAAGTCAATAATAAATAAACAGAAAAACAATGTCAAAATTACATTACTTACAATACAATATACCTACTACAATTTATTAAATACCTACTTTAACTATGATGTAATGTCAAAAATTCTCTAACTGAATAAAAACAATGCTTCAGTAAATACGTGTTCAGTTTCCTTTTAAATTCGTCCACTTATTGTAGATTTTAATGCAAGAAAAGTATGCATTCCTCTTGTAAACAGACAAGTTGGTGATGGGAATTAGTTCTAACTCATTTTGAACCTCAGGGAAAAGGAATTTCTCGGTCGACGGTCGTGTTTCTAGGTAGGTATACTCTGACTTTATTCTGTGATAGTGGTACATTGTTGTGCATCGTTCCCCGCCGCGGCGCCGCCAGCCGCGTGTGACCTGTGCTGTGGCCTGTGACCCGTCGGATGGTCGCGGCGTCACCGCTGCACCCTGCCTGACCTATCTACATCCTACTAATATCTATTAGAAATGCGAAAGTTTGTGCGTACATTACTTGACTTGCACGCTAAATGGCTGGACAGATTAGAATTAAATTTAATGATAAGTAGCGGCCCTCTCGAATATTACATTGGCTATTTTTTTATCCCGACATTCCCACGGGATCGATTCGACTATTTCACTAATGCAAAGTCTATTTCACTGATGTCTAGAGCTAGAGACACGGAATTTTGCACGTTTTTCAAGCGCATATGAAGATCACGATAAACTTTTCGGAAATTTCTCATGAACGTTTTAAATTCCGCCCTGTATTGGGAAAATTTTATAAAAAATAAAAAAATTTCAATAAAAAATAAAACCGCCTTCAAAAAACACCCAAAAAAAACTTGGAAATAAAAAAAAATTAAATAAAAAATAAAACCTCCTTCAAAAAACCCCCAAAAAAACATAAAATAATAATTGATTGAACCGACCACAATAAGCATGAAAATATCTTTCTACTAATCTGTTTGAAGTTGGTGCCTCAGCACGAGCCAGCAGGAGTGTAGAAGCCCTATAATAGGTATGTAGGTAAGTTAGATTACTAGGTCCACTCCTGCTGGCTCGTGCTGAGGCACCAACTTCAAACAGATTAGTAGAAAGATATTTTCATGCTTATTGTGGTCGGTTCAATCAATTATTATTTTATGTTTTTTTGGGGGTTTTTTGAAGGTTTTATTTTTTATTTAAATTTTTTTTATTTCCAAGTTTTTTTTGGGTGTTTTTTGAAGGCGGTTTTATTTTTTATTTAAATTTTTTTATTTTTTTCTTTTTAGTTGTTGCTAATGGCCTGGACTGGCACTCTTTACTGACTGTACTTTTTGCCTCTGGTTACCAAAGTACTTATCAAGACGAATCAAACGAGACCAAACTTGATGGGGTTATGTCGTTTTACTACGGAGTTCTTATGGTCACCATCCAACTTCATTGTCAGACCCTGGTTACCATCTAGGACCAAAGTACTCGTTGAGACGAGTCAAATGAGTCCGTACTCGATGGGGTAAGTGCCGTTACTTTATGGAGTAACTTTGGCCACCTTCCAGCTCCATCATCAGACCCTGGTTACCATCTGGGATCAAAGTGCTCGTCAAAACGTTTCAAATGAACCCAAACTCGACGGGGTTGTGTTGTTTTATTACAGAGTTTCTATGGCCACCTTCCAACTCCATCATCAGATTAGCTCCATGTCACAATAATATTGCATTGTCACCTGATTGACACATGCATGTAAAATATGAAATCAATCAGAAACCGGGAAGTGAGTCAAATTCAACTTGCAAGATTTGACCCGTTGAGGAGTTCCGTTGGCCATCTGCGGTCTTCTTCATCAGATCTAGTTTACCAAATGACACTTTATGAATGCAAATGCTCGATTTGTCACTGAAAATACTAAAATCGCTTTACATTTCCCTTGAACTTTTGAAGAGTTCCTTCAATTCCTCATGGATCCCATCATCAGAACTGGATTCCGGTAACAACGGGACCAACCTTGAAGCATATGCTTTCAAACAACGAAAGAATTTTCCAAATCGGTTCATAAATGACGGAGTTCTGAGGTAACACACGTTAAAAAAAAAAAAAAAAAAAAAAAAAAGAACATACAACCGAATTGAGAACAACCTCCTCCTTTTTTTGAAGTCGGTTAAAAAAGGCTGCATACATTTTATAATGTGATATTTATTTGCCTGCTCTTTCATGTGGTCATGCGTGTTTCAAACTCCAAAATAAGAAATGATTTATCTTTAACCTCCTTTGAATTCACATCGGCTAAAGTCATACGTATCGTATCATTATAGAAACCTACACACACATATCAGTGTAAACAAATATCTAAACACAGTGAACTTATTTACTATGATTTAATTGCAGTGATGCATCGCCGCGCCGCAACGAGGAAAAGTGTCGGCCGCGCAGCGCGCTGGATAATCCCGCGGCTCACACGTGTTTTATCGAGGACATTCTTTATCATATACTCAATGACGCACCATCGTTCAACGCTTATTTTAAGCACCGGTTTGTTAGTGCGGGATAATACTGTGGTGCGGGCCGGGCAAGTGGGCACTAACAGTGGAGCTGGGAGCTGGGTGGGACGCACGAAGCACGACACTGTGTTTACATTGCGTCAGCATTTTTTGAGCATGCATAGGTAACTATGGGTGATCAAACCTTAAATCATGTCGTCGTTAATTACTACGTATACGTATACATATACATATACATATACATATACATATACAGGGTGAAAAAAAACAAACGCCACAGGAGGGTAACTACATTAAATAAAGGAAATATCACATTCTATGTAAAGGAGACTTTATTTAGGAAAATAAAAAATCTGCATTTATTGAGAAATCGCGGGTGTGTAATGATAGATATAACAACATTTGATATAACTGTAACATTTGGTATAATGCTACATTTGACATAATTCGATTTACTCGAGAAGTAAACATTCTACGATTCTTTTATAAAATAAGCTAACCTAACCTAACCTAATGCATATCAAATAGAATTAATATCAATCCTCCGAAGTTTACTTTTTGAGTAAATCGCATTATATGAAATGTAGCATTATACCAAATGTTACAGTTATATCAAATGTTGTTATATCTATCGAGGCGCACCCCGCTTTGTCTTAGTCGGGACTCAAACCTGCAGGCTTATTGTCTAACGCTCCTGACGCTTGCCTTCGCAATCACTATTTCTTTCTGTCAAATGGTACAAGACGGTGACAGAAAGAGATGGTGAAAGCGAAGGCAAGCGTCAGAAGCAATACGACCTCTGGTCAAATACGACAAAAAATAACATGCCGTATTTTATGATGCAAATAATTAAGTGTCAATTTTGTTTTCGCCGGTCTCGTAAAATGGACCGCAGATATCTTAAATATTGGAAATAGCAAATTGTAAGTATATAATGGAGGCTTATTTTTATATTGAAATTAAAAAAATATGCATTTATGGAGTTTTGGAAATCGCCAGCCTTCAAAATAAAATAAAAGTAATTGCCCGCCATGTGGGATTCCACCCTGTTTTTCCACCCTGTATACCTACTATGTTACTTTGAGTATTTAGACTGAATACCTACTCAAAGTGTAAATACTCAAAGCTATGTTAACATTAAAATTTATATTCTTGAGGAGAAGTCTCGTGACTAAATCCCGTTCTTTGTTCCCGTTCTTTGTTTAAATAATATACATATTATTTGATTTGCAACGGGATTTTTTATTTGTAATGTTGGAGGAAAATTATCTTGAAATTATCGATCAAATTAAGCGTAAGCAATAAACACGGAGGAAACAAAGCAATAAAATAGCCATAAAACTGGCAGCGCAAAACATCTGATTAAGTAAGTGGCTGTGACGGGAGGTGAGGTGACACCCTAGTTTCCGATGCCCTTCTGCAGTGTGAACTAGGAAGTTACTTACATGACCTTTTAATGCCTGAGGTTGGTCACGTCACGGTGGTTTCTATAAAATAGACCGACCCAGCGTGCGCAAGCGGTCCCTTTTTAGTTTGGTTAAAAACACTTTTGTAGTAGTACACTAGTAAGTAGTCCGACTGTCCAGCTGTCCAGCTGTCCAGCTGTTTGTTCTCCTCTACAGATCGTATTTACCAACCGATTCTCGTAACATTTCGTTCGATTTTATTTAAAAGGATATTATTGTTTAAACTCGTTGTAAGACGTGAGTGATCCGTTTATTTTCACTAGGATATTATTGTATTATGTATGTATGTATGTAAACTCTTTATTGTACAAAAATAAGGAAAAAAAAAGAAATACATTATTGACAACCGTTGAAATGCATGTACAAAGGCGAACTTATCCCTTTAAGGGATCTCTACCAGTCAACCCTTGAGTGGATGAAAGGAGCATTTATGTTTATGGTAGGCAGTTCATCTCACAATTCTGTGTAGATTACGCCACAATAAGCATTGTTTTCATGTTTTTAATCTTTAGTAGTATATACTTGGTAAGTAGGGTCGGGGTAAGAAAAGGTTCGTTACTTTTCGACTCTATGTCAACGAATTAAGGTCGAAAAGTGACGAACCTTTTTTTTCCCCCGACTATACCTACCTAATTTTCGTGTACGGGTAAGTATCTGAACGGCTATAAAAACCGGCCAAATGCGAGTCGGACTCGCGCACTGAGTTTTTTTTTTTTTTTTTTTTTATGATATAGGGGGCAAACGAGCAGACGGATCGCCTGATGGTAAACGATTACCGTCGCCCATGGACACCTGCGACACCAAAAGAGTCACAAGTGCGTTGCCGGCCTTTTAGGTAGGAGTACGCTCTTTGAGTGTTCGCTTGCTTATAATGTAGGTAATTTATTGAATCAGGCGTTACTTTGCGGAGGTCCATATTAATGAACTGAAACAATTACTTTGTTCACCCACGACAAACCGCGAAGGTCGCGGGTGAGCAAAGTAATTGTTTCAGTTCATTATAATGTACTAGGGGCGTTCAATAAAAAGTGAGAATGAGTATGTTATAAACAACTTTTACTAAATGTCATTTTATTTTTCGACATAGTCACTTTTTAGCATAATACACTTAGGGGGTGTTTCACCACCTTATTGTCAAACTACTGGTCACGTAACCAATGAATAAACTAAGTACTGGACACATCTGTCGGCTAGTTTTTTTTCAGTTTCACCACTCCGGTCCTGTGCAAACTAAGTACCACTTAACTAATCGTCGGTTTAACATAGAGGGGGAATGGCAACGTCACATTTCACGATCACGCGTTCCTGTTCGCAAACTTTCGTTCAAAGAGTCGCTCATTGTTAAAGCAAAAGAAATCGTAAACTATGTAATTTTTAAATACATGTTTGCATAAACAAATGTGTAACATTATAATTAATCCAAAAACGGTATTTATTTACAATACTTTGTTAACAATAACAAAGAAAAATAAAATCACGTAAAACGAATCGAAAAGTGGCGCCAAACCATTTGACAGATTAACTTTTTTTTTAATGGCGATGTACAAGTTCACGTAGAACAAACGATTATGCCACTGAAAAAAAGTCTGTAATTAAAAAATATCACGAAATTTTGGATTTATTTTTACATACTAAAAGCGTACCTATATTTTTTTATTCAAATCTTGATATTTGAATCCTCGTTTGCAATTTAGCATGATTTCTTTAAAAAATAAAAAAATACTTTGATTTATTTTTCTGAAACCGGCTGAAGGGCTCTCCCCAACCATGACCACAAAAAAATTAACTGACTAATTAAAAAGTTATGTGACGGATAAAAATGCTAAATGCCACCTGATCTGATGGTCAAATTAAAAAACAGTTTGTCCGTCACTTAGCGCTAATCAAGACTGGTGAAACAGAAATTTTAAGTTCATCTGTCAAATAAGGTTATGATTAAGCTAATCCGAACTTTAAAGAAAGTGGTGAAACAGCCCCTTAGTATATCTTTTTTCTAAACATAACAGCCCCTTAGTATATCTTTTTTCTAAACATAAAATTCCATTTTTAAAAAAGGTCTCATCTTGAGTACTTAAAAAGTCTTGTACTGCAGCGACTACCGCGTCGTCGTCTTCAAATTTCTGGCCTCTCAGGTATTGTTTCAATCTCGGAAATAGGTAGAAATCACTGGGAGCGAGATCTGGTGAATACGGAGGATGCTTAAGGATATCGAACCCAGCATCACGAATTGCAGCCATTGCAACGGCGGACTTGTGTGCCGGGGCATTGTCCTGGTGGAACAGCACAACTTTCGAGAGTTTACCTCGCCGTTTTTCGCGGATCTCATTGCGCAATGTTGCTATTTGTTTGGCGTATAAAGTGCCCGTAATAGTGGCTCCATGCTCGAGATACTCAATCATTAATACCCCTTTACCATCCCAAAAAACAGAGCCCATGACCTTACCGGCAGATGGGCTCACCTTGAATTTCTTCGGAGTTGGAGATGATGGCCTTTTCCATGTCATAGACTGCAGTTTCGTTTCAGGGTCGTAATGATGGAGCCATGTTTCGTCCATTGTTATAAATCGCGCCAAAAAAAGTTCCCGGTCTTGCTGCATCAGGTTCAAAGCTTCTTGACAAATCTCTAGTCTAGTTTGTTTTTGCGTGTCAGTAAGCATTCTTGGTACCCAACGCGCAGATACCTTTTTAATACCCAAGCGTTCATGTAAAATATTATGCACGCTCCCCGTTGAAATCTTTACATTTTCAGCAATAAAACGAACTGTGACACGACGATCCGCCAAAACTGAGTTTTCGACTTTTTTCACAATTTCTTCAGTTACTGCTGTAGTAGGGCGTCCGGAGCGGGGGTCGTCCATTGTCGATGTTCTTCCACGTCTAAATTCGGCGCACCAACGTGCGACTGTCGAATACGGAGGAGCATTCGACCCTAAAGTGTCCTGCAAATCCAAATTGACTTGGTCCGTAGAAAAATTTTTCAAATACAAGTATTTGATAACGGCGCGCAGTTCAATTTTCTCCATTTTCGCTAACGTGCTCAATAGCATTGCAAAGAATTTACCGTATATTTTTTTAAACAAAAGACAGTTAGTTTTTTTTTCATAGCAATCAGCTAGATAGATTAGCTTTACCGGCCAGTATTTAATTTCGTAATATTAAAAGAGTTTGCATCTCATTCTCACTTTATATTGAACGCCCCTTGTAGGTCTTGACTTGTTGTTAAAAGTAACGACGCAATCGATTGACCGCATTTACAAACCTTAAATACACAGTTGAATACAATGTGGGAGTACCTACAGTAAAGCATTAGCAAAAATCAACCACCGTACAGTTTCGCCCTTTTGCCTTAATAGGTATCCATAATCTGTCTGTAACCAGTGGCGTAACTTTAGGGTGACAGGGCTGGCTAAATGCCACGGGCCCCTGGCGGGCCCCGGCCCAAGAGGCCGCGAGCTCAGAAATAACAAGTTAGCTATGAAGTATCTTTTTTTGTACTTATTTTTTCAACTTCATTTTTTATTACTTTTACGGTCATCCCGTGAAATCATACATTTCGTACTAAATACAAACTGAAATATAGATGCACAGAAAAAACCCCAGAAAAAAGACCAATGCTGGGAATCGGTTAGTTCCGAAGGAGTGTTAAAATCTCTCGATGAGGGTGTAACATAGATGTGCGTTTGTCACTGCATAAGGTGATGATTTAGCAGATTGAAATGTATGATGTATAGGAAAGATTCGTGTCTAATCTCTAGACCAGTGGTGGTGTAGGGGTATGGCACGCGGCACGGAATGCTGAGGACCTGGGTTCGATTCCCAGCATTGGTCTTTTTTCTGGGGTTTTTTCTGTGCATCTATATTTCAGTTTGTATTTAGTACGAAATCTCAGAAATAACATTAAAATTAAAACAACGTGACGATTTTTACTGTGATGTGAGGGTTCCACCTACAGTATTTGCCACGGGCCTCTGATGGTATAGTTACGGCACTGTCTGTACCTAACCCTCACCCTGAGGGTCCCTCAGAACCGCCGTCAGTTTACGATCGTTGAGTGTCATAAATAAAAGGGAGGCCCAACAAGTACTCCCACGGAGACGTAAACGGTCACTATCATTATTATCTTCTGTCTATACTATGAAACTCAAAGAACTTTTTCAGGAGTGGTATTTTTTTCATTCAAATTTAAATGGGACCAAACGAAAAGTACGAGTATACCCTACCAAAAAAAGTTCTTAAATAACGGAGTTCTGGGATCTCCTTTTCTTGAGTCGATTAAAACGAATTAACCTCGATTCGAAACGAACAGGTAAAACGCATCTCGAAATCAGTGATCTAATTAACGACTGGAAAACCCATATCCTGGAAAATTTGGAAAGATATGAATGCGGGCGGCGCGCGCCCGCGCCGATATAAGCGGCGGCGGCGGCGCGCGGCCGCAGTCGATGCAATCATGCGCGTGCGCGTCGCGACCGCTCTGGCCGCCGCCGCGCTGCTCGCGCTCGCCGCTGCCGCCGCTGCCGCCGCGCGCCCGCAACCCGCCTGGCACTGGCACCTCCGCCTCCGCCCGGCAGCCGGCCCGCCCAGACCGCGGCGCAGCACGCGCGTCCTGGTCGAGGCGCCAGCGCCGTGCGCGGGCGCCGGGGGAGCCGGCAGCGCGGGCGCCGGGGGAGCCAGCAGCGCGGGCGCTGCGGGTGCCAGGCGTGCCGGCCGCCTCTGCCCCACCGAACTCTATGAATTCGTGCTGTGGGAAAAGGACGCGAGGAAACAGTTGGGCAGCTGATTGTTAAAATTTTCTAGTAAATTTTATTATTTATGTGCTTGTAATTTTAATCGTAGGTAGTTCATTTTATATATATATATATTAGGGGACAATCTTACACAAATCGACCTAGTCCCAAACTAAGCAAAGCTTGTACTATGGGTACTAGACGACGATAAACATACTTATATAGATAAATAAATACTTAAATACATAGAAAACATCCATAACTCAGGAACAAATATTCGTGCTCATCACACAAATAAATGCCCTTACCGGGATTTGAACCCAGGACCTCTTGCTTCGTAGGCAGGGTCACTACCAACTAGGCTAAAGCGGTCGTTAAAAACATTTTACATATCTATTTACAGGGTTTTAGTTAAATAGTAAGTTAATAGTAAAGACTGACTTAACAAAATGAACTTAATTTTATTACTTAAGTAAAAGTTCGACAAGAAGAATAAAAAAAGAATTAAACATTTTTAAATAAAATGGTTGTCTTTTTTTTTGGATGGGCTTTTGCTGAGGCGCTACCACGAAATCCGAAAATCGAAGTCGCATCGCATTATCCCTCTCACTCTCGTGTCAAATCATATTAGCGTGAGCGGGACGGCACGAAACGAAGTTCGAATTATGCACTTCGTGGTAGGGCCTCTGTTCTCTGATGGGTTTTAAGGCCGCCACAGACCGCAGCGCGCGACGGCGACGGATCGGTGCCCAGCGCGATCTATAAGGGTATGCGCGCACGAGCAACTTAGTCGCAAGGCGATTTATTTGTGTTATGTGTATTTGTATCCCGGGAGTCGCGGGGCTACGTGTGCGCACTTCCATACTAACCCATAAGACTTGATGTGAGAGACAAAATAGTCGCGGAGACAAAAGTTGCTCGTGCGCTCATACTCTTACACTAATCAAAGACGATGTCTGCTGGTATGTCACCGTACATTTGATTCAGTGTTATATGAAGAGCGCGCTAGGCACGCTCCGTCGCCGTCGCGCGCACACCACGCGGTCTGTGGAGGCCTTTATAGCATGGCGAAGAGAAGCCGACTGAGCCTGTCGTGCGGAGAGCCGCAAGGCAGGTTTGGACTTATACGTACCAAAGGAGGGATTGATGTCAACCTTGGACTTTTGGACGCTGACATTTCGACACTACTTAATCCAGGGTACTTTACTTGTACTATTAATTATTATACCTATGCGCCCGCAGGATTAGAAACTTCACTCGGAATTGGTGCGGTTAAAACACGACCTGTAATTGTCGACTGGAAATGAATGACAATAATATACGACCAGATAATTCAAACCGTCATGTTATTGGCATAAAGGTCTGAATTATTATGTCGAGCATACGTAATTGTCTTTCATTCAAGGTCGGCAAATATGGGGTAAATGGGGACCCTGACTCGTGCAAGATCGCTTTAATGGAATGCAGGACAATAATGCACATCCTGATAATAATTCATGCCATTACCAGATTTACCAGGTGGTGCATAATGAATATTGTCGTACAAATCGGGTCGGTGAATACACCATATCAGTCGTAACTCGTACATTAACCGCACGCACCCCTCCCCTAGATTTATATTACACATTACACTGGTATAATAAATAACCACAGATATAGATACTGGTAACCAAGAACTGGTAACCCTTCTTGACTTGCCAATAATCGAGTTCTGTTAGTTAGTACCTATTAATAAAATAGCTCGTGCGTAACAAAATTAGTAAAATTAAATTTGAAATATAAAAACTTGTCGCAGCTATCGTTTCATTTTGTGTTTTTCCAAAGTTAGGCAAACGAAAAACGCCCAACGCAGCAATGTAGCAACACCGCTCGCTCGCAGGTAGCTGTCAGGCGCGCCCTGTCATTTGTCATACGTTCATTACTCGCGTCGAACGCTCGCATCGAGCTCGAGCCCAGCTCTAGTGAAATTGATTTTGGTCGTAGTGTATCACGTAGAGGATGGTGTGTCAGTGAGTGTTGGTGTCGGGGGGGCGCCGCGATCATGGGGTACGACATCGGCTGGATCATCCCGCGGCTGCGCAGCCCGGGCCGCCTGTGGAGCTGCGCCAGCTCCATCACCGTGGCTGTGGTCGGCCTCTTCAGCAAGTTCATCATCGGTGCGTGATGCACACACACACACAGCTCCTCGGACACGCGACCACGCACTCCCTCAGTACACAAACGAGTTCATTGCACCCTCATTCGCTCACATAATATTCACATGTATATACAACTGGTTGTTGAATGTTTGTTTGAGAATATGTAATTCATATAAAATAAATATTTTAGTAAGTGTTTACTCGTCGATGTTTGTGCTGAGCTATGGTTAAATAGGTATTGTTTAATATGCACATATTTTAATGTATTTTTATTGTATGTACCTATGTAAATCCTATATTATACAAAAGTAAAGAAACAAACACAATTGATCCTAATTATAATTTTCAAATACAAAGATGACTTATCTCAGAAAGGATCTCTACCAGTAAATCTTTAATGATGTTATTGCAAAACAGAAAACAAATGAGCTAGATGGGCAGCGTGAAATGCGTAATGGACATTAGCAGCTGCACAGTGAGTGCACTTCCTGCTTCACCGACCAGAATGCATTAATATTTATGAACAGTTATTGGCTCTCCACTAGAACCGAGCGAATATATCTAAATCTATTAATTCTCACGGTTATTAATCTCATATTATTATTATTATTATTATTCTCTTTATTTATATTTTTACAATAATTATACAAAAAGTAAAATATAAAACTATACATACAAAACGTAAAATCATTATAAAAACCTAACCTAGGGTGCCACCGGCAGCGAGGCAGGGCCTAAGCTATCGGTGGTTAGGGCGACAGAGAGAGGAACCTCCTGACTATCCGCGCAGTGTCCAGGAGTACCGCCTTCTGTATCTGACCCTTGATCCAGCCATCTAGCAAGAGTCTTAGAGCTGATGCGTGCATATCACTACACTTGTGTTTTAAGTCTCTTTATATAAATGTCCAGTCTATTTTTAAAACAGTTGACTGTAGGCATCACATGCCAGGTATCACATGTTCGGGTAGTTCATTCCACAAGCACACAGCACGGTTGGGTAAGAAGTGTTTTACCTAGGGTTGCTTACAGTTAGTTGCTTGGTCAGTTTCATAGAATGCCCTCTCAAAAGTGTGTTCCCACTCATCTATCTATACATATAATAAATCTGTAACAAGTCGGTGTCTGTATTTGAGAAAAACTACCACTAGGGCTATTTATTAGCGCAATAGAACCCAAAACAATGATTTTTAGAATTATTGTCTGTATGTCTGTTTGTTTGTTTGTCTGTTTGTCTGTGCGTTTGTGCGCGCTAATCTCAGAAAAGGCTTAACCTAGAAGGATGCGGTTTTCACTGATATGTTGGTATTTTCTTGGATTAACATTTAGTGTTTGTTTCATTTTAATCTGTTCACAATTAAGAAAGATACGTCTATTTTAAGAATTTATCGAACAGATTTTTTCTTTGAACGCGCTAATCTCAAGAACTACTGCTCCGATTTGAAAAATTCTTTCAGTGTTAGATAGCACATTTATCGAGGAAGGCTATAGGCTATATAATCATCACGCTAACACCAATAGGAGCGGAGCGGAGCGGAAGAATGTTTCAAAATCGGGGGTTTTTGAAGTAAAACTTCTATAGGCACGCTGGACTTGTGGTGAATGTGAACGCGGGCGTGCGGGGGGTTCGGTGGGGGGGTGGGGTTGGGAGGGGAGTGCGGGGGGGGTACTTTGTTATATCGAGGAACTAAGAAGAGCCATAATTGATGAAAAAGCAAATTGGATAAAAAAAATAAGCTGTCCAAATTACGAATTCCACGCAGACGGAGTCGCGGGCAACAGCTATCCTAAATATATCCTTGATGTTATGGACATTGTAATGCACGTGCAGAATTTTGTATGTCTCAATGAGATCTCCTTGTTTTCTACGTTCTTCCAATGTACATTATTTACTGATAACTTCTAATATTAAAGTTTTATCACTATTTAGCAGGCGCTAATTATGTTAGTGGGACTCCTCAGTCCAAGTTGGTCTCTGGTCACACACTGTCCAAGGCTGGTTTTAGTGTCACGCGGACGGTCAGTACGGATTGCTACACACGGACCAATATGTATTAAGCTTTGCTTACTTTGGGAGTAGGTCAATTGGTGTGAATTGTCCTGTGATATTTATTTATTTGATACCTTCCCTGTCCAGGTGCCCCCAATGTGGGTCATGAAGCTTTTGCAGGAGTCCATGCTTCCACTATAGGCTCACAACTTCAAAGTGGAAGCACACTTGGACAAGTGTCTTTGCCAAATCATTTTGTATGGGGACAGTGAATGTGTTAAACCCTTGTGGCATAATACTTATGCCACTTGTCTCAGCTTTTAAAGTTCATTCCAAACCCAAACTATAATCAAGTTTTTTGTGATGAAAATTAAACCATCACCATCACTACTGTGTGATGATTGATAGAAGTGTTATGACTAGGACCCAAGTGTTGTTAGAGTGCGTCCAGAATTCAGACTTGAGAAGAAGAGAAAAAAAAATAGTATGTACCATCTTATTGATTTGTTCCTTGAGTAGGCACCTGACTAAGCACCTATGAGATTGACATGATCACCTGGAGTGTTCAAAGACTCAACAAAACTTTGAAATAATAAAAAAACCCTTGTAGCAGTTGTTATCATGCATGTAAACAGGAATAGATAGCTGCCTGATTTGTCAGGCAGAATAAAGGCAAAGTAAGGATGTTAATGATATCATACACAGATAAAGGGTATGCGCCAAACAAGATCAGCACAACAATATGTTAATGATATCATACACAGATAAAGGGTATGCGCCAAACAAGATCAGCACAACAATATGTTAATGATATCATACACAGATAAAGGGTATGCGCCAAACAAGATCAGCACAACAATATGTTAATGATATCATACACAGATAAAGGGTATGGGCCAAACAAGATCAGCACAACAATATGTTAATGATATCATACACAGATAAAGGGTATGCGCCAAACAAGATCAGCACAACAATATGTTAATGATATCATACACAGATAAAGGGTATGGGCCAAACAAGATCAGCACAACAATATGTTAATGATATCATACACAGATAAAGGGTATGCGCCAAACAAGATCAGCACAACAATATGTTAATGATATCATACACAGATAAAGGGTATGCGCCAAACAAGATCAGCACAACAATATGTTAATGATATCATACACAGATAAAGGGTATGGGCCAAACAAGATCAGCACAACAATATGTTAATGATATCATACACAGATAAAGGGTATGCGCCAAACAAGATCAGCACAACAATATGTTAATGATATCATACACAGATAAAGGGTATGGGCCAAACAAGATCAGCACAACAATATGTTAATGATATCATACACAGATAAAGGGTATGCGCCAAACAAGATCAGCACAACAATATGTTAATGATATCATACACAGATAAAGGGTATGGGCCAAACAAGATCAGCACAACAATATGTTAATGATATCATACACAGATAAAGGGTATGGGCCAAACAAGATCAGCACAACAATATGTTAATGATATCATACACAGATAAAGGGTATGGGCCAAACAAGATCAGCACAACAATATGTTAATGATATCATACACAGATAAAGGGTATGGGCCAAACAAGATCAGCACAACAATATGTTAATGATATCATACACAGATAAAGGGTATGGGCCAAACAAGATCAGCACAACAATATGTTAATGATATCATACACAGATAAAGGGTATGCGCCAAACAAGATCAGCACAACAATATGTTAATGATATCATACACAGATAAAGGGTATGGGCCAAACAAGATCAGCACAACAATATGTTTTTCTCAAACATGCTATGAAATATTGACGTTATGTTTCTTAAAATACGCCACGAACTGTCACGTTGCAGGTGCGGCTAGACGAGAGGTCAATAATGGAATTTCATACAACATTGCTGGCCAAGGCCAGCAAAGTGATCGTCTATTGTTTTATGTGACACAGCACCATGACGTTTAATAGGTCGACGTGGTCGACGTGGATGGATGGATGGACGGACGGATGGACGGACGGACGGACGGACGGACGGAGGGATGGATGGATGTTGATGGATGGATGGATGGATGGATGTTGATGGATGTTGATGGATGTTGATGGATGTTGATGGATGTTGATGGATGTTGATGGATGTTGTTGGATGTTGATGGATGTTGATGGATGTTGATGGTTGTTGATGGATGTTGATGGATGGATGGATGGATGGATGGATGGATGTTGATGGATGTTCTTGTTCATGGATGTTGACGGATGTTGATGGATGTTGATGGATGTTGATGGATGTTGATGATGTTGTTGGTGATGGTGATGGTGATGGTGATGGTGATGGTGATGGTGATGGTGATGATGATGGCGGTGATGATGGTGGTGATGATGATGATGCATGTTTGAGAAAAACTCTATACAACCCTTGGCCACGAACAGGGATTGCCGGCCTCGTATCTCTAGATGGCCTCGTTATCACTCGGCCATCTATAACTACTCGACCGGCAATCTCCTATTTCGCGGCCGCTGCAGTAATGTACTATTTGCATTGTACATTATTGCATGAAGGCAGGAAAGTCGCCTGATGGTCGTAAACAAATAGATAAGGCGTGTATCATAATCTGCGTACTGTGAATACAATCTAAGATTCTTAGTCATATGAGGTGAAATTTAAAATTTGATATAAATCTATCGTTTCCAGCTCAGTCAATGCCTGACAAATATTGTAATGCATTTTTTTTTAATTTGTCTTGTTTGATTTGTGTTGTGCATAGGATTGAATGTAAATTAGTTTCACCAAAGTGTGGACATCCTAGATTTCATCAGACATTGTAATAATTGAGTTAATGCATTGTGGTGTCCCCTTGTCCCGTGTCCCGTGTCCGTCTTAACTGAGCTAGACACACTAATTTTTGAGTCACATTAAAAATCCACCTTGTATAAAAATACTTCAATTTCAAATTTCTTAATAATTTGGTGTAATTTACAGGGTTATTTGTAATTCACTAGCATCCTTTTAACCCTAAACTCCTACCACTTAAACAAATGTTTTTTGTTTTACGGCTTTTGTCATAACTTAATATTTTTGGTGTAATAACGTTTTGAAAATTTGAGATTACCTCTTATTTTTACGATACTCTGTGTATGGGAAAAAAAGTGCTTAATTTTAAAAAGTCGTAAAACAAAAAACATTTGTGTGAGTGATAGGAATTCAGGGTTAAGAGGATGTCAGTGAATTAAAAATAACCCTGTATATGCCACCCGTAAATAATAATGGGCTTCTAAATCTCTAATTATTTGTCATTTTTAGGGTTCCGTACCTCAAAAGGAAAAAAACGGAACCCTTATAGGATCACTTTGTTGTCCGTCCGTCCGTCCGTCCGTCTGTCTGTCTGTCAAGACCCTTTTTCTCAGGAACGCGTGGAGGTATCAAGCTGAAATTTATATCAAATACTCAGGTCTACTGTCCCTTGGAGCTTGGTGAAAAAAACAAACTTCTAAGCTGACGCAATCAAAAGATACAGCCGTTTATGTCGCAAATTTCCGTTAATTTTCGAAACACGCAAGGGAATCAAAACTAACAGGGTACTTCCCGTGAACTCAGAATCAAAACTAACAGGGTACTTCCCGTGAACTCAGAATCAAAACTAACAGGGTACTTCCCGTGAACTCAGAATCAAAACTAACAGGGTACTTCCCGTGAACTCAGAATCAAAACTAACAGGGTACTTCCCGTGAACTCAGAATCAAAACTAACAGGGTACTTCCCGTGAACTCAGAATCAAAACTAACAGGGTACTTCCCGTGAACTCAGAATCAAAACTAACAGGGTACTTCCCGTGAACTCAGAATCAAAACTAACAGGGTACTTCCCGTGAACTCAGAATCAAAACTAACAGGGTACTTCCCGTGAACTCAGAATCTTGAAATTTGGTACGAAGCAACGTATTAAAGCACAGATAAAGGAAAAATTGCGAAAAGCATACATTTTTCTGTCTGTCTGTCTATATCAGTAACCAATCTACAAATCATTGTGGGATCACCCACACAGCGCACATTTTGCTTAGGAGCAGGGGTCTGATAAGACTGGATGTTCATAGATACATATAAATTTGTACGGAACCCTCGGTGCGCGAGTCCGACTCGCACTTGGCCGGTTTTTTAAAAGAAAATTACTGAAAAAAATTACAAACTTATCTATTACGAGTTGTATAGTGGAATTATTGTTTTATGGTGTCATCTACCCAATTCAATGTTGAAATTGAAATTAACATACAACGGATGGTTCAAAATGTAAAACCTGGGGCTTAAAATTCATTGAAAAGTCGTTTGGCAGAAAATTTAAAAAGAAAACCGCCACATCCATTATCGGATAGCACAGCGCCGAAGCTGACACCGGGGTCTTTGTCCCACTTGATTTTACAATGGAAAGCGAACGTGTGAAAGTGATGGATGGTTTTTGCGCAGAGTTCCTGAACAAGACGACGGTGTACAACAAGGAGCAGCTGACGGCGGCCATGAAGCGGCCGGAGGGCGTGCCGCTCATCACCGTGTCCAACCACCACTCCTGCTTCGACGACCCCGGCCTCTGGGGTGAGTGCCGCTCCCCCCCCCCACCCCACCCCCCATCGCAGGGCCCCCTCAGCCCTAACATGCTTAAGCTAGTGCGCAAAGATCCAGCTCGATGATCCCCGACTTTTAATAATCGTAATCTCCGTGCGTGTAATTTTGTTTTTGCGAGGTGCTAGGTATGCCTGAGGGTGGTAAAGGACCTGTACGCTTAGTATATTTTAGTATATTTTGGTGAAGTAAAACTTATACTAAGCGTACAGTATGCTTAGTATAAGTTTTTACTTCACCAAATACTTCTCGATCGCGTTTACGTAAAAAATTCAATTACTAGGGAAACATGGACAGCGCCTCCGCAGCCGCGCGTCCATGTATACATAGAATTGAAATTTTTACGTAAAAGCGATCGAGAAGTATTTTGGTTCAGTAAAACTTATACTAAGCGTACTGTATCTAGGTACGGAACCCGACTCGCAGAATGTTTCGAGTGGTCCACGCATAAACCTTGCTTAGCGCGCACTCTGGACTGCCGTTGACTGGTAGTCAGTCATACTCTGCCTCTTAAGACTTGTATGACTTGCATGTTTACCCGAAAATAATCTTGCTCTTTACAATAGACACAATTTTAATTGTAACCAAAGTAGGTTTTGTCGACGAAATACTATATTTTCCGTGGAAGTTTAGCTGTAAATAGATGAGTGCGCAGTTTTAGTAATTCGAACAACGCGTGGCGCAATAATACCTACGCGAGCGCAGAACTGATAATACGAGACAGAGAAATGACACGTGCGCCAAATGGATGTGGCTAAGCTTTGTAATAATTATCCAGGCGAAGACTAATCAAGTCAATTACTTAATAACCCTTCCTTCTTCGCAGTCGGGTAAAAAGTGGGTGATTGCGAAGTTAAAAGGATAAACGTTACATTGGTGAGCACCGTGATATACACCAGTGCTCCGTCCCTCCCAACAATGCAGTAGATACCTGCTTTCCCGGCGCCGCCGCTGTCGTTAATACGTAGGGAACCAAAAGTCTTTGGCATGTGCTACGCGAACATATACTCTGTGAGTGCTACTCACCGTCGGCGAGCCGGCGGGCAGGGGCCTACAGCGGCCGTCAAACGCGATGTCGGATCGGTTACGTGGTTACTGTTACGTGATCTGTGCTAAAACCTATGGAAACACAAAATTACGTGCGCGCATATATTAACAAGACGTAGTAGTCTAGTGGTTTCTCAAGCCAAGGATCGTGGGTTCAAACTATACATTTTGACACCATTTTAACCCTGTGTTAGCAGTAACTCGGAGTTATATGATAAGGTTAACTCGGATCTGTGCAAGTCCGCCTTATTAGTAGTTATGTGGGGAAACCCAAACAAGATTATATCATGAATTAATTTTAAATAGTATGTCGACTGGTTTTTCTCATATAGTCGACCCAGTAAAGTAAGTGCTTTACCATTTTTTGACAGAAAATCCTTAATTTTATCCTTACAAAAATTATAAATGCAAAAGTAACTCTCTCTGTCTGTTTGAGACCCTAGGAAAGACGTAGGGTTGACTGTATCCCAGAAAATTGCACAGTTTCTGTGGGGTGGCGGGTTTACTAATGTTTCGCAAATTAATTTTCCCAAACTGATTCATATGGCAAATGTTTAATTTCCCAAATGTTTATTTTTTCTGAAACTGTAAACTTTTCAGGATTGTTATAAAACAAACCTAACCTAACCTACAGGATAGTCCTGAAATATACCTGAATTGAATAGTTTACAGTTTCAGAAAAAAATGAAACATTTGCCAAATGAATCAGTTTGGAAAAAATAATTTGCCAAACGGAAGTACATAGTCTTTAGGGTAAAATAATATCTTTGTCGACTATACTCAGCATACTTGCGTACCTGCGATCGTGTTGCTCAATCAGTACTTAATGCTCCCAATATTTGACCCGCGACGTGAAATACTAATTATTGTAGGTATATTACTGGAAATACCAGTCATCGTTTGGCTTAGCGGACTTTAGGGACACGTACCAGCCGCTCCGCCAACCGAATAATATATACGAGTTGTGGGTAGCGCTGCGAAACTTGAGACATAGCTGCATGGTTAGGTTGTAATGTCGCCGTCTGTCTTTATTTGGGAGCACAGCAGCGCAAGCACTGGCGGTGAGTGACAGGATTAGTTGTGGGATGGCGGTAGTTCCCAGCAGCGCAAGTACTGGCGGTGAGTGACAGGATTAGTTGTGGGATGGCGGTAGTTCACAGCAGCGCAAGTACTGGCGGTGAGTGACAGGATTAGTTGTGGGATGGCGGTAGTTCACAGCGGATCTCGAACGAAGGGTTACCTATCATATTCTCGAAAAGCTCATTTCCGAATATTAAAATTCCGAAAACGAAACTCCTTCTTTTCATTTTCCAAATTATTGTTTGTCCGAAATTTTATTTACTATATTTTCTTTTGCCAAATGTTTTAAAATCCATTTTTTTATTTGCCAAATGATTAAAAATCCAACTGCATGAAATTCCGTAGGATCATTTACCAAATATATATTTATTCCGCAAAATTATTATTCCGCAAAGGTCAGGGGTACAAAAGGCGACCATACAATTGTGTGGAAAAATGTGTGGAGCGTAATATTTATTTTGTTGTTTAATGTTGGCCAAATATTTTTTTGAGTTTGCTATGTGGGTAGGGGGTTTTGTAAGTGGTTATAAAAAAAATAACTAACACCAAAGGCTAATGCGGGAGCTTCGCATTAGCCTTTGAACCTAACCTATCCGAGTTGCTTCCGCTCCGAACCGTCTTGCTCGCTCGCTAAAATTAAGCAATGTTGTCTTACCCTGATGTTAGGTTAGGTAGATAATAAAAAAACATACTTTCGGCTTTTCGTTACATTTAGATTATGAAAATATGGCAACTGATTAGGTTGGAAAATAAAAAAATGGATTAATGTAATTCGGGATTTTGTTTTTGTTGGCAAATAAAACTGTGATGAAATGAATCCGTGGCTTTGTGAAGTTGTGGAAAAACAAAACATATGGATTTTAAAAAGTCGGTGAACAGTTTTCGGATAAATGAAATTCGAGTAAAAGAGTTTCTAAACATCGATAGGTTACCCGAACGGTTTCTTAATAAGTTACCTGAAATAACAAAATACTCAAATGTGTTAAATAAATAAATAAATATGTAACGAAAATAATCTACTATTTAGCTACGACTTAGACTGTGTCATATCGTTCTTGTGACTACCTCCACTAATTGTTCTGTATAAGAATACAATTGAAATTACCTATAACAATGTTTTGGCCGCATGTGCCATGGCAGCGGTCGAGATAATTTAAAGAACTAAAGGCAGGTTTATACAGTTTATACAGTTTATACAGGGTATACAGTTTATACAGTTTATACAGTTTATACAGTTTATACAGTTTATACAGTTTATACAGTTTATACAGGGTATTCGAGACAAGTCAGCGCTGACCCGAGAAATACCCAATGTTAATTGAAAGTCAGCGCTGACCCCCACCACTGTACTGACTTCAAATCAAAATCAAATCAAATCAATTTACATTGGGTATTTCTCGGGTCAGCGCTGACTTGTCTCGAATTCGAAGTCAGTTACTGACCCTGTATAAATCTGCCTTAAGTATTTATTTACGTGATTGCAATCCGTGAGTGCTAGGCTAGTCTGTAGTCATGTGACTATTATTACAGTCGATTAAGACTACGTTTTAGAGCATTGTAAAGATAAAGAAGATGTCCATTACTGAACGACAGCACGCGCCGCAATAAAACTGTGTTATAGGCTTTTTATAGGTAATAATATTTAATAAGTTATTGCCTAATCTGAATTATTTTTAATGCATGGTATTCAAATTGTATCATTTAGTTCTGTTTTGTATTATGACTGTTTTTTTTAACCCCCGACACAAAAAGATGGGTGTTATAAGTTTGACCGCTATGTGTGTGTGTCTGTCTGTGGCATCATAGCATTCATAGCTCTTAAACGGGTGAACCGATTTTAATGCGGTTTTTTTTATTAGAAAGCAAGTTTCTTGGCGATGGTTCTTAGATATGTTTCATCAAAATCGGTTCAGCCGTTTCAAAGTTATTAGCTCTTTTGCTAGCTGCGGAAGTGATCTTAGACGCACTATGGGCATTTACTTTATGTTCTAACATACGTTACGTGTGACATAATTGCGTTGAGGGTTTTTAAATTTTTAAATTTATAGTTATTAAAATACCGTGATACGGTGATACCGTATGTCACTTCTATTGAATACTCTCTAAACAAACAATATGTAAGTATGTAAACTCTTTATGGCACATCACATCCCTATTACGGGATGTTTGCCAGCTAACCTAAAATACAAAGGAGAAAATTTACAAAGATAGGCAAACAGAGAAACAAACAAACAGAAACAAACAAAGAAATCGCCACGAGTGCCATACAATTAATGCAAATTAACGACAAATTGCAACACAATTAACTTTGAATAATTGATTGATTCGGGCGTTACGAAGGTCCATATCGATGAAAAAAGTTTGTACTTTTGCCTTGTTCCGCCGCAGCCACAACAATTTGTTATTTTGTACAAAAACGCGAAATACTTCGCTGCGCGTGTGACTCATGGGGCTGATGATGAGTGTAATCAATTGGGAAGTCGCGATGTGATACGGGTTCATTTTGTGGTCGCGGAGGAGCAAGGTAAAAGCTTGTGGTTTAACTTAGACGCATGCTAGAGACAGATATAGCAGAGGACAGGTTTGGGTAATCCTTCGATGACAAACAAAGTATCACCCGTCGCGGCAGCGGCGCTTCGGCGGCCGTCCGCTGGCAGCGCCTTTATCTTAATCTGTGATTGATAGTGATAACCCGCCTATCGCCCGCTATCTGCCGTGCCTTAGTGACGATTGTTTTTAAATTTCATACACTGTACATTTATTATTCATCATTTGTAATGCGATCCCGTAGATAAACCCGCAAGAGCTAAAGTCACCGACATAGCTCGAACAATCGCCAGACTCAAGTGGCAGTGGGCAGGGCACTTGCTCGTGGAACTGATGGCCGATGGGGCAAAAAGGCCACGAGTGGCGAGTGGCGTCCACGGACCAGAAGACGCAGCGTAGGTAGGCCTCCAACAAGATGGAGTGACGACCTGGTTAAGGTTGCGGGATCGCGTTCGATGCGGATGGCACGGGACCGATTTCTTTGGTGAGCCTTGGGAGAGTCCTATGTTCAGCAGTGGACGTCTTTCGGCTAAAATGATGATGATGATGATGACATTTATTATTTTGGGCCACTTTCCTGTAGCCACTGTAGGAAGGGTCATTTGACACGTCTGATATAATGCAGAAAGTCTTATTTGGCTCCGTAGACGTCGCCAAGACTAACCAGCGAAGTTTCCGGTTGCCACAAATTAACATCTTAGAGATAGACATTCGTGAAAGAAAGGTAGTTCATGGTTTTCTCTCTGTGTTAGAGCCGTCACGGATCACTCCTCTCCAGCTTTTTTAGGGTTCCGTAGTCAACTAGGAACCCTTATAGTTTCGCCATGTCTGTCCGTCTGTCTGTCTGTCTGTCCGCGGCTAAGCGCAGAGACTGTTAGTACTAGAAAGCTGTAATTTGGCATGAATATATATATCAGTCACGCCGACAAAGTGATTACATAAAAATAACTAAAACAATTTTTTTTAGGGTACCTCCCATAGACGTAAAGTGGGGGTGATTTTTTTTTTCTCGACTAACCCTATAGTGTGGGGTATTGTTGGATAGGTCTTTTAAAACCATTGCGGGGTTGCTAACATGATTTTTCTATTCAGTGATCTGTTTGCGAAATATTCAACTTTAAAGTGAAAATTTTCATTAAAATCGAGCGTCCCCCCCCCTCTAAAATCTAAACTGTTCAGTGGAAAAATTTGAAAAAATTCAGAATTGTAGTAAATATATCAAATTTACTAGGAAAATTATAGCGGCTAAGATTGCTTGGAAATTATTTGTAGTTTAAGAGTAAATAGTAGCCTAAGGTACCTATAAAACATACCTAAACTTGGATGATTCCATACATATACGAAATCCTTAGAAAAATATTACTTGATTTTTTTGTAATGGCTACGGAACCCTACCTTGTGCGTGTCCGACACGCTCTTGGCCGGTTTTTTTTGTTTATTACGAGAGAGAGGTCAACAACTCAAGGAGAGTCCTGATCTGTTGCCGGCCTTTAAAAAAGGAGAAGGAAGTGGGGAGGGGGAGAGGTATTGGGCTCCCGGCGCTCTCACTGGCCGTACGAAACGCAGCAGGAGTAGTGTTGCTTCACGCCGGTGTTCTGTGAGAGCGTGGTTCTGCCCCGGACGAGCCGGCCCATTCGTGACGTAGCGGCTAGCTACAACATGGCTCTACCGCTACAACACTGCAGTGTAAATGTTAATTGCCGACTTTCCATACATTTTCTTTTGCAGTCGACAAAAATAAACGCAAACTGCACAGTCAACAGTTGCAGTGACGTTGCTGTTTAAAGCAGTCCATCTGTAACGGCCCTTGCGTACTCATAGAATCTGATCGATCTCTCGCCAGCGTCCTTCAGTTTGTGTACCTGTATGAGACCAGCTGGTCGCTGGTGGCTGGTGAGCCTCAACTTGTCATTATCTGAATATCTGATGGTGGCTTGTTGCTGCTTACCTTCTTTCTACGCATCCGTGCGATAGGGGCGTTCATTCTGAGCGTGTGTCGCGTCGCGTGCCATGATTGTGTGGGGTCCTCAGACAAAAACATCTGACAAATTAATCAGATAGCTGATAGCGCGCGCACAAAGGAAAAAAAATAGCACAGATATTTTCATACAAACATTTCAAGGATACTTGAAAATATGTACATACAGTACAATGTATACTTACATCGCATGCTCCAAGGTAAACAAGGTCATTCTATGCTGTTAATTAGGGTAGGTACCTGAACAAATAGCAGTAACACACCCACAGATATGCTTTGCTAATTAGACGTATTTGTATGCAAAATACGTACTTAATTTAATTACGTACTTCAAAGATATCTGCAATAATATGTTTGAGAATGGACATTCGTACCCTCCTTTCAAAAGATATACGTGTGTGTATACGTGTGTATCGTCATCGTGATGTGTTAAAATGAATCCGCAGTATTTAAGCAGGTATTGGGTCGCTTGGACTGAACGCCTCTGCAAATATTTATTAGGAATGTTTAATTGTGTGTCGAAAAAGATTCCATACTTTGATCGATATTCAAAGTGTACCTGCCGCGTCACACGCGTAACTTAATCTTGAATCAAAAATTTCGATGAAAAATACTCATCCGAAGTGGTCTATAATGTCTATATCGCCCCCAGGGGTCGTCAAGACCTGCGAGGGGACTACGTATGCGAGAAAACCACATTCGAAGTCGATTACTTTGCGATAAATCAATGTTAAGTAAGCAGGGGGTTCACTTAAAATTGAAAAAAAAAATGGCTACGGGTCACCTTGAACAAGAGCGACAAGAGAATTCTGCGCAAACAAGCTTCCAAGGTAACAGCCAGACATTAATAAATTAATAATCGTTCGTGGTACGTCTAACTACCTGACATAAGCAAATATAATAAGACGCAAAGTTTAGTGAAGGATTGAATGTTTTGGAGATTCTCACTGTATGTAAATGAACCAACACGTGTTTGACTTGACCCAGTTTGATCGCAGACGAAGTAGCGATATCATGCGTTGACGTCACACGTGACGTAACACGGAAGTGGTGCCCGCGAATAGTAAACGACAGTTGTTGGGGCCAGAGTGCGCGGGCGCGGCTCCCGGGGTCGCCAGCGGCAGCCGCCGTGCTCCGGGACGCCGCGCGGCTCCACGGCCCTGGTCGCTCTATACCAAAACAAACCACTCGGGCTGACTGGCTGACGCGTTCAGATTAGGATAGTCTAGTATAAAATAACCGTGACGTGTCCGATTTTAGATAGGACGTAGTACACGTCTCTTCCCGAGGGTGTCGTAAAAGGGGAGTAACCGCCCCGATGTGTGAGAGTAGGCAGCATTACTCACTATGCCAAATTCGCCCTCCGGATTCCAACACTGCGGTGTGGAGCGTCATAAAGGTTCGCGTCCGAACCTCAATCGACGACCACGACACCACGACAGTCAAGGGTGTAGCGACTAAGAAGCATAAAATATTACACAACAAAAATGTTTGAACATTTAAATACCTACATATTAGGCAAGTTCCTTTTAAATGCAATCAAGCAATCATATAACTGTTTCGACCATTCCGTGCCAAAAAGGCATTGGACTAATCACCTCGTGCCCCAGTACAATAACCCGGCTCATGCGTGTCGTGCCCGCTGCAGTGAACTAACTCGAGCTAGTTGACACGCCCGACGTGTCGTGTCAGACGACCTGACTCACCTGACTATGGTCGCATCCGTACGCCGAAACATAGGTTTAGTCGACCAAGAAACTCCTTTACCGCCCAAAGGTTCAACTTAAAACATCAAAGGCTATTTCCACTTACATACAAGTCAATGTGCCAGTCGCCCTTATTGTTTTTATTCTGATGTAGAAACTCTTAAAAATGGTAAAGCACTTAGTCGACTATACTCGTAAAAAAATATCTGCGAGATTCGAAAGCAGTACCTAGGAATATGTTGCACTGCAGCGTCATGCAAGTTTCACGTTCCGTGGCTATTCTTGTTTCGACGGGATCCTGACCTGGCAGACGGAACCCACCCTCGTGTTTAGGTACCACCCAGTCTGTAGCCACGCCTGTGTTAGACGTTTGACCTTGGTTATTTTTTATGGGAGTGTAGTGTCCGCATTGATTTTTCCAAAAGTGTGCGGAATCAATCTTTGCGACACCCCGTGTACAGTCAAGGGCAAAAATATGTATACACTTTAGTACCTTGTCTATTTTCGTCATATTTGAACTGCCATATATGAACTGTCACAGTGGTTAAAGTGACAAGGTACTAAAGTGTATTAGTTATTTGTTATACAAGGGGGGAAAGTTGTATTTTAACTGCGAGTGTTCATTTTGAAACACGAGCTATCGAAAGGTCGTATGATTGACCACGAGCGAAGCGAGTGGTTCAAAAATAGAATTCTTTTGATAGCGAGTGCTTCAACACACGAGACGTAAAATAACTTTTCACCCGTGTATAACACAAAACTTTTCACCTCACTACAGCGAGGAAAATAAGAAAAAGGGTTTGTACTATCAATTATTATTTATTTACCTCTTTGTCAATACAATAATTTTGAAGTACTTATAGAAATATTGGTAAAATCAAAAATAATTCAAAATAGCCTAAGCAAATCCAGTCTTTATGGAACTATTCCAATACCGACATATCGTCACTACTTTGAAAAAACTCGTATCTCCAATCAATGAATAAACCAAACTGAACTTTATTGCACATCGAGTAAAGTTCAATTAGCCAGATTATCGATTTTGAGATACGAGCAAACTGTATTACTGTTAAATTGTATACCGTTTTGACTTATGTTTTTTTTTATTATTTCGGATGCGTTTTGTTCGCACATCGACTTACTTGGACTGTCAGAACATTTTATCCGTTTTTACAACAAGAATGAAGGTTAATGTTGAATGCTGATATTTATGAATTAAAATAAAGTTGTAAGACTGTATTTAGTGTTTTTTACTCGATGCAATTCATTAATTGTGATGTTAAAAATTCAGCACTTTTAATGTTTTACGTTTTGTTAGCTGTCAAATATCACTTAAGCTGCCTTCAAATGTCAAAACTCTTTCTTCACTTGTGGATAAAAAGCGATTTTCTCAATAGATGTCAAACAAACAAAAAGGGCTTTCCGAGCTAGTGAGGTGAAAACATATTTTTGCCCTTTACTGTACCCTATGGATGAATCAGTGGTTGAAGTTTTATAGTTTTTATCAAAACTAACACTGACATGATGTAATAGCGGTGTTAGTTATCAATCAATAAACAAGTCTATCGCCCTTTTGATAAGAATAAAAAGAATTAGATTTATTGACACAATTGTCATTATTGATTAGGGATTAGGCAGATATTGTGGCCTGGTTCCATAAATGCGCCGGGAAAACTAGGCTTCAAATCTAAAAGAACATTGAACTTCTAGCTAAATATCAGACGCGATTACCTAGTCACAGCTCAGGGACGTACAGTCGCCATCGTAAACATCGGAGCATTCAGGGTAGTCAAAAATATCTGAACACGGCCGTATTGGCAAACGCGTAGGTAGTACGCGTAGGGGTTCAGATATTTTTGAGCACCTTGACTGTTCCGATATTTATGATGGCGACTGTCATGCTATTATAGGTATTCTACTTCGCTTCAAGTTTGTAGAGTTTTAAAACAGTGTGGAAATGGAACACAAGAGCCGGAGTCGGCAAAGTCCTAGTTTCCAAATTTACTGTCGGTTCAATGTTTTCAAATATCTTCGGGTGCTACAATACGCGTGCAAAATATGCCTGTAGGTATAATTCGTCGCGGAGAGGGAAGAATTGTAACATGAAAACTGCACGAGACACGAGATCGCATAAACATTGCCTCACAAAACGAGTATGCAATATTTTGTCCGGCGGTCGGGGAAGTTTCAAAAATATTTAACCAGGGTTGACATTAGCCGATGTTCAAAGTGCAATGCGCTAAAGAAGTGAAAAATCTTTACTGTGGTGTTCATCTGGTCTCGCTTAACCAATGGGCGATATATGTAGATTCGTTTAATAGTATGTTATGTATGGTAGTACCGACGCGATGAGTACATGAGGGCGTCGTGTTGCAGGCGTGCTGGACTTCGGCACGCTGGCGGGCGGCGGCGGGCGGCGCATGCGCTGGTCGCTGGCGGCGCACGACATCTGCTTCACCAACGCGCTGCACGCCGCCTTCTTCGCGCTCGGCAAGTGCGTGCCCGTGCAGCGCGGCGCCGGCGTCTACCAGGTACATGCACCACCACCCCGGCTGTTCAACAGAACCCGACCTAATTTTAGCCTCTCCACACTCGCGAAGGATCGCGAATTTTGGCGCAATACGAATAGGAGACCTACGTCCAGCAGTGGACGGACAATGGCTGTAGATTATAGTTTCCCAAACTTTTATTTCTCATAGACCAGTTTCAAAATTTAGCTGGTTCCGTTCCGGTGGACCCCTTGCAGCTACATTTGTACCATATTCCCAAAACTCGACAAAAATGTGAAGATTGGATCTAAATCCAAATCCCGTCGAGTCTCCCGTGGACCCCCGGACCGTGGACCACTTTGGGAATTACCGCTGTAGATAAACACTCGTGTCGCGGCGAACCTTTTGTCGCAGGACAAGAAAGGAGCAAAAATATGCGAACCGAATCCACTCACGGATCGCGGGTGGTTCCCGGTGAATGTGGAAAGACTAGTCGTTGTATGATTTCAATTTCACTTGATTGGTAATCGAATTTTATACTGTGAATGAAAATCGAGGTCATTAGTTGGCCGTAAGCGCTCGAGTGGATTGTAAATAAATTAAAATAAAACGAAAATTGGCGTATTTTTGTACTTACGTGTAGATGAACAGCTCATTTATAGCCAATTCATTAACAAATCTGATTGGAAGTTCAATTGTTTTGGGTGCAAGGGTAATCGAGTCGTTTTTTTTTCACAAAGCTGCTCACGAGTTAGGTAGCCAAAACAGCCAAATCTGAAAAATAGTTGGTAATCTTTCTCCAGATTGGTGCAGTCGATGTAAAACCTTGACGTACGGGCGTAGGTACGTAACAAGTAATACACGGTGTCGTTATCTGTTTTTGCTTCCGCTCTACTCGTAGAAAGATTAATTGATTTGATTTCTTTACAAGCGCCGTAACGAACGTTTGGTTCGCGTGACCCCGGGATTCCGGGAAGTCGTCCTGCTGTTCTGTTCAGATTAGTTTAACAGAGTAGGTAGAAAAAAAAATTATACCAACACGCGATTCCTATTACAAAAAAACTTTATTTTGGCTTGAAAGCTACATTAATTCTCAATTAACTGCCAAATTAAATTTTTACATACTTTGAAACAAATAAATAAACAAAGAAATAAATAAAATCTAAGGGAGATTCGCTTTTCGACAGTTGATTGGTGGTGGCAACTACTGTACAGTCAAGTGTAAAAATATGGGTGCACACAACTTACTCATACTCGTAAATATGTCCCATAGCTCTTATGTCGTCGAATCAAGGTATAGGTATATAACGATGGGAGGATTAAATCGATACTTATTTTTGCAATTGCCCGTACACTATTGTTCCATGCCGCTAAGGGCCTCCATAGACGGACTGCTTAGAACAGTCAGAGCATACAACAGCTTCAAGCGGTCACTGTTGGGTCCAACCGCAACACGACTGCTCTCGTGCCGTTGGTCTCGACTGCTCTAAGCAATCCGTCTATAAACCATAAGTGGCCTGGTCCGTCTCGCTGTCCGCGCGACGCCGCGCCGGGCTCATTACCAGCTGGGATGGGAGTGACATAAGACGACCAATAATAAACTACCCACTTGCTCCAATTTACGCGTCGCCTCAGCTACCTAGACGTATTGTAATTATGCGTGCGGCTAAACGCGCTCGACGCTGCGTGGAACGTTATTACGCAATAGACCGCCTGCACAGGTATTCTTGCCTTACCTGCATGTTGCTAATAACTTAAAAACGGGTCTCTACTGCGGAATATTCCAAACAGAGATTCGTTATTTTTGATTTTTCACAAATAAATATGTACCTACCTAATAAGGTTAAAAGGTCTCGTCTCTACAGGAAAAAAAATCATTACACATAATTTTATATTTATTGCGGCACATTTACCCACAAAAATATGAAAAACATGTTTTTAATACGATATGATATTCATATCATATTAAAAACATGATTTTCTACAATTTTAAATTTTGTTTTTATTGTTTTCTTTGTTGATTTTTATAAAATGACACAAAATACTAAATGATAAAAATATATGAAAGCTAAAGATAGTTAAAAATGTTATTTATTTAGACAGGCCAGAAATAAGTAGGTATAGCTTGTCTAATTTAAAATGACGCGCCCCACCATCGCATTTGACATACAGGATTTGAAATCCTGTATGTCAAAAAAAATCTCTCTACAGAAACAAAACATTTTACAGAGTTACATACAAGGTATGGCGCCGTTCATTCATGCACCAACAATAATGGCTTACGACAGCAAAACACATGGAACGATACGGAATCACAATGACATATCTGTTGATTAAAAATTTGCCCAGTAGGTATTTTGCTTTCAAAACAGCTTAGTGTTCTGTTTGTAGGAATCGATTGACCTTTAGGTATGTACGTTAGTTGACACCATCAAACACTAATTCCAAGAAGCAACTCAAATAAAAATCTTTATTTTAGCTTTGATACCCAAATTAATTCACAATTAACTTTAAAATTTTATTTTTTAGTTGTTTCGAAACAAATAAACTGTCAATCGAATTGGCAGATACTTAAGTGACGTACAGTCAAGGGCATAAATACGTTACCAAGTCGTCAAAAATATCTATATGTATAATATTTATATGTGTTATCATAAGGTTGTTGTTTACATGTATTTGACGCGGTGGCTGTATAGATATTTATGCCCTCGACTGTGCCAAATGGGAGGGTTTGATAGCTCACAAAAAGGACGTCGGTTGATTGGCTATCGATGTCCCTGGGACGAGGTGTGTGCGTGGCGTGATGATGATGACGATGCCTGTGGGTGTTGCAGCCGGCCATCGACTTCTGCATCGAGCGGCTGACGCGCGGCGAGTGGGTGCACATCTTCCCCGAGGGCCGCGTCAATGTCGAAAAGGTAACCACCACCTTCACATCCAGCAACCATCCTACCTACCTCATTGAGTACCTAAATGCGGGGTATCTATCATTTCATCCTTTCTTACATCGATTTTCATTTCGCCAAAAACTATTCTACGAATTTCATTACTTTTTTTAATGTCATAATTGGGTCGATCAACTTTTTTTTGTAACTCGTTGCTATAGTGACGGTCTCCTGGGTCACTCTTTAAACCGTAAGTTTATCTGATTAAAATTTGCCAAACATGCATTTTTGTGGTAGTTTTAAACCCCTTATACAATTGGTCATCTAAGAAGCATGTTAGTTAATGTGACACAACATTTCTACTAATTAAATTAAACTGTACTACTTTTGTCCCCTCGCTGACGGAACAGAATAACAACAAGAAATAGTTGATCCACCCATTTATCAATTCAGTCTTTTTTATAAGTAATTGAGCAACTTTTTATCGTCAATCGTTTCGTCTCAAATCAGAGTGTTCCGATTCATCGAATTTACCTGTCATGTAATTATTCATAGTAGCAATTTATCGGAACATATTTACAGATGGTATGTTCCATATATTATTTATTATTACCACGAACAATGTTAATTTCGTTGCAGTAATGTTTCATCGAACGATGCATTTAATTTTGTTGTTATTGCAGCGCATTTAGAAACAATATTGCGGTCAGTCAGTTGCGGTAAATACCTACCTACACAATTACCTCCAATATGCAAATTTTACTGTTCATCACTGTATGCCATTCAATGTTGTTTACGTGATTGAATGATTAGTTAAGTTTTTAAACACCTATAGTGGTTTCACCTTAACTTGAAATACCTAACGTACTAAATGAATTGTTCCATTTACGCAAACAAAATATTTAATGAACGATAAACAAAATTTAAAAATATATCCCATAGTTTTTCATAAATTTGTAGTAGGTCTGCTGTGACTTCCATGTTAGTCGCTGTCATGTTCTGTATAATATTTCTTGGAGCTGAAACTTACGTTGTTACGTTATGAAGTAAAATTCGATGAGTTTATTCTTGTGTAAAAGGTAAATTGAGCAAATTTATGAGCTATCTAACGAAGTTCGATGAATGATTCCTAACTAATGATAAAATTCTGCGAATAGTGTTGTGGGAAACGATTTTCGACAAAATGATGGGCTTTCGTAAATACGAAAGCTTGTGAGCATTTGTTACTGTCTCATACTAGAATGGCGCTAGGATGGATTTGAATCAAAATTGGTATTCAGACGGCTGAATCTCTGAAATATCACGTGGGCTACTTTTTATCCCGATATTCCCATGGAATCGGGATTTATACAAGTAAAAATCCCAAAATCCGTTAAGTCTGGACCACTAAGTTGGATGTTTTCTTTTCAGGCAACGTAAATTAAGGATGTTATTATTTTTTTAAATAAGTAAAATCCCGGGTTTCAATAGAACCGTCGCATGTGCTAGCCAGCCGATGCTGCGAGCACGGCGTGCCGCGCCTGGACAACATTCCTCTGACGTTTTTAACCGCGTCGTCGGACTTAAAAATAACCATTAGTTAGTTGTTCAAACGGTGGCCGCGCCGATGCGTATTTTATCCGCGCCATTAGCGAAGCGGGTCGCTCCGTCGCGCGTCTATTCAACACTTGTCTTGAAACTATTGTCTGCGGCGTCCTACCATTAGCACAAAAGTTCTCGAAACCCAAATATTGAAGCCAACCAAGAAAAGAAGTATTTGTTAAACAAGTTTATAACTATAAATTAAAAATTTTATAAACCCCCAACACAATTATGTCACTCGTATGTTTGAACATTAAGTATACGTCTAAGATCCCTTCCGCAGCTGAACAGAAGAGCTGATAACTTTAAAACCGCTGAACCGATTTTGATGAAACATATCTGAGAGTGCGCCGCAAGAAACTTGTTGGCAGAGTCATTTTTCAATACAAAATCATATTGAAATTAACTTAATCACTGATACAAGGAAAACAAAGTAAATATATGTGTGGCCTACCCCAACCCCAGTATTATTAAAATTGACACAAGGAATGGTCAATAGTCCGGATGCAGTGAGCGGCGAGGCCGCCGGCGGCGGAAGCATCGGTTGGTGCAATCAGTCCACTTCGATGAGATATTTACGTTCCCGCACAATTTCAATAATTCCGGACGCGGCCGCTCGTCCTGCCAAGTTCAAGCCGAGATAAAGGAACTGGCGGTGCGATGCAGTGTGTCATATGTGTTGTATTACACGAACGAATGCAATTTTGACCCATTAGTAACTTAGGATCCATTCAACAATCAAATCAAATCTTGAGCTCCAATTTGTCCAAAGTTTATTCAGTTTTGAAAATTTTAAATGGCGGGGGTTGAAAACCGAAACGTAAAAAATATCATATTTCAGGCATTTCAATAATTTATTATACCTAAATGCGAAAGTTTGGAAGTATAAATGTGTGTCTGATCGTCTCGGCCAGCCGTGTTACACACACCACAAGCAAATTTCACTAAGGGACCGCGCAGATAGAGAGCGGCCTGAAGTTCCGAGTTCTGCGTTTACCGCTCGAGAGTTCCAACGCACATGGTTCAAATTCTTGCACTCCATTTTGTTCCATGTCTTAGCACGTGCAACATGCCGCTAGAAAGTTCGTCTTCCGAAGAAGAAGCATTGCATTTGTGGAGCCTAGTAGTAACTTCTTAAAAAAGAAGAATATCGGGTGTTGAATTGTCAACAAGAGAAAAACAAGGCGAATTCAGTAGGTACTATTTTTCATGAATTACTTAGCGACGGAGAGCGATTCAATATTTATTTTCGAATATCGCTAGCTCTTTAGCTTCAATAAATTGAATGATATCACAAAGTGTGATATCGAAAAGCAAAATAAAATACTAGAAAGTCTATTTCATTACAAGCTAAGCTTCTGCTTTTTGTCACGATTTTTGTAGTGCACGGTCGGCCAAAAATATGGCCTACCACCCTACGCTTGAAGTTCATTCACGTCATGATACTACGAGGTTGATTTTCCTTTGCAATAATAATGATGTCTGTGACTAATGACTTCACTCAGTTACAAAAGTCAACCTTAGCGATATTTGTAATTTTCAGGTGTCAATTATTTGAATTAGTAAGTAATATTTTGTTCTTGATCCTCTGGGCTGTGGCAGAATATCAGTGTTTTGCTCCTATGAGCAATGTTGACCACTGAGCCACGGCCCTTTTGCACTACTGCAGCGCATACAGACAATATAAAATGTTTTACTTTTAAGTTTATACTGATTTCTGTATTTTTTTGTTAATCTTGATTGTGTGTGCTTGCAGTACCAAATAAACGTCTTTATCTATCTATCTATCTATTTATCTATTTAGATCTCATTGAAACTTTCGTCAAAACTGGTAGACCACTTTCTTGGCCGCCCGTACTAAGGTAACTATACGATTTAAATAGTAAGATAAGAAAAACTTTATTTTTTCACAACACAAGGCACACACAAAAAAAAATGCAATCAAGTGAAACAATACTTAGAACTAAAAATATCAAAGCGTTAGAAACATAATCAACAAGAACAAAAGAAACACATACATATAATCACGCCTCTTTCCCGTAGGGGTAGGCAGAGACCATTTCTTTCCACTTGCTACGATCCTTACATACTTGTTTCGCTTCGTCCACTTTCATTATTCCCTTCATACATGCTCTTCGGTTTAGGGTACTCTTGACCTGGCCTTTTTTCAAGACGTCCCTGATTTGAAACACAAGCAGAATAAAAATATAAATAAAACAACAATTTTGCTGTATGCAACCAAACTGTATGGATGCCATGTGTCGTGAAAAGAAAGGTGCTGACTCAGCATAAAGCTGCGGAAGCCGCAGCGCTGATATTCTGCCAGTACCAACTGAGCCAGACCTGTGGAACACGTATAAGGAGACGAAACAGAGTACGGTCTCCTTTCTGTAACCGATTCAATCAGTTTTTCTGTATGCATTTGCTTCTTCAGACATCGCGGTGAACGCCGCGTTCCGCTCTGACCGCCTGCTGTGTGCGTTATCGTAAGGGACTCAAATACATTCGAAAGAACGTAGAACTCTGAACTCCGGACCGCTCTCGGTCAGCGCGGGCTCTAAATAGGGATGACGACTGGGTTATAAATATGTCATTCTATTTAGTCCGTCAGTTAGATAAGGAAAAATATGGGACACGTATTTTTTGGTTTATCAAATTATCAAAAATCGACACAGGCATAGATCATCAAACTTCCGGAGTGGGGGCTTATGACGTCACTCTTAGGTAAAAATTGTACCATATAGTGACGTCACTCGAAACTTCTAAGCACTGTATCCTCGTCATTTTTTGTTTGTCAAACCAAAGAAAGAATACGTGTACAATATTTTTTAAAAATCTAACTGATGGACTAAACAGTTCTTTTTCATCTCTCATACTCGGAAAGTGAGGCAAATCATATCTGACATACGGGAGGATATGTATTATTTTCTTCCCAAGGGTAGAAATGAATTAAAAAAAATAAAGGCATTGGCTGTCAATGGAACACATACGCATTCAGCCAAGCATTACGGCATGGAATAATTAAGGGCACGGCCTGGCATTTTATTACTATCAAGTTATTTTGAATCTTACTTCAATGAGTTTAGAATTCATGTTACTTTATTGGTTATGCGTGGCGTCGGCCCTCAGGACTTCGCGGCATCGTGGATTCTAAATAAAGTAACATGAATTCTAAACTCATTGAAATAAGATTCAAAATAACTTGATAGTAATCTACTATCTACTGAACGATCTTACAATAATCCTCGCAGACATTTCTTGTGTAACAGAGTGGTCAAGACATGGAACAAACCACCAGAAAATGTAGTCTCAGCACTGAATGTTAATCAATTTAAAAACCGATTAGACCAACGCATTAGCAGTACAAAGAATACTTGACTAAGGAACAGCTAGATACAGGCACCTATCAGTTGCCCTCAACTGCCTGCCTGATAATATAAATAATAATAATAATAATAATAATAAAATGCCACGCCGTGCCATGCCGTCAGTGGGCGCCGGCCTTAAGTATTGAGTATTTTTTTTCTTAATTAGTCATATTACAAATTTTATAATGCCAGTGAAATATTATTAAATTAAATTATTAATTTCTTATTTAGTGACTTAAACCAGAAAAGTAGCACTCCTTAGTAGCTTAGTAGCGGTAGTCTTAACTCCTTGGTTCAAATTGGTTACTTATATAGGTATTTTATAAATAAATTTACTAAAATACCTACTTTATCTACTGTTTTCATTGATTATTATATTGATCATTCTAAATTTTGTTAAATTAATTATTCCTTAATGTAATATCTTCATTAAAACATTGCTTAGAAGATCATGTATTTTATTAGAATTAATCACCAATGTCAAACGTCAGGCTCACTTGACAGTCAAACCAAAGAGATTATATATATAACAGGCCTCTGCCCTAAAATCCTGAAGACACCTGCTAATTCCCCACCCCTATTGATGTTTGCAACATCTGGTCGACGTGTCGCTTGCAGGTCTCGCCATCATCCGTTTGTACAAGGTAGTGAACCGGCCCCAGGACTCGCAATACAGTTCCGAATTCCCATTTTCTATTTTTGTCTGCATATCTTCGGATCTGCACTCTTTGGCCCGCTAAGAAAGACCTCGTATGGGGGTGGTGAGAGACGTTCTGCGTGTAATGCGTTAGCTTCGTATTCGGTAAAATTTTCACTAATTTGCGTAAGTTGATTTTCCAGTTTCGTCAACTGGCCGCGTATCGATGCACGTGTCCTGTTTAATCGTGTAAGTTCGTCCATCGTCGCCAATTTGTAATATCTTCATTAAAACATTGCTTAGAAGATCATGTATTTTATTAGAATGAATCACCAATGTCAAACGTCAGGCTCACTTGACAGTCAAACCAAAGAGATTATATATATAACAACTTAACAATAAACTCCATTGAAATATTTTACAAAGATCATATTGACCAGTTTAGACATTTTTATTTATTTATACTTATATTTTCTTACTTTCCTTGTAGTCGAAATGAAAAGCAGAGTGTTTAACTCGGGAAAAACACCAATATCACCCTCGGAATATTGGCACCCTCGTGTGATATTGGTTATTTTCCTCCCTTGTTGAACAATCTACTATTTCCTCGTCTAGCCTATTAGTCGTAAACAGTATCGCAGGTACCTACTTAGCGCCGTAATAGGGATGTTTCTTAGGTAAAAAAATAATAATTCTTATTAGTCCGTATTTTACATTATCAAAAAATATTAGACACGTAATTTTTCTTTTGACAATTAAACAAAAAATGACGAAGATATGGCGCGTTGAAGTTCCGCGTGACGAGGCGTGACGTCACTTGTTCCTAAAACGCTCATACAAAGTGTAGGAACAAGTGACGTCACGCGAAATTTCAACGCGCCATATCTTCGTAATTTTTTGTTTAATTGACAAAATAAAAATACGTGTCCAATATTTTTTGATAATCTAAAAGACTGACTAGTTAGGAAAGTAGCCTATTCTGTTGCGTAATTTAGTGTCAGGTATGGTGTCGTGTTGCAGGAGCACATCCGCTTCAAGTGGGGCGTGGGGCGCATGATCTGGGAGTGCTCGCGGGCGGGGCGCGCGCCGCTGGTGCTGCCGGTGTGGCACGAGGGCATGGACGCCGTGCTGCCCAACGCGGAGCCGTACCGCCTGCGCGCGCGCAACCGGGTCGTGCTCGGCGTCGGCGCGCCCGTGCCGCTCGCCAACCTGCTCTCGCGGTAAACACCAGACACCAGACACCAGACACCAGACACCAGGTGGCCAGTACGCCACGCAGCGGTTACGGTGCTCACCATGACTTACACACGACTCTTAGGGGGTGTTTCACCACCTTATTGTCAAACTGCTGGTTACGTAACCAATGAATAAACTAAGTACTGGACAAATCTGTCGGCTAGTGTTTTTTCAGTTTCACCACGCAGGTCTTGTGCGAACTAAGTACCACTTAACTAATCGTGGGTTTAACAAAAAGTCGGAATGGCAACGTCGCATTTCACGACCACGCGTTCCTGTTCGCACACTTTCGTTCAGAGTCCCTCATTATTAAAGCAAAAGAAATGGTTAACTATATAATTTTTGAATACATCTATTTTTTTTGCATAAACAAATATGTAACATTATAATTGATCCAAAAACGGTATTTATTTACGATGCTTTGTTAACAATAACAAAGAAAAATAAAATCACGTAAAACGAATCGAAAAGTGGCGCCAAACCATTTGACAGAAAAACTTTTTTTTAATGGCGACACACAAGTTCAGGTAGATCAAACGATTGAGCCACTGAAAGAAGGTTTGTTACTAAAAAATATAACAAAATTTTGGATTTATTTTTACATACTAAAAGTGTACCTACATTTTTTTATTCAAATCTTGATATTTAAATTATTTTATGCAATTTAGCATGACCTCTTTCTATAAAAAATAAAAAATACTTTGATTTATGAAGGCTGAAGGGCTCTCCAACTATGGCCACAAAAAAATAAACTAACTTTATGTGACGGATAAAAATGCTAAATACCACGTGATCTGATGGTCAAATTAAGAAACAGTTTGTCCGTCACTTAGCGATAATCGAGACTGGTGAAACAGAAATTTTAATTCCATCTTCAAATAAGGTTATGATTAAGCTAATCCGAACTTTAAGAAAAGTGGTGAAACAGCCCCTTAGAGCACTAACCGTTCGTCCACTTTTGTTGCTGACTGTAAGGGAGCCGTTAAATCGTCATACAAACTTTTGCATAATTTATCATTTGTCCGAAATGATCATTTTGCATAATTGCTTTTTACTCTGAATCCATTAATTATTCAGGAATTTTGAAATGGTTATCCTGTAGGACTCTTAAGATAGGTTAGGTTGGGTTTGTTTTATAACAATTCTGAATAATTAATGGATTCAAAGTAAAAAGCGATTATGCAAAATAATCATTTCGGACAAATGATGAATTATGCAAAAGCTCTCACGACGAACATTACACACCCGACTGTACATTACCGGTGCTCGGTAAGATAGTCGGTGTGGTGTCTTCAAACTGTGCACCCACCAGAGATCTGTGTGGAGAATATTTACTAAAAGAGTTGCTTCATTTCGGTAGCTACGCTCGGTACTATTTAATTATCTTATCGATGAGTTTTAGCACATCTTTTTTTCATAAATCTAAGGTGAATGCGCAGACTTGTCTTGACCCGGTTCCGCCACGACCCGGCGCGGTGAGCCGCATTTGTTCATCGCGGGTGTGCCAGCCGATTACTATGCGATGAGTCTTCGATGCTCAACGAACTGAGAACACGCTCGCCGCGCTGCCGGTCGCACGATGCTACCGACACCGATAACATACTTACCTGAACCTATGAATGTGCATCGTCGATGATCCGATATAGTTACGTACAGTCAAGGAATTTAATTCCCTACCCGTTTCGTAAAAATGTCGTGTAATATTCGCAATGCATTAAGGTCGAAATGCTGTCAATTGCAACCCGTCAAAACGACATCGTCGCTAGCTCCAGTTTGCCGTACGATATTCAAACTCGGGTGGGTAGGAATAGTAAATTCCTCGACTGTAGGTATTTTTGACCGAGGGACCGCTTCGTTTTTTTTAAGACGGCTCCTACCTCAGAACGGATACGATATCGTCCCATCGAGTCGGAAGCTAAAATAACCTTCGATGTTTCATTCGAGTCACACAAGCCCAGATGTTACACGATGCACGTCTGTTTCACGACGGGTGCGTGGTGGGCTTGCAGGTTAAAGGAAGGCAACGCGAGCGAGGAGGAGACGCGGCGCGCCATCACCGAGCGCGTCCAGACCGAGCTGCTGCGTCTGCGCGGGGACACGCGCACCGCGCTGCGCCACCTGCTGGGGGGGCCCCCGCCCGCGCTGCGCCACCGGCTGGGGGGGCCCCCGCCCCGGGAGGACAACGGGCACAGGGACAAGGAGCTGTAGGGCGCGCCGCCCGCCGCCCAGTTCGACTTCGCGCGTTTGGCGGCGTGGCGAGCGCTTTACCAGTTCATTGCGTGTGCCGCCAGGTACCCACTGCACGGCGAGCGTCTCGGCCGCGCGATGAACACAGAAAACGCTCGCCGCGCGTTGTCGTGGCCGGGCGGTCGGTCCCGTCGATGGAACCGGTTGCGATTTTCATTCCCGGTACCGTTCGTTGAATCGAAGTTTTTACATAAAACCGGTCGGACTCTTCTCTATAGAATGGTACCATTAAAGGTGCCGGGTTCGATTTGCTGGATCCGATCGCTTCGACTGACTAAGTTTTTAAAGTTTGGTTCGACGCGTGGGCCGGGCCCGGTCCCCCGGAGCCCCGGAGCCCCGGAGCTGCCGACGGAAGCGGCGGGCGCGCTGCAGCAGCGAGGCCGCAGCCGGCAGTATGAGTGCAGCCGCTAATTTTAAGAAAGTATCTTTCTAGTGTTCCGTTCCCCTAGTTTAATTCCCGCGCCGCGCCCCCGGTCGTTGCGAGCGTGCTTGTGTGCGTGTGTGCGTGTGTGCGAGTGTGTCGTGTCGTGGTCGATGTGTCTCGTGTTCGGTGCGATGTCCCCTCCGCTCCGCCGGGTCGGACGCGCGAGCGTGTCATATTTTGTAATGAAGTTTTTGAAGTATTTTTACGAACGTTTACCCCCTTCGTGTACCGGCGTCGCGCCCGCGCGCGGCGGGCCGCCATATTGTCCGCACCAAAGACGTTTTATAGCGAATTATATCGAACCGTTTTCACCCCGATCTGCGAGTATTTTATCACGTTATTTAAATCATGTAAATATTAGCTGGAACGGGGCCGCGTTACTTAACGTAGGCGTTTATACATTTGTAAAGCAGTCGCCGCGCGCTTCCCGCGCGGGCGGCCGCGTCCGAGCACAAATAGGTTACCTTAAGTGTAAGTGGTGGAATCTTCCAATGGGTTGCCCGATCTTTATGACGGCGTAATATTAGTGTTGTGCATTAAGTCGTCGTCAGCGCGTGCGCGGTGACGACGCGCCCGGGACTATCTTCTGGGATCCAAGGCCGGTTGCAATATCAATTGATAACGATAGTGACATTTACTTTACTATCCTCCTGAGGCCCACGAAAATATTGTTTCAATTAACTTTAAACTTTATGTCACTTATGAGTAAGTTCGATGTCACATTAGAATTAGTCAGAGTCTTTATACAGGATTTACTTCTAATGTGATATCGAACTCACTCAAAAGTGAAGTGAAGTTTAAAGTTCATTGAAACAAAATGTTCGTGGGCCCTCAGGAGACTATACAAGTATCAAAACTTTGTCATGTGATTGTGTATACACAAGATGAAAAGGACGACATACTGAACTAACCAATAAAGACGAACTCAAAGCATCTACGGTTTTACTGAGGGATGGTGTGTCAGTACTGTGTTAGGTATTGGCGCGCCCAGCCCTGCCTGTGGGGGTGGGCGGCGCCGCGGCAGTGCCCCTCTCGGGGCGGATAAACCTTTCTATTATTTGTAATGTCTTGTAAATATCTGAACCATTTCATACTATAGTCTTTTTAATTAGAATATCTAAATAGAGGGTGGCGTAAGGTTGTCCCACGCCGCGCCGCTGCCTGTGCCTGTGCCGCTGTGCCGCGCCGCACAGACACAGGCAATTGCTCTGCGCTCCGTCTTTAGGTACTGGTTAATTAAATATGTCTTAAATTTCACAAGTTTTGATCAGAAATGTTTTATTAGTTTTTACTATATATTTTTTTATAAAAAAACCTTTACTGCTGAATGCATCCGCATTGTAAGTACTTTATTTAGGTATGGTCTTGAGTTCGAGAAGATACATTCGAGGCGTAGGCCCCATTTGTTCTATACAAGTGACAGTTTCCGCACGATTTTGAACTCTGTCACTTCACTGTTAGACAGCTGTAGAACAAAATGAGAGCTACGCTTCCTGGAGCAATGAAAGCGGGTCGGCTTCCTTATAGTGTAAGACCGAGCAGATTTCATTGGTCTGGAGCATAGTTCAATTGAAATGCAGCGGCGAGAGCCGAGGCCGCCGCAGCGCACTCGCGGGAAGATCGCACTCGGGACGCCGTTGGAATGAAAAGCAGATTTTCTAATTCTTCTGCTGCAGGCTTATTGTCTAACGCCTCTGGCGCTTGCCAATCACTATTACTTTCTGTCAAACGATGAAAGACGATGACAGACAGAGATGGTGCAAGCGAAGGCACGCGCCAGAAGCGCCGGACAGTGCGGCCTCTGGACAGATGGTGCAAGCGAAGGCACGCGCCAGAAGCGCCGGACAGTGCGGCCTCTGGAGACTCTGGACAGTCGTGCGCTCGAGCCCGCGTCATCTTCCAGCGAGCGTCCGCTGCCGGCTGCAACCCGCTTTTTGATCGTTGTTTAAATATTTATTTCCTAAATAAAAATTGATGGACTTAATTTTCAAAGCGTCTTTTTATTCAACACCTTAGGGCCGTTACAGACTGACTGCATTCTAATTGCAACGTAATAGTCGCAGCTTGCGTGCAGTTTTACCGACTGCAATGGAAAATGTATGAAGTTGCCAGAAACTAAACTACTACTATATAATGCAGTTACGATGCAGTACGTCTATAACAACCCTTACTTCGCAAAGATATTTCAAACGACAAAGTTTAATTCTCAAAATTTAATTCAACATTAATGTACACATAAATGCAAATTATACAAGTCTTCTTACGATGCGCATAGTCCAAATAAACAAACCAACGTTCTATGCACGATGCACAGTAATAATTGTATCGACTACATAAATCTACCCAAAGATTCGGTCTTGCTTCCTTCGCAACATTCTAACAAACCAATTTTTTTATTATAGAATATTCAGTTCTAATTTAAGACTGGGTTTGAATTACAAAATTTTAGAAATTTTGCCTATTTTTAGGGTTCATTAGTCCTTCACGTGTATAAATATAAATCTATGATTAATTTTGTAGTAGTTTGTCTCAACGCTCAACTGATTGGGCGCGAACAAGGATTTACTAGGTACTTTTGGTGTAAACGGAGAACGGAGACCATGTTTCAAAGCTTTCTTTCGTCGCTTGGCGGTTACTGTTACTTCTTTGTGCTGTTCATACACTCATTCAGTTCAAATCAAAAATAAAAATGTGTGTGTGTACGTTAGCTTCTTATTTTGGTCTAAACGCACCTTAACGAACCACACAAAGAGTCGTCGTTTACAACGTGCGCCACGGAGGGTGTCGACTGCTCCAAGCCAATTCCAATATAGATTAGAAATCAAATTAATTCATAACTGTCTTACTTTTAACATAAAATACTCGAAAGTAACAATTGTAATAGTCCAACTTAGGGTATGTATTATAATACCGAAGTACGAAAGACCGAATGTATTAAAACATCGAATGGGTCAAAAGACCGACACGATATTTTTCTGAAACCGTAAACTTCTTAGAATTTATTAAAACGGCATCTACAGAACCCATTAGGTTAGGTTAGGTTTGTTTTACAACAATCTTAAAAAGTTAACGGTTTCAGAAAAAAATCGTGTCGGTCTTTTGACCCATTCGATGTTTTAATACATTCGGTCTTTCGTACTTCGGTATTGTAATTGTAATACATACCCCCAACTTATGTACCTTTTCTATCCGATTTCTACTCCTAATGGTCGTACAGACACCGTGCCAGACCTGAGCACTACAACTTATCATAATCATTATCACCTGCCTCCTTAGGTCCCACTGTTGGGCACAGAGCCAGACCCAGACCCAGACCTCTCAGGATGAACGGGCTTGGGCTGTAGTTCCCGCGCGGGCCTAATGCTGATCAGGAACTCACACACACCATTATATTGCCTCATGGTAGATTTCAAATGTAAACCGGACATTTCAGGCCTGAACCGATAACATTTATATTCTTCTTATTATTAGTTCTGTTGGTCAAGTCACTGAGCTACCATGGCTTTATCACAGCTATAACTAAGTTAACAATCAATCACGGTTTTAATTTATAAATCGCATTAGTCAAATAATTAAATTGAAAAATATGTCTGTGTAAGGGTCGGGTGCCAGCAAACTCACTGGTAACTGGTAACCCGCCGGAAGTCTGCCTTTTACGGCTGTATTTTTAGTTAGCCTATACCTAAACCTAAACAGATAGTAGGTACAAGTACGAATGTCCAACAGCGAGCCGTCGGCCCCAATGGACGCCCACTATCGTCATCATCACCTTCTGTGACTGATACAATTTGTCAACATGGAAAAGCAAACTTTACCGAATGTAAAGTAGAATGATTCTCTTTCGAACCGAATTGATTACGAATATGGAAAATTCAAGCACGAATAAATGTGTAAATTAACAAGAAACGAATAAGTTTCAAAATTGATTGTCTTACAATTATATTCAAACTAAAAATAAGCGAATACATAGGAGCGAGAGTGACAAAACTCAGTGCGGCGATAAAGGGTAGAAATTAATGAGAATGCTACGTTTTCTGAAACCGTTACATTTTAGATATTTAATAAATTTATTGTATTATTTTCTACTCTTTACTCTCGAACTGTAGTTTTCTTAAACTATGCTCGTTTTTAGTCACTCAGCAGGGGTAGAAGCAGAGTCGAAACAGTCGAAGAAACTAAATCCGATACCAGGACAGAACGTTTCGCCGCAAGTATTAGGTCGAAATTCCATACATCTGTCCAAGAAATTATGAAAGTATAGATAAATTACCGAGAGCGTGGAATCGCATATGTAGTAGTATCGTTTGTTTATAGGCATCGGAGAGAGAGGATCTCTATTAGTACGGGAGCCCAAGAGGGGATTTGGGGAGTCACTCGAGCGCGGCAGATTAATATACGGGGGGATACTTTATACCCTCTAGAGTACCCCTATTGAATATTAGCACTTCATGTGGGGGGGGGGGGTTTGCCTAGGGCATCCCGTCAAAATATTTAGTAAAAAAAGATTTTTTTGAAATACTTACTCGAGCGCGTCAGATATTGATAATTTGATAGTCCAGCGTGACACTGATAGTAAATGTATGATAATTTGCCACTTCGCATGGTTTGGGTGGCCATACGGAAGGGCGCTCGTCAGATTTTCATAGGGGATGTTAATTCCAAGGATTGACGATTTGGAAGTGAAATGTGCATCGTTCTGCTAATAATTAACCCACCTTATCTTAATCTGACGCGCTCGAGTATTTTAATGGATCTATTTTTTTTACTAAGTATTCTGACAGGGTGCCCTAGGCATACCCCCCACATATTGAAGTGCTCATATTCGCTGGAGGTACTCTATAGAGGGTATAAGGTATCCTCTCATATATGTATTAATCTGCCGCGCTCGAGTGACTCCCCAAATCCCTTCTCGGGCTCCCCTACTATAGTGTTGGCTCTCTCTCACTAAAGTGGAATGCCTATAAATGTCCAATATCACTACATAATGCAATTCCACGCTGTCTGTAATTTGTCTATAATAGGGAAAATTTGCATCTCGGCACTGTATTCAGTCAGGTCGACTTCACATGGGGTACGAATCGGACGTGGTAGTTCATGGTGAGGCAGCGTCGAGGAGGGGTATATCCCGTTTGTTCTATAGAACTGATATATTTGGTATGACTCTGAACTCTGTTACTTCACGATTTAGCAGTCGTACAGAACAAACGGGGCGTACGGCGTCGGGGAGCAGGTCGGGTCAGACGGGCCCGGGGCCGTGCGGGCCGTGCGGGCCGTGCGGGTCGTGCGGGTCAGACGGGCCCGGGGCCGTGCGGGCCGTGCGGGTCGTGCGGGTCAGACGGGCCCGGGGCCGTGCGGGCCGTGCGGGTCGTGCGGGTCAGACGGGCCCGGGGCCGTGCGGGCCGTGCGGGTCGTGCGGGTCAGACGGGCCCGGGGCCGTGCGGGCCGTGCGGGTCGTGCGGGTCAGACGGGCCCGGGGCCGTGCGGGCCGTGCGGGTCGTGCGGGTCAGACGGGCCCGGGGCCGTGCGGGCCGTGCGGGTCGTGCGGGTCAGACGGGCCCGGGGCCGTGCGGGCCGTGCGGGTCGTGCGGGTCAGACGGGCCCGGGGCCGTGCGGGCCGTGCGGGTCGTGCGGGTCAGACGGGCCCGGGGCCGTGCGGGCCGTGCGGGTCGTGCGGGTCAGACGGGCCCGGGGCCGTGCGGGCCGTGCGGGTCGTGCGGGTCAGACGGGCCCGGGGCCGTGCGGGCCGTGCGGGTCGTGCGGGTCAGACGGGCCCGGGGCCGTGCGGGCCGTGCGGGTCGTGCGGGTCAGACGGGCCCGGGGCCGTGCGGGCCGTGCGGGTCGTGCGGGTCGTGCGCATCGTGCGGGTGCAGCGGCAGCAGGCTGTGCGCGCCGAAGGGCGGGCGGTAGCGCGCGGCCGGGCCCAGCGCGCCGAACACGTGCGGCGGCGGCGCCACGTTGGCCAGCAGCAGCCGGGCGGGGCCGCCCCCCGCGCCCGCCGCGCCCCCCGCGCCCGGCAGCAACGCGACCAGCACGGCGCGCGCCGCCGCCGCCAGCCGCGCGCCCTCCCCGCCCCCGCCGCCCCCGCCGCCCCCGCAACCCTCCACCACCAGCAGCGCGCCGCGCCCGCTCAGACCCCACTCCACCATTTGCCTGAAACGACCACGCACACTCGCTATAGATCGATATCACGACATCCGTCAGTTACGTTTTAGGTCAGATGCGGTTTGAGTCGTCAGTTTAGCTAATCGTCAGATCATTTATTTAACAGATACGTCCGATTGCTTATTCATTGTGTGGCTCCTAAACAGATCTGGCCATAAACTGGGCGATCGTATAATCGTATGATAAGCGAATGTATCAAAATCGTATCTGACCAATAACGTATCTGACGAATATCGTGATACCCGTCATTAACATTAATGTCTAATTTTAACAAATTCATGCATCTTCATGAACGGCACTAGCTATATAGCCCGTGCCGGGACCGCGAACTGCCCGCGATCTATGAGCACGGATCCCATTCGTATACATATTCTTTGCATTCCCTTCTTTTGTCGGTGTTTATCCCAGGAAAAAGGGTTCGCAAGGCGAGGTTTGCTATGCGCGCGAGCGCAAAACCTCTAGCTGTTTTATCATTATTTGACTTGCGCTAGATGCAAAATAATAGATTGTACAACAAGAGCATAAAACGAGCTATTTATGATTATTTTTCCTACAGTGGAAATGAAAAGCAAAGCAGAGTATTAAACTCGTGCATTAAGAGAGTTTATACCTGCTGAGCTGGCAACGTTGCATTTTTGTTAGTTTTTCTCGATTAAAAATAAAAAAAAATTAATGAAAATTAAAAATGTTTTGTATACAAATTGTTCTAATATATAAGTTAATGTGTCTACTGCAATAATAATTCGTGATAAGACTTTTATTTTCTTTAAAAACCGTTTTAGGCTTAAAACATCTAAATTTCATAATACCTTATTCACTAATACCACAGAATAAGTAATAGTACTAACGTACAGAAGGATCACTCTCGAACAAAGGTCAACTTTAGGTATAAAAACTTTCCTACTCCTGCTGCGTGCACGCGAAATTAAAACTTATCGTGTGATACGAGCGTTCATATTCCGTTGGGCACCGCTGATCCGAAACCAAGGGCACAGGGTTCCCACTCGCCCATATTTGGTAGGTATATAAATCAAGAAAGATAACAGTGTGTATTAATTCAGTAAACTACCCTTAGTATGTAAGTAAGTTATTTATAATATCGTTTAGAAGTCATTGTTTGTTGCAAAAATCACAGAAAAAAAGATACTTAATTACGCGCGACGCGGCTAGCGTGCGAACTGAAGGCCGCGCGACAACCTACTGCCATACTCCTCCCGGGAGGAGCGCCGGCCGAACATACCTAAACTGCGGAGTGAAACCCCCCTGCTAATACCCCTAATTTTCAAATTACCATGGGCTCATAATACCTAAAAATACCTAAAATTTCAAATTGTCTCCTCTTAAGATTTGAAATTTTAGGTATTTTTAGGTATTATGAGCCCATGGTAATTTGAAAATTAGGAGTATTAGTGAATAAGGTATTATTTATTTATTTGTTTTAAGCCTAAAACTAAAAACCGTTAGGTAATAATTTGTTCGTTTTTAAAGAAAATAAAAGTCTATCACGAATTTTTATTGCAATAGACACATTAACTTATATATTAGAACAATTTGTATGCAAAACATTTTTAATTTTCAGTCAATTTTTATGGAATAATCGAGAAAAAGTAACAAAAATGCAACGTTGCCAGCTCAGCAGGTATAGACCCTCTTAAACCAATTTTCCCCTCGACGTACCGTCTTGAGTGGCTATATTAACGTCTCGGATAAAATGGTTTCTTTTATGCTCTTGTTATAAAATTTACTATTGACTACATGCTGCCGGCGTGTGTTGTCGAGCTCTAAACTAACTTAGCTCCTTAGTATTTTATTATTACTCAAAAAAGAGAACTTCTAAAAAGTGGTAATACACTGCTGATGTATAAATAGAAATACTATAAATATTAATCAATAAGATTACATACGAAATGTTAACACCTCTAAACATGAGTAGCCGAAAAATAATTGACAGATGTGACTTCCGGAAAGGACTATGGCTACAATTGCATGAAATATGGGTTGGGGAGTCTCTCGAGTGCGGCAGATTAATATATAGGGGGATACCTTATAATTATAATCTAGAGTACCTCCAGCGAATATGAGCGCTTTCAGGTGGGGGAGGGAGGGAGGGGGGGGGGTGCGATCGTTAATTCGTGAAAGCGTGGTGAAAGCGTGCGCATGACGTGCGGTTTACGTGGACAATGAGACTCACGCGAGCAAACGGTGCGGGGGAAGGTTGAGGCCCTACCGAACTTTTGGCGCGTTTATTGCGTTTATTATATCATTATAGTAAAGCTTTAGTCCTGAAATTTATGTGTAAGATATTGAGGAGGATTTGACGATTACTTGTAGTACGCTCTATAGAAAAAAAATGCAAAGTCGTCTCTAAAAAAATAAAATAAATTCGTAGGACGACGTAAATACTGCGCGGCGGGTCACGAGTTTTTGAATGTTAATGAAACAAGACGTTTTCTGGGCCGGAGTGTAGCTACATTTTTAAAATATGTATCTGTTTTAGTAGCACGATGAAAATGTTTTCAATACACGCGCAGCCTAACCAAACTATCTCGAGCCATCGCGCTTCCCTCGCGTCCGATAGTCAGTCGCGTCAGTTCTCCTTCGGCGATCGGGCGGGGAACTCGGGTCGCTCGCCCTCACGCACGGCTTCGATTCCAGCCGCTCTCACGCACACATAGACGAGCGCATAGAATACTTAAAATCGATTAGCGCCAAAAGCTCGGTAGGGTTAGAGCTCGTTTTCCCACTGTGTCGGATGTCGGGCCCGGATTTTAATCGGCTGTCGGCGCACGGCGCCTCCGTTCACGCCCCGACATCTGACCAATCTGAACAGCGTCATATCTGTCCTCAGGCGAGCGAGACCCGACACGATTTTTTCCCGGACGTCGGCTGGCAAAACACGCGACATTTTTTGTCGGCACCGACACAAATTAATAATAATAATAATAATAATAATAGTTTATTTCATAAGCCTCTTACAAAGGAAATAAAAGAAAATATAAAATCAAGCAATTAACATTATACAAGGCCTGATATTACCGATACAATTTAATAGTTCCCTGGCCTTCATTCTAGGATACCCTGTGTTATGAAGGACAGTGGTTCGGAGCTCGAGACACTGGTTGTGCTAACCTTAATCTAATGCTAATTTTAAATGAGTTGAGATTTTGTGGTGTGTGTGCGTGTGTGTGTGTGTGTGTGTGTGTGTGTGTGTGTGTGTGTGTGTGTGTGTTTCGGTGCCGGTCAAGCGTGAATAGCTCTGTACAAAATGTTCTGCCACCGGAACGATCGATTAAAATCTGGATCGACATACGACACAACGGGAACGAGCTCTCGTGCGGTGTACTGACCGGTAGTGGGCCGACAGGTGTTCGGTATCGGCCTCCGGGTCGTCGAGCGCCAGCAGCAGCACGTCGGGGGCGGGGCGGGGGTGCGGCGGGTGCGGGGACGGCGGGGGCAGCAGGCAGCCGCCGGCCGCCTCGTAGGCCTGCAGCGCGGGCGCCAGGCGCGGGCACTGCTGCCAGCCGGGCGGCGCGGCCACGGCGGTGCGCGCGCCGTGCGCCGCCAGCAGACGCGCCGCGCCCGCGCCCGCCGCGCCCGCGCACCCGCGCCCCACCCCCGCCACCACCAGCGGCCGCTGGTGCGCGTTGCGCGGGTCCAGTCTGAATCGATTAATCAATATCAGGGGACGATCTCACATAAATCGACCCAGTCCCGAACTGAGCAAAGCTTGCACTGTGGGTACTAGACGACGATACATACTTATATACACCGTGAAATTTTAGTGGTTGTTTTCCCGAAACGAGGTGATTTAGTTTCGATTGTACGATCGATTTCTAATTACTATTTTGACTAGAGTCAAAAATCCAATTGTGAAAAACGAAAGTCGAAAATGACCGCAAACCAATAGTGACGCTTCGTTGGTACCTAACCTATCGTACGATCGTACGCTACTTGTACCGACGAAGCTTTACTATTGGTTTGCGGTCATTTTCGACTTTCGTTTTTCACAATTTAATTTTTGACTCTAGTCAAAATAGTAATTATAAATCGATTATACAATCGATACTAAATCACCTCGTTTCGGGAAAACGACCACTAAAATTTCACGGTGTAGATAAATAAATACTTAAATACGTGACTCGGGAACAAATATTCGTGCTCATCACACAAATGAATGCCCTTACCGGGATTCGAACCCGGGACCTCTCGCTTCGTAGGCAGGGTCACCACCGTCTAGGCTAAAGCGGTCGTCAAACGTTTTTTTTTATTGTAAAGACTTGAAAAAGTGCGTAACCCAACGAACTAATTTTAACTCCCTGTTAACAATTTCTTAATTGGGTACGACGAAAAATAGAAATGCCCATCTACCGACTATTTTCTCGCTGACGAAACGAACAGAGATACAGATCCCGTGACGATAAAAGAGAGAGATATGGAGTGCTAATAGATTAGGTACCAATATTTCTAGAGCGTAAAGCGGGGTTTACACGGATGACTAAAGCCGCACGAATTTGCCACGCGGCTAAAATCGACCGTATAAATGGCAATTCGGCTAGACTAAAGCCGCAAGCCCCAAAGTCGGGCAGCATCCGACTGTGGCCGCGCGACTAGCCGCAGCCGCACGGCGAAAATCGACCCGCGTCAACCCCTCATAACTTCCTCATCGAAACGAGTCACTTTCACTTGGACAACTTTTCAAAATTTAAAAAAAAAAACAATCTTTTCATACATATTCATCCAAACGGATTACTGCTTTAGTAACGGAAAATCAAGATTTTTAATTTCAAACTTTAAAAAGTTTGAATAAAAGTGATTTATTTTGACGAGTAGATTAACCCATAAAATATTAGTACCTAATTTGGTAGCATCCTGTATTATGAATTTATAGTTGATCGCTGCTTGCCAAATCGGGTCCATCTACTCGCTTCTCGCTTACCGTCAGCAGTAGGTATACCAACACATTAAACTGCGAGCACCATTGCCCGACCGCGACTAACCTGTGATTTGGCTCGCAAGCCTTTGCCTTTGAGAGCATTGTGTGCTACAGCACACAATGTTATTGTAGCGAGGCAGCCGCGCGCGGCAGCCGATCCTTCAAAGTAGTCATTGCGTGCGCGGCAACGGCAGCTATGGACGCATTACGTCGGCAACGTGCAGCTGCTGCTTTTATTATTTATTCATCATATTACTCACAAGACACCGAAGCGAAAAATTAGTTGGTGGATGAAAAAAATATGTATGAATAGAATGCCAATTGAAATACAATACTTGTCGTTATCCCTATTTTCGCCGCGCGCACCAACTAAAGTGACGTGAGATCCGTCCTAACCGCACGCGGTGTCGTTACAAACTGATATGAACTGGTTCGTCTTGCGGCACGGTCGAGCCAGCCGCATGCGGCGCGCGGTACCTGCGGGTGCCGCCCATGAGGCGCAGCGCCACGTCAGCGGCGGCGCGCGCCAGCAGCGTGGTCGCGGCCGCCAGCTCGCCGGGTGCGGCGGCCAGCGCGCGCCACAGCCGCATGCGGCACACGGCACGCGGCGCGTGGTACCTGCGGGTGCCGCCCATGAGGCGCAGCGCCACGTCAGCGGCGGCGCGCGCCAGCAGCGTGGTCGCGGCCGCCAGCTCGCCGGGTGCGGCGGCCAGCGCGCGCCACAGCCGGCGCCGCCCGGCCGCGGTCACCGACGGCACCAGCACGCCCTCGTCCGTCACGTACCACGTCTCGCCGCGCCACTGCGACACAAACGAGACGTCTCATTACCTAGCCCCTTGTACCGGTGCGCGTACGCGTGTGTGCGAGCGTGTAGATACCTCAGCTGGCACGGTGACCGGCAGCGTGTCGGGCTTGGCCTGGCGCAGCACGTGCTCGTCGTGGCGCAGCTTGCCCCCCGCGCCCGCGCCCGCGCCCGCGCCCGCGCCCGCGCCCGCGCCCGCCCCCGCCGCCGCCAGCTCGTCGCGCGCGGCCGCCACGCGCACCACGTCGGGCCGCATCTGCTGCCACAGCGCCTGCCGATGGAAGCGCACGTCGACGGTCAGTACACGTTAACAATTGTGAAGCAGCAAACTCACCGCCAACACTAGCAGCACGACGTAGAGCACCGTGCGAGACACGATTCGCATGAAAGCCTATAAAACCGCGCATTAAAACCCATTGGCGCTATTTTTAATTCGCTTTAACTTATCGTCTTCGCTTTACGGCTCAACCCGACAGACGTTGAAAAGCTTTTGTGCAAAATAGGCCTGTACAAACGCGCACTCGGTTCGAGGGAATATATAAATGACAACACAAGGCGTACTGATTATACAATCACTTGTATGTATTTATTGAACTGTTCCGAAGGTTCAAATCAGCTTACTAACTAACTTAAATCTAATACAATCCGCGAGAACATTTCGTTAGCATGTTTCCGCGCGTAACAGCGCCATCTATCGGACGCCACTAGAACTAATTTAACATAACCTAATTTGAGTTTGTACAAGGCCTAAACAGTGTCTGTGCCAATCTTTCACGATGCGCCAGCGCTAGCGCGAAATAGAGATCTACCACAGGTGCAGATTAGTTTAGTTAAATTCATATTTACAAGCTTAGGAGGAATCACATGAAGGGGATGCTATAGGTGTATTCTGCGACCTATCTAAAGCCTTTGATTGTGATCATACTTTCGAACTCATTATATCTTACCTTTACGCGATTTTTTCGTGTCCCGCATACGGTTTTTTGTTTTTTATACACGCACTGGGGTTAACCGCATACGGTTTTTTATTAAGTCTCAAATTGCCAGAAATCTAGGATGGTACTGAAATAAAATTAATCAAAACGCCAGCCGCAGCGCGTGGTGTGTGCGGTTTGGCGTTTTCGGACATTCTTAAACCGCACGTTTAATCGCAGGGCGTGCTAAATCTGACAGTGAGGACGCTCTCTATTAGATGAGAGTAAGGTGCAAGCCATACGGCATACGGGAGAGACGTGGGACGGTGGCGCGTCGCAGCCGCGGCACCCTTTTAGGGGGTGTTTCACCACCTTATTGTCAAACTGCTGGTTACGTAACCAATGAATAAACTAAGTACTGGACAAATCTGTCAGCTAGTGTTTTTTTCAGTTTCACCACGCCGGTCCTGTGCGAACTAAGTACCACTTAACTAATCGTGGGTTTAACAAAAAGTCGGAATGGCAACGTCGCATTTCACGACCACGCGTTCCTGTTCGCACACTTTCGTTCAAAGAGTCACTCATTATTAAAGCAAAAGAAATGGTTAACTATATAATTTTTGAATACATCTATTTTTTTTGCATAAACAAATATGTAACATTATAATTGATCCAAAAACGGTATTTATTTACGATACTTTGTTAACAATAACAAAGAAAAATAAAATCACGTAAAACGAATCGAAAAGTGGCGCCAAAACATTTGACAGATAAACTTTTTTTTTAATGGCGATATACAAGTTCAGGTAGAACAAACGAATGAGCCACTGAAAAAAGTCTGTAATTAGAAAATATTATGAAATTTTGGATTTATTTTTACATACTAAAAGTGTACCTACATTTTTTTTTATTCAAATCTTGATATTTAAATTATTTTATGCAATTTAGCATGACTTCTTTCTTTAAAAAATAAAAAAAAAACTTTGATTTATTTTTCTGAAACCGGCTGATGGGCTCTCCAACCATGGCCACAAAAAAAACTTAACTAATTAAAAAGTTATGTGACGGATAAAAATGCTAAATGTCACCTGATCTTATGGTCACATTAAGAAACAGTTTGTCCGTCACTTAGCGCTAATCAAGACTGGTGAAACAGAAATTTTAATTCCATCTCTCAAATAAGGTTATGATTAAGCTAATCCGAACTTTAAGAAAAGTGGTGAAACAGCCCCTTAATCAGTTTTCATACTAAACTAGTGGCCATAATTCGAGAGACAACTTTGACAATTCATTTTGCTCTAATGTTGCCACAGACAGGGAGTGCTGTTCGTGTCGATAATAAAAAAAAAAAACATTACGGCTTTGGCTACCTGTGGTATTTATTCATTACTTACGGTGACATGATTAAATTAATTTAACAATTTAATGAACTAAAACAATTACTTTGCTCACCCGCGACCTTACAATAGTTACGTTTATGCAAGAAATGTGCGTTCATGCAGTTCCTCCACCTCCACACTGTACGAACACACACAAATCACATAAACCCAACCATCACCACCACCAAGCTACACTGACGCGTTTCGAACTCAACCAGAGCTCATCTTCAGAGTTACCACAACCGTATGCTATGCTACCAAATGTTAAACTAACAAACCAAAACAAATGTTTTAACTTGTCACTGTAACTTCTCAAGTACCCACTTTATTTTTCTTATTCTCAAACTACCCCACAAAAATTAACTTTTATTGACATATTTAAAACTACCTTGAATTTTTTGTTTATTTATTTATAAGGCATATTTAATTAATACTAACTGTTCAAATTCGACCCAAGCCGCAGTAAAGGAGAAGATACTAAATTTACCTGTTCATTAATAATAGACCCCATAGTGTTGTACCTAATTATTTCCATGCATTCCAGAGCATCCAGACGAAAGAATTGGAGGAAAATTGTTCGTTGAACTTTTTGGATTTAACGATTTCAAAATTAAATGGTAAACATCAATTTAAAATATACCGTAAGCCCACGTACACAGATGCTGTTATACCAGCATCTTCTAATCATCCGTGGCAGCATAAACTGGCTGCTTTCCATTGTTATGTTAATAGATTGTTGACTGTGCCTCTTTCTAAGGAACATTTTGATTTAGAGTTGAGTACTATTTATCAGATAGCGATCTCAAATGGTTATACAAAATCAATGGTAGATAGTTTAGTTCAAAAGAAGCAGGCACGGTTAGTAAATAGCATGCTTTACGCTGCGTTACCTTCTCAGTCTACTAACAAATATAGATCTAGCATCTCTTACGTCGGGGGTTTGTCTGATAAGATTTATGGCATTTTAAAATCAAACAATATTAATGTTGCCTTTAAGACTAACAACTCTTTGTACTCTAGGCTATGTAACCACAAAGAACAGGTAGATAAGGGAACTAGATCGGGGGTATACAAGCTTACTTGTAATGACTGCAATGGGATATACGTAGGACAGACAGGCCGAAGTTTTAATACTAGATTTAAAGAGCATGTTTCGGCATATAGGAATGAGCATCCAGATAGATCGAATTTTGCAAAACATTTGTTGGAATCAAATCATTCATTGTTAGATTCAGATTCTTATGAAGTGTTACATTATTGCGGCAAGGGGTTGCGTCTGGATGCTCTGGAATGCATGGAAATAATTAGGTACAACACTATGGGGTCTATTATTAATGAACAGGTAAATTTAGTATCTTCTCCTTTACTGCGGCTTGGGTCGAATTTGAACAGTTAGTATTAATTAAATATGCCTTATAAATAAATAAACAAAAAATTCAAGGTAGTTTTAAATATGTCAATAAAAGTTAATTTTTGTGGGGTAGTTTGAGAATAAGAAAAATAAAGTGGGTACTTGAGAAGTTACAGTGACAAGTTAAAACATTTGTTTTGGTTTGTTAGTTTAACATTTGGTAGCATAGCATACGGTTGTGGTAACTCTGAAGATGAGCTCTGGTTGAGTTCGAAACGCGTCAGTGTAGCTTGGTGGTGGTGATGGTTGGGTTTATGTGATTTGTGTGTGTTCGTACAGTGTGGAGGTGGAGGAACTGCATGAACGCACATTTCTTGCATAAACGTAACTATTGTAAGGTCGCGGGTGAGCAAAGTAATTGTTTTAGTTCATTAATATGGACCTCCGCAAAGTAACGCCTGATTCAATAAATTATTTAACAATTTACTTTTCAATGTAAATTAATATCATTAAAGGAAGTAAAAAAAATCCGTGTTATAGTAAATCATATAGTCCAGTCGACATTGATTACCGATATCGGCCACATCGCTATTTATTTATTTATTTATTTTTATTTTTTTTAATTTCGTCTAACCCTGGTAACCCTTTAATTGTCAAGCTTGTCTCTCGAATTATGTGGCCACTAGTATAAATGCATAGAAGCGTCGTGATCCAAAGCAGAGAGAAGAGACGGGGCTGCGACGCGCCCCCGTCCCACGCCTCTCCCGTGTGGCTTGCGCCTGAGGCCTCGTACCTCCTTGTCGAAGAGCGCGAGGTTCCCCTCGAAGTCGAAGTCCTGCTGCAGCTCGTCCAGCGCGGCGGCGCCGAAGCACGCCTCGTTGCGGCGCCGCGCGCGCTCCCCCCCGCCCCCGCCGCGCCCCTTCGGCGCCGACCCCGACGCGCCCAGGCTGCCTGACAGTTACGAACACTTTAACATTTCTGATCATAATCGCAAAGTATTAACAATGAATGAGGTTTTGAGGCTTTGGGCTTAAAACAACTAAATTTCATAATACCTTATTCACTAATACTCCTAATTTTCAAATTACCATGGACTCATAATACCTAAAAATACCTAAAATTTCAAATTTTAAGATGAGACAATTTAATAGTCAATTATGAAATTTAGTTGTTTTAATTTAAGCCCAAAGCGTTTTGAGTACATTAGTGTAGAACCTTCCCATAAATTCATATATAGAATAAGGGCCGGCGCTCACTGATGGCATGGCATGGCAAAGGATTTTATTACTATCAAGTTATTTTGAATCTTATTTCAATGAGTTTAGAATTCATATTACTTTATTGGTTATGCGTTGCGTCATCCCTCGGCACGTCGCGGCATCGTGGTATCGAAATAAAGTAACATGAATTCTAAACTCATTGAAATTAGATTCAAAATAACTTGATAGTAATAAAATCCTTTGCCATGCCATGCCGTCAGTGAGCGCCGGCCCTAAAGGGCTCGTATAATGTAGGTATCGTTTGATAGAAAGAAATAGTGAACGCAATAGTAACCGTCCGTTTGTTAGCAAATGAGTGGACCGGTCACATTGAAGAAAAAATTAAACCGCCGAAAAAACTGAAAAGCAAAAAATAATACCTTTTTTGTTTGACCTTAATCTAGGTACCAGTTTGAAGTCGGTGCCTCAGCACTAGCCAGGAGGAGTGGATCTATAATCGTCTACCTGATTGGCTTCTATCACTCCTCCTGGGTCTTGCTGAGGCACCGACTTCAAACTGGTACCTAGATTAAGGTCAAACAAAAAAGGTATTATTTTTTGCTTTTCAGTTTTTTCGGCGGTTTAATTTTTGTTAAAAAGTTTTTATTTTATACTTTTTTCCATCCTTGGGGTAATTTTTTTTCCAAATTTATAATACCAACTTCAAGGTATACCCTATCTATCCAATAAAAAAGAATTATGAAAATCAGACTACTCTGTAAAAAGTTATGCGTGGTCATATAATACAATCAGTAACTGAACAATCAATCATCCCCTGTTTTCCTACCCTGAGGGTAGGAATATTGTTTCCAAATTTAAATGGGACCACCCTCGGGGTATACGCTTTCCAATAAAAAAAAAATCATCAAAATCAGACTACTCTGTAAAAAGTTATGCGTGATCATACATAAAAAAAATATATATATATACACGTCGAATTGAGAACCTCCTCCTTTTGTTTTCGTCGGTTGAAAATACTTACATTCCAAGTGTCTCGCTATTGGTAACCAATGTTAAATTTAATATGGCCCATTTTTAGTGGTCTTATTGACTTGAAATTTGGTACACATTACACACTACACATTTAGGCGCTAGTCCCACCAAGGGAGAGAAAGCGGCTAGCTATCGACTATTATACTGCCGGCGAGGACTCTCTCTCTTCACTAAGTAGTCGATCACAGCGATAAAACTCACTCAGCGGTACTCGCTCAGCGATGCTCGTGTGGCGGTCCGAACTCACGCTGAGAGACCGACCAGCGATCATTCTGCTGTACAGCGTGGAGTCCCGCCCGAGCGAGTGGTGCGAACAATCGCCCGTCACAGAATACTTGCTTATAGCCGAGCGACAAAACTATCGGAACTACAAACTCGCTTCTCGCTGCTCGCCCGCTCGTTTCTAGTTTCTAGTTCTAATCGCTTCTCGCTTAAGGCTTGTTCGGACTAGGCTAGTATTTTAGTCTAGTAGCGAGTAATTTAGTAGCTAAATGTGTCTGAACACCAAAAATTTGGTAGAGTAGATTAGTAAGTAATTAAGTCAGGTCAATCCATTTTATTCTATTTTTTTAGTAGTTTAGTAGTGAGTAGCACCTCCCACCACGCGTCCGTGCTTACTCGGCCGCCGCGCCGGCTAAAAAAGTCCGACCCTGTCGATTTAGTCGAGTTCATTAGTTGGCGTGAAGATGTCTCGACTGTAATGCGAACGATTTTTAGGTAGTAGCGAATAGTTCAGCTACTAAATTACTCGCTACTAGACTGAAATACTAGCCTAATTCGAACAAGCCTTTATCGTCGGCGGCGGGCGGGACCAGTGCCTTAGATGACAATACAACTCCAGTGTTCAGCGTGCCTGATTGTGAGCGTATGACCTGGGTGCGTGTTGGTCCTGGCTGGGCGCGGGCCCTGGATGTCGATGGGCTTGCTGCGCGCCGGCTGCCCCGCCGCCCGCCCCCGCGCCGCGCCCGCCCCCGCCCCCGCCCCCGCACCGCCCGTCGCCGGGGCTGCATTACCACTTGAACTGCTTGCTGTTTAAACAGATGCAATCTTAGGATCACTTCGAATTAAGTACTTTCCTTAGTGTAGGTTACCTGTGTACCTAAGCCGCATCGTCTAAATATGCCAACAATCGCAATCACATTCACCATCTCTTTCTATCTTTGTTGGTGGCCTAGCATCATGACAACTCTATTGCCGCCGAGTTGCTGACATTTTATAGGCATACTTAACTCAAGTTTCTTTTGCTCCGGGTTCCTCAACAAAATGTTCATTTCGACTTTAGACCTTAGCTTAGAGGAACTTTACAATAACTAAATGTTACTGTTTGCTACTTAAAGATTTTTACACTTGCATTAAAAAAAAATTAGAACAACTATTCCACTTTACTTTGTTTGTTTGAGGCAAGTTCATATCTGTGTAAGGGCTGTAGATGGGCTTGCTCAGTGGAGACCCAGCTGTTCACATGTTCGTCGCGGCTTCTCGCCTCGTTCCTGTCTGCTGTGGGTTTTAAGCCTAGGATTCACCAGAGGCTGTATTGTCTAACGCTTCTGACACTTGCCTTCGCTTTCACCGTCTCTTTCTGTCATCATCTTATACCGTTTGACAGAAAGAAATAGTGATAGCAAAGGCAAGCGTCTGAAGCGTTGGACAATAAGGCAGCAGGTACTGTTTGATACGCACAAGTGTGGAAGCTATAGTGTACTAGTGTAGAGCACCTGGTTTGGGTGCGGGCGGCTGCAGGCTCTCCCCGACGGTGGCGCGGGGGGCGCGGCGGCGGGCCCCCCCCGTGCCCCCCGCCCCCCCCGCGCCGCCCCCCGCCGCGCCCGCCAGCACCATGCTGTGCGCGGGCGCCGCCTCCTCGCGCTCCGAGATTATCTCCAGGGACTCGATGTCCGTCGCTCTGTGGACAGTACATTCATCTCCCGTTTCATATTTGACATTAACAGGAAGATACTGATGTAGTGCAAAATGATTTTCCATCGGGAAAACTCGGATCTCAATCGGAATATGATAGCACCCAAATTGTCAATCAATGATTGTATTAAATGAGTGACGTTTTCATGTCCATTGATATGGAACTTTAATGTTTAGTGTCAAATGTCAAAGGAAGATAAGATAAGATGGGTACTGAAGCTATTTGAGAGAGCACAATAAATACAAACTTTTTCGATAAAGTACGAAGGAAAATCATTTTGCACTACATCAGTAGTGAGATGACCAACACTTGCTGTTGTTACCAGGCAGGGCACTGGGATACCTATTTATTGATAATTCTGGTAAAACAAATGTTTCCTGTGGGTTCCAATTACTACAATTTCGGGAGCTGCTAAATCATTCTTGTTAACTTCTAATTTAACCTTCCGTATGCCGGAACGCCGATCCGCTTCAGATTTAAGGCTATCTTTTTGTTTTTTTTTGTATTCTGTAATATTGGTACTATTTGAAACAAACAAGACTAGAATGCAGGTTTTTATTTACCTTCGGCATATGAGAGGTTAAGCAATTTTATTCCATTTGGTATTTGTTGACAGACAGATGGCCCAGTGGTTAGAGAACCTGACTATAAAGCTTGAGGTCCCGGGTTCGATTCCCGTGTCGGGGCAGATATTTGTATGAAAAATACAAATGTTTGTTCTCGGGTCTTGGGTGTTTAATATGTATTTAAGTATATATCTATCTATATAAGTATGTTTATCCATTGCCTAGTACCCATAACACAAACTTTCCTAGCTTACTTTGGGACTGGGTCAATTGGTGTGAATTGTCCCGTGATATTTATTTATTTATTTATTTAAATGAGACTCAATTGAATCAAATGTAATGTTATAGAGGTCTGTCTCCATAAACTAAATTCAATTATCTTGCTACCACATACAAGTGGCAGTGGAGGAGTAAGGCTTTAATTTACAATATTACCCAGTAACCTAAATAATTACAAAGAACCATCAAGTAAATATGAATCCAAAATTCATAGTTTGCTTGCAAGGTCAGAAATTACTAAACTTCATTATATACATGTTCAGGTCCACATTGGCCAACTTAAGAATCCCAATTTTAGGTTACTTTGCTCTACATATTTATATTATCCAAGTGCTCTATATGGGGTCGACCTATGAGGGGTAAAAACAAATCATATTTAAAGTTGATTACTTTTCAAAAATTTTATAATAAGGAAACAGGAGTTCTACTCAAAACCACAAAATATTATGGCTAGACATACAACAAACAAAATGTTAGGGCACCTTGGGCTTAAATGTTTACTTTTATCACATATTTTCATCTCAGTCTAACGTTTAATCACACACATACAGGTTGATTCACAAGAGTTGGCACAAATGGATCGAATGAGTGAATGAAAGTATCTATGTGTTACCTATTTGAATACACTTCACACAAATATGAAAATGTCATGCATCAGTCATTTTCCTATAAAAATGTCAAAGTGACATTGCTCTTGTTCATTCCATTTGTGCCAACTCTTGTGAATCGACCTGTACAATGTATGCGTTGGTCCAACACGGTCAAGGGACATTATGGTAGTCTTACTTAAGCGTGACAGTCGGCTTGGGGTACGGGAAGCCGTTGCGAAAGGGCTTGGTGAGCGTGAGCGAGCCGCCGTCGGCCGCCGCCACCGTGCCCTGGTAGCAGCCCAGCGCGCCGCAGCGCACCGACACGCCGTAGCCCTCCCAGCCAGACATGGTCACACGAAGCGCGCTCGCTGTGCACTCCCAAACCACATCACCCAGTCACCACGACGCGTGAACCACTTTAGCTTTGAAATAGCTTGCGTATAGGCACGAACACAGCCACTCACATAGCTCACAACGAAAACGAAAACGGAACGAAATCACACAACAAAGTCGAACGAAGCCGTGGAGCTTTGCCGTGTGGAGTGACAACGCGTTGGTTCAAGTTGGTTGACGTTGACAGAACCTGATTGACTTGACAGCTTGACAGTTAAATGTGTTGTCGAGTCAACTTTTTAACCGTCGCATCTACTCACTCTAATATTTTTCTGTACAGAAAAGTGTATGATTTGTATAGTACGTCAGCTCTAGTCATCGTTCTTCAGTTCTAGTGCCAAACGTACCTGTCTAAAGCGTGTTGAGTTAACGAAAGGGTGACACCAGGTGACACACATAACCCTTTGGTTAACTCGATAGGCTATATTTACGTCAAGTGTTGGTCAAGTGCAAGTCAAGTGCAATGGCTCGGTTTGCACGGCTGATAATGACATTTTGTTGACGTTTGTAGTTAGTCTGTGGTCGACTGTCGTTCGGGACGTCCGGTGTCAGTCTCGAGCCGGAGTTCTAATTAGTTTTGTGCAATTTGCGAAACGAAATTCTGAAACAAAACTGCGGCAAACATCGGGCGGGCGAATAGATCACAAAATAAAGTCCCAGGGCTTCAGCCGTTGAATGCACTCGGGCGGTTCACCTAGCCGATACGGTCCGGTGATATCCTCCTTGATAATAACCAATTATTTCATTTATTCTTAGTACCGAGACGGTTCTAATTATTTTATAAATAGGACAGTTTAATTAAAAGAAAAACCAATGTTCTTTTTTTCAAAACTGTAGCCATTTTATTACACTACTCGGTATACGTGTTTCGCTCGTCGGTCGTTCGTTTTTCCATTGATAATAACAACTGATAGCTCTAAGCGCTAATATTAACAAGCCTGGTAATTACAAAAGAAATCATAATTTTGAAATAAAAATTAAAATAGGTGCGATCTGAAGGCGGTTCGGGATGGTTCGGTCGGGGCTGGTGAAGGAGAACGTGCCGCCGGGGCCCGTGCTGGGCGCGCGCTGGCTGGCGGCGGGCGCGGCGGCGCTGGCGCTGGCGGTGCTGCTGCTGCACGCGCAGGGGGAGCGCCTGCCCGCGCCGGCGCGCCGCGGGGCGCCCCCCGACACCTTCATCGCCGAGATTGCACACGAGCACCTCGTTAACCTCACGTCCATCGGGCCCAGGGTATGCTTTCCGCTGAACAGGTATTGTGTTTCTCATCAGGCCATACGTAAGCGTGTCATGCCCTAATATGGCTCTGCACCTGATCCACTAAAATTATCTATTAAGGTTGATTCATATCTACAGTAGACACTGAGTGTGCCAGATGCGTGTTGTGGCAGACAAGATTATATTCTTCTATGTAAACAGTGTCTATTAACAGATTGAAATCTATTGGAACACGGCTGCAGACACTGACAGTCCCAGAGCGAGCCTGGCCAGTATGCGTGAAAAGAATAATTATTTTGTCAATGTCTGATACGGCATGTGTCTGGTGTCTGGTGGCTCAATGTCTGTCTGTAGATATGAATTGACCTTTAATTTTTTTTTATTGGCTTTCCTTATAGTGATATTGCTGTAACTGTTGTTGCCACCTTGGTACACCATCTTTTTTCCCTTCATCTACTCCATACGTTCACAAAAAGTATTCCGAACATAACAATGGAGGTACTTCCACCAGAACAGTTCAAAGAAAGATTCACTTATCAGTCTACTGATACGGTTCCGCGCTCCGATCAATTTCTTAACTTTTTGTATGTAAAGTAATGTTAGTACGGTGTGGGCAGGTGGCAGGGAGCTACGAGAACGAAGTGGCAGCCGTGCAGGTGGTGCTGGCGGCGCTGCGCGGCATCCAGCGGGGCGCCGCGCCGCACCACCGCCTCGAGCTGGACGTGCGCAGCGCGAGCGGCGCCTTCCCGCTCGCCTTCCTGGACGGTGCGTCCCTCCCCCTGCCAGCGGTGCCAGGTCTACGGAAGCATCCGTAGATCTACGGATTTTAGGCTTTATGTCCAGACCTATGGAGATGCTTGGCTACGGAATTTCAGACAAGCCTCATTTTTTTTTAAAATCACCTACTAGTTTCGCTGATAACTAGCAAAATTTAACAAAACAGAACGAAATGGATGGGAAACCGAAGCGTATGAATAGGAAATTTGTTTTGTGTCAGAATTCTACTTAGTACAATCTATATTGTACATATGATTGTGACAGATTTTCGTTACAATTACGATAAAAAATGGATTGCCAATATTTTTTTGGAATTTGTGCTTATTTTCAATTACAAACTTACTTTAGACACACTCTAATCTACTTTTGAATGGCATTTAAAGGTAGGTAAAGGTGCAGTCGAATCTGACTTGAAAAAAAATCCGTAGAACTACGGATTTTTCTTCAGGTGTATTACGGAATTCTACGGACTTTCGCCTGGACCTGCGGATTTACATAAAATGGATATGGCAACACTGCCCCCTGCCGCGCCTGCATAGACCGCGAGCTGTACCACTACCATGAGTTTACAATGACCATACTCGATAGCGAGTGCGTAAATGTTTTGTATGGAGACTCCGTCACTGTCAACTCATGGTAGTGATCAGAGTTGGGCGTTATTTAGATAATTTCTTATCTAGATAATTATTTCAAATAAAATCATTTCAATTAAATTTATTTGAAGATAAATTCAAACACAAAATAGTGCGTTGACAACTTTTTTATTTAGATAAATTATCTAGATGAAGATAATCAACCTCGTTTGTTATTGAAGTAAGCTTATAATAATAAATGTATACAGATGTCACGTCGGGTCAAACCGTCACACTACACCACTTCTAGTTCTACATGACTGTACTACTGACATTCATCTTTTATTTAAAATCCCAACTAATTTATCTAGATAAAAATGAAACTGACTGATCTAGATAAATTCAAAACAACAAATGACGGATTATTTAGTTACTTCAAATAAAAGATGATTTAGTTATCTTTCCGGTTTTTCGTAAATAGATAATTTTTGGCCAACTCTGGTAGTGGTACCTACTGAGCGCTGTGGTGTCGCAGGGCTTAACAACGTGTACCGCGACGTGCAGAGCGTGGTGGCGCGGCTCTCGGCGCGCGGCGGCCGCCCCGCCCGCCCCGCCCCCACCGCGCGCCGCACCGCGCTGCTGCTCAACTGCCATTACGATACGGTGCCAGACAGCCCCGGTCAGTGCACACGCACACACACACACACACACAGACACGCGGCGGCCGCCCCGCCCGCCCCGCCCCCCCCGCGCGCCGCACCGCGCTGCTGCTCAACTGCCATTACGATACGGTGCCAGACAGCCCCGGTCAGTGCACACGCACACACACACACAGACACGCGGCGGCCGCCCCGCCCGCCCCCCCCGCGCGCCGCACCGCGCTGCTGCTCAACTGCCATTACGATACGGTGCCAGACAGCCCCGGTCAGTGCACACGCACACACACACACAGACACGCGGCGGCCGCCCCGCCCGCCCCGCCCCCCCCGCGCGCCGAACCGCGCTGCTGCTCAACTGCCATTACGATACGGTGCCAGACAGCCCCGGTCAGTGCACACGCACACACACACACAGACACGCGGCGGCCGCCCCGCCCGCCCCGCCCCCCCCGCGCGCCGCACCGCGCTGCTGCTCAACTGCCATTACGATACGGTGCCAGTCAGCCCCGGTCAGTGCACACGCACACACACACACACACACAGACACGCGGCGGCCGCCCCGCCCGCCCCGCCCCCCCCGCGTGCCGCACCGCGCTGCTGCTCAACTGCCATTACGATACGGTGCCAGACAGCCCCGGTCAGTGCACACGCACACACACACACACACACACACAGACACGCGGCGGCCGCCCCGCCCGCCCCGCCCCCCCCCCGCGCGCCGCACCGCGCTGCTGCTCAACTGCCATTACGATACGGTGCCAGACAGCCCCGGTCAGTGCACACGCACACACACACACACACACACACACACACACACACACAGACACGCGGCGGCCGCCCCGCCCGCCCCGCCCCCCCCGCGCGCCGCACCGCGCTGCTGCTCAACTGCCATTACGATACGGTGCCAGCAGCCCCGGTCAGTGCACACACACACACACACACAGACACGCGGCGGCCGCCCCGCCCCCCTCGCGCGCCGCACCGCGCTGCTGCTCAACTGCCATTACGATACGGTGCCAGACAGCCCCGGTCAGTGCACACACACACACACACGCACACAACTCTATACCCGACGCAACCGCAACAACCCCTATATTAAACAAAACGCACATATTTAAACCCCTTCTACACGGTCGGGACCAACCGCCGACCGTCGTGTCGCTCGCGTCGGCCGACAGCGTTCCATACGGTTGGGGCCGACCACGGACAATGCGCTCGCGACCAAGGCCGTTGACATCAACCAAATATCGGTCGGGTCAACCGATTTCTACACTGTCCATTTTTAAATCAACCCGACCAAGGACACGATGGTTGGCGGTTGGTCCCGACCGTGTAGAAGGCCTTTTACTAACCACATCACACGCTCTCAGTACGCCGAGATTCAACACGCAAAAGTTTTATTTCCCAAAGTAACGCATTGCAAAATTTTATTATTACACGGCTTATTCGTTTCGCCAATTAGCCAGTCTGCGAAAAATCGATAGGTAGGCTTGTAAATCACCTTTGATCGCTTGTCAATTTATTATTTAGCATCATTTTGTATAAGAAAAGTTTCTTTTGCCATCATGTTACAAAGTATACACATTACATGTATACGTTCATTGTTTCTGATTCAATAATATCAAACAAAATGCAGGAGCCACGAGGAGTATATTTGGTTTAACTCTGTCAATGTTGATCAAAGGTGTCAAACATGCATCACTAGTAAGCACACTAGCTACCTACTACAGTACCATTATTAACAAATAACTTTTCACCTCACTAGCTCGGAAAGCCCTTTTTGTTTGTTTGACATCTATTGAGAAAATCGCTTTTTATCCACAAGTGAAGAAAGAGTTTTGACATTTGAAGGCAACTTAAGTGATATTTGACAGCTAACAAAACGTAAAACGTTAAAAGTGCTGAATTTTTAACATCACAATTAATGAATTGCATCGAGTAAAAAACACTAAATACAGTCTTACAACTTTATTTTAATTCATAAATATCAGCATTCAACATTAACCTTCATTCTTGTTGTAAAAACGGATAAAATGTTCTGACAGTCCAAGTAAGTCGATGTGCGAACAAAACGCATCCGAAATAATAAAAAAAAACTTAAGTTAAAACGGTATACAATTTAACAGTAATACAGTTTGCTCGTATCTCAAAATCGATAATCTGGCTAATTGAACTTTACTCGATGTGCAATAAAGTTCAGTTTGGTTTATTCATTGATTGGAGATACGAGTTTTTTCAAAGTAGTGACGATATGTCGGTATTGGAATAGTTCCATAAAGACTGGATTTGCTTAGGCTATTTTGCATTATTTTTGATTTTACCAATATTTCTATAAGTACTTCAAAATTATTGTATTGACAAAGAGGTAAATAAATAATAATTGATAGTACAAACCCTTTTTCTTATTTTCCTCGCTGTAGTGAGGTGAAAAGTTTTGTGTTATACACGGGTGAAAAGTTATTTTACGTCTCGTGTGTTGAAGCACTCGCTATCGAAAGAATTCTATTTTTGAACCACTCGCTTCGCTCGTGGTCAATCATAGGATCCTTTCGATAGCTCGTGTTTCAAAATGAACACTCGCAGTTAAAATACAACTTTCCCCCCTTGTATAACAAATAACTATTGTCATTTTTTCACTTTCATCTGTGTAAAACCCATTGTTTCATTCTGCATACATTAAATTCTTAAATTAAAATCCTACTACGCGAAACGCGAAAGTTTGTAAGTATAGATGGATGGATGGATGTTTGTTACTCTTTCACGCTAAAACGGTTTGACGGATTCTGATGAAATTCGGCACACAGATAGTTTATAATCCGGATTAACATATAGGATACTTTTTATCCCGGAAAATTGCATAGTTCCCGCGGGATAGCGATAAACGAATTCTTCGCAGACGGAATCGCAGGCAGCAGCTCGTAACAAATAAAGTAATGTTTTATAGTACATACAAGCTTTGCTTAGTTTAGGACTAGCTAGGTCGACTTGTGGAGGATTGTCCTCTAATATTTATTTATTTAAGTAAACGAAATTTTGTACAAACAGTTAGGATTGGCGTGCCAAGTCCGCGTAGATAGAACAACGAATATTAATCGATGAAAAAACAGGCCAAACGAGAGTCGGACTCGCGCACCGAAGGCTCCGCACGTTCCACCGATTTTTATGAATGATCATAACGAGTTCTCAGCGTCAAGCCCAGTTTAGAACTGCAACGATAATCGTGCCAGTTGCATTACATTGCGGGACTGGAAAGCGAACGAGTTGGATGTGGTCAGTCGAACTCCGCAATGTAACGCAACCCACACGGTTTTTCTTGCAGATCTGAACTGGGCTTTTAGATTGCGGGCGCGTTGCGGGATTAGTTATACCTAATGTGGTGGATTATAAAAGGCCCGCAATGTATCAATGTCCGAATTAAGCATGTATTCTACTCGTCACTCGTATCGTGAAAACCCTCTTAAGCCTCCGGCGTCTGGCTATAAAAAAGGATATTTATTATCAACGTTTGTTTTTTTTATCTTGTCGTAATTTTGTATAAAGTGTCTTAAATTAATCCGGTACATTTCATCGGGTTGTGAGGCTAGTTAATTAGTCTAAGCTACTTAGATGATTTTTCTCGTATTGATAAATCCCGGATTTTGCTAATATCCCGCAAACTTGGGGCGGGGAACCCCAAAGCGCGCGGCCGCCGCCCCGCGCCGCGCCTTTTCCGGCAACGCGACTGATTACCTGCATCTACTCACTTATTTTACATTAGGCTTATGATGGAGACATCATATAACAATCCATCTAAACTCCATACTTAATATTTCAAACTAAATACAAACTGAAACATAGATGCACAGAAAAAACCCAAGAAAAAAGACCAATGCTGGGAATCGAACCCAGGTCCTCAGCGTTCCGTGCTGCGTGCTTACCCCTACACCATCACTGGTCTAGAAGTTAGCGACGAATCTTTCCCATACATCGTACACTTCAGTCTGTTATAATCACATTTAGGCAGTGATAAAGCGCATCTATGTTATGCCCTCTACCGAGAGACTTCAACACTCCTTCCATACCATTCCATACTTAATGTTATAAATGTGAAAGTGCATTTGTTTGTTTGTATGTCCTTCTGTCTTGTCGAAACTGAGCGACTATGGACATAGTAGAAGGGCTGGAGAGTGACATGCTACTTTATACCATGTAATGGGAAAATATCTCAATCCCACTACCCCACTACTACCCTAGGGGCCATCCATAAATTATGTCACACCAATTTCGATCAATTTGGACCCCCCCCCCTTGTCACACTTATTACTATGAAAATCGCAATTATTTTGTTCTAGTGTCACAGATCGCTTGACCCCCCCCCCCCCCTAAATGTGTGACGTAATTTATGGATGGCCCCCTAAGTACCACATTTTAATCTACTTCAGCGGGGGCGAAGCTGTTGGCATCGGCTAGTTACAAATGATTATCTATCTGTAGGTCACTTTTCGACCTTAACTCGTTGACATAGAGTCGAAAAGTGACGAACCTTTTCTTACCCCGACTATACGTAAGTACAGCAGAAAAAAGCCGTACTAAGCCTAGTGACCTCCTCTCTGTCTGTTTGCCTATCTTCGTAAATTGTCTTCTTTCTACAAGGGTAGCAAATAGCAAGGGTATCCGGGATCTGGGGCGAACTTTCGCCTTTGTACTTTTCCTGTTTATCTGTGTTTCCTGTTTATCTATGGCCTCTCGAGCAGAGAGTGGGTTCCATCCCAGGCTCGCACCTCTGAGTTTTTCGAAATTTACGTGCGAAATCACATTAAAATCTACCGTGACATGAGCTTTACGGTGATGGAAAACATTGTGAGGAAATCTACACACACCTGCGAAGAAATTCAATGGCGTGTGTGAAGTTTCCAATCCGCACGGGGCACGCGTGAAAACTATGGCCCAAGCCCTTTCAATTTGGTAAAAGGCCTCTGCTCTGCATTGGAACGTATACATATAGACTATGGGATGATGATGACGATGATGATTATTGCAATTAAAAAGGTCAGTTAGGCCTTGATACTATTAGCGCGCTCGCCCCGCGTGCCGTGTGCTCTAGGGGGCTACTATCAAATTGGAAGTTATCGCGCCGTCCCTGTCACTCTTCTATTTAAACTATTTGCGTAAACGGAACGGCACGAGGCACGACGCTAAGTTCGAAAATCGAATTCGGAAGTAGGTATGAGGCTGTTCGCGCGGGAAACTCGTGCCTTCAGCAGCTGCACTTAATTTGCGGCTGTTAGCGCTTCGTGCGCTATTGATTCGATTAGCAGCTGTTACAGTTCTTGCTGTACCTATGTACTTTGATGCAAGGTGAACAATACGCACAGACTCAAAGCTAATTAAAATACCACACAGATGAAATATCGCTGACGATCTAAAATTTGAATGCAAGTAGAGCTCCAGTAGGTATCAATCCCAAAAAGCATTGTAAAGGTGGCATACCCGCCCGACAGAAGTAATTAACGCAGGTGTACTCGACTTGAACCCGCGGGTCACATGCGGCTGATGCGGCCAGGCCCGCCAAGCTTTAGTTAGTAGGTACGCCTGGCCGGGATAAAATGATCCCTTAATCTAGATTATATCGTGCCTAATTATCTAGTATCGTAATTGCTCACTCGCATCACGCTACTCGCTAGTTAAAGAATGGCAATACATTTTCTTTACAACAACGCAAGGCAGGGTGAATGAGCATTTACTGGGTAAGCGTGCTCCATCGTAGGCCTCGTCTTCGCTTTCCATCAAGCGGGATTATCGGTCAAACGCAAGCCTAAGTATACGCAAAAAAAATTAGAAAAAACCGGCCAAGAGCGTGTCGGACACGCACAAGGTAGGGTTCCGTAGCCATTACAAAAAAATCAAGTAATATTTTTCTAAGGATTTCGTATGTGTACGGAATCATCCAAGTTTAGGTATGTTTTATACCTTAGGCTACTATTTACTCTTAAACTACAAATATTTTCCAAGCAATCTGAGCCGCTATAATTTTCCTAGTAAATTTGATATATTTACTACCATTCTGAATTTTTTCAAATTTTTCCACCTAACAGTTTAGATTTTAGAGGGGGGGGGGGGGACGCTCGATTTTAATGAAAATTTTCACTTTAAAGTTCAATATTTCGCAAACAGATCACTGAATAGAAAAATCATGTTAGCAACCCCGCAATGGTTTTAAAAGACCTATCCAACGATACCCCACACTATAGGATAAGTCGAGAAAAAAAAAATCACCCCCCTTTACGTCTATGGGAGGTACCCTAAAAAAAATTTTTTTTTTATTTTTTATTTTATTACTTTGTTGGCGTGACTGATATGTATATTCATGCCAAATTACAGCTTTCTAGTACTAACGATCTCTGAGCTTAGCCGCGGACAGACAGACAGACAGACAGACGGACAGACATGGCGAAACTATAAGGGTTCCTAGTTGACTACGGAACCCTAAAAACAACACGAAAGCCAAAGACAGAGTGTGTCATAGCGTTTGTAAATTGGACTCTGGCTCAGCATAATGCTGAGGCGTTTATAGCACCCCAGCGCTGATTTTGAACCAGCACCGTCGGTTCGTGTTCAGTTCTGCTGGTTCTACACCAAGTGCCTTGTCTGCGGGCAGCAGGCCGCGGCCGGCGCGCCCACCGCGTGACCCTCTTATTGATTGATTAAAGAAACAGATTGACCCAATCACGGTAATAGAAAACAAGCGATCAATTCGTCCGCGGCCTATTTATTTATGGCTATATTTTTCCGTTTCATTGAGATTTAAATTCCATTGCGATGTGATGGGTAGGTACTTGGTGCGACGTCGCTGTCGCACCCGCGGGTTGGCTCGCGGGAGCGGTCGAGCGGCCAAGTAACAACTTTGATAATTATTGACTCGAGGCTTTTAAAAAATTAATAAATAAAATAAATAAATATCACGGGACAATTCACACCAATTGACCTAGTCCCAAAGTATGCTAAGCAAAGCTTGTGTTATGGGTACTAAGCAACGGATAAACATACTTATATAGATAGATACATACTTAAATACATATTAAACACCCAAGACCCGAGAACAAACATTCGTATTTTTCATACAAATATCTGCCTCGACACGGGAATCGAACCCTGGACCTCAAGCTTCGTAGTCAGGTTCTCTAACCACTAGGCCATCTGGTCGTCTGGTCGTTTAAGGCTGGATTTCACCAAACTTTTATTCCGAGATTAACGCTTACTCTCAGATAGTAATGCCAAACCGCCATAGTGATTTGACATTACTATCTGAGAGTAAGGGTTATTCTCGGAATAAAAGTTTGGTGAAATCCAGCCTAAATAGTAGATTGTTTAACAAGGGACTAAAACAAGTCATAATGACACAAGATATTTAGCCACCCGAGCACAGCGAGGGTGGCTATAATTCGCGTGTCATTATGATTGTTTAGTCTCGCGTTAAACACTCTACTTTTCACTTTGAATGCGAGGAAAAAAAACGACCGCGTTTCATACAAAATTACAATACTACTTTTTTACAACGAACGCTCAATACGAATAATGGACATCTGTTCTAAATTCAAATACTATATGTGTACTTAGCAAAAAACTTTATCCCGCGGTTTTTTTTTCTTTTATATAATTAATTTGTAAAGTGTCTAGTGACGCTTTAAATGCTTGCATATTCAGCCAACAGATTCAAACTAGAAAACTATTTTAAAACTAATTGGACTAGAGGTCTGCATAATAAAAATATTTCATCCTTAATATAATTAAATAGATTAATATTCATAATCACTCATTTATCATGTTTCACGAAATTAAATCTTTTTATTTTAAACATTATTGCACAGTTGTCATTTTGAGGTTATTTCCACGCCCTTAAAGGCTTCCACAGACCGGAGCACGAGGCATGCGCGCGATGTCACGGAGCGTCTGCAGCGCACTTCGGTCTGTGGAAGGCTTTACAATAGTCCCAATATGCCCAGTCACTGAAAATGGCGATAATCCTCGATTCACAAACACCGTGTTTGGCAGTCTGAACAGTTTCCAAAGTAAATTAAAAATAAATTACTTTAATCCCTAGAGATCAAAAAAGAGCTTTAGTCCCGATATGCAGAGAGTAAAGTAACATTTTAAGAGCATGAGAAGTGAAAAAATCTTTATTTATTCCGGAAGTCTTTGTCAGTTGCAACTAGGGTTACCATATGTAAATAGAGGGATGCCTGTCTATGGTACCTAAAATGCCTGATTTTTTCAGAAAAATGCCTGTCTAAAGCAAAACGCTGTGAGTAATAAGTAAAAGCCAACAGATAATAATGAAGAAGGATGTGATTTTTAAAAATGCCTGTCTCAGACCAATGCCGGCCGCACGCCTGTCTAAACCTTAAAATGCCTGTCAAATGCGGCAAACGTCTGTCATATGGTAACCCTAGTTGCAACAGGCCTTAACTACAAAAACCTAGTTACCATACAGCTAAAAGTCAAAAAGTACCGCTCGAGCCAAGAGGGACACGTTTGTACTCGAAGTCGAAATGTTTGTGATGACTAGTTGGTCCCAAAGGAAGATCAGCGCCGTTTTTGCTTATTTGGGACCATTTTGTGACACGCGCATGTTATCACATTATTGTTTTTATACGTTGTCTGCTTAGGTTAGGTTGTCTGTCACAAAGAAATGTTTTCTTTCTTTTCTTTCTTTAAATCACACAGACCGCCAAAGCAGCACGCCGCGTGTTTCACAATAGCACAGAATATATAATAGTACTGACGTTGGTCGCGCTCAACGAACGGCGCGGCATTCACTTTCCGCAGCTATCTCTTTCTATCCCTTTTTGCGATAGTCAGCCCCACAGAAATATATCGAGATAGAAGGAAAGAGTTCGGCAATTTGTAGCGAGACCGAGCCTGTAACATCCTGCGTAGGTACTTTGACGTCACGAGTGTAATTTAGTGATGGGAAACATAAGCCGCGCGAAAACAATTCAAAAGCATCGATTCACAGATCGATTGGAAAACGGCACCGATTCTATGAACCGGCACCCCCACCGCACCGCGCCGCGGCCCCGCCGCTGTCAGTCACAAACAAAAACAGTCGGATAACAACATTAGAAGCGGGAGGTTGCGTGCGCGCTGCGCGGGGAAGTCCAAACATCGGACCACAGAAATATATCTCGATTCGTTGTGAAAAGAAGTAAGTACATACCTTTATTCGTGTAATGACAAACAATTTACTCGTATATAATTTTTCACTCAATTATATTACGCAAGTTATTGTAGGTGCATTTTTATCGATTTCAAATATCGATTAGAATCGACAGAGGAAATGATAACTATTTTCGACAGAGGAAATGAGAAAGCTCAGAATTTTAAATGAAAAGAGTCGGATAAGCTGTACTGATTAGTCGTCGGTACTTTGATTGGCCAGCAAAGGTGTCTTCGTGGAAATGTATAGAACAAATCCTGCTGTTTTTTGCAGGAAACCATTTTTTACGACCAGTTGCTTCAATCCATTTATTTTTAATATGAGGATTATTCGGAAAACTGAAACAATATTGCAATATAGAAGTAACCATAACCTGTTTGTTAATAATATTTGCTTTGCACTACGTACATTATATATGCAGCTACATAATAATATAAAAACGTAATTATCATTACTTCTGCTTTCAAAATCGATTTTAATCGATTAAGAACTGCGATAGTGTACTGTACAGCACTATTCTTACTTTTGACAGAAAAAATGATAAATCGACCTTGAACGAGACTCGACCAAGAATATTAAATAAAAAACTGGATATTGCATGCCGAACATTCCTTTGAAGCCAGAAAAAATGACCTTGAATTACGTCACGCCGATCTTGCATCTCTGTCTTTAGGGTGTCCATAATTAAGCATACATTAGGAATATCCCGCGGAATTTGACATACTTTTATACAACAGATTGTAATTTATTTTGTAATTTATTAAATTCAACCAATTTCAATTCAATTCAATTTTTAGGGTTCCGTACCTCAAAAAGAAAAAACGGAACCCTTATAGGATCACTTTGTTGTCTGTTCGTCCGTCTGTCGAGACCCTTTTTCTCAGGAACGCGTGGAGGTATCAAGCTGAAATTTAAATCAAATACTCAAGTCTACTGTACTGTCCCTTGGAGCTCTGAAAAATCAAACTTCTAACCCAACGCAATCAAAAGATACCTACAGTCATTTGCCGAAAATTTTCGACACTCGCAAGGGATACTTCCCGTGAACTTAGAATCTTGAAATTTGTTACGAAGCAAGATCTTATAGCACAGATAAAGGAAAAATTGCAAGCATAAATTGCAAGCAGAAAGCACAAAATTTTTTTTTTCCGTGTGTCTATATCAGTAACCAATCTACAATGATCCCACACTGCGCACATTTTGCTTAGGAACAGGGGTCTGCTAAGACTGGATGTTCATAGATACATATAAATTTGTACGGAACCCTCGGTGCGCAAGTCCGACTCGCACTTGGCCGGTTTTGTTATTAAATTTTTATTCAACCGTTTTATCATGAAAGTGAGCATCCATTCTCACAAACTCAAGTAAAAGGTACCAATTTTTTTGTCAGTCGTCAATATAAGGTCCATTTCTGGTTGCATTTCTATGCCACTCTGCAGTTACTCGGCCTTACTGATATCCGGCAAAAGGTTACCTTTTACCTGAGGACGCTACAAATACTTACTGCAAAACATAAAGGAAGTATTTGTCAATGGAAAAAAATAATAAAATACTAGGACGTTACAACAGTTTCTTTATTTTCTACACATGTGAGAATAATATTGTTTTGTACTGAGTAGGCGTCCCGGCCTTTCTGGGTCATAGTCATAATCTTCAGGCTTAAAATGCAAGCTGCAAATTGTCAAACGCTCTACACCTTTCCCTATATCGGTACAATCGACAGCCAATTCTGCCTCCTTCTTTCATCTTTTGGAAAACTGCAATGTAAAATATTATTCATGTTAATTGTAAAGACACAAACAATAAACATGTTATTATATACTGTGATATGAATTATGAAGATAGAAACCGTACCAAGTTGATAGATTTAGCTCCATTCAATACGAATAAATACCATGCATGAAAAAGGATTGGTCACCCTAGTTGTAAAACCACACATTCTTCAATTTTTCATTTAAGGTCATGTTTAACTCCAAATAAACAAAATATACTTCTAACTTAACATTATAAACCTATTCGTGGGGTTTTTGAATAAAAACTAACAAAGCTTAGAAGCAAAATATAGGAAATTTGATTGCCACTAAGATTTATGAACATTTTCGTAAAATAAGTACTCACCTGTGAAGTTTTATGTCGGATTTCGGCCTCCAATTACTCCTACAATGCTTTACTATGCAATACATAGCGCATAACCCAAGTAAATCGACGAAAAACGTTTATTTAACGTAAAAATCCTCTGAAATTGGTGAATGACTTCTGACAATTCTGACGTGATTCTGACATATCGGCCATTTAGTGCTGCCATAGTACGCAGGAGGTGCATACCGGTGAAATGAGGATTTTGACTGGGTTCTTTTTTTTGTATAATACAAAGAAAACTAAGTAAATTTTATTGCAGAAAGTATTATAAGAAAAATATAAATTTCTGTTGAAATTAGCTTAAAGTAAATTAATTAGGTGATGCCGGATAATGCGTATTTCTAAAAAAAATAAGGTTTTTTTATAAATAACCTGGCAATATATCACAGTGTTGAAAAGAGATAGAACATAGGAGCAAAGGTGAATGAACCTGGCTTCAACTCATAGTTCGGCAGGCAACATCCAGTTTTTTATTTAATATTCTTGGACTCGACAGTTTGAATAGCATATTTTTACATCGCTGGTTTTGAACGCACGCCATGTCTGGCTCGTCAAATTAAAGCCGCAATGGAAAGCTAGCGTGGACACACAATCGCCCGCTAGTGTTCTGATGAAAATAATATAATAAATCATTTTTTAATTAATAACAGATATTTTAGGACAAATAGTACTTGCCGATGAAAGGAAATAACTGGATCAACAGCTCCAACTTTATTGGCAGTGTATGAACAAGTAATTATTGAACAACGAGTCATTTTGTTTTTAAAATCTGACGTCGCACGCAGACCGCGGTCGGGAGCAGACTGAAGTTCGCGGCGAGCATTGGGGCTTATAAACACCATTTGGCCAGTCGACGTACGTAAACTCTTTCCTTCTATCTCGATATATTTCTGTGGTCAGCCCTGTGCATCTTACGCACACATTGACGCGTGTACAGACGTCGTCGTGCTTGTGTGGATTCAGGAACGCGTGTTTTGTGCGTCGTGTCCGCCGTCTGACAATAGGTATGTTGTGTGCATTTTGCGTATTGTAGATTTTGTCATTGGTTACATTTTCATTTTACGTTTCGTGCATTTTGCTCAGAAGCGGTTGGCAGTAGCGATGCAGTTTGAATATAGTCTGTCTGCAATGACCCTTGAATCGAACCCGTCCAAATGGAACCTTTATCTTACCAAAATCAAGCTCATTTTATTTGTCTACCTCTAACCTCTACAATATGCTTGTCGAATGACGTAAATGAATGAATGACAAGGTGCTGTGGTGGCCTTGGAATCAAATTGATTGACTGCGTTACCCATTTGTCTCATACCCACCCAAGGTGTTTTAAAATGAATTCAGCATATTTCAGCAGGTGGCTGGGTTGTTTAGACTGAACGTCCGAAAAGCTCGATATTCAAAATGTACCGCGGCAAGGCCGTGACTACATTTTAAACAAAAATTCTGATGAAAAGCCTTCTGGTGTGTTCGTTCAGTTTCAGTCAGCACAACTATATGCTAAAATATTCTAAATTAGTAAAATTCATGACACAGCGTTATTAGAGTTCGCCGGAGCTCTGTATTCCGAATATCAGAAATACAAATTAGAATAGGTACAATAAAATATTTTTCTCAAAAATATCTGTAAAAGTTGACATTATTCTTTACATATCAGAACGTGAAGTGCATAGTTTATGGTAAGTAAAAAAATTAAAAAGTTAAAAACATTGCAGGCTCGATAAACTCGACAACAATGTCGCATACAAATTTCATTATTGTCGAGTCTCAAACTTTTTAAAAAGTTAAAACGGCCATGGTGATAAGTTGGCACTATTCGTATACAGCCTATTCAAATGGCCGGTATCAGTTGTTTTGTTGGAACTCCAGACTTTTTTTATTGTGTTTGAAACAGCTTGTGGTGTTTTCGGTAGTAAAATACACCTGCAGTTTTTTTTTTAATGGAAAAAGGCGGGAAAGGGTTTAATGACATTAGATTTTAAGTGATTTGCAATTCTTTGTACCTATTAAAGTTAAGAAAAGTTTATTCTATTTTTATTCCTTCACCATTTTTGAGAAAAGCTTTATATTAGTCTCGGCTGGAATAGCAATTGCTGGCTTCGTATTAGTTAAACGGACTCGCAAGCTCGTCCGTTTAATACTCATACTCAGCCAGCGATTGCCTACTTCCAGGCCACGACAATAATGTACTATTACATTACCTACTGGCACCATTGACTTGAGTTGCTGAGAGCATTCGTTTAAATACCGATTAGAAGTGTTCATTGTCAGCCTAAACATGGATAATGATTGAAACGACCCGAGGTATTGTTACTTTTATTTTTTCCGTTTAGACTTTAAACTAGAATAAGTAAAAGTATAAGTATAAGTGTGTGTCGTAAACGTGATTTGGCGATGTAACAAACAACCAGTCATCTACAAGTTAAGTATGAAGTATCTTTTTCTATTTATTTTTTTCAACTTCATTTTTTTATATTACTTTTACGGTCATCCCGTGAAACCATATATTTCAAACTAAATACAAACTGAAATATAGATGCACAGAAAAAACCCCAGAAAAAAGACCAATGCTGGGAATCGAACCCAGGTCCTCAGCGTTCCGTGCTGCGTGCTTACCCCTACACCATCACTGGTCTAGAAGTAAGCGACGAATTTTTCCCATACATCGTACACTTCAGTCTGTTATAGTCACATTACGCAGTGATAAAGCGCGCATCTATGTTATGCCCTCTACCGAGAGACTTTGACATTCCTTCGGAGCTAACCGCTCACCTGGACCAAGAGATGGCGCTACTAAGCCAACTTTTACAAGTTAAGTACTTAACTTAAAGTTGGCTTAGTACTAACGGCGTAGTAATTATAGTTACTGAGATAGGGTCACTCGGAATCGAATATATAAATCCCGTATTTTCCCTTTCCCGTGGGAATTCCCAAAAATCCTTCCTTAGTGGATGCCTACATTAAATAAGGTATCTATGTGCAAAATTTCATATCTCTAGGTCCAGTGGTTTAGGCTGTGCGTTGATATATCAACAGTCATTTAGTTTATTTAGACATTTCAACCCCATCGCACCCTATCCAGGGAGATGGTATTTTATGTCTGCCACGTCGGATTTTAAAACCGTTGTTGTTTTCATAACCAGCGACCCGATAAACCATAGAAACAACACCCATGTTGATTTTCAAACTTTGTTACCCCTTTCCCCCCTTTTAGGGGTTGGATTCTCAAAAAACCTGAAACACGTGTTTACTCATTTATCATTAGGAGTACTTCTGTGAAGTTTCGAATAAAATAGTTGAACTAATCTTGTTTCCCCATACAAACTTTGGACCCCCGTTTCACCCCCTTAGGGAGTGAATTTTGAAAAATCCTTTCTTAGTGCACCCCTAGACCTTATAAGGAACCTACATGCCAAATTTGGAATCTCTAGGCCCAGTGGTTTGGGCTGTGCGTTGATATGTAAGTCAGTCAGTCAGTTTCTTCTTTTATATATTTAGATTTAATCTCACCGAGAATTATATCCTCGCACAGCGGCGCCGCTGAGCGAGGAAAACACCAATATGATCGGTTATTCACTATTTAATTTTCCTAGTTTGCTTAACCTTGCATTATTTATTGGTGAATTTTTTCCTTTCACATTGTTGGTGGGTGCGCAGCCTCAAAATAAAATGCGACTGGATAGAGAGAAACATCCAGTCCCGCCTCGACGTCCGTGAGTCGTGAGCTCTAGGCCTCGGTCGTTCTGAGCCGCCACCCGCCGCGTCTACATGCTGTGTTCGTCAATGTTCGGGAGTGGTCGTTCGGGATGCCGCACGCGGCGGGCGAGAACGACCACTCCCGAACATTGACGAACCGAACACGGATGCGGTGCGGCTGGCGGGTCAGAACGACCAAGGCTGAGGTGCGGCGTGCCGCAGGCGGCAGCGACGACGGCGCGGGGTGCGCGGTGCTGCTGGAGACGCTGCGCGCGCTGGCGGGCGGGCGCGACCCGCTGCCGCACGACGTGCTGCTGCTGCTGAACGGCGCCGAGGAGAACATCATGCAGGTAAGGTTGCCATCCGTCCGGGTTTCTCCATCGGGGCTCCATTTGTAGTCCGGAGGCCGCGCGTATTGTCTAACGCTTCTGACGCTTGCCTTCGCTTTCACCGTCTCTTTCTGTCATCATCTTGTACCGTTTGACAGAAAGAAATAGTGATTGCGAAGGCAACAATTAGCCTGCTGTTGTACCTAGTAGTTAGATTGTAGTTCCGCTAGTAGTGGTACAGATTAAAATAAAACAAACACAAAAAAAGGATGACGTGTCCGGTTTCTGAGCTCCAAAATCCGGGGATCGTACGCTTTTATGTCCTGGTTGCTGAATTTGAAGTGGGTGACAGACGTACGAGCTATAAAGTCGTGAATTTAAAAAGTCGCGAACTGACTCTGCTCGGCGTCAGTGACACACGTTAAAGTTTGCTCAAAACACTCCTGACTGCGCAAACAAAATGGCGGCTCGCGACTCGCGGTAGTGACAGACAGGCGGGCTACGAGCAAATTTCAAACATGTTGGATCTTCGACAAGCTCACTCGGCAATTTTAAAGTACGCATACTTAGACTGACATACAGGCGAGTAAAGTCGTCGAGCCGTAAGTACACGAAGTCACTCGGCCGTCTGTCACCCTCGCCCACTATAGAGATGGCAACCGTACATGCAGGCCTCGCACGCGTTCGTGACCGCGCACCCGTGGGCGCGCGCCGCCCGCGCCTTCGTGAACCTGGAGGCGTGCGGCGCCGGCGGGCGCGAGGTGCTGTTCCAGGCGGGCCCGGGACTGCCCTGGCTGCTGGCCGTGTACGCGCGCAGCGTGCCGCGCCCCTTCGCCTCCAGCCTCGCGCAGGAGCTCTTCGAGAGCGGCCTCATCCCCGCCGACACTGACTTCCGCGTCTTCCGCGACTTCGGGAACCTCTCCGGTGAGTACGCGCAGGGGCCGAGCGGGGTGGCACGTACTATCCGATAATTAGACCCCTGATGCGATAGATGGCACCGCTTCCGATGCCTTATTATTACAAAATGTGGCGGTTTATTTATTTATTTATTTATTTATTTATTTTATTTTCGGAGAACCAACAGCTACAAATTACAGAGTAGGTTAAACATGTAATAACATAGGAGCCAATTATAGGATCTCACAAATAGAACCAAGAAAAAAAAAATAAGAAAGAAAGTACGCGAACAATCGCAAAGTTGTGCCACACAAATTTTGATACAAAAAGATATCAGAACTAATCTCTATACAAAAATAAAACATATTAGTAAAAAGCAGTCATTACCTAGTACCTAAACACGCTCAATCAAACCACCACCCTTAAGGGAAATAGGTGGATAGTATCTTTTTGACCTATTAGGGGTATTAAAAGATATACTGGGCAGCAGTTCGGGACAATCAACCTTACCGTTGGTGATACTAAGGCCATAAATGATATCCGCTATCTCACGACACTTGTGCAACGGGATAAGGTGATGCCTCTTACAAAGGGTGCAGTAATCAGATGAACTATATGGAATCTTTAACTTAAAACAGAGAAACTTTATAAACTTTTTCTGTACACGCTCGATCCTATCAATATATGTTTGATAGCAGGGATTCCAAATTTGGGACGCATATTCAAGTTTGCTTCTGACATATGAACAGTATAAAATCTTAAGAGTTTTAGCTCTAGTGAAATTCAATGAGCTGCGCATAATAAACCCAAGCATCTTCAAAGCACCAGCAACAATACCATCAATATGTACATCGAACAATAGCTTCGAATCATGAACAACACCTAGATCTTTCATAAAAGGCAATCTTTGCAGCACAATACCCTTTAAACTATATACCGTTGGAATTAAATTACGCTGCCGAGAAAAGGTCACTGTAAAGCACATAGATGGATTCAAATCTAGCTTGTTAATGCGGCAATATTCATAAAGGCGCGCAAGGTCGGACTGGATAAGCAAGGAGTCAGCTTCAGACTTAATTTTGGCATAAATGTTCATGTCATCAGCGAAACATAGTAAATTCGAAAATATGCAGCACTTGTTAATATCATCAACAAAGATATTAAACAGCAGGGGCCCGAGCAAGGAGCCCTGGGGGACACCGCTTGGGATAGGTACCCAACCAGACATGTAATTATTGACAACTACAGCCTGTGACCTATTATCAATGTAAGATGAGAACCATCTCAGCAAGTCTCCATGGATTCCCATTTTATATAATTTTGAAATAAGTACTCCGTGATCAATTCTATCAAATGCCTTACTGTAATCGGTATAGATAACATCAACCTGGAAACCGTTGTCCATCCCTTCTGTGACGTAATCATTAAGCAGTACTAGGTTAGATACAGTAGAACGATGCCTAATAAAACCGTGTTGATTGGAACTAAAACTATGTCACAAAGCACTAAAAACTTGATTATATACTATTTTTTCCATTACTTTAGATATTATACATAGTTTAGATTTAGGTCTGTATGTATCTACATCAGTTTTAGGGCCCCTTTTATGAACCGGTGTTATAAAGGCAGATTTCCAAATTAATGGCACGTAACATTCAGAGAATGAACGCTCAAACAGTAACGCTATAGGCCGCACAACACTTTCAGCGCAATTAATCAAAAATTGAGGCGGTAAATCATCAGGACCTGCAGATTACAAAATGTGGCGGTTATCAAACTCTCTTCCGATCCAACCACGCAAAGGTTGGAACGCTGCCAACTTCTTGTACATTCTTACACATTCACACTCCGACATAGCTCCAGGCATCGCCACCTGGTTAAGGTTTCGAGATCGCTTTGGATACGGATGGCGTGGGTGGGACCGATCTGTTTGGCAAGCCTCGAGGAAGGCCTATGTGAACGTCTTTCGGCTGAAATGATGATGACATTCACACTCTTACACACAATTTGTTCTCGTCAACATCAACCAAAGATATAGATTCGAGATCCTAAATTGGACCATTGGATTGGGAGATGTAACACAGAGCGCGCGGCACGCGTCTGTTGCAGGCGTGGACCTGGCGTGGAGCGCCAACGGCTACGTGTACCACACGCGGCTGGACACGGCACAGCGCGCGCCGCCCGAGGCGCTGCAGCGCACCGGCGAGAACGTGCTGGCGCTCGTGCGAGGTGGGTGCCGGTGCCGGTGTAACACAGAGTCTGCTGCACACGGCACAGCGCGGCATTAGTAGTAATACCACGGCGGAGTAGCGTTTTTCCCAATAGGCTACTTTCCTAACTAGTCAGTCTTTTAGATTATCAAAAAATATTGGACACGTATTTTTTAATTTATTGAATCAGGCGTTACTTTGCGGAGGTCCATATTAATGAACTAAAACAATTACTTTGCTCACCCGCGACCTTACAATAGTTACGTTTATGCAAGAAATGTGCGTTCATGCAGTTCCTCCACCTCCACACTGTACGAACACACACAAATCACATAAACCCAACCATCACCACCACCAAGCTACACTGACGCGTTTCGAACTCAACCAGAGCTCATCTTCAGAGTTACCACAACCGTATGCTATGCTACCAAACGTTAAACTAACAAACCAAAACAAATGTTTTAACTTGTCACTGTAACTTCTCAAGTACCCACTTTATTTTTCTTACTCTCAAACTACCCCACAAAAATTAACTTTTATTGACATATTTAAAACTACCTTGAATTTTTTTGTTTATTTATTTATAAGGCATATTTAATTAATACTAACTGTTCAAATTCGACCCAAGCCGCAGTAAAGGAGAAGATACTAAATTTACCTGTTCATTAATAATAGACCCCATAGTGTTGTACCTAATTATTTCCATGCATTCCAGAGCATCCAGACGCAACCCCTTGCCGCAATAATGTAACACTTCATAAGAATCTGAATCTAACAATGAATGATTTGATTCCAACAAATGTTTTGCAAAATTCGATCTATCTGGATGCTCATTCCTATATGCCGAAACATGCTCTTTAAATCTAGTATTAAAACTTCGGCCTGTCTGTCCTACGTATATCCCATTGCAGTCATTACAAGTAAGCTTGTATACCCCCGATCTAGTTCCCTTATCTACCTGTTCTTTGTGGTTACATAGAAAAATACCAATATGGTAGTTAAAAATACCAATTCCACAGAGTGTATTTATTGTCAATATAACCGAATTAAATTCTTTGAGATCTATTCAGGAGAAAGTGTATGATAATGATTTAGTGGTGACAAAGGCAGACAAAGGAAGTTGTATTGTTTTATTGGATAGGTATCAATATAATCGGAAAGTTTTAGATATCGTTCAAGGGGACGGTTTTACAGTTTTACGTAAGGACCCTACAATTACATTTCACAAAGATCTAAAGAGACTAATAAAGGGTTCTTTGTTTGCCTTTGAAACCGAACAACAAAAGAATTTTGTAATTCCCATGAATCCGCAGGCGCCAATTCTATATGGATTACCTAAAATTCATAAAGATGATGTGCCTGTTCGTCCAGTTGTCACATACGTGAGTGCTCCAGCATATAAATTGGCGAAGAAATTAAATAGTATTATTCGTGTGAAGGCTTCCTTTAAACCTTCTTATAGTTTAAAAAATGGTTTAGATTTGGTTAGTAAAATTAAGGACATCAGCATACCGCCGAATGCAACGTTGCTTTCTTTGGATGTAGACAGTTTATTTACTAACGTACCATATAGTGAGACACTAGAAATTCTAAAAGACCACTTAGAAAGGAAGCGGTTGCATCCGGGTGAAGTTTGTGAATTAATAGATTTGGTAACTTTATGCATGAAACAAAATTATTTCCGGTTCAATGGTCTTTATTACTTACAGAGTGATGGTTTAGCTATGGGTTCACCTCTGAGTCCTTTAATGGCAGATATATTTATGGATCATTTTGAGAATCAGTATATTGTGGGTAATAGTAATATTGTGTACTATTTTAGGTTTGTTGATGATTTGATCCTATGCTGGAGAGGGAGTATGAGACAGCTTGACGTGTTTATTAATGGTTTGAATAACAAGCACGTAAAGATAAGGTTCAAAAAAGAATTGGAGGAAAATTGTTCGTTGAACTTTTTGGATTTAACGATTTCAAAATTAAATGGTAAACATCAATTTAAAATATACCGTAAGCCCACGTACACAGATGCTGTTATACCAGCATCTTCTAATCATCCGTGGCAGCATAAACTGGCTGCTTTCCATTGTTATGTTAATAGATTGTTGACTGTGCCTCTTTCTAAGGAACATTATGATTTAGAGTTGAGTACTATTTATCAGATAGCGATCTCAAATGGTTATACAAAATCAATGGTAGATAGTTTAGTTCAAAAGAAGCAGGCACGGTTAGTAAATAGCATGCTTTACGCTGCGTTACCTTCTCAGTCTACTAACAAATATAGATCTAGCATCTCTTACGTCGGGGGTTTGTCTGATAAGATTTATGGCATTTTAAAATCAAACAATATTAATGTTGCCTTTAAGACTAACAACTCTTTGTACTCTAGGCTATGTAACCACAAAGAACAGGTAGATAAGGGAACTAGATCGGGGGTATACAAGCTTACTTGTAATGACTGCAATGGGATATACGTAGGACAGACAGGCCGAAGTTTTAATACTAGATTTAAAGAGCATGTTTCGGCATATAGGAATGAGCATCCAGATAGATCGAATTTTGCAAAACATTTGTTGGAATCAAATCATTCATTGTTAGATTCAGATTCTTATGAAGTGTTACATTATTGCGGCAAGGGGTTGCGTCTGGATGCTCTGGAATGCATGGAAATAATTAGGTACAACACTATGGGGTCTATTATTAATGAACAGGTAAATTTAGTATCTTCTCCTTTACTGCGGCTTGGGTCGAATTTGAACAGTTAGTATTAATTAAATATGCCTTATAAATAAATAAACAAAAAAATTCAAGGTAGTTTTAAATATGTCAATAAAAGTTAATTTTTGTGGGGTAGTTTGAGAATAAGAAAAATAAAGTGGGTACTTGAGAAGTTACAGTGACAAGTTAAAACATTTGTTTTGGTTTGTTAGTTTAACGTTTGGTAGCATAGCATACGGTTGTGGTAACTCTGAAGATGAGCTCTGGTTGAGTTCGAAACGCGTCAGTGTAGCTTGGTGGTGGTGATGGTTGGGTTTATGTGATTTGTGTGTGTTCGTACAGTGTGGAGGTGGAGGAACTGCATGAACGCACATTTCTTGCATAAACGTAACTATTGTAAGGTCGCGGGTGAGCAAAGTAATTGTTTTAGTTCATTACGTATTTTTTATTTTGTCAATTAAACAAAAAATTACGAAGATATGGCGCGTTGAAGTTTCGCGTGACGTCACTTGTTCCTACACTTTGTATGAGCGTTTTAGGAACAAGTGACGTCACGCCTCGTCACGCGGAACTTCAACGCGCCATATCTTCGTCATTTTTTGTTTAATTGTCAAAAGAAAAATTACGTGTCTAATATTTTTTGATAATGTAAAATACGGACTAATAAGAATTATTATTTTTTTACCTAGGAAACATCCCTATTCTTCTGTGTGCTTTTGGCCCTTCGGACCGATGAAAACTTAACATTTATTTTGGGGAAATGATCTAATCAGTCTGACGCAGGCGTGTTGGCGAGCGGGCGGCTGGGCGGCGCGGCGGGTGGGGCGGGGGCGGACGAGGCGGGCGCGCCGGTGTTCTTCGACGTGCTGGGGCTGCGCGTGGTGCTGCTGGGCGCGCGCGCCGCCGCCGCCGCCGCGCTGGCGCTCGTGGCCGCCGCGGCCGCCGCGCTGCACCTGCACGCCACCGCCGCCAGGGACCAGCGTGAGTCAGACGACCTATATATAGCTTCACTTTCATGAGTAGCGGCCGATGCGACAGTCTCGCGTGGCTGATGCTGAGGTTCTATTTTCTTGACGTGTCGTATCACTTTATTAGTTTGACATGTCATTCATGAATGCCCGGAATAACATTGGACTCAAAAGGGAACCCTGAGAGACCCCCATAAGAATATTAACATTTTGATTCAAGGCGATGTCCCCATTGCACATTTATTACCCTTTGTGATCTGGAAGTGAGGAGATCCGAAGACCAATCTGGCAGACGACCATGCTTCCCAAACTTCCTTAGCTTTTGAATCAGCTAGTCACGATCGATTTAATCGAAAGCCTTCCTATTGTCATCATATCTTCAGACAGTCGGAAATATACTGTATTACAATACAGAGTGCTAGGAAACAAACAGTCGATACGTTTCCATGAAACCCATGTTGATGGTTCGATATTCTGGATGCGGCTCTTTCACTATACGACCGCACGGGGCGAGATCCTCTACCAGTGCATCCACTCTCATCTATCTGTCAGTGTCATCGCTGGCGAACACGGACTTGAATATATTTCGATCGTAATATTGAAGCGAGCAGACGCATCAGAGGGTCGTGTTGCAGTGTACATAACGCGGGGCGCCTGGTGGCGGCTGGTGGGCGGCGAGCTGGCGCGGCAGGCGCGGGGCGCGGCGGGGGGCGTCGCGGCGGGGGGGGCGGTCGGGCTGGCGCTGCACGCGCTGGGCGCGCGGCTCTCCTTCTACAGCGCGCCGTGGCTGCTGGCGCCGCTGTACGCCGCTCCGGGTGAGTGGGGGTGGGGGGCGCGGGGCGCGGGGCGCGGCGGGGTGCGCTCCGGGTGAGCGCCCGTGCTGACGGGACCGTCTGTGCGCAGCGGTGGCGGTGAGCTGGCTGGCGGGCTCTGGCGGGGCGGGGGCGGGCGCGGGCGGCGTGGTGCGCGGGTGGTGGGTCGTGCGGCTGGCGGCGGACGCGGCGACGGCGGGCTGGGCGCTGGCGCTGCTGGCGTGCGTGTGCGGCGCGCTGCGGTCTGGCTTCGTGCCGGCGCTGTGGGCGGGCGGCGGCGCGGCGGGCGCGCTGGCGGCGCGGGCGGGCGGCGCGGGCGGGCGCGGCGAGCTGCTGCTGGGGCTGGCGGCGTGCGCGCTGCCGGCGCTGCAGACGGGCTACGTGGCGCTGGACGCGCTGGGCACGCTGGTGCCGATGGCGGGGCGCGCGGGGCCGGGCGTGCCGGACGCGGCGCTGGGCGCGGCGGCGGCGGCGCTGGCGCTGGCGGCGGGCTCGGCGCTGCGGCCGCTGGCGGCGGGGTGCCGCGCGCGGGGCCCGGCGCTGGCGCTGCTGGCGCTGGCGGCGGCGACGGCGCTGCTGGTGGCGACGGGCCCGCTGTACGCGCCGTACAGCGCGACCCGCCCGCAGCGCGTGATGCTGTTCCACACGCGGCGCACGGACCACGTGGCCAACACCACCGAGAACCTCTTCTGGATGCCCGCCCTGGATCCCAACTCGCCCGGCGACATCGGGAAATACGGTGAGTGACCCCGCTCTCTATCTATTATTTTTTATACTATCTAGTAAACTGTATGCCGAACGATCTCGTCTCTGTTAAATATTGCAAAAAAATCGATCCGATTAATAAATAATTTAGGAATGGAAAACGCAAATCGCATTCAGTGTGAATGACTATGTAATGAGTACGAAAACCCGACAGGGAAAATTGGACAGTGGTTATATTTCTTGATCTCGCGAAAGCTTTTGACACTGTTTCTGTGCCCATACTATTGCGAATACTCGAATTCCTAGCAATACAGGCACCCGACTAATATTAATTTCAGACTATCTCGATGAACCGGGTAGCACGTGAAAATCTGCAATGTCATCAGCTCTGATTTGAAAAATTCTTCTCGGGGTTCCCCGAGGAACTATATCCGGCCTTATTCTATTTTCAATTTACATCAATGAGCTTCGTAAACTAGATCAGGACTGGGACAAAATTATTATTCTCTGCAAAATCAGATCAAATCAAAGACTATAATTTTGTCGTGTTCCGCATTATTTTCTTGTACGTTCGCTGCCCCACTCCGCTTCAGTGGACAGGGATATTAGTTGTGAGCGCGTGTGCGGGCGCAGTGCCGGAGCTGGCGGACGCGGTGCCGACGGCGGCGGCGGAGTGCGCGCGCTGGGTGTACTGCGGCGCGCCGTACTACCTGCCGGCGCTGGGCTTCATCCCGCGCGGGCACTGGGCGCGGGCGGGCGCGCCGCCCACCACCGCGCTGCACGCCACCCTGGCGCGCGCCGGGTCCGAGCTGCGCGTGCAGCTGCGCGGGCCGCAGCACGTGGTGCTGGTGCTGGCGGCGGCGCGGGGCGTGCGCGTGGCGCGGTACGAGGCGCGCGGCGCGGGCGGCGGCGTGCCGCAGGAGGCCCACCCGTGGGGCGACCGCCGCACCTACTTCTTCACGCTGCACGACGCCAAGAAACCGCAGCTCTGGAACATCACCATATACTTCGAGGTGAGTTTCTTCTGCGTGACGTGATTTGAATGCCCTTTTCTTACGCGAAACGTAAACGTTTAGTCGCACGCTTGCCGATGTACCTTTTCACATCGTAGAAATCATAGAGTATAGAGATATTTCTTTGTATAATAGTGACTTGGGCCGCACGAAATGCATTCGTAATTTTAAATAATTTATTGAATCAGGCGTTACTTTGCGGAGGTCCATATTAATGAACTAAAACAATTACTTAACACACACAGTTTAACAGTTTAACAGTTGGTAGCATAGCATACGGTTGTGGTAACTCTGAAGATGAGCTCTGGTTGAGTTCGAAACGCGTCAGTGTAGCAGTGTAGCTTGGTGGTGGTGATGGTTGGGTTTATGTGATTTGTGTGTGTTCGTACAGTGTGGAGGTGGAGGAACTGCATGAACGCACATTTCTTGCATAAACGTAACTATTGTAAGGTCGCGGGTGAGCAAAGTAATTGTTTTAGTTCATTCGTAATTTTGACACAGGTATGTACTACATAGGTATGTACTACATTTACACTTTCTTGCGTCTTCTCGTGTCTCGCATGCCACCCAATGGAAAATGAGCTGTTTACACTCTCATGGTGGGGTTGCGTTGGTCAAGCCTTAGCCCAAGAACGCCCTCGAAGCGAGAGCATCCCGAGGCGAATCCTCGATTCTCGTGACTTGCCTCGCGACTCGTCTCGTCACTCGCGCGTCTGGGGAGTGGGTTAGAGGTTGATCGTGATCGTGTGTCGGCAGCACTCTCTGGCGGAGCCGCCTTTGCACTGGGCGGACCTGTCGATAGCGGGGCACAGCCTGTTCGGGCCGCACAAGGAGGCGCCGGCGCTGCGGGCCGCGCTGGGAGCCCTACCGCCGCACGCCGCGCCCGCCGCCACCGGCTGGGGCGTCGACCTGCACCTCTACCGCGTGTAGCGATGCCCCCGCCCCCGCCCCCGCCCCCGCCCCCGCCCCCGCCTCATCAACACAGACTATCTTGTGACTATCAAGTACATATCATTTGACTCTAACCGGACATCAATAATGGTCTAAAGTTTAGACTCTACACATATTTATAAGTATGCAGTTGGGACCGTTTTAGATGGTCTGCATTCCGACTGCAACTACCTACGGTCGGCCGAGAAAGTGGTCTCCAGTTTTGACAGAAGTTTCCGTGAGACCTAAATATCGCTAAGGTTGACTTTTCTGAATCCCACCAAGAGGCCAGGGGCCTGTTACATAACAAAGTACAACTTATATTACAAGCGGAACTCCCTTTCTAGTTAATATAACTGAAGCAAGAGTTCCGCTTGTAATATTAGTTGTACTTTGTTATAAGAAATTAAGAAATAAGAAATTCAACAGCGCAACAGATCCCAGGAGAGGAGGTTTAGCTATAGTCACTGTCATCATATTATTGCAACGGAAAATCGACCGCGTATCGTGACGTGAAAGTGAACTTCAACCGAAGGGTGGTAGACCATATTTTTGGCTGTACCTAGCTATACGGCTTCGATCACAGTTCCAATGCAGTCGCCAAAACTGCATCGCGATGCAGTTGTGACTTGGAAATACTTGGAATGCAGTCCGTTTATTAACGGCCCAACACCGCAGCAAAGACTCGCTGCCCGAGGTGCCATGAGTAAGTCGACGGAACGGTGACATCTGTTGTAAAACGTTGGAACTAAAACGTACAGTTTCACACATCGAGACGCACACGCATGTGGTGCTTCGATTATCGATTCCTAGAGGGATAAAGAATAGTGTACGCTGTTACATGACTCATTAATAAGTGCGACGTAGTTTAATTATTACTTTGTTTATTGACTCGCGGCGGCGAGCGACGTTAGATTTAGTCAGCTGAATATCTAGATAGCGCGAGGTTACTGATGGGGCGGAAAGCACCAGTGAGCCGGTACAGGAGACCCGTTTCCATTGACGCGGAGGGCAGCGGAGACGCCAGATCGGCTTATCTCATTACCAGGCAACGAGGTGTGGATACTGCAGCTCTGCTCCGCCTCGATGGAAGCGCACCTTTACCCCGCCACGACACGGTACAAGCGGCGGACTTCACGATACTAGCGCCATCTAGCCTGTCACAGAAACCTCTAGATAGAAATGCCTTATAGCCTTTAAGCTCCAAACGCACAGACAGCGGCGGCGTGGCGGTGCGGTGGCAGTGCCAGTTGTAATATTCTAACTTGTATGAACGGTTGTGCGGTACCGTACCGCGAACTTGTTCATACAAGTTAGAATATTACAACCGTCACTGTCACCGCACCGCCACGCCTCCGCTGTGTGTGCGTTTGGAGCTTTAGACGTGTCACGAGACAATAAAGACAGATGATTTTAATTTCGGCTTTACAGCCAATTAGGTGAGCCTGAAAGAGGTTTCATTGCGCCTTATCAATAATGCTTTTATTAGACTAAAATTCCTCATAGGCTTATTTGTAAAAATGACAGAAATATCGAATAATTTTTATTCATTGTCATTCTCAAAAAACCGGCCATGTGCGAGTCGGAGTCGCGCACCGAGAGTTCCGTACAGAAAATAAAACTGACTACTTATGTTCACAAAGTGCAGCGGCTGACAGACAAATTACAAAGTTTTATTTTGCCCTAAAACCGACTCGCGCTTGGCCGGTTTTTATTATTTCTTGATAAGCAGCAGGTAATTTATTTCTAATATCATTCCGAGTTTCAGGTTAGTATGTTGACTTGTTATTGAGATATAAATATAACATACGTTTCTTGTATGGGGACCCCTTTATTTTTAATTTATTTTTTATTATTTGTTGTTATAGTGTCAATAAGAATACATTGTGTATAAATTTCGTCTATTCTATTATGGTTAAGGTATGATTGGGATACAGCCTTGTGACAAACATAGAGATGGACAGCGTAGCGACAGTATTGGTGTTGGTTCAGCACGACGAAAACCTGAGTTTGATCCCCGGCACCAGCATTTATTTTCGGTTTGTCACTGTATCTACTCAGCAGTATTATTGAAAATAAAATGATTACCTACTTGTTGACTTATTCTCAATTAAAAATGTAGCAGCGCGTCTCGCAGTGTGGTGCGGTTAACGCTATGTAATTGTCGACCCGAAATATACGACAATAATGTACGACCTTATAACTCATGTCCTTTTAAATATGGAATTTGTAATACAAATTCGTGCACTGCATACAAATTTTGTATGCAGTGCACGAATTTTCAGGTCGTAGTATGTCGCACATTCCAGGTCAACAAATGGGCATACAGTCAAGGAAACTGATCGCATACCAGGATGGAACCTTTTCACAACCAATTTCAGGATGATTACTATGGCAGATGGTATGGAATGTACGATGAAAAGGGTGACTGACGTGACGTGATTCAGTTTCTTCGACTGTACCTACATTAACCACAACGTCGCTGTAAACTGGGAGCTACTACGAAATCCGAAGTTCGTATCAGCCGTCCCTTTCACTCTTCGGTTTAAAACAATTAGCGTAAACGGAACGGCAAAATACGACGAAGCAAAGCACGAAAATCAAATTTCGTCAACGCGCGTCGTCTGCGCGTAAATATTCGCCGTGTGCATCCCTAGGGGACAGAAATCGAGCGGTTCCAGAACGACAGTATTAGCCTTGTATTAGCTTTGTTAATTAAATACCAGTGGGTATATTTTTTGTTATATTTTTTTATTGTAATAATTATGTAATTAATTGCATCCTATGTTATTTTGCGGAGATAACAAAAACTGCTCCATGACTACACGTGCAAGATAGCTTTGCCTGCGCTACACACATTTACCAACCCACTTACTAATACTAAAGCCGTATTCAAATTTATCTGACGTGTTGTGTCGTGATGCATCAGAACAGTATCGGTTTCGTACATTTAACACAAGCCATCATCGGAGAAATATAAACAACCATGATAAATGTAAAAAACCAATACTGCTCTGATCGTCACGCAGTACGCTTAGTATAAGTTTTACTTCACCAAAATACTTCTCGATCGCGTTTACGTAAAAAATCAATTCTATGGAAACATGGGCGCGCGCATGCGGAGACGCTGTCCATGTTTCCATAGTAATTGAATTTTTTACGTAAACGCGATCGAGAAGTATTTGGTGAAGTAAAAACTTATACTAAGCATACTGAGTGCTTAGTATAAGTTTTACATCACCAAAATACTTTTCGATCGCGTTTACGTAAAAATTTCAATTCTATGGAAACATGGGCGCGCGCGCGCGGAGACGCTGTCCATGTTTCCATAGTAATTGTTTTTTTTACGTAAACGCGATCGAGAAGTATTCAAGTGAAGGAAAACTTATACTAAGCATACTGTATGCTTAGTATAAGTTTTTACTTCACCAAATACTTCTCGATCGCGTTTACGTAAAAAATTCAATTAAGTACTAGGGAAACATGGACAGCGTCTCCGTGCGCGCGCTTCCATGTTTCCATAGAATTGAAATTTTTACGTTAACGCGATCGAGAAGTATTGAAGTGAAGGAAAACTTATACTAAGCATACTGAACATGTCAGATAAATGTGAATGCGGCTTATACGCTTGCACGTAATAATATTGTCACACAGCGATCTATCGTTAAACTAAACACTGGCGAGTTTTGGGTTATAATCGGAAAAACTCGTGCTAGTCTCATAAGTTCGTTTTTGTTATAATGCTGTAAATAAATGTTATTACTGAAATTATTGATGTTTTTTAATTTAGCTAAGTAGGTACCCAGCCTTCCCAGTACATAATATTTCGCTTGGGCTTTCATATTGCGTTCGGGAGCAATCAATGTCGTAGAGTTACGTTGTCATTCGACATCAAATCAAATTTATATAAAAGAAAGTAATTACTTAAGTACTCACTTTGTTTAGAACTACTCTACTACAATTTACAGAATAAACGCTTCTGTAAACATTAATTCTTACCTGTTTTTCGAAGAAGCTAAAATAACAAGCTTTAAAAGTAGGTGCCTACTGCCTAAGGTCTCTGTGCTCGACACTGACCCAATAGATATTATGGCACCTCCAATCTTATGTGATAGTTAGAGAGGTGACAGATGGGTGTCGAGCTGGTTCTAGCTCTCAAATAAATTTCGGTTTCGCCTGAATCGCAAACCGATATTCGGCTTCTTTTGCAAATAGTAGTTTCAGTCGGTCACTATTATAGAGATAACCGTTTACATCCAATTAAATATACTGTTATCTATACTAATATTATAAAGCTGAAGAGTTTGTTTGGTTGAACGCGCTAATCTCAGGAACTACTGCTCCGATTTGAAAAATTCTTTATTAGTTTAGTGGTTTATTTATTTACTTTCGGAGAACCAACAGCTACAATTTACAGAGTAGGTTAAACATGTAATAACATAGGAGCCAATTATAGGAATAGCCAATCGCAAAGTTGTGCCACACAAATTTTGATACAAAAAGATATCAGAACTCAACTCTATACAAAAATAAAACATATTAGTAAAAAACAGTCACTACCTAGCACCTAAGCACGCTTTCAGTGTTAGATAGCCCATTTATCGAGGAAGGCTTATATACCATCACGCTAACACCAATAGGAGTTCGGAATCGGTTTTTAATATCATCTATACCTATTACCTCCAACTGCATCCATCCAAGTCTCTGAAAAAATTTTGACAGTAGAATTTTGGGTATTGTATAGTCGGGGTAAGAAAAGGTTCGTCACTTTACGACCTTAACTCGTTGACGTAGAGTCGAAAAGTGACGAACCTTTTCTTACCCCGACTATACCTAATTATTAACTTAAATGCCAAATTTCACCATTCTAATTAATGTAAAGGATTACCGAATTTCCATACAAACTTTATAACCCTTTTGTTAATTTTCGCTCTAATCCTTCGATCAATTATAACTGAAGATACACATTGCCGAACAAAATCCCCTTCAACGAATGTCCGAACTTTTTTATTTGTTTGCGTAACAATTAAAATCATCACCTACACAGAAATTTGAACATAGTCTTTACTTCATTACAGTCGAATTTCGGTTGACACTTGACAGCTAAACTTTACAATTTCACGCAACGTACTGAGAAAAAAGAAGGCCACTTTTATCAAAGTGGCGCTCATTTGGCTCGGACATTTTCGGGCGCGCGACTGTGGATCTACAGTTATAATTGATCAAAGCTCTAATCGGATAAAAAGTAGCCTATGTCCTCCCAAATGTAATCTATCTTCATAGCCAATTCGATTATAACCGGTCGATCCGTTTAGACGTAATGTGTAACAGACAGACAGAGTTACTTTCGCATTTATATTGGTAAGGATATATTTACCTAAAGAAATTCAAGTTTTGATAATGATCGTTCTGAATTATACCGAGTGTAAGTAAGGGACAATCCTCCGAAAAAATTAAAAAATAAAAAATAAATTTTAATAAATTTCAATTCACTATTCTTATAGTACAGTAAAAAATCTTTATAAGCAATTATTATATTGTTATATCCAGATCAAAACTTGTAAACAATTCTAAATATTGATAAAATAAATAATAATAGTTTAAAATATTTTATTGTAAAAAAAGCGTGGGGTGCATGGTGTCAATTGTCAAGGATTATCATTTTGATAACATCTTAAAAAGCACCCCACGCTTTTTTTACAATAAAATATTTTAAACTATTATTATTTATTTTATCAATATTTAGAATTGTTTACAAGTTTTGATCTGGATATAACAATATAATAATTGCTTATAAAGATTTTTTTACTGTACTATAAGAATAGTGAATTGAAATTTATTAAAATTTATTTTTTATTTTTTAAAGCGTGTTTTTTAGTTTTTTTAAACTATTATTTATTTTCTATTTTTTAGTTGCATTTTTTCACAGTGAGAGTTTCCATGTGCTAAAAAGAGAAAACGGTTTTTGCTCGTCTTAAATAGAATCAGTCCATCTTATACTTGGTCTTTGGTGCGCGCGCACTGCTCTACACTACTAAACGTAAACCTCTTTCTTTCTAACTCTACCTCCCTCACCTACAACCCCCCAACCCCCTAAACCCAACCCCCCAACATCCCCCACCCCATTTCCCCAACCCCCCCTCCAACCCCAAACCCCTAATCCCCCTTCTCATTTTACAGACCCCCAACCCCCAACCCCGACCCCCACCACCCAAGCCCTCCCCGCCACCTGCCCCCCCCCCTTCCAGCTCCATCATCAAACCCTTGTTACCATCTAGGCCTCTTACCCCCTCCCCATTTCCCACAACCCCCCAAAATCACTTACCCCCGAACCCCCCAACACCCCCCCATCCCCTAACCCCAACCGCCACACCCTTACCCCCAACCCTCTAAACCCACATACCCCATTCCCCCACCACCCCGCCACCTACCCCCCTTCCAGCTCCATCATCAGACCCTTGTTACCATCTAGGACCAAAGTACTCGTCGAAACGAATCAAACGAGCCCAAACTCGATGGGGTTGTTTCGTTTTATTGTGGAGTGCCTTTGGCCATCATCCAGCTCCATCATCAGACCCTGGTTACCATATGGGATCAAAGTGCTCGTCAAGACGAATCAAACGAGCCCAAACTCGATGGGGTTGTGTCGTTTTATTGTGGAGTGCCTTTGGCCATCTTCCAGCTCCATCATCAGACCCTGGTTACCATATGGGATCAAAGTGCTCGTCAAGACGAATCAAACGAGCCCAAACTCGATGGGGTTGTGTCGTTTTATTGTGGAGTGCCTTTGGCCATCTTCCAGCTCCATCATCAGACCCTGGTTACCATATGGGATCAAAGTGCTCGTCAAGACGAATCAAACGAGCCCAAACTCGATGGGGTTGTGTCGTTTTATTGTGGAGTGCCTTTGGCCATCTTCCAGCTCCATCATCAGACCCTGGTTACCATATGGGATCAAAGTGCTCGTCAAGACGAATCAAACGAGCCCAAACTCGATGGGGTTGTGTCGTTTTATTGTGGAGTGCCTTTGGCCATCTTCCACCTCCATCATCAGACCCTGGTTACCATATGGGATCAAAGTGCTCGTCAAGACGAATTAAACGAGCCCAAACTCGATGGGGTTGTGTCGTTTTATTGTGGAGTGCCTTTGGCCATCTTCCAGCTCCATCATCAGACCCTGGTTACCATATGGGATCAAAGTGCTCGTCAAGACGAATCAAACGAGCCCAAACTCGATGGGGTTGTGTCGTTTTATTGTGGAGTGCCTTTGGCCATCTTCCAGCTCCATCATCAGACCCTGGTTACCATATGGGATCAAAGTGCTCGTCAAGACGAATTAAACGAGCCCAAACTCGATGGGGTTGTGTCGTTTTATTGTGGAGTGCCTTTGGCCATCTTCCAGCTCCATCATCAGACCCTGGTTACCATCTGGGATCAAAGTGCTCGTCAAGACGAATCAAACGAGCCCAAACTCGACGGGATTGTGTTGTTTTATTACATAGTTCCTATGGCCACCACCCAGCTCCATCATCAGATCAGCTCCATGTTACAATAATATTGCATTGTCATCCAATTTACACATATGTGCAAAATTTCAGCTCAATCGGAAACCGGGAAGTGGGTCAAAATCGCACCCTAAGGAGTCGGTTACAAACATACATACAAACATACAGGTGAAGCTAATATAAAGCGTGTAAAAATAATCTTTTCACGACACTGCTCGAAAATGTGGCCATAGATAACCTAAATCCAGTACTCAAAACTGCCTATATATGTACATTTAACAGCTGACTCATTTATGGCGCACAAACACGACAACAAAGTTACACTAATCGAAAACAGGACGTATCAGTATATGTATTTCATTATACGATACGACTTTTTGAAAGATAATTTCTGAATTTCATTCCTGGCGTGCTGAAACGACATTATTGGACCAATCAACAGTAATCGTCTGCTGCATGCGATGGATGCATGGATGAATGGATGGACGGACGGACGGACGGACGGACGGACGGACGGACAGACGGACGGGATGGACGGGATGGACAGAATGGACGGATGGACAGATGGACGGGATGGTCAGGATGGACGGGATGGACGGAATGGACGGGATGGACGGGATAGACGGGTTGGACGGGATGGACGGGATGGACGGGTTGGACGGGATGGACAGGATGGACGGAATGGACGGGATGGACGGGATGGCCGGAATGGACGGGATGGACGTGATGGACGGGTTGGACGGGATAGACAGAATGGACGGATGGGCAGGATGGACGGGATGGACGGGATGGACAGAATGGACGGATGGACAACATGGACGGGATGGACGGGATGGACGGGACGGATGGACGGATGGACGGGATGGACGGGATGGACAGGATGGATGGATGGACGGGATAGACGGGATAGATGGACGGATGGACGGATGGTCGGATGGACGGGATGGACGGGATGGACAGGATGGACGGGATGGACGGGATGGATGGATGGATGGATGATTATGATGATGATGATGATAATGATTTCCTCGCATTAGTCGTGAAAAGCACAATGTTTAGTCTCGGCCAAAAGTGCAATAGATGGACTCGTACTTTCGAGGGCCTCCGCTACGCGTCGGCCCTCAAACAAACTCGTCCATCTATTGCTTACTTTCCAGCCTCAACAACAATGTACTATTGATTCAACCCATGGCTCTCAGTTGAATCCCGGTGGAAAGGCTATTATAGTCGGGTTTCCATAGTAAGTCGGCCCTTACATCAAATGGGCTCGGGTTTTTTTTCTGAGTACCTCTTGTAATGAAGAATATTTCAGCCGAGTATGAACATTCTACTTGTAATAGTTTTTGACTTATGATTTTTTCAAGTTTTTTTTTAATGTTTAGCAGGATGTATTCAAGCGATTTGCTTCAAATTTTGAATTGATGTTCTTTAGATAGATTTGCATCGCCACCTAAAAAACTAATACTAGTTATCGTATAAAAAAAGAAAAAAAAACTTAGCCAAGATTTTGCCACGACTCGATCGAAATACAAGCAGATACCTACTAAAATTACCTCTCTGAAACCAAAATATAAATATAAATAATTTATGCAAAAAGAAAGTTATTTCATATCTAATAGAACACTAGTTTGAAAAATAATAATGAAAATATGTTTATAATTAAAAATATAATATATATTGATTTAATGAAAAGATCATGAGGTAGATATTTTATCGATAAACAAAATTGTCTTGAAGGTCCATAAGCGTATTTACGTTATTTAACAAGTTATAAGTCATAAAAGAGGCAAAAATGTCAAAAAATCTTATTTTTTTTTTAACAATAGCATGTAATTGTTAATTAACAATAGTTACAAACTTCGTTTTGAGCTCATTTTAACAAGTAGTTAATCCTCTATAAAAATGACCTGAATGTTGATTATCGTATCTCTAATAGTTTATGAGTTATGGTAATTTGTTACTTGACAAATTGTGTGACCGATCTAACTTTGGTATCGTGGAGTTAGAAATTATTGTAAAAAATTAAAAAAATATATATTTTACCACTTTGTTATACATGGTTGTTTTTGTAATTTTTTTTAGTTTTAGAAAAAAAATACTATGGTGATCTGAGTTTGTTTATAAACAATTGTAAAGTTAATAAACAATTAAATTATTTATAAAAAAAATTTTTTTCGGTCAGTCTATTGAGAAATGGTAATTATGATTTTTAAAGATGAAATAATTTCTTAACTAATTATTTAAACAATGCAAATATGTAAAAAACGGTTTTAAACAATTAAACAATTTTTTTAAGAAAAAATTTTTATTTTAAAAATCATTATTTTCCCATGACAACAATATGGTAAAAAAATTTTTTTTTTTAATATTAAACTAGCCTATTTGTTTATAAACAATTTATTAACAAATGCTGCAAATAAATATTTTTCGATGTTAGACAATGCCTCTATGCAATTCAAAAATAGCCATAACTCAACATTAGAATGAAAAAAATTTTTTAACAACATTTTTGATGATTTTCATTTTTTGTTAACTTAAAAACTTTATAATAAACAAAATATACAAATTTAAGATTTTTTTATAACGTGGTCTTGTTAAGTATATATATATATATATATAAGAAGAGCTCCAAGAAGCCAAAAATTTATAGGCCAATTATTTAAACTTTTATACTGTCTTTGTAAAAATTAAAGCCCACGAAAAATTACTTAATTAACAATAGTATAACTTTTTGAAAAATCAACAAAAAAAATTTTTTCCAACGGGACTTTCTTCCTTGAAGTGTTCTGATGACACGATATTTTTTTTAAATTTTTCGATTGATATTTAATTCTATAAAAAAAATATTTTATGTCATAGACTCTGTTGAGCGGCAGCGCGGCCATGCTGAATCGGACGCGCGGGGCCCTATTTTCAGCGCTAAATAAAATTATAAATAATGGAGGTAGAGTTCCGGGAGGTAGGACTTTTTTTTTGGAAATTTTCTCCTCTTTAAGAATCTTTTTTTTAAATTTCTTAAATATTAATAGTTTTTGAGATATTGCCAAAAAACGAAATACCTTTTTTTTTCATCTTAATTTGTTAATAACTTTTGCAATTTTTATCCTGCAGTAAAATCCTTCGAATACATTTTTCTAGACGTCATTCCGAATCCAATGAGCTATCACACATATTTTTAGGACCTTTATCAAGAATTAACACCATTTTGAACATTTCGACTAGACTATCAGAGATCGTTAGTACTAGAAAGCTGTAATTTGGCATGAATATACATATCAGTCACGCCAACAAAGTGGTAAAATAAAAAATAAAAAAATAATTTTTTTTAGGGTACCTCCCATAGACGTAAAGGGGGGGTGATTTGTTTTTTCTCGACTAATCCTATAGTGTGGGGTATCGTTGGATAGGTCTTTTAAAACCATTGCGGGGTTGCCAACATGATTTTTCTATTCAGTGATCTGTTTGCGAAATATTCAACTTTAAAGTGAAAATTTTCATTAAAATCGGCTGTCCCCCCCCCCCTCTTAAATCTAAACTGTTGTGTGGAAAAATTCGAAAAAATTCAGAAGGGTAGTAAATATATCAAATTTACTAGGAAAATTATAGCGGCTAAGATTGCTTGGAAATTATTTGTAGTTTAAGAGTAAATAGTAGCCTAAGGTATAAAACATACCTAAACTTGGATGATTCCGTACACATACGAAATCCTTAGAAAAATATTACTTGATTTATTTGTAATGGCTACGGAACCCTACCTTGTGCGTGTCCGACACGCTCTTGGCCGGTTTTTTTTTATACAATAACTAGTATTAGTTTTTTGGGTGGCGATGCAAATCTATCTAAAGAACATCAATTCAAAATTTGAAGCAAATCGCTTGAATACATCCTGAAAAATTAAACATTAAAAAAAAACTTGAAAAAATCATAAGTCAAAAACTATTACAAGTAGGATGTTCATACTCGGCTGAAATATTCTTCATTACAAGAGGTACTCAGAAAAAAAAACCGGAGCCCATTTGATGTAAGGGCCGACTTACTATGGAAACCCTACTATAGCCTTTATTTATACTATGGAATATTTAGTTTTTTAAATTTTAATTAAATTTTTTATAATGTTACAATGATAATAAATATTCATGTAAAAAAAACTGTAGCGTAGCACGAAGGTACGCAGTCCGCCATTGCAAACTGATTCAGCTTTGGCATCCTCTTTAAGATACTATACTAAATACAATCTATCAGTTATCGGAAAAATGTTCCCACAACATTGTATATGGTATACACTTAAACCCCTTTCAAAGTAACAGAACCAAATGGAAATAAAACAAACAAGTTTTATCAATCATTTTATTAAATTTTCATACAACAATCCATTAAATATTACAAAAATTTATGACTTATATAGCGTCATACACAATTGATAAGATTATTATAGTATTATTACCATAAGAGTAGATACTTAAATAAAATAATATTTAAAAGCTAAAAAACCATTATTCTGCAACGATTTGGGGTCTGGTAGTTGAGTTTGTGATCACAGCCTCAGGACTGTCCTTTCCACAAAGCTTTTGCATCAGCACCAATATAAATTTCAAAGCTTGTCTTATGAATGACTAAATCAACGGCTGTTTATAATATTTACTTACCTAATGTTATTTTAAATTATGTAAATATGGATTTAGCTAGTTCATTTCTTCGCAATAATATCTTTGATATAATTATATTTAATCCACCTTTTATGTAGTGACTGGATCTGATGAATGTGGAAGTGCAGATAATAATGGCTAGTTGGGCTAAAGGTGTCAAAGGTAGGGAAAATTACAGACAGCTTGTTGAAGATCGTACCAAAGAAATTAGCTAAAGATGGAACCTTTTATCTTTTATTGATAGAAGATAATGTTCCTGAAGGTAAAGGATATAATGGCGAGTTATGGATACAAATCTGATATTGTTATTAAAAGAAAAGTGAGAAACGAACAGTAATTAGTATTGAAGTTTTACAAATTAGTTTATTATAATTATAATATGTAGGTATTATAAAGTAATATATTTGCATGCAATAATTATTATTAATAATTGAGTTTGTGATTAAAAACTCAATGGGTTTTATTTTTGATTTATAATTTCTCACCACATGAAAGTGAGGCAAAATGTTAAAAAAATTAGGATACCTATGCATACATGCATATATTTCACGACTGCTTTCCCACAGAGTTAGAGATAATATCACGACGCACATACCTACTGTGGCCTAAACTATCCTCGTCAGACCAATATAAAAGTTGTAAATGTGACAATTGGTCTACTTGTCGCCGCCGCCACGAGAGGAGACGGGATGGTGACAGTTGTATTCTAGTCTACCATCACCATACGGCGAAATTTGCGGGTGTCGTTGATGAAAACTAAGGGAAACAGTCTAGTATAGAAATACCAGACTGGCCTTATACTACGAAGTGCAAAATTCGAACTTCGTTTCGTGCCATTCCTCTCACGCTAATAGTATTTGGGTCAATCAACTTTTTTTTGTAAATTTCTATTTACTTCTTTACAAGTAACTCTGTAATCTCTGATTAGTGAAACCATGATTTTGCAGTAATTAGATAAACTGTTTATCATAGTGCGTATGAGAAAACCAAAAAAAATAAGTATTTCTATGAAAAAATCCGGTCACCCAGGAGAAATACCACTACTTTCATACAAATTTCGGGGACAACATTGTCCCCTGGGTCACCCACGAAACAGAAGCTAAACAAAATAAAATAAATATGACAATTACACCATTATTGACTACAAAAATCTAGGGTTTTGAAAAGTATACTTTAAATAAGGAAAAATAATCAGTTTTTTAATTATTTCGGTTTTCATAGAAAGTAGCAGAAAATCGTTTACAAAAAAAAGTTGATTGACCCATTTAATACAAGAGCGAGCAAGACAATGCGATACGAACTTCGATTTCCGAATTTCGGAGTAGCCCCCCAGGTATAGAAATAGTGGCGACGAGCTGACCAATAGTCACGTTAACAACTTTTATATTGGTCGGATGTGGATAATAGGGATGTTGACACCATTAAAAAAGAATCTGAAGACACGACTCCAGTAAAAAAAACGCTTTATTTCAGCCCTGAAAGTCGGATTAATTTTCGATTAAATGCAAAATTAGATTTTTTGTTGCTTTAAAACAAATAAATAGTTAGTTGATTGAGTATGCGAACAATGACGTCATATGTCGCTATTGTCATTCAAACTCTATGGGAGATTGTGTTTTGAGAGCTCATAAAAAGAACGTCAGTTGATTGGTGGTGTCAACATCCCCATTGCGGCCATAGCATGTGTGCCTTGTTATCTCTGACAACCCCTGTGAGGAAACAGTTGTGACGTATGCAGTTTATATTTATTTACTAACTAAAGCTTAAATTAAATTCCAGTTTTTGTAATCCTAAGTCCAAAAACAACAAAGTTCCATACGAACGATTTTCCCCAATTTTTATCCCCTATGGTTTGAATTTAAAAAAATCCCTCCTTAGTGCTAACTTACATCATATATCAAAGCTCTCTGCAAAAGTTGCTCTTTAAGCTTTTATATTCGCTACACGAGGAGTAGTATATAATCAAATTTTATAAAATGCATTTATTTTTAAATAAAATTGCATATTTGAAAAGAAATGTCTAACAAAAAAAGCAAAGTCACCTTTACCTATTCCGTTGAGTGACTACTATCTTTTAAAATTGATAAATAAAAAAACTAATGCCCTTTTTTTTATTTATGCCTTTTTAAATATATTTTGTTAATTTTTATAGAAAACCGTTAATATTTTATAGTACAATATTTTTAGAAGTACCCTAAACCGACGACGACGAGCATGTATGAAGAACGTTATGAAAGTGAGTGAAGCGAAACTTGTTTGTCAGGACAGGATCGTAGCAAATGGAAACTTGTTTGTCAGGACAGGATCGTAGCAAATGGAAACTTGTTTGTCAGGACAGGATCGTAGCAAATGGAAATCCGTGATCTCTGCCTACCCCTCTGGGAAAAAGGCGTGATTATATGTATGTATGTACAATATTTTTTTAAACACAATTTGTAGGACTTTTAATTTTGATTGTGACTATTGGTATTTCCTTAATAGGTACTATTTTTTTTTTAAGTTTATTCCTATAAGTTACAATATTTTTTATTTTTGTTAAGTTTAAAAATGTATTTAAGTTAACATATTATTTTGGCGATTTTGAATAGCCGTTTGTAAAAAAATACGAATTTACGTGGTCACATCCAGTGGGACAGCCATCCTACAGAAGTACTAAAGTTATAAGGCTTGGCGTATACGCGCGAAAAATATTACTGTCCCAAAAGTGCAAAGGGATCACTGTAAATTAATAAAATTAAATACATACTACTTATACTACACGACTGTTATTCTACAGGGGTATTCAGAGATATCTCGGTTCACATATTGTGGCCGAAAATATCCTAACCAATAAATAATTGAGACAGAACAACGTCTGTCGGTTTATCTAGTTTCATAAAAAATTAGCCGTGTGGTGACGGCAGAAATGAATACAGTGTCACCACCCCATCTCTTCCCGTGGTGTCGTGGAAGGCAACTAATACTAGGGCTACACACATCGCGATAGAATTATCGCGATAAAACTTCGTCTTCGGCCTACGGCGAATGTGCATGGCCACACTGCTATAGAGAGCAATGCCGCAGAGTTTACTTTAGTTTGGCAGCCTTTGATGTGCGCAAATTTACCGACAGCGGGGCGAAGGGTCTGCGGCTTCGGGCGAAGTGCCAAAGTATTCGCGAATATTCGGCTACATACATCGCGATTATGCGAATATTCGCGTTATCGCGATGTGTGTAGCCTTGGCATAAGGGAAATAGTCTGGTAATGAAATATCAGACTGATATAGAAATGGCGACGACGAGCTGAACACTTGTGACGTTCACAACCTTTATTTTGGTCGAATGTGGTTAATTTCGGCCAGAGCATGTGCGCCGTATTATCTCTGACTACCCCTGCCGGGAAACAGTCGTGATGTTTTTGTTTCATAAAATAGACGTATAAAGAGTGTTTACATTCTTTTAAGTACCTAAACAAATGGACTATAGATAGATTTTTATGAACAAGAAAGTGACAACGGTTCTAACTATGTTTTGCCGTGTACAAACACACGAGTATTGACACGCACACATGTCAAACAAAACTAAGCCTTTCATCTCCTTGAGTACGACAGTCTGGCTGTAACAGCGCGACAGCGACAGTGCGTGTAACACATCTTTATAAACCCGGCGCCATGTTCTTGTATAGAATCTATCACATCACTGGAGTTTTATTTGATTTGAAGGTGGGAGGGACACTCAGGCATAAACGGCTATTATTTTTGAGGAAATTACTATTTATGATTTTAATTCAAATTGATTCTCAAATCTTATTCTTCATCTTCTATTTTTACTTGTCCATCTAGAGTGTTTCTTTCAAATCTTGGTTTAAAGTAAACTGTAGAAATACGAAAAGGTTCGACAGAAGTTACTACTATGACAAAACGACCTCTCAATTTACTCGAGTAGACTGTTAACTTAATAATTTTTCTAGGATGTTTCTCATCAATTAACTCTTTATATTGAGGATAGCATTTTACTATAGCAAGTAACTCACGACAACGTTCCAAATATTCAGCGACTGTCAAGTTTTCACCATTTACAGTTCTATGCTTAAAGTAGTGGTAAACTTTCTTAAAAATGTCACTGAAATCTGGATCCAAAGCTTCGCCTACATCTTGTAAAATTTCGTCCTTTATTGTCATAAATAAAGTAGTAATTTCTTCTAAACGTTCACTTATTCGTTCTCTATCGGTCAATTTCTTCTTGCATTCATTTAGCAATACTTCATAACTGCTTCTGTTACCAGCTAATATTTCATTGTTCGTGAGATTTTTAAGTTCGTTTGTTAAATATTGGGCTACGAATTCCAACAGGCTTATAAAGTTACCATAGGAGATGTCTTTAGAGAAATAATCTGTTTTGAACAGCTCAACAACTATAGGTAAAACATCTGCGACAGGATATTGCAAACCATTTGTTACACTAGAGAAATTATCTTCGAGTTTTTTTTTTTGTTCCTCGTTTTTGGTATCGAAGATAGCCAAAATTTTAACTTGCAATTCTTTTGGGACTTTGCGACTTTCGAAAACAGCTTTCAACATTTTTATAAACGAGGTTAGCCTTCCGTAATCCTTTTCTACTTTTTTGTTATTGTTTTTTTTATTATTGTTATTATTGTTGTTGTTGTTATTATTGTTGTTATTGTTATTTCGTTGTGATGGAGAGTCAGAACTTGACGCTGTCGCAGAGTTAGAATTCTGCTCCGAAACTCCAGAAGTATTCCTCTTGGAACTTTCATTATTGCTAGGAGAACGCCTATTATTAGTCCTTTGATAATCATTCTGGTTATTATCTTGAGTGAACGGTAGAGGCACAAACAAATCGGCTGCTGATGAGCGGAGCTTACAAGGGAAGCACCTTCGACAACCACAACATTTCCTTTCTTCTTTTGGCCTTCTCTTTTCTCTGCAATCATAACAGTTACATCCGAAATAATAATCGTAGTCTGATTCCCAAGAATCATCGTCTATACTTCTGAAAGAAACAGTGTTTCTTAAACGTTCTTCTGCGGCTTCTTGCTGCTGTATTCTTCTGATTTCACTCTCGCGGATCCTTTCTTCTTTTGGCCTTCTCTTTTCTCTGCAATCATAACAGTTACATCCGAAATAATAATCGTAGTCTGATTCCCAAGAATCATCGTCTATACTTCTGAAAGAAACAGTGTTTCTTAAACGTTCTTCTGCGGCTTCTTGCTGCTGTATTCTTCTGATTTCACTCTCGCGGATCCTTTGTTCTCGCATCTCTGTCAACTCATTTTGCCTCTGAATTTCTTTCCTCCTCTCAAGCCTTCTCTGTCTCTCTCGTTCTTCTTTCCTTGCATCCGTTTCTCTTTCCCTTTCTCTGTCCCTTTCTCTTTCCCTTTCCTGTCGACGATATATTCTGCTGTTTTCTTGTGCCTCTGCACGTTGTTGTCTTATTCTTTCGCTCTTTCTTAGATAAGCAGCAGTGGCACCTACAGCAAGTACACTTAGCCCAACTATACCTGTCACTGGATCACACATATTTAAAAATGCCGATAAATTAAATGTAACAAAAGCTTAATAAAGTTTGCAGGTTTTATAATAATATACAAAAAGTTAGCCTTTTATCTTCCTGTATGTAAATTTAAAGTATTTTTGAAATGTTGCTCGGAAATTCTGGTTTTCTTTTAATGAACTTTACTTTGTCTGTCGTGACCATCTGCTGGATGCACTTTGCTGCAATTATTGTTTCCACCAAGTGTGTGAAGCTGGTAGCTGGTCAGCCTCGTCGCAGTCAGAGTCCGGATCCTCAGGGTCCTTGCGACCTTTCCACGTCGAAATCAGATCGTCTACAATCCTGATATACTCCTGTATATCCGGAAACAACTCTGACAATTTTTTTCCAGGTGTATTCGTTGGATACTCACCAAAATGTTCAATCAAAAATTGTAAAGCTGATCGTTTTCTGAAAACGTCTGTGTCCAATCTCCTTCTGTATTTTAGTGCGACGCTATTTATGGCGATTTTGATGTAAACAAGTGATTCTTCGAGCAACGGGCCTATGATAGCTTTGTCTTCGTGTGTGATTTGAGTTTTGTCAACGACCAAATCGTAGATGAGCTCTAAAACTCTGTCGGCTAGGTAGTAGGTACTCGGAGAGTTCGCTCGAGAGTCGTATTTAGCTGACTGAAGTTCCTTTAAGCACAAGACTAGTTGTTCTATATCCCCTGACATATCAATTGATGATTTTTGGGCTGAAAGGAAAAAAAATATGAAAGAAATAATTAAATAAGTAGGAATTTAGTTTTACTGCAATGTAACAGTCTCTCTTTTTGCTTGCGGTGAAGAAAAACATTGTTAGGAAACAATATAATAGATACAGGGTGGCTAATTTAAATCGGTCAGTATGGGGAAGTCTAAAACTATATGACTTACAAAGATTTCTTCTTAGGAACCATGTCATTGATTTTAATAATAATAAAATTGCATTCATACTTCAATCAACAATACATTGTATTGTTGATCGAAGCATTCATACATGTGGGGTCTAGGTCTAGCATAGGCTGCATAGGTGTGCAAATGATGATGCAGCAATAGGTATATGTGAATGTAATGAGTGAATGAAATATTATTTTCACCTCAGCAGCTTTTGATGTCAGACGAAATAAGGCAGTAATACGAAATGCAGTTTTTTGACTGAAAAGTCTCGCGAAAAGTAGCAAAATAGACTAGCAAAGGGTGCAAACACTTTTTCGGTGAGTGTATTGTTATGTGTTATGTACAGTATGGAGTAGGTATTTACTCAATGTTGAAAGCCACAATAAAGACAAAAAGATGACGTGCATATACCTTTAATAATTATTATGTTCTCGCTGCAGAGGTGAAAAGTTGTATGTGTCACACGAGACCAAAGTTTTTTTGCATCTCGTGTATTTGAATCTCTCGCGCACTCAGGATTCTAACGAATCACTCGCTCGCGCTCGTGATTCAACTATAGAATCTTTAGTTTACTCGCGATTCAAAATCAACACTCGCAGTAAAAACCAACTTTGCTCTCTTGTTGCACAAATAACTATTTTCTACTCCTGTAATCTTTCAATTATATGGTCAAAAACTATACAATAATAAATAACGTTCTAAGTCTGTTCCAAGTTCTATGGTCTATGGTCTATGGTACAAATTCAGTAACATAATAACCCTTATCATTTTCATTATGTTACGGGACTGAGTAATATAATAACATTCAAAAGAATACTGAAATCGATTTTGATAATCGAGTTTGTTTAAATGTGCGTGTGCCACGTGATTGGTTGCTTAAAAATGAATAAGAACAGGTAAGACCAATCACAATCAAGGTTTATTTTTTCAAGCGAAATTTCGTAATTGAGAACACGCTGATCAAGCTCTATGGTACGAGTACGGTCGCAAATTAAAAAAAAATAAAGCGGGAAATTAATATAAAGTCATTATACAATAATTAAAATATGTTTACATTAACAATTATTAAATAATTAATACTTAAATAACGGACAATAAATTAATTTTAAAGTCATTATTAAATATGATGATATATTTTAACATCATTCAATTTGGCTGTATGACCTAAAGTTCCCGGGCCCATTCTAAGGTTGTGAATAGTGAAAAAAAAGTTTCAAAATAGCGGGAATTTGTTTTGCTTTTGCGCGGAGTTCTTTCAAGTTGAAAGAAATAAAAGAGTTAATCACTATTTAATAGTACATTACTGCAGCGGCCGCGAAATAGGGGATTGCCGGCCGAGTAGTTATAGATGGCCGAGTGTCAACGAGGGCATCTAGAGATACGAGGCCGGCAATCCCTGTTCGTGGCCAAGGCTTGTATAGAGTTTTTCTCAAACATGCATCATCATCATCACCACCATCATCACCGCCATCATCATCACCATCACCATCACCATCACCATCACCAACAACATCATCAACATCCATCAACATCCATCAACATCCATCAACATAAATCAACAACCATCAACATCCATCAACCAACATCCATCAACATCCATCAACAACCATCAACCAACATCCATAAACATCCATCAACATCCATCAACATCCATCAACATCCATCAACATCCATCAACCAACATCCATCAACATCCATCAACATCCATCAACAACCATCAACCAACATCCATCAACATCCATCAACATCCATCAACATCCATCAACATCCATCAACATCCAACAACATCCATCAACATCCATCAACCAACATCCATCAACATCCATCAACATCCATCAACCTCCATCAACCTCCATCAACCAACATCCATCAACATCCATCAACATCCATCAACCAAAATCCATCAACATCCATCAACCAACATCCATCAACCAACATCCATCAACCAACATCCATCAACATCCATTAACCAACATCCATCAACCAACATCCATCCATCCATCCATCCGTCCGTCCGTCCGTCCGTCCATCCATCCATCCATCCATCCATCCATCCATCCATCCATCCATCCATCCATCCATCCACGTCGACCTATTAAACGTCATGGTGCTGTGTCACATAAAACAATAGACGATCACTTTGCTGGCCTTGGCCAGCAATGTTGTATGAAATTCCATTATTGACCTCTCGTCTAGCCGCACCTGCAACGTGACAGTTCGTGGCGTATTTTAAGGAACATAACGTCAATATTTCATAGCATGTTTGAGAAAATGACTTTTTATCTGTGAGAATTTGTAACGTTGGTGAATTAAGTGATACAGAAATGTTGACGCCGCCAGAAATAAAACAGGCGGCAATGGAAGTGAGCAATAATTTGCTACTTTTAAGATCCAAAAATCCGTTATGTGTAAGTATTAATTATTTAATAATTGTTTATTTTGAACTCGTAGAAAAAGTAATGTATGCAACTATTCATAATCGGCCATTAAGGCTGCGGCTCCACTGAGGCGGAGACGAGCGGAGCTGAGAGGAGACGTGTGGGGATCGACCAATCATATTACATGAACGGAGACGAGATGTGGATTTCATGTAATATGATTGGTCGATCCCCACACGTCTCCTCTCAGCTCCGCTCGTCTCCGCCTCAGTGGAGCCGCAGCCTTAGGCTTCGCCTCATGTCATAAACTCGCATTCGTGTCTTAATGGCCCTTATTATGATACAGTTGCATAAAATACTATAATGAAATAAAAAGTTGGCTTGTAACATCCGAGTGTTCCACTTGTCTCCGAGCTTCCTGTACATATCTATACGGAGTAACTCAGTATGTCTTAGACTGTCACAATACATTTTAAAAAAAACTGTACTTGGCTCGGGAAACAAACCCGGACGGTTTGAAAAATAAAACCGTGTTATTATTATACAAAAAATAGTCGTAATCCAAAAATTATTCATTAATAATCAATTTAACAGTACAAAAACATGTCATAAACTACGATAAAAATAAATTCATTCACATACTAAAACACAGTCAAACAATAATAAATAAAACACTGTCAAATAAATTAATCCCAATTAAAATTCCTAAATAAAATTCAATAAATATCTTCTTAAACCAACAAATAAAATAAAAACTAATAGAGAAAAAAAAGGCCCGAAGCACTAACAGTAACTAAGCAGTAATAATTCATCTCAAAATAAAATTAAAATGAAACAAAAAAAACCGGCCAAGAGCGTGTCGGACACGCACAAGGTAGGGTTCCGTAGCCATTACAAATAAATCAAGTAATATTTTTCTAAGGATTTCGTATGTGTACGGAATCATCCAAGTTTAGGTATGTTTTATACCTTAGGCTACTATTTACTCTTAAACTACAAATAATTTCCAAGCAATCTTAGCCGCTATAATTTTCCTAGTAAATTTGATATATTTACTACCATTCTGAATTTTTTCACATTTTTCCACCCAACAGTTTAGATTTTAGAGGGGGGGGGGACGCTCGATTTTAATGAAAATTTTCACTTTAAAGTTGAATATTTCGCAAACAGATCACTGAATAGAAAAATCATGTTGGCAACCCCGCAATGGTTTTAAAAGACCTATCCAACGATACCCCACACTATCGGATTAGTCGAGAAAAAAAAATCACCCCCGTTTACGCCTGTGGGAGGTACACTAAAAAAAATCATTTTTTTATTTTTTTATTTTACCACTTTGTTGGCGTGACTGATATGTATATTCATGCCAAATTACAGCTTTCTAGTACTAACGATCTCTGAGCTTAGCCGCGGACAGACAGACAGACGGACAGACATGGCGAAACTATAAGGGTTCCTAGTTGACTACGGAACCCTAAAAAAGCTTAAATGTTATCCGCCCGCATCGCACTTGGCCCAGACGTGCCCATCACCCCCGCGGCATTGCCCCGCTGTATGGCCAACGAATTCAGAATGGTAGTAAATATATCAAATTTACTAGGAAAATTATAGCGGCTAAGATTGCTTGGAAATTATTTGTGTTTAAGAGTAAATAGTAGCCTAAGGTATAAAACATACCTAAACTTGGATGATTCCGTACACATACGAAATCCTTAGGAAAATATTACTTGATTTTTTTGTGATGGCTACGGAACCCTACCTTGTGCGTGTCCGACACGCTCTTGGCCGGTTTTTTTTCAATAATTTGTACTCAGTTTTGTAATTTATTGTAAATTCTGAGGACAGAGCGGGTTACGCCGGACACGGGCGCTAAGCTTACTATAAAATTTCGGACGCCAGGCTATTTTTAAAGAAAACAAAACAGCCAAAACTCAGACAGTAGAACAAATTTTGGACTTTTTTAATCCAGGCCGGGGACTCAGACGTGGCAATAAAAACTAAGTCTCACCTGACAGAGGTTCCCAGATTTCGTCTGATTTCGTCGTAAGCTTGGTTATCGGACTCTTATGCCAAAATAACTAATCTAATTACTATCTAATTAATACAAATTTACTCTTAAAATTTAGGTACAAATGTAATAATTAGGCGTCAACATTCACCTTCTATTTAAAAAAAAAAGGAATTAAACCAATATGCCAGAAGGGCGTGTGGCATTACACTTCCATATTCAAAAAAAGCTTAAAGTCCCAAAATTATTTGACGTTGGTGCATCTTGCGGTAAAATAAAGCTTTTCACTGACCGTTTATGGACGAAAAATAGTTAAATAAAACGAAATTTATGGCGGGATCCACATGGCGGCCAGCACCGCGTGCTTTTAGATTGGTTCCAGCATGCCGAAATGGGATGCGTAAAGGTCGATAGTTTTAATCCATAGAAGGAATACAAGTATGTATTATATAGAGAAAAAAAAACGCCTCGCGGCTAAAACAAGAAAGCCACAAGTTAAATCTGAAATAAGAATCGAAATACCAAAAGGTTGAAAAAAAGCAAATAATGGTAAAAACTCACAGTTTTTTCCGAAATCAATACATTTTATATTGGATCACCATTTGGTGAATTAAAATAGGGTTTTTTATGCCATTTTAACACTGAGCACAATGAGATTTTCTCAGATTACATCAATTTCTAATTTCAAGCCATCTTATCGATGGGATGACGAAAGGGAAGTAAAAAATGTTTTTCTTAATTACTTTAACAAGATTCTTGGCCATGGAATCAAGCCTATTGAGCCTCTTAAGCCTCTAATAAACCAATTAAAAATAACACCTACCTCAATTTTTGAACAATCTGTGACATGTGTGGCTGAAACTACCCTAAAGTTAGAAATTTCTTAAAGGAACTGTCAAAATGATCCAATTTGTTTGTAGGGTTGGGAATACAACACTACAATATCTAAATAGAAATAGTGTTAATATTATTTTTACAAACGTCCAGGTTCAATTCCTGAGCCGAGTAAAAGTATTTTTTAAAACATATAAATGCACTTATTCTTATTATTAAAATCGATGACATGATTCCTAAGAAGACATCTTCGTAAGTCGTATAGTAAGACTTTCTCATACTGACTGATCTAAATGAGGCACCCTGTATAATACAAATATTCATTACTGCACACAATTCAAATTTAATTTCAAATTTTCATTTCATTTCATTTCAAGAAAACAATACAGTACAGACTCAAACAAGTAAAGAAGAAGCAACGGGCGGCCTTATTGATAGGCAGCAATATCTTCCAGGCAACCTTAGGGTAAGGAATTGCTAAAAGTCATAATGTTTGCGAGTTGTGCAATCAGTTTTGTAACACATACCTAACTGCAGCCTATGGAAGTCACTGCTGGACAAAGAAGGTAAAAACTCGACAAAACAATTTAATATATTTAAAGTACCTTAGCGTGTCTTAACTAAGATAAGCTAAGTTCAAAGTTCACATTCAAGTATACGTCCCTTATCAATGCACTAAGTGAGTCAGGTATGTTATTGCACAGTATGGTGCAATCTAGAAATAGCTACATATATATATATTTTGTAGGTATGTGTTGTATTAACCCAATGATTTTAATCTTTAAATATTAGAGTATGTGTGCGGGTCCACTAGTAGAGAAACAATAAGATTAAAAATGAATAAACATAATATAAGTAGGTAAAATACGTATATCACTAGGTATTTGTAGAATAGGTACTACTAACCTATTTCTTACCGTGGATATTCTAAAAGGCGACTAAATTAACAAGGAAATCAGTAAGACGGACCACAGTGTCAATTGCTCGTCAAGTGCAATTACTCACATCACAAATATGTCAAATACGAACAAAAGCTAGTCGCATTATTATCGTAGGTATTTGACATTTCGATGGTTTACGAGATTACCAAAATGAACTACAGTTTAATAATTACTTACCTTTGCTTTGTCAGCGACAAAAAGTAAAAACATAACTTTAAAATTCAGTTTGATTAAATTTACGCACAAGTAAATACGTCTATTAGTCTTGAAAATCTTTACAAAATGTAACGTAACACAACGGCGCCGGCGCCGGCCAAACTATAATTACTTAGGGATGTAAAAAAATAATCGATTATGGAAATAATCGATTATAATCGATTTTTTTTTAAAGTAAAATTCGATTTTTATACGCGATTTTAATATTACAAATAATCGATTAATAATCGAATTTTTTTATAATCAAAAATCAATCAGTCGATTTTTCTTCTGCCACCCCCTGACATTAAGTCTGGCAATATGTGTGGAGGAGTAGTGATAGATAAGATAACTTTGCAATTTGAAAGAAGATGTAGTGACAAAGATAGAGAAAAGTATGCTTCGTTGGTTCGGAAGGATGATAAGGATGATAAGAAGCTGACGAAAGAGATAACCAGAGCGAATGTGAGCGGTAGTGTGAGACGTGGCCGCCCGAGGAGGACATATCGAGACCAAATCGAAAGTGCCCTCCGAAAAGGGCAAGTCCGTAGCACCGAAATCCGCAGAGCATATAATATATACAGCGGTGCATGAATGTGGACGAAGCTGAATGTGGTGGTATGCAAAGATCGTTGCAAGTGGCGATCTTTTATCTCTGCCTACCGCTATGGGAATCGGGCGTGATGTATATAGATAGATAAATAATAAATAATCACGGTTTTCGTTTCCTATAATTCCTTGTACACATTATTGAGAAATACATACAAAGTGCAAATCCGGATAGTCGGCACGTTTTACCGATTAGTCACCGACTACGATACTGGGCCGGATAGTCGGCTCTACCGACTAGTCGGAACATCTCTACGTACTATGCAATCCAACCGATAAGAAACTGATAACCCCTCGTCAGTGCAAGGCAGTGTTGCCACCTTAGTGATTTTGTCACTAGATCTAGTGATTTTCAGAGCTGTACGGCGATTTTCTGAAATCTTAGGTCGCTATAAATTATTTTAGTGACTTTTAGTGAAAATTGATGGATTTCGAACAATTTTCAGAATTTATAATAAGCCTTGTAGGAAAAACTGTTGAGCTCTCCACAGACAGACCGCAGCGCGGGCGTGCGCGCGACGGTGACACGCGCGCTGCATAACACTGAATCATATACGCTGTACCACATAGAGTGTGTCACCGTATATATGATTCAGTGTTATTGAGTGTTGCGCCCCGCGCTTCGGTTTTTGGTGGCCTTAATGGACACCTCCAGAGCAGAAAATGCACTTAGCAACATCGTCTGATATTGACATTCAATAAAATTTTAAGTGTCGTGTTTTTCCGAATTTTGTTTACATACAAACATGTATAAAACTTGAAAAAAAAAGAATTTTCTATAACATATCACTGTGCCCCGCCGGCTTGGCAAGGTGTGTCAAACGTGTTGATCAGTCATTAATCTTGCAATGTTACGGAACAACATAGCTATATAGCCCTCCATAGACCGCAGCGCGAGGGGTGCGCGCGACGGCGACGGAGCGTGCCCAGTACGCTGTATTTTTTTTTTTACATAAAACTGACCCGTGATTGACCACTATCTCACCTGATGAAAAGTGTAGATGACACTACACCGTGTGTATAACACTGAATTATATGCGCTGTGCCGCACTGCCGGTGTGTCACCGTAAATATGATTCAATGTTATAGAGCGCGCTGGCCACGCTCCGTTGGTGCCCCGTACTTCGGTTTGTGGTGGCCTGTATTGTCATTTATACCGTACTACAATTTTATATAAAACTAAAAAAAAATTATATCACTCTTTAAATAGCATAATGTCAATTAAATGCTTAAGACATTATCTGAATGTTTGGAGTAGCTTTAAAAGCTTTACCGATTTATCGAAAAATGTAGCGATTTCTAGCGATTTTTTGAAAATAAAAAAACCCGAATCTAGCGGTTTTCAAGACCGACTCTAGTGACATATTTGTTTGCGAGGTGGCAACACTGGTGCAAGGCAATATGGCCGATTCACGCGCATCAGGCCCTACCACGAAGTGCATAATTCGAACTTCGTTTCGTGCCGTCCCGCTCACGCTAATATGATTTGACACGAGAGTGAGAGGGATAATGCGATACGAACTTCGATTTTCGAATTTCGTGGTAGCGCCTCTGTGGAGCCATTTGTGACGTCATCAAGCAGAAACATGCTTAAGGCTGCGTATCCACCGGAGCTGTACGAGGATGCGTTGCGAGGCATGTGTTTGTCATGAACCAATAGAAACACTTCATTTAAAAGGTCCTAAGTGAATGAAATGTTTCTATTGGTTCATGACAAACACATCCCTCGCAACGCATCCTCGCACATCTCCGGTGGAAATGCAACCTAAGAAAATCAATTTTTACTCTATATCGCGTTGGAATATTAATATAAAGTCTAATTCGTTTAAAAAAGAACATACAAGCTTGCCCATAAAAATAAACAAAAAAATAAAAAATTAAAAATAGTAAAATAATAAAATAGTAAAATCTCTTTTTACTTGTAACCGTAACTCTATGACAGCTGTCAAAACTGGCGTACTACGTGCGTAGTTAAGGCACCCTATATAATATTACAATACTCTTTGGGCACCCTACACGCACCTATACTTCATTTAATTTAGAATTGGAAAACAAAACATTATTATATTGCGGCTCGTCAACTATTTCTTACCTAGCAAATAGTACAGTACAATCAGGGGGGGCACACTTACATATATCACACTTTTCATGCGACTACAGCGATCTCTGGGTGTTTTGTTAAAGAACTAAATTAGCGGCCATCTTGGTTGACTTGTCAAAATTGTCAGTTGTCATTCATCGGCCATGGCCATGGCATACCAAATTGTACGGTCAAGGACTTTAATTGATAGGCCACTTGCGAACGTTCGTATTTTAGCCGTATAGTGCAAATCGGGTTTAGCCGCTTATACTTCATATATGCTGATTTGAATTAGACGGCTAAAATACGAATAGTGGCAATTAGCCTATCAATTAAAATTACGCGTAATTATAGCTGTACATCACTACCAACATATACGTATAGATAGGTATACATCTATAGATACGTCACATTAGTTCTTGACCTGGGCGTAGGGCAGCAGCACCTTCCTACATGCATATTTGACCATAGAGTTGCCACTCTTGTTCATATAATATTACAATACTCTTTGAGTACAATAGTCTGGGAGCCGCAAAATAAAATGTTTTAATGTCACTTTATTTGCGTGTCGTCAATTGTTACTCTAGTACAAATTGTAAAGAGATTACTTACATTTCACCAGCCGCAATATAATGTTGTTGTGGTTTATAATTCTAAATTAAATGGAGTATAGTAACAATACTCTTTGACTGCACCATACTCAAGTGATACTCAACGTAGTATACGCCGCCAGTACGCCTTTACCTTTTTTGATGGCCAAGCTATTCGAGACTTTCTTTTTAACTTCGTTATGATGTTGCTTCGAGGGCAAAGGCCCTACCACGAAGTGCATAATTCGAACTTCGTTTCGTGCCGTCCCGCTCACGCTAATATGATTTGGCACGAGAGTGAGAGGGATAATACGATACGAACTTCGATTTTCGAATTTCGTAGTAGCGCCTCAGGAGTTTTCGATTCTATTCGAGCTATAATAATTTTAGTTTAATCTGTGGCGCGACCTCGTTTCCGCCTTTTGACGTTTGTCGAATCGAAGTTGACTGAAAATCTTTATTGATTGCGCTGAAAAGTAATTTATGATAGAAAACGAGTCGCGAGCCACCACGAACTCCGGGAATGGTCCTCGCGTAGCGTCAGCTTCGGTGAATCTACGGGTGTCCCTGCGGGTGGTAGGCGGCGACGCGGTGGGAGTCGCTCGGGCCGCGGCGGGGCTGGGCGGCTGGGGCTGCTGCGGGATGCGCGCGCTGTGAGCGGCAGGCTGGCGGGCGCGGGCATGGCGGCCGACACGGCGGGCGCGGCGGGGGCGGGGGCGGGGGCGGGGGCGGGCGGCGCCAGCCCTGAGGACACGCTGGAGTCGCTGCTGCGCGAGGCCGAGGCGCTCAAGCAGAAGCTCGAGGAGGAGCGCCAGAAGCTCAACGATGTCACGCGTGAGTGCGCCCACTTCGGACACCTTAGGGCTGCCCCGACCCCACTTTAAACTCCACCAAGTAATTGCTGTCCAACCTTGCAACCCCTAGGTTCAATATCAGTTTAGTTAGTAGCTTAATCCATCAAAGGGTGGTTGCACTTTCAAGTCATAGTTGGTAGACTATACCGTCACCTCAAACTTTAATTGATTGAGCTAAGAACTAAGCCAGTAATAGGTAAATGAACTGAAACAATTACTTTGCTCACCTGTGACCTGATGCGAGTGAGCAAAGTAATTGTTTCAGTTCATTGATATGGACCTCTGCAAAGTAACATCTGATTCAATAAATTATTTAAAATTATGCTGTTTGCGGGTAAAAATACCTTTTAGCTGTCCCTATCAAAATAGTTGGATCTTCAAAACAATGGCTTTCCAGTCGAACAAAGGCATTTTTTCATACATAAAATGGCACAATTGACAACATTTCATATATCTAAGACTATAATTTGATTTGTTCCTGTATTCTGTTTGGAAAGAGAAAGACGCTGATTGTTTTAAACTTTCACTAGGATTATTAATTAATTTATTACAAATTTTTTAAGATGTGCCTCAATATTCTAAAAGGGCATAACTCCAAAACTACCACACAATAGATTCATTACTTTGGTGTAGTCTCTATTAAAAAAAAAGTGATGACGCGCAACTGGTGTTGACGTTGAGTGTGGTTTGCTTGGGCGGTTTGGTACTTTCTTGCTTTTCAATCACAACTGTGGGCTCCTTTAAAATCTTATTTAAATCAGTAACATGTTGTTTGTGCATTAACATTAATAAAAATAGATCATTTTATGTATCTGTCAAGTTTCAATGTTAATGTCAAATTTAAAATTATGACAGCTCTTCTTTTTTGGTGAAAAAGGCAAAGGAAACATATCTATTCTGTGGTAGTATTTGTAAATTTGGATATTTTTTTTTAATTTCTTGTATTTTTTTAAATACAGAGAAATAAATTATAATAAATTCTTTTGATTCCTGTAGTAATTTTCAGGTGTCATTAAAATGAAATGTTGTCGATTCAAACTTGGAATTTCGTAGTAGCCCCCAGGCAGGGGCAGGGGTGCGTATGGGGCCCCTATAGCTAAACCGTTGAGATGAATGAATGCGACTCACTTAAGCGGTGATGGTGTGTGTGTGTGTGGGCAGTGGCTCGCGTGGCGGAGCGGCTGGAGGCGGTGAACTTCCCGAACCTGAAGCCGCGCCGCGTGCTGAAGGGGCACCAGGCCAAGGTGCTGTGCTGCGACTGGGCGCCTGACAAGCGCCGCATCGTGTCCTCCTCGCAGGTGAGGCTGGCTCCACCCTGCAACACCATCGGTGATCTATTAACGACACTGTATCACATATTAAAATTTGTGCACTTATTAAAAAAACCGGCCAAGTGCGAGTCGGACTCGCTCACAAAGGGTTCCGTACAATTATCTATGAAAATCACGTTTGTTGTTTGGGAGCCCCATTTAAATTTTTTTTTTATTTTAATTTAATGATTTATTTTTCAAGTCATAATTAAATATTCTGTGAATATTTCAAGTGTCTACCTGTTGCCGTTATCAATATCGAGCAAAAAAATCACGTTTGTTGTATGGGAGCCCCCTTAAATATTTCTTTAATTTAATTTTTTAGTATTTGCTGTTATAGCAACAACCAAAATACATCATCTGTAAAAATTTCAACTCTCTAGCTATCACGGTTCCCGATATACAGCCTGGTGGTCAGTAATAGGGTCCCGTTTTTACCCTTTGGGTACGGAACCCTAAAAATTACCCTGTATTAACTAATTTTGCTAATCTTCAGATCATATACTTACCACTGTAAAGCGAGGTTTAGACTTGCAAGAAAAATCGTGCAAGTTGCATTACATGGCGGTGCTCGATTGACCATTTCAAACTCGTTCGCTTTACGGGCTCGCGATGTAATGCAACTTGCACGATTTTTCTTGCAAATCTAAACCTTGATTAAGAGTCGTCTTACAAACAAATTGTCTTACTTACATTTGACGGAAAACAATTATGACTAAACTGTCAGTCAATTGAAATTGCAAACAATGTAAACAAACCTTGTATTTGAAATGTCTTTAATTTCTATTTTCCCTCATCAAATACTGCTAAATCCTTGTGTTATTTAAATCAATACTTACCACAACACTATCCTAAACCATTAAAACAATAAACAAGTGCTAGAATATGGATATTTCATTAAATGGTTTATTTACATTGTTCCCAATTTCAATTGACATTGATTTTAAGTATAAACTGTTTGAACGAAGAACGCATCTGGTAACTAAACAATCTGATAATTCGCAAATCTGGTTACTGTAAAAACTGAGGACTAGTGGATCGGTCCAAAAACATGTGGTCTCATGTAACGTTGTGGTGTTGTGGTGTCGCAGGACGGCAAGGTGATCGTGTGGGACGCGTTCTCGGCCAGCAAGGAGCAGACCATCGCCATGCCCAGCACCTGGATCATGGCCTGCGCGTACGCGCCCTCCGGCACGCTCGTCGCCGCCGGGTGAGTCCCCCCACAACCATGGGCCTAACGACCGCTTTAGCCTAGTTGGTAGTGACCCTGCCTACGAAGCAAGAGGTCCTGGGTTCGAATCCCGGTAAGGGCATTTATTTGTGTGATGAGCACGAATATTGGTTCCTGAGTTATGGATGTTTTCTATGTATTTAATTATTTATTTATCTATATAAGTATGTTTATCGTCGTCTAGTACCCATAGTACAAGCTTTGCTTAGTTTGGGACTAGGGCTTGCAATCCGGATAACCGGATAACCATATTATCCGGATATTTGGACATTTTCAAATCCGGATAGGAGGCACTTCATTATCCGGATAATTTGGATAATTCGAATATCAGTTAAAAATGCACACGTGTGGTGTGGAGCATGCATATTCAAACGTTTTTTATCTGTATTAGGTGGGTTTACATACAACAATACTAAGGCTCATTCTTACTATACTGTTTGATTTAGTGGTGGTGATGAATTTTTGGTAAATGTGTTAAATTTAGAGTCAATGATTGCATGTAAGGAAAATCTCATAACTGTGAAGAACAAGGTTTATACCTAATAGCTTTTAAGTACCTTACGTATTTTTATTGTTTTCGATTCATACATTTGTTGTCGATTATTTGATTTGTATGTAAACTAATAAGGATCTCATTCTGGTTAATATTTTAAAAAACTATACACATTTACATTGAAAAGCCCCTGGAGAAGACGATTTACGACTGAGCTCCTGAAATCTAGTGGTAAACCTATAATGAAGGAGCTCCAGAACATTTTTAATACTGTTCTTTTTGATGGGAGAACTCCAGAGACGTGGAGTAAGAGTGTTGTCGTGTTGTTTTTCTAAAAGGGTGATAAAACTTTTTTGAAGAACTACCGACCGATTTCACTCTGAAGCCACGTCTATAAGCTGTTTTCGAAATTCATCACGAACCGTCTTGCGCGAAGGCACGATGAGTTCCAGCCGCGAACAGGCAGGGTTTCGATCGGGATACGGCATTATAGACCACATTCATACAGCGCGGCAGATTATACAGAAGACCGAACAGTATGGCCCCTATGCTTAGCGTTTGTGGACTATGAAAAGGCTTTTGATTTTGACTCGATCGAAATCTGGTCTGTTCTGCAATCTTTGCCGCGATGCCAAGTTGATTGGCGATACATCCAAGTGTTGAGAGGGCTTTACAACGCCGCTACTATGGCCATCCAATCCAGAACCGGCAGTCTGAACCTATCCCCTTGCATCGTGGTGTGAGATAAGGGGACGTTATATCTCCCGAATTGTTCACAAATGCATTGGAGGATATGTTCAAGACGCTGGACTGGAAGGGGCGCGGCATTAACATAAATGGCGAGTACCTCTCACACTTGCGATTTGCAGATGATAATATCGTCATCGTGACGGAAAGGCTGCAATATTTGCAACATATGTTGAATGGCCTAGCTGATTCTTCTCAACCCGTAGGTCTTCGGATGAACCTGGATAAAACCAAGGTTATGTTCAATAAACATGCACATCCGGAACCAATTTCAGTTCAAGGCAATATTCTCGAGGTGGTTAAGAAGTATGTTTACCTCGGGCAAACTATGCAGTTAGGTAAAAACAATTCCGAGAAAGAGACCAACAGAAGAATACAGCTGGGATGGGCAGCGTATGGGAAAATGCGTCAAGTCTTCACATCGCCAATTCCACAGAGTCTAAAGACGAAAGTCTTCAATCAGTGCGTCCTACCCGTCATGCATGATATACGGTGCTGAAACATGGACACTCACTTTACGGCTGGTCCACAAATTTAAAGTTGCTCAACGTGCTATGGAAAGGGCTATGCTCGGAGTTTCTCTGAAAGATCGAATTCGTTACGAAGTGATCCGACAGAGAACCAAAGTTGTCGACATAGCCCACCGCATTACCACGCTGAAGTGGCAATGGGCTGGCCATATAACCCGAAGAACTGATATGATAACCGTTGGGCTAGACGAGTTCTTCAGTGGAGACCACGGATCGGCAAATGTAGCGTAGGACGTCCTCAGACTCGGTGGAGCGATGATCTTCGTAAGGCGGCTGGCAAGAGCTGGATGAGAGTGGCCGAGGATCGTGCTCAGTGGCGTGCCGTGGGAGAGGCCTATGTCCAGCAATGGACGAACATAGGCTGATGATGATGATGATGATGATCATTATATACATATTTTTTAAATTTACTTCACTCATTAAAGTGACAAATAATTATTTTTAAGTCCTTATCAGACAATTTTGGTTAAATTGATTAAAAACACTCATCGTTAAGTTGATTGAACAATTTATAAATTATTATTAGCGTATTTTTTTTAATATTTCGAAAAATATTCAAATTATCCGAAAAAACCGGATATCCGGATACAGAGATTTTACATGTCCGAAATATCCGGATAGTCAAAAGTTACCGGATAGTGCAAGCCCTATTTGGGACTAGGTCGATTTGTGTAACACTGTCCCCTAATATATATATATTTTTTTTTAATAGAAACCCACCATTTTGGTTTCAGAGTTCTGGTCCTCTATAAGTACAATTACATAAAAAAAGTCTTCTAAGTACTTGGGCCTGAATGAGTATAAAACAATAGTACTATTGGTAGGATTACGGGCTGTAGTGACTACACGCCGAAGTTTTCTTTGGGTCTTGGGAGGTTAAAAACGGGGCAGATCAAAACGACTGGATCGCAAAACGACATGAACCGCATAAAGACTGGATCGCAAAACGACAACAGCTGAAAAAAGTCTTTCGTATGTATATATAGGTTAGGTTAGCTGCCGTTGCATTCATAAAAGGCACAACTGCAAACTTACTCAAAACAGAAACGGCATAAGTTTACAAAGAACAAGTGTGCACTTAGGCTTTTTCTGTTTCACAAAAAATGCTAGATGTGCCCCTTTTCCTTACGACGGCAGAGGTTAGAACCTAACCTAACCCGTCCTCACAAAATATACACCGTGAAATTTTAGTGGTTGTTTTCCCCCAAACGAGGTGATTTAGTTTCGATTGTACAATCGATTTATAATTACTATTTTGACTAGAGTCAAAAATCCAATTGTGAAAAACGAAAGTCGAAAATGACCGCAAACCAATAGTAACGCTTCGTTGGTACAAGTAGCGTACGATCGTACGATAGGTTAGGTACCAACGAAGCGTTACTATTGGTTTGCGGTCATTTTCGACTTTCGTTTTTCACAATTGGATTTTTGACTCTAGTCAAAATAGTAATTATAAATCGATTGTACAATCGATACTAAATCACCTCGTTTCGGGAAAACAACCACTAAAATTTCACGGTGTATACATACAAAAGGCTTTCAGCTGTTGTCGTTTTTCGATCCAGTCTTTATGCGGTTCATGTCGTTTTGCGATCCAGTCGTTTTGATACCAACCCTTCCATTTGTCACAATTCAATTTTGATTGACATTGTTGTTTGTCAGACTAATTTTTAGGGTTGACAAGACGAGGTTTGCCATTGTTTGTCCTAGAAGTATTCCGTAGCTCAGGCGGCCCCTAGATCTACAATAATATTGTACAATACTTTTTATTGTACAATAAGATCGAAAGGCGCTCTGAATCCAAACGAGCAATTGCATGTTTTTGTGGTCAGTCGGATACTAAAATATTGCACAATACTGACCCTACACGATGCAATAGAAAAATATGGTGCAATAAAAATTAAACTCACTCAAACTTTCGGTCAATCATTGCGCAATCTTCAATATTAACCCTAAACGGTCAATAATATTGCACAATTCGCAATATTGCGCAATATAATTGACCGTTTAGGGGCCGCCTGAGGCCTATACTACACGGGCGGTTCTCCCGCCGCGGGAAACCGCTTCTGAACCGCCACTAGACACAATTTTATATGTAAGTTGTATGGTGCAAACCAAGAATATTAAATAAAAAACTGGATATTGCATGCCGAACATTCCTTTGAAGCCAGAAAAAATGACCTTGAATTACGTCACGCCGATCTTGCATCTCTTTCTTTAGGGTGTCCATAATTAAGCATACATTAGGAATATCCCGCGGAATTTGACATACTTTTATACAACAGATTGATTTTGTAATTTATTAAATTCAACCGATTTCAATTCAATTCAATTTTTAGGGTTCCGTACCTCAAAAAGAAAAAACGGAACCCTTATAGGATCACTTTGTTGTCCGTTCGTCCGTCTGTCAAGACCCTTTTTCTCAGGAATGAGTGGAAACTCAAGTCTACTGTACTGTCCCTTGGAGCTGTGAAAAATCAAACTTCTAACCCAACGCAATCAAAAGATACCTACAGCCATTTGCCGCAAATTTTCGACACTCGCAAGGGATACTTCCCGTGAACTTAGAATCTTGAAATTTGGTACGAAGCAAGGTCTTATAGCACAGATAAAGGAAAAATTGCAAGCATAAATTGCAAGCAGAAAGCATAATTTTTTTTGTCTGTCTGTCTATATCAGTAACCAATCTACAATGATCCCACACTGCGCACATTTTGCTTAGGAACAGGGGTCTGCTAAGACTGGATGTTCATAGATACATATAAATTTGTACGGAACCCTCGGTGCGCAAGTCCGACTCGCACTTGGCCGGTTTTGTTATTAAATTTTTATTCAACCGTTTTATCATGAAAGTGAGCATCCATCCTCACAAACTCAAGAAAAAGGTACCAATTTTTTTGTCAGTCGTCAATATAAGGTCCATTTCTGGTTGCATTTCTATGCCACTCTGCAGTTACTCGGCCTTACTGATATCCGGCAAAAGGTTACCTTTTACCTGAGGGCGCTACAAATACTTACTGCAAAACATACGGGAAGTATTTGTCAATGGAAAAAAATAACAAAATACTAGGACGTTATAACAGTTTCTTTATTTTCTACACATGTGAGAATAATATTGTTTTGTACTGAGTAGGCGTCCCGGCCTTTCTGGGTCATAGTCATAATCTTCAGGCTTAAAATGCAAGCTGCAAATTGTCAAACGCTCTACACCTTTCCCTTTATCGGTACAATGGACAGCCAATTTTGCCTCCTTCTTTCATCTTTTGGAAAACTGCAATGTAAAATATTATTCATGTTAATTGTAAAGACACAAACAATAAACATGTTATTATATACTGTGATATGAATTATGAAGATAGAAACCGTACCGAGTTGATAGATTTAGCTCCATTCAATACGAATAAATACCATGCATGAAAAGGGATTGGTCACCCTAGTTGTACAACCACACATTCTTCAATTTTTCATTTAAGGTCATGTTTAACTCCAAATAAACAAAATATACTTCTAACTTAACATTATAAACCTATTCGTGGGGTTTTTGAATAAAAACTAACAAAGCTTAGAAGCAAAATATAGGAAAATTGATTGCCACTAAGATTTATGAACATTTTCGTAAAATAAGTACTCACCTGTGAAGTTTTACTAGGGGCGCTCAATAAAAAGTGAGAATGAGTATGTTATAAACAACTTTTACTAAATGTCATTTTATTTTTCGACATAGTCACCTTTTAGCATAATACACTTAGTATATCTTTTTTCTAAACTTAAAATTCTATTTTTAAAAAGGGTCTCATCTTGAGTACTTAAAAAATCTTGTACTGCAGCGACTACCGCGTCGTCGTCTTCAAATTTCTGGCCTCTCAGGTATTGTTTCAATCTCGGAAATAGGTAGAAATCACTGGGAGCGAGATCTGGTGAATACGGAGGATGCTTAAGGATATCGAACCCAGCATCACGAATTGCAGCCATTGCAACGGCGGACTTGTGTGCCGGGGCATTGTCCTGGTGGAACAGCACAACTTTCGAGAGTTTACCTCGCCGTTTTTCGCGGATCTCATTGCGCAATGTTGCTATTTGTTTGGCGTATAATGTGCCCGTAATAGTGGCTCCATGCTCGAGATACTCAATCATTAATACCCCTTTACCATCCCAAAAAACAGAGCCCATGAGCTTACCGGCAGATGGGCTCACCTTGAATTTCTTCGGAGTTGGAGATGATGGCCTTTTCCATGTCATAGACTGCAGTTTCGTTTCTGGGTCGTAATGATGGAGCCATGTTTCGTCCATTGTTATAAATCGCGCCAAAAAAAGTTCCCGGTCTTGCTGCATCAGGTTCAAAGCTTCTTGACAAATCTCTAGTCTAGTTTGTTTTTGCGTGTCAGTAAGCATTCTTGGTACCCAACGCGCAGACACCTTTTTCATACCCAAGCGTTCATGTAAAATATTATGCACGCTCCCCATTGAAATCTTTACATTTTCAGCAATAAAACGAACCGTGACACGACGATCCGCCAAAACTGAGTTTTCGACTTTTTTCACAATTTCTTCAGTTACTGCTGTAGTAGGGCGTCCGGAGCGGGGGTCGTCCATTGTTGATGTTCTTCCACGTCTATATTCGGCGCACCAACGTGCGACTGTCGAATACGGAGGGGCATTAGACCCTAAAGTGTCCCGCAAATCCAAATTGACTTGGTCCGTAGAAAAATTTTTCAAATACAAGTATTTGATAACGGCGCGCAGTTCAATTTTCTCCATTTTCGCTAATGTGCTCAATAGCATTGCAAAGAAATTACCGTATATTTTTTTAAACAAAAGACAGTTAGTTTTTTTTTTCATAGCAATCAGCTAGATAGATTAGCTTTACCGGCCAGTATTTAATTTCGTAATATTAAAAGAGTTTGCATCTCATTCTCACTTTATATTGAACGCCCCTCGTATGTCGGATTTCGGCCTCCAATTACTCCTACAATGCTTTACTATGCAATACATAGCGCATAACCCAAGTAAATCGACGAATAACGTTTATTTAACGTAAAAATCCTCTGAAATTGGTGAATGACTTCTGACAATTCTGACGTGATTCTGACATATCGGCCATTTAGTGTTGCCATAGTACGCAGGAGGTGCATACCGGTGAAATGAGGATTTTGACTGGGTTCTTTTTTTTGTATAATACAAAGAAAACTAAGTAAATTTTATTGTAGAAAGTTTTATAAGAAAAATATAAATTTCTGTTGAAATTAGCTTAAAGAAAATTAATTAGGTGATGCCGGATAATGCGTATTTCTATAAAAAATAAGGTTTTTTTATAAATAACCTGGCAATATATCACAGTGTTGAAAAGAGATAGAACATAGGAGCAAAGGTGAATGAACCTGGCTTCAACTCATAGTTCGGCATGCAATATCCAGTTTTTTATTTAATATTCTTGGTGCAAACTACACTGCGCAGCTCCGTCGGGCCGTGTAGTATGGGCCTAACACGGGGCAGGGGGTCTGACCGCGCGTCGCTCGTGTCGCAGCGGGCTGGACAACAAGGTGACGGTGTTCCCGGTGGGCGGGGCGGGCGGGGCGGGCGGGGCGGGCGGGGAGGAGGAGGGCGGGTGCGTGCGCAAGCGCACGGTGGCGACGCACACGTCGTACGTGTCGGCGTGCCTGTTCCCGCGCACCTCGCGGCAGCTGCTGACCGGGTCGGGCGACGGCTCGGCCGCGCTGTGGGACGTGGAGTCCGGCCAGCTGCTGCAGACGTTCCAGGGGCACGCGGCCGACGTGCTGGCGCTGGACGTGGCGCCCTCGGACACGGGGGACACGTTCGCGTCGGGCGGCGCCGACCGCGCCGTGCTCGTCTGGGACATGCGCTCGGGCGCCGCCGTGCAGGTACGCTAAAATACTGGCTCTTTAGGGTTCCTTAGTCGACTAGGAACCCTTATAGTTTCGCCATGTCTGTCCGTCTGTCTGTCCGCGGCTAAGCTCAGAGACTGTTAGTACTAGGAAGCTGTGATTTGGCATCAATATATATATCAGTCCCGCCGACAGAGTGATTGAATAAAAAAAAGTAAAAAAAAATTTTTTAGGGTACCTCCCATAGACGTAAAGTGGGGGTGATTTTTTTTTCTCGGTTAACCATATAGTGTGGAGTATCGTTGGATAGGTCTTTTAAAATCATTGTGGGGTTGCTAACATGATTTTTCTATTCAGTGATCTGTTTGCGAAATATTCAACTTTAAAGTGAAAATTTTCATTAAAATTGGCCGTCGTCCCCCCCTCTAAAATCTAAACTGTTGGGTGGAAAAATTTGAAAAAAATCAGAATGGTAGTAAATATATCAAATTTACTAGGAAAATTATAGCGGCTAAGATTGCTTGGAAATTATTTGTAGTTTAAGAGTAAATAGTAGCCTAAGATATGAAACATACCTAAACTTCGATGATTCCGTACACATACGAAATCCTTAGAAAAATATTACTTGATTCTTTCGTAATGGCTACGGAACCCTATCTTGCGCGTGTCCGACACGCTCTTGGCCGGTTTTTTTTCTATTGTGAATAAAAACATGAAAAAAAACACGTTTTTTTTCTGGAGCATGTTTTTTTCAAGAGTACAGAATTTAAAATCAAAAAGCAGTTTTTGTAAAAGATTAATACTTAACAGTTAATATTAGAGTTTTTATTTATTTATAAACCTACTATACCGTTTTGGCTGAATAGTATTATGTTTACATGAATATAATACTGGCAACATCGACTACTACTGAAAGCGGTACTGACATCGACACAGAGGAAGATTCGAATTTTGTTTAAAATTGATTCATAAGTACTTAATTTGATTGTCTTATTTTAGTAGAATGTAAGAAATCACAAAACATACCTCAATGAAACAATTAATTTCCTGTTGATTTTATTTCTGAAAAAAAAACAAATTTAGAAAAAAGACAAGGCTACCGAGTTCTTCAAAATTGTGAAAAAAAACAAAGTAGTTTTTTTTCATGCGTTATCACTACGTGCAGGCGTTCGACGCGCACCGCAGCGACGTGACCAGCGTGCGCTTCCACCCGGGCGGCGACGCGCTGGCCTCCGGCTGCGACGACGCCGCCTGCCGGCTGTTCGACCTGCGCGCCGACCGCGAGGTGGCGCGCTACGCCAAGGACTCCATCATCTTCGGCGTCAACAGCGTCGAGTGGTCGCTCAGCGGCCGGCTGCTGTTCGCCGGGTATAGCGACTACACGGCCAGCGCCTGGGACGCGCTGCGCGCCACGCGCGTGTGCGTGCTGTGCGGCCACGAGCACCGCGTGGCGCGCGTGCAGCTGGCCCCGGACGGCGCCGCGCTCGCCACCGCCTCCTGGGACAGCACGCTGCGGGTGAGCGCCCCCCCCCCCCACCCCACCCCCCACCCCCACGAGCACCGCGTGGCGCGCGTGCAGCTGGCCCCGGACGGCGCCGCGCTCGCCACCGCCTCCTGGGACAGCACGCTGCGGGTGAGCGCCCCCCCCCCCCCCCACCCCCCACCCCCACGAGCACCGCGTGGCGCGCGTGCAGCTGGCCCCGGACGGCGCCGCGCTCGCCACCGCCTCCTGGGACAGCACGCTGCGGGTGAGCGCCCCCCCCCCCCCCCCACCCCCCACCCCCACGAGCACCGCGTGGCGCGCGTGCAGCTGGCCCCGGACGGCGCCGCGCTCGCCACCGCCTCCTGGGACAGCACGCTGCGGGTGAGCGCCCCCCCCCCCCCCACCCCCCACCCCCACGAGCACCGCGTGGCGCGCGTGCAGCTGGCCCCGGACGGCGCCGCGCTCGCCACCGCCTCCTGGGACAGCACGCTGCGGGTGAGCGCCCCCCCCCCCCCCCCACCCCCCACCCCCACGAGCACCGCGTGGCGCGCGTGCAGCTGGCCCCGGACGGCGCCGCGCTCGCCACCGCCTCCTGGGACAGCACGCTGCGGGTGAGCGCCCCCCCCCCCCCACCCCCCACCCCCACGAGCACCGCGTGGCGCGCGTGCAGCTGGCCCCGGACGGCGCCGCGCTCGCCACCGCCTCCTGGGACAGCACGCTGCGGGTGAGCGCCCCCCCCCCCCCCCCCACCCCCCACCCCCACGAGCACCGCGTGGCGCGCGTGCAGCTGGCCCCGGACGGCGCCGCGCTCGCCACCGCCTCCTGGGACAGCACGCTGCGGGTGAGCGCCCCCCCCCCCACCCCCCACCCCCACGAGCACCGCGTGGCGCGCGTGCAGCTGGCCCCGGACGGCGCCGCGCTCGCCACCGCCTCCTGGGACAGCACGCTGCGGGTGAGCGCCCCCCCCCCTCCCCCCACCCCCCACGAGCAGATAATTGGTAGAACACCCAGGTTGGGGCGCGCATACCCAGGAGACGTGGATTCGAATCCCGCCGGCGCACCCGAAAAACTTTTTCGCTTTTAAATAGCCTTTATCCAAATCTAACTATAACAAACAAGCATAACAAGCAAGCAAATCGAAGAATCTATCACTTCTAGTTGTCCCTCTCCTCGGCTGCGCCTTGCCAGCACCACCGCCACCGCCACCGCTGACCGCGTCCGTTTTCTGTTCCAGATCTGGGCGTGAACGTCGTCCCGGCAGCGGCTGCGCATTCTTTTTCTCTTCCCCGGTCTTACATATTTATTCGAATACGATACGTAGCTAGCGAGTAAGTGGCGCTCCGCGTCGTTTTCGTGCAATGTTATATAGGTACCTACCTAACTGTATTTATGGGTAGCGGGCCGCCGGCGACGGCCCGACCCGGCGAGCTCTACCGGACGGGCTTGACCGCTCGGCCACGACTTCGCGCGTTTGGCGGCGTGGCGAGCGTTTTACCAGTTCATTGCGTGTGCCGCCAGGTACCCACTGTACGGCGAGCGTCTCGGCTGCGCGATGAACACAGAAAACGCTTGCCGCGCCGCCAAACGCGCGAAGTCGTGGCCTGGCGGTTAGGCGTCGCCGGGCCGCCGTTTCAAACGTTTCTTTTGTATATTAGCAATATTAGTTAGTTCGCGCGAAAGAAGACTGCGTGCGTTGAGAAACCAAAGAATGAGAATCAAATAATGAAAGCAAGAACTAACGTAGACGATGCCAAAGGTAACCGCGCTTGTCGGACACGGTCGAGTATTATGTATTATGTAGCGTATTGTATGTTCTATATTAAGGATAAGTTTAGTGACGTGTTCTGGCCGCTCGGCGCGCCCAGGGAGACGCGTAGGATCTGATCGTGTGCAGAGATTATAACGTGTAAATAATAATTAGTGACTTTGTCGAGCGGCGCTGCGCTCGGTCCCGGCGTCCCCGCGCCGCGGCCGCCGCTCGGTGTCGTACTTGCAGCCTCCTCTGTGTCATCATAAACAATAAATAAACAAACTTACATGTTCACTACTCGTTTCACTCTGCCTAGTGGCGGTTCCTTTCGAGTAGGTACTTGGCGGATTCAGACCTTTGCGGGAGCCGGACGAGCGATATAATGCTGGAAGAAAGAGTTAAGAATTTTGAAAATTTTGCCAGCTTGGTTGGCTAGGGATAACATCTGGCCTAAAAATTTTACACGTGCATGGTCTGGCCGACTCGTACTCGCTGTTACGTTGTATTAAAAGTCTATGGATCAGGGGCGAATGTGCAAATTTGCAGCTAACTATACTGCACCATGTCACCCTCGCAGCGATTTTCACTCGGTGTTTTTCGGAAGCCAAAGCTGTTGGTGAAAAGAGTTTACAAAGTCAGTGCAACTGGACGCGAACACCAACGAAGTTCCTAGCGCAGTGTCTGTGTCGCCTTTTGGACTGGTTAGATCAATTTACCAAAATCGTTATTTATTATATATTTATCGTTATTTCCTTGTAGCAAAATTTCTATTCGCATTTTTCCCAAATACTTTTTTCTCTTTATAGTTTTTTACTGAAGCTTATTGTCACATATAATCGACATAGAAGCATAGGTAGGTTTAGGTATGTTAATTTTGCATCGGCTCGAAGGGCCAAAAGCACACAGAAGAAGGCGCTCCGCTTGAGCGGAGCTCCGTCGACATTGTTTCTGCGTCAATTGGGGATGTCTATTTTTTTGCAATGTATAGTAAATCGAAAACCATTTCGAGATAAATGCTTTTTAACTCGTTTGCTGTAGTTATTTAATTTTAATATTACGTAATGAATTTATAATTATAACAAATAAGCAATGACCTACATTTCACATTGGTGTAAATTGCGTGACCGGTTCAAGTCGTACTTTATTCTGTGTGGTTAGGAATTGTTCACAATTTACGCGTGGATTAAACTACGGAGTTTGATTTGGACCCGCTGTCTGACATCTAGCACTTGTCAATGCCAGTAAAGTGACACAGTGTATAATGTACCACTACGCAAAAAATAATTAAAGGGGTTGCCTTATCGTACGCATTTAGATAGATTTAGAAATTTGGCATTGTGGGAGCCCTCAATTATAATCTGACGTCATCAACTAAAATAGTTTCAATAATTAATTTTGAAAAAAGTAGAGAACTAAATGACAAAATATTGAAATTAGTTTCTTATAATTGACTTTTCTATAGAAAAAAAATATAAAAACCATGGGTATTTTTTTTCAGACATCCCCAGAAAAAACGCTACTGTGAGAATAAGCTTCAGTAAAAAACTATAGTGAGAGAAAAAGCATTTGGGAAAAAATGCGAATGGAAACTTTACTAATAGGAAATAACAATTTTGGTAAATAAATTGATCTAACCAGTCGCCTTTTGGTCAGAGCCGGATTAACCTTTAGGCAGAGTAGGCAACTGCCTATAACCCCCGCATCGCCAAAGGGCCCCGCGTGCGCAACAAAGAAATTAAAAAGTTTTCGGAGGGATAATTGGATTTGAAAATTTGTATCCTCGATGACAATAAGTAAGCTTGCTATTTTTTGATACATGCTACCAGTTGATTTGATTTGACTTCTTGAAAATTGCGGTTGATATTTGACTGCATTGCCTGGGGGCCCCGACATTGTTAATCCGGCATCCGGCCCTGGGCTTGGTTACCATTTGGCTACGCAACCAACCGGTAGGTAGATTTTCTTGGTGTCGGCGACTGGTTACTGAAAACATGAAACTATGTTGCTGTGGCATAATTCGAATTGATACGCCCTGGCTCCTTGACCGTATTTTTGATATCGTGTCACTCGAAAATACGTTTCGGTGCTGACAAGCTTAACAAGATTAGGGCTGTAGTAAATATTAACCGTGCATTATTTCTCCAGAAAGGCTAGCAAGTATTTATCTTACAGCTTAGTAACTAAAAAAAAAGCTACTAAGTAAACAAAACACAGTGTAAGTAACAGTTTCAAATGATAATTTAATTTCAATTTACCCGTAAAATCATTCGACAACCACTTAGATAATTTAAGACGACAACCAAGTTTTTTGTTAGTTTTGCTATTCGTCAAAAGATGGCGCCACCCATTAAAATTTAAAAACAATTTCTAATTACATTTGCGTTGATTTACGTGCGCGTATTCAACTTCTTGCTTAGTAGAATCATTACTACCAAGAATATTATATCTACTATTTATTACACTTCCTGTAGATTCGACTCATTTTGCTACTGACATTGACAAGTGACTCGTAGTCTACTTCAAGGCGTACGCCATCTTGTTCCCATCCATTGTTCGTCTGTCATTCAGTCGGAATAGTTGGTTGCTCCTCTTGGATTACGATCCGCCCAGGAGATCCCATCGATTGACCGAGTTGCATCGCGAGCTGCCCGTTCCAGCCCTGCCCCCGAGGGAGACGGCCGCACCATGCGCCGAGCATTATCCTATTTGCCGTTGGCTCTGCTATTAATAGCCAATGTAGTTCCATCAAAGGCACAAAGTAAGTGAATCTACTAGATTTTGATGTAATTAGTTTTATTTATATCATTGATTGGCCTTGGATATTTGTGCCGTTTTCCGACAGTAGTGGGTCTCTCGCAGACGGGTCGCATGTCGATTAACATATTGATGTTAAGGCGTAGACAGACGTCTGGAACAGAGCGTTATCGCAGTCCGTTCTCCGTTGGCTCGGCAGCCCTAGCACGCACCTAGCCGCTCCGGGCGCGGACGAGTGATGTCACGCTTAACATACAAAGACCTGTCCTTAATATTTTGTTTGATTGTTGTTGTGTATGATTCATTCCATCACTGAACTGCTCTAATTTGCACTTCCAGTTTATTATTTTTAATTTATGTAGTACATTATTAGTTAGTATTAACCATCTTTTGTGCTAATGAATTATTATAATCCTTTTAGGGTTGAAAGAACAGTTTAGTGACAACAATTAATATTCCTAGTAATCCTGTTGACTTGCAAGTCCTGCATTGTTGGATTATTTGCAGTAGTTCCGTCACCAATACCTTTAATGGAACTACTGTGTTATTTTTTCACAGAAGATCCATTACAAGTGAAGAACTTGTAGAGGAACAGAAGCAAAAAAATAAACTCAATAGTTCCATCAAAGGAACTACAGTGATCATCAGCCAGCCACCTCATTGCCTGTTGAGAGGCATGATTTAGTTCTCTATGCCTATAATTCACTGGATGAGGGCTGGCAGAAAAATATAACTTTACAATGCCTGTGTGTTATCTGAGTAAATATAATGTCTTTATCATTTCATTGACTTGTTTGTTAGTTCATTTCTGTGATAACACAAAATGATGAAAACTGTTAACTAGAGATGCTAATGTTGTCTTGCAGATAAATTTAGCAGTATTTAATAATATAATTTAATTACAATTGAGAGAACATAGTCCCATTTTCAAGGTTCCATATCAAAAATAACAAAAACAGAACTCTCATAGCCACATGGTGTACATGATTATCACATTAGACATATATACAATAAAAAAATAGGGTATCTACCCTATACATAAAGTGGGTATGAATTTAATATCTATTCCATGATGCAGTATATTGTTGGATAAGTTTTTCAAAAATACAAAATATTTGCAGAAAACATTTTTTGACTCAAAGATCTTTTTATGTAATTAAGCTTAGTGCAAATAGTGCTAAAGTCCATACTCCCCCTTCATCACTATTTCTGGAAACTGCTTCAAACACATACTTGGATAAAAGAATTATAAACTTCTTATATTGCACCTTCGGTGAGACAAGAGCGGCATTACTATACTTTTTATGATTATACAGGAGAGACATTTTTAAGATTTTTTTGTGTTCAATGTTGTATTGTTTTGCTCGTATAGCTTTGAAGTAATTTCTCTTTGCATGGAACAAGCCTTATACTTTTGTGAATCACAAAATATTGCTTATAGGAATTAGGAACCCTTCATTCATTTATTATTATTTTTTTAAGCGAAGGTACATAATATGCCCTTGTTCTACCAAAATTTAATTTGACTGTGTTCAAACTAAAACTACAACTAATTATTTGTTAAAAAAACATGTTTATTTTCGTAAAATATTTATTTTTTATTACTTACTATCACCCCAAGCGCCAGATAACCACCTTAAAGGCCCAGTTTGCGTGCAGTGGCTAGACATCTGTCCATAACAATCCATAGCAATAAACATCAACGGCTGCAAGCAAATTTGTTTTGAAAATGGGTATCTGGCGTCTGGGGCGATGGTACATTAAGTCTAGGAACTTTGTGTTTACTTTAGTCATGAGATCAATAGAAATAGTCTTTGGAATCAACAATCTTGTCTACTATAATAAAGCAAAAATAATAGGTAAAATCTTAGAGTCAAATTTGACCCATTTCCAGTGGTCGGATTCCCTTGAAATCTGGGTATACTTATGTAAGTTGGATGACAATGCAATACAGTCTCAAATAGTACAGTCAGCTCAAAAACTTGCTCTTAAAATGAAATTTATAACAAAAACTTTTTAATTAATTAACCAACTGAAGATACAGGGCCAAAATAATATTTTTATAAATATCAACAACAAAGTGTCATAGTTGGAGAACTCAAATAAAACTATCAGGGGTCTGTTGCATAACAAAGTACAACTTATATTACAAGCGGAACTCCCTTTCTAGTTAATATAACTGAAGCGAGAGTTCCGCTTGTAATATTAGTTATACTTTGTTATGCAACACTCCCTGGTATCTGGAGTTTATTTGGTCAGAGCACCATAACTAGCTGACTGCTGTAATTGAAAAATGTATATTTTACTGGAAGCTTCAAGCATTATTTACACATTTTTCAGTCATTGATCAACACTCTTCTTCAGATACATGTAGGTCAGATTTATCGTAATGGTCTAGAATTCTAGATGCTCAAAGCAATCTCAACACATCAGATTGCAACACAACACACACACACAGTAGAATTTTGTTATCATATTCTCAAGTGCCTCGGACACCTGAGATGACCTAACAAGTCTCGGCTCAGGGACTGGACCCCTTTACTGTAGAATTATGTCCGAGTGTGGCAAGTCAGCAAGCGTGCGTCTGTATGATGCTACGGCTGCACACATCGCGATAACGCGAATATTCGCATTATCGCGATGTATGTAGCCGAATATTCGCGAATACTTCGGCACTTCGCCCGAAGCCGCAGACCCTTCGCCCCGCTGTCGGTAAATTTGCGCACATCAAAGGCTGCTAAACTAAACTCTGCGGCATCGCTCTCTATAGCAGTGTGGCCATGCACATTCGCCGTAGGCCGTGTACGAAGTTTTATCGCGATGTGTGTAGCCGTAGTATGAGCGCGGCGGTGGTAGTGAGGTAGTGAGGTGACAAGAGGTGTGGAGACGGCGGCGTCATGGTGTGCGCCCTGTGTAGAGTCGGCGGAGGGCGAGATAGTGGTGCGCGTGCGCTCGGGCGCGCCGCTGGAGCTGGAGTGTCTGCTGCGCGTGGAGGAGCGCGTGGCGTGGCGGCGCGAGGGCGGCGCGCTGCCGGCGGAGCTGCGGCCGGCGGGCGAGGCGCCGGCGCCGGCGCGCGCGGGGCTGCTGACGCGGCTGCGGGCGCCGCACGCGCAGCCGCACATGGCCGGCGTGTACGCGTGCGCGCCCGGCCCCGCGGCCCAGCGCCTGCGCGTCAGCGTCGACCCCGCCCCCGCCCCCGCCACCGGTACTCCGCGCCCGGCACCGGCTGCACTTGAGCACTTCTCTTTGCTAATTCGCTTCGCTGCTCGTACTTTGGCCGTAGTTTGGTTGGATTTAAGGTGCGACCAAACCGCCGCTTAAAACGGTGACGTTACGGAATCGCAGTGACGCACCGTAAACGTCACAATTTTACTATGGAGAGCATGCGCTGCGGTAAATTCTGACGTTTACGGCACGTCACTGCGATTCCGTAACGTTTCCGTATTTTAAGCAGCGGTATGGCCGAACCTTTACTTTATTAATATTCGATTGTCGTAGTGTTTCTTTGTATAGGTGCGATGTAGAGTTGGATGAATAAAATGAGACATTCTCTTGTCGAGCACATTTTTTTTTATTCCGAGACCTCACCTTCGATTTTTTTTCCGGACCCTCCGGGGCCGAGAGTACCACTGGAAGTTGCGTTTCCGTCGCCGATTATCGGGTTAAAAAAATTAAATCGGAGTTTGTAAGTTTGATAATGATAACGTTTCCCGTGACCGGTTTCGCTCGGTTACCTACTGATAATCGAGTACGATACCGTGGTCGTCGAAATTGGTTCCAGTTAGTTCATTAATGAAGACTAGATCGGTGCGTTTGGTGATTAGATAAACTACTTTCCGTCGGTAAACGCGATCAGATTGTTGCGGATGGAAATAGGTACACGGTCAGGGCCGCGCCCGGCGCGCGACTCGTGCCGCAGCGGCCGGCCTGCTGCTGCGGCGAGCAGGACACATTCATTAATTAATTCCTAGAGAACGCCATCTCCGGACTAAAAGAATTAGGTAAATCAAATTAAACTACTCACTTCCATTTTGGGCATGACGAAATAAAACTTTCCGTGCTACTCTGGTAAATGTGATGCAATAATTGCCTATTAATATTTATTTTCTGCACCGGAGGCTGCGAGCGGCAGTGCCCTTGCCGACTAGCGAACTTATCTTTATTTATTTTCGTATTTGATGACTGATTTACCTTACTGGATGTTGTGGTCGATTAATTACATATCTAAAGTAGACTTGTCGCTGTCCCTAATGTTTAGCGAGTGTGTAGTTAGCGCGTAGTGCGTGAGGTCGATAGTTGCTCGTCGAACCTGACTCTGGCTTCCGTCGCTGTAGGATAGAGCTCTGGCCGTGCCTACCTTTTATATCTGTAATATCTGAATAGAACGTTGTTCCCATTAGCCGCCTAATCATAGCTAGTTTGAATTACTACTTACTATTACTTATAACAGAGTGAGACCGCCTGGAGCGCGGCGAGCGGCTCCTCGTCTGCGGCATGTCACGAGAGATGTCCGGCCTATTGTCTCCGAGAGTCGTCTAAAGTACATACCCGAGCGTCCGCTCGGTCGGACCGGGCGACTCCGTACACTGATAAAGCCTCTAAAGATTCAACTCAATTTGCTTGAAATTTTTTGCCTGATCGAATCTGAAATCAGAACAGCGGTGACGAGCTCCACCGTGGAGCTGTTCGCCGCGCCCCCGAGCGGCGTGTGTCTGCGTGTCTGTTCATGTCGTGTCTCGTGTATGCTTCCAGAGTTCAATCATATTTTCTAGCAACAATATACAAACATTTGATAACTGCGTGTTATGTAAAGGTGCGACCAAACCGCCGCTTAAAAAACGGTGACGCTACGGAATCGCAGTGACGCACCGTAAACGTCACGACTTTACTATGGAGAGCATGCGCTGCGGTAAATTCTGACGTTTACGGCACGTCACTGCGATTCCGTAACGTTTCCGTATTTTAAGCAGCGGTATGGCTGAGCCTTAAATTTTCGTATCAATTTCATATAGCTTAAATTTAACCAGCGAAATGATTATAAAAAAGCCTTTTTATTATGTACGTTCTTATCGAGCCGTGACGTTTGTGAAGCGGTCGAGTGTGACTTGTGTGGCGTGTTGCAGGCGTGGAGACGACGGCGGCGCCGGCGGCGGCCCCGGCGGAGGCGGAGGCGGAGGCGGAGGCGGAGGCGGAGGCGGAGGCGGACAGCGAGGCGGGCCCGATCGTGTACTACGACCTGCTGCGCAGCGTCGCGCTCAACTGCACGCTCGACAACCCCACTAAGCTGCCCTACGTCTGGTGCGTGTCCCTTGCCTACCCCTGATCAGTGATTTGCATCACTGACGCTGCCATGCCACCTACTGACTGTCAGTACACTTCCTCTCGCCCTTCGCATTCGCGGGATCAAAATTTACCGTTTTTGTTTCACGGCATCAGCCGGCTCTTCACGTAGGATATCTTTGACAACTGAGACGCGGTTATACGGTAAAGGAATAGAAGTAGGGTCCACCAAGAAATTCCTTTACCACCCTGAGGTTCAATGTCAGTTGCACGACTGAAAATATCAAAGACTGTCATCGGCTTTCTTGTTTTTATTCTCATGTAGGAACTGTCATTAAAATGGTAAAGCACTTCCTTGGTCGACTATAGATGGTGCTGACTCTAAGGGGCAGTTCACAGAGAGACGAGAAACTTTTGACGTATTTTTCGAGTTAATTGCAGCGTCGCGTCACATCTCGGTGAAGTGGTCAGTTGGGGTAGATACTACCACGACAGATTCCAGTAGTGTAGTCGGTTTAGTGGCCCTCTCCTTTGAGTGGCAGGTAGAAACTCGATGCGGATGAACTTAATTATTCAATCATTCATTATTGACGTGATGCCTAAATTCAAGTTCATCGACCGCATTCGTCGTTCATTTGTCATACCAAGCTTTCATTCCATTTGTAACGTTCGTATGTGTGAGGGAAGCCCACAACAGAGGTATCTCCAGGCAGTTGCTATGCCCGGGGACCGAAGTCAGAGAGCAGCACAGCCAGTCGGAGGCAGAGAGTTAGAAGTTAGGTACCTGTATTTATGCAGCCGAGATGAGAAACTTCGATAGCGCGATGTAGATTGTAGCCGTTTCTCTAGTTGCTGACTAGATAGGACTGGGTCGCTACATAATAATACGTATATGTTGTGGCTTCATTTGCAATCCAACTTTCGACCACTTTCTGGTATCCGATTGAGCTGTAATTTGGCATACCTACTTGTGTAAGTTCGGTGACAATACAATAATTAGATAGTCCGGTCAGCATCGTGTCCGTAAGACAGAATTATTTAACGGTTAATAGCAATAAACTTGGAATTTGGTACGGATATGTAGTTTGAATGACAATCCAAGTACAGACAGCAAAAAAAGCTTTGTATTAAAAGTGATTTTTTTAAGCCAAAACTTATTAGTAAACTGTCTACAGTACATACGGTGACGTTTATTTGGATAGTAACAAGTTGATTGGGTTCAGCAGTTCCTCGCTATCTCTCAATCTGCATTATAATCATATCTTTTGCTTCGACCGTGAGGGGATTGCGCAGCCCCCCCCCCCCCCTTATCGCGGTGCGGCACCGGCGCGCGCGCACGTCGCTGCTCGTCTGTTTGCACGCTTTACAACTTCCTTGACGTGCCAGAGAGCTCACACCAAAACTGAGGAGATTTAATTTATAAACGCGAACAAACACCAATCAAGCAATGACGCCAATATAATCTTATCTACGATTTGCATTATTTACTATCATATTGACATACTTAGCTCTATTACACTGCGTGTTTTTAATTTTTAATCCACACTTGGTGTTGCGATTTTAAATAATACCTGAGTATAGTACTAGGGGCGTTCAATAAAAAGTGAGAATGAGTATGTTATAAACAACTTTTACTAAATGTCATTTTATTTTTCGACATAGTCACCTTTTAGCATAATACACTTAGTATATCTTTTTTCTAAACTTAAAATTCCATTTTTAAAAAAGGTCTCATCTTGAGTACTTAAAAAATCTTGTACTGCAGCGACTACCGCGTCGTCGTCTTCAAATTTCTGGCCTCTCAGGTATTGTTTCAATCTCGGAAATAGGTAGAAATCACTGGGAGCGAGATCTGGTGAATACAGAGGTTGCTTAAGGATATCGAACCCAGCATCACGAATTGCAGCCATTGCAACGGCGGACTTGTGTGCCGGGGCATTGTCCTGGTGGAACAGCACAACTTTCGAGAGTTTACCTCGCCGTTTTTCGCGGATCTCATTGCGCAATGTTGCTATTTGTTTGGCGTATAAAGTGCCCGTAATAGTGGCTCCATGCTCGAGATACTCAATCATTAATACCCCTTTACCATCCCAAAAAACAGAGCCCATGACCTTACCGGCAGATGGGCTCACCTTGAATTTCTTCGGAGTTGAAGATGATGGCCTTTTCCATGTCATAGACTGCAGTTTCGTTTCAGGGTCGTAATGATGGAGCCATGTTTCGTCCATTGTTATAAATCGCAACAAAAAAGTTCCCGGTCTTGCTGCATCAGGTTCAAAGCTTCTTGACAAATCTCTAGTCTAGTTTGTTTTTGCGTGTGAGTAAGCATTCTTGATACCCAACGCGTAGATACCTTTTTCATACCCAAGCGTTCATGTAAAATATTATGCACGCTCCCCGTTGAAATCTTTACATTTTCAGCAATAAAACGAACTGTGACACGACGATCCGCCAAAACTGAGTTTTCGACTTTTTTCACAATTTCTTCAGTTACTGCTGTAGTAGGGCGTCCGGAGCGGGGGTCGTCCATTGTCGATGTTCTTCCACGTCTAAATTCGGCGCACCAACGTGCGACTGTCGAATACGGAGGAGCATTAGACCCTAAAGTGTCCCGCAAATCCAAATTGACTTGGTCCGTAGAAAAATTTTTCAAATACAAGTATTTGATAACGGCGCGCAGTTAAATTTTCTCCATTTTCGCTAACGTACTCAATAGCATTGCAAAGAAATTATCGTATATTTTTTTAAACAAAAGACAGTTAGTTTTTTTTTCATAGCAATCAGCTAGATAGATTAGCTTTACCGGCCAGTATTTAATTTCGTAATATTAAAAGAGTTTGCATCTCATTCTCACTTTATATTGAACGCCCCTCGTATTTAATCGGATAGATCAATACTCATCTCGGCTCGTCACATTCTGTACTCGTCACTGACTCGTCTTTGCCTTCAAAGCCTCTGGCTATATTTCAGCGCCGTCTGGATTTAATAATCGAACTACAAAAACCGCGGCCGATCCGTACTATGGCGACTGCCAATCCGGTCTATATCATCCTTGATATTACTTATTCTGTGCTAACGGTGCGGGGCGACGTTCGCAGGTCCAAGAACGGGTCCGCGCTGGCCGACTACCCGGCGCTGAAGGACCACTTCAAGGAGTCCGCCGGCGGCGCCGTCCTGGAGCTGCCGCGCGCCCTGGAGGAGGACTGGGGCAACTACAGCTGCGGCGTGGGCGTGGAGAGACAGCCCTGGCGGCTCCACGCGCGCGTCTACACGCGGCTGCCCTCCGCCAACACTAACGTGGTGGAGGGACAGAAGCTGCGGCTGGTCTGCAAGGTACGCACGCGCCCTCGCACGCATACTCGACCCACATGATTGTGAACCTGCTGTAAGGGCCTACGCTAGCTGACGCGGACGCCCGCCGCGTGCGCACGCTCGCGGGTCTCGCTCCGTAAAAAATCTACCTAAAATCCGTTGCACGCGCCCGCGCCACTTAGCGCTGTTCATACGATTTCTTGTTAGAGGCGCGCACGACGGGCGTCCGTTCCGGGTAATCCGCGTCAGCTAGCGTAAGCCCTAACGTGTTATGTTATGTGATTACTTCTATTTTTAGTTTTATATAATTTTCTAAGATACGTCTGGATGTTCTTAACAACCAAACGCTGTACATTATACAGGGTGTCTCATTTAAATCGGTCAGTATGGGAAAGTCTGAAACTACAAGACATACCAAGATCTGTTCTTAGGAAGCAATGTCATCGATTTCAGTGAAAAGAAAAACGGCATTCATAGATTTAAAAAAAAAACTAGTTTCATTTCGGGAATCGAACCGGGAAATTTTGAAAAAAAAAACGTACAATATTTCTATTTAGATATCGATTGTGTAAGATTAGGTCTTAAGCAGTAAATGTTACTGTGAAACATGATATTTAAAATTAATAAAATGCATTGTTTTTCATATCCTTTAATTTAATTTAGTAGGTGTTCGAAATGACAATAATTTTTTCGATAAGTACAATTTTTTTATTTTTTTTTCTAATCTATGAATGCAGTTTTTCTTATCACTGAAATCAATGACATGTCTCCTAGTATGTCTTATAGTTTCAGACTTTCCCATACTGACCGATTTAAATGAGACAGCCTGTATACGAGAAACTACCGGGGTCTGCAACACAGTGAAAGAAAACTAACGCAGTCTTCAGGGCTTCAAATGTATTTTACTTTAGGTTTTTATTGAACAATAAAGATTTATTATTATTATTATTGAAGTGAAACTTCTAATGCGACTCCCAACAAGCGTTGCGTTAAATGCGTTGCGTTAAATACACAACGCAACGCAACGCAAGTTGACGTTTGCGTTTATCTCGCATTTTATATATACTAACGGATGTTAAAAACTTCGATAATGCCATACAGAACTCATACTGTCTGTGCAAAATGTATGAGACTTGATAAAAGCGCCATCTAGTGAGTAATTTAAACACATATATGCATAAGTAAATTTAGTTCTTTAAGTTGTCGCAATAAGGTTCATATTGATGTATAAGCGCCTTTTTCATTTCCACATTACGAAGTTTGACTCGTTCCGCGCGGAGGAACTGCACGCACTATACTTTTTTATCTACTCTCATATCGTAAAATTCGAATTATAAAATTCAAAAAGAGTTTATATTGACATACTTTTTAAACACAATACTGAAATACTAAAAAAAAAAACATATTATAACACTTTTCTTCTAACGAAATAATGTTATAATACAAATTTTTTTACCATTACGATACAGGGCAAATCCAAAAAGTTTATATCACCAAGTTTTGATTCCAATTTTCACTTGTCTGTGGCAGCGCCCGCTTTAGCGCATGCGCGCACATGCGCGGTGATGTACTGGGTTTTAGCGCCATTCCATTCATACGTGTCGTTTTGTTGTACGAATTTTCGTGGGAAATTTAGTTTTTGCTTAAAAATATCTGATATCAGTGAATGCGAAGAAAATTTGATTCCGCCCGATATTTTAGATGCGGCGTAGGAAATGACTCATAATTTATTACTAGTAAAGTTCAGAAAATTATACGATAAATGCTATCAAGATTTTATGCCATGAAAAATGCAAAAAGGCTACTTCGTTTTTGGAAAAATGTGTGAGAGAAGATAAAATATTGTATGCAACTGTACGCAATTTGGCCTTAAAACACTCATGTGACCCTTCATGAAACTCGCTACGCCTCGTTTCATGAAACCACATTCGTGTTTTAAGGACCCCTATCACGATACAGTTGCATAAATAGCTATCATGAAGGTGGTGGGTCGTCCGGCGCCGCGCGTGGAGTGGCGCTACAACGAGTCGCTGTCGGAGCCGGGCGCGGCTTTGGCGCCGGCGGCGGGCGCGCTGGGCGCGGGCCGCGTGACGGTGCGCGACAGCGAGGGGGGCGTGCGCGGCGGGGAGCTGCTGCTGGACGCGGCGCGGCGCAGCGACGCCGGCTCCTACGTGTGCGTGCCGCTCGCCGCAGACGCCGCGCTCGCCGCCGCCGTGCCCTACGGACACACCACGCTACGCGTCAAGGTAAAACAACTAGGGATGCATACGATACCGATACCGATACTCTTATAAAAATATCGTCGATCCGATAGCGATTCTCTTATAAAAATATCGTCGATACGATTCGTCGATACGATACCGATACCGATACTCTTGTAAAAATATCGTTGATACCGATACCGATACTCTTATAAAAATATCGTCGATCCGATACCGATACTCTTATAAAAATATCGTCGATACGATACCGATGCCGATATCGATACTCATGCCAAATTACAGCTTTCTAGTACTAACAGTCTCTGAGCTTAACCGCGGACGGACAGACAGACGGACAGACATGGCGAAACTATAAGTGTTCCTAGTTGACTACGGAACCCTAAAAAACAAAAAAGAATTTATTTATTAAGGGCAACTCATAGCCTAGCAATTAGAATCTTTAAAAATAAAGTTTAGCTAGGTACGTCATATCATAATTGTATAATTGTGTAAACATTTTCATACGATAATCGCTTGGCGATTATCGCATACGAGAATGTCATACGATTTCTCGCCCCAAAGCGTGCGAGAAACTCGTACCATGTAAACTCAGATCAAATAAAAAGTAAAGATAGAGCGCGCTGAACAGCCGAGTGAAGCTGGTTTAATAAACATGTGTGCGTAGGCCGGTGTTGCCATAATAATTCTTACTACCCCGATACTACGTTGCGTGTCACGTTGATACCGTTACTACAATAAAAAACGTTGATAAACTTTTACAAGAAACAAATAACTTTACGTTGCATGTCACGTTCTCACGTTTTAAGCCGTGCTAATAAAGAATAGAATTTAAAATGAAAAAAGAATAGGTTTATTACATAGGCGGCATTTACCCAATAATAGGGTAACTACAACATTATAATGGCAGCACTAGTATTGACGTTTTGGGTTCTAAGCAAAATTTGGTATAGTTTGGTTGCAAGTGTGTGCGTGCCACTGTGTAAGCACACGGATTGGTGTAGTTTGACCGGCCTCACTTCGTTGTTCGCAGCGCTATATCTTTACTTTTTATTTGATCTGAGCATGTAAATAGGCCTTTATGAAATAAACAGATATATATATTTTTTGTTTCGTTCAAGGACATGTACGCGGCGCTCTGGCCGTTCCTCGGCATCTGCGCGGAAGTGCTGGTGCTGTGCGCCGTCATCCTCGTGTACGAGAAGCGCCGCACCAAGCCAGAGCTCGATGACTCCGACACCGACAACCACGACCAGTGAGCAGCAGTGCTATACGCACGCTTATATCGGGATCCTATCGATGTTTACAAAATTTTATTTCCGAAGGCTTAGAATCCCGAAAACTTCATTTGTCCGAAAGCATTTTTTTTCTGAAACTGTAAATATTTCAGGGTTTATTTCAGGGCCATCGTGTAGAACTTTTCAGGTTAGGTTAGGGTTGTTTTATAAAAATCCCGAAATATTTACAGTTTAAAAAAAATTCGTTCGGATAAATGAAGCATTCGGGATTTTAAATATTCGGAAAAAAATAATTCTAAATTTTGATAGGTAACCCTTATATCGCTTCAACCCGATATTATCGAATCATCTATACTCCATTTAATTTAGAATTATAAACCACAACAACATTATATCGCGGCTCGTGAACTGTAATCTCTTTACAATTTGTACTAGAGTAACAATTGACGACACGCAAATAGAGTGACATTAGAACAATTTTATTTTGCGGCTCCTAGACTATTGTACTGTACTATTTGCTAGGTAAGAGTTGACGAGCCGCAATGTAATGTTGTTGTGGTTTTCAATTCTAAATTAAATGAAGTATAGTATCGACCGACTGTACTATTGGTATATTTCATCCGATATACCAAATATCGATACCTTAGTTCACGATCATACTAATTACAATGAACTACACATACAAATTAGCACTGTATGTGTATGTCCTAGTGTACAAAACTACTACTTAATTAGTATGAGTGTGAACTGAGGTATCGACATCGTGTCACATTCCATTTATTTTCTTTATATGTACTGATTCCTTTAAATCTGCTTTAAGGAAAAATAAAACATAAAACCCCGAATTATTGAGAAACAAGTAATTACTTACGATATTTTTAAAATATTATTATAGATAGATATTTTTAAAATATTATTATATTAATGAACTAAAACAATTACTTTGCTCACCCGCGACCTTACAATAGTTACGTTTATGCAAGAAATGTGCGTTCATGCAGTTCCTCCACCTCCACACTGTACGAACACACACAAATCACATAAACCCAACCATCACCACCACCAAGCTACACTGACGCGTTTCGAACTCAACCAGAGCTCATCTTCAGAGTTACCACAACCGTATGCTATGCTACCAAACGTTAAACTAACAAACCAAAACAAATGTTTTAACTTGAGAAGTTACAGTGACAAGTTAAAACATTTGTTTTGGTTTGTTAGTTTAACGTTTGGTAGCATAGCATACGGTTGTGGTAACTCTGAAGATGAGCTCTGGTTGAGTTCGAAACGCGTCAGTGTAGCTTGGTGGTGGTGATGGTTGGGTTTATGTGATTTGTGTGTGTTCGTACAGTGTGGAGGTGGAGGAACTGCATGAACGCACATTTCTTGCATAAACGTAACTATTGTAAGGTCGCGGGTGAGCAAAGTAATTGTTTTAGTTCATTAATATGGACCTCCGCAAAGTAACGCCTGATTTAATAAATTATTATATTACTATGATATATTATATCGAAAAAATATTGATATTTTTTTACGTGAACATCCCTACCAGTGAGTACACCCCGCCCTCCTCCCCACCCCTCCCCCCGCCTCGCCTGCGCGCCCCCACTACAGCCCCCTTCTCGTGTTGCAGGAAGAAGTCGTAAGCGGCGAGCGGAGCGCGGTGCGGCCGGGTCGAGACTTGTTGTGTTTTTTAGTAGTACGAGTTTTTTTTATTGCGCATTCTAACCCAAAGTTACTTACTTACTTGTTATTTAATTAAGGATAAGTGAGAGTGAACGAATAATCGATTTAGTGCCGTTCGACGCGGCGCCGGACGGGGCGAGCTAGCTTGTAAAAAATGCGATTTCCTTTATTTTATATTTCTTTTGCGAATAATTCTTCCTTTTGTCTGCTAGTTAAATCTCGCTTGTATCGTTATTGGCGTGGTCGCGAGGCCGGCCACGCTCCCGTGTTACCCGCACCTAGTACCTACTAATATTACGAGACCTATTAGAGATCGATACATTAAATAAATTATGTTACATCGCTTGTTTTATTTCTATGCCAAGTCTCGATTCAATGCAACGTCTGAAGTACAGGTTGTAAAAATAGTATAATCCCCATGTGTACCGCAACGCTAAGCACATTTTTACTGATGGCGGTGGTGATGATTTGATTAAAACATGTTTTATGTAGACAGATAAGTAGGATTCGAGCAGAACATAAAGGAGCAGAATATTGGTCCTCATGCTCCTACCAGTTGGAGAACTGAGCCCCGTTTTCTCGTGGTCCCATTGATTTGGCCCATCAATGGGACCACGAGGGAGACATTTCTCGTAGTCCCATTAATAAAATCTCACTTCCTGTATATACCTAATATCGACGGTGGAAAGCATAAACGCTGTAACCCACAATGTATAAACTTTACACCAGAGCCAAAAAACTTTAAAATTTACTAATAAAATCAGAACTTATCATAATCCTTTTTGCGTAAAGTAACAATTCTTTGGGAAATTATGTATATTTAGATTTAGATATTTGGCTAGGCTATGTAAAAATCTTGTCTAAAGTAGTCTGCAAAATAAGTTTTGGTGGGTTACAGCATTTGAATTTTTTTTTCAGTCCGCGAAAACGCTAACGTCAATATACATACTACTTAATGTATGAAATAGAAGAAAGTGTTTTTTTTTGGAAAGCATAACTGCATGGAAGGTAAAGACTTAGTCAGTTAAGTATCTAATTTTCCGTTTTCCAAAAAGTGGGTACAGTGCGTAGATAAGATAGGGGACAGTAAATGGATAAAAAACTAAAATAAACTGGTGTGAAGTTGCGCCCTTTCTATTGGTGCGGAAAATGCGCCTTATGCATCCAGCTCTGTGGGGAAACTGAGGGTATGTTGGGCTCACATACCCACTAAAAATCACACGGATTCCCTCTTTGCCATTGTGACTGACGCGGGAGCATGTAGTGACACCGCGACGCCCACTGGCCGCCCCGGCATGTGGCTCCTCTGACCGGCAGCGTGCAAAGCAGCCTCGGCTATAAGTATTAATGATCGGAAGCGGTCAGATGCGCAGGATATTTTAAGGTGCGCAAGCATTCGCGCAAACGCAGGCGCACGCACACACCCGTCCTTCCAAATGGAAGGAGAATTCTTGGCCGATGGTAACTGTACGCCCTCTACCATCACCCTAGGACATTCGCTTTGCCTTGCTGAGTCGCCGTGTCCGCCAAACCTCTGCATATCTGCGTGAGGTAGCCATAGCCATCCTCGCCGAATCAGACTTTTGGTGCTTCGTGGGAGGGGACTGCTCATTCACAAGCCGCACAAGCTGACCTGCGGTGACTGACTGGCAGCGACACCAGCGGGCGATGGGGTCGTCACATCATTACGCCTTGGCTCAGCTGTATACTTAGATACATTGTAACCAAGCTGGTCACTTAAGTTAATTTAACCAGCGCTGTTTGAAGGTAAGCTAATAAGCTGCTTTACTACACAGTACTTGCTTATCCGAGTGTCAAGCTGTTATTAGGTACACAGTTAGTGTAGTTAGTATTTACGCAGTCACGGTCTGACAGCGCGTCGTCTAGCACTTTGTAATTTGCTAACAGCTGCAAGTAAACAAAGTAAACAGTCACGGCCCTCGCCCGCCGCTAATGCTGGGTATTAATGACCATTACAGGCCCTCCTTGGGTTGCCAGTTTACCGATTTACCTGAACACATCAGCTTTCTTGGGCAAACTATTGAAAGAATTGCCGAAGCAAGCCAATAGCTGTTCTGTGTGGCCAACCCGTCACGCTGCACATCAGTTTTTTGGTCTAGTATAAAATACCTAAGTCATATGATTAGTAATCTATAGGTTAGGTTAGAATTGTGACAAGGCGCGAAGCTCTTAACTAGGCAGAATAGGAGCTCCGCAAAGCAGAGCTTTGTCGACTTCGCCTAGACTCGTTAACTTCATTTAAATCTTAGTTTCCCAGATATTTACTTAACATAATATATATCTAGGTAATTACCGGTAATGTAAAAATTACTTAAAAAAAATCAGAAATCAAAACGTTTATTCTGCAAATAGGCCGCAAAGGGCTCTTTTACATGTCATGTCTTTTCAAATTAAAATATAATAAATTACAAACTAAAAAACCATACAAATATAGAATTAAATAAAAAATAATTATAATTATACACCGTGAAATTTTAGTGGTTGTTTTCCCGAAACGAGGTGATTTAGTTTCGATTGTACAATCGATTTATAATTACTATTTTGACTAGAGTCAAAAATCCAATTGTGAAAAACGAAAGTCGAAAATGACCGCAAACCAATAGTAACGCTTCGTTGGTACACGTAGCGTACGATCGTACGATAGGTTAGGTACCAACGAAGCGTTACTATTGGTTTGCGGTCATTTTCGACTTTCGTTTTTCACAATTGGATTTTTGACTCTAGTCAAAATAGTAATTATAAATCGATTGTACAATCGATACTAAATCACCTCGTTTCGGGAAAACAACCACTAAAATTTCACGGTGTATAAACTTAGTGGAATAACAACAAATAATACATTCGCTAAACGTTATTCCATAATCATTGGATCGACAATCCAATAAGCGAACAGGCTGCCTGTTGCTTACCTTATATATTTTCCATGTATTGTTTTATCTATTTTCTGTAGTTTTTTTGTGGTGTACAAAAAATCAAAAATCAAAAAAATCAAAACGTTTATTCTGCAAATAGGCCGCAAAGGGCTCTTTTACATGTCACTTTTTTAAACTACCAGCGCTTTCGTAAGGACCATCATTGCCAAGAAGAATGCGCCGCAAGAAACTTGGATCTTTTCAAATTAAAATATAATAAATTACAAACTAAAAAAACCATACAAATATAGAATTAAATAAAAAATAATAATAATTATATAATTACAATAAGAGTTGTTGTTGTTGTATTGTATAGACCCGTCGACAGTGCGAGGCTTGCCATCTCTGGCGACTAATAGGAACCCTTAAGCTGTGTCCCTGGCAACCCAGCAGCACGCAGGCGGCTGGTATATCAGGCCGCTGCGCCTGCGCCGAGGCAAACATGTGCGGAGCTGCGTTGGGACGCGCGCTGGCGCTGGCGGCGCTGCTGGCGGCCGCTTGCAGCACCGTCGACGTCATGAAGGATGTCACTCTCGGCTTCGGAGAGGCGCTCAAGCAGTGCAGAGAGAGCGTAAGAGCGTTATCACATTATAGGTCGTATATTTCAAACTAAATACAAACTGAAACATGGATGCATAGAAAAAACCCCAGAAAAAAGACCAGCGCTGGGAAACGAACCCAGGCCGCGTGCTATTCCCCTACACCACCACTGGTCAGGAGTTTAGACACAATTTTTTCCCATACATCTCAGTTCATTAACTAATGAAATGACATTACGCAGTGATACAGCGCCATCTATAGATACACCCTCATCGAGAGACGTCAACACTCCTTCGGAACTACCCGCTCACCCGGACAAGAGATGTCGCTACTAAGTCCACTTTAACAAGTTTTCTATGAAGTAGGTATCTTTTTTTTTTTTTTTTAACTTTTACGGTCATCCCGTGAAATCCATATATTTCAAACTAAATACAAACTGAAACATGGATGCATAGAAAAAATCCCAGAAAAAAGACCAGCGCTGGGAATCGAACCCAGGTCCTCAGCATTCCGTGCCGCGTGCTATTCCCCTACACCACCTACCTATAGGTCGTACTCAGAGTAAACAAAAGTTGTCTCCCCTAATCATCATCCTAGACTATATACGTCCCAATGCAGGGCATAAGCCTTCTCTCAGCATGAAAGGCTGTAGTTCGCATACGGTCCCAGTGCGGATTGGGAACTTCACACACTCCATAGAATTTCTTCTCAGGTTTCTTTACGATGTTTTCCTTCACCGTAAAGCTCTGGTAAATTTCAAAAATAATTTCACACAAATTCCAAAAAATCAGAGGTGTGAGCCCGTATTCGAATACGGGCTCACACCTCTGATTTTTTTGAACCCACGACCCTCTGCTTGAGAGGCAATAGGTCAATGAACTAAAACAATTACTTTGCTCACCCGCGACCTTACAATAGTTACGTTTATGCAAGAAATGTGCGTTCATGCAGTTCCTCCACCTCCACACTGTACGAACACACACAAATCACATAAACCCAACCATCACCACCACCAAGCTACACTGACGCGTTTCGAACTCAACCAGAGCTCATCTTCAGATCTTCTTTTTTGGTAGCATAGCATACGGTTGTGGTAACTCTGAAGATGAGCTCTGGTTGAGTTCGAAACGCGTCAGTGTAGCTTGGTGGTGGTGATGGTTGGGTTAGGTTAGGTTAGTTAGCTAGTTTAACATTTGGTAGCATAGCATACGGTTGTGGTAACTCTGAAGATGAGCTCTGGTTGAGTTCGAAACGCGTCAGTGTAGCTTGGTGGTGGTGATGGTTGGGTTTATGTGATTTGTGTGTGTTCGTACAGTGTGGAGGTGGAGGAACTGCATGAACGCACATTTCTTGCATAAACGTAACTATTGTAAGGTCGCGGGTGAGCAAAGTAATTGTTTTAGTTCATTAATATGGACCTCCGCAAAGTAACGCCTGATTCAATAAAGCAATAGGTCAAACCTTAAGGCCACCACGGCTTCACGGCTTTTTTAGCTCGTGTGACTTTTCTGTTCCACTTAATATTAATTCTGTGTGTGTCAGGAAATCCAAAGATGGAGTAAGTATGTTTTTCAAATTGTCTGATTCAATATTGGATGATTAGCGATTATTGATTACGATTGGGGGCGGCCACTTAGACTGACGACAACGCAACAGTTGCAGGTGGCGGTTGCCGTTCATCGTAACCTTATAAGAGGCTAATAAATAACAAATAAATATCGCGGGACAATTCACACCAATTGACCTAGTCCCAAAGTAAGCTAAGCATAGCTTGTGTTATGGGTACTAGGCAACGGATAAACATACTTATATAGATAGATAGATATACATACTTTGCCTTTGCTTTGTCCGACTGTTTTATTTTTACTTACTCTTTGTCGGTCCCTTACTAAATGCTCCTTTCATCCACTCAAAGGTTGACTGGTACAGATCCCTTAAAGGGATAAGTTCGCCTTTGTACATGCATTTCAACGGTTGTCAATAATGTTTTTCTTTTTTTTTCCTTATTTTTGTACAGTAAAGAGTTTACATACATACATACATACATACAATACATACATACATACTTACATACATACATACATATATACATACATACATACATACATACATACATACATACATACATACATACTTAAACACCCAAGACCCGAGAGCAAATATTTGTATTATTCATACAAATATCTGCCCCGACGCGGGAATCGAACCCGGGACCTCAAGCTTCGTAGTCAGGTTCTCTATCTACTAGGCCATCTGGTCGTCTAAAAAAAAGGGTTGCCTTTGTTCAAAAACACATGTCTTTTAGCTAATGATGATGAGTATCATAAGTAGTAACTTTCACGAAAACGCCACTCAAGAACCTCCCGAACGTTTATCTATTCAAGTGCGTTCCGTTTGCAATCACCTATCTATAGTCACTTCATTGGCTGTAATCATTCGGCAGACCCAATTGACGGAGGAGAAGATGGAGGAGTTCTTCCACTTCTGGCGCGACGACTTCAAGTTCGAGCACCGCGAGCTCGGCTGCGCCATCCAGTGCATGTCGCGCCACTTCAACCTCCTCACAGACGGCGAGCGGATGCATCACGACAACACCGACAAGTTCATCAAGTCTTTCCCCAACGGTACGTAATGCCGAACATCCCAGAACAGTTGGAAGAGCCTATACAAACGCTTGAATGCCATGTACACGCAAACAAACTAAGGACTTACGTTATTGTTCTCTTATAGCTTCCTTCGATCTGTGTTCGTAAACCAAGACTGGCCCGGATCGGCGACAAGGACTTGCAAGCTTACGCAAATCAAGCCAAATATATCCCTGTTCAGACGCTTACGCTTGTGAAAGGTTGTCGCAGCGTCTTGTCTAGTCTTGGCGACAAAAGATTCGCAAACTAAGAACTATTAACTGTCCGAGAGCACATGCGGTAATTTCGCCGAGATGTTAAAAAAATCTTGGGCTGGTGTAGGTGGTCTAGGACAGCGTTCCGGATTGACGAAGATCCGGGTTCGCCCAACGGCTCCAGCACTTAATTTCTGGGTTTTTCAATGTTTTTTAGAACCAATATTACCTATTTAGAAACGAAATAGTAGGATTTTATACTTTTTACGCCCTATCCCGCATACGAGTTTACGTTCATTTTACCTCGTCTTCGGTATTCAGGCGAGGTGCTCTCGAAGCAGATGGTGGCCCTGATCCACGCGTGTGAACAGCGCCATGACGCAGAGCCTGACCACTGCTGGCGCATCCTGCGCGTCGCCGAGTGCTTCAAGGCCAGCTGCCAGGAGCAAGGCATCGCGCCCACCATGGAAATGCTCATGGCCGAGTTCATCATGGAGTCCGAGGCTTGAGGGCTGGTCAGGGGAAGCAGACCCTTTAGTGTAGTTTTCAACGTTTTTCAATGGCTTTGTAGATAACACTACCGTGAGACTCGCTCATCATCATCTTCTTCTTCTTCTTCTTGTATTCTGTATAATATAAAAGGCAACCGTTACTGACTGATCAATCAACGCACAGCTTAAATCACTCAACGGATTGTGCTGAAGTTTGGCACACAGGTAGTTTGGCGTAGTAGGGATCCGCTAAGAAAGTATTTTTCAAAATTCCCACGGGATAGAGAAAAAATGGGATATATATTTTCGCATCCTTAGCATTTTAGTTAATATATACTTAAAAATAAAATTAGTTGTTACAAAAGGAATATTCTATTATTCAGTAACCCCGAGTTCTCACAGGTTATGGGCCGCTGATGCCTTAATAGTTTAGTTAGAAATTAGCCAGTTTAGTTAATCGAGCCGAATGGCGACCACGCCGGCAAGTTTTCCTCAAAATAGTTGAGCTAAACTCGGAGGAGTTATCTGTACATTTCCCGATTTCAATGGATTGTTCGCACTAATAGTTTCCTCCGCCGTACTTTTAATGCAATATAGGTGGGAAGGTCTGGAAGGGTGAGGCAGTTGGGTATTTTTACTCACACACTATTAATTTTCATAAAGAAATATTTTTTGTTATTAATTTCACTTTCAATGCAAGCTTTTTCGCTGACTGTACTTTTAGTTGACTTTATTTGCATTGTCATCCAACTTGCATAAGTATATTTACTAAATTTCACGTAAATCCGACCACTGGAAGTGGGTCAAATTCAACTTCCAAGATTTGACCCGTACCTACATACTTACGCACATTGCAAGTTAGTAAAAAGCTATTAAAAAGTCCTCCTTTTTGATTCAGTTTTTTTTCTTATAGTTTGTTGGCTCGTTACGAAACGAACACAATATATTGTATGAAAAATTGGGGACATCTTTGTTAATCATCAAAATTAATAGCGGTAAGAAAACACTAAAGTTTCCTCATTTAAAAAAGTTTTCTGCGCATTTCAAAGTTCAAATGCCCTGTTTCGGAACCTCTGATTTTATTGTATTCGTAATTAAAATTATAGGTAGGTTGCATTTTTAGAATGATTTGCTACTTATTCGATTTTTTTTGGTGTGCAATTGCTAGTGCCAAAATGTTTTTCCGTCATGCGGGTACTAAATTCTGTATTGTAATTAGTTTTATTTTAGTTTAATAAACTTGTTATATTTATACGTTGTTAATAAATACATTTACGTATTTTGCTACACGGCGACTCGGCTATTCCCAGGTTATTGATAATGATTTAACTAGAAAATAAATCTTAGAAGTATCAAATACAATTTTTGTATTATCTATGTTTTGGCTTTTATTTGTATACAGTAGAGCACACCCTAAAAATTGAGTTGAATTTGAAACACGAGTGAGAAAATTGTTCAAATAGCCCAAATAAATATTTGAACGGTTATTTATTTGAAATATAATATAATTTATTTACACATATTCTATATACATTAGAAAAATACATTAGGAAGTAATAACAGATAAAAATGGAAACTAATAAATTAGTAAACTATGAAAAAATTGTCAAGTCGGTCTGTCAGTCGGAGTGTGGTAGGGCAGCACCATCATCAAAGCCAAACAGGTTCGCTGCTGGCTTCCATTTATGTCGGGTGCCTCGAATGCACATGCTAGTCGCTCTAAATATAGAAGTTACTTATTATCCGAGGTCTTAGCCAGCCCAAGACGCAAGACAAAGAGCGGTCCCAGCGAGATGCAAGTGCTTCCCCGAGGTGTTTCACAAAGGTGGCCATTTGTGGTGCAAAGACTCCATCTACGGAGGTGACAAGGGGTGTAAATGTGGCATGACGCAGCTCGCAGGCATTGGCATATTTGTTTTGCTTTTCCGCTTCGGCAGATTTTAAGACAGAAGCAACAGGTTATTTATTTTGTAGCAATTTACCGACTTTTATTACCGAACAGTATTTTCACAGCTGTGCTATCAAAAATCGGCCCCTGTTCTCATTTTGTATGTCATGTGTACACTTATTGCCTTAGCACTTGTCGGTTGACAACCATAATACTTAATGGTTTATCGGTGGAACATCAATTTCAACATCAATCGCAAGCGGGGATGTAGCTCAGTGGTAGAGCGTTCGCTTTGCATGTGAAAGGCCCGGGGTTCGATCCCCCGCATCTCCAAACTTTTTTTGTTTTTAAGTTTTACCTGACTTCTGAGATTTTGGTTTTCATTTGCATTTTCAATTTGGATGAAACTTTAGATAGGGCCAAATGTTTTAAACATATTGTTATTGTCACATTGACTTTTATGTGCTAATAAAATAATAATATTCATTATTTTAAATATAGCTCCATCGATACTATCGATGATTCTGCCAATGTCGAGGTTGAGGATGACACTATCGGTTGACCGTTATTAGGTAGCTTCGGTTTATTTAATTAAAAAAAATCTCGTGTCACGGTATTTGTTATCGAACTCCTCCGAGACGGCTTGAACGATTTTTATGAAACTTTTTTCTCTGTATTCGGTAGGTCTGAGAATAGATCGTAGGCTACTATTCTTCGCGGATGGAGTCGCGGGCAAAAGCTAGTTATACATATATTATTATTAGTCTTATTTTTTAGTAGACTAAGAAATTTATGTAATTTCTGTTCTAAAAACAAAAAAAAACTGTATTAAAAGAGAGCAGCGTCAGTTAATAAATACTTTTTTTTTTACTCAAAATATTAAGGAAAAATATATAAAAAAATTAGTACTTCATTTGACCCCGACGTGATTTGAACACGCAACCTTCTGATCTGGAGTCAGACGCGCTACCGTTGCGCCACGGAGTCGTTGTGGAACAAATTGAAATTTGTCATCATGTCACAACACACGCTTACTACAGATATTAATGCCATCTAGCGGTGACGCACGGAAGTACAGCGTAATAAAAGTCATCCCAAGGTTAGTATGTGAACTGAGTAGAGCATTTTGTGGTAGGTAGAGCGGCGACGTATTAGTTCCACTATTGACCACCAGGCGAAATGACTGTATGGCGCTTTACCTCCGAGATTGTAATGTATTATTATTAAAAGTACAAAGTGTGTTACTTTGAGATAGTGGCCCCAGAACTAAAAGCAAATGCTCGTTTGATTCGGAAGCAAGTAAAAAATAAAAATCTTAAACTTAAGCGATAGCGAAAATTAAAAACAGTACATCTCAAACAAGAGAAAATTTCCTGCAAAAAAAAATAGTTAAAAAAAAAATTGTTTAATTATACATGGTTAATTATTTTAAATCAATTGCGGTCCACTTGCGTGTTACAATGACAAGGTTATATGGTAGCTTAGGAATCAACTAAAGCCAGCAGGACCATAAAAAGTTTAACAAACGTAAATTACCTTTATTTTTAAAAGATATATTATTAAATCAATGTCATCGATCGGTAACCGAATGTCTCACGGCGGCGAGGAAATCATCGGTTAGCGAGCAATTAACATGTTGTTAATGGACCCGCGGGAATGCGGCTCGGACTTAAGGCTTGTTTAAATCATGATAAACTAGCGACTCGCCCCGGCTTCGCATGGTAATCTTAAAAAAAAGTAGCATCACATGACACTAAGTAGGTACTTAGGCAAAGGCAGGACTGGTCATTAGTAGTATTATTATACCTTTTCAAAAATGCTGTAAAAATAATGAAATAACTTTTAATTAATAATCGAATCGAATAGAATATTGCAATGGTATCGGATATCAATATTCATAAATCACAATAACAATTATCGATAGTTTTGATTTCAGTAAAACGTATTATTGTGACATTTTTTTAACTATTACGTAAAATTCATCAATTTTCATACAGGGTGTCCCGTAAGTAGTACGACAAACGTAGGTGGGCATGCCATATCATATTCTACCAAATCATCAAAAAATTACCTCAGTAAAAGTGCAAATAAAAAAAGTAGCTTGCTATCAAAGTATTCGTGCTACGGATTGCTATGTTACTTCTAGTAGGAATAGGCTAGATTCTTAAAAATATGATTAGTACGTCCGATAGATTATAAGAAATATTGGACATCTATTTTTTATTTTGTTCCGAGTGATGTCACGCCTTGGTACAGTCAAGTGTAAAATATGGGTAAACAACTTGCTCATAAATTGTCGTCAAATTAAGGACGATACATGTTGTTGGCTGTAGGTACACTTCGCACTTCTAAGTAACTTTCATACGTCAAAAGACGAGTCGTCACGGCCCCCACTACCGAACTTTGACGCGATTTGTCTTTATATATTTTTTTATTTTCAATAAGTAGGTATACCGTTTCAGTAGGTAGGTATAGGTACACCACTGTCGTAGTTGTCTTGCACTTGCACGTATGGTGCAAGTGAATAGATTATACTCTAACATTTGTAAAATGCCAAGTACCTTGGTAACCGATGGAGGAAATTTCTCATACGCCACCGCCAATTAAGACGGGATTTCGCAATACGTGTGAAATTATAAGACTGGATAGATGGCGGGGTTGCCGGACTAAGTAGTTACCTATTTTGTGAAGGATTCAAGGCCCGCAATGTATTGCTAAAAGGCGGAAAACCCGCTTAAGGCCCACTCGCGCCTCGTGCTATTTGACATTTAAAGTTATTTATACTCATTAAGAGCGCTTAAATCTCAGTACAAATTCCGATAGCCTTTACTTTTTTTATTTTTCTAGATTTTTTTATGTTGATCTTTATAGCTGCTGCTATAGTGATAAACTGATAAATCTGATAATCGATAATGTACTGGATTCTCTCAAATATTTTCTTATTAAAAATATACTATAGGTACAAATAAAAGTGAAGCGAAACCCTGAATGTCTGTGCGTGTGCGCACTTAAATTGTTACTCTTTTGCGCTAATAGCGGATTTGGATGAAATTTGGTATGGTATGGTATGGTGAAGCAGGACATCTTGGGAAACCTGCACACTCCAATGTGAAGTTCCCAAAGTGAATTGGGAACTTTACATTGGGGTGTGCACCCAAGCCATGTGCCCAGCTTTGAGACGTATTTAAAAGATGATGGTGTACACTTGTGACTTCGCCTCTGAATACCCATAAGTCACCGCAGAAGTATACATGTCACAGACTCACCCGCCACCACGATGTTGAGCGATCGGCGACGCGGCGCGTAATCTAATACATTGCGTGTGTTTCTAACTAACCGCTACGCTGTTCACCTCTTTCCCGCGCAATGGACAGAGAATTAGCTCTCACGCCGCACGTTCATGACAGTAATTACTGGCTGCGCAAGCGCGGGGCTAATTGCGGGGCAGCAGTTGCGATATGGGCCTACTAATTCCGACATATTTAGTTTTAAACGCTAAGGCTCTCGGTTCCCAGGTACGGTCGCACCTGTTATTTGGACTTTAACGTTTGCGTGATGCTATGCAGCTTTATTTTAGACTATCATTTACCCTACGCTTCTTCGCTTTGCACGCGTGAACCGTTCGACCCGAGAGTTGAACTTGAATTTGATTAAGATTTCCAAAAGTTAATACTTACCTGTAACAAAATCATTTAGATCAGTTGTGGTGTAGGCGTTTAGCACGCAGCACGGAATGCTGAGGACCTGGGTTCGATTCCCAGAGCTGTATTTTTCTGGGTTTTTCTATGCATCCATGTTTCAGTTTATATTTAGTACCTATGTATATAATTTCATAATTGAAAAATTAAATCAAGAACGAGTTCCATTTGTTTTTTTTCTTGAAATCCTCAGTTCTTTGTACTGTTAATTTTAATTAAAATTTTCGATACAAATTATTATTCTGTCTTGCAACAGTGGGCATAAAATTAACTTCTTGTACATTTTTGATTACATTTTAACGCATACCGTTTAAAATTACCGGCAGATCACCAGCGTTAGTAGGTTTAAAGCCTTCCATTTAAAAGTAAGCACACTTTACTAATCGGTATCTTCGTAATTAGCATAAACAGTGATAATGTAAAGCGCGGTTTAATTTCGCGACAGCGGCGTTCGTGGGCGGTCGGCGCATGCGCCAGTGTTTCCACAACACTGCCTTATTTTCCCTCTAATGTCGTCATCATCAGCCACTGTAAACTGGGTGCGGGTTGGGAGCGAGTTGGGGGCGGGTTGGGAGTGGGTTGGGGGCGAGTTGAGGGCGGGTTGGGAGCTGGTTGGGGGCGGGTTGGGAGCGGGTTGGGGCGGGTTGGGAGCGGGTGGGGGGCGGGTTGGGAGTGGGTTGGGGGCGGGTTGGGAGCGAGTTGGGGCGGGTTGGGGGGCGGGTTGGGGGCTGGTTCGGGCGGGTTGGGGGCGGATTGGGAGCGGGTTGGGGGCGGATTGGGAGCGGGTTGGTTTATTTTTTTTTTTTTTTTTTTTTTTTTTTTATGATATAGGGGGCAAACGAGCAGACGGATCGCCTGATGGTAAACGATTACCGTCGCCCATGGACACCTGCGACACCAAAAGAGTCACAAGTGCGTTGCCGGCCTTTTAGGTAGGAGTACGCTCTTTTTTTGAAAGCTTGAAGGTCATATCGGTCCGGGAATACCGCAGCAGGAACCTCATTCCAGAGCTTTGCTGTGCGAGGCAGGAAATTTCTGGAAAAACGCACAGTAGAAGACAACCAACCATCCAGATGGTGAGGATGGAAGTGTTGTCGCGTAGGGCGGTGGCGGAAGGATGCGGCAGGGATCAACCCGAATAACTCCTCGGAGCACTCTCCGTTGTACATGCGATAGAAGATGCACAGTGAAGCTACATCTCTACGCAGCGCCAAGGAATCAAGCCCATCAGAAGTTCGTTGGCAGCCGACTATTCGAGTCGCTCTCCGTTGTATGCGATCCAGAGGGAGAAGCTGGTACCGGGGAGCCCCCGCCCACAGATGAGAGCAGTATTCCATATGTGGGCGAACCTGCGCCTTATAAAGCTGAAGGCGGTGGGCTGGAGTGAAATACCGTCTCGATCTGTTGAGCACGCCGAGCTTCTTCGAGGCTAATTTAGCCTTACTCTCCAAGTGGTCGCGGAACTGGACTTCACTCGAGATGTCAATACCAAGGATTCCGATACTGGCTGTGGTAGCAAGGGGAGTGCCTTCGAAAAGAGGTGACGCGACAAACGCAGACTTTTTTGCGGTAAACGCGCAAACCTGTGTCTTAGTGGGGTTAAAACGGACTAAATTAAGTCGACCCCATTCTGAAACTTCTTTTAGGGAAGTCTCAATTTCAGACACAAGTTTATTTCGGCACTCTATAACGTTTTCCCGAGAAATACCGGCGCGGCCGGTGTAAGAGGCATCAACCGTACTATCATCCGCATAACAGTGAATGCCGCCGGATGGCAGCATATCATTGACATGCAGAAGGAAGAGCGTAGGCGATAGCACACAGCCTTGAGGGACACCAGCATTCACAGACATGGAATCAGAGCATGCACCGTCAACTACAACCTTTATGCTTCTGTCCGTTAGGAAGCTGCTGATCCATCCGCATAATTTCTCAGGAAGCCCAAAGGACGGAAGTTTTGAGAGGAGCGCTTTGTGCCAAACCCGATCGAAGGCCTTCGCCACATCTAAACTAACAGCCAATGCTTCACCCTTTGTCTCAATCGCCTGTGCCCAACGATGTGTCAGGTAAACCAGTAGATCGCCGGCCGAGCGGCCGCTACGGAAACCATATTGACGGTCACTGAGCAATTGTCGGTCCTCAAGGTATCGAAGGAGCTGGCGGTTGATAACGGACTCCATTATCTTAGAGAACAGGGGAGTTATGGCTATTGGCCTATAGGTAGATGGATTAGAGCGGTCACCTTTTTTAGGGATCGGGTGGACCAGAGCAGACTTCCATGAGAACGGGACTACGCCAGAAGAGTAGGAGAGCCGAAAAAGACGCGTTAAAACCGGAGCCAACTCAGGAGCGCACATCTTCAACACTACCGGAGGGATTCCATCAGGCCCATTGGACTTATGGATATCGAGGGAGAGAAGTGCTTTACGCACTGAGCTTTGGTGGAACCGGATATCCGGCATACAGCTCTCACAACGCGGTATGGTCGGTGGCATGCGTCCCCCGTCATCCAAAGTCGAGTTGGACGCAAAGAATTTACCTAGAAGATCGGCTTTTTCTTTTGCGTCGTGGGCCAAAGAATCGTTACCCGCGTGTAGAGGCGGAAAAGAAGGCGTGCAGAAATTCCCCTGGATAGCTTTGGCAAGAGACCAGAACGCACGAGTTCCCGAAGGGAGGCGCTCTAGTCTCTCTAGTTTAGTCTAGTTTATTATGAAATTTCACTTCTTCCGCGCGGAGGGACTCCACGCACTGTTTTTATTCAGTTAAGCTTCAATTGAAGCTCTTATGTATGTCGAAGAATCTACCACCGGTTCGGAAAAACCATGTTGAGAAGAATCCGGCAAGAAACTCAACAAGGTATATATTTTAATCGCACTCCTCGTAACCGACTTTCTTTCCACCCTCATCACCTCAATAGCTGGTCCACTACAGTCAATTTGTCGCGGAACCTTTTGCCACGCACGGTGAGACGTTGCAATCGGTTTGAAGCGGCGGTATTTCCGGACCGGTACAACTTGAGGATCTTCAAAATACGAGCCTACCTACTCTTTTTGACGTGACAACATCTAATAAATCGATGAACGCCGGCTGCATACACGAAAAAGGATGACGCACTGTAACGTACATGTACCTACAGAGCAGCGAAGGCCAGTATGTATAAGAGAGCAGCGAACGCCAGTATGTACAAGAGAGCAACGAACGCCAGCATGTAAAATCTTAGTACTAGCGCTCGGGTAATTTTCAATGCGGTGGGTGCGGAGTGCGGGGGTGCGTGGGTGCGGGGGGCGGGGGGGTGAGGGGGTTAAGGTATTTCACAAAACACCGGTTCTCGTCCGATCACCGAGGTTAAGCAACGTCGGGCGCCGTCAGTAGGTACTTGGATGGGTGACCGCCTGGTTTCATTTTTGTTTTTTGAATGTTTTGTTATGACGTTGTCAACCGGTTTTTTTTCAAAGGGCCGGCAACGCATACGTAACTCAGCTTGTGTTGTGGGTTGCCCCTATCTTATATAAAAAAGAAAACTTTTTCAAACGCGTCCAACGCATTCCCGCAACCTAAATCTGGTAGTCGCGTCATCTTGTTGGAGGCCTATCTTCACTGCGTCTTCCGGTCCGTGGATGCCATTCAAACCTTTTGGCCCCATCGGCCATGTTCTACGAGCGATGTACCCTGCCCACTGCCACTTTGAGTCTGGCGACGATTCTTCAAGGTATGTCTCTTCTTCTTGTATGTTTTTTGGAAATGGTCATGGAAATTTTGAAATGAGTATATAATCTCACTAATATACGTGAAACGTAATAAACGTGAAAGTTTGTATGGATGGATGGATGTCATGCTGTTCGTTACTTTTTTACGCTATAACGGTTTGACGCATCCTAATAAAATTTGGCACATAGATAGTTTATAACCTGGGTTAACACATAAAATACTTTTTATCCCGGGAAATTGCATACTTAGTTCCCGCGGGATATCAACGAATTCTTCGCAGTCAGAGTCGCGGCAACAGCTAGCTAAAGTCTATACTAAGCTTGTACAAGTATTGTACATCATTTTAGGCAATAATGCACGCGTAGCTTACACTAACATTATTTAATGTCATTCACCTTGTACGCGAACCAGCATAGTTTTGTATATTTTAAGCATATTTTTATAATTTGATTTAATGTACGATTGACCAGCTTGAATACAGCACCTCTACCATATTCGCGGTCTTTTATTCCTCGGCACTCGTCCTTTAGCAGCTTGACATTGACATTTTATGACATCTCTATACAAAGCTTTTAATTAGGGGGAATTCCCTTCAGTCTGACAACATTGGCGGACGTCGCAGTGATGGCCGTCTCGATAGTTAATACCGCTTTACGGTACTGCTAATGTGGAGCTGCGATGGGAAAGGTTAAGAATGCCGCCGATTTCAATTTTATTTCACGATATAAAAAATAAAACAACCCGTGCGAAGCCGGGGCGGTTCGCTAGTTATATATTTTATACTGGCTTTTGTTCGTGTTTTCGTCTGCGTAGATTTTTTTTTATTATTATGAGTGGTAGCCAAACGAGCAAGCGGATCATCTTATGGAAAATGATCACCACCGCCCGTGAATATCAACAACTCAAGGAGGGTCACTGATCTGTTGCCGGCTTTTAAAGGGAGTATAAAACCTTACCCGTACCTTGGCCAGCAACGCAACATCGAAATATCCATCGTCATTAAAGTGATAACGATCTACCTATCAGTTAGTGAAATAAAACCATTTTTTCAAAGATTTGTGAAAATTTTCAAAGATTCTAAAATAAGTGAAATTCTTAGTGTGAATTATAGTTACGAAGATAGGGTTCGGCTGAATTGAATTATAAATCCCTTTTTTATTAACCATACCATGGAAATTTCAACAAATCTATTCTCAGTGTCTGCGTGTCACGCACCAATTGTAATGAATGAAATTGTAAGATAGATGGCACTCATTGTGCACGCATCTGGTGTGCCATTTTTCTTACAATTTGATACATGACAACTGGTGCGTGTGTGACGTAGCTTTAAGTTACATTTGCGTTTCATCTACCCTCTTAATTAAACGGTAACGCCAGCCCATGATTCAGATCTTCCTACGGTCGCCGGTCAAACCGATTCCGGTAGTAAAATATTGAACACTCAATTAATTATTGGACATCATAATTTTTTATAATTTAAGGCATCAGCGGCATTAGTTTTCAAGTAGCTAATGATATCGGAAATGGTTCTAATTGCTACTGATGCGCTAACGAGACCCGGAAGCCGAAACGGCGAGACAAAAACCGGCGAAAAGCAATTCCGATTCATGCCGAGGGTTCCGTCTGGGGCCGTTTCTACGGTAACAAATATACTGGTATTAGAACCGGTATTTTCAAGCACTAATACCGGAAATACCGATACTACAGCGGTATCTGCCGGTATTTTTTGGTATCGGTTTCAAGCACTGGTCGACAAGTCTCAGAGAACACATAGAGAATTACATATTAGGCAAACAAGCTGGCAAACATTCACAGTCTTTTAATAAGGACATAGTTTAACGAAAATGATCCAACCCTCAACAAGTCGCTTTTTGATTTTGGATCCTTTTAGTTAAACTACGTCCTTAATGAAAAAAGTATTAGGTAGGTACATACCTACTTTAGTTAGATGCATGTAATTTAATAACATTAGGTAAGTACGTAGATTTTCTTGAAAAAAAAAATACTTCATTGAGTTTGTTGCTGCATTCTTCTCAACAGGGTTTTCCGAACTGGTGGTAGATTCTGGTTCTTCAACTTTCATTAATGCTATAGTCTAGATGAAATAAAGATAAGCATTTAATTTTTTCAAATCCCGGCTCGCACCTCTGAGTTTTTCGGAATTTATGTGCGAAATTACATTTGTAATTTACCATGGGCTTTACGGTGAAAGAAAACATCGTGAGAAAACCTGCATACACCTGCGAAGAAATTCAATGGTGTGTGTGAAGTTCCTTATCTGAACTGGGCCCGCGTGGGAACTACGGCCCAAGCCCTCTCATTCTGAGAGGAGGCCTGTGCCCTGCTGTAGGACGTATATAGGCTGGGATGATGATGATGATTTAATTTTGTTACTTTTTTTTATAAATTCGAAAGGTTGTGAGTGTGTGCGTGCGTGTGTGTGTTTAAAGGTTTTGTTACGCTTTGACGCTAAAACGGATGAACAGATTTGAATTAAATTTAGTATGCAGAAAAAGTAGGTGTAATAGAAAAGGGGTTCTCACGAAAATTCTAACCAAACGCGAACCCTAAAAACAGAATAAATCGATTTACGAAAACCAGCGTGTTGTTTATGGCAGCCATCTTCACATAAGAACTTCGAGCTAACGGGAGACGGCGTTGACGTTATACAAATTAAACCGTCTTTAAATATTAATTAGAAACCGTAATTAATTGTATGATTTTACGTCTAACTAGACGTAAAAGCATTGGTTTATAGTTAAGAAGACTTCGTAGAATGAACGAGTATCACGATAAAAAAATAAGTTTTAGTTAATAATTATATTTTAAAGCAAGACAAATCGTTCATAATGTTACACTGCGGCGCTCGATCGAGCACTTTATAGGTACTCGTTTGCTTTGCGTTTGCGGCCCCGCAATGTAAAGCACGTTGCTTAAGTTACACAATTTCCTTCTGATCTAAACTGAGCTCCACCGCAAAAAAAACACCAATCTCTTTAATTGATTACAATAAATCACCTGCTCCTGGTCACGCAACTTGATAACTTGAGGCATTAAGCTGTAATAGCTGGTATCATCGCAGATGGATGGAAGGTCGCATTACTATAATTGCGTATACAGTGCAATTATACTATTAATTCACGATTACCCATTTACCCAGTAAATGATAGCTTTACCTAGTGGCCCGGCGTTAGAAGTACCTTCACGAAAAATATATACGAAAAAGAAAAGGGTGTCCCTGAAGCGTTTCAACAGTTGCCGCGTGTTACGAAAATCGGATAAGGACCGTCCGCTATAAGCGGGGCTTTTTCCCACGCACGACGAAGTTATGGAACCAGCTTCCTAGGACAGCATTCCCGGAGCTTGGAGATCTTTAAAAAACGAGCCTATTTATCTCTCAAAAGGGCCTGACACGCACCGGTGACACCCTTGTGTTGCGGTTGCCCATGGGCGGCGATGATTGCTTCCATCAGGTCACCCGCGTGCTTCTTTTCCCCTTTCCCCTTTTTAAAATAATAATAATAATGTAAGTGAACTAAGACCAATCGCAATTCTACGACCACAAGGCACACCGAGCGTGGTGGTGGCCATTGGGATTTTTAGTCGACGGACACATTTATTAGCCGATTATCGGATACGGTGGTTGACGCTTCAGAGGCCCACTCTAAAAGGTTATGGTAATGTGTTTAACCCTTAAATCGATACCGGCAATAATATATTTGCCGTCAAACAGAAATTAATGCCGATTTTAACTATCAACGTTTACGGTCCAAAATCGAATGTCTTGACAGGGTTGTCAAATTGTTTAACCCTTTCAACGCCACGCCTCGACAAAACGTAAACCAGCTTTGAATCTTATGTCATTGTGTCAAGATCACTTTGACACTGTACTTTGTCACACCTTATGTGTCGTTAGCGTTGAAAGGGTTAAGGGTTAAATAAAGCACAACGTTCTTTCAGACATCGCCATCTGTTCATTTCAGACGAAGTCGTGTCGTCTTATCGTTTTTTCTCATTTTTTATTTTATTTAAAACTAATCAGCAATTTGACCTCTGCTTGATATTTAAGTACTTTAATATTGAATTCCTCAGCCGGGTGATTCTTCAAGGTCGTGATTTTTGTTTTATTCCTCTGTCGTATTTTTTTTTTACTTATAGAAAAAATCATGCTCCCATGAAAATAGATTTGTTCAGTACCATAAATTTATGTTACTGAACAAATCTATTCTAACAGGGGTCAGAATTCAGAAGCGAATTGTTTTATGATAGAGTGGTAAACGGGCTAGTAAGGCTGGGTGATTCTTCAAGGTCGTGATTTTTGTTTTATTCCTCTGTCGTATTTTTTTTTACTTAGTACAGAAACACACAGTAGTCATGGGAGCATGATTTTTTCTGTACTAAGTAAAAAAAAATACGACAGAGGAATAAAACAAAAATCACGACCTTGAAGAATCACCCAGCCTTACTAGCCCGTTTACCACTCTATCATAAAACAATTCGCTTCTGACTTCTGACCCCTGTTGTTGATTCCACAACAGCTAACCCGTTTGCTACCTTTTCATAAAACAACGCAGGACGGATCAGTGCCTCTACCATGAGTTTACACTAGTTTACAGCGACCGTACTCGCTAGCGACGACGTAAATGATTTGTATGGAGAATTGTACTTCCGTAAGTGACCGCTAGAGGCGCTGTACAATTCTCCATACAAATAATTTACGCCGTCGCTAGCGAGTACGGTCACGTAAACTAGTGTAAACTCATGGTAGAGGCACAGTACGCTTAGTATAAGTTTTTACTTCACGAAATACTTCTCGATCGTGTTTACGTAAACATTTCAATTCTATGGAAACATAGACGCGCGGCCGCGGAGGCGCTGTCCATGTTTCCCTAGTAATTGTTTTTTTTACGTAAACGCGATCGAGAAGTATTTTGGTGAAGTAAAACTTATACTGAGCGTACAGAATTCCGTACCGGCCGGACGAAGGCCGTCCCGCCGTAATTGAAGACGTGGGCATCTCCCGCCGGACGTGACATCATACGGATCGTGCTGAGCCGTATATAGCACACCAAATTATCTTCAGCCAAAAAAATTATAGCCTAAAAAACGATATAAAAAAACCAGCTGGTGCGGTCGGAGTCGCGGATCGAGGAACCCGTACAAATTTGCAAGTATCAAAATATTTTTAGACGGCCTGTCTGAGTAGTTCTACTAGCTCATAGGTTCCCAGCCTTTTGTGGACTACCGCCTCATTTAAAAGACATAAAAAATTCAAGGTCTTCTTTACATATCGTCGATGGAACTACAATACCGCGTAACCAAAAATTGCTAATAAGTAACTCACTTGTGGCAGTTTTTACAGGATAGCATTGAAATTTGACATCATTGTGTATTGATGTCAGGCCGTATTCAAACCAAACGTATGTATAGTCAGCCGCCGAATGTGAGCAGGCTCACTGAGCCCCAGTGTTTAATATGAAAAAACTTAATAGCGTATTGTCGGTTAGGTGCTTCGATCAACAATACAACTAGATATCGGGTCAGCGCAAAAAATACGGCCCGGAAAATAAGAGCTCACTTCCAAAGTGAGCTCTTATTTGGTTTTAGTTCGGTCCAAGCACAGCCAACATTAAAACGTCTCGCGATGCCGCAGTGTGCGTTTAAATCTTGTAAAAACAATGCCCGAAAAAGGTATTTATCCGCCGGAGTGTCTAAGTTTCGTAAGTAAATGTAAAATAAGTTTATTTCAAGCTTTAAACTAGCAAATAATAAGCAAATTACCGATTTTAACCACGACTTGTGCGCGCGTATTGGCCAGGTTGGCCAAACATTCTTAAATGTTTGGCCAACTAGGCCAATTCGCGCTAAAACATCGTAAAACAGAACAGTAGATGCATGGAGTAGATTTGAAACTTGTATTGTTGATCGAAGGTTAGGTGTGAACAAAAAAATTATTATGTATGGAAATACAATAAACTGTGTAACGCTCGCTCACTTTCGGCGGCTGACTGTCAGTTTGGTCTGAACACGGCCTCAGACTTACCCAAATTTAAATTTGACATGGCTTTAGCTATTGTTGGTTACGAGGCATTGCAGTTTCATCGACGTTATATTGACGAAATGAGCCACAGATAACAGAAGGTTTTCATAAAACAACATACAATTAAGATTAATTAAAATTTCATACTAAGCTGTAGCATTTTCAATATCCGCGACAGAAAACTCTTTAAGAAGTGCGGATAGTGTATAACCCTGTATTTGTCAGCCCGGAATGAACGACATATACCTACACGACCAGGGGCCTGTTGCATAACAAAGTAGGTAGGTACAACTAATATAATTTGCGCTTGTAATAATATAAGTTGTACTTTGTTATACTTTGTCATCGATTATTGTCATCTCTTCCGGGTCGATAAATACAGCAATAACCGCACAAAAAAAATATAGAACGCACTCCTAATTATTCTACTTCACTAATCAATTGCCGTCCAAACGTATTTATTACTAACCACTAATCACCTGCAATAACCACTCGCACAAATCACTAATCAATGTGTCAACAGTACATCTACTATGAGTTTACACTAGTTTACGTGACCGTACTCGCTAGCGACGGCGTAAATTATTTGTATGGAGAATTGTACAGCGCCTCTAGCGGTCACTTACGGAAGTACAATTCTCCATACAAATCATTTACGCCGTCGCTAGCGAGTACGGTCACTGTAAACTAGTGTAAACTCATGGTAGAGGTACAGGCCCCAAGGCCTAAATGCCATGATTGCGTCTTATATATCAATCCAATTTCGCTCCCGCAGCCTTCTTGGGCTTGCAAGTTCAGCACCCAAATATTCGTTAATTTCAAAGCGTTTAATGAGCAAAAACTCGTTCAAAAATGTGCCTAATTTTCCTACTTTCAGGAAACCTAATTAACTGCCCTCGCGACATACTTTGATAATCGATTCCTCATACTGCTGCGTGCGCGCACGCCGCCCGCGCAATTAACGAGTCATTAGCGGAACTATCCTTTTGAAGTGGCCGCCGCACAGCCAGCTAAAACACACTCTGCATTTGAAGTTTTCAAAGATTTTTTTAAATGCGAAGTTTTTTGAGCAAGCGGGCGTGAAGCGCGAGGTTTAGGCAAAAATGCTTTCGTAATGTCTGGTTTACCTATCATATTCTCAAAAAGCTCATTTCCGAATATTAAAATTCCGAAAACGAAACTCCTTTTTTTCATTTTCCAAATTATTGTTTGTCCGAAATTTTATTTACCATATTTTCTTTTGCCGAATGCTTTAAAATCCATTTTTTTATTTGACAAATGATTCAAAATCCAACTTTATTAAATTCCGTAGGATCATTTTCCATATATTTATTTAGGTACTCCGCAAAATCATTATCCTGCAAAGGTCAGGGGTACAAAAGGCGACCATACAATTATGTGTGAAGTGTAATATTCATTTTGTTGTTTAATGTTTGCTATGTAGGTAAGGGGTTTTCTAGGTGGTTATAAAAAAAATAACTAACACCAACCTAACCTATCCTACCCACGAACCTAATCTATCCGAGTCACTTCCGCTTTCGCTCGCTGAAAATTAGGCAATGTTGTCTTACTCTAATGTTAGGTTAGGTAGATAATAAAAACATACTTTCGGCTTTTCGTAACATTTCGATTATGAAAAGATGGCAACTGATTAAGTTGGCAAATAAAAAAATGGATATTGTTTTTCGGGATTTTGAATTTGTTGGCAAATAACACTGTGATTAAATGAATCTGTGGCATTGTGAAGTTGTGGAAAAACAAAACATATGGATTTCAAAAAGTCGGTGAACCGTTTTCGGATAAATGAAATTCGAGTAAAGGAGTTTCTAAACATCGATAGGTTACCGTTTAAAGGAGCCTGTACATTTATCTCTTTATGTATGTTTATCTTTGTCAACACCCGCTTTTGGTTTTTATCAGCAAAATGTATGCTCTACGAAATCACATCGGTTTGTCTCCTAACGCTAACGCTATGGGTGTAATTGGATTCAGCACGCTCGGTACGTTCAGCCAAGGGGTTCGGGTTCAATAGGGATGTTGGTTGATGCTATTGAAAAATAATTCGAAGACACGACTCCAGTACCTAACAGTAAAAAGACGCTTTACTTTAGCCCTGAAAACCAGATAAATTTTTGATTAACTGCATAATTTTAGATTATTTGTTGCTTTAAAACAAATAAATAGTTAGTTGATTGAGTTGGCGAACAAAAAGTGATGTAATAAGTTGCTATTGCCATTCAAACTCTATGGTAGAATTTTATTGTGTTTTGACAGTTCATACAAAGTGCGCCCGTTGATTGGTGGTGTCAACATCCCTATTGCGGCTACCGCACAACCGAACAAAAATCTAAGGTACACGATATTTTGCTTAGTTTAAATCCTAGCACTGTAGACTTAATGCCAGGTCACTTTGACGTAAATTGTCCTATGATGTATATTATTATATCTATGAGTTTGTTGGATTGTTGGTTTGTCTTGTTGCTGTGTCGAGTGGCATCGTGTGTGTCCCGCATAGCCGGGCGGTGACAGCGGTATTACAACCAGTCATACAACAGTTCATAACGAATCCACTACATACACGGCGGCTCTTTCAGTGCACTCTCTATCCACTGCTCAGTCTCCACACGTATAGAGTAGTCTTATTTGAAACACAAGCAATGTATTAGAAAATTGCTGCCCTGCCGCGCGTAGTCGGAGCTGTTACAAAGATACTAGATTTTATAAGAAAGTTTATTGCAATCTTAAATGTCGAGCTGCCATCAGGATGCAGTTCAAATAGTTGGACACCTTAATGCCGGTAGTTAGTCAGTAATTAATTAGTATGAAAGTTTTGAAAAATAACCACTAAATTGCGTGGATAAAGTTCGTGTCTTGTGTGATCGTAATTAAACTGTATGAAAAAGTGCCATAACTGACTCAAAAAATAGGTCAATTTTTTCTTTATGAAAGAGAATATAACTTGTGATTTCCTCATTAAAAAATTTTGTTTTTAACACAAACGTCCATCCACCGCTAGTGGTCTCTAGCCACTAGACTTCCAAGCCGGCTCTTCCAATCAATTTTATTTTCCTAATAGAGCACGTTTATTCGCGACGCCGGCGCGTCATTACACCAATAGGCCCATTTCTCTGCTGCCACCGCCACTGATTTATTTGACCGCATCCTACGCCGGCGCCGCCAAGCGAACACCAATTGAATTTCGACTTGGCCACGAACATCAGAACACGTCTCTATTAAGGCATTTTGAGACAGAGACATTTGCTTTTCCGGTGTCTCTGATTTATGATGATTATGTCAGCATCATTACCATTTCAGCCGAAAGACGTCTACTGCTGAACATAGAGCTCCCCTAACGTTCGCCAAACCTCTGTTTCTGAGCCAACGGCATCCAACGCGCTCCCGAAACCTTAACCAGATCGTCGCTCTATCTTTTGGAGGCCTACCTACACTCCCGTCTTCCGGTCCGTCGAGGCCTTTTGAGAACCTTTTGACTCCATCACCCAACAGTTTTACAAGCGATGTGTCCTGCCCACTGCCACTTGAGTCTGGCGACTCTTCAAGCTACATCGGTAACTTTAGTTCTTGTGCGGATATCATTATTTTTAATGTGAATCCGTAGAGAAACTCCAAACATAGCTCTCTCCATCGCTTTCTGAGTGTCCTCGTGCTCTCTTATAAGGTCCATCGTTAGCGCAGATTTTTTTTTATTACACTGCCATGGGTTGTTTAAAGCTGCCTGTCCACGTTTTTATGTTGTCATATAGGCGAAAATTAGCTGACATTACAGTAGTATCTACTTCGCACTGGTTCAACCAATTACCAACCGTAGAGGCACCGCCTTCATATTCTGTAGACAGAGTTTATTACACGATAACACGACAATATTAAGTTATGGATTTAATTTAGAACAACAGTTTGCAGTTTCCGCATTGCGATCAGACAGACGGACTGGCAAACGAGGGACCGCCTAGTAAACAAAGCAGCCTTTATAATGGTGAAGTAAGGATCATTTTTCAATTGATTGGTCGATAAAAAGGGGCTGTCTGAGATGTCAATAAGTTATTATGGGGATAAATCGACCACCGTGGAAGATGGAGGTGTTTTTTGTGCGGATAAGGCAGCTGCAGAGGTATTACGACGAGAGCAGGCAGCGGCATTCCCCGCTGCTGACGAACAATCACAAATGTCACAATCAGTGACGGTTTCTATGACACGTGTCATTGACAGAAAAAATACCGATTTTACAACTTTATTTCTTCCCCAAAGACAGATTTACTTGAAAGAACATAAGTATATATGTGTATATATATATATAGTTTTTATCCCGGAAATTAGCATAGTTCTTGCGGGGTAGCGATAAAAAAATATTCGCAACCGGAGTTTTTTTGGACTTTTATTTTATACATCTGTCTGTATGGCTACACCAGGCTTTTTATTTGAACGCGGGGTATATGTATACATTAAAAGTCCTCTATTATTTAATTGTCCGCATCCTTTGTCTACACTGCGCAAAGCTCTAACCAGAAGTGCCCTCTGGTCATAAGAGCTTTGCACGGGCCGATACGTCCATGCCGTATGCGGAGAACGATAGCTGGTGCTTTATAGGCCAATCAGTCGCGCATTGAGGGTAATGGTAATGTTAGGACCGCGAGTTCACGGCAATCATCAACTTAATGAGGCCTTTGTTGCACTTAAAATATAGCTCTTGCTTAAATGCAATGGAATAATTGAATTTCAAACTAAGGCGGCGATGTGACGAAAGAAATGAGGATCTCAACGGGGTAACCTATCGATGTTTAGAAACTCCTTTACTCGAACTTCATTTATCCGAAAACGGTTCACAGACTTTTTGAAATCCATATGTTTTGTTTTTCCACAACTTCACAATGCCACAGATTCATTTAATCACAGTTTTATTTGCCATCAAATTCAAAATCCCGAAAAACAATATCCATTTTTTTATTTGCCAACTTAATCAGTTGCCATCTTTTCATAATCTGAATGTTACGAAAAGCCGAAAGTGTGTTTTTATTACCTACCTAACCTAACATTAGAGTAAGACCACATTGCCTAATTTTCAGCGAGCGAGCGAAGCGAGCGATCAAGACGGTACGGAGCGGAAGCGACTCGGATAGATTAGCTTCAAAGGCTAATGCGGGAGCGTATATAGCGGAGCGAAGCTCCCGCATTAGCCTTTGGTGTTAGTTATTTTTTTCATAACCACCTAGAAAACCCCCTAAGTACCTACATAGCAAATTCAATAAAATATTTGGGAAACATTAAACAACAAAATGAATATTACGCTTCACACATAATTGTATGGTCGCCTTTTGTACCCCTGACCTTTGCAGGATAATGATTTTGCGGAGTAAATAAATATATGGCAAATGATCCTACGGAATTTAATAAAGTGGGATTTTGAATCATTTGTCAAATAAAAATGGATTTTAATGCATTCGGCAAAAGAAAATATGGTAAATAAAATTTCGGACAAACAATAATTTGGAAAATGAAAAAAAGGAGTTTCGTTTTCGGAATTTTCATATTCGGAAATGAGCTTTTCGAGAATATTCACGCTAAAACGGCTGGGATGGGTTTGGATGACAAAGTGCTTTACAACTTTTAATGACAGTTCCTACCTCTAATCTTACAAATAAACTATTTGATTTGATTTGATATGATTTAATCACAATGAAAACAAATAAGGCTGATTGTCATAGCCTTTGAGTTTTAAGTAAGCTATACAACTCTGACTCAGAGGGCGATGGAGAGGGCTATGCTCGGAGTCTCTCTGCGGGATCGCATTAGAAATGACGAAATCCGCGCAAGAACTAAATAGTCACCGACATAGCATAGTGGCAGTGGGCGGGCAGGGCACACGCTCGTAGAACTGATGGCCGATGGGGCAAAAAGGTTCTCGAGTGGCGCCCACAGACCGGATGCCCAAGATGGAGCGACGACCTGGTTAGGTAAACGTCTTTGTTCAAATTTTATTTGAATTTAAAGGAAGTGTCTCAATTAAACCTATCAATTTCAAGCTTCTAGTTTTAATCACCGTTAGTAATAAGCCGGTTCGTAGATCGCGACAGATATCGAACAAATCAATTCAACACGCTGATTAAACAGCTTCCTTAATCTAGATAAAGCTTCCTCCCAGTAATGATGCACTACGACACGCACGCGATCTGATGGATGGGTCGGAACTGATGCTGATGATACCTACAAGCACTGGCGGATTTATTTCCCAGCAGGCTGAAGGCTCGAATGATAGAGGGACGGCAAATTCGACTCAATTTTAGAGGGGGCAAATTTTCTTCAATTTTAGAGGGGCGGCAAATTTTACTAAATTTTAGAGGGGCGGCAAATTTGACTCAATTTTAGATCGGGAAATTTGACTTATTTTTTTTGTCTAGACAAATAAAAACTATTACTTATTACAAGTATACACGGATAAAGAAGCAAAAGTTAAAAAAAAATACAATATTTTAGTTCTACGGCGCGTTATGGTAGAACAAACTGCCCAGCAAGCCAACATTGCAAATTGCTGCAAACTGTACACAGTATACATAAATTACACATACTTATATAAATTTCAGCTGTTTATGTATTACGGTTCTTGAGATACAGGTCTGTGACAGACAGACGGACGGACAGGACAATGTGCATTATTATAGAACATTATTATTTTTACTTATTTATTATTTATTGTTATTTTTGTTTAGGAACATGTTAAAAAATAAATCAGATATGTCAGCTAATGAGTTGACGGCGTCACTCGGGCGCGGGCGGGGCGTGTCGCGAGCACAATGGCGCGGGAGGGGCGGGGCGTGGCCTATCGCGGCGCGGGCGCATCATACTGTTCTATTGTCGAATTCGGCGAAAGGACACGCTCACTCTACCAACTATGGTATGTATACGGTGTTTAGGTATTTCATTGGAATCGGACGCTTCACGAAGATCCATTTACCATCTAAATATTCTAAACTAAAAACAGGCACATTAAAAATAAATAAAACATAACATTAATAAAAGAGGCTCCATAGACAAGCAATTACCTCAGATAAAGAATTACCGTAGTTCTTCAAAGGGAACGCTGCCATGTATACATATTACATATGTTACTTTTTGTTTTTCTTTTACTTTTCGTTTTAATTTTTTTTTCTTTTTAGAACAGCTGTGCAAACGTACATAATTCCTGCAAACGCACGCACGTAAAAGACAGCTCCGTCTCTGCGATACATATCGTACACCAAGTCTATCTTTATCCTAGGGTCTAAAGACCTATCCCTGTCAATACAAAACTGAAACTGTTAAATGAGAAATTAAATTTCCATTTCCTTAAAACGAAAAAGATTTGTAGGTGCGCCAGACGGGATTTGAACCAGCATTTCGTTGACCAAACGTAACTATCTACTGGTAAAAACAAAAATAATACTGAAACTTAAAATTTCTAGAAGGTTTTAATTAGAATGTGAGTTAATACGCTTTCGACCTATATGTGCATAGTTATATGCAAAAACCCGTATTCCTTTACTCTCACAAGTCAACCTTATATCACAAACCCAACTATCATCAACATCACACAAGACGGACCAGACCACTCCAAATCATCTCGTAAGAAAACGAATCGCGAGTGCCGTCTCATAACAAAAGGTGTGCCGCAGATGCACATAATATGGTGGCTCGTATTAAGTACACCTATGGCTATAATTATCTTGGCTCCATACATACATACATACAATCACGCCTCCTTCCCAGCAAAGGGGTCGGCAGAGTCTATTTGTTTCCAGCTGCACATCGTTCGCTTCCACAACACTCGTTTTTTAAGTTTTTTCATACATACTCGCCGGTTTCGCGGGTACTTTAGACCTGACTTTTCTTCAAGACATCCCCAATCTATATCAGCATGATTCCAACCAAACAGACCACCAGGTCGTCGCTCCATCTTGTTGGAGGCCTACCGACACTGCGTCTGCCAGTCCGTGGACGCCACTCGAGAACCTTTCGGGCCCAATGGCCGTCAGCTGTACAAGCGATGTGCTGTGCCCTGTTTGGCGAGCCTTGGGGAAGGTCTATGTTCAGCAGTGGACGTCATTCGGCTTAAATGATGATGATGATTCCAACCAGCCCTGTTTGTGCTCCTGTCAGAAAAGCCACAATTAATCAGCGACTACAAGCTGCGCGGAACGTGTTTGATTACTGTATACTTAATAGTATAATAGGGATGCTGACACCACCAATCAACTGACGTACTTTTTATGAGCTGTCAAAATACAATGCTCCCATAGAGTTTGAATGGCAATAGCAAGTTATGACGTCACTTGTTCGCATATCAACTATCTAAGTATTTATTGGTTTTAAAGCAACAATAAATCTGATTTTGCAATTAATCGAAAATTAACCTGGTTTTCAGGGCTAAAATAAAGCGTTTTTTTACTGGAGTCGTGTCTTCGAATTTTTTTTTAGTGGCGTCAACATCCCTATTGCGAGAGCACGCCCACGACATCTGTAATGATTTAAGGCAACTGGTGAGACGCGTGCGGCTGTATCAAAGCGAGCAGGGCGCTGCGCGAATCTTGTGTATCTTGAAGATTTAGTGTTAGGTAAACGTACCAATGCTCGACACTTCAACACCCAGTAGATGACTCCAATCTGTCACCTCTCTTACTATGACTTAAGATTGATGGTGCCATGTATTGGGTCAGTGTCGAGCACTGGGACATTTACCTTAGTAGGAGAAGGGAGTTCGTCATAGTCGATTACCAATTTAATTGTATGATTTAAACAGACACGCTTTCCTTACGTGCCGTCAAATTGGTTACCGAATATCACTGACTTGCCCCATAAATCCACTCATCCCTTCAAATATTGCTGTGTTTGCATTTCAGTTGAAGTATTTTGATTATGTCATCATCATCGTGAAGACTTTTTAGTCTATTGCAGACAGTATAAGGAGTAGACGCTAGCCACACAGAAGAGACGTGGGATGGGGGCGCGTCGCAGTCCGCGTCGTTTGTCCGCAGGCCGCGTCTCCGCCCCGTCTCTGCTGTCTGCTTTGGATCGCGACGCTTATATACATTTAGTATGAAAACTGACTCAAGGGGCGCCGCAACTGCGACGCGCCCCCGTCCCACGTCTCTTCTGTCTGGCTTACGCCTTAGGATCGCACCAACTTTCCTAACAAGCCTACAATTTGTTCTAGTAAGTAACTATGACAATGTTCAAGTCATTGCTGGAGGGAACTGGGGTACCAGTTGTCTACAATAAAAAACGGCCGGGAAAAAGAAAAGCAACGGTTAGCGGTTTTAATTGCTATTAAACTTTGATAATGACCACTTAAGTTAAAGGCCGGAACAACGTAGTTTGATGCGTCGTAAAATGCCTCACATGAGCTTCGGGCAATAAAATCTTGGCTTCCGATTGATATAAACCGAATCCGTTGCACGGCGGGGCCATGCCGACCCTCGGACTGAGATAACATTCGTATAGAGTTAGACCAAGATAAGTCTGCCACGATTTTGATAGCATACGCACTGCATGCATTCGTCATAATTTCATAGAAGTTTGACGTTTAATATAACACTCGTACAGCGTGTTCTATCAAAATCGTTGCAGACTTATCATGGTCTGACTCTAGGCCTTAGTAAACCGTGTTCTGAGACTATCATCGAAAAGTTGTGGTTGAAGAGCGCGCGAATATTCATACCCAGGCTCGCAGCTCTGAGTGTTCCTGACCCTACAATAACCCTGAAGCATATTGCATGTTTTTGCAAACTCTAAAGCGCAACCAAAACAGTAACTGTTTACAATGATCATCATTCCAGCCTATATACGTTTCACTGCAGAGCACAGGCCTCCTTTCAGACTGGGAGGGCTTGAGCTGTAGTTCCCACGCGGGCTCAGTGCGGATTGGCAACTTCACACACACCATTGAATTTCTTCGCACATGTAGCAAGATTCCTCACGAAGTTTTCCTTCACCGTAGATCACACGATGTTCACGATGTTTTCCTTCGCTATTTACAATGCTGCTAACTTTGATTTTATAACCTGCAATATCTTCATCCCGAAGCAGCCACTTTCTTGGCTCTCATTGGAAGCTGTCAGGTCCAAACAGTCCTCTTTCTAACGGCTCGGCCACGACTACCCACGACTTTATATCATTTGCTTAATTTCTGCGTTCGTTGCTCGGTTAAAAACTGCACCACACAGCAGTTGGTCTAACAACACACGCAATGTACTAGAAAACTATTCGACGTGCCGCCAGTGGCGTATTCGTGGCCTTAAGCTCTCCTGTTAGCTTCCATTAACATCGACTATAATTATCTAAGCATGCGGTAGTGTGTCCAGCCAAGTTCAAAAGAAAAGAAGCTGCGGGGAGTTAGGGACGCAGCAGCTGTGTGTTGCGTAAACAATTTGAGGCTACTTTTGACCCTTTAAACATAGGAAACTTGGCTTGGAATCCTAAATTAGTTAAGTACCGTTCAAACCGTTAATGATATTATATTACGTCAAAAAATCGGCAATGTTATCACTGACTGACTGATACATATTATCTACATAGACCGAAATTCTAACTCACTTTCAGATGCTCTAGACATTTGTTATGCGGCATCAAACTATCTTATATTTGGCTAATCAACTTGTCTTTTTTATGTTTTTTAAATTACTGTTTTCAAGACGTAGGGTCAACACGTCTTACGTTTCTAATAATTAGGTTTGTTAGTAAAAACAAGTCTAGTCACATTTTGAGATTCGATTTATTATAGACTATTTGATTTGTCTTTTCAGGGATTTTGGCATTCATTTAGGTAGGTATCAATTTGTCGGCGAAATGGACAATCTCTTAATATCGCCGATACTTTGAAAACAGCTGGTATCTCGAAATCTATAATCATACTAAGTGAACATTAAACGGTGGTGTTTAAGGTTCTGTTTAAATATAATTTATTGAAGATATGAGCTTTTTTCAAAGTAGTGACAATATAGAACTTGGCTCCAATTTTCACATAAATGTTTTTGATAGGATTGTATTATCTTTGACCGCCGTACCACTATGAAGAACGGCCGGGCGCTCGCGTCCCCTGCAATTATGAGCTTAGAGGCGTATAGCATTGAAATTTGCAGAGGTGTTAGGATTTATTATTAAATTACGAGAATACAGGTTGGGCTAGAGCTCGGGGTCTCGCTTAGTTGCAACGAAGTAATATGATTAGCGTTTTGTGGCTATGCTGTCGCTAGGAGACTACTAGTGTCTTTAAATCAAACTCTAAACGGCGGTTGGTTTGGTTATACTTCCGTGAGTATAAAGGAAAGCCAAACTAAAGAACGTGGCCATCATGCTGCTTACCTATCTCCAATGTACATACTAGGGGCGTTCAATAAAAAGTGAGAATGAGTATGTTATAAACAACTTTTACTAAATGTCATTTTATTTTTCGACATAGTCACCTTTTAGCATAATACACTTAGTATATCTTTTTTCTAAACTTAAAATTCAATTTTTAAAAAAGGTCTCATCTTGAGTACTTAAAAAATCTTGTACTGCAGCGACTACCGCGTCGTCGTCTTCAAATTTCTGGCCTCTCAGGTATTGTTTCAATCTCGGAAATAGGTAGAAATCACTGGGAGCGAGATCTGGTGAATACGGAGGATGCTTAAGGATATCGAACCCAGCATCACGAATTGCAGCCATTGCAACGGCGGACTTGTGTGCCGGGGCATTGTCCTGGTGGAACAGCACAACTTTCGAGAGTTTACCTCGCCGTTTTTCGCGGATCTCATTGCGCAATGTTGCTATTTGTTTGGCGTATAAAGTGCCCGTAATAGTGGCTCCATGCTCGAGATACTCAATCATTAATACCCCTTTACCATCCCAAAAAACAGAGCCCATGACCTTACCGGCAGATGGGCTCACCTTGAATTTCTTCGGAGTTGGAGATGATGGCCTTTTCCATGTCATAGACTGCAGTTTCGTTTCAGGGTCGTAATGATGGAGCCATGTTTCGTCCATTGTTATAAATCGCGCCAAAAAAAGTTCCCGGTCTTGCTGCATCAGGTTCAAAGCTTCTTGACAAATCTCTAGTCTAGTTTGTTTTTGCGTGTCAGTAAGCATTCTTGGTACTCAACGCGCAGATACCTTTTTCATACCCAAGCGTTCATGTAAAATATTATGCACGCTCCCCGTTGAAATCTTTACATTCTCAGCAATAAAACGAACTGTGACACGACGATCCGCCAAAACTGAGTTTTCGACTTTTTTCACAATTTCTTCAGTTACTGCTGTAGTAGGGCGTCCGGAGCGGGGGTCGTCCATTGCCGATGTTCTTCCACGTCTAAATTCGGCGCACCAACGTGCGACTGTCGAATACGGAGGAGCATTAGACCCTAAAGTGTCCCGCAAATCCAAATTGACTTGGTCCATAGAAAAATTTTTCAAATACAAGTATTTGATAACGGCGCTTCAATTTTCTCCATTTTCGCTAACGTACTCAATAGCATTGCAAAGAAATTACCGTATATATTTTTAAACAAAAGACAGTTAGTTTTTTTTTTCATAGCAATCAGCTAGATAGATTAGCTTTACCGGCCAGTATTTAATTTCGTAATATTAAAAGAGTTTGCATCTCATTCTCACTTTATATTGAACGCCCCTCGTATGTAGGTACGGCCCCCTGTTGGGCACAGGATCCTCTCAGAATTAATGAAGTTGGGCAGTCTGTCGTCACTCTATACTAAAGATAAAGATATTTTATTTGCTTAAACATGAGTATCAGTAAATACAGGTGGTCACAAAAAAACATTAAATCCTTCATGCTTTGCCTTGCGGCGTACAATTTTTTTTTTTATTGAAGAGTACTAAAGAGTTCTTTGTTTAAGACAGCTTTATCTTGTGGCTTTGCTCCAGTGAAATAATAAAAAGACAATGGCTAGCTCTCTATTTTGACTAAGATGTAGAGTTTGTGAAGTTAGGGATTGTAGAGTTAGAAGCTTGGCTCTCATCATCCAAGCCTATATGCATGTAGGGCACAGGCCTCCTCTCAGAATGAGAAGGCTTGGGCCGTAGTTCTCACGCGGGCCCAGTGCGGATTGGGAACTTCACACACACCTTTCCTCACGATGTGTTCCGTCACCATAAAGCTCATGGTGAATTACAAATGTAATTTCGCACATAAATTCCGAAAAACTCAGAGGTGCGAGCCGGGATTTGAATCCACGACCCTCAGCATGAGAGGCCATAGGTCAAACCACTAGGCCACCCCGGCTTTGAAAGTTTGGCTCTACATGAGATGTGTTAGCAACATGGTTTGCACTGCTTGGGGGCGCGCGCAACACCGCGCTCAACTGCCTTCTTCCTGCTTATTCCCCTAAATTCAAGTCTAGGGTGAATGAGCATTTACTAGGCAAGCGTGCTCCATCGTAGGCCTAGTTTCTATCAGGCGTGATTGTGGTCAAACGCAAGCCTATATTGTATAAAAAAAAACATTTTATATGAAAATGTTTTTGGTGGGATTTGATCATAGGAACTGTCATTAAAATACAGACGAATTGAGAACCTCCTCTTTTTTTGAAGTCGGTTAAAAAGGAAAAAAAAGCACTTGGTCGAGTATTCAAGATGAGGTGATAACTTCGACTGCATTTACACTGACGAGCAAAAATAAAGGGTCGATTACAAAAATTGCGATAACTACAAAACCCGCTGTGATAGCTTCTTCGAGTAAAATGAGTTTTATTCTCAATTAAACTTTTTCTTGTTAAGAATAAAACTCTTTACTAAACTCATTTTACTCGAAGAAGCTATCACAGCGGGTTTTGTTGTTATCGTCATTTTAGTAACCGACCCTTTAGTTTTGCTCGTAAGTGTAGATGGCGTTTGTGCTTTAAAAATGTCACCGTAACCTTCGTTCAGGCCAAACTCTAACGTTTACTATAAAAAAATAACGAAATCCAATCCGCCATCATGCGTACCAATTCATCAGCTGTCGCGTTTTTTCCGCACCGAGCCTGCGCCAGCGCATCCGATACCACGCGTGGGAGTCGGGTTACATATCGTGTTACCCAAATGCGTTCGTCAACGTTCTTACTCTCATAGCATTATGGTCGAGAACCCCTCGATCTACTTCACAAGAGGATAGTACGAGTGATGTATGCGGGTGGCTTATCTTACTTATAGTTTTATGATGTCCATATACTCTCGCGTTTCGTGATTGCGTGGTTAAGTTCCATAGCTAGTGAAAGTAAGATCTTTAGTTCATGTTAACTGAAACTTGTTTGTAGCGAAGGGCTTTTATACATTAAATTGATTGAACATTGTCTGTACTAAATAAGTTACTGGATCTGTTGTAAACCACTCCGGTTTTATTCCTTTTGCGTTCAAGGCTAGAACTTCTAGCACTTATTTGTAACATCGTATTGCTAACTTACGGCCACAGTTTTGTTTCTGGTTTTAATTCTTCATGCCTTCATGCTTTCTACGTCTTTGGGAGTCTTAGTGCAAAGCGTAAGCTTCTCAGCCTTTCTCTCTTTCAGTTGGGGTTATTATGACTTCGTGGCTTACAAGAAAAGGGTTTATACTTCCTTTAAAGGCTACAGATCAATGACTCTCCATGACTTATTGATTTTCATAGGCGGTGTGATCATTTCTCATCTGGTGACAAGCTTGCCGCTTGCACGTTTTCCTCCCTCTCATAATAAAAAAAAATAGGAATTTATTTTTATTATATCAAGACCAGACGACCTAGACGACCAGATGGCCTAGTGGTTAGAGAACCTGACTATGAAGCTTGAGGTCCCGGGTTCGATTCCCGTGTCGGGGCAGATATTTGTATGAAAAATACGAATGTTTGTTTTCGGGTCTTGGGTGTTTAATATGTATTTATGTATGTATCTATCTATATAAGTATGTTTATCCGTTGCCTAGTACCCATAACACAAGCTTTCCTAGCTTACTTTGAGACTGGGTCAATTGGTGTGAATTCATCATCAGCCTATGTTCGTCCACTGCTGGACATAGGCCTCTCCCATGGCACGCCACTGAGCACGATCCTCGGCCACTCTCATCCAGCTCTTGCCAGCCGCCTTGCGAAGATCATCGCTCCACCGAGTCTGAGGACGTCCCACGCTACGTTTGCCGATCCGTGGTCTCCACTCAAGAACTCGTCTACCCCAATGGTTATCGGTTCTTCGGATTATATGGCCTGCCCATTGCCACTTGAGCGTGCTAATGCAGTGGGCTATGTCGATAACTTTGGTTCTCTGTCGGATCACTTCGTTACGAATTCGATCTTTTAGAGAAACTCCGAGCATTGCCCTTTCCATAGCACGTTGAGCAACTTTAAATTTGTGGACCAGCCCTACAGTGAGTATCCATGTTTCGGTACCGTATGTCATGACGGGTAGGACGCACTGATTGAAGACTTTCGTCTTTAGACTCTGTGGAATGTGTGGAGGTGGTGTGAATTGTCCCGTGATATTTTTTTTTTTTTAAGACCATCAGTGGATATCTGACGTTGATGATGACATTGAGAAGATTCTATCCAATCGAGCCCAAGTAACTATTAGGTACAGTAGAATATAAATAAAGGTCCTCTAAATACATATTAAGAAGAAGCCTATTGCAGCAGTGAGACACAATGTAGGACAAAGACGACAGTTTGCGCCAACAATTTTGAAGTCCATTCATTCGTTTTCCGCATCGTATCGTCTCACACGAGTTCATTTTTAAGGCTACCAAGTTGTGGTTTCAAGGTATTAAGGTGAAAGATTTTATTAATAAGAACCTCAGTAAAGTAAAGCCTGAATCAATCAATGAGGTAACGTTGAAGATAATTAATTGCAGCACAGAAACACCGACTAACTTCCAGCAAACTCGTATGCATTTACAACGGGGATTGATTCGATCGTTTTGAACAGGACTGAGGTCTGAGATACTTTATCTTATTGTGTGGCGACCATTGAGTAATGTCTGTGACCACTGATCAGAAGTAGCGGGTAAATCTACGAATGTTATTTATATTTTACTTGTCTGTGCTGGTCAGGAACCTATTCTTCTTTGCTCCATACCAGCAGCACTAGCTGAGAGCTTCGTAACCGGTCTTGCACTATGAGTTTTTCGAAATTCACGTGCAAAATTACATTTGAAGTTTATCATGAGCTTTACGGCCAAGGAAAACATCGTGAGGAAACGTATATCGTCGTAAATTATGGGACGATGGACACCAATTGACCTAGTCCCAAACTAAGCAAAGCTTGTACTATGGGTACTAGATAACGGACAAACATACTTACATAGATAAATATATACATACTAAACATCCAAGACTCGAGCACAAACGTTCGTAATTTTCACACAAATGTCAGCCCTGAAGCGAACCTGGGACGGGCTAACCGGTCGTCTGATTTAATTCAAAGTTGTGTGTGAAGTTCCCAATCCGCATTGGGCAAATACTGCCCAAGCCCTCTCATTCTGAGAGGAGCCTGTGCCCGGCAGTGGGATGTATATAGCTGGGATGATGAGTGTCGGCAAGTGACTGCAGAGAGTTGCAGTGAAATTACCCGTCGGGGGAGCCAGCGCTGCAGCTCGCGTCAAAGGCGTCAAGGGCAGGGTCAGGAGTCAAGTGCCGCCGCTTTGTCAGCGCGTCAGGCAGGTGCGCGCTCTGATTAGACAACGAGATACGCTACTTACTTATTTTTATTATGTACTGATACAGGAACAGGCTTGCAGGTGCGAGCCAAACTCGAACATTGAAGTTTTCGGACGAATTTCAAAGCAGTGTTTATAACAACATTAAATTAATTATTATAAAATAAAACAGAAGAAGAACGCATTTATTTCCTTTTGAAAGTATTATTATATATAAGGCATTCTTTATGACCAGTACGTACCAATTTAGGTTTGGCTAATTAATAAAGATTTTATACCTATCTCAAACGGGCAGAAGTTTCATTTGTATTTCATTTCATAGTAGGTATGTATTTGCTGACGTAATTAACCACAACTCTAATTTTCTTTATTTTTTTAATACTGTAACGTATACATGCTTAAATTTTATAGTCCTGTCGGCCCAGCTGGTGTCGAAAAAATATCAACCACGACCGATACCGTTTGACAGCGTGTGTTACCTTAAGTATTTAATTGACAACATTTCATATTTCTAAGACTATAATTTGATTCGTTCTCTGTATTCTGTTTGGAAAGAGAAAAACGCTGATAGTTTTAAATTTTCATTAGGATTATTAATTAATTTGTTACAATTTTTTAAAGATGTGCTTATTCTAAAAGAGCGTAACGATAGAATAGATCCATTACTTTTGTCTAGTATCTATTAAAAAAAAGTGATGACGTAAATTTGACGTTAAGGTTGTTATCAAATTTAAAATTATGACAGCTCTTTTTTCTTGTGAAAAGGGTAAAGGAAACATATCTATTCTGTGGCACTATTTGAAAGTACGTATATGTTTTTAAATTTGTTGTATTTTTTTTAAATATGGAGAAATAAGTTATAACAAATATTTTTCCGTGTCCAGGAGGCGAAACTCTTTCGATTCCTGCAGTAATTTTCAGGTGTTAAAAAAATGAAAGGTTGTCAATTGGTTACTTTGATTTTGCATTCGAACGCCGGCCCCTTTTTCCTTTCCTTGCTCTTTTCTACTTTCATTGTAACTCTACTATAGCTAAACGGTTTAACTGAGCCCTCGCCCGCGGGGTACAGGGGCTGGGGGGTATGACGACAAAGGGCACCGGGAGAGGCGCGGGCGGCGAGCGCGCCTCGTGTGCCTGCCGCCCGCACTTCTTCCGGCTCCCTTTGTCGTCTACCCCCGCGCCTCTGTACCGCGCTGGCGAGGACTCGTTTAAACGGTTTAGCTATAGCTTTAACACTTGGCTTCGCGCACATCCATCAATCTTAGAGTTACAAAGTTTACGGTAACATTTTTAAAGCATATCTAGTGATTGCAGCAAGTTCCGAAACACAGTTGTTTACAAAATTGACCCCTGTAACAGGGTCGAAGGCACGGGCACAAGCTAGTGTTAATTAAATGTCAGGTTGACACATGTCACATTCCATGGGTACCGGAGCGTGCCCGGCGCAGCGCAACCGACACAGATCTGGGCGCCCGATCATGCCATGCCCAATAGCTGATAATTGACAAACCAGTCCGGGTCGACGACCCCGGTGACAAATTACACTTGTGGGTCAACTCAATTGAACTAGATTACGAATTGATTCGTATCAGTAGCTCTTTGATGTAGCTTTAAATAGTTGTACGCGGGTGACTGGCTTTCTGACAGACTGTCTAAATGCATACGGCAGTGCGCATAGTCGTTAGGTATCCCAGCATAGTATAGGTCCTATTGTTAGAAGAACAGGGCTTAGGAGTTCCCACGTGCCGATTGGGAACTTCAGACAAACCGTTGAATAGTTTCACCGTGTCGGTCTGGCCGTCCGTCCGTCCGTCCGCGGCTTAGCTCAGAGACTATTAGTGCTAGGCTAGAGAGCTGCAATTTGCAGTTTCACCGTGTCGGTCTGGCCGTCCGTCCGTCCGTCCGCGGCTTAGCTCAGAGACTATTAGTGCTAGGCTAGAGAGCTGCAATTTGCAGTTTCACCGTGTCGGTCTGGCCGTCCGTCCGTCCGTCCGCGGCTTAGCTCAGAGACTATTAGTGCTAGGCTAGAGAGCTGCAATTTGCAGTTTCACCGTGTCGGTCTGGCCGTCCGTCCGTCCGTCCGCGGCTTAGCTCAGAGACTATTAGTGCTAGGCTAGAGAGCTGCAATTTGCAGTTTCACCGTGTCGGTCTGGCCGTCCGTCCGTCCGTCCGCGGCTTAGCTCAGAGACTATTAGTGCTAGGCTAGAGAGCTGCAATTTGCAGTTTCACCGTGTCGGTCTGGCCGTCCGTCCGTCCGTCCGCGGCTTAGCTCAGAGACTATTAGTGCTAGGCTAGAGAGCTGCAATTTGCAGTTTCACCGTGTCGGTCTGGCCGTCCGTCCGTCCGTCCGCGGCTTAGCTCAGAGACTATTAGTGCTAGGCTAGAGAGCTGCAATTTGCAGTTTCACCGTGTCGGTCTGGCCGTCCGTCCGTCCGTCCGCGGCTTAGCTCAGAGACTATTAGTGCTAGGCTAGAGAGCTGCAATTTGCAGTTTCACCGTGTCGGTCTGGCCGTCCGTCCGTCCGTCCGCGGCTTAGCTCAGAGACTATTAGTGCTAGGCTAGAGAGCTGCAATTTGCAGTTTCACCGTGTCGGTCTGGCCGTCCGTCCGTCCGTCCGCGGCTTAGCTCAGAGACTATTAGTGCTAGGCTAGAGAGCTGCAATTTGCAGTTTCACCGTGTCGGTCTGGCCGTCCGTCCGTCCGTCCGCGGCTTAGCTCAGAGACTATTAGTGCTAGGCTAGAGAGCTGCAATTTGCAGTTTCACCGTGTCGGTCTGGCCGTCCGTCCGTCCGTCCGCGGCTTAGCTCAGAGACTATTAGTGCTAGGCTAGAGAGCTGCAATTTGCAGTTTCACCGTGTCGGTCTGGCCGTCCGTCCGTCCGTCCGCGGCTTAGCTCAGAGACTATTAGTGCTAGGCTAGAGAGCTGCAATTTGCAGTTTCACCGTGTCGGTCTGGCCGTCCGTCCGTCCGTCCGCGGCTTAGCTCAGAGACTATTAGTGCTAGGCTAGAGAGCTGCAATTTGCAGTTTCACCGTGTCGGTCTGGCCGTCCGTCCGTCCGTCCGCGGCTTAGCTCAGAGACTATTAGTGCTAGGCTAGAGAGCTGCAATTTGCAGTTTCACCGTGTCGGTCTGGCCGTCCGTCCGTCCGTCCGCGGCTTAGCTCAGAGACTATTAGTGCTAGGCTAGAGAGCTGCAATTTGCAGTTTCACCGTGTCGGTCTGGCCGTCCGTCCGTCCGTCCGCGGCTTAGCTCAGAGACTATTAGTGCTAGGCTAGAGAGCTGCAATTTGCAGTTTCACCGTGTCGGTCTGGCCGTCCGTCCGTCCGTCCGCGGCTTAGCTCAGAGACTATTAGTGCTAGGCTAGAGAGCTGCAATTTGCAGTTTCACCGTGTCGGTCTGGCCGTCCGTCCGTCCGTCCGCGGCTTAGCTCAGAGACTATTAGTGCTAGGCTAGAGAGCTGCAATTTGCAGTTTCACCGTGTCGGTCTGGCCGTCCGTCCGTCCGTCCGCGGCTTAGCTCAGAGACTATTAGTGCTAGGCTAGAGAGCTGCAATTTGCAGTTTCACCGTGTCGGTCTGGCCGTCCGTCCGTCCGTCCGCGGCTTAGCTCAGAGACTATTAGTGCTAGGCTAGAGAGCTGCAATTTGCAGTTTCACCGTGTCGGTCTGGCCGTCCGTCCGTCCGTCCGCGGCTTAGCTCAGAGACTATTAGTGCTAGGCTAGAGAGCTGCAATTTGCAGTTTCACCGTGTCGGTCTGGCCGTCCGTCCGTCCGTCCGCGGCTTAGCTCAGAGACTATTAGTGCTAGGCTAGAGAGCTGCAATTTGCAGTTTCACCGTGTCGGTCTGGCCGTCCGTCCGTCCGTCCGCGGCTTAGCTCAGAGACTATTAGTGCTAGGCTAGAGAGCTGCAATTTGCAGTTTCACCGTGTCGGTCTGGCCGTCCGTCCGTCCGTCCGCGGCTTAGCTCAGAGACTATTAGTGCTAGGCTAGAGAGCTGCAATTTGCAGTTTCACCGTGTCGGTCTGGCCGTCCGTCCGTCCGTCCGCGGCTTAGCTCAGAGACTATTAGTGCTAGGCTAGAGAGCTGCAATTTGCAGTTTCACCGTGTCGGTCTGGCCGTCCGTCCGTCCGTCCGCGGCTTAGCTCAGAGACTATTAGTGCTAGGCTAGAGAGCTGCAATTTGCAGTTTCACCGTGTCGGTCTGGCCGTCCGTCCGTCCGTCCGCGGCTTAGCTCAGAGACTATTAGTGCTAGGCTAGAGAGCTGCAATTTGCAGTTTCACCGTGTCGGTCTGGCCGTCCGTCCGTCCGTCCGCGGCTTAGCTCAGAGACTATTAGTGCTAGGCTAGAGAGCTGCAATTTGCAGTTTCACCGTGTCGGTCTGGCCGTCCGTCCGTCCGTCCGCGGCTTAGCTCAGAGACTATTAGTGCTAGGCTAGAGAGCTGCAATTTGCAGTTTCACCGTGTCGGTCTGGCCGTCCGTCCGTCCGTCCGCGGCTTAGCTCAGAGACTATTAGTGCTAGGCTAGAGAGCTGCAATTTGCAGTTTCACCGTGTCGGTCTGGCCGTCCGTCCGTCCGTCCGCGGCTTAGCTCAGAGACTATTAGTGCTAGGCTAGAGAGCTGCAATTTGCAGTTTCACCGTGTCGGTCTGGCCGTCCGTCCGTCCGTCCGCGGCTTAGCTCAGAGACTATTAGTGCTAGGCTAGAGAGCTGCAATTTGCAGTTTCACCGTGTCGGTCTGGCCGTCCGTCCGTCCGTCCGCGGCTTAGCTCAGAGACTATTAGTGCTAGGCTAGAGAGCTGCAATTTGCAGTTTCACCGTGTCGGTCTGGCCGTCCGTCCGTCCGTCCGCGGCTTAGCTCAGAGACTATTAGTGCTAGGCTAGAGAGCTGCAATTTGCAGTTTCACCGTGTCGGTCTGGCCGTCCGTCCGTCCGTCCGCGGCTTAGCTCAGAGACTATTAGTGCTAGGCTAGAGAGCTGCAATTTGCAGTTTCACCGTGTCGGTCTGGCCGTCCGTCCGTCCGTCCGCGGCTTAGCTCAGAGACTATTAGTGCTAGGCTAGAGAGCTGCAATTTGCAGTTTCACCGTGTCGGTCTGGCCGTCCGTCCGTCCGTCCGCGGCTTAGCTCAGAGACTATTAGTGCTAGGCTAGAGAGCTGCAATTTGCAGTTTCACCGTGTCGGTCTGGCCGTCCGTCCGTCCGTCCGCGGCTTAGCTCAGAGACTATTAGTGCTAGGCTAGAGAGCTGCAATTTGCAGTTTCACCGTGTCGGTCTGGCCGTCCGTCCGTCCGTCCGCGGCTTAGCTCAGAGACTATTAGTGCTAGGCTAGAGAGCTGCAATTTGCAGTTTCACCGTGTCGGTCTGGCCGTCCGTCCGTCCGTCCGCGGCTTAGCTCAGAGACTATTAGTGCTAGGCTAGAGAGCTGCAATTTGCAGTTTCACCGTGTCGGTCTGGCCGTCCGTCCGTCCGTCCGCGGCTTAGCTCAGAGACTATTAGTGCTAGGCTAGAGAGCTGCAATTTGCAGTTTCACCGTGTCGGTCTGGCCGTCCGTCCGTCCGTCCGCGGCTTAGCTCAGAGACTATTAGTGCTAGGCTAGAGAGCTGCAATTTGCAGTTTCACCGTGTCGGTCTGGCCGTCCGTCCGTCCGTCCGCGGCTTAGCTCAGAGACTATTAGTGCTAGGCTAGAGAGCTGCAATTTGCAGTTTCACCGTGTCGGTCTGGCCGTCCGTCCGTCCGTCCGCGGCTTAGCTCAGAGACTATTAGTGCTAGGCTAGAGAGCTGCAATTTGCAGTTTCACCGTGTCGGTCTGGCCGTCCGTCCGTCCGTCCGCGGCTTAGCTCAGAGACTATTAGTGCTAGGCTAGAGAGCTGCAATTTGCAGTTTCACCGTGTCGGTCTGGCCGTCCGTCCGTCCGTCCGCGGCTTAGCTCAGAGACTATTAGTGCTAGGCTAGAGAGCTGCAATTTTGCATGGATTTCTTTAGGATACCTCCAACATACACTATATATAATTATATGTACGATATATGTATGAGTAGATGTACTATTTTATGTTGCGTTTTAATTTTCTGATCCACTGTTGATGCACCACCTGCTGTAAACTAGTCCTTCCTTCTTTCTGTTAAAGGGTTGCCTGGAAGAGATCGCTCTTAAGCGATAAGGCCGCCTATTGCTTACCTTGTAACTTACTCTCTGTGTACCTGTTTTCTGTATTGCTTACTATTCCTGGTGTACAATAAAGAGTCATTGTATTGTATTGTATTGTATACGTAAAGTAGGAGTGATTTTTTTTCTCATCTAACCTTATAGTGTTTTTTTCGAGTGTATTTTTCGATCTAGTTATTCGTTTGCGAAATATTCAACTTTAAAGTGCAATTTTTTGTTAAAATCAAGTTTCCTCCGCCCCCCCCCCCCTCTAAAAGCTAAACTGTTGGATTTATTCAGTATACAGGATGAAATTTTGAACGTGATACAATATTAGTGTTTCAGGCTTAGTTGATGCTGGATAAAATAATGCATTTACTCAATTGGGAATGTCTAAAAAAAATTACCAGTGGTTTTTATATTTTTTTTGTATAGAAAAGTCAATTATAAGAAACTAATTTCAATATTTTGTCACTTAGTTCACTACTTTTTTCAAAATTAATTATTGAAACTATTTTGGTTGATGACGTCAGATTGTAATTGAGGGCTCCCACAATGCCAAATTTCTAAATCTATCTAAATGCGTACGATAAGGCAACCCCTTTAATTATTTTTTGCGAGGTGGTACACTGTAACTAGTGTCACTTTACTGGCGCTGTCAAAGTGCTAGATGTCAGGCAGTGGGTCCAAATCAAACTCCGTAGTTATAATCCACGCGTAAATTTGTGAAGAATTCTAACCACACAGAATAAAGTACGACTTGGACCGGTCACGCAATTTACACCAAAGTCAAATGAAGGTCATTGCTTATTTGGTATGTAATAAATTCATTATATAATATTAAAATTAAATAACTACAGAAAACGAGTTAAAAACCATTTATCTCGAAATGGTTTTCGATTTACTATACATTGCAAAAAAAGAGACATCCCCAATTGTTGAAATTGGTCTGATAAAATTTTGGATTTTAGAATAGAATAGAATAGAAATACGTTTATTCAGACAACACATCACAACCAAAAAATAATTTACAAAATGAGAAAGAATACAAAAACAAACAAATAAGGATGTGAAGCCGAAATGGTCTCCACTCAGCAATGCCGTTGACACGACTATAGCGTTGTCAACGGCGCTGGTTTTCTACAGAGCCAGTAAGGTGTGCGGGGACAGCATACTGCGCGACTTACGTCAGACAAATTAAATAAATATAATTATAATATAATAAAATAATAGTATTTTATGCAACTGTTGTATAAGTGAGGTCTTAAAAGGCGAGTGACGTGAGTTGCGATACGAGCGAATGCGAGTATCGCAATGGAAGACGGCACGAGCCGTTAAGACCAAATTATACAACCGTTGCATACAATATTTTTCCTACGACTCGACTCTACTGTACTGTACTGTACCCTACTGTAGGGTACAGTCGGGTACAGTAGGGTAAAATGGGATACAGTCGGGAACAGTAGGGTAAAATAGGGTACAGTCGGGTACAGTAGGGTAAAATGGGATACAGTCGGGTACAGTAGGGTACAGTCGGGTGAAATAGGGTACAGTAGGGTACAGTCGGGTACAGTAGGGTAAAATGGGGTACAGTAGGGTACAGTAGGGTAAAATAGGGTATTTTACCCTACTGTACCCGACTGTACCCTATTTTACCCTACTGTACCCGACTGTACCCTATTATACCCTACTGTACCCGACTGTACCCTTTTTTACCCTACTGTACCCGACTGTACCCTACTGTACCCTATTTTACCCTACTGTACCCGACTGTACCCTACTGTACCCTATTTTACCCGACTGTACCCGACTGTACCCTACTGTACCCTATGATACCCTACTGTACCCGACTGTGCCCTATTTTACCCTATTGTACCCGACTGTACCCGACTGTACCCTACTTTACCCCATTTTACCCTACTGTACCCGACTGTACTCTACTGAACCCTATTTTACCCTACTGTACCCTATTTTACCCTACTGTACACGACTGTACCCTACTTTACCCTACTGTACCCAACTGTACTCTATTTTACCCTACTGTACCCGACTGTACTCTACTGTACCCTATTTTACCCTACTGTACCCGACTGTACCCTACTGTACCCCTATTATACCCTACTGTACACGACTGTACCCTACTTTACCCTACTGTACCTGACTGTACCCTATTTTACCCTACTGTACCCGACTGTACTCTACTGTACCCTATTTTACCCTACTGTATCCGACTGTACCCTACTGTACCCTATTTTACCCTACTGTACCCGACTATACTCTACTGTACTCTATTTTACCCTACTGTACCCGACTGTACTCTACTGTACCCTATTTTGCCCTACTGTATCCGACTGTACCCTACTGTACCCTATTTTACCCTACTGTACCCGACTGTACTCTACTGTACTCTATTTTACCCTACTGTACCCGACTGTACTCTACTGTACTCTATTTTACCCTACTGTACCCGACTGTACTCTACTGTACCCTATTTTACCCTACTGTATCCGACTGTACCCTACTGTACCCTATTTTACCCTACTGTACCCGACTGTACTCTACTGTACTCTATTTTACCCTACTGTACCCGACTGTACTCTACTGTACCCTATTTTACCCTACTGTATCCAACTGTACCCTACTGTACCCTATTTTACCCTACTGTACCCGACTGTACTCTACTGTACTCTATTTTACCCTACTGTACCCTACTGTACCCTACTGTACCTGACTGTACCCTATTTTACCCTACTGTACCCGACTGTACTCTACTGTACTCTATTTTACCCTACTGTACCCGACTGTACTCTACTGTACTCTATTTTACCCTACTGTACCCGACTGTACTCAACTGTACCCTATTTTACCCTACTGTATCCGACTGCACCCTACTGTACCCTATTTTACCCTACTGTACCCGACTGTACTCTACTGTACTCTATTTTACCCTACTGTACCCGACTGTACTCTACTGTACCCTATTTTACCCTACTGTACCCGACTATACTCTACTGTACTCTATTTTACCCTACTGTACCCGACTGTACTCTACTGTACCCTATTTTGCCCTACTGTATCCGACTGTACCCTACTGTACCCTATTTTACCCTACTGTACCCGACTGTACTCTACTGTACTCTATTTTACCCTACTGTACCCGACTGTACTCTACTGTACTCTATTTTACCCTACTGTACCCGACTGTACTCTACTGTACCCTATTTTACCCTACTGTATCCGACTGTACCCTACTGTACCCTATTTTACCCTACTGTACCCGACTGTACTCTACTGTACTCTATTTTACCCTACTGTACCCGACTGTACTCTACTGTACCCTATTTTACCCTACTGTATCCAACTGTACCCTACTGTACCCTATTTTACCCTACTGTACCCGACTGTACTCTACTGTACTCTATTTTACCCTACTGTACCCTACTGTACCCTACTGTACCTGACTGTACCCTATTTTACCCTACTGTACCCGACTGTACTCTACTGTACTCTATTTTACCCTACTGTACCCGACTGTACTCTACTGTACTCTATTTTACCCTACTGTACCCGACTGTACTCAACTGTACCCTATTTTACCCTACTGTATCCGACTGCACCCTACTGTACCCTATTTTACCCTACTGTACCCGACTGTACTCTACTGTACTCTATTTTACCCTACTGTACCCGACTGTACTCTACTGTACCCTATTTTACCCTACTGTATCCGACTGTACCCTACTGTACCCTATTTTACCCTACTGTACCCGACTGTACCCTATTTTACCCTACTGTACCCGACTGTACCCTTTTTTACCCTACTGTACCCGACTGTACCTTATTTTACCCTACTGTACCCGACTGTACCCGACTGTACCCTATTTTACCCTACTGTACCCGACTGTACCCGACTGTACCCTATTTTACCCTACTGTACCCGACTGTACCCGACTGTACCCTATTTTACCCTACTGTACCCGACTGTACCCGACTGTACCCTACTGTACCCTATTTTACCCTACTGTACCCGACTGTACCCTACTCTACTCAACTCAGCAGGTCTAAACTGGGCTTTAGTGTTGAGTGTACCCTACATTTAATATTATGTGGCAGCTAGGTGTATCGTAATAACGACATTACGACACAAGTGCTGTTATGGCGAATAGATTAAGTATAGACTTTCTGAAGTCATATTATCTATGTTCTTATATATTTGTTCGCGACCATGTAAAAACCAGATAAAAGTACAGGAGTAGGAAAATGTAATTATAGTACCTACTAGTATTAATAAGGATGGTAAATATAATAATTTGATTATTTGGTGGTCACCCAAAATTTTCATACTTTGTTGTAGTTAAATTATGAACTAAATGTATGTCCGACACCTCAAATTTAACAATACTAATTCTATCAACTGGGTAAGTGCATTATGTTGTCCAGCACTTAGCTAGAAACACTAATTTTGTATCACGTTCAAAATTTCACCCGTTATCTATTCAGTAGAACAAAATTCAAAATCCTTAGAAAAGTTAATTGTATTATATGAATAGTATAAATAATAGCAAAATTAATAAGATATGCAAACATTTTTTCGTAACGGCTGCGGAAGCCTATCCTGGGCGTGTCCGAGACGCTCTTGGCCGGTTTTTTACGTAAAACTGACCCGTGATTGACCCATATCGCACCTGATAGAAAGTGCAGATGATACCAAAGATGTATCTCACCGGTTCAGTAACAGCCTAATCACTCTAGCCTTGAAGAGCCCTAGTTTTATCTATCTGAAAATACATATGTGCAAAATGTTAGGAAATAAATAAATAAATATCACGGGACAATTCACACCAATTGACCAAAGTAAGCTAAGCAAAGCTTGTGTTATGGGTACTAAGCAACAGATAAACATACTTATATAGATAGATACATACTTAAATACATAGATAATATTAAACACCCAAGACCCGAGAATAAACATTCGTATTTTTCATACAAATATCTGCCCCGACACGGGAATCGAACCCGGGACCTCAAGCTTCGTAGTCAGGTTCTCTAACCACTAGGCCATCTGGTCGCCTCAGAAAGGAAAAGATGATGCAAACCGCTTTGTGCGGGCCAGTGGGTTACTAACAGCACCCAGCAATGTTTACGAGCACAGCGAGTGCTTTATTGCAATTTCTAGTGTTCAATTATCGTCATTCAAAGCACGATAGACGTCAGCGTACTCAGCGTTCGTTGAATCGGTGACGTCTTGTTCAATGACTGCAGGCGCCGTAGAACAATACAAGGACTAGAAATGGCACGCGACCTAAAAAGCGACTGCACATACAGGGTGTAATCAAAATGGTGATCCAAAAGTAGTGTTCCTGACTCAGTTAATGCTGGACAACATAATTTATTTATTTATTTATGTATTTGAAAATATAGTTAGGTACATGACCTTACGGAACATCCAATGCGCCATGAAACCTAAACTTAAAGAAAATAATGAGCTTAACAAAACAATGAAATTATTACTTACATAAAAAAATGAGAAATAAAAAAATAACAAGGAATCATGAAATAATTAAAATAAAGTGCAATTAAGATTTTATAATCTTATAAATATAAAATATATATATTTATATAAAATAAAATTAAACCCTCACAGATGTAGGCCTGGCATCCATCATCTCACAGAATCTCAGGCACTCACTTCTCACAGCCGTCCATCGCGACGCAAACAGGTCGCACTCTGGTGCTGATGCCAAGAGCGCATTCAGCTGTGCAAGAGCACGAACCAGCGGAGAGTTCAGGCGTGACACGGTGCGGCTCGCGGGCAATGCCAACAGATCACGTCGCCGCGGTCTGAGGGCTATCCTGGGGACACCCGGTACACGGAATCGCACAAGTCGATTCACCAGTTCCGGAAAATCCGATTCACCACGCAGAACTCGACACTAATAATGCACTAACGCATTTGTTTTAATCAGTCTTATTTAATTTGAGGTGTCCATACATTGAGTTGGTGATTTTATGGCAACAAAGTATGAACATCCCAAATTTTATCAGACTCATTTTAGCAAATGAGTTAATGAATTATGTTGTCCGGCATTAACTGAGTAAGGAACACTAATTTTGGATCACCATTTTTATTACAGCCTGTATTATACTCGTATGACTAAAGACTTGTGTGATCGAACATTCGGTTACGGTTTCTTTGAATTAAAGTTATCCGTTATCCGGTATCGGAAATCTTTAATTTTTATAGCCATAGATAGATATTAGTGTTCTCTTGACGATGGATTTGAATTTTTTATCTGTTTGGTCATTTTATATTTTTTGAGATTTTATTAAAAAAAGGTAGGTATACAATTTCCCAGAAAAGACTTTATAGGGTGAAGTACCTACACCGTGAAATTTTAGTGGTTGTTTTCCCGAAACGAGGTGATTTAGTTTCGATTGTACACTCGATTTATAACTACTATTTTGACTAGAGTCAAAAATCCAATTGTGAAAAACGAAAGTCGAAAATTACCGCAAACCAATAGTAACGCTTCGTTGGTACAAGTAGCGTACGATCGTACGATAGGTTAGGTACATAATGGTCATAATATATACTAAAATTTTCTATGAAACTATTCATTAAACGAACTTTTTTAAACGTGTAATCTACAGATTGGTTAGGTTAGGTTTATTTTATGAAAATCCTGTAAAGTTGAGAATTTCCAAGAAAATTGCATTATATCAAATAACCATTATGTATTTCGTCCATTATTAATTTTAAACTTTATGTATTTTGATACGTATCCTTACCAACGAAGCGTTACTATTGGTTTGCAGTCATTTTCGACTTTCGTTTTTCACAATTGGATTTTTGACTCTAGTCAAAATAGTAATTATAAATCGATTGTACAATCGATACTAAATCACCTCGTTTCGGGAAAACAACCACTAAAATTTCACGGTGTAGTAGTCAGCCAGGCACCAGTACCTCTACTATGAGTTTACACTAGTTTACGTGACCGTACTCGCTAGCGACGGCGTAAATTATTTGTATGGAGAATTGTACAGCGCCTCTAGCGGTCACTTACGGAAGTACAATTCTCCATACAAATCATTTACGCCGTCGCTAGCGAGTACGGTCACTGTAAACTAGTGTAAACTCATGGTAGAGGTACAGTTGTCGGCGGGGGTAGGTATGTGAGTGCGAGGAGTACGAAAGATATCTCTCGTGCTCTTCCCGCTCGTGCGAAAGATTGACAGTGGCCGACTACCGGTGCCTGGTTCACTACTGGGTATTTTACCCCAGGTTTTAGCTAGTCTGTGAAATGGCTGATTTTAAGCTTTTCTGTGTTTCTAGTAGCCTTTGGATTATTGAAGTTAGTGGTTAAATATATACGATAACATGTCTATTACTCTTATTATTCTGTGTCCGAGACGCCGTATTTGGCGGTAAAAGCGGTGGAGAAGTTATAGAATATGAGTGTTTCTTGGAATAAGAACTGACCTAGATAGTTTTGCAAGCATGGGCACTCGAGGCAAAACTAGGTCTCAGATTTATTTAGTCTAGTCTGGAAATAAGGAAGGTTACAGATAGAGAATCAGACGGGGGTAAAGCTTAAGAAAACATTCGGTGTTTTGGCAATTTTCCTTTCGAAATTTTAAGCAAGGTAGGTGATGTTAATGGAATTTGTAACGTGTAATTTTAAGCAAGGTAGGTGATGTTAATGGAATTTGTAACGTGTAATTTTAAGCAAGGTAGGTGATGTTAATGGAATTTGTAACGTGTAATTTTAAGCAAGGTAGGTGATGTTAATGGAATTTGTAACGTGTAATTTTAAGCAAGGTAGGTGATGTTAATGGAATTTGTAACGTGTAATTTTAAGCAAGGTAGGTGATGTTAATGGAATTTGTAACGTGTAATTTTAAGCAAGGTAGGTGATGTTAATGGAATTTGTAACGTGTAATTTTAAGCAAGGTAGGTGATGTTAATGGAATTTGTAACGTGTAATTTTAAGCAAGGTAGGTGATGTTAATGGAATTTGTAACGTGTAATTTTAAGCAAGGTAGGTGGTGTTAATGGAATTTGTAACGTGTAATTTTAAGCAAGGTAGTTGATGTTAATGGAATTTGTAACGTGTAATTTTAAGCAAGGTAGGTGATGTTAATGGAATTTGTAACGTGTAATTTTAAGCAAGGTAGGTGATGTTAATGGAATTTGTAACGTGTAATTTTAAGCAAGGTAGGTGATGTTAATGGAATTTGTAACGTGAAATTTTAAGCAACGTAGGTGATGTTAATGGAATTTGTAACGTGTAATTTTTCATCATACATTCTAGCGAACTGAGACAAGCAAAAAAAAGAAAAACCGGCCAAGAGCGTGTCGGACACGCCCAAGATAGGGTTCCGTAGCAGGTACGAAAAAATCTTTGCATACTTTATTTAATGTGGTTGTTTTGGTCCCAACGTCGGCGGTACAGCGCCATCTATCGGTGAATTGGGTAACTAAGAACTAGTATGTATGTATGTTGATTGTTTTTCAGATGTACTTAATATATTTATTTTATTTGAAAGAAGATACTGTTAGCGTGATCTTATAGGTACTTAAAGAATATCTCCTAAAATATTCACTTTATCAAAAAATGGTTTTAGAAAACCCCTATTTATTTTCAAATACCTATCCAATGATACCCCACACAATAGGGTGACTCGAGAAAAAAAAATCACCCCCACTTTACGTCTATGGGAGGTACCCTAAAAAAAATTGTTTTAATTTTTTTTATATAATCACTTTGTCGCCATGACTGGTGCCGGGTGCGTGACAGTCCCAACAGCCTCCTGCAGCTGGTTTGGACTGACCCTGCCCGTGTGATGAGTAGGCACTGGAACTCTGTGCATATGGAGTCCAGGGGTGGTATTTATAGTTTAATATATATGTAGTATATTTATGTAGTAATAAGCCCTATTTTACTTACTTAATAACTAACATAGCCAATAAGTCATGTAAACTAACACGATATGGACTTGTTCTGAATTAAATCATTATTATTATTATATACAGGGATATTTTTAATTCACTGACATCCTCTTAACCCTGAATTCCTATCACCCAGACAAATGTTTTTTGTTCTACGACTTTTTAAAATGAAACACTTTCTTCCCCATACAAATATACAGAGTATCGTAAAAATAATAGGTAAACTCAAATTTTCAAAACGTTATTACACCAAAAATATTAAGTTATGACAAAAGCCGTAAAACAAAAAACATTTGTTTAAGTGGTAGGAGTTAAGGGTTAAAAGGATGCTAGTGAATTACAAATAACCCTGTATATTCATGCCAAATTAAAGCTTTCTAGTACTAACAGTCTCTGAGCTTAGCCGCGGACAGACAGACAGACAGACAGACGGACAGACATGGCGAAACTATAAGGGTTCCTAGTTGACTACGGAACCCTAAAAAGGGATATTTCTGTCTGCCCGTCAAAGGCTCTTCTTTTCTGTAACACGTGGAGGTATCAGATTGAATGTTAATAGGAAATACTTAAAAGGACTTGTGCGGATCAGGGGTGACTACGTAACTCCGATTTAACTGCTAACGGGTTAAGTAGTTTCAAAGTGAACGGAACTGTCACCAACTGTGCAAGCGGTCCTTCTAAGGCTAAGTTCTTTTACAGCTGTAAAAAAACGAACTATTTGAGTTATTGTGCTCAAATTTAGGAAATACCTTCACTTTACTTTGATTTCGTCTTTTTTGTTATTTACTTAGCCTATATTTGTGTCCCACTGCTGGGGAAAGTCTCTCATCTTGCCCTCCAATCTTCGGATCCAGGGTTTCATCCAGAGGCCGTATTGTCTAACGCGTTGGCGTTTGCAATCACATTCTTCATCCCTTACCGTCATACTATACCGTGAGATAGAAAGAAGAGCTGAAAACTATTGTGATTCCAAGTACGTTAGACAATAAGGCATCTGTACCTCTACCATGAGTTTACACTAGTTCACAGTGACCGTACTCGCTAGCGACGGCGTAAATGATTTGTATGGAGAATTGTACTTCTGTAAGTGACCGCTAGAGGCGCTGTACAATTAGCCATGCTAACTTTTTAAATATGTATTGAAATCTCAAAACCATTTCGAGAAACAAGCTTTCGGTACAGTTTCTGTATATCAGATTTTAAAAAAAGTCTTACATTATTAAGATATTCGTTGAAATGTTTTGACCTTCAAATGCCCTTTCTGTGAGTCATCAAACGAATAATGGATAATGATTCTTTTGCCTTATTTAAAAAAAAATCGACTGACGTCTGTCTAGTCTATATCAAACATAAACTCAAACTTGACATTGACGTGTCGTTTCGTTTTGTAGTTTGTTTGTTTATTTGTTATTTAAGCACAAAGAGTAAAACCATATACCTAATAAGGTTTAAGCAGCATTTTATTATAAAAGGACGGCTAATAACGAAAAAGCCGATTCTCGCAATTTGCCACAAGTGGACAATGTCATGATACTGGAGTTCATGACGAATTCTAGCAACCACAACATCGCTGAAATAAGAGGAGCTACTCAACGGTCAAGACTTTATTGTTAAACCATTGTGTACAAGTAATGTGTTTGTTTTAAATAGGCACATACATTTAAATGATCTTCACAACAAAACTGCAAATAGTTCTTGAAGTATTTTTGCTTCACTTCTCGACACCATTCCTCTCGCCGTCGTTCTGGGATTGGTACGAATAACAAATCCGGGTTATCCCTGCTGTTATTCGAACATAAAGGGGCGAAACACTCGTAGCCTTCCATTTCAAACAAGTTCAGTTAGTGATTTCAAATTTTTTTGAGGTTAGCCGTCGGCGGTGACGTTAACACCTTGATGTTGACTTTACCATAGACTTTACTGTATTTTTTTTGTGCAGGCAAAGACTACATTATCCATTATGCGTTTGATGACGTCACGTCAGCAATATATTAATATTTTTTTTTAATGTAGATAGGATTCATTAAAAACAAAAATACCGAAATTAGTTTCTTAAAATAGTCTATATTTATCAAATAAATTATAAAAACCATACAACAAAAATATGAAGCATGGCCAATTCTCCATACAAATAATTTACGCCATCGCTAGCGAGTACGGTCACGTAAACTAGTGTAAACTCATGGTAGAGGTACTGGTCATGTCGCCACCTTTACTTTTATCTTTACCTTTTAAAAGTGTTTAGGTATATAAAAATCATGGGAACCAAAACCTTAGGGTACCTAGTTAGTCCCTTTGACATAGAATTACGAAATTTGGCCAGAAGGAACGCCTCAAAGCTTAACGAAGTCATTATTCTAAAGTAATTTATCCACATTCGCACTTCGCAGGTTTTTTAAGATTTAAACTTTTTAGCAAAATACGACTAGTTGATAACATGTGCCGTAATTGCCGCCAATAGAAATAATTATCGAGCGATGTCGCTTTACGACGCCGCCTCAGAACGATCTAATTAAATTGTAAAAAGTTGTACAAAAAGCCTTATCAAAATCAATTTAGCGCGTTGCTCGCTGCCCGCTGCCCGGGCGCCGCTTCCTCGCAGTTAATCAAGCGCAAGCGCACCCATTAGCAAGCCGTTCAACCAGCTAGCCTCGTGTCCTAGCGAACTTCATAAAGTATAAATCAATGGTTAGTGTCAGAGTTGGGCAAAAATTATCAATTTACGAAAAACCGGGAAGATAACTAAATCATCTATTATTTGAAGTAACTAAATAATTCGTCATTTGTTATTTTGAATTTATCTAGATCAGTTTCATTTTTATCTAGATAAATTAGTTGGGATTTTAAATAAAAGATGAATGTCAGTAGTACAGTCATGTAGAACTAGAAGTGGTGTAGTGTGACGGTTTGACCCGACGTGACATCTGTATACATTTATTATTATAAGCTTACTTCAATAACAAACGAGGTCGGTTATCTTCATCTAGAATTCTAGATAATTTATCTAAATAAAAAAGTTGTCAACGCACTATTTGTGATTGAATTTATCTTCGAATATATTTATTTGAAATGATTTTATTTGAAATAATTATCTAGATAAGAAATTATCTAAATAACGCCCAACTCTGGTTAGTGTAACTGCTATTCAGTAGGTACTATGAAATCAGAAGTCAGAAATCAGAAATATTTTTATTTGTAAAACATAATGTAGAAGTTACAGTTGGAAAAAGAAGGTACAATGTGTATCACTATGTTTTGCCTGTTGGCATACAAATATCAATGTCATGTTATAATAATTTTATTCAAAATAACAAGCGAATTAAATGTGGAAAAAAAGTAATATAAACCAATAAAAAAAAAATAAAAAAAAATTGTCAAGCAAAGGTTCGACGCGCTCAGCCACTGCGATTTTTTCGAATAAATAAAAGGTGGAAATCATTAAATTTGAGGTAATTGAATTACAGTTTATAATACCTTAGGAAATTAGATTATTTACCTCATTATGTTGTGCCTAGGTGTGCGAATGTTTACGGAAAACGCACTTGCGAGTACATGCTACCTAAAATTCTTAATGAGCTACCAACCGACACTCGCACTCGTATTTGTCAGAATACAAATCATTGTAAGCGAATTTTGAAAGCGGCTTTTATGTGTTAGTGTATAAATTTAGTATAAGACTTAGTAGAAAAATGAGTGAGCTCAGCGGCAGTTAAATCTATTAAGATTTTGCTCGCTGTTATATTTGTAATTGTATTTGTTTTTAATCGTTTAAATAAATTAAATTAAAAAATAATTACAATTAATTTTGCAAATTAATTACTTAGTTTTGTATATTTATACATTTTTCTACGTATAAGTCGATATTTTTTATTTTTGTCATTTAAAACTCTTTAAGGCTCGTAACCTTTTAAAATGGAGAATTAAAAAAACTGTAAAAAACTGTAAAATGAACTTACGAGCCAAGTATACATCCTTTGAAAGTGAATTTTTCGAGCAAAACGTATTGAAAAAAGTAGAACCGGATAGGAACTTCTTGTAAACATCTATTGCAATTAAGTTATTACAATATTTAAACCGCATTTCATCGTTGGGTCTGTAACGTTAATATCTCTTACTGCTGGATACTAAACCAGTATGCCTTTTTGTGACGCCGGTGCCGCTTCTGTTTTTGCCAAAAGCTGATTGGTTTCAAGTATTTCATCAATAATAAAGCCATCGTAATTAGTACCGGTTGGAACGATAAATGACTGCTCAAATGATATAAAAATTTTGAAGTCATTTATCATCGCTGAGCTGTCGCATGCGCAGATAAGCCGAGTATTCTTGATAAGTTGTCAGTTTCCTAAATATAATATGGCTTTGTCATTGGAGGACAAACCCCCCCCCCCCCCCTTTTGCCAATTGTGTCTGTTAGTCTGCCCTGTTCCCTCTTCACGGTTAAACCGCTGAACCGATTCAGACGAAACCAATTTTAATATGGAGAATAAATACCGACCGAAAATACCGATCGCACCAAATGCCTTTTTGCTATACATTACTAACCTAGATTAAGATTAACTAACACCATGGACCACATTGTTGTCTTAAGTACTAAATAAATAAATAAAATAAATAGGGTACGGTCAAGTGCAAAAATAAGTATCGATTTAATCCTCCCATCGTTATATACCTATACCTTAATTCGACGACATAAGAGCTATGGGACATATTTATGAGCAAGTTGTGTGCACCCATATTTTTACACTTGACTGTACCTACGTAGTTTTTATCTCGAAAAATTGCATAGTTCCCGAGGAATAGCGGTTAGCGAATTCTTCGCAGACGGAGTCGCGGTCAACAGCTAGTATGCAATGTCTCGTGATTAAGGGTGAAGTCAGACGAGCGTAATTTTGTGAGTCGTGAGCGGCAGAATTTCGGTCGCGCCATACAATATGCAGTACGCTTAGTATAAGTTTTACTTAACCAAAATACTTCTTTTTACTCTGCATTGTATGCCTACTCTTGTCCCTGGTGTCCTGTCAATCGTTCAAAGGTTAACTGGAAGAGATCCCTTTAAGGGATAAGTTCGCCTTTGTACATCTGTTTCTCTTGTTAACTGTTAATTTTCATGTTTTACGTACAATAAAGAGTTTTACATACATACATACATACATACTTCTCGATCGCGTTTACGTAAAAAATTCAATTACTAGGGATACATGGACAGCGTCTCCGCGCGCGCGCTTCCATGTTTCCATAGAATTGAAATTTTTACGTAAACGCGATCGAGAAGTATTGAAGTGAAGGAAAACTTATAATAAGCGTACTGGTCATCACGTGACACTCACGTGACACAATGTAAGGCGCAACCGAAATTCTGCCGCTCACAACTCACAAAATTACGCTCGTCTGGCTTCACCCTAAGTCACCAGTAACCCTTCTACCATTTGACTACCCTGTCAACACATTCGATTGAGGACCTTAAATGATGGTAATTTGAATCGGCTTTAATTTCTGTTTGACGACAAATATATTGCCAGTATCGATTTAACGGTTAATCACTTAGCTCCTGAAGGCCTGCTGCAGCATCAGGCAGGCACGTGAGGCATCAGTGTTGTACGAGGCCGGCCGGCAGTGGCAGCGCCGGCGGCGTGGGACCGGTGCACTTTCTTATCACAAGCACGATTCGAAGGCATCGCGGCAGAAACGTGGCCGGATCGGAGCAGAACGACTGTGGAATTGTTGAAGCCATGATTTACCATCGGCCCAGACGCCAGCTAAGCACCTTAAAGGCCCAGTTTGCGTGCAGTGGCTAGACATCTGTCCATACCAATCCGTACAAAAAAACTTCAACGGCTGCAAGCAAATATGTTTTGAAAATGGCAAGCTGACGTCTGGGGCGATAGACCTATACCTACAGGGATCTAGGTCATTAAATTTCTACTTCATTTAAAGCTCATTCCTCTTTGTTCATATGGATGACATGTTCAGCCCAATCCCATTTTAACTTAGTAGTTTTTTTACTCATCAAGAAAAGAGCAGAAAACTCAGAAAAATTGTGCATTGATAAGAATTACTCTTACCTCGCATTGTGCGGTTTTATTACTACTAGCGACCCGCCCCGGCTTCGCACGGGTGCAATGCTGATGCTAAATAATTATGCATGATTGATTGATTACACATATAAACCTTTCTTGAATCACTCTATCTATTAAAAAAAACCGCATTAAATCCGTTGCGTATTTTTAAAGATCTAAGCATACATAGGAGCAGACAGACAGCGGGAAGCGACTTTGTTTTAAGCCGGCGCCACACATAGCACAAATGTTTCATCACATATTTGAACACATATTTGATCACATGTGAAGCACCGGTATTTGCTTATTTGTTCTATTGAAATACCGGTGCTTCACATGTGATCAAATATGTGTTCAAATATGTGTTGAAACATTTGTGCTATGTGTGGCGCCGGGGTAATAATATGTAGTAATAATAGGTAGAGCGATCTCTTCCATGCAACTATTGGAAACAGAAATAACCTGTTTCAGGTTCGTTTTCGGTTTAAAGACATTTATTCCCGTAACAAAATACAGTTCACTTACATGGATACAAAATATTCTTAAGTAACAGTACTTTAGTCCAACATAATCTTAGTTATATACAATCATAAATGTATGTTTTTAACTTAGCTTTAAACAGGCACATCGATCTACATTCTTTGACATCTGTTGGCATTGGCAGGTTAAAGATGGAGTACCTAATTATTAACACAAAGGAGCATACAGAAAATAAAAACGCATAAAATAACGAGATAGATAGGTTAAAAAACAGTTAATAATACGACAGGACAGCGGTAGATTACTATTTTTTTTCTGGGACTTAACCGAACGAACGCTGATTAATTTTAAATATTTTTGTCTTGCGTGATCAAGTCCCGGAATCTTGTTAAATTGCGTGTAAGTCCAGACGAGCGTAAAAGCCTCGCAATCAGCAATCGCGAACGGAATACAGCCGCGAGCTTTTTGCCGTAAAAAAGCTCGGAGCAGGTTGCCAGAGAGCTTTGGAGGGGGCAGTGCGCGCGCGCCGCTCGACGCCGCCCGACGTCTACCGCGTGTGTGTGTAGTTCTAGTTACCCAGTGCTGTGAAGTGCATGAGATAAATCTTGGATCGTTGGTCGAGTTCGACGCCCTCCGTAGAGTGACTATTGCCTCTAAGGAGTTGGATCCTGACGCCCAGGTGCGTCTGCGCAGGTTGCAGTAGCTCCAATCTACGCTTGAACTAGGTACCTTGATACCTTTTTAACAGACCATCTTTCAGACAACATTTCGTTTCTTATTGGATAGTTTACACACTACGATGCCATTGCAAAACATTCGATTAGAACAGGATTTTAGTACAAAAACCGGTCAAGTGCGAGTCGGACTCGTACATGAAGGTACATTTTATGTACCTACCTCCATACAATACCTTCAAAATAGTTCAGTAAAAAAATTATAAAGATCGAGTTAAAAACGCTGAAAAAAACCCGTTTCTTGTAGTCATTGGTACAGAATCGGTGAAAATTTCGAGTGCCCAGCTATTACGATTTACGGGTTAAGAGATAGCCGTCTGACAGACGGAAATAGGGTTCTGTTCCTATTGGTATCCTTTAGGTGCGTAACCCTTAAAAAATAAGAAATAAGAAAGAAATAAGAAAATATTTATTAACAGTAAAAGCGTTTACATAAACAGCATCCACTGGGCCCCAAACTAGGCTGAGCCTGTATCTTGGGACCCGATGAGTTAAGTACATTAATTGCTATTACGGGATTGTCATTTATTATTAATGAAGTGATTCGGTTTGATGAAGACCAAGCTTTTTTGAAGAGCAGGCTTTTTAAGTCCCGTTTAGTATAGTAATTACAAGCTTTCCTCGTCACGTGGTCCACGCGCAAATTACGAAATACGGTAAATTGATAAAAACCATCAATTAAACTTCAATCAATTGTAACAAAGCTTCCGCGAACGTGTTGCTTCGACCGATGTTGCGAAAACTTTTAATAGCCGTGCAGGTGTGCATTTGGTTTACTTTATTATCATCCTTCGGTCCTTGAGTTAAGATTGCTTTCCCCACACGCAACACACTGCTTTTAGCAGATAACACTGGCTGATATAGCGAGGTAGGAAAGTTTTCTTTGAGTGTTAATAGCCCTCTTATAAAGACCAGAAATTCCTTTAGTTGGTAAATAATCTTAATTTTTCCATCAGTATTATTAGTATAAGTCGTGGTTGGTAGCCTGGTGGTGTAACCAAACCGAGAGGGTCATACCTCTTCAGAATTTGTGTGCGAAAATAAATTCATCATCATCATCATTTACAGCTATGCTCTTGTCGGTGGAGTAATCACTAATCCTCTTTTCTTAGAGCCAGTCTTATTATTAGAAAACAATTAGGAAACATACATAATGTATGTGTATGTACTTGTACAATTGTACATGAGTGGAAAATATTATTATTATAAAACCTGTATATTATTATAGTTAAAATCTTCTCAGGTGAATTTTTCGCTTCGAGCCCTTATCTTTCAAAACAATCGGTATCGTCATAGTATTAAGGTTGAAATTTAATGTAATGGCTCGAAGCGAAAAATTCACCTGGGAAGATTTATACTTATACGTACATTAGCGAAGAGATTCAGTGGTGCATGTAAAGTTCTTATTCCGCACTGGATCTGCGTGGGAACTGCGGCCCAAGCCCTCTAATTCTGATAACTATTAATAATATCTAGTGGCAACTGGCTGGGATCAAACCTCCTTATTGTCTATGACTATTATTTATTTTATTTATTTATTTTATCTTCTTCTGCCTTTATTTAGACTCACTAGAACTTACGAGAAACAGAGCAAGGAGACGTCTTTTGCTCTGTCTGTAAAATCGGTCGAGTTCGATAACAAACCCGTGACACGAGATTTTTATATATTAGATTATTGTCTAGTACCCATAGTAAGCTTTGCTTAGTTTGGGACTAAGTTGATTAGTGTGAATTGTCCCGTGATATTTATTTATTTGTTTTTTATAAATAAAACCTTCCCCCTTTTCTGAAAACCATAAGATGTTGGACACCACTGATCAATTAATATACTTACCCTTTATGAGCTGTTAAAATGGGTTACCTATCAAAATTTAGAATTATTTTTTTCCGAATATTTAAAATCCCGAATGCTTCATTTATCCGAATGCATTTTTTTCTGAAACTGTAAATATTTCAGGTTTTTTATAAAACAACCCTAACCTAACCTAAAGGGTTCTACACGATGGTCCTGAAATAAATCCTGAAATATTTACAGTTTCAGAAAAAAATGCTTTCGGACAAATGAAGTTTTCGGGATTCTAAACCTTCGGAAATAAAATTTTCTAAACATCGATAGGATCCCGTTAAAATGCTATTCCCCTCAAGATTTCGTTCGACAATAGCAACATGAGACGTCACTTATTTGCGAGACAACTGATCAACTATTTATTTATCTAAAAGCAACTAATAATCTTAATTAACAATTTTTCTGGTTTTCTGAACTAAAATAAACTGTTTTTTTTTAATGTCTGAAAAAATCTTCATTGTTAACTACATTAGCAGAAGACTAAGCGAATGCTGACAGTCAATCTAAAATAAAAATAAAAACCCTGTTGAAACGAATTCCATTCTTGTCTAGTTAACGACTTTTAAATAAAGTAAAAACACCAATGTAGAATGAAGGCACAAGATTTTATAAAATAAAAATAAAAAAGTTAGTGCGGCAACGTTATTATCTGTGCCTGCAATATCTTAAACGTTTACGCTATTAAAAGACAGCTCTTCAAATGACTTGGACAAAAAAGGCGGCAGATTGTTTTGTTTATAATATTTAATACTCTATGTCAATTATATTTTATTTTATTTTTGTTTGTTATTTCCTTTTGTTTTTTAAGAAAAGCACTTTAATCGCCACGGCTGGAAGAGCAGTTAAATACCAGCTTCTTATTATTATAGGACGAGCTTGCGAACTAATGACTATATTGGTCTGCAAGTGCGTACTTCCAAGCCTAAGCAAAGCAATAATGTACGGGTGCAGTTAAAACACGACCCGGAATATTTAACCATAATGTACGTACGACCTGCTAATTTAAGCCCATGTTATTGTTATAAGAGTTTCAATTATCAGGTCATTCTTTTGTTGTTCGAGTCGGTCGTGTTTTTACTGCATCTAGCTTCGTATTATCACGTATTATACGGACGAGCTTGCGAACTATAAGTATTTTTCAGCTATATAGCATACTTCCAGGCTTAGGTAATAATGTACCATCATAATTGCCCTCGTATGTTGCTCGTATCAAATCCCGTGCGAGAGGAATCTTTAGGTAGCATCCGGCACAGACCGGTTAGGCTTGGAGCTCGTAAACAGACGAATAGTTTACTAATAAGCTTTGCTAAGATTCACATTACCCTTTCAATTAAAGGTCATTTTACTATTTCATTGACGCTTTTTAAAAGCGTTTATTTAACTTGTTCGGATCAAATTTTTCGAGACGAAATTTCACCCAGTTCTAACGATCTTCTATGTATGTGTGCAAAACTCTTTATTGTACGTAACAAATAACAGGAGAGACCGATGTACATAGGCAAACTTACATATTTCTTACGTAGATCTCTTCCAGTTAACCTTTGAAGCATGACCAGGATATTAGAAACATGAGTAGACATGCAATTAAAAGTAAAGAAAGAGAATCGAAATCTGAAATTAACCTAAAAAAATAGTGCTTTTTCACAGGTTCGTCACCTTAACGTTGATATTGGCTTGTACCAAGGCATTTGTCAGTCCTGTCAACATTTTATTACAAACGAAACAGAATATCGCATTGAGGTTTCCCATTTTTCAAAAGGTACTAAGACTCTATGACTCGATAAAGGAATCAATTTCATAACTGACGAAGGTTTTCGTACCCTGACTGTACATACATAGGAATACATTAAGCTAATGCATATTATTATCAAGATAAATAGACTTCATAAAAATTACGTATATGTGTATTAATATACCCATACACACGACACACATGTAACAATGTCGGCATAAATTAATTATCCCAAATAAGTTTTTTCTAGTCTACGTCCAAAAGTTTATTCAAACATCGAATCTACACTACAGGGTGAAATCTAAGGCCGGGGCCGCACTGGTAAGGCGACCGGCCTTAATGGTGATACAAAATGAGTGTTTCCATTTAACTCAGTTAATGCTGGGCAAAATAATGCATTAACTCAATTGTTAAAATTAGTCAGATAAAATTTAGGATGTTAATACTTTGTTGCCATGAAATCACCAACTCAATGTACGGACACCTAAAATTAACAAGGTTTGGTGTGAAGTATCTTTTTGTATTTTTATTTTTTCAACTCCTTTTTTTTACTTTTACGGTCATTCCGTGAAATCCATAATATTTCATACTAAATACAAACTGAAACATGGATGCACAGAAAAAACCCCAGAAAAAAGACCAGCGCTGGGAATCGAACCCAGGCCCTCAGCATTCCGTGCCACGTGCTAACATCACCACTGGTCAGGAGTCTAGACACAAATTTCTCCTATGCATCGCACATATCTAGCGAAACACTAGCGAAAAAGATGGAACAATATACGAGTATCTAACATAATAATAAGACATGTAACTAACCCTTTTTAATTATTAATAAAGAATATCTTATCAATTGCCTATTGTCTGCCTGGTTTTTTTATTGTTATGAATATTTTTTCTGTATTTTTTTTGGTGATCAATAAAGAATATTTGTATTGTATATCTGCTAGCTTAATCACATTATGCAGTGACACAGCGCCATCTGCGTTACGGAATGCTGAGGACCTGGGTTCGATTTCCAGCGCTGGTTATTTTTCTGGGGTTTTTTCTGTGTATCCATGTTTCAGTTTGTATTTAGTATAATACCTCAAATTAAATAAGACTAATTAAAACAAATGAGCCAGTGCATTATTATTGTCTGGCATTAACTAAGTAAGAAACACTAATTTTGTATCACCGTTGAGATTTCACGCTGTATAATCGTATCAATATTCGGACATCGGTCCTCGAGTAAAGTTTGAAAATGCGTTCTGTTTATGGCTAAAACTCGTAAGTGTTCAAGAAACACTACATAGTAAGGTAAAGAGGGTTATTAAGCTATCAAGCTGTAAAGCGGCTGCGGCCAGGGCGCGCCAATTTTGGCCCTTAAACCAATTTCACCTGCATCCTCAGACGTTGCAGTTGTATTACCACCTCTGATTATACTGAGATAAGGTTGTTTCTAGAACAGTATAACTCGGCAAGATACGAGGTTAAGAAAGTGATTAGCTCTACGCATGCCCCGTGTATGTTATTATGTTGTTCTCTGGGAATATTGCAGTATTTACCGTTTCTGCCGAAAGCACGATTTCGTTAGTAAAATAAGTTTTTATTTCCACAGAGATGGTCCTTCTGAGATCTTGGCCTTACAATGACTTGGTACTTAGTTTTGACAATGTAGTCGTCATGATATCAACCCGTTTTTATGTATGTGAACATTATGAATCATTCGGTTATTCGTCGAGTTGGCTTACTTAAAAGGACATGACAGAGCAGAGATGTTATATTTTAAGATTACTTTTAACCCGTGACATTCTGCGTAAGAATAAAAAATTGACTAGTCCTCCCTCTTGTACGAATTTCGAAAAATCTCTTTTTAATGCAAAAACGTCCACTGCTGAACATAGGCCTCCCCCAAGGCTCGCCAAACAGATCGTCCCTGCGCCATCCGCATCCAATGCGTTCCCGCTACCTTCACCAGCGCCAAATCTCTGCCAAATCTGAAGTCTCTAGTTCTGATGGTTTAGTCTTTGTCTGTCAATCAGTGCATACTCTTTTAATTACATGTATACTAGCTGTTGTCCGCGAAGAATTTCTTTATCGCTATGCAATTTTCCAGGATAAAACCATCCTATATCCTTCCCAGGGTTATGAACTATCTTTTTATCAAATTTTATTTGAATCGATTCGGGGGTTAAATCATGAAGAGTGTTAACAGATAAACAGAGTCGTTTTCGAACTTATAATATTAGTATGGACATTGATGGATGGATGTAGATATCTGCAACTTGGAAACGTCAAGTTTTTTCGCCAATTCAATTATAAAATCGATCAAAAACTAGTAAACAAAATTTGTTAAATGTCAGTCAACTAAGAACCATTGTGAATTAAGTAGGTCGGGTATAAAACAACTGTTTTCAAATCGGTCCATCCGTTTACAAGATACAATGCCTCAGACAGACACTGGCATAGATAGAATTTCATAAATGTGAACCATGCTCGTGTGGAAGACAGTAATTTGAAGATAAAAAAACTTGGAAACGTGCAATCGTGGAATAAATTATTGATAGCGATTTGATGTGATAAATAAAGATAAATTACTATAATTATCATTTAACAAAAGTTGGCATGATGTATAGATCCAATATTTAACGACCGCCTTAGCCTAGTTGGTAGTGTCCCTGCCTACGAAGCAAGAGGTCCTGGGTTCAAATCCCGGTAAGGGCATTTATTTGTGTGATGAGCACGAATATTTGTTCCTGAGTTATGGATGTTTTCTATGTATTTAAGTATTTATTTGTCTATACACCGTGAAATTTTAGTGGTTGTTTTCCCGAAACGAGGTGATTTAGTATCGATTGTACAATCGATTTATAATTACTATTTTGACTAGAGTCAAAAATCCAATTGTGAAAAACGAAAGTCGAAAATGACTGCAAACCAATAGTAACGCTTCGTTGGTACCTAACCTATCGTACGATCGTACGCTACTTGTACCCACGAAGCGTTACTATTGGTTTGCGGTCATTTTCGACTTTCGTTTTTCACAATTGGATTTTTGACTCTAGTCAAAATAGTAATTATAAATCGACTGTACAATCGAAACTAAATCACCTCGTTTCGGGAAAACAACCACTAAAATTTCACGGTGTATAAGTATGTTTATCGTCGTCTAGTACCCATAGTACAAGCTTTGCTTAGTTTGGGACTAGGTCGATTTGTGTATTGTCCCCTAATATTTATTTATTTATTTATTTTATTTTAATATTTTACTTTATAAGAGTAGACGTGATAGACTAAATGATTTACAGGCAAAGCATTGCCTAAACAAGCTAGAGACTTGAAAATTTGGCAGACACATCATTTTGAGTATTTTAGACGTGGACTAAGAAGAGATTTAATGTTTAATGTTTATTTGGGCAAAAACGGCACAATATAATGAGTGAACTTAAAAAAAAACTAAGTTATACATAGGCCAGCAAATAAGCCACAGTTATCGAAATTAAACACAGAAAGAAAACGCAGCTGACATTGCACGTTACGTTTCGATGTATTATGCTGATACGAGTATGACACAATAGGTACCTACATACTAGTTTAGGTAAGTGAGAAAAATACGTGAGCGATTTTGTTCGTGATTACGCCTGTAGTACCTATTTCAATTGACAACATTTTATTTTTTTGACACCTGTAAATTACTACAGGAATCGAAAGAGTTTTGCCTATTGAACACGGAAAAATATTTATTACTAGCTTTTGCCCGCGACTCCGTCCGCGTGGAATTAGTAATTTGGGCAGCTTATTTTTTTTTTTATCCAATTTGCTTTTTCATCAATTATGGCTCTCCTTAGTTCCTCGATATAAAAAAAAAATACCCACCCCCGCACCCCCCCGCACACCCGCGTTCACATTCAACACCGTACTCCCACCCAAGTCAAGCGTGCCTATAGAAGTTTTACTTCAAAAACCCCCGATTTTGAAACATTCTTCCGCTCCGCTCCGCTCCTATTGGTGTTAGCGTGATGATATATAGCCTATAGCCTTCCTCGATAAATCTGCTATCTAATACTGAAAGAATTTTTCTAATCGGAGCAGTAGTTCCTGAGATTAGCGCGTTCAAAGAAAAAAACCTGTTCGATAAATTCTTAAAATAGACGTATCTTTCTTATTTGTGAACCGATTCAAATGAAACAAACACTAAATGTTAATCCAAGAAAATACCAACATATCAGTGAAAACCGCATCCTTCTAGGTTAAGCCGTTTCTGAGATTAGTGCGCACAAATCTCTATAGGCACTATTTCTATAGGCACGCTTGACTTGGGAGTACGGTGTTGAATGTGAACGCGGGTGTGCGGGGGAGCTCGGGGGGGCGCGGGGGGCGGGTAATTATTTTATATCGAGGAACTAAGGAGAGCCATAATTGATGAAAAAGCAAATTGGATAAAAAAAGATAAGCTGCCCAAATTACTAATTCCACGCGGACGGAGTCGCGGGCAAAAGCTAGTTTCCAAATACTTCTGTCCATGATGGATTTGATTTCTGTATCAGTTTGTTCGGTTATAGTTTTTGGAATTTTATTATAATTTAAGTAAAGTAGGTATGCAATTTCACCGAAAACGTCTTTTTGGTTTTAGCCATTCTGTAAGATGGGATTTTAAGTTTCCTGCGTTTCTAATAGCCTTTGGCTTATCGACGTTAGTGGGAAAATCACATATATTTTTTCTTACACACATGATTATTTCAAATACATAAACCGATGCAGAATTAGAATACCTAAGTATATCTTCTTCGTTCGTTTTTGATTCGTTATTTCATCAAAGTGTGCTAGACCCATTTTATGTTGTTTCTAAAGAATTTATGAAGCCGTGCTCACAAATGTATGATTAATTCTCTTGTTCTCGATGATTCAAACTACATCAGCAGCAACGGTTATTACAATGCCTTACGTACGCCTGACCCGCGTCGCAATTTGGGAACGTTACCATTCGTCACACGCTCCGCATGCCACAGCACGGGTGTTTCTATCAACTGAGTCGGATTTAACTGTCTATCTCATCTTAAAATATTCAAAACTTCATCGTAGTTTTACATCTAAGGCTACAAAACTTTTTAACAAAAAATTAAACCGCCGAAAAAACTGAAAAGCAAAAAATAATACCTTTTTTGTTTGACCTTAATCTAGGTACCAGTTTGAAGTCGGTGCCTCAGCACTTAGCCAGGAGGAGTGGACCTATGGTCGTCTACCTGATTGGCTTCTATCACTCCTCCTGGCTCGTGCTGAGGCACCGACTTCAAACTGGTACCTAGATTTTATTTTAAGATATTATTTTTTGCTTTTCAGTTTTTTCGGCGGTTTAATTTTTTGTTAAAAAGTTTTTATTTTATACTTTTTTTCCATCCTTGGGGTAATTTTTTTTCCAAATTTATAATACCAACTTCAAGGTATACCCTATCTATCCAATAAAAAAGAATTATGAAAATCAGACTACTCTGTAAAAAGTTAGTCAATCATCCCCTGTTTTCCTACCCTTAGGGTAGGAATATTATTTCCAAATTTAAATGGGACCACCCTTGGGGTATACGCTTTCCAATAAAAAAAGAATCATCATTGTGTGATGAGCACGAATATTTGTTCCTGAGTTATGGATGTTTCTATGTATTTAAATTTTTATTTATCTATATAAGTATGTTTATCGTCGTCTAGTACCCATAGTACAAGCTTTGCTTAGTTTGGGACTAGGTCGATTTGTGTAAGATTGTCCCCTAGTATTTTTTTTTTTTTTTATCATCAAATTTCGACTACCTACTCTGTAATAAGTTATGCGTGGTCATATAGTACAATCAGTAACTGAACAATCAATCATCCCCTGTTTTTCTACCCTTAGTTTAGAGTTTCTCGGGGTATACGCTTTCCAATAAAAAAAGAACCATCAAAATCGGACTACTCTGTAAAAAGTTATGTAAAAAAAAAAAAAAAATATATATATATACACGTCGAATTGAGAACCTCCTCCTTTTGTTTTCGTCGGTTGAAAAACACGCTCCGCTCCCTCAGACTTTCCTTTTTATCTAACGCACTAGAAATCACAATCGTTTTACCATTTCGTTTTGTCACACGGCTTAATATGAGGGCAGAATGAGATGGAGAATATAATCTTGAGTGTCCGAGCATTAGACAACACTACCTCTGGATTGAAAGTCCGGGATTTATTTTGTAAAATCGTAAGAATTAATTCAAAATTGAAATTCGTTGAAGAAAGAACATCCGTGCAAAAATGTATGTCTCTAGACTTAACAATTGAGATTTTGGGATACTTATCTAAATCCAGTGAGAATATCGAGATAAAAAGTCGATATATTATTCTAGAAATACTGTTATCTATACCCCAAATCCTATCAGCCCTAAAGCTCCAAACGCACAGAAAGCGGAGGCGTGGCGGTGCGGTGGCGGTGACGGTTGTAATATTCTAACTTGTATTAACGGTTGTGCGGTAGGTACTGCGAAATCGTTCATATAAGTTAGAATATTACAACCGTCACCGCCGCCGCACGGCCACGCCTCCGCTGTCTGTGCGTTTGGAGCTTTGGGGCTATTCAAGGCGATAGTAAATACGCTGTGACAGTATATGCCTAGCCTATGACAGGTTCAGACCTGTGAGCTACATCTTCGGCCTTACATCTGTACATACCATCGGGTAAGATAGAGGTCCCTGGTCATCATATCCGCCAAAAGCCGTCCACTGCTGCACAAAGGTCTTCCCAAAGAGATCCACAACGATCAGTGCTGCTCTGCTCTCATTCAAGTGGTTCTCGCGACTTTTCCCATATCGTCAACTGGTCAGTACTTAATAAAAAAATTAGCGTAAAAAGGTACTAAACAAACTCATAAACTTTTTCACTTATATGATGTTCCTTAGTAAGATATTTTTCCCTCGTATTATGTCTCCTGGATGGCGTGTTCTATTCGGTAGAAAGTCTCATTGGTAAGCCAATCAACACCCGTTCATATTAAAAGTGAATCGGTAAATGGATAGTTGTGAAGTTTTAATCGTCGGTCCGTGGGAGCGCGCGGAGCAGTCCGGAATTGCCTTGATTGGAAACGGTTAAAGAAAGAATCGACCGACTCCATCTTGGAAATACCTGACGTAATGGTATTACAATTATTAAGTGTTAAAGCGAGGTTATTTAAATGGAATTGTCGGGAAACTGGCAGTGGAAGCCCAACAGTTAATACAGGGATATTAAAACCAAGTTGAACGCTTGCTGTTGTAATGAAATCTTACCATGATTATCTCGATGAAATAAATTTACAGTTAGCGGAACAATAATCAATTCGGCCTGTGAAATTAATTTGCAGTTACCGCATCTGTGGAGATGAGGCTTTCTGTTCATTTAAGACTGGTATTGGAATAAAACGGCGTATTACGAGTATTATATGGTAGCGATCCCATACGAAATCACAGCTCAATTCAATCGTTGTGATGTTTTCAAAATAACTATTGTTAAAATTTCAGCTAACTGAAACAATTACGTTGTTCACTTGCGACCTTATGATAGCTACGTTTATGCAAGATATTGTGTGTTCATGCAGTTCCTCCACCTCCACAGTGTTAATTCAGTTTGTACAGACGATATGTAGGTACATTGGATGCAAGGCAGGCAACAAAAAGCTCGTATTAAAAATGAATGAAACATTTCTGAGTGAAATGCCTCCATTGAAATTAACTATGGTGAGAATCCTCCAACATCCCATAATTTTCAAAAGAGCCATCGTTCAAGCTTCAAAGCCTTCAACGGCGTCAATTCAATACCATTACAGACCATTGAAAACCATAACCTCTTATTCCATAACGAGGCTTATAGCTTGCGTTATCGCAATCTCTCACCATTAAACCTTCCTCGACTACGCAGAAATGAGATTACAAAGGTGTTAAGTGTCGGATGTACAGTCAAACAATTTGAGTTCTAGGCTACTATAAAACCTTGACGCATTAACTGATAGATAATTACAACGTCAGTGCGGGTCAAACTTGGGTCAAAGGATTATCAACTTTCCGATCACAACATGCAATAAACGTAATGAGTTTATAAAATGTTTTCGCTCCATGACATGATTAGACAGACAGTGACAATGCAAGTAAACAATACACAAGCAAACTCCTTTCCTATTCATTATCGCGGTCTCTGGAATCCCCACTATAAAACTCACATCGACAGACTGGAGCGGGTGCAACGTAGTTTCACTCGTTTCTTAGCCTATAAGGATCAGCTATGCCCGTATAGAGCACGATATCACGTAAGATTGTCTCACTTTGGACTTCTCACGCTGGAACAGCGCCGCAAGATGGCGGACTTACTGACCCTCCACAAACTCGTGCACGGAACGCTGTCTGCGTCAGCAGTCCTTGAAGACTTAAGTATAAAGGTGCTACGTACTATCCCGAGATATCCCATCAACAGCATCTTCGTTACAGAAAACCACAGAACCAATCTTGGTAAATTCTATCCTCTGAACCGTATAATGAGAACATATAATGAAATTGGAACACATGACATTGACATTTTCAACGATTCATACACATCATTCAGACAAAAACTGTTGAATTATTTCAAAAATTAGCCATAATATCTGATATTTCTTATTGCAAAATTTCAAATTTAGTTTATAGTTCAAATCTAGGTTAACTATTATACTTAGTCTAAATTAAATAAAATTTACGTTGAGTGTTGTATATACCTGTTGTTAGTGTTACATATAGGATAAGAACCGTAACTATTCACTGTAATTTCCGTGGAAACACTGTTGGTGTAAAATAAATAAATAAATCGCTGACACATGATCGCAAAGATCGAGATGTCATCATGACAATAATCAAGTCGTAGAAATTGATTCATTATGACATGGTTCTATAGTGGCTTAGGCATTAAATTGGATGACTGTACGAGTATCTAAGTTGCGCATCTAAGTAGTAGCGAAGATAGCTATCACTATCACTAGTGATAGTAACAGTGATTTTGATGACTCCCCATGTAAAAGAGACAATGTCCCACCAGTCAGTATTGTGAAACCAGAAGTCTAGTTTCAATCATTCTATCGACCGATCGTAATTGGTTTGTTAAGTAATTAATTAATGTTAACCGTGCAAGTAGCATTACTGCGAGGTTCAGGCCGTAAGGCACTAGTCCCACCAAGGGAGAGAAAGCGACTAGCTATCGACTATTTTCTCGCTCAAGAAACGAACAAAAGATAGAGATCGCGTGTCGGTAAAAGAGGACAGACATATGTATAGTTGATCGCTGGCTGTTCACATTGCAGCCGAGGACTCCCTCTTTACTAGTTGAACGCGGCGATAAAAGCTATCAAAGATAAAACTCGCTTAGCGGTACTCGCTCAGCGATGCTCGTTTGGCGGTCAGAACTCACGCTGAGAGACCAACCAGCGATCATTCTGCTGTACAGCGTGGAGTCCCGCCCGAGCGAGTGGTGCGAGTAATCGCCCATCGCACTCGAATACTCTCTTATAGCCGAGCGACAAAACTATCGGAACCACAAACTCGCTTCTCGCTGCTCGCCAACTCGTTTCTAGTTTCTAGCTCTAATCGCTGCTCGCTCATCGTCTGCGGTGGGACCAGTGCCCAAAGCGAACGAGTTGTCTAAACTGACAGGTGATTAAATCGAGAGCACTGTCAACGTCAAGTCCATTTAAAATAAAACCTGTAGCTAGTTTAACTATAGAGAGGTCCCTGTACAGTCAAGGGCAAAAATATGTACAGGGTTATTTTTAATTCACTAGCATCCTTTTAACCCTAAACTCCTACCACTTAAACAAATGTTTTTTGGTTTACGGCTTTTGTCATAACTTAATATATTTGGTGTAATAACGTTTTGAAAATTTGAAATTACCTCTTATTTTTACGATACTCTGTGTATTTGTATGGGAAAAAAAGTGCTTCATTTTAAAAAGTCGTAAAACAAAAAACATTTGTTTGAGTGATAGGAATTCAGGGTTAAGAGGATGTCAGTGAATTACAAATAACCCTGTATACACTTTAGTACCTTGTCTATTTTCGTCATATTTGAACTGCCATACATGAACTGTCACAGTGGTTAAAGTGACAAGGTACTAAAGTGTACACATATTTTTGCCCTTGACTGTACCATACATTTCGTATGGCATTTTGACCTCTGTATTGATTCAGGCGTTACTTTTTTTTTTATACAATATAGTTAGGCTTGCGTAGAACTTTACGGAGTTCCATGTTAAAATTAATGGAATACTTATTCTGCTTCAAATGGGGCTAGCTATTTTGCATGACTCGGCATCACTACTTCGCGGAGGAGCAGACCAAGTATTACTTTTTTTTAACACACTATGTTTACACACATGTAATAAGTGAAGACAAGTACCTACTCAGCATCAGTTGTAAGCTGGTGTAAACTGAGCATAATGCAGTGAGTTATGGTGCGCACGAGCATGTAATTTGCGCCCGCGCCGACTGTCATCCTGCTTTTGGTCAGGTTGAGAGTAAGTATAGTGGAGTATGAATGCGTTTCACTTAGCTGTGATGACGGGAGGAGTGTTGTTTTGTTCTAAGAAATATCAGTAATGTTAAAAAACCGGTTGTCTGTAAAGTCGGTTTACGGACGATAGTTTAACGTGACAACATCATAACAGAACATTCAAAAAACAAAAATGAAACCCCCTTTAATACCGCCGCACCTCCCACCCCACGCGCATAACAAACGGCCAGAAGAAAGGGTTTTTCTAAAGTCAGTATAGCTGTAATTTTTTGACATTTCCATGTCAAATTTCGGGAGATCGGGAGAATAAAGACTTGAAATTTTATTATGAAGTTCACAAGTAAATCATCGAACGTGATGTGGCATATCGAATCGCAACAATGAAAAGCTCAGTAATCATTGTACAAAAACCGAACGTACCTACATGATGATTGCAGGCCCTATACTACGAAGCGCGAAATTCGAACTTCGTTTCATGCCGTTCCGCTCACGCTAATGGTATTTATTACGAGAGTGAGGGGGACCGCACGATCCGAACTTCGAACTTCGAATTTCGTAGTAACCCCCCAGTTGGAGATGGGTACCGGTTCCGTCAGTGTTTGGGCAGTGATGTCATCAGACGAGAGCAATCATTTATAGCGGGTTTGGCCGAGGAATCAACGAGCATGTAATAGATGGATCAGTTGTGACGAACACATGCTTTGTTAAGTTAATGAATAAGTTTTATAATAATAATAATAATATCAAATTTATTTCAGACTAGGTCCATATTTTGTTAGTTACAATAATAGGTGATACAATGTTAATAGTACAACAACGGTTTTTTGGTTATAATTGTCATTTTTATTTAGCTTTGATTTCACGCACTCAATGTATGGACGCCCCAAATTTTATAAGACTAATTAAAACATTTGAGTTAGCGCATTATGTTGTCCAGCGTTAACTGAGTGCGAAACACTAATTTTTTATCACCAATTTGAATTTACTCTGTATAAAAAAGAAGAAAGAAAAAAAAAGAAGACCCCATTGAGGGATAAGTTCGCCTTTGTAGATCTGTCTCTGTTGTTATATGGTATTTCCATGTGGTTAATGCTCAATAAAGAGTTTTATGCAAAACAATACAATACGATTTTCAGGGTGTGAAACTATCTCCATACTAAATTTCATCTAAATCGGGTCAGTGCTTAAAACGTGAAGTGGTAACAGAGACAGCGTTCCTTTCGCATAATAATATCAGAACCTAATGTTAAACTGAATGTTAACAAGAAAACCTACTTATTACGTATTCTAAACGTAACTGTCGTTGGTCTGTGACGTCTGGTGGGGGAGGGGGGGGGGAGCAAGGTCGTCGCACGCGCAGCGCAGGTGCTCGCATGCTCCAACCCCCCTGGGTTGGTACACCTGTGTATCATGCGTTTTAAAGACCGATAGTATTGGGATTGGTGACTTTACAGTACATACCCGGCCATAAAGATTGCACATGGTTTTTGAAAAAAGACTGTTAATGTCCGACATTTGCCGAGTGTTTTTTAAAAGACCGTGTGCAATCTTTATGGCCGGGTAGGTACTGTGTACGGTCAAGTGCAAAAATATATATATACGTTAACAAGGTGTCAAAAATATCTATACCACGCTATGTCATTGACCATAAGGTTGATGTTTACATATTTTGACGCGCTTTATACATATTTATGCTTTCGACTGTACTAGCTGTCTGTCAGAGCATGCGCGGCGTATATAGGTAAATACTATGAAGCACATTTTTTTTCGGCAAACGTAGCGTAGGACGTCCTCAGACTCGGTGGAGCGATGATCTTCGCAAGGCGGCTGGCAAGTGCTGGATGAGAGTGGCCGAGGATCGTGCTCAGTGGCGTGCCATGGGAGAGGCCTGTGTCCAGCAGTGGACGAGCATAGGCTGATGATGATGATGATGACATTATTTTTTTCTTCTTTTGCTGAATATTAAGTCCGAAAACCTTAGTGCCCTAGTCAAACTTGCACTTGGCCGTATCCTTTGTATCGCAAAGGCAGGTTTATACAGGGTCAGTAACTGACTACGAATTCGAGACAAGTCAGCGCTGACCCGAGAAATACCCAATGTAAATTGAAAGTCAGCGCTGCGCCCCACCACTGTACTGACTTCAAATCAATTTACATTGGGTATTTCTCGGGTCAGCGCTGACTTGTTTCGAATTCGAAGTCAGTTACTGACCCTGTATAAACCTGCCTTAAGACATGCGCACGCGCGGCATGCCTCTACAAACCTCTGTATCTGTATCGCCGTCCGCTTGTGTGTGAACAAGCCGGGACATGGCCCGCTAATGCCTGAGACATGTCCGTCTGTCGACGGCTCAGAGCTAGGAACGCAGTGGAGACGCCAACGGAGTATATACTACTGCCTAAAACATAACCAGCGGTTATACTCAAAATTTCTGTATCTAGCGCAGTTAATGCTGGCCAATATACCTACTCGATTGTTTAAATCACTCTGGTCTAACTTGACATGCTTTGTTAAAATTAAATTAGAAATTTGAAAATGTTAATTGTATAATTAATTGTATGACATATTGTTCGACCGAAAAAAAATTATCTGATTATAATAATATAATATTATAATGATTATCTTACTTATTGAATCAGGCGTTACTTTGCGGAGGTCCATATTAATGAACTAAAACAATTACGTTTATACGTTTAATAAATAAGCAAAAATTCAAGGTAGTTTTTTAATATGCCAATAAAAGTTAATTTTTGTGTGGTAGTTTGAGAATAAGAAAAATAAAGTGGGTACTTGAGAAGTTACAGTGACAAGTTAAAACATTTGTTTTCGTTTGTTAGTTTAACATTTGGTAGCATAGCATACGGTTGTGGTAACTCTGAAGATGAGCTCTGGTTGAGCTCGAAACGCGTCAGTGTAGCTTGGTGGTTTTTTTTTTTTTTATATAAGAGGTGGCAAACGAGCAGACGGGTCACCTGATGGAAAGCGATCACCGTCGCCCATGGACACCCGCAACACGGGGGGCATCACAGGTGCGTTGCCGACCCTTTTAGGAATTGGTAGGCTCGTTTTTTAAAGATCCCTAAGTTGTAACGCTCCGGGAATGCTGCCGCAGAAAGCTGATTCCAGATCTTTGTCGTGCGAGGAAAGAAGTTTCGCTTAAAACGCACGGTACTAGAATGCCAATCATCAAGATGGTGAGGATGGAAAGACAAACGGTTCCTCGAAGTGCGGTAGTGGAATTTAGCCGCAGGCAGCAATTCGAACAGCTCGTCAGAACACTCCCCATGATAGATACGGTATAATATACAGAGAGACGCCACATCCCTCCGCAAAGCCAAAGGATCGAGTAGGCCAGAGAGTGCCTGACTACCGACAAATCGAGCAGCTCTACGTTGGAGCTTGGTGGTGGTGATAGTTGGGTTTATGTGATTTGTGTGTGTTCGTACAGTGTGGAGGTGGAGGAACTGCATGAACGCACATTTCTTGCATAAACGTAACTATTGTAAGGTCGCGGGTGAGCAAAGTAATTGTTTTAGTTCATTGATTATCTTATCTTATCTTAAATATACACCCGAAATTCAATAAGACTATATAATAAAGAAATTGAGTTAACGTATTTTATTGTCATTAAGTGAGCTCTGGATACAGCCATGGAGGCCCAGTGGTTTGACCTACGGCCTCTCAAACAGAGGGCCGTGGGTTCTAATCCCGGCTCGCACCTCTGAGCTTTTCAGAATTTATGTGCGAAATTACATTTGAAATTTACCATGAGCTTTATAGTGAAGGAAAACATCGTGCGACGAAATTAAATGATGTGTGTGAAGTTCCCGTTCCGCACTGGGCCCGCGTGGAAACTACGGCCCAAGCCCTCGCCTTCTGAGAGGAGGCCTGTGCCCTGCAGGGGACGTATATAGACGTCAAAGTCAAAGTCAAAATTCTTTATTCAATTTAGGCATCAATTGATGCTCCTATGAACGTCGAAGAATCTACCACCGGTTCAGAAAAAAACCCTGTTGAGAAGAAACCGGCAAGAAACTCAACAAGGTATGTTTTTTTCAATCAGATCTACATTGTTATTAAATTACATACATCTAAAGTATTTAATACAATAAATTTTTTTAACACAGTAGATACTCTATTTGAGACTAGGGATCGCCAATGCGGATCGGAATTATTTCCAAACATCCCTGTCCATGATATAGTCATTAATTTTATAGTACGCCTTAGTTAGATATTAATGTTTTCTTCACAATGGATTTGAATTTTGTATCAGTTTGTTGGTTATTGTTTTCGGAATTTTATTATAAAAACGTATAGACGTATAGGTACGTACGTATTTAAGCTAGGGATACATACGAATGAACTACAATATTAAATGTTTACCCTGCTTCTCCGAAATAAGAACGCGTGCCGTCTCCGTTAGGTTTAATGCTCCATCGGGTCGGCGGGTCAAATTACCTGGTAATCGGCGGGTCAACACATCCGAGCAAACATCTCCGCGCCGGACATTTTGTTTTACTGTTAAGCTTTTAAAGTTTCCTCGGCATTTTAGATTATTTAGCGCAAGACTCTGTTGGCTTTACTTTCCTTTTGTCTTGAAATTCGTTGTCACTATTAACCGGTTTTCCTTCACCGTGCGGAAACAGCGAAGAAATTCAATGGTGTGTTTGAAGGTCCCAATCTGAACTGGGCCCGCGTGGGCACTATGGCCCAAGTCCTCTCATTCTGATAGGAGGCCTGTGCCCTGCGGTGTGATAGGGTTCTGCAGCAGATAAGAAAAAATCTTTGGATATCTTATTAAGGCTAGATTTTACCAAACTTTTATTCCGAGAATAACCCTTACTCTCAGATAGTAATGTCAAATCACTATGGCGGTTTGACATTACTATCTGAGAGTAAGCGTTATTCTCGGAATAAAAGTTTAGTAAAATCCAGCCTAAGTTTACTATTAATTATACTATCCGTATTAAACAAGTGATATTTTTCCAAGGATTTTGTACGGAATTTCCCAAGTATCTTCGTATATTTTGTAGGTCAGGCTGGTATTTACTCTTCGGGTATTTATCGAGAGTTATCGATAGAGGGTGTAACATAGATGCGCGCTTGTCACTGCATAAGGTGATGATTTAGCAGACTGAAATGTATGATGTATAGGAAAAATTCGTGTCTAATCTCTAGACCAGTGGTGGTGTAGGGGTATGGCACATGGCACGGAATGCTGAGGACCTGGGTTCGATTCCCAGCATTGGTCTTTTTTCTGGGGTTTTTTCTGTGCATCTATATTTCAGTTTGTATTTAGTACGAAATATATGATTTCACGGGATGACCGTAAAAGTAATAAGAAAATGAAGTTGAAAAAATAAATACAAAAAGATACTTCATAGCTAACTTGTTTACAGTTTTCCTTGTTAATTTGATGTAAATATAATATTTACTCACATTATGATTTAAAAAAATATTTAAAACATCATTTAGCTTTAAGGACGCTCGATTTACCTAGTACGAATAATATCTATGGAAGGAGAACGAATGGTTATCTAATCCCTAAAATATTGAATACCCTTCCAAAAGATTTTTTAAATGATGTGTTGAGTGCTGCCACTGACTCCAAGCGGTGTAAAATAGCTTTAAAAAAATACTACCTAGGCTGTAATAGCCAGGTTTGATCTTTATGTATACCTACCTATAGCTTAAGTTTGTACGCGGATTGAAACGCGATGACTCGCCAGCTATTACATAAACCCCTTAGGGGTTTTCAATAGTGGCTCGTAATTTTCCACTCATTTGTACCACTTTGCTTATATTAAATAAAAAAAAAAAAAAATTTAAACAATAATTTGCACTATAATGTTCACGTGCGAGTCACTGTATCTAAAAAATGGCTTGACAATCCTCTTAATGATTTTAAAAGACCTATGTAACGATACCCCACGCTATAAAGTTAGACGAGAAAATAAATCACCCCCATCTTATGTCTACGGGAGGTAACCTACAATTTTTTTTTTCATTTTATTTTACCACTTTGTGGGGGTAGTTGCTACATTACAGCTTTCTAGCACTAATAGTCCCAAAGCTAAGCTGCGGACGGACGGACAGACAGACATGGCGAAACTATAAGGGTTCCGTTTTTGTCATTTTAGCTCCAGAACCTTGAAACCAAGATCTTGGCTTCGCGCGGGGAGGCTGTTGATATAATATCGCAAGATTTCATGAGCGAATCATAAAGGAATGGGTGCACAAATTCCGGCAATCTCCTCGAAAAGGCAGTACTAACACGGAGAGTTTTAGAACGTTTGACATTTGTTATCGTTACATCGTTACAGTAATTTCATGCAATTCCCACCAAAATAACTTCCTTGCCTTAATGAAAGCTTAAATCACATTACATTTACGACCCATTTCCTTCAGAGGGAATTTGCTCAAGAGCCATAAACACAAACTAGTCTTAACTAATGAGTAATGGCGTTGCATCACTTTACATTGCTAATTAGAGAAATACTTGGCGTATAAGTTACTTCATCATGTAAAGGTAAGTTTACGTGAATTTAGTTTCATTATAGCAGTCACCACCTAGCTCGAAGAATCGCCAGACTAGAGAGGCTGTGTTAGAGCCAGGAGCATGTCGCTCGTAGAATTGATGGCAAATGGGGCCAAAAGGATCTCGAGTGTAGGTAGGCCGCCAACAAGATGGAGATGGTTGCTGGAATGCGTTGATGTGGATGGCGCGGGACAGGTTTGTTTGGCGAATCTTGGGGGAGGCTATGTTCAGCAATGGACGTTTGTCGGCTGAAATGATGTTGATGATGATGATTTACGAAATGGCAAGAAGTTACTTTTTGCGCATGGGTTTTAAGGAAAATATATTTAGGATTTACTGCGAGCTTTTTGGAAAACGCTCGTACCTTGACACATTTGAAAAGCAGTTTAGTTTGGTTTAGTTTTAGTGGTATATGTAAACTACATTGGACCCTTGTGGGACCTACATACCTAGCCCTCTTATTCTAGTTTGTGCCTGCTAAGCACTAGTTACTAATCTAGTGTAAGCTCGGCGTAGTTACTCGATCGTGTAATTGACGAAGGACAACACGCTGTGAAGGAAGTACTTAAAATGAAAGCACTACTGCAAGCTATAATGAGAGAAATCCTCAATCCTAGCTAGCTAAATCAAGATTTTTAATAAGGAAGTCTTTCAGGTAGGTACGTGGCACAGGATTTGAACCCGGATCTCCTGGCTAGCCCTACCGCGACGCTAGACCAACTGCACCACGTCGCCCTGATCCATCTCACCCGAAAAAAGTTATCGCTTGCATACAACAATGATGTCTTGTTGAGTACAACAGTTGCAAAGTTCCCGTGGGAAATCGATAAACGAATTCTTCGCAGAAGGAGTCGATGAGAACAGGTTAGAAACAATCATAAGTGAATAATTTTACTTTTCGGTTGTCGTAAAACTGTTTCAGGAATGTCACTTTGACAAAACTATGACAGAAATGCGACTTATTAAGGTCAAATTTCAATTGCGATCATGTCCACTTTAGATATAATTATGTCATGATCTTTGGTATACTACGACTCCATTGAATCTAGTTCTATTTCTGCATCTGTTTTTACAATGACCTGCCCGAGCTATGCAAGTCACAGAACAAAACGACAACCTTCGGTCAGCACGCTTGTCGTTCCTCGCTTGTAGTAATTTATAACTCGCTCTGTCGCAGCCCGCATTGAGGCAGCCATAAAGCCTGCCTGAATTACACGCAGCCATTGATGGAAGGTGAGGGATTAATAGTGACACCTGGGAACGCGCCGCGGGTAACTTGCTAATAAAACCATGGAACTTATTCAACTCTATTCGACTAAGCATCGATCAATGCTTCTAATCCATACTATTATCTAGTTTGAGACTCTGGGAAGGACATAGGATGTATTTATCCCGGAAAACTTCATAGTTCCCACGGGAAACATCTACTAGTATAAATGCGAAAGTTTTGCGGGTATGTGCGTGCGGTCGTTGGTTACTTTTTCACCCTAAAACAATCATATATTTCGTACTAAATACAAACTGAAATATAGATGCACAGAAAAAACCCCAGAAAAAAAACCAATGCTGGGAATCGAACCCAGGTCCTCAGCATTCCGTGCCGTGTGCCATACCCCTACACCACCACTGGTCTACTCTGGTGTGGTCTGTAGACCGTAAAAGTAATAAAAAAATGAAGTTGAAAAAATAAATACAAAAGATACTTCATAGCTAACTTGCTAAAACAATCAATTTGTATCTATTCTTTCTTCTTCGCTCCGCTTTGTTAGTTCTGCTTAAATAAAAGCACACCCTTATGTATCAAAGTGCGCAATCCACAATTAATAAAACTATATTGATCTCAGGATCTTTACTTTTATTTTATTATGCGCAGTCGACCACGTAAGTTGACAAGAAAAAAACAATAGGGCTGATTGTCACATTGACTTGCAAATGATAATGATCTTAAAGGCCACTTGCACGCTTTACGATTAGACAATTGCACCGTTAACCCTGGATTAGGGATGACAGTTCCATACAACTTGACATTATTCAAAACCTGCGTTGGTCGTTAACTATTTTAGACGATTTGACATTGAGCGCTGGTGGTAAAGGAATTTCTTGATCGATAATACAAAATTACCTTACAAACTACATAACATGAACATCAACAAACATTTTACCTTCTCTTAAACTGCCATTCCTTTCGTTGAGTCCTCAAGTCCCTCTTGATCGCTTTACGTGACTGGCCATTCGTTCATGAGGGTGCCTTGTTCTGGTTTCTGCTGTTTCTTCCTGCCGATCTGTTCCGCTTGCTGGACGGTGTCTGGCAGCTCGCAGCCCGCTGTCTCCGGCATCGTTAGGGTCAGAACCCCGCATAGGAGGGACAGGGAGCCGAAGATCAAGGGAGGAAAGCCAATCCAATAAGTCATCTGAAAGTTATGTGCAAAAACATGAAGTCGTAGATCATTGTTTTGTTAGTTAAACGGGATATTCATTTGATCAACTCTTCAGCACAAATCTAAGACATAAATATGTAAAGAAATAGGTATTCAATGTTAAAATGGCGGTAATTTTGAAAATAACAAATTGCTGCAGCTCTAGAACGAAGATTTGAGGAAGTAGAATACAGGAAAGAATAGCCCTGATAATGGCAGACTTCTGGTAGTAAAAAAGATGCTAAAAATTGGCCTGATTGATTTTGGGGCAATCCATCTATACAATTTTTAACCAAAGATAAGTATTAACTTCTACTAATGCCTACGAAGATCGTTGAGATAACTAATAGTGGTTTTGTGACCTGTAGACCTCGTAGTTTTTCGAAATGATTATTATTGAAACAAAAATGCATATAATTACCAAATTTGCTCCAAAAGTTTAACGACAGTCACGTATTAAATTTAGCATATTCGTGAATTTCACTTGATTGACAGTAACATTAAAATTATGATGATCAAATATGACGTGGCCTTACGAGGTTGTTAAGTTTAAATGATCCAAGATCGTACCAAGAGCGGTGCCTGTGGAGCCAGCAGCGCGCCGACCCGGCCCACAGACGAGCAGAGAGCCACCAGCGAGTTGCGGGTGTACGTGGGGAACAGCTCGGACGTGTACATGTACACGATGTTGTAGGAGAACGTCGCCAGCATCTCGAACGCCATCAGCAGCGTCAGTCCCGCCCATGCGTACTCTGTGAACCACGTAAACATCGTGAAAAATACTACTTACGTACGAGAACAAGACACATTCAGACTTATGAGTCTTTCGGCCTTGTTGTAACTTATCTTTTTTTTGTCTCTCTGTTCAGACACATAAAACTTGCTAGCAGTGAAAAGAAACAGAAGATGAAAAACGCTGTGTATTCTATTTAAAATAACTAATCAGTTTTGGCTATTAAGTCTTACTTTGATTAGTATATAGACATAAGCATAAGACAAGGTATCATTTTAATACTGAATAACTAACCCAATCTGAATCTGTGGTCGTTTTGCGATGTAGTCCTTATGCAGAACAAGTCATTTTAAGATTCAGTCGTTTTGATACCGATCCAATATTTTCAGTAAGTTATTGAATAATTTCAAATGAAAGGTCTAAATACCATTGTAAAAGTTTTTCAAGAATAGTTAATTGAGATTGAAAAGATACATTTACTCAATGTTCGTAACTATAACGACCACAGATGTGACATCACCTTGCATCATAATTTCCATTGAAGCATCTTTGCTGCGGTGTTTATTGGACTTGCTCTACCATTGGACTAAATATTCAGGTTCCATATTGTGATACCCTGTCTAAAATAAAAAATACATTTTGCTAAATGAACAAATGATGTGTTGGTTACCTTCTGGTACAAAAGGCTGCGATACACAGAAGACTCCACCAACCAAGAAAGACACAAGCAGTGGCCATTTTCTTCGGTACTTCGACAGCGCCAACCAATAGAAGACATTCGCTGGTATATCCATCAACATCAACAAAGAAAAGTTGACGTACTTGTTCCCCCCGAACGACACGGAACTGATCATCATTCCGTAGTTGATTAGCGTTATAGTAAACCACCACACCATACAGACCAAGAAACGCATCATCATGATTCTAGACTTGAATGTTTTGAGCAACAGCTTCCAATCATTAAGACTTGCCGAATCGTCTTCTTCTACGTAATCTAACTTGTTTAGTATTTGTTTGTCGATGGTAACGTCGTTCCTCTTGGCGATTTTCTCTATGATCTGAATGCCGCGGTCTTTCTTGCCCTTGCTGAAGAGCCAGCGGATGCTTTCGTCGAGGAAGAAGGAGTAAGTAAGGAGGATGAGCGCCGGCGCGTAGATGAATCGGAGGAAGTGTCGCCAGTAGGGAATCGCCCAGGATATGAAGGGCAAGATGATCAGACCACACGTAGCAACGTTCAGGAGTATCATTTGGTACAGAATTGCTTTTTCTTTTTCCACTATTTCGATACCTGCAAAGTCAAATACGTTTTGTTGGTAAAAAAAATAATTGCAACTTAAGAAAAGCTCTTCTTGCATTCTAATAGTAACGTATCCGGGTAGACAAGTTTATGTTGCAAATTAGAAGAGCGGCAAAGAGCGAGTCGGGCTCGCACACCGGGTTCCGCACAGTCAAAGGTAAAAAAGAAACTAACTATCTGTTTAAGTTCATAAACTACAGACGCTGACAGAATTTTTTTTTCTCTAAAACAGACTGGCGCTTGACCTTTTTATTATTCCTCCGAAGCGGCATGACCGATTTTTATGAATCTTTTGTCTATATTTGGTCGTTGGCTATTTTTATAGCTACCCCTATCCTTCGCAGACGGAGCCGCGGGCAACAGATATTTATTTATATAGAACTATCCTAGACTAAAAGTAAGTATGTACTTACAATAAGAAATATAATAAGATCAGTATACTACAAACAAGAAAACCTTTCACAAGTTTTTACTACAGCAGTCTCTATAGGTGTTCAATGAATGACCATTAAAATAATTGTAACCACACATCCAAATGCAGAAATTCTATTTAACACGACCTTTTAAAGTAAACTTAATTAAATTAAAAAGTAACACCAAGTTAATTGTAAGAGTAATCTATACATATATGTATGTAAATACTAGCTATTGCTTGCATCTTCGTCTGCGCAGAACTTTGTGGTAAAGATACTTCGTTTCTTTAATTAAATACAGCAAAAATCCAAAAATTCATCATGATTATCATCGGTATCGGTTAGTTAATAATTATGTAAATCCCAATATTTTCTTTTCGTAAATTCCCACGGGATTACGAAAAAACGGGATTTAAAAATGTATAATTATAATTAACTAACCGTTACCGATATATACGGTCATTTTTTGGATTTTTGCTGAATTCAATGAAAGAAATGAAGAAGCTTTACCACAAATCTGTCCTACGCGAACGAAGTCGCGGGCGAAAGCTAGTTTTAACTATACAGACAATAATTACTGTCTTCTCATTGTTCAATAAAAACTTGGCTTGACAGTTGAAAAACATGATACTGTGTCGAAGGACTTACACAATGAATAAGTATCACACGTCTATACGTGTACATGTTAACATGTTTAGTCGTCTGGTTGTTCTATAATCTTATAATATGTTCAAGGTCAAGACGGGACCATCAAATAGATGGAGACAGTTTATGTTATAAAACTCTTTGCGCATTATACATATTAGGTGGGTGTTAACCTAGTGGCTTGGCCTATGGCCTCTCAAGCAGAGTGTCGTGGGTTCGAGCCCCTCGCATCTTTGAGTTTTGTGCAAAATTACATTTGAAATTTACCATGAGCTTTACGGTGAAGGACAACATCATGAGAAAACCTGTACAAACCTTCGAAGTAATTTTCAATTGTGTTCCCGATCCGCACTGGGCCCATGTGTGATCTATGGCCAGTGCCCTGAAGGGCAGTGGGACGAATGCAGGCTGGGATGATGATAATGACGACATTACGCAAAAATTCGGGAGACGCAGAATGTCATGGCTCCGTAACATAAGAGAGTGAAACAGCATCAAGACTATAGAACTGCTATTTAAGTTGGCTATGGACAGAAAAGGACAGGATTGGGCCTCTTCCCTCCTTCCGCTAAGAAAGAAGTTTGCGGAGGAGGAAAGTACCACATAACTTCTTCGCTGTTGCCATGGCGCGGTAGTATGCGTAATGCACTGCCCACCATCAAAAGAGGCTAATTGCCGATTATGACACATATTTCTATAGGGCCGTCTTTTTCTAAAACCAGGTTCACGGCTATCAACTTACTGAGTGCCTTATACGACACCCACGGGTAGAAATAGGTCGGTCTTTTCTGAAACCAGCGACCAACTTACTGAGCATAAACATGGGGCTGAGCGCGTCCCCGACGGCCGCCTCCAGTGTCTCCAGCACCACATACGTCCAGTACTCGCCGACACAGCTCTTAGCCAAGCCAAGCACGCCGCCCAACATGCCGGCGGACACGGCTGCTGTCTTACGCCCGTACCTGCGCATAAAATGATATTTAGAACCCTACCAAACAATAATAGTACCAGGCGGTGCAAACTGTACAACAAATACGGGACACTGTAACAGGTGCGCGCTCGCTGCACAACTGCTCAGACCCTTCCTCCAGAATGGTTTCTGTTTATAGGCAACAGGCTGCAACACGACGAGAGTCGCTTGGCGGCCTCGCTCAACCTATAGGGTGGTGACCAGCTACTGCCGAAGCCTACCACCGGAGTTTTATCGCTCGGTTCGCACCACCCAGGGGTCTCAAGGGTAAACCTAACGACGCGAACGATTTCAACCCTGCCCTGCCCATTATATGGCCTGCCCATTGCAATTTCAACAAGCTGTTTGGTCACAAGTTGGTCACAAGTGATTGCTATAGCCTCATTTGTATAAGACATTTCGACCTCGACTTTTAATCCGCTTAAGATAAGTTTGAGAATTTTGGGTCCGTCCAGCGAGGACTGATGTATCGCTGTATCGCGTGTGGGTTGCGTTAGTATCACTCACCGATCAGATATCTGTCCCTGCACGAGTAGTCCTAGCATGTTGCCGAAGATATGAGCCGTGCCTACCAGCGCGCGCTTCCACTCCTCGCATGCTAGCCCGAACTGAAACATCGATACAAAATTGATTAGAGAATTAAATCAGGCACTAGTAACTCTAAAGCTAAGTTTGCGCGACATGTTTCGGACCAGTCCCTAGACTAACTGCGTCAGAAATCAGTTTGGAATTTTTAATTTACCACCTCAAGTCGTCGTGGTAGCCTAGTAGTTTGACCTATAGCCTCTCAAGTAGAGGGTCGTAAGTTCAATCCCAGGCTGGAACCTCTCAGTTTTTCGGAATTAATGTGCGAAATTACTGTTGTAATTTACCATGAGCTTTACGGTGAAAGAAAACACACACAACTGCGAAGGAAGTCAATTTTGTCTGTAAAGTTTCGCGTGAGAAATATGGCTCAAGCCCTCTAATTTTGAGAGGAGGCCTGTGCCCTGCAGTGGGACGTATATAGGCTGGGATGATGATAATTATGTATGATGACCCGTGATTAACTAAGTCAAAGGCGTATCTCAATGGTTCAGTAAAGTGCCAAGTGATGATTGATCAAAGTTGGCATTTTGATCAATCATCAAAGTGGCAATACAAGCGATAACTTAATATATGTAATTCGTTATTATTAGCCCTGTGAATAACATACTTCAAGCAAATATGCTCGACTATTTAAAAATAACTATTACAGTGGAAATAAATACTTGACTGATCTAAATATTTGCAAAAAACTTGATGCATGGGATCGTAACGACTTGTTCAAACCGGTCTGGTTTCAAAAGAGTCACGCGATTGTAGATGGTATTGCAATGGATTAGAGTTTACTGATCTGTAGTTTAAGCTACGTAAATGAACGTGTACTCGCATGTCGTGTATACTGTTTCATTTGCTCTTCTTGGTTTTTGGAGTACAGTAGCTTTAGCTCGATTGCGAAACTAACTTTTTAGGTTTAGGCTCAATGGCTTTCCCGATATTTCCATTTTTTCTAAAGGTTTCTTTAGAAAATCACTTACTTGGAATGTGGACTTCTCAAAGGTCACACTTTCCCAAAACAAAAAGGTGTCACAAACGTGTACATCGTAACCGTAACCAATGAAGATAAAAATACCCTAAACTAGGATATCTATGGATATATTTTCTTCAGGTACCTCGGCCATAAAACTATGCGAATCTTCGTAAACCCACTCGGTGCACGGTTCGCTGCGGCTTCCGAAAACCGGCTGCTGGCAGGTCCCGAGCTGCTCGAAACGGCGGCACTGCCGGATGCCTTCATCCTCAGGGTCCGGGGAAGACAGGTTCAGCCAGGACACAGAGAACGTGCCGTTGTCGCAGCCTGGTAGCTTGCATCTAATAACATAGAAAAACATAAAAAATGAAGTACAACATGGGTGCATTTGAAAAGCGAGTGTACCACTTTTTGCAAGGCCGGCAACGCATGAGTAGTCCCCATGGATAAGTGTCGTAGCATCAGGTGAACCACATGCACGATAGGCGGCTTTCATAGGGAACGTGCAGAAACTATAGGCAGCACTAATGCGACAGAAGAGACACAATGCGGACAGTAAAAGAAATTTATCAGGGTAAAACATTCAAATTGATGGCAGCACCGTCTATGTGCGCGTTCCCTATAAAAAAAGGAATTACTCGGTTGCCCAATTTAAGTATTATCACTGCATGAACCAAGCATCACCATTGCTTTGAAATTAACGTTTGAAAAGTGACCACTGTTGAGGAAGACCACAAGCTCACCTGTAATGGACTTCTTCAACGGCGAAGACGTAGTTGACATTGTACATGGTTCCCGTAGCGTACACGAGGGCAATCATACAAAGCGTGAAGATCTGATGCTTCCCAAATGCACCTAGCTTTCCCAGAACAGCATCCAAGTGCACGGGTATATGCTCGGTTACACGCTCGTCTTCAACCAGCAACGCCATATTGGTATTCTTCAGAGCACTCTGTCTCCTAGAGACCGCTCCCAAACTCTTTACCCTGGGTTTGGGTAGAAGCGTGGAACCGTCGTGATTACATCCAGTTTTATCATGCGTTAACGAGAATATACTGTATTTTGTTATGCTATTTCACAGTCTTATGTTTACTTCCAGCTGTCACTCAGAAACGTCCTTTATCTCGGAACACGAGTCACGAAACAATAACATTTGTTACTGATTACATTTTTTATGTAGTTGTTTAAATCAACAGTGAACTGCTCGCGAGCAAACATTGAAGCTAATGCTTATACAATTAATCCTCGTGAAATGCCGCAGTGTAAGGAGTCGCTATTAGTTTAGGTGCCCGTCCAGATTGGGCACTCTGAGACAGACGGGTAACTTATTTCATAGTTGTTTCATATAATTTCCCTATGACATAGTTAAGGCTCTCTATTAAGATATTCTTCACCAGGATCAAACGTTCCATTTTCAAATATATATTGTTCAGGGCATTTGTTTCGTTATTTTGAAGTTGTTTAGGACTTTCCACTTCATGTATCTTTGTTCTCTTCTTATCTTTTTTACTGTCTTTTATATAACGGACCTTTGTTAAAAAACCCTTATTCTTTTGTCTTCCATCGTTATTAAAAAGAAGTTACTAAGTTTTATGTGGCGTTAATTTGCCAATACTGATGGTTGTTTAATCTGCATTTTTTTGAGGAACAGAATGCTGATCTTCATCTTATTCTTGTAAATGTGCCTTGTTTATGTTGCTTTCAGCTTCGTTTTCCACCAATGCAACTGTGACTTTGATATTACTACAGACTTTGGCGTCTCTGTGCACGTCTTATCTACGTCTATAATGGTCCTGGTGACGTTACTGACGGACGGCGGTGGGCAGTCGGCGACCAATTTTCCTTTTCCTGCTTCTGTGCTCTAATCAAGAATGGCCGGTTATTTCGGTCAAAGACGGAGTTTAGATTTCTGTTTCCTTAGTAACTACGAGGTAGAAATTCGGTCACGGTCGTTGGGAGGTAATAAATGAGACCTAGCTATTTTTATACTGAAGTTATTTAATATGTCTTAATATTGCATCATGTTGCAAAAACAAATGATCTCTAATTATCTATACATATAATAAATCTGTAACAAGTCGGTGTCTGTACATTGAAGATATTTGAGAAAAACTGTCACTAGGGCTATTTATTAGCGCAATAGAACCCAAAACAATGATTTTTAGAATTATTGTCTGTTTGTCTGTTTGTCTGTGCGTTTGTGCGCGCTAATCTCAGAAACAGCTTAACCTAGAAGGATGCGGTTTTCACTAGTATGTTGGTATTTTCTTGGATTAACATGTAGTGTTTGTTTCATTTGAATCGATTCACAAATAAGAAAGATACGTCTATTTTAAGAATTTATCGAACAGGTTTTTTTTGTTTGAACGCGCTAATATCAGGAACTACTGCTCCGAGTTGAAAAATTCTTTCAGTGTTAGATAGCACATTTATCGAGGAAGGATATAGGCTATATAATTATCACGCTAACACCAATAGGAGCGGAGCGGAGCGGAAGAATGTTTCAAAATCGGGGGTTTTTGAAGTAAAACTTCTATAGGCACGCTTGACTTGGTGGGAGTACGGTGGTGAATGTGAACGCGGGTGTGCGGGGGGGTGGTGGGGGTGTTTGGTGGGGGGGGGTTGGGAATAAGTAGAGCCATACCTAATTGATGAAAAAGCAAATTTGATAGAAAAAATATGCTGCTCAAATTACTAATTCCACGCGGACGGAGTCGCGGGCAAAAGCTAGTATTAATTATATTTTATGTTCTATTAATGTCTTATTTCAATTTTATATCACGAATAAATGTTTTCTTTCTTTCTAATTTACTTCCAAGAAGCGTAGTATGTACATTTCTTTATAGGTGTTGATATTGATAACGTTAGGAGCGTAATTAGTAGTGCGAGTATTTACACTTGTCGTCGAGAGTTTAGGTAGGCACTTAGGAATTATTGCTGACATTGACCATCTAAAAAAATAATATTTTTTACTACTATAGCTATACTTCGTTTTATTAGCATTAGAAAGAAGGTAAGCAATCTTTGGCGTGTCTTTTTATTGAAAAGCACTTTTGATAAATAAATCCCTGCAAATTAATAATATGTAACAATTAGCAAGGAAATATGGTCATTTACATTCTTTTGGTTTACACTTACTATTTTTTTAAAGCGGTTTTTAATAAAAAGACTCATCAAGATTGTTTACCTTATTTAAAATGCTAAAAAAAACGAAGTAAGTATAGTAATTAGGTCACTTACGGATTTACTACTAATTATAGGATTAACTACGTTACACAAAAAACTCATTTTACCACAAATGACATTTATTTAAGCATTTGTCTGAATACGTTTTAATTGAATTTCAGCTATTGTTATCAGGGAAAACAATATAAATCATAAATAAATATTTATGAACATACAGAAGTAACTTTATTATTTGAGAAGATAAGATACTTATTTTGTTTCCTAATAGGCAAAAAACTGAAATTTATGTACCTAATTAAAATGACGCGAAGAGATAACTAAATCTACATTAAATACGAGTATAAGTCCGTATTATGTAAGTCGACCTTGGCACATTTTTACAAGTTTTATTCAATTTGGGCTATTAGTATGGGTCAAATTATGGAAATCTAATTTGACCATTGGGGATACAGGCAACTGGTCGTTCAACCTCGGTAACCTCGACGTTTTAGCCACATTGGAGCCGTGGTCACGATTACGCTTCGGAGCAAAACGCACAAAACCCAAAATGTACATACACTGCACGAAAAATGTAACCAATGGCAAAATATACAATACGCATTTTGTGTAACGTATATTGTGAAATTCGGTACAAATCGGAAAATTCATCTATTTATTATTTGTCTAATTTGTACATCTTGCGAATGTATTTTTTGTTTTCAGGGTTCCGTACCCACGGGGGTCCTTCCCGAAAACAGGTGAACAAGGAACATAGGTCGCAAAACGAATTTTTTTTTCACTTTTCCATAGTAAGCCGGTCAGCTAACCAATATATTTTGTATGGGAGTATGAAATTTTTCTTGGAGAAAGTTGTTCAGTTTAAGAGGGTTTATACCTGCTGAGCTGGCAACGTTGCATTTTTGTTAGTTTTTCCTCGATTATTCCATAAAAATTGAATGAAAATTAAAAATGTTTTGTATACAAATTGTTCTAATATATAAGTTAATGTGTCTACTGCAATAATAATTCGTGATAAGACTTTTATTTTCTTTAAAAACCGTTAGGTAATAATTTGTTCGTTTTTAAAGAAAATAAAAGTCTTATCAGGAATTATTATTGCAGTAGACACATTGACTTATACACCGTGAAATTTTAGTGGTTGTTTTCCCGAAATGAGGTGATTTAGTATCGATTGTACAATCGATTTATAATTACTATTTTGACTAGAGTCAAAAATCCAATTGTGAAAAACGAAAGTCGAAAATGACCGCAAACCAATAGTAACGCTTCGTTGGTACCTAACCTATCGTACGATCGTACGCTACTTGTACCAACGAAGCGTTACTATTGGTTTGCGGTCATTTTTGACTTTCGTTTTTCACAATTGGATTTTTGACTCTAGTCAAAATAGTAATTATAAATCGATTGTACAATCGAAACTAAATCACCTCGTTTCGGGAAAACAACCACTAAAATTTCACGGTGTATATTAGAACAATTTGTATACAAAACATTTTTAATTTTCATTCAATTTTTATGGAATAATCGAGAAAATGGCGAATGGCGGAAAAAAGGGGAGGCCTTTGCCCAGCAGTGGGACACTTTAACAGGCTAAAAAAAAATCGAGAAAAACTAACAAAAATGCAACGTTGCCAGCTCAGCAGGTATAAACCCTCTTAAGCAACACTATCACCTGTTTAAGTACAGAATCATCGTTTGGTTCCACCCAGTAGATAATGGTACGGAAACCTTCGTGCGCGAGCCCGACTCGCACTTGGCCGGTTTTTTCTAAGGTTCCGCGTGCTTCACAATAATGCATTGTGTGCATTTTACGTACCTATTGTAGATTTTGCCATCGGTTACATTTTGCGTGTAGTGTACATTTTGCGTTTCGTGTATTTTGCTCAGTACCACTACCATGAGTTTACACTAGTTTACGTAACCGTACTCGCTAGCGACGGCGTAAATTATTTGTATGGAGAATTGTGCAGCGCCTCTAGCGGTCACTTACGGAAGTACAATTCTCCATACAAATCATTTACGCCGTCGCTAGCGAGTACGGTCACTGTGAACTAGTGTAAACTCATGGTAGAGGTACCGAAGGGCACGATTAGAATAAACCGTAAGGTATCACGTTCGTTTAGCTGCGCGAGTTTTTTGAATAACCGTACGACTGTAGTTAGACACAATCGAGGATAACTTTAGTCCATATGCAAACCCTACATTATACAGGCTGTCCTTAAAATCATCTAAGTATGACATTGTACCCGGTGAGAGGCTAATTTCTAACAGTTCTGGAAAAAATAAGCAAAAAAATTCATGTCACTTAGTTCAGTGATAGATGCTTAATAGACATTTTTTTCGAAAAATTTTCAAACTAATAGTGATATGTTATGTATGTGACAAACACGCACGTTTGGCAGACGCCGTGACCTGTGACTCCGGGAAGAAGGGCTACGGATTAGCCCGAAACATGTCGAGTAAAACTCGTTTTAAGACGTGTGTGGTCCGTTTATTTTCACTATGACTGTGTTAACTATCTTCATTTATTATATTTTCTGATTTCAATAGCTTAATGCACTATTCTAGAATAGAAATGGCATTCTGTACAGAAGTCTATCTAAATATATAAAAGAAGAAACTGACTGACTGACATATCAACGCACAGCCCAAACCACTGGTTCTAGAGATTCCAAATTTGGCACGTAGATTCATTATAAGATCTAGGGGCGCACTAAGAAAGGATTTTTCAAAATTCCCAACTTAAAGGGGTGAGACGGGGGTCCAAAGTTTGTATGGGGAAACTAGATTAGTTAGACTATTTTATTCGAAACTTCACGGGAGTACTCCTGGCGATAATGAGTAAATACGTGTTTCAGGTTTTTTGGGAATTCAACCCCTAAAAGAGGAAAATGGGGTGACAAAGTCTGGAAATCAACATGGGTATTGTTTCTATGGTTTATCGGGTTGCTGGTTACGAAAAAAGCAACGATTTTAAAATACAACGTGGCGGACGTGAAATACCATGGATTTTTGGAATTTCCCGCGGGATAGAGATCCGGAGTTGACTTTAAAACTTTTTGTGCGCGGACGAAGTCGCGGGAAAAAGCTAGTTTTACATAAACGTAGCTATCGTAAGGGCGCGGGTGAGCAAAGTAATTGTTTCAGTTCATTAATATGGACCTTCGCAAAGTAACGCCTGATTCAATAAATTATTTGACTATAATTATATTAACTAACTAATATCGATGATGATGATGGATCTATGGACGTTTCTTTGTCGGATTTTTGTTTTATTCAATGAAAGAGATGAAGAAACTGTACCACAACTTTGAATTCTGTGCGGACAATGTCGCGGGCAAATGCTAGTTTCAATGTACCTCGTGAAAGCGGTCACATGAAAGCGTGGACCTTTTATTTAATACAATATAATAGTAACGCGAGTAACTTGCCAACAATATAAAAACAAATCGTTAATTAACCACGTGGGATTTTAATTTCATTCACATTTGATTCACATAAACATGAGTGTCTCCCACAGTTAGTTGTGTCTAACTTTATATCATCTTCATATTTTATTTTGTGCTAATTTACGTTCTGCTTTGAATTGTTCTTACCTTCCAAATTCTTCCATTTGACCGCATCCAACGTAGAGCTGCTCGATTTGTCGGTAATCTAATCAGGCACTCTCTGGCCTACTCGATCCTTTGGCTTTGCGGAGGGATGTGGCGTCTCTCTGTATATTATACCGTATCTATCATGGGGAGTGTTCTGACGAGCTGTTCGAATTGCTGCCTGCGGCTAAATTCCACTACCGCACTTCGAGGAACCGTTTGTCTTTCCATCCTCACCATCTTGATGATTGGCATTCTAGTACCGTGCGTTTTAAGCGAAACTTCTTTCCTCGCACGACAAAGATCTGGAATCAGCTTTCTGCGGCAGCATTCCCGGAGCGTTACAACTTAGGGATCTTTAAAAAACGAGCCTACCAATTCCTAAAAGGGTCGGCAACGCACCTGTGATGCCCCCCGTGTTGCGGGTGTCCATGGGCGACGGTGATCGCTTTCCATCAGGTGACCCGTCTGCTCGTTTGCCACCTCTTATACAAAAAAAAAAAAAAAACCTTCATTCATTGCGGAAACGTAGCAATGCCAAGTCAATATTATCTTGTGGAATTTGCTTAAGAAAATTGACTTCTTTAGATAAATGTGAACATTATGCACATAATACGACATGGAAGTATGTACCGAGATTCGGGAAACTAGAGAATCGGACGCCGCGGGACTAAATTGGACATTCGGGGAATGGGACATTCGGTGGATCGGACATTTGGGGAACGGGGCATTCGGGGAATTAGACATTCGCGGAATGGGACATTCGGGGAATCGGACATCCGGGGAATTAGGGAGGGTATTTGGACTGGTATTGTTACTAAAACGGATTTTACAAAGTTTCCTCTGAATATAGAGTTCTCCAACAGAGGCAAAGCCGCCGATGCAAATTTGTGCAACATAAAGCGATAAAATATAACTAAAACGCTCGATAATTACCAGCATCGTTGGATGGCTGCATAATACAGACTAGATTCTCGAGTTGCCGCAACCGTATACTTTTATCAAATTACTCGTTCTGATGAAGACGTCGATGGACCTAATGATGCCGATGGGGCTTTGATTGATCTATCCGGCCCGAAGGACCAGTCTATAAAGGTAGAAGTGCGATGAAATGCATGCGTTTATTCGAAGCTTTGAAACCACAAAAGCATATACATTCCCGTAACCCAGCTTTAGAAGCGTACGCATTTGGGACTTTTGGGCTATTTAATGGACGAAGAGCAGAGAAAAAATATAAGTAAACTAGCGGGCCCGGCAAACGTTGTTTTGCCATGTATCACCTAAGGGTATAAAAAATAGCCTACGACCTATTCTCAGACCTACTAATTATAGACAAAAAATTTCATAAAACTCGGTCAAGCCGTTTCGGCGGAGTTCGTTAACAAACATATTAGATATTAGAAAGAAGACGAAGTTATAAGTGCAGTCGAGTTTTTAGGAAGTTAGCTTTACGGTGGAGGAAAATATCGTGTGGAAACTGCACACACCTGCGAAGAAATTCAAAGTGTGAAGTTCCCAATCTGCACTAGGCCTGCGTGGCAACTACGACCCAAGCCCTCTCATCTACTTAAGAGACCTTTGCCCTGCAGTGGGACGTATTATTTTATTTTATTTAGCCGTTTTAGAGTAAAGGGGTAACAAAGATACAAGCACACACACGCACTCACATACTAACAAACTTTTTATTTTATAATATTAGTAAGATTAACTATAGTCCCGAATAAATTAACTTAGAGTTAAATAAACCGACAAATAAACTGTTCACGAAGTGCGTCATGTTCTATTATAAATGAAACAAATAGTTCTATTATAATTTAATACAAAGCTCAACTCAGAGGTCTATTCAAAGAACTAAGGAGGAATTCAGGCGTATGTCCGTTGACATCACACGCGTTATCTCCTGAACTAATGCCGCTGGTAGACTAAGCTGCCATTGTTTATTAAATGAATTAGTAATTATCTTATTAGAGCAGACAGCGTTTGTGTTATGTTTCAGTTTAAAAGTTAAATTTATGCTTCATTTAATGATAGGAACTTTAATTTTACAACCAATTTTAGCAGGGCGATGTGCATATTTGCATAAATGGACAACTACAATATTAGCTAAGGAAGTTGCATACGTTCTATAATATAATTCCGAAAACAATAACCAACCAAACGGACACGTACAAAACATAATATCTTTAAATAAATTAACACTATAATTATAAATAAAATAAAATAAAACTAACCTAAACTAAAACTAGATAAAATTAACAAAAGGTTCCCCCGCGGCATGGACCCAAAGACACTGGCAGCATTACCTCGCTGTACAGCAGCAAACCAATGCTGATTCGTTGTGCGAGGAAGCTGCCAGCTCTTCGGTCGGTTACGTATCAAAATATCTAAAATTAAAAAACCTAACGTAAAATAACCTACGTTCAAAATACCTAAAATCTAAATACCTAATGATTTTTTCACTTATATTCAAAATACCGAAAGTTTAAAATGTCTACGTATTGCAATGTCTAAAATTAAAAAACCTAACGTAAAATAACCTACGTTCAAAATACCTAAAATCTAAATACTTAATGATTTTTTCACTTATATTCAAAATACCGAAAGCTTTCGTATATCCTACCCGGTATCTCGCTGGCAGCGAGCGAGCGAAGCGAGCGAGCAAGACTTTTTAAGGCAGAAGCGACTCGGATAGGTTAGGTTCAGAAGGCTAAGGCGGGAGCGAAGCGTAGCGTAGCTCACGCCTTAGCCTTCGATGTTAGGTATTTTTTTTGTAACAGCACAGAAAATGATTATTTCCATTAGGTATTATTGTCTTTAAATGAAATGTACCTAAACGTAAATCATGTACCAAATATTATCAAACAAATTAGATTTTTCACGTGGTAATAAAAAAATAACTAACCTAACCATTCCGAGTCGCTTCCGCCCCGAACCGTCTTGCTCGCTCGCTTCGCTCGCTCGCCGAAAATTATAAGTGACGTTCGTTTAATTTAGGTATTTTGACCATTTGGTATTTCAAATGTTGGTGTATCAAACTTAGGTGTCATAGCTGTTGATATTTTAAACATTAGACATTTACTCCATTAGGTATTTTAAACTTAGGTAATTCGTAGGTAGGTGTTAGTTGCTTAGGTATTTAAAATCATTAGGTATTTAGATTTTAGGTATTTTGAACATAGGTTATTTTACGTTACAGTCACGAACGGCGTTGCCTCTCTCAAATAGACGCTGCTTAAATCATCTGTCAAGATGTAAGAGGCCTTGTGTTGTGTGTATTTTACGTTAGGTTTTTTAATTTTAGATATTTTGACACGTAACCCTTCGGTCTCCTGTAGTATCACAAAGCAGTTTAGAAATATCTTTGTAAAGACTTTTTGCGCTGGAGCCCCACGGACCAAAGGTCTCAACCCCGAATGGAACAAAGTTGTATTCAGAGCCTCTTTGTATTTGTTTTTCTTAACTTTTTCTGCCGCTTCTGCTGCTGCACCAGCTTGATTTGCTGTTCCGCGGACGTGGGACGGAGCTAGTGTGTCTACGCAAGTAGCGTCCCATACTAGCACACGGCCCAATTTCCGCGGAATCAATGATATTCCGTCTGGTCTCTTGCCATCATCTCTGGCTATGCCCAATGGCTCCTGTAACGCAGGCACATTGACGGTGGCAAGAGAGCGACATAAATTAGAGACGGTTCTAGTGTTTTGAACTACCATGATCATGTTGTTGTCGTTGCCAAATTTTGCTTCATTCAATGACAGATGAAGAAAACTACTTAATTTATTTTATCCTATTGCGATATTGAAACAGAAGACAAAACTACGACGTGGGGCTTGTGCTCCTCCAGGGTGATCAGCCCTAATGGGACAGTAGGGAATAATAGTAATCTCGCAGAATTTTAAAGGTTGCTTGCAGAGATTTTAAACGGGGTAGACACCCTGTTATGAATGAGATTAAAAAAAAACAGTTTTAATAAATCTAAAATCGGCGCCATAGTTTCTAGAACATATTTATTTCGCTATTTCTCATAGTTTCTGACTTCTCCATACTGACCCATTTGGATTGATCACCCTGTATTGTTCCGCTGTCCAGCATAAGGTGGGCGTAGTCTTTCTACGAATCTTGCGCATACAAAGTTGCGGGCAAAAACTAGTGATTTATGAAAGAACATTATTGTGTCACTTATTTACCCAAACAGTGTCTAATGTAGATTGTTTGAAGAGCCATCTAACAGGACTTTGTCCGCAAGGCTACTTTGACGCTGGACGTGCCTCGGTTTAACGACGCTTAGGTACACACGTTTGTGACGGTGTGAAACTTGGCGAGTGCCCGCGAGTCGCCGGCGCAGGCACTCACGCGCAGCATTTTGAACTAAAGCCTTATGGTGGCTTTACTCATCGAATGGCATGACATCTGTTCACCGCGTAATGTGCTTTTTATATTCTGTACGCTTAGTATAAGTTTTACTTCACCAAAATACTTCTCGATCGCGTTTACGTAAAAATTTAAATTCTATGGAAACATGGACGCGCGGCCGCGGAGGCGCTGTCCATGTTTCCCTAGTAATTGATTTTTTTACGTAAACGCGATCGAGAAGTATTTTGGTGAAGTAAAACTTATACTAAGCACTCTGACTAGTAATAATGTTGTGTCTTGCCACACGAGCGTAATTTTGTGAGTCGTGAGCGGCAGAATTTCGGTTCGCGCCATACAATATGCGGGCTATCACGTGACACTCACGTGACACAATGTATGAACCGAAATTATGCCGCTCACAACTCACAAAATTACGCTCGTGTGGCCTCACCCTGAGGGGCGCTTATCCTTAACCCTGGGTTGTAGTCTAGGTTCCATACATTTTGACCCTTCTTAACCCTGGATTGACACTTAAGTCGGAGTTATACAGGGTGTAATCGTTAAGTGTGCACTGGTAAAATTTCATAACCATCACAGATATCAAAAATTGGATATTACTCGTTTTATTTTTACCAAGTTATTGATGGCATTTTACTCATTAGATAACGTAGGCACTTTCTATATCAGTTTAAAAAGTATTTTGATATCTATTATAATAGTGACGGAATACCTGTACACACTTAAATATTACATCCTGTACACTTCACTCTGGTCCATACAAGTCGGCCTTAGAGTTAAGTCTAAATATGATTACGATAACACCTACATAATAGAATTTACTCAGAACCTTTACGTTAAACCTCCCAACGTCCAACAATACAAGTATATTTACTCCACGGCATTGGACCATAAGAAGGCCCCGCAAGGCCGCAAGGGTCGTGAACCCTCGCCTTTATGCGCGTGCGCCTAGCTGGTAACTGTTTCTTTATACTGCGCAAGTTGTCAACTTTATTTCAGGCGTTGTGCGTATATCGGCTACACGTAAAAATGTGCATGTGTGTTATGCGAAAAAACATAAGGTTCAACATTAAACGCTTAAGCTGTGGTGGTCTAGTGGTTTGACCTATGGCCTTTCAAGCAGATGGTAGTGGGTTCAAAAGCTCATGGTAAATTACAAATGTAATTTCGCACACAAAATCCCGAAAAACTCAGTGGTGCGAGCAGGGATTTGAACCCACGACCCTCTGCTTGAGAGGCCATAGGTCAAACCACTAGGCCACCACGGCTTACCCATGTTGTTTATTTATTTATTATCAATTATCACTTGATAATAAGTAGACGTGACGAAATATTCAAATCTAAGATTGGTTTGAGCGTCGATAAATCTTGTTTCTTGCATTTGGTATCGGCAAAAGATGCCTGGGATGCGCAGGAGAGTGCCTATGATGAAAAAGGAACCTGTTCCAGAATGTGAATGCTCCTGAACTTGTTTACAACCAATAAACATAATTACACACATTGTATCTGTACTCGTTCTCGTAGATCATTAACTAATTTCAGTGTCATCCGTCGATTGTTCTATCTCAGGACGATTAAAGTAAATTTGCTATAAGAACAACAAATACTTTGGACTTGTTTAAGCGTGTTACAAAATTATCGGTTTAGCCATGTATAACTACTGTATGGCAATGGGCAGGCCGAAGAGTTCTCGAATGGAGACCATACGGACTGGCAAGAGCAGCGTGGGCCGTCCACCAACGTGATGGACGGACAATTTGGTAAAGGCCGCAGGTTCATTCAAGCAGCTTCCAACCGTAATGATTGGTGTTAAGAGGGCGGCCTATGTCCAGCAGTGGACGTCCTATGGCTGAAATGATGATGATGATAGCTTAGGAATCTATGTTTTGATTTGTTCCTGATTCGGCATATTCCTAATAGCCTAATGTCATATTCCTAATTCGACACTTCCCTAACTGGTCGTATACCTAACTTGTCATATTCCTTACTCGTCAAATCTTGTACATTTGCCTGCACAAACTTTACATTAAAATAATTCTTTTGGACTCCGCCTTAAGTAAATTATTGTCTAATAACCGTAGTATACAGTATTCAAGACACGCGCGCACACACACGTGCTCACAATTTCATTTGACTGTACAATGAAGAGTTAGTAAATGACGAATCTGGAATATGACCAGTTAGGAAAGTGTCGAATTAGGAATATGAAGAATCAGGAACAAATCTTTTATGACAGTACGTCAGAACAAATAAAAAGGTTGATTGTCACATTGACTTGTAAGTGAAAATATCCTTCGACGTTTCAAGCCATACAACTGATATTGAACCTGATGATGATAGTGTTTTCCGGTAAGAGAATTTTTTAGACGACTTTTAAAAAAATGTTACTTAAAGCACATTATTAAAAGGTGCCCATTTAGGCAAAGCTCCGAAAACACCGATATTGTATTCTTTCTTATTCTTCTATGACATGTATTCTTCGATAATAACTCAGTCAGGGTTGGGAAGAGAGCTATGGACCCTGTCAGTTCCATATTTGATGGCAAAAGGACGTAGCTAGAAGAGGTGCGCACACGCAGCGGGCGGCCGGTTTGCTGCAGCGGCATTACTCACAACGCACAGCCACAGATTATCTGCATACATAAATTAACAGCGTATATCTTAAGTCTTAAAACAACAGTAATATTAGGCTTTGACAATAGTAAAAATCGTATAACAGATTTTGGTCGGAATAGGTTTATTTTGTGGCAGTGACAAAATTGTGATGATAAAAACCTTTGCCTCAAGATGACCGAAATGCACTGAGGTTGCCTTTATGGTGAAGGTAAACGAATAAGGACTGATTTGTTGAAATACCCACGGGATAGGGAATAAACATATGTTCTGTTCCGAGGGACCCTTCAAATTTGGCTTTAATGCACCTGCATTAAATTAGAATTTTTTACTGGTAAAACCTAGATTATTTATACAGTAAGTAGATAGTGTCAGTAGCAAGCACTGCGATACAAAACGTCCAAAAACCCATTTGAAAGCTTCATCTTACGATCGCATTACGTCATTATGACTGAAGGGGTCAAATGACATATAAGGTTGGTTTATATTTTTCGGGACGTTTTCATGTCGCCTAAGCGCTCTATCTAGTGTATAAATAATCTAAGGTAAAACCTACTTACTTTTAACGATAAAAAAACTAGTCGCAGGGTTTTTCTAAATTTTCACTTGATAAGCAAAAAACGGGATTTATACAGGGTTATTTGTAATTCACTAGCATCCTTTTAACCCTAAACTCATACCACTTAAACAAATGTTTTTTGTTTTACGGCTTTTGTCATAACTTAATATTTTTGGTTTAATAACGTTTTGAAAATTTGAGATTACTGTTGATGCACCACCTGCTGTAAACTAGTCCTTCCTTCTTTCTGGTAAAGGGTTGCCTGGAAGAGATCGCTCTTAAGCGATAAGGCCGCCTATTGCTTACCTTGTAACTTACTCTCTGTGTACCTGTTTTCTGTATTGCGTACTATTCCTGGTGTACAATAAAGAGTCATTGTATTGTATTGTATTGTATTGTATTGTATTACCTCTTATTTTTACGATACTCTGTGTATTTGTATGGGAAAAATGTGCTTCATTTTAAAAAGTCGTAAAACTTAAGACATTTGTTTGAGTTATACGAATTCAGGGTTAAGAGGATGTCAGTGAATTACAAATAACCCTGTATATTCACTAACTGATGATGGATTTATGGATGATGCTTTGCGGTATTTTTGCTTTATTCAATGAAAGAGATAAAGAAGCTATACCACGAAATCGAGAGCAAAAGCTACTTACCTAGTAGTATTTTATTCGAGTTCGAGAGTAAGCGAGACGATATAATATGATATGAACTTAGATTTTCGAATTTTGGAGGGTCCCTACTGGATAAATATGTTTGAAAAGTGGCGCTGCTCAAGGCTGTCAGCGTCTAAAATAGCAATATTTAATCTACAAACATTCGCAAAGCTAACAAAAACATTTTTATGTTACAAAAAGCACATCAAATACGAGGATACTGAAGTGGGCAGTGTGCCGCGCAAACTGAACAAGTGCCTACAGTCAAATTACAACATGAAATTTCTATCAAACGATATACATTGCGGCACTCGAACGACTGCTTTAAACTCGTACACTCCTCGGCTCCGCAATGTATTGCAAGTTTCACGAAGTTACTTCCATGGTGGTACACTGGGATAAAGTCAACAGTTGAAGTTAAAGTTAGTTTACGCCGCCTGCGCATATGCTTTGGTAGCATCTCGGTGGTGTTTATTTTAGTACTTGGTAGAATTTATCTACACACTTTAAAATTATGAAAACGTGTGATGGATAAAATGGCCACTGTGTTTGTTGACTGCCGTAGGTATTAATATGGACCTTCTCCTTTTTCAACTGTTTTTTCCATCCATACTAATATTATAAATGCGATAGTAACTCTAAAGCTCCAAACGCACAGACAGCGGAGGCGTGGCGATGCGGTGGAGGTGATGGTTATAATATTCTAACTTCTGCTTCTTCTAATTCTTTGTAGGCGTAATCGCGGGCAACAGTTAGTTATTTACAAGTGGTATTATTAAAAAATCGGCCAAACGCGAGTCGCGCCCTAGTTTTTTGACAGCTCCAAGTACACAGACCTAAGTATTAGATATTTATTTCAAGATGATACCTCCAAGTTTCTAAAAGAGTTGACAGACAGACAAACGGACAATTAAGTGGCCATATAAGGGTTCCCGAACTCAAAAAACCAGAAAACCTGTGTAAAGGAATCTACGCGCTTCTCAGCGTACCTGCGATGAGCAAAAACTATGTTTAATGGTGTGAGACAGCAAGTCATCTCTGCGTGGGGTCGCCACTGCACAACTAACAAAAGGACGCATGTCCATAGAAAACTTATGGCCGTTACGTCTTTTTGTTTTAGGAACACATTATCTTGTAGCTTCCTGCTCTAAACACTTCTGGACTCACGGCCCACTTTCTTTGCCTTTCCCTACAAGTATTATAAAAGCGATTATTTGTTTGTGCTTGTGTGTGATTGGACTCCTCCACGGCACAACGGCTGGACGAATTTGTATGTGGTACCATGAAGAGTACCTGTGCCCCAAATGACCACGTAGTGTGAGTATCCTATTTAAAAAAATGGAACGATTGACTCCATTGACTTTTTTCAAACTAAGTCAAGCTTTTACTATGGTAGTAAACAACAAGAAACATGCTTATATAGATAAATACATACTTAAATACATAATAAAACATCAACGACTCTAGCCTAGCACAAACATTCGTATTTTTCATAAAAATAGTCGGTCAGCTTCGTAGTCAGGTTCTCTAACCACTACCTAGAGTTTCCAGTCGAGTATTTATTTGCACAAAACTTGGCGCCAAAAACTATGTGGCGTCCACACGTACACGTGCTTGCTTGTGCAAACTATTGAGCGTGTAATCAGATCTTTATTTATATTAACACTAGTCTTTACTTTTTCGGTCATTTGAACCTTTAGCTTCGGCATCCGGAATTCCACTAAATTTTCACAGGAACTCCCAAAAAGTACTACGCTATCATTTACGTAAATAACACCATAGCAAAGTTTCATACTCTTCATTACCTTCATCATCATCGTCATTTCAGCCGAAAGACGTCCACTGCTGAACATAGACCTCCCCCAAGGTTCAAGAAACATCTGCGTACCCGCCACTTTAACCAGTCGTTGCTCCATCATGTTAGAGCCCTACCTAAACTGCGTCCGCCGGTCCGTGGATGGCACTCGCTCGAGAAACTTTTAGCCCCGTCGGCCATCAGTCTACGAGCGATGTGCTCTTCCCACTGCCATTTGAGTCTGGCGGGTCTTCGGGCTATGTCAGTGACTTTAGTTTTTGCTCGCGTTTCCCTAGTAGTACCCCTAGTCGTTTGTTCGCAGGCCGTCTCCGCCCCGTCTCTTCTGTCCGCTTTTGATCGCGACACTTCTATACATGTAGTATTAAAACTGATTCATGGGCACATGAATAAATACGGAGCAGAATAAAAAGTTCACACAACGTCGCGCACGCATTACACTACTACACGCACAACATATGTGTGCGTGACCTGTCACAGACAGGACGAGGGGGGCGTGCACCGGCGCCCGCTCGGAGACAAACCGGTTTGCACTAGCTCAGTGAGTAGACAAAGTTCAGGTATGCCGCTAGCGACGACGCGACGTTTAGCGTTTAGCTACATAGTTCGGGTGTTCGGTTGTTTTTAAAGATGCCTACCTGTTGTAGTGTTTGTAGATATACAGATATTAGATACTTAGGTACTTTTTTGAATAAAATATTTTGATTTTTTTTTTTTACCGAGCGACAACCCTATGATAATAGGTAAGAATTTCGAGCACTGTTTGGAAGCTTTTCTTCTGCTCCGTATTTATTCATGTGTCATGGGGACGCCCCGACTGCGACGTCTCTTCTGTGTGGCTTGCGCCCTAGCAGTTAAAATTTGGAGTTTTATTTGTGCAAATCCCGATCCCGCCGCAAGATCGAGATAAAAGTAGCCTATGTTTTGCCAGAGATTCAGATAAGCTTATAAATTTTCATCTAAATCTGACCAGCACCCTACACTCACGATCTTTCGCATTTATAACATTTACACAGCTACCAACCAACCGTCACGCTCAGCTATGTGGTAACACTACAGCTAAAGAACGACTCACAAAAGAAACAGTTTCTCTACCTCGCAGAAGTGCTTTAAAAGTATCTCTGACAGTGTCAACACATCAACCTTAAGAAAAACATTTTTTGTTGCAGGTGCAAGTCATGGACCATTCGAGAAAAACACACTGCCAAATCAAAAATCACGGCGAGCAGTAACTCAACGTCAATTAAAATCACTCTTGCATTTGGTAGGCTAGCTTTCACCAAACCCTGATTGTGGCCAAAAGGTCACTCGAGGTCAAATTTGACGTTTCCTTTCGTTAACGTCAATTTTATTCGATGAGATTACAATTTGAGCCGTAGGTGTGTACTCACACGAATTCTTAAACACCTCACCGCGCTCCATTGTAAATTAAATCATAGCTTTTGTTGCATAGAGTCGAAGTTAATTTGAGCCATTGTGAAGGCTGGAGAAGGCTTTTTGTTTACATGTACAGCCGTGGAAAATTTTAATGAGTCTAAATTGATTGATATTTTGACGCAGAGTTGCCGCCTGATTGTTGTGGTAACAACGTACAAACTACCTTGTTACTGCCTAATGGAGAAAGTCATTCAAACAATGTAATAAAAGTAAACCGTTAGAAAGTGCAACTTAAAACAGTGCAGTGCCTAAAACAAGTTTAAAAAACCAGTGCTCCAAATTCAAAACAAAATAAAATCGCCAAAAATTAACAAAATAGTGTTGTGACGGTATCGATAAATACTGTCGATAGATTCGGTGATCAGTGCTCGCGATGTGAAGGTGATGAGTGAGTGTGTGGAGGATGAAACGCAGCAAGTCGTACACGTGGCTTTCGGGGCTGCTGAGGATGAAGCCCGAGGAAGAGGAGTGGGGCGCCGTGCCCTGGGTCCGGGCTGAAGTACTGCAGCAAGAAAGGTCAGTTCAGTTTATTCCTTGCCAATAGCTCTAGCGTGACCTGCACTTAGTTAAGTACCATAATGATACTATCAAATCAGTTGATAAATCATCAGTAAATGTCTGCCAGCCAAAATTTGTGATCAAAGAAATTTACTTAGATTTGACTGCTGGGTTGACATTGGTTATTGCTATAATGATTTCGTGCAATTTACACTTAGGTTTTGTATGGTTAAATGCCACTGGTAAAATTTCATACTTAGTTCAAGCACAAAACATGCAAAGCTCATTTCCATATCTACAGTGACATATTAACCCTTTTTATTAATGTTAACATAAGGACCAAAATCAGCAAAAATCTGTTAAAAATTATCACGTGCCAAGTGATGAGAATCTGGGGTGGATCACCAACCACAGTTGTATATTTTCTGACGTCTTTTGTGGTCAAATCTCAATAGAATTTTAAAAATCAAACATTTTTTTAACATGTTTACGAGTACATAGGTCTACGTTTTAAAAAGTATACTTTGAAGTTTCTAAATGCTTTTTAAACCATTGATTTATACATAGAATTAATTAATCCATTGTTAACATGAATTCCATCATTTAAACATTTTATGCTTTCATTTACTATTGTTCCGTTGTATTGAGAATCGGTGTGATTGAGTAATTTCTAAAGTGGATCTAGGCGATCAAACGTTTCCCTATTCGTCTATAATCGATCTATTACGAAGTAATATCAAACAGTTAACGATTGAAAATTATGACTATTGAAAAACACGATGCTAAAATAGCGGTACAACTAATCAGCAATATGCCACATAAGCCTGGATAACTCTTTATTTTTTTACGTTTCATCAGGCAGTTAAGCCATTGTCAGAACCCAAATTATCCACAACTGGGCTTTTGACCCCATTGCCTAACCTTAACGGTGCTACGGTCTAACTATTCGTGAAGTTAGCCGTGTGTTGCCACCATTGATTCGCCATGGGCAATGATTTATCCATTACAGCAAGCGTTTGTGTGACGACGGTATGGAAACGTAAAGGTGTTTACTACTCCGTTGCACAAAAACGGCTTATGGGATTCGGAAAGAATTTGGCACAAAATCAGTTTATAACATGCTATTTATCCCAGAAAATGCCATAGTTCCCACGGGATAACTATAAACAATTTTTTTGCAGACGAAACTGCAAGCAACGTTTAAACAAGTAAGACAGGATTATAAAACAGTCCTACGATTAATTTTACAGAGAAAATGTATGTACGAGCGATTAATTATTAATGGAAGGCTCATTGAGCTAGAGTGTTGTCTCTACAAGACTATTAAAAGGGCCATTCTACTTTTCGTTGACCAGTCATTTTTAGTAATGTGCTCTTCAAATATTTTTTTTACAAAAACGGTAAAGTGCTCGGTTTTATCATTAAAGATTTAAATAGGCACATAATTAAGCTTATATTTAAAATTATCACTACGCATAAAAAGTAATCATTATTATCTATAAAGTAGGTAACGCAGTGGACATGCGTGTCCCCGCCATTTGTATGGAAATTGGTGTATTTTCCGCTGAGTTACCAATTTTTTCTACAAAATTTCTTTGAATTTAAAGTTTTTTTGCTTTAAAATATTAAATTTAGTTATTTCAGTTTTCATATAAGTTATTTACACTTGAAAAAAATCACCAGGTATGCCTTATATTTCACGAAAGATTAATGGTTACTTAAAAGTAGAATGGCCCAAAACCATTTACGTTAAGTACTAAATTTCAATTAACTAGATAGTAATCCCTTAGTAAGACTGCCGTGAAAGTCTTATATACAAATTGCAGTAGTAAATATTTTAATTAGTATTTCTAAGCAATTAATGTATGACATTATTTTATGATTAATAAAGAAAGATAAACTTTTATGTGAGATTTTTCTCATATTTACTTCAGACTCTAGTCCTGTTAGTTACGTCCTTATCATCATCATCATTTCAGCCGAAAGGCGTCCACAGCTGAACATAGGCCTCCCCCAAGGCTCGCCGAACAGATGCCATCCGCATCCAATACGTTATAAAATAACAAAAATTATTATACGTCGGGAATGATCGGGCTGATATCAGCCGTTAATCAACGACGTGGCCGAAGTCCGTGAAAACTCATATTAGCCGAAAGGCGTGCACTGCCAAACTAAGATCTCCCTCAACAAGTTCCACAACGGTCGGCCCTGGTGGTTCCTGTGACCTTAACTGATCGTCGGCCTAACTTGTTGGGTGCTTTCCCACGCCACGTCTTGCTTCATCACCATTTATTTATTTATTCCATTAATTTACACTTATTATTTCTTAGAACGTTGATTTGAATACCTAGTTTTAAATTGCCAACGAATTTCTGATCGACTTGACTCCTTCGCGCTGCGTAGAGATGTAGCTTCACTGTGCATCTTCTATCGCATGTACAATGGAGAGTGCTCTGAGGAGTTATTCGGGTTGATCCCTGCCGCATCCTTCCGCCACCGCCCTACGCGACAACACTTCCACCCTCACCATCTGGATGGTTAGCGGTCTTCTACTGTGCGTTTTTCCACAAATTTCCTGTCTCGCACAGCAAAGCTCTGGAATGAAGTATCTGCTGCGGTATTCCCGGACCGATATGACCTTCAAGCTTTCAAAAAAAGAGCGTACTACCTAAAAGGCCGGCAACGAACTTGTGAACGTGTGTACTTTTTTACTTTTACTTTACTTTACTATTCTGGTGTCGCAGGTGTCCATGGGCGACGGTAATCGTTTGCCATCAGGCGAGCCGTTTGCTCGTTTGCCCCCTATACCATAAAAAAAATTGAATAAGAAAACCAGACAATTTATTAACACGAACGTCTCTTCAGTGTAACCTTTATGTTAGACGTTGAAACCGCTGTCTTCCCAAGTTTATTGTCAACCATCAGAATCTGATTAGCGCGACACGACCAGACCGTGTAATTTCCGGGCGTCATCGTGTCACGATTATCGATATACCGATGTTTTAGTGAAGTGACACACATCACTACAGGGTTATTTTTAATTCACTGACATCCTCTTAACCCTGAATTCCTATCACTCAAACAAAATAAATGTTTTTTGTTTTACGACTTTTTAAAATGAAGCACTTTTTTTCCCATACAAATACACAGAGTATCGTAAAAATAAGAGGTAATCTCAAATTTTCAAAACGTTATTACACCAAAAATATTAAGTTATGACAAAAGCCGTAAAACAAAAAACATTTGTTTAAGTGGTAGGAATTTAGGGTTAAAAGGATGCTAGTGAATTACAAATAACCCTGTATACGTATGTTTACCTTCGAACGATTCTCACAATGCCAAAATGTTACTTGTGTGCTATTTTCGTAACAAGCCGAGAGTTAGTCATTAGTCTAAGATAATTAACATGTGTCGCTACACCGATTAGATCACCATCTTCATCATCACCACTGCAGGACACAGGCTTCCTCTCAGAATGAGAGAGCTTGGGCTGTAGTTCTCACGCGGACCCAGTGCGGATTGGGAACTTCACACATACTATTAAATTTCTTCACAGTTGTGCACAGTTTTCCTCACGATGTTTTCCTTCACGGCTTATGGTACAAAAGTAATTTTTGTTACACGCTACATACTCGTACGTGATCAAGTACAATGCGTTAACCTATACTCTCTAAATCGTGCCCAAATCTTAAAACGACACCTTTGATAATTGACATCTAAATGCTATCATTTGAATTTGATAAAGCTCATGCGTCTTCAAGCATTAAACCTACCGGAGACGTCAAGTCTTATCCTCTGCCTGCGACCATACCTACTTACTTTACTTGTTTTTTTCGACATTGTTGGTAGGATCACAAAAACATAAAAAGAGAGAATATGCAGCCTACTTACAGAATTCTACTAATGTGAAGATGTTTGAGTGTTTGTTAGTCAATCATTTCTTTCTTTTTTCTAAATTTGCAATGAGGGGGTTTTTGGGGATGAAACGATCTAGCTTGATTTTATTTCTGAGAAAACGCGTGTATTTTAGGTATTCCGCTTGTCGCCCAGACATACACAACACACATATACAAAAAAAACACGCCATTATTCCGAAAGGGGGTAGGCAGAGCACACAAAACGTTACATTTACGTTTCGAGGCCTATTAAATTTAAACGAGCAATTTTAGATTTAAAGGTAAAAATGGACAGGTTGCTAGCCTATCGCCTACAATATACGAGTACCTAAGTTATGTCCTTAGTCGCTTCTGTCCGCCAATATTCTCGGAAGAAATGCAGAGGTGTCATGGAGAGGAGGTTTAGACCCGACCCCACACCAGGGGTACGAAGGTCGCCCAGACGGTGTACTTCCGTTTGGCAAATTACGTTTCCCAAGCTGATTCATTTGGCAAATGTTTAATTTCTCAAATGTTTATATTTTTTCTGTAACTGTAAACTATTCAGGATAACCAGGGTTATTTGTAATTCACTGACATCCTCTTAACCCTGAATTCCTATCACTCAAACAAAATAAATGTTTTTTGTTTTACAACTTTTTAAAATGAAGCACTTTTTTTCCCATACAAATACACAGAGTATCGTAAAAATAAGAGGTAATCTCAAATTTTCAAAACGTTATTACACCAAAAATATTAAGTTATGACAAAAGCCGTAAAACAAAAAAACATTTGTTTAAGAGGTAGGAGTTTAGGGTTAAAAGGATGCTAGTGAATTACAAATAACCCTGTATTTCAGGACTATTTTGTAGGTTAGGTTAGGTTAGGTTATGTTTGTTTTATAACAATCCTGAAAAGTTTATAGTTTCAGAAAAAATAAACATTTGGGAAATGAAACATTTGCCACGTGAATCAGTTTGGGAAACGTAATTTGCGAAACATTAGTAAACCCGCCCAGACACATAATAATTATGTGTATAAAATTAATGCACATGACGCCTCCGGTTGGTTAGATGCTGCTGCATCGATCACGTCCTAATTTCCAAGCGCCGTACAATCACTGCTACAATCCGTGATGTGATCCATCAGTAATCACCGCGCGTGCGTGGGAACACGCTTGAATGGAAGGTCACCGAATATGTTGCTTTGAGCTATGCACTGAGGCGGTATTTATCTAACCCTCCGTTTTAAACTGACTGCAAAAAACGAGAAAGCTCTATTTTCAATGAATTACAACCAACAATGAATTACAATTGAGTTTAACGTTTGGTAGCATAGCATACGGTTGTGGTAACTCTGAAGATGAGCTCTGGTTGAGTTCGAAACGCGTCAGTGTAGCTTGGTGGTGGTGATGGTTGGGTTTATGTGATTTGTGTGTGTTCGTACAGTGTGGAGGTGGAGGAACTGCATGAACGCACATTTCTTGCATAAACGTAACTATTGTAAGGTCGCGGGTGAGCAAAGTAATTGTTTTAGTTCATTAATATGGACCTCCGCAAAGTAACGCCTTATTCAATGAATTACAACCGTTTAAATAAAAAACTATATGTTTTTTTAATTTTTTTTATTAGGTATTAAGAAGGAATGTTGGCACTCTTAGGGCCGGCGCCCACTGACGGCATGGCACGGCGTGGCATTTTATTACTATCAAGTTATTTTGAATCTTATTTCAATGAGCTTAGAATTCATATAACTTTATTGGTTATGCGTGGCATCGGCCCTCAGGGGGGTTGCTACGAAATTCGAAGTTCGAAGTTCGGATCGTGCGGTCCCTCTCACTCTCGTAATAAATACCATTAGCGTGAGCGGAACGGCATGAAACGAAGTTCGAATTTCGCGCTTCGTAGTATAGGGCCAGGACGTCGCGGCATCGTGGTATCGAAATAAAGTAACATGAATTCTAAACTCATTGAAATAAGATTCAAAATAACTTGATAGTAATAAAATGCCACGCCGTGCCATGCCGTCAGTGGGCGCCGGCCATTATGGGCAGTCGCACTCGGGGGGCTTTACATTATTATCATTTCCACCTTTATAGGTTAGTTTAGGTCACGCGTAAGCAAAGTAATTGTTTTAGTTCACCTATAGATATACGATGGAACGGGCAACGGAGAATTTGGCTAGGGCTGTAGTTCAAACGCGAGCCCAGGACGGATTGGGAACTTCACACTCACCATTAAATTGCTTCTGAGATTAGACATAACTAACTAGTCTTTATTTAAATTTTATTTTTATTTTTCATTCATTAAAACAGACGCCATTTCAGATTTCTTTCAATAAAAAACGTTTTATTATGTTTAAAAGTGACTACTGTGCGAACGTCATTAAAATGTCCATGACAAATTGGGAATTATTCTTTTTTGAAGTCGGTTAAAAGGCTACAATATAATTGCTTCTATTGTATGAAGATTTGATGACCGGAGTTATTATGATGTTACTATCTTATGAATATGTATAGAGGTATAATGAGGAAGTTCTTTTATAATTATTTTAACACTTCAAGTGAATTTATGGGGCGAGCTTAATTAGATTATTATAACTTTAGTTGTAACTAATTAACTGTTTTGTGTAGAATTATTGAAACTTTTGCTTTGCTTGAAATGATTTCCCAGCTTATATTCATACTTCCCACTGCAGGGCCTGTGCCTCCTCTCAGAATGAGAGGGCTTGGGCCGTAGTTCCCACTCGGGCCCAGTGCGGATTCAGAACTTCACACACATCATTGAATTTCTTCGCAGGTGTATGCAGGTTTCCTCGCGATGTTTTACTTCACCGTAAAGCTCATGGTAAATTACAAATGTAATTTCGCACATAAATTCCGAAAAACTCAAAGGTGCGAGCCGGGATATGAACCCACGACCCTCTGCTTGAGAGGCCATAGGTCAAACTAAATAACAATAGGTATAATCAAATTAAATAATACAAGGGGGGGGGGGTCCTGACCGGGCAATATAAAAAGATCCCAGTCTTTCCTTAGAGGTAGGGCTCTGCCAACACTGGGTATTTACAGTTACTGCTGTTCACGGCATAGGGACAGTAAACTATATTAAACGGGCGCATAAATTGGACCACTTCCGTATTTCTGCCAAATTACACTATTTATTTACACTGGCAACAAAAAATGAAGCGATGATGCAAAATGGCGGACTGTTTGTGGCGCTGTCATCGCTTAATTTTTTGTTGCCAGTGTAAATAAATAGTGTAATTTGGTAGAAATACGGAAGTGGTCCAATTTAAGCGCCGGTTCGATATAGGATACTCTTCCTATATTTCGACAAACTTAAAACTTGTACGGAACCCTCGGTGCGCGTGTCCGACTCTCACCTGGCCGGTTTTATTAACTGTTCTAACCCGATGCCCAGTGCTGCATTTCTAAGTGTAAATAAACAACGATAAGCCGGAAATAGTCTTCTTCGCATAAACAACTAAACGCATTTGAAGCCTAATAAATAACAGTGTAGAAACAACCTTGCTGAGTCTTATAATAGCAGTTCTAGCATCATTAATCGGCAAAAACCAGCATGTCCTACAAAGTGCGTAATGAGGGAAACCGCTCCTAAACCGGCGAGATGTTATCTCTGAAACACACCGACATACATACAGATTTGCTGTGGCAGTTGACTGTTAGTAAGTTTAAGTTAGTTGCATTCTAGCAATGTTGGCATTCTCATGAACAACGGTTTTTAAATGAATCCGGGATTCAACGGGTGCGTGGGGAAGTTTGACTGAACTTGTAAATGTTTCTGGGATTTTTTAATAGTGGTTGATAAAAAATTTCCATACAGTCGCCAATTCGCCATCATTTATTGGAGAAGTCAAGGTGCTCAAAATTTCTGAACACGCACGCACGCGATTGATAGTACGGTCGTGTTCAGATAATTTTGGGCACCTCAAAAGGCCTTCGATAATTACGAGTATGATTTGGACTGTACGAGGGGCGTTCAATATAAAGTGAGAATGAGATGCAAACTCTTTTAATATTACGAAATTAAATACTGGCCGGTAAAGCTAATCTATCTAGCTGATTGCTATGAAAAAAAAAACTAACTGTCTTTTGTTTAAAAAAATATACGGTAATTTCTTTGCAATGCTATTGAGTACGTTAGCGAAAATGGAGAAAATTGAACTGCGCGCCGTTATCAAATACTTGTATTTGAAAAATTTTTCTACGGACCAAGTCAATTTGGATTTGCGGGACACTTTAGGGTCTAATGCTCCTCCGTATTCGACAGTCGCACGTTGGTGTGCCGAATTTAGACGTGGAAGAACATCGACAATGGACGACCCCCGCTCCGGACGCCCTACTAAAGCAGTAACTGAAGAAATTGTGAAAAAAGTCGAAAACTCAGTTTTGGCGGATCGTCGTGTCACAGTTCGTTTTATTGCTGAAAATGTAAAGATTTCAACGGAGAGCGTGCATAATATTTTACATGAACGCTTGGGTATGAAAAAGGTATCTGCGCGTTGGGTACCAAGAATGCTTACTGACACGCAAAAACAAACTAGACTAGAGATTTGTCAAGAAGCTTTGAACCTGATGCAGCAAGACCGGGAACTTTTTTTGGCGCGATTTATAACAATGGACGAAACATGGCTCCATCATTACGACCCTGAAACGAAACTGCAGTCTATGACATGGAAAAGTCCATCATCTCCAACTCCGAAGAAATTCAAGGTGAGCTCATCTGCCGGTAAGGTCATGGGCTCTGTTTTTTGGGATGGTAAAGGGGTATTAATGATTGAGTATCTCGAGCATGGAGCCACTATTACGGGCACTTTATACGCCAAACAAATAGCAACATTGCGCAATGAGATCCGCGAAAAACGGCGAGGTAAACTCTCGAAAGTTGTGCTGTTCCACCAGGACAATGGCCCCGGCACACAAGTCCGCCGTTGCAATGGCTGCAATTCGTGATGCTGGGTTCGATATCCTTAAGCATCCTCCGTATTCACCAGATCTCGCTCCCAGTGATTTCTACCTATTTCCGAGATTGAAACAATACCTCAGAGGCCAGAAATTTGAAGACGACGACGCGGTAGTCGCTGCAGTACAAGATTTTTTAAGTACTCAAGATGAGACCTTTTTTAAAAATGGAATTTTAAGTTTAGAAAAAAGATATACTAAATTTATTATGCTAAAAGGTGACTATGTCGAAAAATAAAATGACATTTAGTAAAAGTTGTTTATAACATACTCATTCTCACTTTTTATTGAACGCCCCTAGTACATACCTACATTAGTCGATGATCAAAATGTACTTTCTCAAATTCGTGACTACATTTTCTAATAATAATTATTCACATGAATGACTTTTTCAGGGGGATGCTATACGTTGGCCCGAATCTCATGTGCCATACCATAATATATCGATTACCATAATTGGCATTTGACTTAAAGTTTATTTCTGAAACTATTTTCTTCTGATTTGTTATTAAAGTTACTAAACCAACCTAGCCCATTGAAATAATCCTGAAAACAACACGCTTCTACGAGGTATCCCAAAACTCCACGATAACCTGGCCCTGGAGAGAGGCCAAGTTAAAAAACTTCTGGAAAAAGTTATAAAAATAATCCTCTCTTTTTTAAGCGATTCTATGTAGATTTTTTTTCGAAAAAATGAAATACTAAATGTTTGTGATATGTTATCTCTAATATCATCGTTATCATCGTCCCAGCCTATAGACGTTCCAGTGCAGGGCACAGGACTCCTCTCAGAATGAGAGGGCTTGGGCCGTGTAGTTCCCACGCGGGCCAAGTGCGGATTGGGAACTTCACACATACCATTGAGTCTCTCTCTTCGCAGGTGTATGCAGGTTTACTCACGATATTTTCCTTCACCGTAAAGCTCATGGTAAATTTCAGATGTGGCCGTGGTGGCATAGCGTTTTGACCTATGGCCTCAAGCAGAGGATCGTGGGTTCAAATCCCGGCTCGCACCTCTGAGTTTTTCGGAATTTATGTGCGAAATTACATTTGAAATCTCAAATATATGTAAATATATGTATATATGTATGTATGTTTGCTATCGAACTCCTCCAAAACGGCATGACCGATTTTTATGAAATTTTTTGTAACATATATGGTAAAAGTGACGATGGAATGAATCTGCACATAATTCTTCAAAGAAAATCCCGTTGAATAGATAAAAACAAACATAACAAATAGAACAAGGTAGGTATATGAGATTGCGACGGCTTCTTACTGTTTTTGCTCATTACTGCGCAAGAGCATAGAAAACGAGGACTAGTGGAATGTGAACTCGAACTTGAAAAAAACTGCCACTATGGCGAATATTAGTTGTACTTTAAGATGCTACTTGCTTTGATTTGAAAACAAGTTTGCTTATGAAGTATTTTTTTGTATTTTTTTTTTTTTCAACTTCATTTTTTAGATTTTTTTTAGATTTTTTAGATTTTATAGACGGCCCTGTATCATTGTGATTAGTTAACGAACTGAGATGTGCGATGTATGGGAAAAATTTGTGTCTAAACTCCTGACCAGTGGTGGTGTAGGAGAATAGCATGCGGCACGGAATGCTGAGGACCTGGGTTCGATTCCCAGCGCTGGTCTTTTTTCTGGGGTTTTTTCTATACATCCATGTTTCAGTTTGTATATAGTATGAAATATATTGATTTGATAAACCTTCCTGAGATTCCCACCGGATTTTACCCAATAGGGTTTTTCTGAACCGGTGGTAAATTCTTCGACATTCTCAAATTGTAGCCTTAATTGAACAAAGATTGAAGATATAATAAAAATCGAAGATATTGAGAGTTTGAACTAGTTTAGTTTGTTAAAAAAGTATCAATCGTGGTAATACCTAATTTCCATACATGCCGCTCTCTGTTCCCACACAATCTATTACATCTGTCGTCACCACAACCGCAGCCCCATTGCGGTTACAGACATACAAAAACATTATACGTCCAATCCCGCATCGTCAGTACGACTATACATCCATGCTTTTTAAGAAAGAAAGAAAGAAAGAAAAACATTTATTTATAACAACAGCGGCGTCTAAGCTGAAGTGGGACTGGGCTGGCCATGTCTGCCGCATGCCAGACGAGTTGTGGGCCAAGATAACCACCGAGTGGAAACCCAAAAACGCGAAAAGGCGACCTGGCAGACCCAGACGGCGATGGCGAGATGAACTGGACTTCTTCACGGAGGATTGGTCCTCGTATGCAGCTGACAGAGAGTAGTGGAAATGTTGGGGGGAGGCCTTTGCTCAGCAGTGGGACAGAATAGGCTAGTAATAATATAACAACAATAACACGTACAAAAGGTTCTCGAGTGGCGTCCACACAGTGTAGATAGGCCTCCAACAAGATGGACGACAAAAGTGTATAAGGCGAGTGTGAATGAAAGTGTTGGAAGGGGTAGACCTAGGCGGACGTTTCGAGACCAAATCAGGGTCGTCTTGAAAAAAGGCCAGGTCAAGAGTACCCTAAACCGAAGAGCATGTATGAAGGGAATAATGAAAGTGGACGAAGCGAAACAAGTATGTAAGGATCGTAGCAAGTGGAAAGAAATGGTCTCTGCCTACCCCTACGGGAAAGAGGCGTGATTATATGTATGTATGTACGTAAAGTATTTATGTATTTGTATTGTTTTTAATATTTTGATAAATATCTCTTCATTTCTCCTGTCTGTTGTTTCCGCCACCTACATAAAACTGTTCATATTTGTACATGTATCCAGTATTGGTTGTCTGGAAGAGATCGCTTTTGAGCGATAAGACCGCCTGTTGTCTGCCTGTTTTTCTTTTTATTGTTATGAATATTTTTTTCTGTTTTTTTTTTGGTGATCAATAAAGAATATTTGTATTGTATTGTATTGTAAAGTCTATCGTTTAATTTAGTGATGGATTCACTATAAAACTGTTCCCTAACTAAATTAAACGATAGACTTTAGGAATCGGTATTTTAATAACAATTTTCAATGTAAATTACAACCATACATTACCACAGCCTATCGAAGGATGGCTCCCCAGACCATCTGCTGTCAGCTGTCCGTTTCTTGATTGAAATTCTAGAAGACACAAATTAAAATTTACGAAACAGCGACACGGTCTCGGTGGCCAGTGTCTACAATATCGTAATCCTGCAAAAACCTGCAAATTTAACGGTGAGTGTGTCTCCCAATCCACATTGGGCCGCGTGGGAATTACTACCCATGCCCTCTTATTTTCACGCCATCATGAAGATGATAGGGGACAGGCTGGACTGCCCCTACTTGCTCCGCTGCAGTCGGCTACATGCGCCGTACTCAGCTAGTGTATCTTAGGATTTAGTTATTAGTTAAGTATTTCAACTAACATTATTAGAAGTAAGCTTTACTAACAATCTATGAGTGTACATTACTTGAAATAAATGATTTATTATTATTATTATTTTAGGCCATTATAGTTAGAGAGGATGACAGAAAGAGATTGTGGTATTTACTGTGAATTCGTTTTACTATTAACGAAAACTTTCATTGCTAACGATAGTAAATTAACGGTTTACAGGCCCACGTAACGCGGTAAACGTTATTTTTGCAGTCACGCAGTTCACGGCGATTATGAATTAGAATGTACGATTTTGCCATCGGCTTGACAATAAAGTGAAACCTGTTCAAGAAATTTAACGGTGGTTTTAATGGCCATAGTACGAGTAGTTACTATAGCTTAGTTCTCGCCCGAGCAGTACAGGGGCCGGGAGAGGTGTCTCCCGGCCCCCTTTGTCGTCATACCCCCCTACCCTGCCCTGCCTGCCCTGTTTAGCTATAGTGGTTCCGGTGTGCTGTAGACCTCGCGGGTTCTCGGTATTTCTGGCATCTGTAAGAAGCCGTATAGCGTGGCATCACTGAGTGAGCACCGCTGAGCGAGTTATATTCGTTGATAGCTTTTATTGCTGCGATCAACTAGTGAAGAGAAAATCCTCGCCGGCAGTGTGAACAGCCAGCAATTAACTTTTAATGTATCTCTATCTTTTACCGACACGGAATTGGTTTCTGTGGTACGTTTCTTTAGCGAGAAAATAATCGATAGACAATCACTTCCTCGACTCCCTTGGTGTAGTGCCTTACGCTGAGAGACCAACCAACGATCATTCTACTGTACAACGTAGGTTTGTGTGCTCGTATTTCGAGTGGTGTGAGTAATCGCCCGTCGCACTCCAACACTCATTATAGACGAGCGACGAAACTATCCGAACTATACAGTCGATTCTATCTAGCTGATCGCTAACTAGTTTGTAGCTTCTCGCTTCTCGCTCATCGTCTTCGGTGGAACCAATGCCCTAAGATCTCATGCGCTAGTACCTACTAATTTATCTCTTGAAGTTTTTTTCAAATTTATCATGTTCACTAAAGTCTGATGATTTAGATGCAATTTCCGAGCGTATTTGTTTGGTTGTTTGTTTATTATATCCGTATCTACGTAGTAATTCGACTGCCATTTCATCAATAAACAAACTGAAATCAAATTGTGAGATACCAAAACCCGTCCATCTGAATACCACAAAGCGTTTCCCGAACCGTGAAATAGCTAAATTGAAACTAAATTGAACCACCGGCGTGGGAAAAGGGAGCCACTGGAGCTGCGCTTGCGCGGCCACGGGTATCCACTGTAGATAGACCTCTTAATAAAAGAAAATGTAAATGTTATCATTTGTATATGCTTTTAGGTTTTCAAAGGTGTGTCTCCTAGCTTTTTTCCACAATTTTTACGGTTCCGTCTCTCAAAAAGAAATAGCTTATAAAAGAAAAGTTCCTTTCCACATTCTACAAACCACTACCATTTTGACAAAGCGTCGCTTCATCTTTTGCAATGCGGAATGCTACGGTATGGAATTTGTTTTTGTCGTGTTTTTCCGGATAATAAAATCTTGGGGTTTCAAGGCCAGGTGAAGATTGTGACAGACAAACAGACAGCGGAGTCTCAGTAATAGGGTCCCTTTGCTTTGTCACCCTTTTTGTACAGAACCGCAAAAAGTTTTTTTAGGATCACTTCTTTGTCTATCCATGTGTCTATCTATACGTCCATAATTTTAAGACAAACAAACTAAAAATCAAAACACCCGAATTACCCGTATTTATTTCCAAATCACGTTTAATGACACTAAAAATATCTTAAACACCTCAAGCACCAAGGAAAGCCCAGAAATCACTTCCCGAAACCTCTAAAAAGCACATCCAGGAACCAACGGGGTGTCGTCAAATTAACTAACCATCTCTGCATCAAAGTTAATGTTAAGCATTCTCACAATTATATTTAACTGTCGCGTCTGATTTGACGATAGCATCGTGAATGCGGAAGCGAGCTACTTAACGACTTGTTTTATTGTAAATTGTCCAAGTGTGAGTCGGACAGGGGCACGGTGGTACCACAAAATTGACTTAAAAAAACTTTGCACTAGTTGCCCGCGATACCGTCAGCAAATTCGTTTTTGGAAAGTAATTTTCCGGAATAAAAAGTAGCCTATGTTAAAAGACAGGTTACACGCTCGATAAACATAACCCTCCTTCGCCAGTCGGGTGAAAAAATAGGCTTGCGCCGCATGGAGGCGCCAGCAGTTGTGCTCTTTTTAAAACAAAGTAAAAAATGTGGAACATATTGAAATTAAGTTTTTGTTAATAAAAAACATTTTTAGTACACAATTTTTGCTAACGTTTTGTTAATTATACTACATATACTACGGAACCCCAAAATAAGCCCTGTTTCTGTGGGATGTGCAGTCGGATGGTGCCGATGGTGACCGCTGGCGCGTGAAGGCCGCCAGATGATTTGCAGCGGATATAAAATGCTCTTACTTGACTTCAAAGATACCGCCTTATCTATTCATATTAAATATTTAACACATTTTAAACGGCCAAATGTACATGCGATATTAGAAATGCATATTAGTTTCAGCTATCTGTTGCGGTTTTGAAATACAGCCCGGTGACTGACAGACCGACTAGCGACTGACGGACAGTGTAGCAACATTAATAGGGCTTCGTTTATCACCTTTCGGATTCTGAATCCTAAAAACCAATATTTCTTACATCTTGAAATAATGCCTATGGAGAGCCAATCTTACCGAGTAAGAAGCTCTTAAAGAAAGGCACAATCATAGTTACTAGTGGAGACACAGTCGTAGGACTTTGAGTCTCATTGAGAGCTCATCTCCAAAGTGCCGGTGAGAACCGGCGCAAACTGGCGCGAACCGGTACAATCCAGTGCAATCCGGTAATGGCGTCTTATGCGTCTTGCAATATGGTAATGACTGCTGGTTCTGTAAGGAGCTGAGGTTACATGGCTAACGAAAGCTGGTAAGAATTACATAAACAGTCACTATCTCTGATGGATTGGATTGCTTGTCAAGTTTTTTGGCAAAGTGAAATAATAAATCCGGTTCTAGTATTATTCCGGTTTGTATTTGTATGGACATAACGGCTGCGGAACCCTATCCTGCTTAAGAGGCCATAGGCCAAATCAAGTCAATCAAATAGTTTATTTGCAAGAATACAGTTAATTAGATGGTAAATAAATAAATTTTGTTGGAACGGATGAACGCTCCGGGGTTTTCAGATGATGAAGAAATAATGAAGATGATGGTTTGAGATGATAAAAATTGTTTTAATCACGAAGATTACACGTTCAAAAATTTGAAATGATAATTTGCTCCTTTCGATTCGAGTTCCGATAACGAAGTCCCTTTTGACAGCTAGTGCTGTCACTCGCTCGCCGCCGCCTCCCGCCGTTCGCTAGTGTTGTGCCGGACCATTGTCGTACAGTGTATTCAGCCCTCTAGAGGACATACAAAGGTATCATCTGCCTGGATCACCTCTCTCTTGCAACTTTTACCTATCAAAATCACTGGTCTACTGCGGAATTCGACACGAATCAGGATGTATTCATATAAAATCCTGATCCCAAGACATGAAATTTTGCACGGGTATTCTTCATTTCATGCTATGTAATGCAACGATGTAATTTTTGGATAATCCCATGGGAATTTAGTACTTATAACACCGAAGTTTTAATTGAAGTGCCGCGCGTAAAAGCTATCTTTGTGCTGTGTTATGTTTGATCAATAACTAAAAGGAGTTTAAACCGTTAAATCGATGGAAGAAATCGATCGTGGTGGGATCGACAGCCGCTGATGATGATTTAGGCTTCAATTGAATGCTGAAGAATCTATCACCGGTTCGGGAAAACCCTGTTGAGCAGAATCCGGCAAGAAACTCAACAAGCTTCGGAGTTGATCGAAGGAGAGAGGCGAGGAGGCGACACATGTGTCCGGAAATTTATTTATGGTGGTGGTGGTTCTCGTGTTTATGGGTTAGTTGAGTTAGCATTAGTTATTCTTTTTTATGCACAGTGAGAGCGGGAAAATCACATGAAAGAACATTTTTTCATCGCAATCGTAGCTATTTTGCATGACTTGGATTTACTACTTCTGAGGATTAACGGCCGTAAAAAGGGGTTTACTAACGAGAGTCTATTAGAAGCCCGACGCCGAAGGCGGAGGGATTTTAATCAGTCGAGTTTGTAATCCCCTTACGTCCCGTGATACACACAATGATTTTCAACACATTGCAAGGAAAAAAATGCAAAAAAAAATTAAAACTAAAGTTATAACTCCTGTAAGAACAATTTAGGCCTTTGTCCTTTAGTACACAGGCATGGAACAACGCTATTGACGTGCAAGTTTAGTGTGATGAAAAATAGGTAATCCATTTATTTTTAACATGGACCTCCGCAAACGCGGGAATCTATACAGAATTTAAACCGGCGTTCATAGCTGGGTGATGTAGTATTATTATCTGCGCATAGGCAGGTTTGTTTTATAGAAATCTGGAACCTTCATGCACCAAGGCCGCCCGCTTGCCGCCACGACAAGACAAACTTCTTTTTATGTACGCACTCGTTTTTACCCGCGACTTCGCTCGCGTAAAACATTTGATCTGACAGTTGCATTGAAACTACAGGTTTTTAAAGTCAGTCGGCAACTTTTAATGAACTGAAACAAATTACTTTGCTCACCCGCGACCTTAAAATAGAAAGTTTTTGAAGGTCGCGGGTGAGCAAAGTAATTGTTTTATTCATTGTTCATTGTTTCAGTTACGCCTGATTCAATAAATTTTATCAACTTTTAATTTTTATTTTTTTTTAATTCTGAGAGGAGGCCTGTGCCCTGCAGTGGGACGTATGTAGGCTGGGATGATGATGATGAATCTTTTTTTACGTGGGCTTTACAGGTGACGCACCAGCAGTTAACCGTATGCCCGTTTGTCAGATTTAATATTAAAAAAAGTTCCGGATAATACAAAACTCCCACGAAGCGCAAGCAAAACAGTGGGTAAGGCACAATCCACACAGAAGAGACGTGAGACGGGGGCGCGTCGCAGTGGCGGCGCCACTTGTATCAGTTTTCATACCAAATGTATAGAAGCGTCGCGATCAAAACTCAATAACCCACACAGAAGAGACTTGGGATGGGGGCGCGTCGCAGTCCGCGTCGTTTGTCCGCAGGCCGCGTCTCCGCCCCGTCTCTTCTGTTTGCGTTGGATCGCGACGCTTATATACATTTAGTATGAAATGTGATTCAAGGGGCACCGCACCTTCGACGCGCCCCCGTCCCACGTCTCTTCTGTGTGGCTTGCGCCCAAAGCAGACAGCAGAGACGCGGCCTGCGAACTAACGATGCGGTCTGCGACGCGCCCCCGTCCCACGTCTCTTCTGTAGCTTTGCGTCTTATAATGCGTTTTTAGCTTATGGCCACAGTTTCGCTGTAGAAGCATAAAGAATAGGCTACTTAGTTTCTTATCCCGTGGGAATTCTTAGTTCAAATCAATGATAATTAAAACATGCCTAAAACTTCAAGCTAGCTGGAGTGGTTTAAGCTGTGCGTATTCTATCAGTCAATCACAATTCAGTTTTATAAATTCCGACCAACTTTTAATGTGGGTGCTTGCTTAGCAACGATTAATATTTTATTCGCAAAATTATTTAAGCGGCTTTTGGTTGAAAATGTACCGCGATAAATATGCCACAGAAAAACGTGCCAAGTCTCGATTGACATGATTTGTCCATAAAAGTAGTGAGATCTCAAACAGCCCAGTCTAGGAGGGGATCTAACAAAAAAGAAATACAGTTAGGGTGAAATGTTTTTATTTTTGTACAATAAAGGGTTCATATACGTAGGTAGGTACACACTGGTGCCGTTGAAAATATTGTGGCAGTCATCGATACTTTTACAAGCTTACTTGAAATCTCATTGTCATCTTTTATTGTTTATTAATACTACGTTTCTCTTGTCTATTATTTCTGCCACCTACATTAGTCTGTTGATATTCATTAATTTCTGAGTAATTGGTTGTCTGGAAGAGATCGCTTTTTAGCGATAAGACCGCCTATTGTCTACCTGAATTTTTATTTTTGTAATGTTACTGTACTGTTTTTGGTGATCAATAAGGAATATTTGTATTGTAGTTGTTTGTATTGTATCTCACGACAAGCCAAAAAAATTAAAGAGTATGAATCTGTAATTCTTTGAAAGGTTATTGAAAATAATATTACTTATCTGAGTGCCAAATAACATCAAAATTCTTCAAACCGTTTTAGCACGAAAGAGTAACAAACATCCATACAAACTTTCGTATTTATAATATTAGTATAGGTAAGATTAAGTTACTGTTTGAAAACATTTTTATGTCTCATTTAAGAGAAATGTATGTTTTTACGGGTACAAATTTCGTTATACCAAAATACATCGCGAAATGATTCGAAAAAGAAAGAATGAAAAACATTTATTTATAACAACAATAACACGCACACAGGCAAAAATAAGAATACAAACATAGACAAAGACATAGGTGCACATATTAAAGCTGTTACAAAAAGGGTCCCGGCTCAGTATATCACTAGTTAAAAATACCAGCACTGGTCTTCCGCCGGGCCACAGTACAGTAAAATCACAAAAAAAGGATGGTATGGCAGTTTGCCTTGCGTTCGACTTGGCGGTGTACTACCGAACCCCCAAATTCCAGGCTTAGCACGTCATAAATAACATAAAAACTGTCTTTACTGTGTGTGAATAATCATTCCAAATATTCGAATGAGCAACTATAAAAAATCCAACCGTTTTGAATTTTATAGTCGCTTAGTATGCATTATGTGTGTTAAGAGAAGTAACTATTTTATGGCACTATTTGAATTTTGTTGAATTTTTCCTTATGAGCAGTAGCAATATGCTTAAGTTTTATAGTTTTGCATAAAATATATAAGATTTACGTTTTATTAATAAAATTATCGATTTATTGCCTACAGCTAGCTGGCTTTCCAGTGATCTTAAAATGTATTTACACAAAACAAAAATACAAAAAGAACGAACTCTTTGACCCCGACGTGATTTGAACACGCAACCTTCTGATCTGGAGTCAGACGCGCTACCGTTGCGCCACGGAGTCGTTGAAAGTTGAGCGCAAATTGCGCTACCCATACAACAAGCGTTACTGACGTCATCTAGTGACGTGATATGGAATCATCGATTGGTGCGTGTTATTTTTAGTCGCAGCTGTATTTTCCTGGGCAAATATTCAACAATTTACTAATTATTGTTTAACTAGAAAAGCTTTTGTTTCTTTGTTTGTTTTAATTGAACCGGTATTTAAATAAATTATTACTATTTGTTGTTACTTAAATAGAAGACATGACGTCATGTCGATGGTTTTTAAACGCGTTCCGAAAGAAATAAGGTTTTGTTTCTCCAGTTTTACACAAATTTATTGTCATCATCATCATCATCATAATCATCACTATCACTACTATTTTATACTAAAGCGGCGGAACGGCGGAATAGATAGTTTATAACCTGGATAATTTGTTAATCAATACTAGATGGAAAAAAACCCGCCTGTATAATTCCCGTTTCTATGGGAATTCCGGAAAAATATATATCCTATGTCACTCGCGGAACTGGCCTTATACTACGAAGTGCAAAATTCGAACTTCGTATCGTGCCATTCCTCTCACGCTAATAGTATTTAATACAAGAGCGAGCAAGACGATGCGATACGAACTTCGATTTTCGAATTTCGGAGTAGCCCCCCAGAGACGAATCTAATGACCAGTGATCGGAACTCTGGGAGCTAAACTTTAACAAAACTTGCCAAGCGGCCATGAAACAGTGCTTACAGACATGAAAATATTAATAAACTACTGAAAATCTGAGATTTCGATATACAATACAGTTAAATTGAACACTAATCTGCCAATGTCGATAAGCGAATTCTTCGCGGACGAAGGATAAACATTTATCCACAATCATTATCGTAATGTTATTTCAATGGCCTGCCGATAGCAGGTCGAGTATCGGCACTCGAGATATTGGCAACTTTATCAGCAACAGAAACGATAATGATTTTAGATAATCCCTGACCGCTCACAAATTGGTGTCACTTAATATGAGATTTCGTGTTTCAATTTTTTATTGATTGAACGAGTATTTTTGAACATTTAGGTCTTACGCAGCTTAAGAAACAGAATATGTCTCTCCTGTGGACATAAAGATAAAGATAAAGATAAAGATAAAGATAAAGATAAAGATAATTTATTTGCATAAACATGAGTTAATATTACATTACAAAGTTGTTCTAGTTATAAAAGAGTCCGTCATGCTTTGCCTTTCGGCGTACAAATTCTATACACATATTATATTACTACACCAAATAAATAGGTACATACTAATACAATTGATTATTCAAGTCATTTAAAAAAATTCAATACTATTTCTATTCTACACTTACTAACTACACGTATTAGGTAGGTACATATTGATACAATTAAAAATCCATGTCATTCAAGAATTCATTGATATTATAATAACATTTCTTTTGTAATAATTTTACCAGCTCTCGCTTAAACTTATTCATATTAGTGTCCCTAACTGCTTTTGGTATCTTATTATAAATTTTAGGTGCCATACCAAACACACTTTTTCTGTACTACCTCTACCATGAGTTTACACTAGTTCACAGTGACCGTACTCTCTAGCGACGGCGTAAAAGATTTGTATGGAGAATTGTACTTCCGTAAGTGACCGCTAGAGGCGCTGTACAATTCTCCATACTAATAATTTACGCCGTCGCTAGCGAGTACAGTCACGTAAACTAGTGTAAACTCATGGTAGTGGTACTGAGGAGTGCAGTGTGCGCAAATTGGCTTCTAATTCTATTGTTATCGCGTGGTCTTAATGTTGTATTTCTATTAACATTTCGTTCAAATAGATCAGGATTACCCTTAACAAACATGACTATCTCATATATATAAATGCATGTAAATGTCAAAATATTATATTTTATAAAGTACGGTCTGCAGCTGTCCAATGGCTTCAGGCCGAACATTGCCCGAATGCACCTCTTCTGACTAATTAAAACTTGATCCCTATCCGTGCAATTCCCCCAGCAAATTACTCCATATCTTAAAACAGATCCGATCAATGCGTGGTATGCTGCTAAAACAGTTTCCACGTTAACTATTCTGCTTAGTCTGTGTAAAATTAGTGACTCCGCTCCGAGTCAGCAAATTTAAGATTTATTTTTTTAAATGGGCCGAATGTTGGCCAGTTGGAAACACGCCGATGTAGGCTTGAGGCTTGACTAAAGAAATTGGCTTTTTATTGAAAAGCACTTGAAAAATAAATCACAGCAAATTTGTAACAAATAGCACAGAATAAGTAATAGTACTAACGTACAGAAGGATCACTCTCGAACAAAAGTCAACTTTAGGTATAAAAACTTGTCTATTCTTACTGCTTGCATGCGAAATTGAAACTTATCGTGTGATCCGAGCGTTCATATTCCGTTGGGCACCGCTGATCCGAAACCAAGGGCACAGGGTTCCGACTCGCCGATGTTTGGTAGGTATAAAAATCAAGAAACATAACAGTGTGTATTAATTCAGTAAACCACCTTTAGTAAGTAAGTAAGTTATTTATAAGATCGTTTAGAAGTCATTGTTTGTTGCAAAAATCACAAAAAATAAGATTCTTAATTACGCGCGACGCGGCTAGCGTGCGAACTGAAGGCCAATTGACAACCTACTGCCATACTCCGCCCGGGCGGAGCGCCGGCCGAACATACCTAAACTGCGGAGTGAACCCCCCCTGCAAATAGCAAGGAAATGTATGTATGTACAGTCAAGGGCAAAAATATGTATACACTTTAGTACCTTGTCTATTTTCGTCATATTTGAACTGCCATATATGAACAGTCACAGTGGTTAAAGTGACAAGGTACTAAAGTGTATACATATTTTTGCCCTTGACTGTATACAGGGTTATTTGTAATTCACTAGCATCCTTTTAACCCTAAACTCCTACCACTTAAACAAACGTTTTTTGTTTTACGGCTTTTGTCATAACTTAATATTTTTGGTGTAATAAAGTTTTAAAAATTTGAGTTTTCCTCTTATTTTTACAATACTCTGTGTATTTGTATGGGAAAAAAGTGCTTCATTTTAAAAAGTCGTAAAACAAAAAACATTTGTTTGAGTGATAGGAATTCAGGGTTAAGAGGATGTCAGTGAATTAAAAATAACCCTGTATAAACTCTTTATTGCACATAAAAATAAAAAAAACAAGTACACAGAGAGGAGAACAAAGGCGAGCTTATCCCTAAAAAGGGATCTCTTCCAGCTAACCTAGTTAAGAGACTTATTATAGTGGATAAGCAGACAGTTGAAATTACGTGCGGTAAAGAAAAAAAAAAACAGAAATACTCAAAAGAGAAAGAAAGAGAAATTGGTCATTTACATTCTTTTGGTTTCATAAGTAACAGTTACCTACTATTTTTTTAAAAGCGGTTTTCAATAATAAAAACTCATCAAGATTATTTACCTTATTTCTAATGCTAAAAAGAAACGAAGTACAGTTATGAAAGCTGATTCAAGGGGCGCCGCGGCTGTGGCGCGCCCCCGCCTCACGTCTCTTCTGTGCGGCTTGTGCCTTACTTGACAAATAATTAGGACGGATTATTTATGAAAAATTTCCACTGGGTACCAAGCTGTGAGCGTCAAAGGGTATTTATGACAATATGCGTTTTATCCTTTAAAGTATTTGCCTAACCGTTAAGCTTATTAAACTTTCTGGCTCCATTTTTCACGCGCATCCCACTTCTGAAGTCGGATCGTTTGTCAGAATCTTCTCCCCAACAGGAATGCAACTGAAAGTTGAGAAAGAATCGTTACGTATGTTTGAAACGAGGGGAAAGGTGAATTACGCCTCAAGTGTTCAAGTTTTGCGATATCGGAAGCATATAATTGTACCTACGACTTATTTATAAATACTTCGGTGTTTACGAGAAATAGCTCATTTCCACTGTAGGGCACAGGCCCCCCTTTTAGAATGAGAGGCCTTGGGCCGTAGTTTCCACGCAGGCCCAGAGCGGGTTGGGAACTTCACACACACTTCACGTGGTGTTTAGGTTTCCTCACGATGTTTTCCTTAGACGTAAATCTCATGGTAAATTTCAAATGTAATTTCGTTCATAAATTAAGAAAAAGTCAGAGGTACCAGCCCGGGCTCGGACCCACGACCCTCTGTTTGAAAGGTCATAAGGTCAAAATACTAGGCTGCCACGGCTTCAATTCGTCTAAGTGAAAATAAATAAATCGTGTCATGAAATAAATAAAAGATTTACAACAAAATGGTCCCATCCCAACTCTGCATAATGCTGGCTTTACGGTCGACGCTGGTCTGAGGTCTCCCTTTGGGAACATTAATATTATACTGCTTAACATACAGAATATTCAGTGAAATAACCAAAAATCATGATGTCCAAAGCATGGGTTTACTGCCTATCATCAGGCAAGCCTCATGCTTCACTTCTTTAAACACCTAGAAAATAAATCGTCACAACTCATAATCCGCTTAACGTCACTTCACGCTTCCTGCGACCTCCGCCGACCTCTTCTAAAGGGAGTAGAACCGACGAGAGCCGAAGGGAACCGAGGGTTCCCGATCATCAATCCGACTGAGCCGTAAAACGTGGAATTTTATATTCCGCGTCCGATGCAAAGCTGACGTGTTGAGCGTTGTGGGGCCATTAGAACTGAGATTAAATATAAATATATCACGGGGCACTTGACAGCAAATTAATTAGCCCTAAAGTAAGCAAAGCTTGCGTTATGGGTACTAAGCAACATACTTAAACACACCTACTGAAATATCTATATATTAAACATCCAAGCCTCCAGAACAAAATTAGAATTTTTCATACATATTCAGTATCTGCCCCGACGGGATCGAATCTGGGACCTCAAACTTCGTAGTCAGGATCTCTAACCGCAGGGGCAACCCGGATTTCAAAATATGTTTTGTTAAAAAAATACATCTATTGTGTTTTTTTGTTCACAGTAATTTTCATTACATTCTAATGCAGCAAGGTAAATAGAACCTTGTAAAAATACAAAAAGGATTGTAATTATCTCCACAAGTGGAGTAACACAAAAGTTTGTGAAAACGCCCAATTCAACCCCCCCCGTTCTAAGGCCCCGCCGATGCGAGGGTGTCGCGGGCTTAAGGCACTACGGAGTGTCTTCCAGCGTGCGGTAACTGCTAAAAACCGGTGCGGAGAATGGCTCTGATTGTTATTGTTGCACTTATCGGGAATGGATCTAATGTTCGAAGATCTACGCATTTCTAGGGGTCCACATTTGCATGGTGCTCAATAGGCGGTCCTTTACACCTTGTCAATTTTTAGGGTTCCGTAGCCAAATGGCAAAAAACGGAACCCTTATGGATTCGTCATGTCTGTCAGTCTGTCTGTCTGTCCATCCGTATGTCACAGCCACTTTTTTTCGAAACTATAAGAACTATGCTGTTGAAACTTGGTAAGTAGTAGTAGTAGATGAACCGCATTAAGATTTTCACACAAAAATAGAACAAAAATCCTAAAAAACAATAAATTTTGGGGGTTCCCCATACTTAAAACTGAAACTCAAAAATTTTTTTTCATCAAACCCATACATACGTGTGGGGTATCTATGATAGGTCTTCAAAAATGATATTGAGGTGTCTAATATCATTTTTTTCTAAACTGAATAGTTTGCGCGAGAGACTCTTCCAAAGTGGTAAAATGTGTGTGTGTCCCCCCCCCCTGTAACTTTTAAAATAAGAGAATGACAAAACTAAAAAATATATATGATGTAAACTAAACTATAAACTTCCACCGAAAATTGGTTTAAACGAGTTTTTTTTAATACGTCATAAATCGTAAACCGCAATTTTTTATAGATAATGGTACGGAACCCTTCGTGCGCGAGTCCGACTCGCACTTGGCCGGTTTTTTATGTTTGCATAAATATTATGGTTGTAACATCTCGATTGTATTGTATTGTGCATGTATTGTGGTTTTATAATTGCCTAAATTACCTACGCAAGTTTTGGCGAAATTGCAGGTAGCTAGCCGCTTTGGAGTATTAGTTTTACTTATATTTAAATTTAGTTTTCGAATTGTCATCATCATCATTATTTCGGCCGAAAGACGTCCACTGCCGTACATAGGCTTCCCCCAAGGCTCGCCAAACAGATCGGTCCTGCGCCATCCGCATCCAACGCGTTCCCGCAACCTTAACCAGGTCGTCGCTCCATCTTGTATCTTGTTTTCGAATTGTATTTCATAGTATTGTTTGCATAATAAACTATTCTACTGGCCAAACATATAATTTGTGCTATAGTTTTGTAGTACCTATAGTTTTACCTTTTCTGAATAGCATATTCGATTAACTCAGTTGACATAAGAGCCTTGACTTCGTGAATGCATCGGGCAAAAATGCGCAAATACAATATGATCGTAGCTCTGAAACTACCACTTTTAACTTGTTATCTCTAGTACGATCCCACAATTATTATGCTGCTTGCATTTGTAATATTGGTCATAACAGCAGATATAAATTCGCTCATATAAATTGCGAGCAACAGTGGAAGGATAACAGTAACACTCATAAGCTTAAAAATTCTTACGAGAAACTGGTTTTATCGATATTGAGTTCACTTGTACAGTCAGTGCACCAGATAAGTTTAGGAATGATGCTTCTGTAACAGAAGTTTTTAGCTTCTTAATAAACAATGTCGTGACAATCTGCATTGTGTGACAAGTCAGTAACTTGGCGCTCAAGGCAGACCGTTGAGGATGAATAGAAATTAATTGAATAGAAATGAACCGTTTGTGGAACTATTTGTCCAGCAGTTTACGTCGTTTGATGATGATGTAAATTTTTAACGCTCACGTATAAGTAAGTACCTACCAGTTATTTCTCATGTCTGTAAGTCAATTGTAAAATAACTAAGGAAACATATATTAACATAGTTCTTAGACATAAACTAGCAATCTATAAAAATGAAAACTATATTATAATAAAATAAACTAAAAATACATTAATTCTAAAAATGGCCCTTGCGGCATGGTACCTAAGACGCTGGCAGCATTTCCTCGCTGGATTGTAACTTGTAAGACAGATGCGTTGCGCGAGGAAGCTGCAAGCTCTTCGGTCACCTGTGGTATATATGAATATGAGTCTCTTTGATAAGTCTTTGAAGAGAATCAGAGCGCCAGGGCTCCACGGACCAAGAGTCTAGAAGCCGAAAATAGTAAATATAGCTTTTGCCCGCGACTCCGTCCGCGTGGAATTAGTAATTTGGGCAGCTTATTTTTTATTATCCAATTTGCTTTTTCATCAATTATGGCTCTCCTTTGATCCTTCCGGAAGAAGTGAAACTTCATAATAAACCAACCCGCACCCAATCCGCCCCAACCCACTCCCAACCCACCCCCAACCCGCTCCTAACCCGCCCCCAACCCACTCCCAACCCGCCCCCAACTCACTCTCAACTCGCCCCCAACCCGCTCCCAACCCGCTCCTAACCCGCCCCAACCCACTCCCAACCCGCCCCCAACCCGCTACCAACCCGCCCCAAACCCGCTCCCTACTCGCCCCCCCACCCGCTCCCAACCCGCTCTCAAGCCGCCCCCAACCCGCTCTCATCCCGCCCCCCCAACCGCTCCCAACCCGCCCTATCTAACTGGGCTATCTAACACTGAAAGAATTTTCCAAATCGGAGCAGTAGTTCCCGAGATATAGACGTTTTATTTCCAAAACCCCCGATTTGGAAACATTCTTCCGCTCCGCTCCGCTCCTATTGGTGTTAGCGTGATGATATATAGCCTATAGCCTTCCTCGATAAATGTGCTATCTAACACTGAAAGAATTTTTCAAATCCAGTTCCTGAGATTATCGCGTTCAAACAAAAAACCTGTTCGATAAATTCTTATAATAGACGTATCTTTCTTATTTGTGAACCGATTCAAATGAAACAAACACTAAATGTTAATCCAAGAAAATACCAACATATCAGTGAAAACCGCATCCTTCTAAATTAAGCCGTTTCTGAGATTAGCGCGCACAAACGCACAGACAAACAGACAAACAGACAAACATACAAACAGACAATAATTCAAAAAATCATTGTTTTGGGTTCTATTGCGCTAATAAATAGCCCTAGTGACAATTTTTCTCAAATATCTTCAATGTACAGACACCGACTTGTTACAGATTTATTATATGTATAGATTGTAAAATATTTTTTTGGGAATAAATGTTAAACCAAAACCTAAATACATGCACAAAATGCTGTTTTCTAGATAACGGTACCAATGTTCTCGGGAAAGGAGAATGTACAAGAGTTCCGGATAAATTAACGAGAACTAAATTTTCAAATGGCAACTCGATTAAAGCGATTCTAGACACCATCTAAAAACATACTTGTAAAAACAGAACGACTTATAGCGCTTCCATAAATATTTAGAGTTCACAAAAAACAGTGTTTTACTTCGCCAGAGGCGTATTTTTTGCCGTCTAAACAACCATTGTTTATATTCCACATTTGAAACTGAACCTCGTTAGACTTGTTTGGAAATACGTCTTTAAAACCGCCAATCAGGACGTGTCATCGCGGCATTTACACCAATCAGCGGCTTTCGGGACACCAATCAGACGACGTTGAATCGACACCGAATGTTCCTAACTGGCTGCTTTCGTGACTCGATTGGACGTTTCATGAAACATGCATAATGCTACTTTCTGTGATTTCTACGCTTGAATTTGGCTTTTATGGTAATCATTAAAGTTATTAATTATTGGTTGGCTGCGAGTGGTTCATGACCCAAAGAGACAGAGATTGGAAGCGTTCGAAATGTGGTGTTGGAGGAGGATGGAAAAGATCAGCTGGACAGAAAAGAAAAGTAATGAGGATATTTTAATAGTACATTACTGCAGCGGCCGCGAAATAGGGGATTGCCGGCCGAGTAGTTATAGATGGCCGAGTGTTAACGAGACCATCTAGAAATACGAGGCCGGCAATCCCTGTTCGTGGCCAAGGCTTGTATAGAGTTTTTCTCAAACATGCATCATCATCATCACCACCATCATCACCGCCATCATCATCACCATCACCATCACCATCACCATCACCATCACCATCACCAACAACATCATCAACATCCATCAACATCCATCAACATCCATCAACATCCGTCAACATCCATGAACAAGAACATCCATCAACATCCATCCATCCATCCATCAACAACCATCAACATCCATCAACATCCATCAACATCCAACAACATCCATCAACATCCATCAACATACATCAACATCCATCAACCAACATCCATCAACATCCATCAACATCCATCAACATCCATCAACATCCATCAACATCCATCAACATCCATCCATCCATCCATCCATCAACATCCATCCATCCCTCCGTCCGTCCGTCCGTCCGTCCGTCCATCCGTCCGTCCATCCATCCATCCACGTCGACCACGTCGACCTATTAAACGTCATGGTGCTGTGTCACATAAAACAAACAAAAAATAAAACAAATTGAGACTTCCCTAAAAGAAGTTTCAGAATGGGGTCGACTTAATTTAGTCCGTTTTAACCCCACTAAGACACAGGTTTGCGCGTTTACCGCAAAAAAGTCTGCGTTTGTCGCGTCACCTCTTTTCGAAGGCACTCCCCTTGCTACCACAGCCAGTATCGGAATCCTTGGTATTGACATCTCGAGTGAAGTCCAGTTCCGCGACCACTTGGAGAGTAAGGCTAAATTAGCCTCGAAGAAGCTCGGCGTGCTCAACAGATCGAGACGGTATTTCACTCCAGCCCACCGCCTTCAGCTTTATAAGGCGCAGGTTCGCCCACATATGGAATACTGCTCTCATCTGTGGGCGGGGGCTCCCCGGTACCAGCTTCTCCCTCTGGATCGCATACAACGGAGAGCGACTCGAATAGTCGGCTGCCAACGAACTTCTGATGGGCTTGATTCCTTGGCGCTGCGTAGAGATGTAGCTTCACTGTGCATCTTCTATCGCATGTACAACGGAGAGTGCTCCGAGGAGTTATTCGGGTTGATCCCTGCCACATCCTTCCGCCACCGCCCTACGCGACAACACTTCCATCCTCACCATCTGGATGGTTGGTTGTCTTCTACTGTGCGTTTTTCCAGAAATTTCCTGCCTCGCACAGCAAAGCTCTGGAATGAGGTTCCTGCTGCGGTATTCCCGGACCGATATGACCTTCAAGCTTTCAAAAAAAGAGCGTACTCCTACCTAAAAGGCCGGCAACGCACTTGTGACTCTTTTGGTGTCGCAGGTGTCCATGGGCGACGGTAATCGTTTACCATCAGGCGATCCGTCTGCTCGTTTGCCCCCTATATCATAAAAAAAAAAAAAAAAAAAAAAAAAAAAAACAATAGACGATCACTTTGCTGGCCTTGGCCAGCAATGTTGTATGAAATTCCATTATTGACCTCTCGTCTAGCCGCACCTGCAACGTGACAGTTCGTGGCGATTATAAGGAACATAACGTCAATATTTCATAGCATGTTTGAGAAAATATGATTACCGAAAAAAGATCTTTGTTGAAAATAATTGAGAACAGGAGAGGGAAGATGTTAGGTCCTCTCTTACGGCACGATAATTATATTAAGACTATTAGAAGGGAAAAGGAAAAGGGAAAGACCAAAAAGGGCATAATACGGAGCAAATAAAAGAAAAAATAAATGTTTCATTATATAAAGACGTAAAGAAAAGAGTGGAATGTAGAATAAGCTGGAAATTGCTCCACCGACAAGAGCCTAGCTCTTAAATATGATGATGATGATAGTAGTCATTAATAAGCTGGAAATTGCTCCACCGACAAGAGCCTAGCTCTTAAATATGATGATGATGATAGTAGTCATTAATAAGCTGGAAATTGCTCCACCGACAAGAGCCTAGCTCTTAAATATGATGATGATGATAGTAGTCATTAATAAGCTGGAAATTGCTCCACCGACAAGAGCCTAGCTCTTAAATATGATGATGATGATAGTAGTCATTAATAAGCTGGAAATTGCTCCACCGACAAGAGCCTAGCTCTTAAATATGATGATGATGATAGTAGTCATTAATAAGCTGGAAATTGCTCCACCGACAAGAGCCTAGCTCTTAAATATGATGATGATGATAGTAGTCATTAATAAGCTGGAAATTGCTCCACCGACAAGAGCCTAGCTCTTAAATATGATGATGATGATAGTAGTCATTAATAAGCTGGAAATTGCTCCACCGACAAGAGCCTAGCTCTTAAATATGATGATGATGATAGTAGTCATTAATAAGCTGGAAATTGCTCCACCGACAAGAGCCTAGCTCTTAAATATGATGATGATGATAGTAGTCATTAATAAGCTGGAAATTGCTCCACCGACAAGAGCCTAGCTCTTAAATATGATGATGATGATAGTAGTCATTATTAAGCTAGGTTAATAAATAAAAGTGGATTGTAAGACGTTTTCATTGCCGTTGTAACAAGCGATATTCTAGGAGTGGGTGGCGTAGGTTAGGATAGGCTGAATATACATAATCGACGAGTTTATGCTTAAGGAATCTGTAGTAAGAACAGGTGAAAAGGAGATAGAGGGACCAAATTGGCAAAACACTGACTGGTTAACAGTGGGACACCTAATATAGGCTGCTTTAGGCTAAAAATCCGGCCAATAGTGATTCGGACTCACGAATCAATGGTTCCGTACAAATTTGTAGGTTTGTTAAACTAGACGCTATAAATGAACGCACCTATATAAATCCAGTGTTAGTTGAGCGTTTTTTAAGCAAAATGTAAGTAGTGTGGGGTCATTTTATATTGGTACTTTGGAAGCCCCCGTCATTATTAATTCAATTTAATTTATATTATTTGTTGTTGTAGCAGCAATAGAAATATAGATTAATGTTTATGTTTCAGTTGTCTACCTATACACTAAACATGTGATAGCTACAGCATTACTATAGACAGACAAACGGATAGACAAAGTAGCAACATTATTAGGTTTCTATTCCATTGATAACTATCACAGTTGTGACGTAAAATGCTTGAATACCGCAAATAACAGGCTCTTTAGGAAAGGAAAACCTTTAGGCTACTTAAACCAAAATCATACAAAGTATAGGAACTTAAACAGGGTCTATAAAGCTCTCACCCGAGTTGAAACAAAATAAGTGCCGTTTTATGGACATCTAAAACTACTTTCCCCCTTTGGCCAACCGTAACCGTAGCCTATCGCCCTAACGTAAAAGCTTTAACTGTCTGCGCCTGACAACATCTCTGGAATAGGGATAGGTATAAGATCGATTATTTTAGAAACCGATTCTTTAAAGTAAAATACGGTCTGTGTTCCCTGAACACTACAATCTGGCCGTTTCCAAGTCTAGAGTGAATGAGCATTTACTAGGCAAGCGTACTCTGTCGTAGACCACATCTTCGCTTTTCATCTGGCATGATTGTGGTTTACGCAAGCAAATTGTATTTAAAAATAAAAAACAAATGAATATTTTACTGAAAATTTTCCCTGTATTCTTTACCTTTTCAAAGTCAAAGTTCAAGCATCAATTGATGCTCTTATGAACGTCGAAGAATCTACCACCGGTTCGGAAGGTTGGTTTACTTATGTTTTGCAAATTATTTTTCCCATACTGATTCATTTAGCAAATGTTTAAATTCCCAACTGTTTATTTTTTCTGAAACTGTAAACTTTTCAGGATTGTATAAATAAAACAAACCTTAACCTAACCTACAGAATATAGTCCTGAAATATATCCTGAATAGTTTACAGTTTCAGAAAAAATAAACTTTTGGGAAAATAAACATTTGCCAAATGAATCAGTTTGGGAAAAATACCTAATAGACTCATATTCATATCCATATCCATCTATACATTCAGATTCATACTCATTAGGTAGGTACGTTATTAGATGGTATTTAGGTACACATGCATTCATAATATTAGTAAGAAAGTAATAGTTTACATAAAACGATCATACTACAGTAAATCTCCGTAGCTTCGTTATCCCGTCTTACCTCAGAAAAAAGCACTTTCAGAATGTTAGGATAAAGCCGGTGATACACTGTCGCGCGCGCTGCCGCTTCCTAATGCCTAATGTTTACGGACTAGGGCCATTGCACACTAACGGCGTGTGCGTTTTTTAGTTCTAAAAAAATAATTGAATCATGATTTCATCTGTCTCCTATATAAAAATTAATCCCTATTGTTTTCCCTTGGTGTAATTTCCTTCATCCTTTTGTTTTAGTTTTCTAGTACCTACTTTGTAGAAGATTCTTTTGGAAAATATATATCCGTACGAAAATCAGGACAATTACACTAGAAGCGGATGTAAATTCAGTGGTGGATGTCTTTCGGCTGAAATGATGATGATGATGATGATGATGATGATGATGATGATGATGATGATGATGAAACAAGAAAGTTGAATAAAAGCGTGTAAAAATACGTGGACAAACACTCCTTTAAACTTTAGACAAAGAGCTTAAAAATGTATAGTGGCATCAATACTAATAATATTATAAGTAAATGCAAAATTAGTAACTCTGTCAGTCAGTCAGTCAGTCTGTTATCTCTTCAAGATTAAACTGCCGAACCGATTTAGATGATTTTTTGTCACGAAAAATTGCGAAGTTTCCGCGGGATAGAGGTGTTCAACATGGCTTTATTACTTAGTCTATTATGTTATGTTTCATTGTAGATAATTTATATTTCTGTTTTATTTATTTCTCAATAGATGCCACTATCTCGTTTAAATAAAATTCCTGAATAGCGCTATTAAAATTCATATCATATAGCATGCAAAAAAAGCTAAACGGAGTCCCGGGCAATAGCTAGTCTATCACGTAAACACAAAAATGTTTCTACATACGGATATCAGTCACTGACTCTGAAATCCTCCCACCCATGTGCCCCAAAATGGCTTTATTTGAAAGGAAATAATGCGGAGATGATTTTAGACTAGTACTAAAACAGTGCATTAGGCACATTACGTCCATTCATGACTCGAGTAAGTGGACAAAATCGCAGACAAAAGCTAAGTATTAAACGAAATCTTAATTACTCCACGCTAAATCATCACTCACTTCACAGAAACATGAATAATGACAATTAAGTACTACCCACGCATGGGTGTTCAAAAGGCTAAGTTCATCGCACTATATTTACAAATTAATGAATGGAATCGCGCGCGTGCGGCCGGCCTAACCCAGCCACTATGAAAGAATAAAGTGTCCAAACCCATTTATTTGATAAATGTGTGCCCTTTCAGATTTTTGAAGTTTATACAAAGTAAATAATGAACTCAATTGCATTGAGATAACGTAGTTATTTGAGTGGCGTGGGAAAGGCTACGGTGAAGTATGATAATGTCTTTAGTATGAAGGGGGACGTCTCGTGCCAACTTTAGTTGGATGGTTATGAAATTTTAAGTTTTCAAGATTTTCTTCTTTCAAAACCATGAGAGGATTTGATGGTTATGCTTTGCTTTATACCTTCTGGTTACAGTTAAATAAATACTTTTTTGTACCTACTATATAGGCTTGCGTTTGACCATAATCACGCCAGATGGAAAGCGAAGATGAGGAGATGAGCAGGCTTGCCTAGTAAATGCTCATTCACCCTAGACTTGAATTTAGGGGAATAAGCAGAAAGAAGGTAGTTGAGCGAGGTGTTGCACGCACCCCCAAGCTGTACAAACCGTACAACAAATAAATACGGGGCACTGTAACCGGTACGCACGCGCTGCACAACTGCTCAGACTCTTCCTCTAGAACGGCTTCTATAGGCAACAGGCCGGAACACGACGAGTCGCTTGGCGGCCTGGATCAACCTATAGGGTGGTGACCAGCCGCGGCCGAAGCCTACCACTACCACCAGAGTTAAATGCAATATTGGTTGGCTGTGTTTCTTTGTTGTAATGACAATGCTAATACATTGACTAAGGAAAGAGCCAGCCCTATGGTGACTTATGAATCGGAGAGGCTTGGCCTCAGACCATAGAAAGGAAATCTTTCTATGGTCTGAGGGCTTGGCGTTAAATGAGCTTTTACACACCAAAAAAAGACTTGAATACTAGCTGATGCCCGCAGTTTTGCCGCCCCAGCTGATGCAGATTAAAAGTGTTTTCCCGTGGGAATGAGATCTTTTTCCGTGTTAAAAAATAGCCTATGTCCACGCCTGAATCCGAGTGAAAGTTCTCTCTGTGTTCAAACTGTTCATTTTTCGTTCATTTGGATAAGATGAATGATGCCGAATGAAAATATCCAACATTGCTGAATCGGTTCACTAATGAATTCATTCGGAATTTTGTTTCACGTTGCGTTCCAATGAAAGATGCAAAATAAAACAAGGAAATAAAAGAAAAATTACCCATCTGATATCATCTTAATTCATAATTTGAATATCTTATAACAAATATACTAACGGAATTCATTATAACTTCCTTTTGAAGGACTTTAAAGTTACGCTCTAGCATATCAAAAATCACTGTATAAATATTCATTTGTACTTTTATTATTACAAGAAAAAATAAAAAACACATAAAATTAACTAAAACGGGGCTTCCTCTTCCAAAGGTAGGGCAGCGCGGGGCATTGTACCTAAGACGCTAGCCGCGTTGCCCCGCTGCACTGCGAGGCTCAGTTTTTGGGCGAAGAAAAAACCTGCTCTTAGGTCGCCAGAGACGCCAATTAGTTTGTCCGACACTTCTTTAATAAACTTTTTTGTGTCGGACGACCAAGGCCCAAAGGTTTCGACCGCAAGTGCCGCAAAAAAGTAGTTTTCTCTAAGAAAAGCATATTTGCGGCATTTGACGGTTTGGGCATCGTCTGCAGCTGTCCCTGGCTTCCGCGCAGAGCGTTGGACGTGGGACGGGGCCAACGTATCCACGCATGTAACATCCCACGCCAACGGCTGCCCCAGACGCCACGGCACCAACGTACAACCGTCGGGCCTCTTCCCGTCCGCAGCAGAAAGACCAGTAGGCTATAGGGTCGCGGGGATGGACGCGGAGCCGAGAGCCCGACGGACGAGATCGTTGAGTGTCGCGTGTCTGTAGAAACGGCCGGCACTAAGTTGCCAATGAAGGCCGTGACGGCCGAGAGCATCAGCCGAGCCACCGCAGCGACAGCAAGGATGAGGTTCGCAGGTCTTGAGGCCCAGACGAAGGCACACCGCGACTCGTAACGATCCCGGGTCTAGAAGGGACCCTATATTCCGAGAAGGGAGAGCGTGAAGCCAGTGTCCCGACTCAGCTTCTGAAACTGCCAATAATCGGGCTCGCTCAAAGTGGTTACTGCTATTCTCAATCAAATTTTTATGGACAGCTTTTACATATTCATTTAATAAAGTCATTAAAAACGATATCATTACAGAGGTTCGCTGCAAAAACCTAGTTATCCGTTTCGAGGAAACCCATACATAAAATATGTCCGAGTTGGCCGATGTCCGATGTCCGACGTCCCACTTTTTTCTTCTAACTTAACAGAGCTTAATGAGGGCTTTCAAGACATCCAAGCTTTTAGATGTAAGTATCTTGCATGATTGTCAGTGAGTAATTTAGTCATTATTGGAGAGTAGTGATGTGGAGATTATTTGGCTTGCTTCCGTAGCTGAGAGTGCGTATTAATATCTGTTGTAAAAAAAAATAACTTGCGTACTAGGATGGAACCTTTTTGTTGCAAATGTCATGACATTTCCTACATCTGCCTAAGAAATCATTGGGGTTCAGTTTTCTCGACTGTACATACTCACACCGTCTGAAGCACAATTCACGCATACAAATATAATGGTTTACTAATGTTTCGCAAATTATTTTTCCCAAACTGATTCATTTGGCAAATGTTTAATTTCTCAAATGTTTATTTTTTCCGAAACTGTAAACTTTTCAGGATTGTTATAAAACAAACCTAACCTAACCTAACCTACGGGAAAAACAAAAAACTTTCAGAAAAAACAAACATTTGGGAAATTAAACATTTGCCAAATGAATCAGTTTGGGAAAAATAATTTGCCAAACGGAAGTACTTACACCAAATATAATATTCAAATTTGTCCTCATAAAACACTAATATTTAAGGTTATTTCAAAATGGGTGGAGGTATGTTTGGAAATAATTTCGATCCACAATGGCGACCCCTAGTTTCAATTAACGTATCTAATGATTAAAATCTAATGTAAAGAATCTGGTGTAAGAATCTTACTTATATACAAATTAGCATTCTTATTTAAAATAAACAAAGAACGAACATCGTTACATTAGAAGTTGCAACAGAAACCGAAGAAAAAAAGCAATAAAACAAATTGTAAGAAAATGCTTCCCTATAAACCTAGTCAGCTGTGGAAGATGATAGAAAAACATGACTAACCGCTCTTAATCCATGATCACCGCGAAAACCTTTAATAAGCTTCCAAAATGTCGAAGCATCTACCAGCGTCATATTATGCCTGGGAGCTTATCAAATGTAAAGACTACAGTAGAACTTACATACATAAAATATCTAATACCTTTAAATAATAATACATAAACATCCAACCTCCAGACATCTTCATATCTCTTCACGCCTTAATCTTAAGATGGCCCTAAGACGAGAATATTGACTCTCGTCCCATCACTACCACGTCGTATGATTACTTGTGTTTTTGTCGATCAGTATTTACTTACTTGATTCAAATGGACACGCACGGATGGCATACGGCTCTTCTGATAAGCGTAAAAACTGTAGGCACTTTTTACTAGTACCTATTAACACGAGTATTGTCCAATTTATTTGCGTTAAAAGGCCGAATGATGTCGTAGATGATAATGGCGCCAGTATGTCTCGATAAATACAAAACCAGTACAATTTTACTTTCAATTTGACACCATATTTTTTATAAAACGATGGTGGTCAACAGGCCGACGTTTGTGGGTCTTTCATGGTCGCATTTTTTATGAATTGGCTGTAGGTTTTAATGGTGTTTTCGGTTATTTATTTGAGAAGTTAAGTCCGCAAGACTCCGTTAGCTAGGACACCTTGAGAGGATGCCAGCAGACAGGGCGGTAAAGAGAGCGTACGCGGGACGGCCTGGTGGTCGGTGGTTAGCCGGCCTAAGTACCGCTGGAAAGATGAAGTGGAAAAGGATCTGCGCGCTCTGTACGCACAAAACTGGGGGGAGATCGTAGAGAACAGGGCGCGTTGGCGTCAACTCGTATTGCAGGCCAAGATCCACTTCGGCTCGCTGAGCCATCGAAGTAAGTAAGTAAATATTTGAAGTCCTCTGTACCGTACTTCTACCAGATAACTTGAAACTGTATCAAAATCTTCCGCCATTTCTACCTAAATCCATTCACCATTCTCCATTTCTTCTGTGGATGTATTAAGAAGCGACTAAGGACGTAAGTTATAAGGTATATTGTAAGAGATAGGCTAGCAGGTAGCAACCTTTTACTATTATACCACTTATACCTTTAAAACTAAAATTGCTAAAAGTGGCCTAACCCTTTTGATCACATCTTGGGCACGGTCGGGCAAACCTTGACTTCTAATACGTGGGCGACCCGCGTTCCTTATTTTAATAAGTAATGTTCGTGTCTCATGGTAGTCTCATGGTATGGCAGGACAATGTGGCAAGTAGTTTTGGCACATTTGGTCCAGGACGGCATAGACCTAGGAATGGGTAATTGTAACGACGACGCTAGTAGCGGATATCTATAGTGTTCATCACATGAATACCGTGCTTAATTAATTCCAATTATTTAAAATTGTTTGGCTTCTTTGCAACAAATAAGGCCGTAAGTTGTTGCAGCCGCAAAAAGTCCTCTTCCAAAACAGAGTTCACGTCACGCCGGCTCCTAATTGGTCCGTTTTTGTCGCCGCATTGCTCCTGACCTGACTACACGAGTTGCGCTCCCAGACGTCTGGGGGAACTGGTTGCTGAATAACTTGTTTTTGTTGATGTTTTGGATGTAGACTTCGACGCAAAACGAATGTAACATACTTGTAATGAATATGATTGAGTGATATTTGACTGTTTAAATGATATTGAGCAGTATTAGTATAAAATAAACTTATCCCAGCTTAGGCCTCCTCTCAGAATGAGAGGTTTTGGGCCGTAGTTCCTACGCGTGGCCGGTGCTGATTGGAAAGTTCACACACGCCATTGAATTTCTTCTCAGGTGTGTACGATGTTTTCCTTCTTCGTAAAACTCATGGTAAATTTCAAATGTAATTACCACGGCTTACATAACTTAAACTTAACAAACTAAATATAATAAATATTAGGGGACAATCATACACAAATCGAACTAGTCCCAAACTAAGCAAAGCTTGTATTATGGGTATTAGACGACGATAAACATACTTGTGTAGATAAATAAATACTTAAATACATAGAAAACATCCATAACTCAGGAACAAATATTCGTGATCATCACACAAATAAATGCCCTTACCAGGATTCGAACCCAGGACTTCTTGCTTCGTAGGCAGGGTCACTACCAACTAGGCTAAAGCGGTCGTTAACTAACCAAACTAAACTAGCTGAACTTATTAAAACGAATAAAAAAATAACGAACTACTTTTTGAAACGTTAAATAGTTTTATGTAAGTTATTGATTTTTTGCGTCTTACATTTTGGCAACACATAATTTGTTTGGTTGCCTACAAGACAGGCTACGCCTAGTGTAGGAGCCATTGTAATACATCCTGAATTTCGCTGCCAAGTACATCTCCAACCTGCTGTATGCTTACAATTAATTGTATTCTCCACTTTTACCTAACCATAATTGCAATGTTTATGTTGAAGCTTGTACTTTCTTAATAAATATTCTTAAATGTTCTTAATTCTTAAATATCGCAAAAACTGTGATAGACTACTAGTTTGGCCTATTCAAATTTTACAATTTCACGGGAATAACGAAAAATATTTCTTCACTAGAGTTAAATGACTTTAAGTAACAAATGACTTCTTCACGTCTATTTAAATAACATTGCACGTTTACTTTACTGTATTTACGATCGTTAAAGCGACGTTTATTACAAAATACAATCTCAACTAATAACATCCAACAATCAATTCCCAATTTATTTGGAACCAAATCTCCGCAGTACAGTCGTCGTGGATACGGTTGATTTAGGGACAATAAAAAAGCAATTTACTCGGGACAACTGTACGAAGCTTAAGCTGTATTTAAAAAGCATTTAATTTTGTCGGCAAAGCGAGGTCTTGGAGAAAAAGAGCGGGAAAGATTTACAATTTATTAGCGTGCGATTTTTTAGGGTTCCGTAGTCAACTAGGAACCCTTATAGTTTCGCCATGTCTGTCTGTCTGTCCGTCCGCGTCTAAGCTCAGAGACTGTTAGTACTAGAAAGCTGTAATTTGGCATGAATATATATATCAGTCACGCCGACAAAGTGGTTAAATAAAAAACCTATAAACATTTTTTTAGGGTACCTCCCATAGACGTAAAGGGGGGGTGATTTTTTTTTCTCGACTACTATAGTGTGGGGTATCGTTGGATAGGTCTTTTAAAACCATTGCGGGGTTGCTAACATTATTTTTCTATCAGTGAGCTGTTTGCGAAATATTCAACTTTGAAGTGAAAATTTTCATTAAAATCGACCGTCCCCCCCTCTAAAATCTAAACTGTTGGGTGGAAAAATTTGAAAAAATTCAGAATGGTAGTAAATGTATATTAAATTTACTAGGAAAATTATAGCGGCTGAGATTGCTTGGAAATTATTTGTAGTTTAAGAGTAAATAGTAGCCTAAGGTATAAAACATACCTAAACTTGGATGATTCCGTACACATACGAAATCCTTAGAAAAATATTAGGTACTTGATTTTTTGGTAACGGCTAAGGAACCCTACCTTGGACGTAACCGACACGCTCTTGGCCGGTTTTTTAACCCTTTTTGTTTTGAGATAGTTACTCGATTCATCAATGTGGCGCCTTCTTTTTAAGCCCACACAAAAAGAGGGGTATTATAAGTTTGACAGCTATGTGTGTGTCTCTGTCTGTCTGACTGGCATCATAGCTCTTAAACGGGTGAACCGATTCGAATGCGGTTTTTTTATTTCAGCCTCTCAGCCGCTTCAAAGTTATCAGCTCTTTTCTTGGCTGCGGAAGGGATCTTAGACGCAGAATGTGCATGTACTTTATTTTCAAAATATGTGTGACCAAATTGAGTCGGGGGTTTTTAAAAATTTTAATTTATAGTTATTATTATTAAGAGAGAGAGAGAGAGAGATGTTTATTTACACATATTCGATACACAGGAAATACAGTTGACAGGAAAAGATACAAAAAAAATCATCGAATAGTATAAATTGGGCCCCACTCAGCATAATGTTGCGGCAAACCACAACGCTGTTTTTCAGTGGGACCCATTTAAAAACTAAACACAAAAAAAAACAACACATTGTGATGACACGAACGCCAGCGCAAAGTGAAGTTCGCAACAAAACCTAGATAGGTACAAACCGGAAGTATGTATGGCAACACTTGATCAGTTAACCATGGTTAACGAGCGGAAAACTATCTACTCTATAAACTTTTACCCGCTCCTCGCTCATCTTCTCTCGGGGCACATCCTCACATCTCAGTTTAGGTAATTGGATGTTAATCAATACCTCACTTGAACTGATTACGACTCCTCGAGCGGGTTCAGTGAAACACGAAATTCCTCTTCCATTACTCCTAAAAGAAATGCTGCCGATATTCGGATTTGCAAGTGCGTATTGGTCACGCGGAATGTTGGTTCCGTACTAACTTGCGACATAGTATATTCAATACTAGCTATTTCCTGCAATTTCGTCTGCGAAGAATTTGTTACTCGCTGTCCCACCAAAATATAATTGTGAAAAATGTTAGCCAAGTTCAATACTAAAAATATGCTTGGTTGTGGACTTCACCGACAAAAGGATTGAGATCTAAAAGGGTGCCAAGTTCTGCAGTTACCTTTATTTATTTGTACGAACAAATAACATCCTAAACAAATATCTAATATATAAAAATCTCGTGTCACGGTGTTTGTTATCGAACTCCTCCGAACCCTCTATTATTCTTTGCAATCGTAGACGTGGGCAACAGCTAGTAACACTCTATTTCTTTGGTTTTTCTACTGCAAGAGTGTTTTATATTTATAAATATAAACTCTTAAATTTAACTATCGAATAATTTACACAAAGTAGATAACTTATGTTAAATTGAAGCTTAACATTTGGCTACTTTTCACATACAAATCATCATTTGGCTAATCAACTTATCTTTTACATTTGATTTGCTGGTAAAAACTTTTAGGCACTAACGAATTCTCCGGAATAAAAACTATCCTATGTCCTTTCCAGGATCTCCAACTATCTCAATATCAAATTTCATCTAAATTGTATCAGCGGTAAAGGTGAAGAGGTAACAGACAGATACAATTTCAGACTTATAAAAATTAAGATAATTTAGATTATGATTTTTTTCAGATTTTAAAAAGAAGAAAAAATGTACACTTCAAAACGTAATATTTTTCAAATGGATCCCAAAATAAAAACAATAATAGACATATAAGCAAGCCCACAATGTTGCGAATGATATAGCTAAAGATATCCTACGCTATGACTGTTTTCGAGATAGTCAATTAAAAGGAACCCACTTTTGGGCTCATGACTATTTAATTTATTTGAAGACTCAAAAGGATTCTGGAATGCCGCAGCGAATTGAAAGTATTGGAAAGAGAGTTAACATTTTAATTTGATACATAAGATATGTTCAGTTTAAGTAAATTTATCTTACTTAATAATAATTAATGAGAGTTTGTTAAGATGCTAGGGTGTTTGTAAGTCAATCACGCAATAATGGGTGGACGGATTGAGACAGCCATATTTCATAGGAATATTTCAAAAGATATAATATGAGTCGTGGCAGCCTAGTAGTTTGACCTATGGTATCTCTAGCAGAGAGTAGTGGGTTCGAGCGCGGCTTCGCACCTATGAATTTTTCGATAATTCCTATGTGCATTACGGTGTAGGAAAAACAAAGTGAAAGTGAGAGTGCGAAGAACTTCAATCATCATCATCATGTTCGCCTTTTATTAATCCAATCTTGAATGTAGGTCTCTTCCCTTTTCTGCGCTCTTGGCGATCCTGTGCCCTTGTTATCCAGTCCTGGCCTCCGTGTCGCCGAATGTCGTCCACCCAGCGCTGCGGTGGTCTGCCGCGGCCCCTAGTGTCCGCTCTGGGTCTCCACTCAAGGACCCTTGTCCAGCGACCCTCTTCCATTCTCGCAATGTGTCAACCCATGGCCAGTTTTTCTTTGCTATGACAGCCATGACGTCTTTCACTTTGGTCTTATTTCGGATCCATTTGAAGAACTTCAATAGTGCGTGTACAGTTCCCAATTTGCACTGGGCGCCATATAATAGGCTATTAAAAGAAGACTAACATTAGGAACTTTAACTTATAGCTTGATTTTTGTCAAAAGCGTATTTGCTCCCAGATCACGCAATCATAACAGTTCTATACAACTAATAACGAGATCATTAAGTGTTTTACCGCTAAAGGGACCAGTGCTTAAACCTTTATGACGGAAGCTTTTAATGGCATTCTTCCCTTGCATATGGGCTTTCAAAGCTCGTCGTACAAAAAGCGGGATTCGTCGCATGCTCGCGCTTGCGTCGTGGGACCGACCGCTAGATGGAAAGAACAGACATTTCACTTGGATATACACGCTTTGTTTTATAATTTACTAGTTGTTGCCTGTGACTTTGTTTGCGCAGCGATAAATGAAAATAGACCTCTTCCTCCTTGAAACTTACGAAAAGCTGGACTGTGATGGAAATTATTTAATTCGAATACGCTTAATTACTTTGAATCTATACCAAACCTAACTTCTTCTTCTCATAGTGCCCTCTCCTAACGGAGGTCGGCGATCATTAGAGCTATCTTTATTTTAGAGACTGCCGCCCGTAATAAGTAGTTACCGTGGCCGCTAACAAATAATCATCATCGTCATTTCAATCGAAAGACGTCCACTGCTGAACATAGGCCTCCCCAAGGCTCGCCGAACAGATCGGCCATCCGCATCCAACGCGTTCCCGCAACCTTAACCAGGTCTAAATACTAAAAATAAAATAAAAATTAAAAATTAAAGGGGGTCGTTATAGTGGTCGTTATACAAGGAAAGTGTTTTTTTCAGCGGTTTTTACTGCGGCGCTGGTTGTTAGGCGACAGCTGTCAGTTGCTAGGCAACGATTAACAGCCGTTGCCATGGCCGCGCGCATACGCGCCAGCGACCCTACGAGTATGCTGTTTGGATGTTTTTCGAAAACCTACATAAAAAGTCTTAGATTATTTATACATAGAGCTTAGGCGGCATGAAAACGTCCCGAAAAATATAAGCCAACCATTGGCTTATATGTCATTTGCCTCCCTTCTGTTCGAATGACGTAACGCGATCGTAATATGAAGCTGTCAAATGGATTTTTGGACGTTTTGAATCGCAATGTTTGCTACTGACACTATCTACTTAGTCTAGTGTATAAATAATCTAAGCTATAAGTTTGCTATTTTTTTAGTGCTTACATTTCGGCAATTTTCACCCGACTGTCGAACGAGGGTTATGTTTTTCGAGGGTTATGTATTTATGTATGTATTTATTTATCATTCTTTGGCACGCCCTGCAGCCTAAACGGCTCAATGGATTTTGAAGTGTCAGGTGTCATTAGATTCGTCTCACTCTCAGTTGTGAGAGTGACATAGGATATATATTTTCCCGCAATTCCCATGGGAACGGGAATTATACAAGCGGGATTTTTTTCATCTAGTATTGAAATTTAATTACTGAGCAGTTTTAAAAATGGAACCCTCCATGTAAGAGTCCTTCTCGCACTTGAGTTTCAACCGGGCACCTTCTGGGCCGGTTTACGTCGCAGTAACTTAAATGAACAGTCTGTTCCTTCTGCATCTGCGCAAGCGCCGGTCCCGTGACGCGAGGGGAAGGGTAATTATACACAAATATTTAAATCCGCTGCGACCGCGCGGCGAGATACGGATCGCGAGTAATTAGTACGCATGCCCACTGTTGGTTGCGGCACGACGGCTTAGTCAAATATTGCCTTGTAAGCGGGTAATTGATACGATACACCGTGTAGATGTCGTGATATCGATGTTATTGATCACTTCGCTATGTCCTACCGTTTTACGAAATGGTGGGATTTCATGATATGGCCAGCTAAAACTGTTAAATTGTTTAAACGACAACCTTTATCATGAATGTAATTTTTTAAGGGTTATTTATGTTAATTTTTTTTCTAATTTTTATCTTAAGTTCCCAAACCGCACTGGGCCCGCGTGGGAACTACGGCTCAAGCCCTCTCATTCTGAGACGAGGCCTGTGCCCTGCAGTGGGACGTATATAGGCTGGGATAATGATGATGATGATTATTTTTATCTTTCACTGGGTATTGCCCGCGACTTCGTCCGCGCAATCGACTCACGAATGCACTGAATGTGTCTAATGCATTGTTTCAGTAGTCTGAAACAATCTTCGCATTCATTATTATCATCATTCTAGCCCAGGCCTTCTTTCAGAATGAGATAGATTGGGCTGTACTCCCCACGCGGGCCCACTGCGGATCGGGAACTTTACACACTCCGTTGAAATCTCTTCTCCGTTCATTGCCTGTGCTGTTAGGTAACCACTGTGCACCGAGCATTTCGGCCGCGCAATGAACATAACACGCTTGCCGCCTAGCTGTTAGCACATAGCTCTGGCCATTCAAAGTTAGGAGTCCTTTTTTGCACAGGGTTTTCTGACGAAAATTTTAAAGCCACGCTACTGTACGTATCGAATTCTATTGACGTCTATCGTTTGACAGTGGAGCTGAACCCGTCACCGCAATGTCTTAGGTCAGGAAGCTAGTTCAGTCTCGCTGCTAACTCGTGCTCGCATAGCTACTCGATGCTAGATTAGGATCTGAAGCGCTCGACAAATGAGTTCTGCGTACGCGCACTAGAAGTAGACGTCGAGTATGCGTTAATTAGTAAGCGAATTGTTTACATTCCAAGAATGGGCTGCAGTGGTGGTATAAATGGATGGTGAAGCAGACATTTTAAGATTTGAAAAAAAGGCCAAGCTCTAGTCAGACTCGCGCATCCAGTGTTTCGTACAGTCAGGGGCTAAAAATTCTATTTGTCATCATCATTACAATTACGCACATTAATGATTCGACACTTAAATCTTAAGCGATAGGACAAACGATATTAGGAACAACAATTTCGGCAAATAAAAAATATGCGGAACAAAGCTTATGCCATGCGTTATTCGGAGAAAAAAGTAGTTATGCGGCATAAAAATAGGACTAACAATTTTATGCCATCCGATATCGTCCCATCAAACTGGTTTTTACTTATGACTGACTCCATGTTGAGCGGTTTCTATTATGTGTTGATATGCAGCAGTATATTTATTTCTATTATCATTCTGAGTTGGAGGTTTGTACTTATGTTGAAACGTTGTGAAGATATACGAGTAGGTACAATGGAAACAAAAATAATACGTTTGTTGTATGGAGACTAATTGTAACTTAAAGGGATATCTCTTAATATTGAATGAATAAAAGAATAACTAAAGTTCGCGTCATCTTTCCTAATACGAAATGCCAAGGAATGGAATTCGCTCCTGTCGTCTATATTTCCAGATAAATACAACCTAGGGCTCTTCAAGGCTAGAGTGAATAGGCTGTTACTGAAGTAGATACACCTTTGGCCGCATCTGCACTTTTCATCAGGTGAGATAGTGGTCACTCACGAGTCAGTTTTATGTAAAAAAAAAACCGGCCAAGAGCGTGTCGGACACGCCCAAGATAGGGTTCCGTAGCAGGTACGAAAAAATCTTTGCATACTTTATTTAATGTGGTTGTTTTGGTCCCAACGTCGGCGGTACAGCGCCATCTATCGGCGAATTTGGTAACTAATCTAACTAGTATGTACTATGTATGTTGATTGTTTTTCAGATGTAATATATTTTTTTTTATTTGAAAGAAGATACTGTTAGCGTGATCTTATAGGTACTTAAAGAAAAAAAATGCTTGCAATGGCGGTTAAATTACAATCTTAGTTTAGAAATATTTTTTTACAAAAACTTAAAAACTGCTCAACTGATCAAGTTGAAAATAATTTTCCTAACAAGTTTTTATTAAGTTTAACTTACGTGATTTTTTTCATATTTTTTAGACGTGCGGTTCAAAAGTTAGAGGGGGGGACACATTATTTTGAACTTTCGGAGGGAATATCGCCGAAAATATTATTTTTATTAAAAAATGGTTTTAGAAAACCCCTATTTAATTTCAAATACCTATCCAATGATACCCCACACTATAGGGTTAGTCGAGATAAAAAAAATCACCCCCACTTTACGTCTATGGGAGGTACCCTAAAAAAATTTTTTTTAGTTCTTTTTATTTGACCACTTTGTCGGCGTGACTGATATATATATTCATGCCAAATTACAGCTTTCTAGTACTAACAGTCTCTGAGCTTAGCCGCGGACAGACAGACAGACGGACAGACATGGCGAAACTATAAGGGTTCCTAGTTGACTACGGAACCCTAAAAAGAAATAAGGTTTATTTCCCTAAATCCTGACACACGTCACCAACATGTACTAAAATTCATTTTAAATTAAATAAAAGAAGTATTAAAATACCAGGGTCTCGGTTCAGCTTACAATTTTGTTGCTGTCAGTTTTGAAACCCTTCCTGGGTCCACACAACTTGATAAAAGAAGTGCAAAAGCATCTCTGGTCGACACCACTGGAGACCAAAGGGCTGGCAGCTATATCTCTCAACGAATCTCTGCCAGCCTTTTGGGTACGACGCCACGGGGGCCTTTTTTAGACTTAATTAGTAGTTTAAAAGTTAGATATTTAGTTTATGTATAGTTATTTTTATTCATTGTTATTTGTATTCTTAGTTTCATTCAGTAAATAAGAAATAACAAACAACAACTTCAATCAATCCCAACCAAGACGCCGCGTTTCATTTCGAAAACTTATTTCTTTTCCTAGATAAAGCCATGAAGCTTAAAATTGAGCTGCTTACTACATAAATGAAGGCCATAATTCTTGCTTATTACACGAATGCGTGAAAAGGGTACTGCGTAGATTTCATTAAGATATGCGCGCGCGCCGCGCAATGTGCCGAAGCCAGCGCCATAATTACAGGATAATCCATCGAGGTTAATCCATCCATTATAAGAATGCAATTTTAAATCCCATTAATAAGTACGTTGGTTCGCTGGTTTAAAATGTTCGAATAAGTTGGAATCGGATTCAAAATTAAAAGATCATTTTGCATTAGACCGCATCAAGCCGAAACTGTTTTTGATATTGATAATTTTTTGGGAACATCTCGAGAAATTTCGTCATAGAAATCAAGGATCGGGTTGGTGTATACAGAAACGAACAGAAAGAAAAAAAACATTTATTCGTGACAAAAAAATTACGAAAAGAAAAAACGGAAACTGAAAACAAACAGAAACAGGGTAGGGTAGGGTAGAGTTCTCTAGGGTAGGGTAGGGTAGTGCTCTCTAGGGTAGGGTAGGGTAGGGTTCTCTAGGGTAGGGTAGGGTAGGGTGGGTTTTAGGGTTGCTGTCAGGGTGTCCAAAAATCCAACGATAATCTGATACCGGGTGAGAGGCTAAGGTATAAAGGTCCGGAAAACATATGAAAAAAAAATCCATGCCGCAATACTCACAATACAATACAAAATGACTTTTTATTGTACACCACAAAAAATATATAGGTAATGTACCGAATAAGCGGCCTTATCGCTTCAAAACGATCTCATCTAGGCAACCTTTTCTCATAAGAAAGACTGCAAGGAATGGGTTCCAGCAGGTGGCGGTGGTGGTGTGTTTTGGAACAACGTGTATGATGAAGCATGACCGACGGAATGACCAGGAACTGGGTTTGAATCCCAGCCCCAGCTTTAATCTGTTCTAATTTCGTTATAATTAAAGAAAGAAAACTAAAAACCTATCACCATCAACCCAGCCTTTAATATACGCCCCACTGCAGGGCACAGGCCTCCTCTCAGAATGAGAGGGCTTGTGTCCGTAGTGCCCACGCGGTTCCGGTGCGGATTGGGAACTTCACACACGCCATTGAATTTCTTCGCAGGTGTATGCAGCTTCACGATGCTTTCCTTCACCGTAAAGCTCATGATAAATTTCAAATGTGATTTCGCACATCTATACCGAAAAACTCAGAGGTGCGAGCCGGGATTTGAATTCACGACCTTCTGCTTGAGAGGCCATTGGTCAAACCGCTAGGCCACCATGGCTTTAAAAATCTATATTTACATCTATATTGCCACAAACATTTTCACTAACCCTAGGGCGAATTTGTTTTGCCTATCCGTCTATCTGCTATTTCATTGGTATTTTTGATCCTTTCGTTTGATTACTTTGCGGATCAATCAACCAAGATTAGGTCTACCATGTAGCTCTAACTAAAGACGAGAGTTGCCTTTAACACTGCATGAAGGGAATCCACGATGTACTTAATTAGCAAAAGAAATGCGCGCTATACCATCTTCCCAACTTTAACTTTAATTACTTAGCGGATCAATCAACCAAAATTAGATATACTCTGTGTAGCCACTAAAAACCAGAGTTGCCTTTAGCACTGCACTACAATTTAACGGAATGCTCGTTGTAATTGGCAAAATAAATGGGCGGGGCGCTATAGCTTTATCATCTTCCTATCTTAAAGTAATAGTTGTAATAAGTTTAAGATGAAACCTATTTAGGGCAACGTCAACTTTAATATAGTAAAGTATATTTTCCCAAAAAGTACCTACACTTTTTCAATACGGACACTTTTCTCAAAATGTACACGTTAATGACACAGCTTTTATAATTTATTGAATCAGGCCTTACTTTACGGAGGTCCATGTTATGAACTGAAACAATTTGCTCACCCGCGAGCTTTAAAATGTGATTAAAAAGATAAAGTGAAAGTGAAGTGAAAGTTAAAAAGTGTGAGCAAAGTAATTGTTTCTTATATCTCATACTAAATACAAACTGAAACATGGATGCACAGAAAAAAACCCAGAAAAAAGACCAGCGCTGGGAATCGAATCCAGGTCCTCGCATTCCGTGCCGCGTACTAAACCCCTACAACACTACTACTGGTCAGGAGTTTAAAAAATAAAAATAGCTAGATAGAGTGTCAGTAGCAAACACTGGCATACAAAACGTCCAAAAACCCATTTGACAGCTTCATATTAATATCACGTTACGTCATTGAGACTGAAGGGGGACAACTGACCAACTGACATATAAGCCAACTGTTGGCTTATATTTTTCGGGACGTTTTCATGCCGCCTAAGCTCTATCTAGTAAAAATAGGTACAAAAAGATACTTCATACCAAACTTGGTAATTGTTTCAGTTCATTTACCTACAGATTTTATATTTTGTTCAAATACAGCTTTTTGGAAATAGTGTAGGTACCTGCTGGGAAACTACTTATTCAAGAAAATGCTTCATCTGAGAAAGTGTAGGTACTTTAGGGCTAACTTTTGCCCTGGGATGTAGCACTTCTTAATAAAAGAAATGTACAAAGGCGAACTTATCCCTACTAGTTTGTGCACTTTTCCCCATCCCGCGCCGTTTTTCTCCGGTCCGGTCTTGTAGTGAACAATCGCCCTTAGTATCTTTTAAAAATAAAAAAATTTAAAACCCCCAACGCAATTATGTCACTGTCAATGCCCGTTATGCGTCTAAGATCTCTTCCGCAGCCAACAATAGAGCTGATAACTTTGAAACGGCTGCACCGATTTTGATGAAACATATCTAAGAACCATCGCCAAGAAACCTGCTTTCTATTAAAAAAAACCGCATCCAAATCGGTGCACCCGCTTAAGAGCTATGATGCCACAGACAGACACACACACACACATAGCGGTCAAACTTATAACACCCCTCTTTTTGTGTCGGGGGTTAAAAACACTAGCAATTAACTTTTACTGGTTTTTATTGTATGACTCCCGAAACATGACATGACTGTACAAATTCTTATTTTTCAAAGCTGACATTCGATTGCTATTCGAATTTTGCTTTTCAAATAATACCATAGAGCACCTGCCTGCGTGCCAGCAATCGATTGCCCGCTTACAGTACCCATTGGAAAGTGCACTTTTTGAGATAGTTCACACTTCGACAAACTTGCTTGTACGGACCCCACTAAAACGCACCGTACCCCAAACCTTTCACCTAGACCGGGAACTAAAAAGGTTTTGATTTAGCTGAACGGTTTATGTTCCGGTGCAATGGTTTAAGGTTACGGCGGTTTTATGGGGCCCGCAGACGGCGCCGAGCGGCCCTGAGTTACTGATTCACATGGGGCGTTTATGTGAGCGGTTGAAGTGTTGATTTGGGGAAGGGGGCCTTAAAGCTGTACTTTAAAGAGTGTTGAAGTGTAGTATACTAGTTGTTGCTGTTGCCCGCTACTCCGTCTGCGAAGAATTCTTTTATCGCTATCCCGCGGGTATTATGAAACTGCAACTGTGAAAATAGCTATTTATGCAACTGTATCGTAATAGGGGTCCTTAAAACACGAATGTGGTTTCATGACACGAGGCGTAGCCGAGTTTCATAAAGGGTCACATGAGTGTTTTAAGGCCAAATTACGTACAGTTGCATACAATATTTTATCTTCTCTCACACATTTTTCCAAAAACGAAGTAGCCTTTTTGCATTTTTCATGCCATAAAAGTCATTAAACAAGTTAGCTATGAAGTATCTTTTTTTGTACTTATTTTTTCAACTTCATTTTTTTATTACTTTTACGGTCATCCCGTGAAATCATACATTTCGTACTAAATACAAACTGAAATATAGATGCACAGAAAAAACCCCAGAAAAAAGACCAATGCTGGGAATCGAACCCAGGTCCTCAGCATTCCGTGCCGTGTGCCATACCCCTACACCACCACTGGTCTAGAGATTAGACACGAATCTTTCCTATACATCATACATTTCAATCTGCTAAATCATCACCTTATGCAGTGACAAGCGCACATCTATGTTACACCCTCATCGAGAGATTTTAACACTCCTTCGGAACTAACCGCTCACCTGGACAAGAGATGGCGCTACTGTGCAACTTTAAACAAGTTAGCTATGAAGTATCTTTTTTTGTACTTATTTTTTCAACTTCATTTTTTTATTACTTTTACGGTCATCCCGTGAAATCATACATTTCGTACTAAATACAAACTGAAATATAGATGCACAGAAAAAACCCCAGAAAAAAGACCAATGCTGGGAATCGAACCCAGGTCCTCAGCATTCCGTGCCGTGTGCCATACCCCTACACCACCACTGGTCTAGAGATTAGACACGAATCTTTCCTATACATCATACATTTCAATCTGCTAAATCATCACCTTATGCAGTGACAAGCGCACATCTATGTTACACCCTCATCGAGAGATTTTAACACTCCTTCGGAACTAACCGCTCACCTGGACAAGAGATGGCGCTACTGTGCAACTTTAAACAAGTTAGCTATGAAGTATCTTTTTTTGTACTTATTTTTTCAACTTCATTTTTTTATTACTTTTACGGTCATCCCGTGAAATCATACATTTCGTACTAAATACAAACTGAAATATAGATGCACAGAAAAAACCCCAGAAAAAAGACCAATGCTGGGAATCGAACCCAGGTCCTCAGCATTCCGTGCCGTGTGCCATACCCCTACACCACCACTGGTCTAGAGATTAGACACGAATCTTTCCTATACATCATACATTTCAATCTGCTAAATCATCACCTTATGCAGTGACAAGCGCACATCTATGTTACACCCTCATCGAGAGATTTTAACACTCCTTCGGAACTAACCGCTCACCTGGACAAGAGATGGCGCTACTGTGCAACTTTAAACAAGTTAGCTATGAAGTATCTTTTTTTGTACTTATTTTTTCAACTTCATTTTTTTATTACTTTTACGGTCATCCCGTGAAATCATACATTTCGTACTAAATACAAACTGAAATATAGATGCACAGAAAAAACCCCAGAAAAAAGACCAATGCTGGGAATCGAACCCAGGTCCTCAGCATTCCGTGCCGTGTGCCATACCCCTACACCACCACTGGTCTAGAGATTAGACACGAATCTTTCCTATACATCATACATTTCAATCTGCTAAATCATCACCTTATGCAGTGACAAGCGCACATCTATGTTACACCCTCATCGAGAGATTTTAACACTCCTTCGGAACTAACCGCTCACCTGGACAAGAGATGGCGCTACTGTGCAACTTTAAACAAGTTAGCTATGAAGTATCTTTTTTTGTACTTATTTTTTCAACTTCATTTTTTTATTACTTTTACGGTCATCCCGTGAAATCATACATTTCGTACTAAATACAAACTGAAATATAGATGCACAGAAAAAACCCCAGAAAAAAGACCAATGCTGGGAATCGAACCCAGGTCCTCAGCATTCCGTGCCGTGTGCCATACCCCTACACCACCACTGGTCTAGAGATTAGACACGAATCTTTCCTATACATCATACATTTCAATCTGCTAAATCATCACCTTATGCAGTGACAAGCGCACATCTATGTTACACCCTCATCGAGAGATTTTAACACTCCTTCGGAACTAACCGCTCACCTGGACAAGAGATGGCGCTACTGTGCAACTTTAAACAAGTTAGCTATGAAGTATCTTTTTTTGTACTTATTTTTTCAACTTCATTTTTTTATTACTTTTACGGTCATCCCGTGAAATCATACATTTCGTACTAAATACAAACTGAAATAGAGTTCTTTGTTTGCCTTTGAAACCGAACAACAAAAGAATTTTGTAATTCCCATGAATCCGCAGGCGCCAATTCTATATGGATTACCTAAAATTCATAAAGATGATGTGCCTGTTCGTCCAGTTGTCTCATACGTGAGTGCTCCAGCATATAAATTGGCGAAGAAATTAAATAGTATTATTCGTGTGAAGGCTTCCTTTAAACCTTCTTATAGTTTAAAAAATGGTTTAGATTTGGTTAGTAAAATTAAGGACATCAGCATACCGCCGAATGCAACGTTGCTTTCTTTGGATGTAGACAGTTTATTTACTAACGTACCATATAGTGAGACACTAGAAATTCTAAAAGACCACTTAGAAAGGAAGCGGTTGCATCCGGGTGAAGTTTGTGAATTAATAGATTTGGTAACTTTATGCATGAAACAAAATTATTTCCGGTTCAATGGTCTTTATTACTTACAGAGTGATGGTTTAGCTATGGGTTCACCTCTGAGTCCTTTAATGGCAGATATATTTATGGATCATTTTGAGAATCAGTATATTGTGGGTAATAGTAATATTGTGTACTATTTTAGGTTTGTTGATGATTTGATCCTATGCTGGAGAGGGAGTATGAGACAGCTTGACGTGTTTATTAATGGTTTGAATAACAAGCACGTAAAGATAAGGTTCAAAAAAGAATTGGAGGAAAATTGTTCGTTGAACTTTTTGGATTTAACGATTTCAAAATTAAATGGTAAACATCAATTTAAAATATACCGTAAGCCCACGTACACAGATGCTGTTATACCAGCATCTTCTAATCATCCGTGGCAGCATAAACTGGCTGCTTTCCATTGTTATGTTAATAGATTGTTGACTGTGCCTCTTTCTAAGGAACATTATGATTTAGAGTTGAGTACTATTTATCAGATAGCGATCTCAAATGGTTATACAAAATCAATGGTAGATAGTTTAGTTCAAAAGAAGCAGGCACGGTTAGTAAATAGCATGCTTTACGCTGCGTTACCTTCTCAGTCTACTAACAAATATAGATCTAGCATCTCTTACGTCGGGGGTTTGTCTGATAAGATTTATGGCATTTTAAAATCAAACAATATTAATGTTGCCTTTAAGACTAACAACTCTTTGTACTCTAGGCTATGTAACCACAAAGAACAGGTAGATAAGGGAACTAGATCGGGGGTATACAAGCTTACTTGTAATGACTGCAATGGGATATACGTAGGACAGACAGGCCGAAGTTTTAATACTAGATTTAAAGAGCATGTTTCGGCATATAGGAATGAGCATCCAGATAGATCGAATTTTGCAAAACATTTGTTGGAATCAAATCATTCATTGTTAGATTCAGATTCTTATGAAGTGTTACATTATTGCGGCAAGGGGTTGCGTCTGGATGCTCTGGAATGCATGGAAATAATTAGGTACAACACTATGGGGTCTATTATTAATGAACAGGTAAATTTAGTATCTTCTCCTTTACTGCGGCTTGGGTCGAATTTGAACAGTTAGTATTAATTAAATATGCCTTATAAATAAATAAACAAAAAAAAAAAAAAAAAAAAAAATTCAAGGTAGTTTTAAATATGTCAATAAAAGTTAATTTTTGTGGGGTAGTTTGAGAATAAGAAAAATAAAGTGGGTACTTGAGAAGTTACAGTGACAAGTTAAAACATTTGTTTTGGTTTGTTAGTTTAACGTTTGGTAGCATAGCATACGGTTGTGGTAACTCTGAAGATGAGCTCTGGTTGAGTTCGAAACGCGTCAGTGTAGCTTGGTGGTGGTGATGGTTGGGTTTATGTGATTTGTGTGTGTTCGTACAGTGTGGAGGTGGAGGAACTGCATGAACGCACATTTCTTGCATAAACGTAACTATTGTAAGGTCGCGGGTGAGCAAAGTAATTGTTTTAGTTCATTAATATGGACCTCCGCAAAGTAACGCCTGATTCAATAAATAAACTTATTTATTTGTTACTATACCAGTGAGGTACACCTTTGGCCTCATCTGCACTTTTCGTCGGGAAAGATAGTGCTCACTCACGGGTGAAGTTCTATGTAAAAAAATGCGACATTTCCTTTGATCAATTATAACTGAAGATACACATTGCCGAACAAAATCCCCTTCAAAGAATGTCAGAACTTTTTTATTTGTTCGCATAACAATTAAAATCATCACCTACACAGAAATTTGAACCTAGTCTTTACTTCATTACAGTCGAATTTCGGTTGACACTTGACAGCTAAACTTGACAATTTCACGCAACGTACTGAGAAAAAAGAAGGCCACTTTTATCAAAGTGGCGCTCATTTGGCTCGGACATTTTCGGGCGCGCGACTGTGGATCTACAGTTATAATTGATCAAAGCACATTTCGACCCAATTTTCTGCAAACTGATGATTTTTTGCAAACCCAAAATAGGTGGCAACACTGACATCACACTGTCACCGTTTGACAAGAGCTCATTATTAAAGACAGTTTACTTGTACCCCGGCGTTAATACGTTGTCTGTGCCGTCACGCCTCGCAAGGCCCGCATGTAAAACAGCGAGCAAGGTGTCGCCTCCTACACCCAGGAATGCTGAGAGCTCGGGTCTAGCACACCGGGATATGTCGCTGACTTAAAGCAAAGGGAATAAATACGCTGACGTGTCCGTCGGCAGTTGTGGGTAACAAATGATATGAGTTAATTTTTTTTTATATATGTATTTAGTTGGTATGTTTTTCTACTTTTCTTAGTTTCGCTTGAATTTCAAAATGTATTGGCTATGTTACTGTAATGTATTAAGTCTAACGCACGGACGCTTGCTGTTGCATTCCCTATTTCTTTCTGTCAAACGGTATAAGGTGGTGACAGAAAGAGATGGTAAAAGCGATAGCAAGCGGCCGCGGGTTAGACAATACGGCCTCAGGTTCCATCCAAATTATGTCTGAAAAAAGACTTTTCTTTTCAGACATCAATTATGATGATGATGATGATGATGATGATGATGATGATGATGATGATGATGATGATGATGATGATGATGATGATGATGATGATGATGATGATGATGATGATGATGATGATGATGATGATGATGATGATGATGATGATGATGATGATGATGATGATGATGATGATGATGATGATGATGATGATGATGATGATGATGTCTGAAAAGAAAGATCTTCGCTGATTGACTCATGCACTTACTGACTGATTCATCGATGCCTTGTCTAAACTCTTGGCCTTCGAAGGTCGGAATTATGCTTAGAGGTTGCCTTTACAATATCGGCAAGGAGTAAGAACGGATTTTTGAAATTCCCATAAGTATTTACAATTAGGTAATCATAACATAGGTGAGGCACGGAGAAAAGCTAAGACTTCTAAAATAAAAGAACAACTATTATCTTTTCAAACGAGGAAGGGGTAATGGTTAAAATAACCATGAATCCGACTCTTTTTACACACCTGCGCTGGTTTACTTACAGAAGCGATTGGGCGAATTTTTGCAGAAAAAGTACGTGTCGCGCAGACGTTGCTGTTTTACACGTGAGGCCACGGAGTTTAATAGTAATTGGTTAAGTTCATGCTAGTACGCTAGGCCCCCTGCGACTATAAACGCGTGCCTACGCATCTGCGCATGGGCTGCATAGTAAATGACGAACTGGACGTTATCAAAGATTATAATGATAGACTGTTCATTTGATTTGCACTGTAGAATCTAAGGTGGTAAGGTTGGATTTCCTTTGGCCGTTTATAAGCGCAATTTAATAGTTTTGCGGCTATTAAATTATTGAAAGCGTATTAATATCCTGACAGGCATATTTTTATTAAACAGGTTGATTCTGGAGCCCTGGTTATTTCAGCTGACATGTGCGATAGTTCTTAATCACTATTACTAACACTATCACCACTGCTCCTTTCACGGAGAGCCGTTTCCGATTTTTCGAAATTCAGCCTTTGTTCCTTGTCTATGTCACATAAGTAACGTCTGTGTGAAATTTCAGCCTTCTAGGATCAATGGTTTGGGCGGGGCGTTGATGAATCAGTCAGTCAATGAGTCAGTTAGTAGTCAATTAGTGAGTCAATCAGTCAACCAGTAAGGACTTTTCTTTTTAAATTTTTAGATTTGTCTAGGGACCTTTTTGTTGATCGCAAACTACTTAACTAATCGAACCCACTTAGTTGTAATTCCTAGAACGAATAGTAAGCATCTTAAGTTCAAGCAATGCAATGCTTAGGGTCCCTCAAGGATCAATTCTGAGTCTAATTTTATTCACACTTTATACTAGTAATAACAGTATAATAAATGCGATACAGAATTTTAGTTGCATACTGCAAGCAATGACTGTAATAAATATTTTAAAGGTAGAGATGTTAAATTAGAACCTCGAGTGCATCAGTGATTGGGCGCGCAGTAACTCTTTAGCCGTAAAACGGCAGTAACTCCAAATACTTGATTCCAGGCAGGAAATTGATCTACACTAATATTATAAAGAGGAAAGATTTGTACCTATGTTTGTATGTTTGTAATGAATAGGCTCAAAAAGTACTGGGCCGATTTAAAAAATTCTTTCACTAATAGAATGCTACATTCTTCCAATTTGACATAGGCTACATTTCATTTTGAAAAAAAATAGGGATCCTTGGTAAAATTTGAACAATGTAACCGAAGGTGTAGAAAAATGAGTCTTAAAATGTCTTTCGTCGAATGCGCTGCCGAAACTATTAGCGATAGAACAAAATAATGTACAACAATATTGAAGAACATCATAATGTCTACAAAAAACTCCGCGGTAGCATATGTCCAACTATTGTAGTTATGTCACTACAACAACTTTTTTCATTTTAAATATTAATGAAAATGCTAACCAAATTCAAACCATGCTATTTATGTGTTTATATTAATCCTTATCCAAATAAATTATTTAATGGTAAAGACCATTTAACTACCTATAAAATAGTTTTTAAATTATTTAAATTGGACTTTCCATTCAAAAGATATTACGAATTAAAAAATTCAAACAGTAAACAAAACAGCCATAGCGCCGTGGCCGTTGTTTGCGATGCAGTCTGAAAAGCGCGCCGGGCATCGCGGCGGGCGGGGTGGAGGGGGCACTGAAATACAGGAGTGGGGCGTGCACGTCTGTAATAATTAATAAATAATAAATAATATTTTTTTAATAAATAAAAATATTTGTGAAAAAAAGTGTTTTATATCCAAATTTCCAAAAATAAATAATTGTCTACCCCGTGCGAAGCCGGGACGGGCTGCTAGTAAACTATAAAGTAAGTCCTAGATTTTGCCGTGACTTCGTCCGCGCAGTGGAAAAGTTCATGGCCAACTTCCGTACTCTATAATATTAAGGGAAAATTCCAAAAAATAATTCTCACATCACCTTTATGATCCTAAGAGATGATTTCTGTCAAGTATCAAGTCCCTATAACAGCTGCAGCAACAGTTACAAAGATAAGGTTACTTTGAATCGAATATATATCCCGTTTCTTCCTTATCCCGGGGATTTTTTCCACAACAATCTTCTAGAAAGTATTATAAATCTTTAAAAAAAGATGAATGAAATCTGTATTCTTTGACTTCTATGCTAACAACTATCCTCCTTAACTGTGTAATGATTGCACTGTTAAAGAGGATCGGGGTTTCCTGTCACAGGTATCTCGCATACCTACTAGGAGGTTCCTGACCTATTGATATGTAGGTATTTTTAATGAGCAATAAATATATTTTCATTTTCATTTCATTCAATTTAACAAAGGAACCTTTTTTCAGTACTGATGAAAAACGACTGAACATCTGAGGTACTTACAGTACACAACTGATATGGATTACCGATGCACTTGCGCAGAAGACGCGTTTTAGAAGTGCGGGAAATGCAATTGCCAATCGGCATACTCCACGGACATCGCGTATTTTTCCTGAGCCGCTATTGGTGGGTTGCTGCCGCCATGTTAGCGCGCGTCGTGTGGCATGTTAATCACCCGCCATACTTCCGAGTGAATAAGACGGATAACAGATGCGTTCTAATTGGCACCTTGTAACTATTACACATAAGACTGATTTAAAGTTTGAATCGTACCTTCGGCTGTCATCGGAACAGTTCGTTTATGTCTGCGCGGCCGAAAATGCACGAGGCGCCATATAAAGTGTGCACTACTGTAAATGCCTTAGTGTTTAATGACACCCTGTCACCCCTACTGTTAATGACATGAAATTAAAGTTAGCAACTACTGGACTGGGACATGGGCATATTTGACTACCCACCAATTATCACATTACGCAACATCACAGTATATCCAGTAGGTATTCGATCAGGCTCTCGATAAGGCCTACCTCGTTACCGCTGAGTTACGGCGACATGACTATGCTGATTATCACCATCAGTTGTACGAACAGACAGGTTTCGGGAAACGGAAATATGTATCGTTTATTGAGTTGTCTGATGGAATAGGACTTCAGAGCACATCGGAGTTATTTACGAATTAGGGACACGTGAATCTTTTATACTTTTTTTAAAGAAATAGGAATTCAAACTCTGCCATCGTTATGTATTTGAATCACGTAGATATGTGAGGAAATAAAATAAATAAATAAATAAATATCACGGGACAATTGACACCAATTGACCTAGTCTCAAAGTAAACTAGGAAAAGCTTGTGTTATGGGTACTAGGCAACGGATAAACTACTTATATAAATAGATACATACTTAAATACAAAATATTAAACCCAAGAACCGAGAACAAACATTCGTATTTTTCATACAAATATCTGCCTCGACACGGGAATCGACCCCGGGACCTCAAGCTTCATAGTCAGGTTCTCTAACCACCAGGCCATCTGGGCCCAATTGCATAACAAAGTACAATTAATATTACAAGCGGAACTCTCGCTTCAATTATATTAACTAGAAAGGGAGTTCCGCTTGTAATATAAGTTGTGCTTTGTTAAGTAATTGGGCCCTGGTCTCCTACTACTACTAGACTACTACTAGAAACTCAGGAAAGCTTAAAGTTCTATCTTACTTGGCTAACACCAAACAGACGTTCCTGTTATTATCTACAACAAAATACTAAAACAAAAAAACCGACCAAAAACATATCCGATTAAACAAAAAACCGGCCAAGAGCGTGTCGGACACGCACAAGGTAGGGTTCCGTAGCCATTACAAAAAAATCAAGTAATATTTTTCTAAGGATTTCGTATATGTACGGAATCATCCAAGTTTAGGTATACCTTAGGCTACTATTTACTCTTAAACTACAAATAATTTCCAAGCAATCTTAGCCGCTATAATTTTCCTAGTAAATTTGATATATTTACTACCATTCTGAATTTTTTCAAATTTTTCCGCCTAACAGTTTAGATTTTAGAGGGGGGGACGCTCGATTTTAATGAAAATTTTCACTTTAAAGTTGAATATTTCGCAAACAGATCGCTGAATAGAAAAATCATGTTAGCAAATCCGCAATGGTTTTAAAAGACCTATCCAATGATACCCCACACTATAGGATTAGTCGAGAAAAAAAAATCACCCCCCCCTTTACGTCTATGGGAGGTACCCTAAAAAAAAAAATTTTTTTATTTTTATTTTACCACTTTGTTGGCGTGACTGATATGTATATTCATGCCAAATTACAGCTTTCTAGTACTAACGATCTCTGAGCTTAGCCGCGGACAGACAGACAGACGGACAGACATGGCGAAACTATAAGGGTTCCTAGTTGACTACGGAACCCTAAAAATGAGAAACAAAACCTACATATGAGGCAGTGTTCCGCAAAAGGTGTGCCGCGGCACACCGGTGTATCGTGGTCATTAGTTGGTGTGCCTCGGAAAAATAATGTCTCATAAAGCTAAATAGACGAACGGAATAAAACTATTTACTAAATAAATGTAAATCCCGCTGATTCACATGATCTTTTTTATGATGTACCTCCAAAAAATTTCGTTTGGCTAAGGGGGTGTTTCACCACCTTATTGTCAAACTACTGGTCACGTAACCAATGAATAAACTAAGTACTGGACAAATCTGTCGGCTAGTTTTTTTTCAATTTCACCACTCCGGTCCTATGCAAACTAAGTACCACTTAACTAATCGTCGGCTTAACATAGAGGGGAAATGGCAACGTCACATTTCACGATCACGCGTTCCTGTTCGCACACTTTCGTTCAAAGAGTCGCTCATTGTTAAAGCAAAAGAAATCATAAACTATGTAATTTTTAAATACATCTATTTTCTTGCATAAACAAATGTGTAACATTATAATTAATCCAAAAACGGTATTTATTTACGATACTTTGTTAACAATAACAAAGAAAAATAAAATCACGTAAAACGAATCGAAAAGTGGCGCCAAACCATTTGACAGATTAACTTTTTTTTGTAATGGCGATGTACAAGTTCACGTAGAACAAACGATTGTGCCACTGAAAAAAAGTTTGTTATTAAAAAATATTACGAAATTTTGGATTTATTTTTACATACTAAAAGTGAACCTACATTTTTTTATTCAAATCTTGATATTTAAATTATTTTATGCAATTTAGCATGACTTCTTTTTTTAAAAAATAAAAATACTTTGTATTATTTTTCTGAAACCGGCTGAAGGGCTCTCCAACCATGGCCACAAAAAAATAAACTAACTTTATGTGACGGATAAAAATGCTAAATGCCTCCTGATCTGATGGTCAAATTAAGAAACAGTTTGTCCGTCACTTAGCGCTAATCGAGACTGGTGAAACAGAAATTTTAATTCCATCTGTCAAATAAGGTTGTGATTAAGCTAATCCGAACTTTAAGAAAAGTGGTGAAACAGCCCCTAAGTGTTCCTTGAACACAAACAGTTTGCGGGACACAGCTATAGGGTACTTCCAGCTAACATAGAATTATGATCTATCTATCTATCTAACAGCCACTGTCCGTCCACTGCTGGATGTAGGCCTCCCTCATACTGCGCCAATATTCGCGATCCTGGGCTTCCCTCATCCACCCATTGCCAGCTGTCCTCCTAAGGTCATCAGTCCCACACTACGCTTTCCCAAACGTGGTCTCCACTCCAGGATACGTCTGCTCCAACGATTGTCAGTTATACTACAAACATGACCAGCCCATTGCCACTTCAGCGTGCTAATCCTTCGGGCTATTTCGATGATTTTCGTCTTTTGTCTGTTATGCTCGTTGCGGACCCTGTCTCTCAACGAGATACCGAGCATAGCCCTCTCCATAGCACGCTGAACGACTCTGTAATTATGGACTACTCCTCCTGTGAGTGTCCACGTATGAAATTGGAAAGATTTACGAGTAGGGGTCATGCACATTTTTTTGTTCGCGTATCTCCTGTACCTCTACCATGATTTACACTAGTTTACAGTGACCGTACTCGCTAGCGACGGCGTAAATGATTTTGTATGGAGAATTGTACTTCCGTAAGTGACCGCTAGAGGCGCTGCACAATTCTCCATACAAATAATTTACGACGTCGCTAGCGAGTACGGTCACGTAAACTAGTGTAAACTCATGGTAGAGGTACTGTTGACATCGCTAATGTTATGTCCACATGAGAGTTAACTTTTGTTTCGTAAGGTGTGTACGGTCAGCATCAAAAGTAGCTGGTCACTTTTTTGTAGAGCGACAAGGTACAAAAGCGGCCAGCTACATTTGATGCTGACTGTATGTCCCGTACACCGTATAAATACTTATAGCTCGTTTAAGGGTGTCAGATAGACACGGAAGTGAGTGAGAGGAAGTGACTATTACAAAGTAAAAGTCGAAGTCATAGATGTAAATAAGTGCTTCGATGTCGGCGCAGACGCATACATCTACAGGGTTATTTGTAATTCACTAGCATCCTGTTAACCCTAAACTCCAACCACTTAAACAAATGTTTTTTGTTTTACGGCTTTTGTCATAACTTAATATTTTTGGTGTAATAACGTTTTGAAAATTTGAGATTACCTCTTATTAATTTTTACGATACTCTGTGTATTTGTATGGGAAAAAAAGTGCTTCATTTTAAAAAGTCGTAAAACAAAAAACATTTGTTTGAGTGATAGGAATTCAGGGTTAAGAGGATGTCAGTGAATTACAAATAACCCTGTATTATGCACTTGTCCGCGTCTTATCTCGATCGATCGTGGGAAATATCTCGGGACAGTATCTTGGGGTCAGTTTCGGGGACCTCTTACAAAATGGTGCCGCCGGAAACGGTCGAATGGGTTCTTAAACGTTGTGCTTATGTGTGATTGGAGTGTTAGATAGTTAAAGTCATGCGCTTAAATACATTGGTGTTAAGGCCGGGGAGTGGACGCTAGCGGGCAGCGGGACGGGCAGCGGAGCGGCTAGCGTGTTCTGTTTATTGCGCCCCTCACGACCCAAATTATTTTCAACATTATTATATTAGATATTATCTTTAATTTTTATATTTTTTAACCGATTGCGGCGAAGAGAGTTACAGAAGTATTTAATTTAATAAAATTCCACTCAGTTGTGCATTAGTATTAAAACTTTGTGTCCGAAACAAAACATAAAGATTATATGTATGTATGTAAGTAAAACTCTTTATTGTACATAACAAGACTAACACTACTAACAGTCAACAAGAGAAACAGATTTAAGTACAAAGGCGAACTTATCCCTTAAAGGGATCTCTTCCAGTTAACCTTCAAACGATAAATAAAAAATAAAATGACTTGCTTTAGATGCTAAAAATTGCACAACTTTCCGACTCCGTCTGCGAAGAATTCATTTATGGCTATCCCGCGGGCATTGTGCAATTTTCTGAGATAAAGCCGGCCAAGAGCGTGTCGGACACGCCCAAGATAGGGTTCCGTAGCAGGTACGAAAAATCTTTGCATAGGTACTTTATTAATGTGTTTGTTTTGGTCCCAACTCCCACCGCACGCAGAATTTCAACATCGGCGGTAAAGCGCCATCTATCGGCGAATTGGGTAACTAATCTAATCAGTATGTATGTTGATGGTTTTTCAGATGTAATTCTTTATTAAATGAACCGATTTCAATTTAATTTTTTTTATTTGAAAGAAGATACTGTTAGCGTGATCTTATAGCTACTTAAAGAAAAAAAATGCTTGCAATGGGGGGGGGACACATTATTTTGAACTTTCGGAGTGAATAACTCCGAAAATATTCACTTTATCAAAAAATGGTTTTCTCATAGTGAAAATAAACGGATCACTCGCGTCTTAAAACGAGTTTAACTCGTCATGTTTCGGGCTAATCCGTAGCCCTTCCTCTCGGAGTCGCACGTCACGGCGGCTGCCAAACGTGCACTGCGTGCTAACGCCCTGTATGCTTAGTATAAGTTTTTACTTCACCAAATACTTCTCGATCGCGTTTACGTAAAAAAATCAATTACTAGGGAAACATGGACAGCGTCTCCGCGCGCGCGCTTCCATGTTTCCATAGAATTGAAATTTTTACGTAAGCGCGATCGAGAAGTATTTTGGTGAAGTAAAACTTATACTAAGCGTACTGGTCGCGCGGCTACTCGACGCAACTGACAGCGACACACAACTACCCCCGTTTTCATCATCACTTTTATTGTCATTGTCAAATGTAGGGTAGCACACAACACTAACCACATCACTTTGTAAAGGTTCGCTCACACTCACCGTTGACGCAGTACGAACATTGTTTTCCAACTCGGGGGTACTGACCAACCACTATCCCGGTTAAAATTTGGATGACGACCAATCTCGATGGCTTCACGCACCTTCCGCGGAATGAAAAACTTTTCTCTCGCAAGTACGGAAGCCTTATCAAAACGGATGTAGTGCGTCGAGCCCGAGTCCATCGAGTGTTCGGCCACCGCAGACCCCTTGCTGTCTTGCTTTTTCATACTGCGTATGTGCTCCGATAACGGGGGTAGTTGTGTGTCGCTGTCAGTTGCGTCGAGTAGCCGCGCGACCAGGGCGTTAGCACGCAGTGCACGTTTGACAGCCGCCGTGACGTGCGACTCCGAGAGGAAGGGCTACGGATTAGCCCGAAACATGTCGAGTAAACTCGTTTTAAGACGTGAGTGATCCGTTTATTTTCACTATGAGTGGGTCTCACGGTAGTTTCATGTTTAAAATGGTTTTCTATTTATTTTCAAATACCTATCCAATGATACCCCACACTATAGGGTTAGTCGTGAAAAAAAAATCACCCCCACTTTAAGTCTATGAGAGGTACCCTAAAAAAATTTTTTTTAGTTTTTTTTAGTTAATCACTATCGGCGTAACTGATATATATATATTCATGCCAAATTACAGCTTTCTAGTACTAACAGACTCTGAGCTTAGCCGCGGACGGACAGACAGATAGACAGACGGACAGACAGACAGAAATTATCCTAGGTCGTGCCCAGGGTCTCAAGTTTGAGACCTCTGAAACTGCTGAACCGAATCTCATCTAAATCGGTTCTGCAGTTTTAGCATAAAGAGGTAACAGACAGTCAGATAGACAGACAGACGCAGTTCCGCATTTATAATTATTAAACGTATGGATATGATCAAGTCTGGATTATAATTGATAGAGTGCAGAAGGTTGTGCCTCATGAAACAATAAGTCTGACAAATGTTCGTCTATTGTGTGTAAGCTTTTTATTAGCAGAACATAACTTAAACAATTTTCTTTTCATGGATAAACTCATAATCCACATCGCACGGTTCGCCCACTTTACTCCGATTTGTAATGTTACGATACGAACGATTTGGCTTTCACACAAACGATCAATTGCACAGACAGACAGACAGATCGATCGTTAGGATAATAAACGGCTTCAAAATTCTCTCATTTTACAAATAACTTTACTTGCACGACCACTATTTATTTTAAGTATTTGCTTTTTACACGCTTTATATTAGCTTCACCTGTATGTTTGTATGTTTGTATGTATGTTTGTAACCGACTCCTTATTTGTTAGTAATTTTTCAGAATAAAATAAAATGCAATGCAATCAATAAGAAAAGCCGTGGTAGCGTAGTGGTTTGACCTATGGCCTCTGAAGTAGTGGATCGTGGGTTCGAACTCGGACTCGCACTTCTGAGTTTTTCGAAATTACACTTCTTTACTATGAGCTTTACAGTAAAGGAAAATATCGTGAGGAAACTGCACAGACCTGTAATTTGATGGTGTACGTGAAGATCTCAATCCGCACTGGGGCGAACTACGGGCCAAGCCATTCCCATTCTGAGAAGAGGCTTGTATCCTGCAGTGGGACGTATACACCGTGAAATTTTAGTGGTTGTTGTCCCGAAACGAGGTGATTTAGTTTCGATTGTACAATCGATTTATAATTACTATTTTGACTAGAGTCAAAAATCCAGTTGTGAAAAACGAAAGTCGAAAATGACCGCGAACCAATAGTAACGCTTCGTTGGTACAAGTAGCGTACGATCGTACGATAGGTTAGGTACCAACGAAGCGTTACTATTGGTTTGCGGTCATTTTAGACTTTCGTTTTACACAATTGGATTTTTGACTCTAGTCAAAATAGTAATTATAAATCGATTGTACAATCGATACTAAATCACCTCGATTCGGGAAAACAACTACTAAAATTTCACGGTGTATAGGCTGGTATAGTGATGATCCTAGTTGTCCGGATAATTGTTGCTACATGTCCATGCAAAATTACAGCTTTCTAGCCTAAGTTACTCGCGAGGCAAGCGCATGAGGCATGATTTTGTTCTACACAAAGCTCAAAATCGCACCGAAAATGGCTACTGAGCTAAGCCGCGGACGGACGGACAGACAAACAGCGAAATTATGAGGGTTCCGTTTTAGCCTTTTGGCTCCGAAACCCTAAAAGGACCGATCTGGGGCTAAATTCAGGAACGGCCAACACGATTCGCGAGCGGCTATTCAATCGATTGCGAGAGGATAGGGATGAACTGCTATTCAGGAACGCCAAAAATCACTGGTTTGGGCTGAGCTTGGGATGAGCCTTATTTATTTATTTACAAAGCGAATTAACAGGAAAATAAGGCTCATCCCAAGCTCACCCCATCCCTATCCTCTCGCAAACGATCGAATTACCGCTCGCAAACCGTGTTGGGCCGTACTTGAATTTAGCCCCTGTGTAGCGCGCGTTGGGGGAGGCTTGTGTTATGTTCAGCGTTCAGCATCAGCAATGGACGTCTTTCGGCTGAAATGATGATAATGATGATGACGCGCTGAGTTGTGTACAATTCGGGATGCAGATGAACTATTAGCTAGCTACTCCCGAGTGCCTGCACGTCCGTCACGAGCGCACGACCTCGGGACGTGGCTGTTTTTCTACGGTGTTATGGTCGCACTACACTCACGAAATCGCTGTTCATTATCCCAACCTATACATAAGTCCCACTGCTATAGACCCTCTCAGAATGAAAAGGCTTCACCCACACTTCTTCGCAAGTGAGTGCAGGGGGATTACTACGAAATTCGAAGTTCGGATTGTGCGGTCCCTCTCACTCTCGTAATAAATACCATTAGTGTGAGCGGAACGGCATGAAACGAAGTTCGAATTTCGCGCTTCGTAGTATAGGGCCAGATGCCGTATTGTCTCGCGCGGACGCTTGCCATATAGGCGAGAACGAAACTTACGAAATTTAACAATACTAGATGAAAAAAAACCGCCTGTATTATTCCCGTTCCCATGGGAATTCCGGGAAAATATATATCCCTTGTCACTCGCGGAACTGAGACGAATCTAATGACACATCACACTTCAAAATCCATTGAGCCGTTGCGTGCCAACGAATGATACATACCTACATACATACATTCATAAGTAGGTACATACGCTCGAAAAACACAACCCTCCTTCGACAGTCGGGTGAAAATTGAATTTCTTAGTCAAACTTTGATCAACAACAATTGTTGATCGAACTAGTCAAAGCCTAAAGGCAGGTTTAGACAGGGTAACTGACTTCGAATTCGAGACAAGTCAGCGCTGGCCCGAGAAATACCCAACGTAAATTGAAAGTCAGCGCTGACCTCTCACCGCTTTACTGACTTCAAATCAATTTACATTGGATATTTCTCGGGTCAGCGCTGACTTGTCTCGAATTCGAAGACAGTTACTGACCCTGTCTAAACCTGCATTGATGTTAAAATGTTCGGCGAGAGTGTGCAGTTCCCATAGCGCGAAGTAATAGTCGACGCTCGCGGAGGCGCGCCACGTGACAGTTTTTATCGTCAGTCATCGTGTCATGACATTAGGTCATCTTGTGACTACTTTGTAAAGTTGTAAGATTGTCTAGTAGCGTGAGACTTGAGAGAAAAAAGCCCGGGTGGCCTAGAGGTTTGACCTATGGCCTCTCAAGCAGAGGGTCGTGGGTTCGAGTCCGACCCCGCTCTGAGTTTGGAAATTACGAAATTACATTTGAAATTTACCACGAGCTGTAAGGTGAAGGAAAACGTCACGAGAAAGCTGCGAATAGTGTGTGTGTGTGTGAAGTTCCCTATCGGCACTGGGCCCACGAGGGAACTGCAGCACAAGCCCACTCACTCTCAGAGGAAGCCTCTGCAACCGTGGAACGTTTAAAAGCCGGAGATGAATATAACACGTCTTAATTGTCATGCCATTTCAAACATTCTCCAAACATGTTTTACAAGACAACTACAAATCCAATGAAGACTAAAATTACACATCAACAATTAAGCAAGTTTCTACTTTTTTATGTCATCTTTACTTCATTACAATCATACTATTAAGCACACGGCTAGCTAATACTAAACCTTAACGTACCGTGTTTAAAGACCAGCCAATATGCATTTGTACATTGGCAAAGAGTTGACATGATCCGTTCAAATTTGAATTTAGTAAGTACACAGCAAGGTGCTTTATCGTTTGTAGTGCCATAACAAAGTAGCGATTCCGTTGCTATGACAACGCTTCTGAATTCGAAGTTCGAACATTCGGAACGTGCTCGCCAAGTTTGTTAATAGTATGGCAGAAAACGGTTTGATACTTGAACATAATACATTGTAAGGTACAAAACTCTTTTTTGACTTGTTGTCTGAAGAATCCGTTTATCGCTGGCCCGAAATTCTGGATTGAATAATGCAATTTTCTGAGATAAAATCTATCCTATGTCCTTCCCAGAGTCTCAGACTATCTTCATACCTACTAAATTTCATCTAAGCATTTGTAAATCGGTTTAGCGGTTTAAGCGTGAAGAGGAGACAGATGGTTACTTTCGCATTTATAATATTAGTAAGGATTTAAAACTGATCTTAGATTGACTGCCATCTCACTTGATGGTAAGTTCAATGACAGTCTATTCATTCTAGCCTTACTTAAATTCAAAATTTTTGCTTATCTGGAAAAACAAACGACGGAAGCGAATTCCATGCCTTAGCATTTTGCACTGTTATTAATCAACTCAACCCATCTTTAAAAGATAAAGCGAAGCGCTTTGTATGAATAAAAACAGCATATTAGATTTGCAAATTTTAGAATGATAGTTGCAATTATTTTGCTTTAAGTTCAAACTATTTTTTCTTTTATTGCGAGAAGGAGGCAAACGAGCAAGCGGGTTATCTGATGGAAAATGATCACCGCCGCCCATAAATATCAACAACTCAAAGAGAGTCACCAATCTGTTGCCGGCCTTTAAAGTAAGTATAAACCCTTTTCTTGAAAGCCCCGTTGTCATAGTTGTCTGGAAACACTGCTGCCGGAAGCTGGTTCCACAGTTTCACCGAACGTGGCAGGAAGTGCCGAAGAAAACGTACAGTGGTAGACCTACCACCCCCTACCCCTACCTACCTGTCATGGTTACTATCAAAATTTAGAATTTTTTTTTCCGAATATTTAAAATCCGGAATGCTTCATTTATCCGAATGCATTTTTTTCTGAAACTGTAAATATTTCAGGATTTTTATAAAACAACCCTAACCTAACCTAAAGGGTTCTACACGATAGTCCTGAAATAAATCCTGAAATATTTACAGTTTCTGAAAAAAATGCTTTCGGACAAATGAAGTTTTCGGGATTCTAAACCTTCGGAAATAACATTTTCTAAACATCGATAGGATCCCGACTGTCATTCATCGAGATGGTGATGGTGATGTAAATCAAGTACCAGATAGTTTATTTCTTATTAAACATAATTATAAATTATCATTGTTTCATTTGATAACACAGTTTAATTTGTTAAAAACACAGAATATGTTAAAAATGTAGTTGTATGAAATAATTTGGATGTAAGCCAAAAGCTAACATTTTAGATAGGTTTTGAATAAAAATACTTTTCTCAAACATCCAAGGAAATGTGGTCCTTATAGTCGTGACAATAGAACACGAAGTATGCCATTGTATAGCAGTTGAGGAAGATTCGTTCTAATTTCAAATTAGACGACAATAATGGAATTTCATACAAACATTGCTGGCCATGGCCAGCAAAGAGATTGTCTTTTGTTTTAGTGGGTCGTATTTTCTTTTATTGACTATCAATGACATACTGCCAATTAAGAAAAATTTAGTTTGTGAATTTACTTTTTAATATCTTACTTGGCTAGATTTAATAAAATAAATAAGGATTGGCGTTTATTGTTAACAATTTATTAAAATAACCAATTAATAAGGTCGTAATTTTTTAATAAATATAAATCATCTCAAGATTTTGCGTCAAAAACATTAACTGGAACAGCTTACAAATAAATTGCTGGAAAAAAATATTTTGGCGGGAATCAAAAAAAAAACAATTTGAATTAAATATGAATATATAAGTTGAACATTCGTGTCATTTCCTTGGATTTATTTGAGAAAAGCACTATACAAGCCTTGGCCACGAACAGGGATTGCCGGCCTCGTATCTCTAGATGGCCTCGTTCACACTCGGCCATCTATAACTACTCGGCCGGCAATCCCCTATTTCGCGGCCGCTGCAGTAATGTACTATTGAAAGAAAGAAAAGAAAGAAAAACATTTATTCGTGACAACAATAGCATAAAGGCATAAAGATTACAAAATAAAGCAACTAGGTATCACGAAACGGACCCACCTCAGCATAATGCCGGCTCGAGAGCCAGCGCTGGTCTTCCGGTGGGACCGTGAGGCCGTCATTTGCTCGCTGCACACACGATCGGACCGTGTCTAATTGTGAACGCAACCATATGATCGTGCAGCTGTACCAACACAAGGGCGTTAGGGCGGACTTTGTTAAGTTGTCTGTCTGATACTTTTCAACAGAGGTTTTTCCGAATCATTGGTAAGTTCTTTGGCATTCATTAGTGCTTGTTCTAGCCTATTTTTTTTAAAATAGCCTATAATATGTCCCACTGCTGGGCAAAGGCCTCCCCTTTCCTCCTCCATTCTTCCCTATCTTGGGCATGCTCTTGCCAATCGAGCTGAAAAGCGCTCAGGTCGTCCCGCCATCTCCTCTCGGATCTCCTTCTGCTCCTTTGGCCATCGCTCAGAGCCCATTCGGTAACGATTCGCATAAATTGAATGAAGATGTTTTGACTAAAAGATGCCGCGAATACTCGCTGTTATTCGGTATTTAGTATTAACTATGCCGAATACCGAATAATAGCGAGTATTCGCGGCATGAGCTAGAGATGCCGCGAATACTCGCTATTATTCGGTATTTAGTATTAACTATGCCGAATACCGAATAATAGCGAGTATTCGCGGCATCTCTAGCTCATGCCGCGAATACTCGCTATTATTCGGTATTCGGTATAGTTAATACTAAATACCGAATAATAGTGGGTATTCGCGGCACCTTTTCAAAACTTTGGACTTTGAATTACGTTACCACTCCAGCAGTCAGCAACGATCAACCAGTGTCAGTCGCTGTCAAGAATTCGGTAGTAGCGTCACGTCGACGGTTTTTCAATATGTCCGCCGCAAGCGGGACACGCCGTCAGCCGCCATCTTGAAATTTGATAAATTGAAGATTTTCACGATTTTACAGGAAAGCAAGACTAGACTAGACTGCACACTTCGTGAAAATAGGAGATTTTAACCCATCAAAAACAAATGTGAAAGAGGTTTAGGTAACAGACAGACAGAATTATCACGGGACAATTCACACCAATTGATCTAATTAATTTCAAAGTAAGCTAAGCAGCTTGTGTTATGGGTACAGGCAACGGATAAACATACTTATATAAAGAGATACATACTTAAATACATAATAAAAACCCAAGACCTGAGACCAAACATTCGTATTATTCATACAAATATCTGCCTCGACGCGGGAATCGAACCCGGGACCTCAAGCTACGTAGTTAGTTTCCTAACCACTAGGCCATCTGGTCGTCATATTATATGGATTTACAAATCCGATTACAACCAATCCTGCTCGATATCCCTGAAAAAAAATCCAATTAATCTTCTAAAGACAGCCGCCCACGTGCCCATGCTCCCGCGCCGAAACTGAGTCGTATCGCGTGTCTGCTATCACTGCCAGTCGCAACGCATTACTGCCCGTAACGACGTTGGCCACTTATCCCATAGGGCCATTGAGCCAGCGGAGCAAACTTTAAGGCCCTACCTCGCTTTTGTCGCATTTATTGCATTCATTTAAGTAATCCCTTTCTGTACCATTACTAGCAAAGCTTTAGTCCTGAAATTCACGTGTAAGATATTTGAGGATTCACTCTAGTGACCAGTGTTTTTCGAAGCACGATTACTTGTAGTTTGCTCGGTAGAAAAAAATCCAAAGTCGCCTCTAAAAATAAAATAAATCCTTTGTACGTCGTAAATACTGCACGGCAGGTCATGACTTTTGAATGTTAATGTTTAAAACAAAATGTTTTCTAGGGCCTAGTGTTGCTACATTATTAAAATACTAGCTTTTGCCCGCGACTCCGTCCGCGTGGAATTAGTAATTTGGGCAGCTTATTTTTTTTATCCAATATGCTTTTTCATCAATTATGGCTCTCCTTAGTTCCTCGATATAAAACCCCCACCCGCGTTCACATTCAATACCGTACTCTCCCAAGTCAAGCGTGCCTATAGAAGTTTTACTTCAAAAACCCCCGATTTTGAAACATTCTTCCGCTCCGCTCCGCTCCTATTGGTGTTAGCGTGATGATATATAGCCTATAGCCTTCCTCGATAAATGTGCTATCTAACACTGAAAGAATTTTTCAAATTGGAGCAGTAGTTCCTGAGATTAGCGCGTTCAAACAAAAAAAACCTGTTCGATAAATTCTTAAAATAGACATATCTTTCTTATTTGTGAACCGATTCAAATGAAACAAACACTAAGTGTTAATCCAAGAAAATAGCAACATATCAGTGAAAACCGCATCCTTCTAGGTTAAGCCGTTTCTAAGATTAGCGCGCACAAACGCACAGACAAACAGACAAACAGTCAATAATTCTAAAAATCATTGTTTTGGGTTCTATTGTGCTAATAAATAGCCCTAGTGACAGTTTTTCTCAAATATCTTCAATGTACAGACACCGACTTGTTACAGATTTATTATATGTATAGATGTTTTTGTTTTAGTAATACGATGAAAATAGCTAAATACACGCGTAGTCTAACCAACCTGTCTTGAGCCTTCGTGCTTCTCCCTTGTCCGTACAGTGCGTTAGTTCTCCTTCGGCCATCGGACGGGGAACTTGTGTCACTTGCGCTTACGCACGGCTTTGATTCTACGAGTGCATAGAATACTTAAAATCGATTAGCACAAAGCGGTAGGGCCTTAACACCTTCGTCATACCAGCATGTGCACCGTCACGGTGCACCTTGGACCCGAGTAATTAGAAAAACTGGAACCACGTATTATCAAACCGCGATTTGAAAAAGACATTGTCAATGGTAGATTGTGTTGTTAAATGAAACTTCTTATTTCAGTACGAAGATAATCTAAAGCTTTAATTTAAATGAACTAAAACAATTACTTTGCTCACCCGCGACCTTACAATAGTTACGTTTATGCAAGAAATGTGCGTTCATGCAGTTCCTCCACCTCCACACTGTACGAACACACACAAATCACATAAACCCAACCATCACCACCACCAAGCTACACTGACGCGTTTCGAACTCAACCAGAGCTCATCTTCAGAGTTACCACAACCGTATGCTATGCTACCAAACGTTAAACTAACAAACCAAAACAAATGTTTTAACTTGTCACTGTAACTTCTCAAGTACCCACTTTATTTTTCTTATTCTCAAACTACCCCACAAAAATTAACTTTTATTGACATATTTAAAACTACCTTGAATTTTTTTTTTTGTTTATTTATTTATAAGGCATATTTAATTAATACTAACTGTTCAAATTCGACCCAAGCCGCAGTAAAGGAGAAGATACTAAATTTACCTGTTCATTAATAATAGACCCCATAGTGTTGTACCTAATTATTTCCATGCATTCCAGAGCATCCAGACGCAACCCCTTGCCGCAATAATGTAACACTTCATAAGAATCTGAATCTAACAATGAATGATTTGATTCCAACAAATGTTTTGCAAAATTCGATCTATCTGGATGCTCATTCCTATATGCCGAAACATGCTCTTTAAATCTAGTATTAAAACTTCGGCCTGTCTGTCCTACGTATATCCCATTGCAGTCATTACAAGTAAGCTTGTATTTTAAAATCAAACAATATTAATGTTGCCTTTAAGACTAACAACTCTTTGTACTCTAGGCTATGTAACCACAAAGAACAGGTAGATAAGGGAACTAGATCGGGGGTATACAAGCTTACTTGTAATGACTGCAATGGGATATACGTAGGACAGACAGGCCGAAGTTTTAATACTAGATTTAAAGAGCATGTTTCGGCATATAGGAATGAGCATCCAGATAGATCGAATTTTGCAAAACATTTGTTGGAATCAAATCATTCATTGTTAGATTCAGATTCTTATGAAGTGTTACATTATTGCGGCAAGGGGTTGCGTCTGGATGCTCTGGAATGCATGGAAATAATTAGGTACAACACTATGGGGTCTATTATTAATGAACAGGTAAATTTAGTATCTTCTCCTTTACTGCGGCTTGGGTCGAATTTGAACAGTTAGTATTATTTAAATATGCCTTATAAATAAATAAACAAAAAAAAAAAAAATTCAAGGTAGTTTTAAATATGTCAATAAAAGTTAATTTTTGTGGGGTAGTTTGAGAATAAGAAAAATAAAGTGGGTACTTGAGAAGTTACAGTGACAAGTTAAAACATTTGTTTTGGTTTGTTAGTTTAACGTTTGGTAGCATAGCATACGGTTGTGGTAACTCTGAAGATGAGCTCTGGTTGAGTTCGAAACGCGTCAGTGTAGCTTGGTGGTGGTGATGGTTGGGTTTATGTGATTTGTGTGTGTTCGTACAGTGTGGAGGTGGAGGAACTGCATGAACGCACATTTCTTGCATAAACGTAACTATTGTAAGGTCGCGGGTGAGCAAAGTAATTGTTTTAGTTCATTAATATGGACCTCCGCAAAGTAACGCCTGATTCAATAAATTTAATTTAAATGTCTCAATGAGTAGTAAAAAAATATATAGTAACTTATACTTATTTAGGCTGGGATAATGAAGATGATGAATAAAGAGCACTCTGTTATTCCAGCCTATGTGTATACGTCCCACTGCAGGGCACAGGCCTCCTCTTAGAATGAGAGGGCTTGGGCCGTAGTTCCCACGTAGTTTTCCTTCACCGTAAAGCTCATGGTAAATTTAAAATGTAATTTCGCACGTAAATTCCGAAAAACTCAGAGGTGCGAGCCGGGATTTGAACCCACGATACTCTGCTTGAGAGGGCATAGGACAAGCCACTAGGCCACCACGGCTCTGAAATTTTTGGGAATTCTTAAGGGAATTTTTGGGAAAATCCCTGAATTTCAATTGAACTGCCTCCTGATATAATGAATGATTATGCGTACAAGTTACGACTCAACCGCTAGTTTAGGGGCCTATCCTCCGATAGCTTACTTAAGCCGTAAATCATGTCTTAACCAAGACATCATCAAAAGCCCCTCAAAAACCTAAAAAGAACCCAGCATTCAAACGTATACGATCCAAATTTTACTAAAGTCTTCTTCAAATTCAATTATGAGACACTTTTTTACAAATAACACGACATTTTGAATTGAACTTTACTATATCGAAATAAGACCGTGTAAATGGGTATTTTAATAAGTTACGCATAAGTAAGATAATTTTATCTTTACTAATAGTGGCTTAACGGGCGTAAAGGTATTTTAAAACCTTGATTGGGAATTGAAATGTTACGTTATAAATAAGGTATACGTAAATTAATTATGGGACGTAAGATATCTCCCTTATTAATGTGTTTAATTTAATTAAATTGTTAGCTTTCTAAAATAATGTATGGTAGATAAGCTGAGGGGGATTCAGATGGGTCATTAGGTATTGATGAATCTTTTATTTATTAACCTGAGTTGACTAAAATATGTGCATTCAACAGTAGATAAGTGTACTTAACCACTATTGGAATGATTATGAAATCCAGAGAGTAAGAGAAGCGTGAATTAAAAAATATGTATTTCTGATATCAAAGCTATCAATTTTGCTCATTAAGTTAGGTGTCAGTGGGCAGGGCAATGGCCATTGGGATCACAAGGTTGTCAAATGGCGTCCGTGGAGCGGAAGACGCATTGTAAGCAGGCCTCCAACAACAAGGAGCAACGACTTGGTTAAGGTGGCGGGAACGCATTGGATGTGGATGGAGGAGCATCGGTCTGTTTGGCGAATCTTAGAGGAGGCCTGTGTTCAGCAGTGGACGTATTTCGGCTCAAATGATGACGAAATTAGCACGCTGAAGTGGCAATGGGCCGACCATATAACCCGAAGTACCGCTAACCGTTGGGGTAGACGAGTTCTTGAGTGGAGACTACGGTGCGGCAAACTTAGCGTAGGACGTCCTCAGACTCGGTGGAGCGATGATATTTGCAAGGCGGCTGGCAAGAGCTGGATGAGATCGTGCTCAGTGGCGTGCCATAGGAGAGGCCTATGCCCAGCAGTGGACGAGCATAGGCTGATGATGATGATGACGATGACGAAATTAATTAAGAGAGAGAGAGAGAGAGAGAGAGAGAGAGAGAGAGAGAGAGATGTTTATTTACACATATTCGATACACAGGAAATACAGTTGACAGGAAAAGATACAAAAAAAATCATCGAATAGTATAAATTGGGCCCCACTCAGCATAATGTTGCGGCAAACCACAACGCTGTTTTTCAGTGGGACCCATTAATTAAGGTTAAGAAGCTTTAGGTTCCAACTGGTGGAACCTTCGAGACACCGCACAGGACCGACACTCATGGAAGTCCCTCCCTGCTAACCCAATGTCCCTGTAATGTAGATTAGGACTAAAAATACCTATTAAGGACTGAACATGTTCGATAACCGATTAATAATTTTGCCATTAAGTGATTCGCTAATGGGCATACATCGCATTAGCATTTTATGTTAAACTATTAGATTTAGGTGGCGTATGTAATGTGTTCGATAACTCACTGGATACCGTGGGAACAACTCATTTGCTACCAGAGTTATATAGAAATAATGTTTTTGTCACATCCCTTTTTTAAATATGGCTGATAAAAACGGCTTGTTAGCGTAACGAGCTTAATTTTCTTGGTCTAAACGCTTCGTAGTTAAAGTACGAGTAGCATAAAAATTATAAAAATCCTTGTAGGGTATGAAGTCGCAATTACTTGTCTTACAGAAAGGAGACATATAATAATGTCTTATTAAAATAATGTAGGTATGTACGTGTAATATATTGTTTTTGCTATCGGCCATGAGAAATTTAAAGTTTTGTTTTATTGGTGTGATGAGGGCCATTGCCATTTAAATAGGTAAAATGCCTAGTTCGCGCCCGGCATAGACACTATAACGGAATCCAACATACTGCCTAGAAGTAAACTAAGTAGAACGGTATAACCGAATTATTAAGATTTTCTGTAATTAAAAAGTAATTGCCAGATTGCATTAATTAAACGTCAAAAGCAATCAATATCTACTCTCTCATCCGGATCACCTGATGAGCTGTCAGCTCTCTGTGTGGTCACAAACGTGCCGTAAAGCGCGGCAGTGTCAGTCCTACTTTACGACCAATTTTCGATAATTACCCATCTTAAAACGACTATAAATTAACCCACAAAAGCCAAAAAACGACTCACTAGCAAACACACAAAGTTCAGTATTGAATGAAAGCTTTAAAGGTTGCGAAGTTTACGCGCTCAAAATTTGAAATATATGGGAACTAATGCTAGTAACCCACGATCAAGTGGTTCTACATTAATTGCCAGCTACCATCACTATTTTTTCGACTGGTAATAATCATTAAAATGTGGTGTTTATTAACTTAGTTCCTCTGGCAGCCGGTATTAATCGATTTGCTATTTGAATATTTATAATTTATGTTAATTTCGCTTTGGATGCTGTAATTAAAGTGTCGTAAAAGTTCAGTGTAATTTTACACTCGGCGATACGACGAATTTGGGCAAATAGGTTCATTAATTTGAAGAAGCTATATATCAAATAAATTGTACTCGGTCACGACTTAATATCAGCTACGAGAATTCCAACAAAATTATACTACTAGTCTGCTAATTATTAAAGACCAATAACTTTTTCTTATATCAAATACGGGTTGATCATAGACATAATTAGGTATTTTGTATATTGAAACTGGAAAGGATAAGATTGCAAAACTTATTCCTAACACTTGCTTTGCTTTTAAAATTGAGAGAGGGAGAGAGAGAAAAAATTACACGTATTTGATGCACAGAACAATTTATCAGTGAGATCCATTTAAAAACTAAACAAAAAATAACATAAACACTGTGACGACTCGAACGCAAGCGGAAAGTGTAGTTCACAATGAAAGCTAGGCGCATTAAACTAAACTTGATCAGTTTAATTTATTTTAACTAATTAAACCCTAACAAATTTGGCCAGGATTTGACATAACTATTGCAGTGAACTATCGACAATTTTAATACTTTTGATATTAAACATAATGCATCACGTAATCTTCGATAAAACAAACTTGAAACAATAAAACATTCTATGACTAAAAATTAGAATGGCGACCGCGAATTTGAAGACTCCCAACATGATTGACCGACGGGTAAATAAAGGTCGCAGGTTGAGGGCAGCGCAGGATCAATCGTTATTTAACTATTTGTTGGAGGCCTTCGTCCAGCAAAGCACGTGTTTTGGCTGATATGATGAAAAGTTATATGGGATCACAGCCTAATTAGCAATAGCAGAGAAACTTGTATTAATTAATATTAAACTTGCTTGTTTATTTTTCAATTCCACGGCTCAACGTAATCGTCCCGCTTCCAAATTAAAAAACAGGTTTAATGATAAAAGGTTAAAAACTTAAAAATGTTTATCTTATCAATAATTTGATGTCGGACAGCTGTTACAACCGTGTTATACTTATACCGATTTACATATTAATAACCTATTATTACACTATTTGGTATCTGGCAATCCATTAAAGAGATAACAGACCTGAAGTTACCGCTTTGAACTGTTAATAACATTACTAAATTATTAGGTAATTGAATCAAAACGGAATTGATTGGTTGGCCTCTCAAACAGATAGTCATGGGTTTGAACCTGAATTCGAAATATTGTATGAGCTTTACGGTGAAGGAATTCATTGTGTGTGTGTATGACATTCCCAATCCATACTGAGCCCGCGTGGGAACTACGCCTGAGGCCTCTCATTCTGAGAGGAAGCATGTGCCCTGCAGTGGGACGTATAAAGATGATGATGACGAGTAGGTTATTCAATGAGGGATACCTAAATATGTGGGGATAGGTGTGGCGATCTCTTGCCAGGCAGATGTTATGCCTGGGGCCCAAAGTCAGAAGGATGAGAGTTGGACGTTGTATTTATGCATCCGAGTTGAGAAACTTCGATAGTGCGATGTAGAATGTAACGGTTTTTCTAATTGATGACTAGAGGTCGCTACACCTATAAGGTTAGAATAAATGAAGATGACGTTCGCTTCGTAACGTCTGTAATTATATTTATGTGCACTAAAAGGCGTGTTTCAATTATTTATATTATTATTAGCAAATAAATGGTTTTAGGGGTAGTTTCAATTTTTTTCATTTACTGGCTGCATAATAAACCACTGATAATAAATTAACCTAATATTTTTAGATACCTTGAATATAATACATATATAGCGTGCAATTTAAAAAATGCATTTCAAAATTGAAAATAGAATGACGTTATCTCCGGAACTATGATCATAAGACTCATTAAATTTTGCCTGCAAGTAGGTAATTATAGCCGCTAATAACTAAAATTCCTATGGCACAAGGAAAAATTAGACTTCTATATTCACTAACTGATACCGATGATGGATTTTTAAGTGCTCCTGTGCAGCATTTTTGCTTTGCAAAGTCACCAACAAATGCAAGACAAATTTAAATCAAGATTTAATTAAGCAAATGATCCCATTGAAGCTTTTAAGAAAATCAATACGAGTAAGCTTGAATCGAACCGAGGCTGCAACATGCAAAAGGCGTTACTTCTAAACTACACGGAGGGCGATTTGGGAAATGGGATAAATGGAGGGAGGGAACGATACCATCTTATGGGACGATTAGCCTGTCCCACAGTTCACGACTCCGATTGGAGCCGGATGTCTTTGTGAAACAGTGACGCGGGCAATCGGCTGTTTTTTAAAGGATCTGCCTGCCGGCTATTTCGTGAACGCTTTAACAGTTTGCAGTTCTGCTTTAGCATATTTGTGGACTTTATTTAGAGCGGAACGAATGTAAATTTTGAGCTGAGCTGCCAGCAGATTTGCAATAAGATTAGGTACAGATTTTACTTGCATTAAACCAGATGCTTGATCCAATTTACTCGTTGCTTTCCACCGTTTGAATGCAATAATACGGCTATTTATATTCTAAATAATTAAATTTAAATATCAAATCTTGATTGAAAAGTCGTGTTCTGTGTGTCAGTTAATAAAAGAGGAGTCAAACGAGGATTCAACGGACAAAGGTTTGAATTGAATACTTGGAATAAACACTAAACTGCTCAATTATTATCATCATTTCACCCGAAATACGACCACTGCTGAACATAGGGCTCCCCCAAGGTTCGCGAAACAGACCGGTCCTACATAATCCGCATCCAACACGTTCCCGTAACCCTAACCAACCTATTCTGCGTCTTCTGGTCCGTGGACGCCATTCGAGAGCTTTTTGGTCCCACCACGGCCACCAGTTCTGCGAGCGATCTGGTCTGTCGATTCTTCAGGCTATGTCGGTGACTTTTCTTGCACGGATTTCATCGCTTTTTGGCGTAAATACGGTGGTAAAGCCAAAGTCAAAATATTCTTTATTAAATTTAGGGTAGAAAAAGCTTATGGCTGACGAAAAATCTACCACCGGTTCAGAAAGACCCCTGTTGAGAAGAATCCGGCAAGGAACTCAACAAAGTAAACGACTTTTATACATTTACTGACTTGTGCAGTATTGATATCGATCTTATCTCAAGAATGATGATTTTGAAATTCGTTTAATTCAAAAATAATGTTGACTCCCTAACTCAAATAATATCTCCGACTATGACTCATTGTGCTCCCAATATTATTCTTCCCAAAACATCCTGTCTTGAATAACGCAATAACTGCGAGCCTCAAAGACGAGTACGGCGACACAAGATGACGCACGCACGTGACCAACCTACTGAGTGGGGGGTTATAGGGATAGGGGGGGACGAATTAAGAGCGGTTTAAAGTTCGGATATTGGATGCCTTGAGCCATTTAGATGAATCCGATCCGGAAATAAATGATAGGTTATTAGAAAGTGGTTGCTTTTGGTGAGGGGGACAGGTCTTTTATAAATTTCAGCCATTTTTTAACACATTCGGATTTGGAGCTTGGTGATGTTTTATAGAACGTGGAACTGTAAGTTCAGGGAAATGTTTCTAGGAAAAGTTTACGTAAATGATCTAATTATCAAATAGGTTTTTGGTCTTTTGTCTGCGAAATTTAGGATTAAACAGGATGTTCTAAGATTCAACGGTAACCTGGTGCTGAACGAGAGGTCAAGTTATACGAGTTCTGGAAAAAATAAAAAAACACCACGTCACTTAGTTCAGCGATAATGGAGTCACACACTTTAACTCCCTGTTTCACCATCCATTGATCAAATTTATTTGACGGATAAATGTGATGCCATCTCTGTTTGTTTTGTTCGAATAGACGGAGACGGCATCACATTTATCTGTCAGTTAAAATTAATCAATGGGTGGTGAAACAGCCCCTTAGTGTTAAATATTTTCGAAACAAAAAGTGTATTATCGCTTAACTATTCGTAAGTGACTTGGTTTTTTCTTTATTTTTGCCAGCAACCGTTGTATCTTGGCCAAGCGCCCGGTACCGGTTGTTCAGCGCAGGTCTTGGTTGGTTTGAAGGAAGCGCTGAACATAAACTTAAATAGAAATCAATCAATATAGTACCTATGTCTATTTCTATGTTTGTACTCTTACTTTTAGCCTGTGTACGTGTTAATGTTGTTATAAAAATAAAATAAAAATAAAATAAATATCACGGGACAATTCACACCAATTGACCTAGTCCCAAAGTAAGCTAAGCAAAGCTTGTGTTATGGGTACTAGGCAACGGATAAACATACTTATATAGATAGATACATACTTAAATACATATTAAACACCCAAGACCCGAGAACAAACATTCGTATTTTTCATACAAATATCTGCCCCGACACGGGAATCGAACCCGGGACCTCAAGCTTCGTAGTCAGGTTCTTTAACCACTAGGCCATCTGGTCGTCAATACATGTATAATGTATAATGTACATGTATAATGTTATATGTATAATTCAAATTATGTATAATGATTCTAGAGACATGATCGTGAATTCGAGATTAACCTCACAGAACTCACTAAATGTTAATTCGTTCAGCCTCGTGTTTACGTGAAACGTCCTACAAAAGTAAAAACAAAAAAACTGTAAGTAATCTCACTAATTAGAACTACTAAACGGTAGCCAACCGTTAAGTCGGTTGGTTAGTGTCGGGGCAGATATTTGTATGAAAAATACGAATGTTTGTTCTCGGGTCTTGGGTGTTTAATATGTATTTAAGTATGTCTCTATCTATATAAGTATGTTTATCCGTTGCTTAGTACCCATAACACAAGCTTTGCTAAGCTTACTTTGGGACTAGGTCAATTGGTGTGAATTGTCCCATGATATTTTTTTTTTTTTTTTGTGTGTGATATGATAAAGTAACATTTTTAAATCACAACAGATTTAGGCCTAAAAATACCATTTGAATGGCAATTGCGTACCAAATCCCACTTGAGGACGTTTTGTATCCGGCACGGGCTGCAGATAAACCGAGGGTACCTTCGGAAACAGATCACGTCTCTGTCTTACTACTTTAGGGGTTTGGTTTATTTAGAAAATAAAATTTAACCACGAACACCTGAGGATACCTAAAGGGATGATGATATGATAAGCAATAACATGTCAACCTACATAAACGTCGTTTCGAGAAAATGAGCGCTAAAGATTTTTATTAGGGTTTTTACAGTTACTTCGAGATTTTGTGGGTTGACACGTTATTGCTTCTCAGCATCCAAGGAGGAAGCCTGTTTAAACTATTATATTATAAGTTGTCATCAACACCTCAGTCTGTGTAATAAATACATAAGTATTACGGGACAATTGAGACCAACTGACCTAGTCCCAAAGTAAGCAAAGCTTGTGTAATGGGTAATGAATAAACAAAACATATATAAATAGATATTAAACTTCCAAAACTAGAGAACAAAAATACCTATTATTCATACAAATATCTGCCCCGACCGGGAATCAAGCAACAAGCTTCGTAGTCAGGTTCTCTAACCACTAGGCTAATCGGTCGTCGGTGTATAGTTGTAGATACGTCCCACAGCTGGGCCCAGGCTTCCTATCAGAATGAGAGGGCTTGGGCTGCAGTTCCAACGCGAGCCCAATGCGGATCGGAAAATTCACTCACACAATTGAATTTCGAAGTGTTTCACCGTTAAACTCATTGTAAATTTCAAATATGATTTCACATATAGAAAATATCGAAAACTCAGCGTTGCAAGCCCGGACTCGAATCGACGGCCCTCTACTTGAGTGGCCCAGGTCATTACATTTTATTATAAGTTGAAATAAAAACAATGTTAAATGTATGAATTTCATCCACTTCTAAATTTTTGCCTACATTTACTTTACTTTACGGAGCTAGGACCATATCAATGAATTATTTTATCAGTTTGCTAATCTACTTTGCTAATTTACTTTTTCAGTTTTTTGGGTACGTATAAATAAGTTAGTTATTTTGTCATTATCTTAAGATTATCTATATCACCTGTCGGTTGAGACGAATATGACGGTAAAAATCAATTGAGCACTCTTCTATTATAATCTAAAGTTAAGATTCTAAACTATTTAAACCAGAACAATTTTACAGTGCAATTCCCGTGGAGGCTGTAACGAGTATACATAATTGGTAAAATAAAAATCAAACGAGATCGAGTGCGAGCAAATTTAGACTGAAGATTTTAATGACGGTGGTTCTTCGAAGCAGTCTGCTTTTACACACCATGATTGCTCACACAATCAGGGATTAAAAGTGCGTGTGCGCTGTAAAAATATAAACCTTAGTCTTCGGTAACTTATTTCGCCACCGGCAAAATTCCATACCTAGAAGAAATATTGCCCAAGGAAAATGAAACGACTATAGAAAGTGCTCATGAAATCGCTGTTAAATAAATTACTGTTAAAATAATACTGCATAAAACATTTTTATCGCTGTGATAAAAGTTAAAAGTATAAGTGAAACAGATCTGTACGAACTGGAGCGCAATTGCAAAATGCTGTTGTAGCTATTTATAATAAATGCAAATGGTTACGCTTAAAATGCAGTGGGAACATAAAGTGTTAGTCACGTCAGATCCCGGTAACTGGTCCCGTTCTGTCCACGACGCGACCGGTCCTCGGACTCACTAATTGACGGTGGACAGCGCAATACCACGGTACAACGACCCATAAACCAATATTTCTACAATGCAAAGCCAAACTGAACTCAACCACCCAAGACTGACTTTTAAATTCCCTTAGAGTTTAGCGAAGCGTTCGACAAAACCGCACCGTAAAGGAAGCCATGCAAACCTCAAACAAAAAGGCACTGGATATTGATCTGTTGTTCGCTCGAAATAAAATCCAGTTTATTGAGTGATCGTTCAGCCCTTGTCACGTTTATACCGTTGAAAAAGTATTCCACGGTATGAGTCGCTCAAGGGCCGATGTTAGGTCATGTTTTGTTTAACTTTATGTCTTAATTTGCTAGGGCCAGGAATTAATTTGACTTGTGATGGGCGTGGTTCTTGGGCCGTTTCATTGTGAATGCAGCGAGCCGGATTGCCGTTGCAGGAACCTGTATTTTGACTCAGAAATGCACGAGCTTCGTGAATTTCGTTCGGACAAGTTGACGAGTCGTCAATACGGAGCAAATATTTGGGCTCGTTTGAAACTTACTTAACCGCTTATTAATTCTTGTATCTCACTAAGTAGTCGTTAAATGAGGAATTTTAATGCTGCGAAATACTAATGATTGCGTTTACGGCTTTCAAATTACTTGGTGTTTCGCGTATCTTGTTTTTTTTTTGTGGGAACTTAAGTGTTAAATAATTGATTCTCCTTTTAATACATGTAAATTATGGGTTTGCTGATTGAAAAACTTATTGGTGGCAATAAACTTAATTTTGTTTTTGCTTTTAATTCCTTACAATTATCGTGTAGTTATTTAGTTACGTTCTTAACTGCGACGTTGGGCGTATGGCGGGAGTGTATTTAAATTACAACAGCAAACAAATAAATTGCCCTGCTCATGTTGATCAAGTCTCATAAAAGTCTTAAAACACCAAGGAACATTTATTCCTTCTTAACAGCCATTCAACATGAATGGAAACAAAACAGAAGCCGTGCCATTAGCATATAGAAACAATTAATTGTATAAAACATCGCAGCTAATAAAGAACAAAGGCCAGAACCGAACGCGCCCCCTGGGCCCACTTGGGCCTATTACTAATTCACAAAACATACCCGCTGAATTAACTCTATAACTTAGGGCATTAAGCCAACCGGAGTTGTCAATAACGAGCTCATCTTATAAAGGTGCATTTATACCAAACGAAGAAACTAGTAGGTATATGCACAATCTAGTATTTTGGTGTAAAGGGATTCTCAGAATATTCTAGATTTTTTTGTTGCTTGGCGGTTACTTTTATCCTGTTTATGCTCTTTGTATACAATTTTAGTGCAAATTTGAAACAATACTTGTCTTGTCGTTTACACTTAGGCTTGTATTCTATATGATTTCTATGAATTTCCTTAATTTGCGTTATGAGACTTCTTGTCAACTTTCATAAAATTGTATGTCAATTGGAAGTGGGTTTTAAATCTAATGTTTTATTATAGACGCACACTTTGCAAAGGTTGAAGCTTTTGATCACGTTAACCTAGGTACGTTATTTTTTACTGTTTTCAGACACCGTAGCCCTAAGTATTGCATATTAATTTCAACTTGATGCATCCATACATTGCTGAGAACAATGGACAAACAAAGAGACTCATACGTAGTGATCTTGTAAGGTTATTAATTCATTTTGAAGTACGGATTATAAAAACGCGAAAAACCGCTACCGCTCCTGCTCTGGTTTGGTCTTGGAAATGATTTCAGGGTTTTGTACCCAAATGGTTGTCATTTATGTCGCTACACTACCCGTTTGTCTATTTATTTTCTGCTTGTCTATTTTTAAACTTTCTCGATTTTCACTTATAGTTAGTAGAGTGAGTCTACTCGTGACCACGGCCTCTGCATTATGGTCGAAACGTCGAGGTAACTTTAGCTATAAATAGCTTAGTGGTTTGACCTATGACGTCTCAAGCGGACGATCGTATGTTCGAATCCCGAGCTCTCACCTGAGTATAACTGAATTCATATGCGAAACTACATTTGAAACACCGTGAACTTTACAGTTAAGGTCAACCATCGTGACGAAACCTGCACATACTTACGACCCAATCCACATACGCCCGCGTGACCACTACAGCTCATGCCATGCGCTCTCGTTCTCAAATGACGCTATCATATTATTCCGAGTGTGATTGTGTAAGCGTATCTCCGGTTGGTTTCGTGCTCCAAGCTCCAGTACTTTGTCACATTGCGTCCAAATTCGAACTCAATCACCGCAACACAGTTGGCAGTTTCAGCAGTTTTCCTTTGGTAACCCTTGTCCGCATACTATGTTCCGTTTTTGGGGTGAAAGGGGGGTATCTAGATGGTCCCGAAGTGTTTTTTAATCCGTAATAGCCAGTGGCGATGCTGATAACGCCGATGATAAATTGCCGGTCAGCGGTATTTGGGCGGGCGGGCGGAGGCGGCTTGTTTTGGAAAAGCTTTGCGGCTTGGCTTATCCGAGAGTTTTAAACGCCTCACTTTCGTTGTCACAATTTAAAGTTTTTTACGCATTGACTAAGTTTTTGGTGGCGTTTTCAGTTATTTGAGGTCCTGTATCTGATGAACGGGAACTGTACCAGAATCTTCTGCCATTGCTACAAAAGTGTATCCACGAAAGTGATTCCGAACAGACTCCGGAATACTCTGACCGAGATTATCAAAGTCAAAATCAAGATTTACTAGGCAAGCGTGCTCCATCGTAGGCCTCATCTTCGCTTTCCATCAGGCGTGATTGTAGTCAAACGCAAGCCTATATTGTAAAAAAAAAAAAGCAGTGGGTACCTACGTCTGGCAAAAAAATAACTCCAGTATTAACTTTAAATCGATTAGCAATTTTGAGTAAACCAAATAATAGAGGTGTACTTAAAACATGGTAGTAGAAGAGGAGGTCTGATTCATAGACACATCTACAACTCACAAGTCCAGCTCTAATGAGTTCCCAGAAATAGAGCATTTGGATATGAATTCAGTCTAGCGAGTCACACATATTACGGCCTTTGGATTCATAGTTTTTTAAATGGCTACCACCTGCGTAACAAATTTTATCGAAAAAGGGAATGAGAATAAAAATACTAATACATACAATTAAAATAAAAACCGTATAAATAGGTACAGGTTTTTACGTGCAAGTGCGTCCGTGGTATTTTTTAAATACAAACACTCTTCCACATTAAGCCACCAGGCATTGCCGCGACGTGTGACGAATGGGTCCCCGGCACGGGACGGAACCCGCCACACCTGACCGAGGGGCTACCCGCATTAAGAAGGCTATCCGGCTCCCAATCTCCTGGTGCAACCAAAAAGCCGAAAAAAGGGAGCAATTTCGGATTTTAATTCGTGGAGCGATTATACGGAATGTTGAGAAAAACTACGCATTTTTGACAAAATTATTCCAGCTATTTATTTGCGACTTCTGCTGTTGAGACTTGAAAATTTAAGGCAATTCAAAATATGAAGCTGGTGCGTTCTACAGGTGACCATACTGCTGGTTCTTTTCTCGGATAACGTATCGACATTCCCATTTAACGAGCTAACGCAACCAGGCTTACACCCTGCTCAATAATAGCTATTAGATGGTATAATTCGAACCCTATTGATTATTTCAAAATGTTACCAGGGTAGTGGGTTACATAAAGTTAGAACTGTGACCCCAAATGGAACGAACTGCTGCCAGGAAAGTGGGTTAGATTTGGTTAGAACTATGGCCCGGATTGGAACAAATTCTTCATCATCATCATCATCATTTCAGCCGTAGGACGTCCACTGCTGGACATAGGCCTCCCTCATTGATGCCCAGTCATTACGGTTGGAAGCGACTTGCATCCACCCTGAACCTGCGACCTTCACCAAATCGTCCGTGCGTCTCGTTGGTGGACGTCCCACGCTGCGCTTGCTAGTCCGTGGTCTCCATTCCAGAACTTTTGGGCCCCAACGGCCAACTGTTTTGCATGCTATATGGCCTGCCCATTGCCAGCCATTTCAACGAGCTAAATAATCCGTTTGAACAAATTGCTGCCAGGAAAGTAAGCTTGATTATGTTAGAACTGTGAGCCCAACATAGGAACCAACTGCTACCAGGAAGACAAGTTACATTAGATTAGAACTTGTGATCCCGATAGAAAAGAACTGCTGGCAGGAAAGTGGGTTAAATAAGGTTAGAACTGCAACCCAAATAGAAACAAACTGCAACTAGGAAAGCCAGGGTTAGGTTAGAAAGGTGAAATGCTAGTTTGATTTTGTTTATTGTACCATGTACATAGTACGAGTATTTTATAGAATTACTAGCTGATGCTTCCGCTGAAGTAGAATAAAACGTACTTTTAACTTAAAAATGAGGTATTCTCCCGTGGTTTAAAGTAGCCTATCGACGGAGAAGAAGTAAATCCTCCTATCTTACATATGTCACAAATGTAAGATAGGAGGATTTACTTCTTCCCCGTCATCCGTCATGTCACTCTCCAGCCTTTCAACTATGTCCATACCAAAAATCACAGCAATCCGCCGCTCAGTTTCAGGATAAACGAACACACTTTCACATTTATAATATTACCTAAGTAAGTATAGATGCACTGTGATGAACCTTCCCAAATCGCTGCTAAGCACACAACCACATTGTCTTGGCAGTTGCTTCAAGTTTCTGCCTTTTGAAATTCCCAACTCCATATCCTCCACCGTCAACAGCACATCTGGGAATACAACCTTAAGCACGACCCAAACTGCCTCAAAATTAGTACAAGTCATATTGACTTCCGAAATGCCGTGCTATCAGCCATAACGACTAATAAGTCCCTTGGGGTGAGCAGAGCATTCCCGCACGGCATGTGTTGACAGGCAGACACGTTGTTTATGTTGTTTTGGTAATCATGTTAGTAAATGTGCAACGATGTTCTTTGTAGAATACGTGTTTTATAAAGTGCCCGCGACTCCGTCGGCGAAGATTCATTTATTGCTATTCTAAAGGAGCTATGCAATTTTCCGGCATAATTGCCAAATTTCATCGTAATCCGTGAAACTTATTTACAAATTATCGCTGATTTTCACTGGCGTCTATTTAAAACTATAACACAAAAGCACACACGAAGGCATTTATTTTTGCCATTACTAATTAATTCCTCTTTAAGTCTGCTGCAGCGACGTTAAACATATGTTTTTCACTTTACTACCTTGTCGCTGTCACTTCATATTAATGAACTGAAACAATTACCTAGCTCACCCGCGACCTTGCGATAGTTACGTTTATGTAAGAAATGCGTGTTCATGCAGTTCCTCCACTTCCACACTGTACGAACACACACAAATCACACAAACCCAACTATCACCACCACCAAACTACACAGACGCGTTTCGAGCTCATTCATTCATTCATGTTTCCATTTTTGTCTATAATTGTCAGAAGGCATACAGTAACAAATTACTACAGTAAAGATATCCCTGACATAGACTGTTATAGAAGAAATTGGGTAGATCGCTCCATAAAACAAAAATTCTAAGACGCGGCTACAATAAAATGACAGTTTTCATTTATCAGCTTTAAAACAAATGAATAAGTTGATTCAGTTGGTATAGAAGTGTTGCTCTAACTAGGTAGGTATTTTGCTATGCAGAATCGTGTATTGAGAGTTTATTAAAAATATGTCAGGTGATTGGTGGTGTCATCATTCTAAAAGCAAAATCACTGCTGTTCCAATTAAACAACGACAAATGACAGACTTTAGTTTTACCTTGTCGGTTCCTATATCTTGAGGGCGTCTCCCTTCAACATAATATATCTGAAACAAGGCAGTGTCGTGCCGATGGCTTCTTTATTCAAATCACGAGGGAGGGGAGGTGATAGCATAATCGACTAGATGCGGATAGACATTTTGTTTACGGATTAAATTGTAACCTAATTCTGGATTTGGTGCACGTTACTAAACCCTGTTTTTTTTTAATTTCCGTTAAATTCGACACGTTACTCGGTACATTAACAGAAACTACCTGGTATGTGCAGCATTTTCCGTTGAGGTAAACACGATTATTGATACAATACAACCAATTATGACGCAACGATTATGACATTGATGTGACACATAATACGAGGGGCGTTCAATATAAAGTGAGAATGAGACGCAAACTCTTTCAATATTAGGAAATTAAATACTGGCCGGTAAAGCTAATCTATCTAGCTGATTGCTATGAAAAAAAAAAGTAGAACTGTCTTTTGTTTAAAAAAAATACGATAATTTCTTTGCAATGCTATTGAGTACGTTAGCGAAAATGGAGAAAATTTAACTGCGCGCCGTTATCAAATACTTGTGTTTGAAAAAATTTTCTACGGACCAAGTCAATTTAGATTTGCGGGACACTTTAGGGTCTAATGCTCCTCCGTATTCGACAGTCGCACGTTGGTGCGCCGAATTTAGACATGGAAGAACATCGACCATGGACGACCCCCGCTCCGGACGCCCTACTACTGCAATAACTGAAGAAATTGTGAAAAAAGTTGAAAACTCAGTTTTGGCGGATCGTCGTGTCACGGTTCGTTTTATTGCTGAAAATGTAAAGATTTCAACGGGGAGCGTGCATAATATTTTACATGAACGCTTGGGTATGAAAAAGGTATCTGCGCGTTGGGTACCAAGAATGCTTACTGACACGCAAAGACAAACTAGAGTCGAGATTTGTCAAGAAGCTTTGGACCTGATACAGCAAGACCGGGAACTTTTTTTGGCGCGATTTATAACAATGGACGAAACATGGCTCCATCATTACGACCCTGAAACGAAACTGCAGTCTATGACATGGAAAAGGCCATCATCTCCAACTCCGAAGAAATTCAAGGTGGGCCCATCTGCCGGTAAGTTCATGGGATCTGTTTTTTGAGATGGTAAAGGGGTATTAATGATTGAGTATCTCAAACATGGAGCCACTATTACGGACACTTTGTACGCCAAACAAATAGCAACATTGCGCAATGAGATCCGCGAAAAACGGCGAGGTAAACACTCGAAAGTTGTGCTGTTCCACCAGGACAATGCCCCGGCACACAAGTCCATCGTTGCAGTGGCTGCAATTCGTGATGCTGGGTTCAATATCCTTAAGCAACCTCTGTATTCATCAGATCTCGCTCCCAGTGATTTCTACCTATTTCCGAGATTGAAACAATACCCGAGAGGCCAGAAATTTGAAGACGACGACGCGGTAGTCGCTGCAGTACAAGATTTTTTAAGTACTCAAGATGAGACCTTTTTTAAAAATGAAATTTTAAGTTTAGAAAAAAGATATAATAAGTGTATTATGCTAAAAGGTGATTATGTCGAAAAATAAAATTACATTTAGTAAAAGTTGTTTATAACATACTCATTCTCACTTTTTATTGAACGCCCCTAGTGAAAGAAAAAGTATGTACGGTCGACCAAAAGAAAGTGGTCTACCAGTTTTGTCAAAAGTTCTATGACATCTAAATATCCCTAAGCCACTGTCATCATGTTATTGCAAGGGAAAATCGACCTCATTGTATCATGACGTGCAAATGAACTTCGACCGTAGGGGGTAGACCATATTTTTGGCCGACTGTACCTAATGTCGAAGTTGAATTGATTTTAAGAGGGTTTATACCTGCTGAGCTGGCAACGTTGCATTTTTGTTAGTTTTTCTCGATTATTCCATAAAAATTGAATGAAAATTAAAAATGTTTTGTATACAAATTGTTCTAATATATAAGTTAATGTGTCGACTGCAATAATAATTCGTGATAAGACTTTTATTTTCTTTAAAAACCGTTAAGTAATAATTTGTTCGTTTTTAAAGAAAACGTTTTTAAAGAGTCTATCACGAATTATTATACATGAAACTACCGTGAGACTCACTCATAGTGAAAATAAACGGATCACTCACGTCTTAAAACGAGTTTAACTCGAATTGATTGTTGAACTGGGTTAGGATTGATAGGTCCTCATAGCAAAACTTCCTCGTTGAATAAAAGTCCGTAACATAATACGTCATGGGAGCAAAACGTCCGCAATTTAAAAGGTCCTGTGTAAACAAATCAAAATGTCACATTGATCAAACGACCGCAATTTAAATGACCACGGGAGCAAAACATCCGCAGTTAAAATTGTACTCCACACTACTAACTACTTTAATGTAAAGTTGTGTGTATTTCTTCTTCTTTAAAATTAGTGTATTAAAGGATTAGGGACGTTTTGTTTTTGTGTTTTATTAACCGTAAAAAAACGGATAACCCACGTCTTTTTTTTTAATTTATTTACTCAAAAACAAAGAAAAGAAGTACAGAAATGCTTATCTACACTGACCAGCAAAAATAAAGGGTCGGTTACAGAAATGGCGATAACTACAAAACCCGCTGTGATAGCTTCTTCGAGTAAAATGAGTTTAGTAAAGAGTTTTATTCTTAACAAGAAAAAGTTTAATTGAGAATAAAACTCTTTACTAAACTCATTCTACTCGAAGAAGCTATCACAGCGGGTTTTTTAGTTATCGTCATTTTTGTAAACGACCCTTTATTTTTGCTCGTCAGTGTATATGCCACTGCCAAACTGCATAGCAGTTTGTTGTCAGAAAGTTTATAACTCAAATCGAGAAATCTTAAATCGAGTTTAGCTCTTCCTTTTGGACACACGCAAATTATAAAATTAAATAAATAGATAGTTATAAAATTATTGCTTAGTTTGGTTGGGGCTACGCAAGAATATTACATAAAAAAACTGGATGTTGCCTGCCGAACTATGAGTTGAAGCCAGGTTCATTCACCTTTGCTCCTATGTTCTATGTCTTTTCAACACTGTGATATATTGCCAGGTTATTTATAAAAAAACCTTATTTTTTTTAGAAATACGCATTATCCGGCATCACCTAATTAATTTACTTTAAGCTAATTTCAACAGAAATTTATATTTTTCTTATAAAACTTTCTGCAATAAAATTTACTTAGTTTTCTTTGTATTATACAAAAAAAAGAACCCAGTCAAAATCCTCATTTCACCGGTATGCACGTCCTGCGTACTATGGCAGCACTAAATGGCCGATATGTCAGAATCACGTCAGAATTGTCAGAAGTCATTCACCAATTTCAGAGGATTTTTACGTTAAATAAACGTTTTTCGTCGATTTACTTGGGTTATGCGCTATGTATTGCATAGTAAAGCATTGTAGGAGTAATTGGAGGCCGAAATCCGACATAAAACTTCTCAGGTGAGTACTTATTTTACGAAAATGTTCATAAATCTTAGTGGCAATAAATTTTCCTATATTTTGCTTCTAAGCTTTGTTAGTTTTTATTCAAAAACCCCACGAATAGGTTTATAATGTTAAGTTAGAAGTATATTTTGTTTATTTGGAGTTAAACATGACCATAAATGAAAAATTGAAGAATGTGTGGTTTTACAACTAGGGTGACCAATCCTTTTTCATGCATGGTATTTATTCATATTGAATGGAGCTAAATCTATCAACTTGGTATGGTTTCTATCTTCATAATTCATATCACAGTATATAATAACATGTTTATTGTTTGTGTCTTTACAATTAACATGAATAATATTTTACATTGCAGTTTTCCAAAAGATGAAAGAAGGAGGCAAAATTGGCTGTCGATTGTACCGATAAAGGGAAAGGTGTAAAGCGTTTGACAATTTGCAGCTTGCATTTTAAGCCTGAAGATTATGACTATGACCCAGAAAGGCCGGGACGCCTACTCAGTACAAAACAATATTATTCTCACATGTGTAGAAAATAAAGAAACTGTTATAACGTCCTAGTATTTTACTATTTTTTTCCATTGACAAATACTTCACTTATGTTTTGCAGTAAGTATTTGTAGCGTCCTCAGGTAAAAGGTAACCTTTTGCCGGATATCAGTAAGGCCGAGTAACTGCAGAGTGGCATAGAAATGCAACCAGAAATGGACCTTATATTGACGACTGACAAAAAAATTAATTATTAAATTATTATTATTAATTGGTACCTTTTACTTGAGTTTGTGAGGATGGATGCTCACTTTCATGATAAAACGGTTGAATAAAAATTTAATAACAAAACCGGCCAAGTGTGAGTCGGACTTGCGCACCGAGGGTTCCGTACAAATTTATATGTATCTATGAACATCCAGTCTTAGCAGACCCCTGTTCCTAAGCAAAATGTGCGCAGTGTGGGATCATTGTAGATTGGTTACTGATATAGACAGACAGACAAAAAAAATTTATGCTTTCTGCTTGCAATTTATGCTTGCAATTTTTCCTTTATCTGTGCTATAAGACCTTGCTTCATACCAAATTTCAAGATTCTAAGTTCACGGGAAGTATCCCTTGCGAGTGTCGAAAATTTGCGGCAAATGGCTGTAGGTATCTTTTGATTGCGTTGGGTTAGAAGTTTGATTTTTCAGAGCTCCAAGGTACAGTACAGTAGACTTGAGTATTTGATTTAAATTTCAGCTTGATACCTCCACGCGTTCCTGAGAAAAAGGGTCTTGCCAGACGGACGACCGGACAACAAAGTGATCCTATAAGGGTTCCGTTTTTTTTTTTTGAGGTACGGAACCCTAAAAATTGAATTGAATTGAAATTGGTTGAATTTAATAAATTACAAAATCAATCTGTTGTATAAAAGTATGTCAAATTCCGTGGGATATTCCTAATGTATGCTTAATTATGGACACCCTAAAGAAAGAGATGCAAGATCGGCGTAACGTAATTCAAGGTCATTTTTTCTGGCTTCAAAGGAATGTTCGGCATGCAATATCCAGTTTTTTTATTTAATATTCTTGGGGCTACGTCAATAAAATACTCCAATAGGGATGTTGACACCACCAATCAACTGACGTACTTTTTATGAGCTATCAAAACACATTTCTCCCATAGAGTTTGAATGGCAATAGCAACATATGACGTCACTTGTTCGCATACTCAATTAACTAACTATTTATTTGTTTTAAAGCAACAAAAAATCTAATTTTGCAGTTAATCGAAAATTAATCTGGGTTTTAGGGCTAAAATAAAGCGTTTTTTTACTGGAGTCGTGTCTTCGAATTATTTTTTAATGGTGTCAACATCCCTATTGCATCTTCCTGACTATTTCTTTCTTTTGTTGCAGGTAACACTTATCTCTCCGCAAAACGAACGGCAGCTGTCACCGGCCAGCCAATCAGCGCCCAGCATCTCGTGACGCAGCGAGTTCAAATGCAAATGAGCCAATCGTGCGCGAGCGCGAACTGTCGCGATTTATTTGTCTTAGTATTGGTAACGTACGCGCGGATAGTTGGGGCGTTGACGAGCGTTTTTTTTTATAAATTCAAATTCAAATTCGAATTCATATTTATGTCGGACGGTTTGCTAATGTTTCGCAAATTATTTTTCCCAAACTGATTCATTTAGCAAATGTTTCATTTCCCAAATGTTTATTTTTTCTGAAACTGTAAACTTTTCAGGATTGTTGTTATAAAACAAATCTAACCTAACCTAACCTACAGAATAGTCCTGAAATATATCCTGGATACTTAATTTACAGTTTCAGAAAAAATAAACATTTGGGAAATGAAACATTTGCCAAATGAATCAGTTTGGGAAGTATAATTTGCCAAACGGAAGTACACCGTTTTTAAGACTACTTGAATTTTTCTATCGCTTTTAGTTTTTTTAGGGATCCCCAAAAAAACCCAAAGGGTAAAAACGGGACCCTATTACAGGGGCTCCGCTGTCCGTCTGTCACCAGGCTGTATCTCATGAACCGTGATAGCTAGACAGTTGAAATTTTCACAGATGATGTATTTCGGTTGCCGCTATAACAACAAATACTAAAAAATAGAATAGAATAAATGGGAGCTCCCATACAACAAACGTGATTTTTTTGCTCCTTTTTGGTCGATATTGATAACGGCACCAGGTAGACAATAGAAATATTCAGAGTATTTATTTATATATCTACTTTAAAAATAAATAATTAAATTATAAATTATTATTAATTAAATAAATTATTATTATTGTCTCTAGCGATACAACGGGGTAATGCGGCAAGTGTTTTTGGGACGTTTGGCCCAGGATTGAATCGACTTGGAGGGTGTGCTGTTTAGGTTTACATGACGAAGCTTGTAGCGGATTTTATATTTTTGTTTAGCTGACGAAGCCTGTTGCGGATTCCAATCTGTTGTTATGACGAAGCTTGTTGCGGATAACAATATGTTTGCTTGACGAAGCCTGCGCTGCGGATTTATGGAATCTGTTATGTCACTGTTTCCAATAAATTTTAATTGATTAAATTAATATAAAACAAATATTTAAGGGGGCTCCCATACAAAAAACGTGATTTTTTTTGCCGTGTTTATAGATATTGGTACGGAGCCCTTCGTGCGCGAGTCCGACTCGCACTAGGCCGGTTTTTTTTTAATTCAAAGTTTGGCTGAAGGTTTTTTCTACCACTTTTTAAGTTTGAGAATTCATAATTTTTTTTAGACGTTTTCTACATGAAGTGTCAATTTTAAAAGAACAAACTAACAGTCAAGATTACGATAAGCAAAGGTAGATTCCGGTGAATATATTTACCACTTTTGATAAAAATTGGTCTAAATGAAGAATTTCGGTATTTTTACGAAAAAAAGTAAAAAAAATACTACCGTGGGGCTATGACCCGGGAATTGGGACAGAATAATAATAATAATAATAATAATAAGAAGAAGCGGAACGCCTCAAGGCCACAAAATATAGCTGTCTCGGCGCCCAATATCATTTTTTTCCTTTCGGCGTCGAGACTCTAGGTCCTTGGGGTAAGGGTGCACTGGAGTTACACAGGGAGCTCAGCAATAGGTTGAGAGAGGCAACAGGCAACCCTCGCGCCGGCAGCTTTCTCGCGCAAAGAATCGCAATCGCTGTTCAGCGCGGGAATGCTGCCTGCGTGATGGGCACCATGCCAAGAGGCCCACCTCTCTTTTTTTAATTAAGTTTAGTTTTAGTTATTTTAATTTAATAGTAGTTTTAGTCTTGTATTTACACCTGTATATGTTTTTTCTTTTAAATAAATATCATCTTATGGTTTTAAGAAGAAGGCGGTACTCCTAGACACTGCGCGGATAGTCAGGAGGTTCCTCTCTCTGTCGCCCTAACCACCGATAGCTTAGGCCCCGCCTCGCTGCCGGTGGCACCCTAGTCTAGGTTTTTATAATGATTTTATGATTTGTATGTATAATTTTATATTTTACTTTTTGTATAATTATTGTAAAAATCTAACCTAAGAAAAAAAAAGAAAAAAAATATAAATAAAGAAAATAATAATAATAAATTATTTATTTCATTCCAACTTAGGTGGTAAATACAAAATGGTCGAGACTTCCTATTAGGTATAGTGTACCTGTGTCAGGAAGCCTCGCTCTTCCAGCTTATAGTACAGTCATGCGTTAGAATGCAAGAATAACATAAAAAGTAAAAGTTCTTAATAACTACATAGTACTTAATGGGAATAATGTGTGTAATGACATTGTGTTATTTGTGTGTGCGTGCGTGTGTGTATGTGTATGTAACATGTATGTGTGTGTATGTATGTGTGTGAGAACGTGCGTGAGCGTGCGTGCGTGCATGCGAGTACGTTCATATCTCATTAAAATTCAACGTTAAACCTTATGTATACAGTACATTTTCAGTTGCTACATAATCAAGTTCATTTATCCAATTTAGTATCGCTTTTTTTCAGTCATGGTAGTTCATAGTATAAATATTCAAAATCCTGTTTACTTTATTATACATAATTGCAGAAACAACATCATACTGCCTCCTCGCAAAAGCCGACCCACTCCAAGGCACAGTCACCACTGTGCGTGCTTTCCTTTTATTGAAAAGTTTGGGGTTAAAAGCAGTTGACCTGTGAAGTCTTAAGAGAGCAGAGGTAATATATAATTTACGCATACTCAGTAATTTACAAAGTGCGTACAGTTCAGTAGTGGGGTATCTGTATGGTTTAAAGAACATAGTCTTTAACAAACACCTCTGGGCTCTTTCAACTTCCAGGAATTTAATTTTACTTGCGCCACCCCAGACCGGAATACAGTACGACATAATTGATTGCGCAAGCGCAGTGTATATTTGTATTAGCAGTGTGGTGTTTGATACATGTCGGAGTGTTTTAAAGAGCCAAATCAGTTTTCTGATCCTTCCATTAATGTATTTTAAATGTTGGTGCCAAGAAAGACGACGACGACAAGAAGACGAGTAGCAGTAGCAAATGATCTCACCAGTCCGCCGTTTTCATTTAGCCAACCGTCTGCAAAACAAGCGGGTGTTTCGAAAATCCCGTACGATCTGAAAACCAGTGACAGTACTCATGAAACTGAACAGCTTTCCTCAAGGAACAGGGGTCGAAATAAATAAAAAATTAGACTGTCCATACAAAACATACGATCAGCTGACAGAGTTAGTATGACGAGACCAAAATTTTATTTCATATTCCGACCCATGCTCCTTGGGGAAAGTTGTTCAGTTTCATGAGTACTGTCACTGGGTTTCGGATTATACGGGATTTTTGACATGCCCTGTATGGAGATATAGCTTCAAATGTAACCGCAGCGCGCCCGTCCAAATCTTTATGCCGTGTGTTCAGAATTATTTATTACAGTGCAGGGCGAAGGGTGCGATAATCTCTGAGATTTCCCGAGATTTGCGACGGCGCACCGTTAGAGCAGGCACATCACTTAACGCCATACTTCATTACCATATAAGACAATCATCATCATCACCACCACCAACGTCATCATCACCTTCGCCACCACCATCACCATCGTTATCACCACCATAGTCATTATTATTTTCATCACCAACATCTCCACCTTCACCACGGTTATTACCACCATAATCATCATCATCATCACCACCTTCGCCACTGTCATCACCACCATAATCATCATAATCATCATCAGTCGGAAGTCCACTGTTGAACTAAAATCTTCCATAGAACGCCACAATAAGCGACACGTCTCCTGCATCTACCTGTTGTCCTCAACTCTTTGTGGTGTCATCACTCCCCCTAGAGACCTTTCAACATCTTCCCGTGGTCGCCAGTCAACAACTTTCATATAACATTAGACAAAACTTTTCTACAGTTTCACGATTTGATATTAATGGTTTTTGATAGCGAACCGTTTGTTCAACGAATTCTAAGACATGGAGAATATTTGAAAAATTAGAAATCGTACAGCAGTTGCGATAGATGACATCACAAACCTCAATTTTACGTATGAAAGCACACATACACATTTACATTTTCGGATGGGTTAGTTGGGGGGGATGTGGTACATTTGATAACATAGTCGGCGCGTATACATAGACAAGAAATGGGGAGTTCAATCCCCTGCGGTGCGGTGCACCCACAAACTCTTTCGTAATAAACAGTCGGGTAAAAACATAAATCTACTGTCATTTCATTTCATTACTAACTAATGGTATTATGTCATATTCTGAATGGTTGGTTTTAGGTATAGTCGGGGTATGAAAAGGTTCGTCATTTTTCGACCCCTTCCGGCTGATTTGACACTACTCCCAAAATACTCTAGTCGTTAATAGACCCTAATTTCAAAATCACATTCTCTCAAAAACTTCTTTTTTCAATGTACACTACTCTCGATACAACCAAAATTCAAGTGGACTGCGTCCCATTACGAATGAGTGGCAAAATACTCTATTCCCAAAATACCCTAAAAGGGATACACATAACAATGGCGAAATAACCTAAAGTCATAATCGCTTATTCACAAAACCCTCTAGTCCCAAAATACCCTAAAATTAGATTTTAGTGAATTAATGCCACTTTTTAATCGATTTAAACGGAAGGAGGTTCGCATATTAGGTTTATCCTTGAAATTTAGGGTACCTCATTCCTATTTATGAAGTTATTTCGAAATTTAGACATTTATTCCATAGGTACTGAGTTTTGGGTATTTCGAGAATTTGACGTTTAAATCTTGAGACATGTTTGTATCAAGTTAATTGGAGTATTAGGCATTTTGAGACAAGGTTGAACTGATAATTAGTCAAAACAAGATAAAGTCAATTAGACTGAAAGGCATATCAAGAGTAGCGCATTTTAAGAAGTAGGCATAAGTCATTCCAAGTTTTAGACATTTTGAAACTAACCTGTTTTGACATTGCGATGTACTAAGAACATGATATTATGATATTTGGTTATAGCGAACCGGTAACCTTCTGTTTAAATCGTATAAAAAGTGGCATTAATTCACGAAAATGGATTTTTAGGGTATTTTGGGACTAGAGGGTTTTGTGAATAAGCGATTATGACTTTAGGTTATTTCGCCACTGTTAGGTGTAGCCCTTTTAGGGTATTTTGGGAATAGAGTATTTTGCCACTCATTCGTAATGGGACGCAGTCCACTTGAATTTAGGTTGTATCGAGAGTAGTGTACATTGAAAAAAGAGGTTTTTGAGAGAAGTTGATTTTGAAATTAGGGTCTATTAACGACTAGAGTGTTTTGGGAGTAGTGTCAAATCAGCCGGAAGGTTTCGACCTTAACTCGTTGACATAGAGTCGAAAAGTGACGAACCTTTTCTTACCCCGACTATACCTCGTATTTTTAACCGACTTAAAAATTTTGAGTAAGATATTGAATTTAAATTGAGTTCCGGGTCGATGCAAGTCGTTTCCAACCGTAACGATTGGGCGTCATGAGGGAGGCCTATGTCCAGCAGTGGATGTCCTACGGTTGAAATGATGATGATTAACTTTATGCCTTCTAATTAAATTTGTCTAATGATGTATGGAGTGTAGTATAATTTTAAGTAATATTCCTATTACTAGTAGTGCGGTATTCGCGCAGGGACTGGTTTAGCTGAGCAGAGCAATGCACTCGCCGACCGGAATCATTCTAGTACAGGAGACAAAAAGGGTTTAGCCACGTCACGCGAGCATCAAGAAAGCTCGGGTGCTTTTGTATTGAACTAGCTATAGTAAAATTCCGTCTGCAAAGGATTCGTTCCCGCGTTGACTAGGTATGCAATTTTCCAAAATATACTCGGCGTCAAAAATATCGCCCGCCCCTCCTATTTGTGTCCTTTTTTTTCGAAACGCTCTGATTCACAAGCCATTATGTTTCGTTTAAATTAAACACTGTTAATTTTAAACACATTAAACGTGTTTTTAATAAAATTGATACTACATAATATTAATTAGGTAACATAATTTCGCTAAGGTCTAGATTAGCTTGAATCTGATTTTCGCTGAGGGGCGATATTTTTGACGCCGAGTATATAAGCTAATTATGCAGGGTCTCAAACCTCATACCAAATTTCATCCAAATCACTTTAAACATGAAACTACCGGTGAGACTCACTTATAGTGAAAGAAAATCCAAATCATTTTCGCATTTATAATACTACTAGCTGGGCGAGCGACCCAAAGTGGGTTTTGGTCTCCGACACCAAACTACGCCATGCTTTGCGATCTTGGGTCAGCTCTTGCCGGCCTCTGACCCCGAGATCCGAAAGATCCTTTTTTTTCAAAATAAACAGTAATACTAATTACCGGCTAATTTGTGTCAATCGTCCTATGATTTTTTAAAGAACTTCAGCCATAAAATGGGCACAGCCCAAGACACCATCATTTTTAGAGCTTTTAAATCGCCATCTCTATAGTGAAACCCAGTACGTTTAATGTCAAAGTGACCTGCAAAATAGTAGAATCGTCTCTCGTACTTGACTTCATGCATTGAATACCTAGACCAGATGCTAATAGTGACTAGATGAAGAATGTACCCGATACGGTAATGGAGTGGGCTGAGTTATGAACTGTGTTTAGCAACTGATCTTAAGGCAAATTGGAGTAATTAGCAGTAGTTGGATTAAATATGTCATCATTATCATCATCATCATCATCATAATTTCAGCCGAAAGACGTCTACTGCTGAACGTAGGCCTCCCCCAAGACTCGCCAAACAGATCGGCCCTGCGCCATCCGCATCCAATGCGTTCCCGCCACCTTCTCCAGGCCGTCGCTCCATCTTGTTGGAGGCCTACCTACACTGCGTCTTCTGGTCCGCGGACGCAACTCGATAACCTTTCGGCGCCATCGGCCGTCAGTTCTACGGGCGATGTGCCTGCCCACTGCCACTTAAGTCTAGCGATTCATCGAGCTATGTCCGTGACTTTAGTTCTTGCACGGATTTCATCATTTTCATCATTATTTTTATGAAATATGTACTAATGTACTAAATAATTATAAAAAACTGAGGTTAATTCGTGGTAGTCTAGTGGTCTAACCTATGGCCTCTCAAGAAGAGGATAGTGGGTTCGAACCCAAGCTCGCACCTTTGAGTTTTTCGGAATTTACGTGCGAAATTTGAAAACCATGAGCTTTACGGTGAAGGCAAACATCGAAAGGAACCCCGTATACTTGCAAAAAAATTCAATGGTGTATATGAAGTTCCCAGCCCGCACTGGGCCTGCGGGGGAACTATGCCCCAAACCCCTCTTATTTTGAGAAGTTTGTGCTCTGCAGTGAGAAGTATAACACCCTGATACAATATAGTAAACTCTATGAGCCCTGGACTGGAGCACTTTAAATCCCTTAGTTAGCGTTTAGGGATTGGAAACCGTTATCTTAACACCTTTGGTGCATGTATATTTAAAGGCTAGTTTAGCTTTTGTTCACAATCCAATTCCAATAATAATGAAAACGGATCACATCCCCTGCAAATCAAACTGCCCCGGATCGCACCAGGCGCAATGGTGCCCAACAAACTAGCCGCATTGCCCCGCTGAACCGCGATGGACCTTTGCACCAGAAACGATCCAGAGCGATGGTCAAGACCTCTCTCACGAAGACGGCGCCGGCGCCTTCTTTAAAAAAAGTATTGCCTCGGAACCCCAACAACCAGTTGTATCCACCGCAAAGTCCGCAAACTCTGTAAATAGTATGTAACCACAAAAGATACATACTAACACTTCCCAGAAATTTATCGTTATCGAAAAACCAAAGCCGTGAACAGCATACATTAAAACATTTTTGTTTTTATGCTAAAATAGCCACGTTTATCTTAAAACATTAATATTTGCGAGCTCCCAGCCAATCAATCAACCATCTACCATTCAAGATAACAAAACGAACTCCGCAACTATTTCCACCTTTATTACATACGGCATAAAGTCTTATCTAACTTCAGTAGCTTGAGGATTCCTCCCAAGAAACATTCCGTGGATCCCGATTGTGACAATACTTCTAAAATCACGAGGTTGCCGTAGATTGCAGGCTGCCTTAGTAGGTGTGACGTGATGGATCACTCAAGCCCCGCAATGGATTGCTGCTCGGATAATTAAACGTGTACTGTGGTAACCTTGCTTGAACGATTAGCTTACGTAGTTCAGTCACGCGCAGATAGATGTCGCCGGCAGCACTTTGGCATAATTAATTACTGTCAACGTATGTTGTTAAGTTATTCGACTGTTTTTGTAGAAATTTTTGTTATAGTCGTATGTTGTGGTAATAAATAAAATGATGGCATTCTTATATACGTCCCTCCGCAGGGCACAGGCCTCCTCTCAGAATGAGAGGGGTTGGGCCTTAGTTCCCACGCGGGCCCAGTGCGGATTGGGAACTTCATGACCACCATTGAACTTCTTCGCAGGTGAATGCAGGCTTCCTCACAATGTTTTCCTTCACCGTAAAGCTCATGGTAAATTTCAAATGTAATTTCGCACATAAATACCGAAAAACACAGAGGTGCGAGCCGGAATTCATGGTTAGTTTTAATGATGAGCATTGCAGTAAATAAAATCCCATCAAAAACATAAATCCCATCAAATACATCAGCGTGTGGGACGCCTGGCCAACTTACGGCCCATTTAAATAAATCTTAAGTTTGCTGACTCGGAGTCGCTAATTTCAAGTCCACAGGAGTGACATTTTTGTTTCTTACGGTGAGTAGTTAGCTTATGCTAACTTGAAGCTTAACATTTGACTTAGCTACTTTTCACATTACAAGTCATCTTTATAATCTCACCGGCAAAAAATTTGGCCCACAGTCCACCTTTCATACAAACGAGGCTACTTTGATGCTTTATTTCTACACCATGGTAGTGCCCCGGTTGAGATCTGATGATGGATATCCAGAGCATCGATAATGGTGGTCCAGAGTTTCTAACACACACAACTGATTCAACAACCAGTTTACACCACAGCGAGGGAATTTGTACAGCACTGAGATTTTCATTCATTTTATTGCCATTTTAACGGTTTTTCTAAATGTGTATTAAACGCAGATTCAATCAGGTGGGTATATTAGGAACTCTGAATATCCATTACCAATGCTCGGAGTAGCCATCATCAGATCACAGCCAAAGCACCGCCTAGTGGAGAACGAGAACCAAGACATCAAAGTGACCTCGTTTGTATGAAGGGTGGACTGTAGGCCAAATTTTATTTACTGGTGAAAACTAGCCAAATAGATAACCAAGTAATATATCAAAGTAAAAGAAAAAAAAGGTTTAGATTTCTTCTTTAAATGGTGAGAATAACTTATTACATTCAGTACAGGGCGTGGTGTGGTTTACTAGATTACTTCAAAAGCCTTTTACGTTTTACTTGGAGCATTAAACCAACCGGAGACGTCAACAACGCTGTAGATTATCAATGAACTAAAACCTTTTACCTTACAAGTCCGCAACCAAACGTGCAACGTCCTACGTTTGTCCCACCCATCTCCATCCCCGGGTCTGTATGGTTTCCCATTATTTAAAAAGTTGTAAAAAAGTAAAAGTTGTAAAAATTTTTGTTGTGTTGTTGTTGTTTCCAAATTCATCGTTAGTTAAAAGTGATTTGTTTCTGGCCCAGTATTTTCTTTGGAATTGTTATTGAATAAACCAACCTAACCTAAACTACTGCATTTTATAAAATGGCATTTCACAGATCTTGAAGAAAATACTGTTTATAACTACTTAATGATAATTGTGAGTCGAGGCGAGTGGCCGAAATTAGCTCTGGATAGGGAGATGTGGAAGTCAAGATAAGTTTAAAATATAATAGAATTATATTTTATTTATAATTTTAATATTTTAGTACAGAAGATTTATTTAGAATGACGATAAAAAGCTTTTTGGAATCAAACAAATGAGTATGAGTAAGAACTCCATGTTTCGTTTTCTTACCGTACTACGAAAACTGTAAATCCTAGTATGACGCCTCCGGTTAAATAAATGCTCTAAGTTCTTGTATGTCAGTATGAGATATCTAGTTATTCACACGCCTTTTAACTGATCGGGTTGACGATATATGGCGAAAAGTTTAAACTGGTACTGTAAATTAGTAGAAAAGTATTTAAATTAGATTTACATTTAGGTATAACTGTCGCTCGGTAGTGAGTTGTAATAATTTAACTTTAATATAACATAAGACTCGGTAGCGTGATGTGAATAATTTCGTTAGGCAACCAACCAAGTGATTCCTAGGGTACTATAGAACCATGCCATAATGCATCAATTGAAGGGATGTTAACAAAAACAACATAGGTAACTGACTCGACTGGTTGACAACTTTACTAAAATTGTTTCTCTACAAGGTGTCAACCAGTCTTATTTATCTTCTACGACAGTGATTATTGCGTGGTGTATGTCAAGATGACATCTCGATCTTTGCGAACATGTGTGTCAACGATTAACTTGAATTGTCACTGTTCATCTGTCAAATCTTCTTTTTCTTCTCATGTCATGGAGCGACAACGTTTATAAACGCTTTATGTTTATAGCATTTTTTAATCGGACAATTGATAATCCTTTGACCCGCACGTTGTAATTGTCTAGTAGTTAATGCGACAAGGTACTATAGTACCCAGTACAGTAGTAGTATAGTAGCGGCCTAGAAATCAAATTTGACTGCACCTAGTTTGATTTATAGGTTTTCTAGAATAGAGACGTGTGTTGCCCGGGTTCGCGTCTCTAAGTTTATGTGCATCCATCAAGTGATGAAAAACATTGCAAAAATGTTGCACATTGAATAAAGTATGTATTTTATTCAAGACACAATGTAAGCTAACTTCGACTTAGTTAGCATGGAATAAATCTCAACCTGTCGACGTCCCTCAAAAAGTTATGGCTGTAGTATTAGCATTCTACTCTAGATGGTGCTGTATGTCGGACCACATTAATACAACATAGTGTATCACGACGGTGGATGTGATGCCTCTATTTGTCACATGCCATGCTTTTTAGAGCTATGAAAGACATAAACATAAATTGAATTATGATAATAGATCGCAAAGAGACGTTTTATGAGTAGGATATAATGTGATTAATATTAATATCTATGTGCAGATTGCGGCTTTGTTTTAATAGTTTTAGAAAAAAGTAAGAATAAGATGAATTAGTACCTATGAGTAATGTGATATGGTCTCTCAAGCCGAGGTTCGTGGGTTCGAGCCTCCGGGCACCTCTGACTTTACGGAATTTATGTGCGAATGGTTTTACGTTGAAGGAAAACATCGTGAGGAAACCTGTACAAACCTGCGAAGATATTTAATGGTGTATGTGAATTTCCCAATCCGTACTGGGCCCGCGTGGTAGCTACGGTCCAAGCCCTCTCATTCTTGTTTGAGGCCTTCCTTCACTGCGTCTTCCGGGCCGCGGACCCCACTCGAGAACCTCCACTTGAGTCTGGCGATTCTTCGAGCTGTGTCGGTGACTTTAGTTCCTGCGCGGATTTCATCATTTCTAATGCGATCCCGCAGAGAAACTCCGAGCATAGCCCTCTCCATCAGCCTCTGAGCCTTGAATGGACCTTGCAAGTGAAATAATAGTTTCAGTTCATTAAATAATCTGATATATAAATCTAATATATAAAAATCTCGTGTCACGGTGTTTGTTACCGAACTCCTCCGAAACGGCTTGACCGATTGTTATGAAACTTTTTTGTCTTTATTCGGTAGGTATGAGAACAGGTCGCATGCTATTTTTTCTTTGCAGACGGAGTCGCGGGCAACAGCTAGACTAATATATAAAAATCTCGTGTCACGGTGTTTGTTATCGAACTCCTCCGAAACGGCTTGACCGATTTTTATGAAACTTTTTTGTACATATTCTGCAGGTCTTTTTGTAATCTCTACCTTGATTTTTTGTTTCGGTTTTTAAGTGGATTTCTTATTTTTTTAATTTTTTTTAGTTTTTTTTTATGTACCTACCCCGAATCCTGGTTGCCACGTGACAGGCATTGCCTAGTGTGGGACCAACGGTAATCATTTTTTGTAAAGATACCTTCTTTTAATAAACTATTTTTATTTATTTTATTTTATTTTATAGGTCTGAGAATAGGTCGTTAGGCTACTTACTTCGCGGACGGAGTCGCGGGCAACAGCTAGTATTATATAATATCTTCTCATTTCAAAATTCCTTGTTCTTGAATCTATTACCCTTTAAGCCGTTAGTTACTTATATTTCGTGACAGACAAACCAACAGGCTGACATGTTTACGACTGCCCACAACATTTCAGATTCTCGTCACGATCGCGTTAACAGTATTAGCACTATTCATACCGGTGAATGGTGCGCTGACAGAGATCGTTTCTCAGCCGATTATGTATACATAGTGACAGAGTTTATATTACCTATGTTTTATATTAATGTACAGTTACGTAGGAAGAAGTCGCCGGAACTGAATTGCGTACTAAAGTGGAACCTCTTCGCAAATAAAATGTTGACAGGACTGACACTTGCGTTGGTGCAAGCAAATGTCAACTTTAAGGCGACGAACCTTTTTTAACCCGACTGTACTCTGATTTTTGACATTTTAGGGTTCCGCACCCAAAGGGTAAAAACGGGACCCTATTACTGAGGCTCCGCTGTCTGTCCGTCTTTCCGCCTGTCCGTTTGTCACCAGGCTTTATCTCATGAACCGTGATAGCTAGACAGTTGAAATTTTCACAGATGGTATATTTCGGTTGCTGCTATAACAACAAATACTAAAAAACAGAATAAAATAAATATTTAATAGGGCTCCCATACCACAAACGTGACTTTTTTTGCTCGTTTTTGCTCGATATTGATAACGGCAACAGGTAGACGCTTGAAATATTTCCAGAATATTTAGTTATATATTCACTTTAAAAATAAATAATTAAATTAAAATAAAACAAATATTTAAGGGGGCTCCCATACAAAAAAACATGATTTTTTGCTGATTTCATTATAGATAATGGTACGGAACCCTTCGTGCGCGAGTCCGACTTGCACTTGGTCGGTTTTTTTATTATAAGCTACAGTTTGAACTTGAACACATTTTTTTACGCAAGTCGTGGAGGCGGGATAGCGATAAGCTTAGCAGACGGAGTCACGGGCAACATCTAGTACCTATTACAAAAGCTAGTAAATTGTGGTCCATTAAATCCAAGTTTATAGGACGTCTAAATAAACCAATGCCTTGTTTACAGAACAATGGTACAAAGAGGGCAGCCCCACATTCTCACCTCGCATGGTAATTTGAGTCGATGCCGCTGTGCTATCGCGCCTAGCATCGTGAGAACCACTCCTGGATCCCAGCAGCAGTGCTGCACTTAGCATTTAATAACGGGAAGTTTTGTGATCGGGCGTATGAAAATGTTAGGCGCCGTCCATAAAGTACCATCGACAAAAAGGTCGCCTTGACACCTTAAATGTCCATTTTGCTTGCAGTGGCAAGACATCTATCTGTCCATACCAATCCATACCAATGATTTGAAACTGGGCAGGGCTCGGTTTTGTCGACAGCACGTCACACCAATTTCGATCAATTTGGACCCCCCCCCCCCCTTTTTACACTTATCACTATGAAAACTGCCATAGTGATGTTGAAGTCTAAAAAATAATCCGAAGACACGACTCCAGTAAAAAAACGCTTTATTTCAACCCTGAAAACCAGATTTAATTTGCGATTAACTGCAAAATTTGATTTTTGTTGCTTTAAAATAAATAATTTTTAATAGTTAGTTGATTAAGCTGGCGAACAAATGACGTCATAAGTTGCTATTGCCATTCAAACTCTATGGGAAAATTGTGTTTTGACAGCTCATAAAAAGTACGTCAGTTGATTGGTGGTGTCAACATCCCTATTATTTTGTTCTTGTATCTCAGAGCGCTTGACGGCGCCACGGTGTTTGTTATCGAACTCCTCCGAAACGGCTTGACCGATTTTTATGAAAATTTTTCTCTGTATTTGGTAGGTCTGAGAATAGGTTGTAGGCTATTTTTTATATCTCTCACGGGCAACAGCTAATGATTTGTAAAATTCTATTCTATCATTATTGATACTATAATGAGAAAAAGTGGTTTGGATCTTTCACGGCAGACAAAAACTTAGGTAAGTATATACCTAACGGCCCCGTACCTTATCAATCGCCGCCCGCCCATCGCATCTAGCGGCACTCGGCAGCGAGCCGCGGTACCGACCGCCCGCCCCAGCCGCCCAACGTACGAGGCCGACGAGTTAAGCGACGAAACTTACGACGAGTTTCATTACGTATTACGCACGACATTGAAGTTAGAACTAAGCGAAGTGCACAAGTTTCTTCGAATTCTTGAAAAACAAAAAGTTTGGCGTATTTATTATGTTATTGAATGACTTATAAGTGACAAAATGTGGTGTTTAGTGAAATAATTTTACGCTTGGTTAAAGATGTTTGTGTGGTTGTGTAATGAAATGTGATATTCTGAGTTGATAATGGAATTTTTGTGAGGAGACAATTACAAGGTGAGTTACATAGTCTTTTAATTATCGTCTATCAGCGTAGATTACATTACATTTGTTGATGAAGGTACTCTGCTAAAGATTTAAAAAAAATCGCAAAACAATCTTTTTACCAAATGTTAGACTACGTCTGGTAGCATAGTGAACATTGCTCTCAGGATGAGCTCTCGTTGAGTTCGAAACGCGTCGGTGTAGTTTGGTGGTGATATTTGGGGTTGTGTGATTTGTGTGTTTTCGCACAGTGTAGGTGGAGGTACTGCATGAACACACATTTCTTGCATAAACGTAACTATCATATGTATAATAAGGTCGCGGGTGAGCAAAGTGATTGTTTCAGTTCATTAAACAATGTTTTATTCCGGAAGTCTTCAATGTTTTGTTTCTATTCTAGAGTAGAATTAACTCAATTTCTATTATTTAAAAGCGAAAAAGTTTTTCGGGTGCGCCGGCGGGATTCGAACCCACGTCTCCCGGGTATGCGCCCCAACGGGTGTTCTACCAATTGAACCACGTCGCATCCAACCGACTCCCCCGAAATTCTTAATCGCTTACATACGCCTACAGTGGCGTGTGGGTTCGAATCCCGCCGGCGCACCCGAAAAACTTTTTTTTCGCTTTTAAATAATCTTAGATTCGGTGAGCAGCCGTACTGCTAATAAAATAAATAATATTTCAATTTCTATTATTAAACTTATTTAGGTTAGAGTCGTGCTTATCAATTAAAACCTTTCAGATACGCATATATGAACACCCCAAATTTATTCAGACTAGGTAATTTAATCAATTGAATTAAAGAATGAACTGAGCAAGAAACATTAATTTTTCATCACGACAAAAAATCCAACTAGCATTTGTATTTATACAATAAATTTAATCATTGTTATCATTATTTAAGAGTTTCTTGTCAGTAGAGTATTTGCCACTTATCCGATTTTTCGAGCCTTTTGACTTCTTGATATTATGACCCGGGGTCAACGTCCTCTCAATGTTAAAAATATATGGTAGCAAGTATTATTAAAAAAAAGTCCACTCTTCGTGACGAAACCTTATAACCCTTAAATTTAATACGACGGCTCTGAATCAATTAAAAACTTTCAGAAACGCATTAATTTAATGCAAATTGGACCCTTTCCGTCAACTCGGTTTTTACCTTTTCACCCAAATTAACTTTTTATCATTTAAATTTTTTTGTGCCTTTTATTTTAAATGTAAGCAAAGTCGGTTGGTTTATCAAAATGATGATCGTTTTAAAATTAGGCACAGGTATGCAGTTGCAGTAAAATTGCAATATTATGGTTTACTTATCTTATCAGAGAAACAAGATTTTTATATCCTCTTAATAAAAAAAAGTCAAAAATAACATACAATTTCAAACTTTTTGTGTCCTTCTCCGTGCAATAAACTGCTGTTTTAATATGACTAGGTAGTTTAGTTTTTAAAAAGAGATAGGACAGCAACAAAACTAAATTATACGATAACAAAACATTTATTTATTCACACAAAATAGAAATATTTACATTTTTTTAAAGAAAAAAAATTGAAACGAACTTATGAACCTCTTTTTACAAATATTGCCTATAGATCGCTGCCATTGGGCAGGGTGGCTGGCTTCGTTTCCCAATGCCAATGCGTCGCCCGAGGAAAGAGCCAGCCCTGTGGTTGCCAAGGTACAGTCAAGAAACTAAATCAATAAAATTGTAAACCAATGAAATCCCTTTTTTCTCAGGACCCATTTGGCCTTAGCCATAAATCAGGCTGTTATCAATTATCTCTAACGAGCCCTTATCCACTAAGTGCTGGACCGGTGGCAACTGCCGCCAGCTTTTAGAGTCCCGTACACTCCTTGTATATATTTTTTTATTTCTCGTTCAAAATCCAACTAATACAGGGTTATTTGTAATTCACTAGCATCCTTTTAACGCTAAACTCCTACCACTTAAACAAATGTTTTTTGTTTTACGGCTTTTGTCATAACTTAATATTTTTGGTGTATATTGGTGTGTACGTTTTGAAAATTTGAGATTACCTCTTATTTTTACGATACTCTGTATTTGTATGGGAAAAAAAGTGCTTCATTTTAAAAAGTCGTAAAACTAAAAACATTTGTTTGAGTGAAAGGAATTCAGGGTTAAGAGGATGTCAGTGAATTAAAAATAACCCTGTATAATATAAAAATAAAATACCTAGCTCGTGATTTAATCCCTAAAATATAAGCTTCGAGTGAGAAAGTTTAATTAAAACATTATAAAGTATACTTTTCGGGAAAACCCACTAGGCACTTGCCCTATCCATCCAACTACCAATCTCTCCATTGAGTTCACATTCCTGGAGAGGTGACCAAAGAACTTCAGTATTCGTAATTGCACAGGTGACGAAAGCCGGTCTTTAATATGAAGCTCTTTGAGGATGGAAACATTGGTGCGCAATGTCATCCACGGGATCTTTAGGAGACGGCTCCAGCACCACATCTCCAATGTGTCGATTTTACGGCGATCCTGCAGTCTCAGAGACCAAGTTTCGGCACCATTGAGAAAGATTGGAAAAACGAGGCATTTCATCAATCTGACCTTCGTATTCTTGGTAACTCTGTCCCTCCGGGTATGTATTACAATACCGAAGTACGAAAGACCGAATGTATTAAAACATCGAATGGGTCAAAAGACCGACACGATTTTGTTCTGAAACCGTTAACTTTTTAAGATTGTTATAAAACAAACCTAACCTAACCTAATGGGTTCTGAATGATGCCGTTTTAATACGGTTTCAGAAAAAAATCGTGTCGGTCTTTTGATCCATTCGATGTTTTAATACATTCGGTCTTTCGTACTTCGGTATTGTTGTAATACATACCCGTCCCTCCAAATCTTTCCTAGCCGTTCCAACCGACCTGGTAAAGGCGCACCGCCGTCTGATCTCGTCGCTACATCCTCCAGTGCTGGAGATAGTAGAGCCGAGGTAGATATAGCTCTGTACAAATTCGCATTTACCTATGCTCTGTACATTAGTTCCAATTTGTTGAGCTCGGTCTACTATCATCATCATCATCTTAGTTTTTCACGATTGATAGAAAGTCCAAATTAGAGAAATTTGAGTGAAAGTGCACATTTTTGAAAGTGTGTTTTACGCGCTTATGCCCGAACAGTGTTGTGTTGTGTGTGTACTCAGCCACATGCCCGAGAACTTATTCGTATTCTGGCTCGCGACTCGCGCTTGACCGGCTCTTTATATTAACAGACGAATGCTCTCTTCCATTAGGCACATTAAGAGAGTAAAATGTTTTTTCGATCACGCAAAGTGTCATATAAACAATTATACCAAACGTTTTTTCGCATTCAAACCATTGGATTAATTTTTATCATGTAGTTTACTAATTTACAAGATTGGATTAATATAAATAAAATATCATGGGATAATTTTGACTCTAATTGACCCAGTTACAAATTAAGCAAAGCTTTTACTGTGGGTACTAGACAACTGATGAACATACTTATCTAGATAAATACTTACTTAAATACATAATTAAACGTGCAGCACCTACTCGAGAGCAAATATACATTATGTATTGTATACGAATTTCTCATACGAATGTATGGCCCCTCCCGGACCTCCAAACCCGAACCCGGGTACTCAAGCTTCATGATTATAAACCTAAGTTCTCTTACCATTTGGCTATCTGGTTTTCTATACGAGTATGTACCTACGAGTATATGTAATGTACAATATTGTTGTTAAAATTTAAGTTTCTGTTGGTACCAATAAACATCTGATTATGCATATATTTAATGTATGGGTCGTTTTCAAACAAATAGGGATGTTTCCTAGGTAAAAAAATAATAATTCTTATTAGTCCGTATTTTACATTATCAAAAAATATTAGACACGTAATTTTTCTTTTGACAATTAAACAAAAAATGACGAAGATATGGCGCGTTGAAGTTTGTAACACGGCAAACCTCCGTGGTGCCCAACTGGCCGCTTACAGAAAAACAAAATTCTAAATTCTGAACTATTGATTTTCTTTTGTTTTTTTTTCCTGCATTGGCTCTACAATTTGGCAAGGCTTATGCCGAAAATTGATTTCCTGAATATATAATTATAATTTATACTCTGTAAAAATACTTATTTACCGAGTTGCTTGTATTATGAAGGGCTGCCGCTATTGCAGGTACTGTAAATATTATTTGTTCTGTTCTTTCTCTCTATTTTCTTGTACATAAACTGTGAAACCTAATCCAAGTCTTGTTTAGTTTTCTTTCGCTGACCTAGGCACTAAAACGAGACTTGGATGGGTGTTTCAAGCAAGCAGTAAAGCAGGGTATTTCTTCCAGCCCTTCCTTTCCGCTTCATCCTACGATTCCACATACCTACCTACCTACGAACGTTCTGCTGTGGTTCTGCTCTACTGCCTCGGAGCAGACAGCCGGTGAAGATTGAACCCCCTATTGGACGCTCCGAGGCTACGTGAATACCCTGCCCTGCCTTCCCACCTGTCCAGAGAACCTAGGCCAGTGTTTTTTATTATTTATTGAAGAGCAGTGCTGACTGAGACAATTTGTATATACATATTTTATACTGTATTATATTTTATTTACTATCTCTCTGTCTCTTATTTCTCCGACCGGCTAGCCGGTTACAAGTTCCGCGTGACGAGACGTGACGTCACTTGTTCCTAAAACGCTCATACAAAGTGTAGGAACAAGTGACGTCACGCGAAACTTCAACGCGCCATATCTTCGTAATTTTTTGTTTAATTGACAAAATAAAAAATACGTGTCCAATATTTTTTGATAATCTAAAAGACTGACTAGTTAGGAAAGTAGCCTATTGTACAGGGTTTAATAAAAACAAAATCACGATCGCTTCTTTTGTGGTAACAAAAGTTAGTCATATAAACTATAGTGGGTAACTTTCATTACACAAAGGAATCAATTAAGTTTTGTTTTAAATCCCTTAATTGTGTAAAAATCCTTTTTTTTCTCCATTTTGAATGTTTCTTCGACAAACATAAATAAGTTCAATTACCTCTACGTCCATTTCTAACGACGTCGTCGAACTGACTGGAGAGTAGCCAGTAGTAGCCATGGCTAGGTACTTTGTTTGGCGACCTTTGGATGCCAGAGGTAGCCATGCTTGCGTAGCCGGCGACGTCGCCATGACGTCCCGGTGAGGCAGGGCTCTACAGTGACTAATATAATATTGGCTGTAGACTTTTAGCTTTTGCAGGAGATATATTTTGGAGGGGGGATGTGGCGTCTCTCTGCATATTATACCGTATTTATCATGGGGAGTGTTCTGACGAACTGTTCGAATTGCTGCCTGCGGCTAAATTCCACTACCGCACTTCGAGGAACCGTCTGTCTTTCCATCTTTACCATCTTGATGTTTGGCAGTCTAGTACCGTGCGTTTTAAGCGAAACTTCTTTCCTCGCACGACGAAGATCTGGAATCAGCTTACTGCAGCAGCATTCCCGGAGCGTTACAACTTATGGATCTTTAAAAAACGAGCCTACCAATTCCCAAAAGGGTCGGCAACGCACCTGTGATTCCCCTCGTGTTGCGGGTGTCCATGGGCGACGGCGATCGCTCTCCATCAGGTGACCCGTCTGCTCGTTTGTTTTATATATTTAAAAAAAAATGAGTATGTCCCACGCACGATCTTTCGCATTAATATTAGTAGGATAGGACATTAAACGCACAAACTACGTTTCCCGCATGTCCCAGTAATGCATCCGGCGATCGCTAAACAAGGCAGCTTTTTGTAACACAAGCAACTGCAAGTAAAGCATAAAAACTATATTTAGTTCAGTTAACAAACACCGGTTAAATCTGTCGCGGGGCGTGCCGCGTTGTAACTAGTCGAACGACTGGACTACGTGGGTTAGTAACTTGCGCGAGTAGCTGACGGTTGAAGTTGTGGCACGCTTGTTTTGTTGTTTTTGTTTTGTTTGGTTTAGGGTCTTACCAGTATGCGAGTGGGAAAGGGATGACACATGTATTTGAATAATTTTACTTAAAATGTTACAATAACCTGACGATGGCTGTAGACGACTGGAATGTCAAGTAGAGAGTCCATACTAATTTTATAAATGCGGAAGCGTGTCTGTTTGTCTCTTACCTCTTCACGTTAAAATCGCTGAATTGATTTTCATTAAATTTGGTATAGAGATAATTTGATACCCCATGAAGAACATGGGCTAAATATTATTTAAGTATTTAAGCATTTTATGTCGGAAAATTGTAAACAATAGTTCGCGCGGGATAGCGAGCTACTCCGACTGAACTTGATGTTCCACGGCTGGCAACACGAGTAGATCGTAGTAAATGATGACTCGCGCGCGGTTTATAAAGTATGTCAGCAGCATCATCAGCCGGAAAACGTTCACTGTTGAACAAAGGCCTCCCCCTACCTTTAGAACACCACAATGAACGACCACCCGCCAAATGCACGGCACAACTGCTGCTACAGTGCAACCACTGCAGAGATATCTCGGCGAGAAAAGTATGTAAGAATACTTTAAGCACAAAAAATAAATCAAAGTTATTTTGACGACCAAACGGCCTAGTAGTTAGAGAACCTGACTTCGAAGCTTGTGGTCCCGGGCTCGATTCCCGTGTCGGGGCAGATATTTGTATGAAAATACGAATGTTTGTTCTAGACCCTTGGGTGTTTAATATGTATAGTGTGTGTGTGTATGTGTAGTGTATGTATCTATCTAAGTATGTTTATCCGTTGTCTAGTATCCATAACACAAGCTTTGCTTACTTTGGGACTAGGTGGTGTGAATTGTCCCGTGATATATATATTTTTTTTTACATAAAACTGTCCTCGATTGACCACTATCTCACCTGATGAAAAGTGTAGATGAGGCCAAAGGTGTACCTCACTGGTTCAGTAACAGCCTATTCACTCTAGCCTTGAAGATACCTAGGTTATATTTATCAGGAAATACAGACGACAGGAGCGAATTCCATTCTTTATATTTATACGACCATTTTAACTAACGAAATAGTTACATACATGAGGCAAGTTCAAGCTACCAACCAGTTATTTACTGGACTTGCCTGTTACACTAAACGCAGCCCCGCCCCGCACGTGGCCGGATACACGATCGTAAGTACGATACCGTCTGTCTGTGAACATTTGTTAATTGCTCGTCGACTGAAGGGGGTCTGTCCACTGTTGGGCGGGGTGGGTCAGGGTTCAAAGATACACAAAATTTCAACGCGGAGGAAATTCTGGAGACTCTTTATTATGAATCTACGTTATAAAGTCTTAAATCCCTGTCACTCATAATTCCTATCGCCCGGGACTACCTCATCATCAACATCATCTTGGCTTATGAGTTTTTGGAATTTATGTGCGAAATCGTGTGAAATTTACCGTGAGCTTTACGGTGAAGAATCAGAATCTGAATCAGAAATCATCATCATCATTTCAGCCGAAAGCGTCCACTGCTGAACGTAGGCTCGCCAAACAGATCGGTCCCGTGCCATCCGCACCCAACGCGTTCCCGCAACCTTAACCAGATCACCGCTCCTTATTGGAGAGGCCTACCTACACTGCGTCCTCCGGTCCGCGGACACCACTCGAGAACCTTTTGGCCCCATCGGCCATCAGTTGTACGAGCGATGTGAAAATATGGGTATGTATTACAATACCGAAGTACGTAAGACCGAATGTATTAAAACATCGAATGGGTCAAAAGACCGACACGATTTTTTTCTGAAACCGTAAACTTTTCAGAATTTATTAAAACGGCATCATACAGAACCCATTAGGTTAGGTTAGGTTTGTTTTATAACAATCTTAAAAAGTTAACGGTTTCAGAAAAAAATCGTGTCGGTCTTTTGACCCATTCGATGTTTTAATACATTCGGTCTTTCGTACTTCGGTATTGTAATACATACCCGAAAATATAATATTTTTTTTTTAGGTTTTAAAATACATAGTGAATCATTAGAGCGAGTAAATTACCACTGGTTTTACTACACTTTGATAAGTTCTTGATATTTTATGTGACTGACTGACTGAGTGTTGCCATCGCTGTTTGTTTTATTCGAATAAAAAGAGACGGCATTAGAATCAATTTGTCAATCAACTTTTTGTGTTGTTTACTCTGTTCCCGGTTTTCCAAGTGATTCATACTGTTTCATAGAGAAATGATAAAGTTGTCCAGGAGACAAAATTTGTGTAACCATTATAGCAACGGGTGCCAAGAAAAAGCTGATTCGCCCAAATAATTTTAGACGTGAGTACGGAATACAGGGTTATTTGCAATTCACTAGCATCCTTTTAACCCTAAACTCCAACCACTTAAACAAATGTTTTTTGTTTTACGGCTTTTGTCATAACCTAATATTTTTGGTGTAATAACGTTTTGAAAACTTGAGACTACCTCTTATTTTTACTATAGTGTATTTGTATGAGAAAAAAAGCGCTTAATTTTAAAAAGTCGTAAAACAAAAAACATTTGTTTGAGTGATAGGAATTCAGGGTTAAGAGGATGTCGGTGAATTACAAATAACCCTGTATATCATAAGCGTAAATACGAATCCACAGTAAAGTGCCGCAACATTTTAATAGACACACTTATATCTGTTACAAATAAACATATCAAAATCTTCAAACGTGATATTCGTAGATCATTTATTACTTAATAAACAGCACAGTAATAAAATCTCCGAGCGGAGGCGGTTATTCTCAAATGCCGATGCACTCGATATTGGTAACGAATGGCGGCGATACCATCTGTATGAAAACCTCATTACGCATATTATTTATGTACTATCTGCGATCACTTGCGCCATATAACTTTAGTTATAGGTTTATGGTAACTATAAATTAACTTTAGAAGGAAAGAAAGTACTTAATGATGCATTGTATTTTGTCTTTACTTTGTTTTTGCTACCTCAACTGTATTGATTTGTGGTGTGCAATGAAGAATATTTGTATTGTACCTATTGTATCTCGGCTCTAAAGGCCGTGGTAGTTAAGTGGTTTAACATACGGTCAAATAGCACCATCTTGTCCCACTGTCTCAACGTCGTGAAATTGCAGATACTATATATTTGTTAAAAATTACTAATGGCAGCATTAATTGCCCTGAACTGCTCGCTAATATATCGTTCAACACTCCATCCAGACCGAAGAGATACGCGCCCCCTATTTCTGTGCCTTTTTGCCATTCTAATTATAGGCGGAATAGTTTTTGTATACGTGCAAGTAGACAGTTGAATGTATTAACGAGGGAGCTTGATATTGACGTGTTTAATGTTAACACTGACACTTTGAGACGTACTCTGGTGAATCGATTCTTTGAGAGCGTGCATTGAGCGTTGTACCGTACTGTAGATTGAGTGTGTTAAGTTAGGGACTTGAATATTTTTTCTCCACCGCTAAAATAGTGTTAAATAGTGCTGAATCATTTGTCACTAAGCTAAGTAGTTCTTTTTTTTCTCTTTTTTCTTTTGTGTGTGTCCGAAGGGACTCTGTGTGGGCATACTGCCTTATTGTTACTCTGTAATTGTCGGCGAGAACCTGTAATTGGCTTTCTGTATTTAATTTAATGTTTAAGATGTATAAACAAGCTGTTGGTTCTCCATAAATAAATAAATAAATAAATAAATAAATAAATAGAGGATCGTGGGTTCAAGTCCCGGGCTCGCATCTTCAGTGTTTTCAGAATTTATGGTGGAGGAAAATTATCGTGAAGAAACCTGTACATACTTGCAAAGCAATGCAATGGTGTGTGTGTGAAATTCCCAAACCGCAACCTTAACCAGGTCGTCGCTTCATCTTGTTGGAGACATATTTACACTGCGCAAACCATTAAATCTGGCATTTGAATTGGACTTCGGGAATATACAAAATTCCCACAGAAATTTACAAAAATACATCTTGGTCTTCTACGACGACCCGTGCGAAATTACATACATCTATACTTAGCGGGATTTTACAAAGATCCCGTCAAAATATCGAGATAAAAGTAGCCTTTGTAATATTCCAGATGTCCGGCTATCTACGTACACCAAATTTTATCCAAATCTGTTCGCCCGTTTCAGCGTGAAGTAGTAATAAATAAAATAACCCACACACAGATGTATTCACAAACTTTCGATACAATACTTTCCATTCAACAAAAAGCCTGCGAAATCAGAACCAGTAAAATATGCAATAGATATGCCACGTATTTTCATATTTTCACCCCAAACCGCAATCGCAGTCCGTTGGGTACCGTTTCCAATTTCCGAGGTTGATGCAAATACGAGTGATTACTTTTACAATCTCGTATCTTCACGAACTGTGAACATAAAAATCAACGCTACGTATTTTACATAAGGTTGCTTTTGGAACTATGTAAATGTAGGATACGAGGCTGGAAAGGTAAGAGGTCGGAATGCTTTCGATATTCTATTAAGATAGACCCCCGTTTCCGTTCGAGACATATTTTCGTCAAAATCTGTTGACGTGAGATATGATTTCGATAGAGTTAGGAAAGTGTGGAGATGATTGTTATAAATAGTCAAGAAAAAGTAGTGAGGGATTTTTTGCAAAGATTTCATAGTTAAAATGAAAAAAGGTGTTCACGTCTTATCTGTCTGTTTGTACGTGTGTTGCAGGCATTTTACTCGAAAACTACAATGTTTATAATGAGTGATAAATTGTATTCTGTGAGCAGTTTCGCATATTTTGGTCATTGTTATTTCAAACCAATAATATATTTCTTAAAGAAACATATCTAAACTATTCCTTCTTAGGTTATGGTTGAGAAAGATTGGATGCTTAGATGTTTGATAGTTCCTTAACCAATTTAAAATAAAACACTCATAGATAGTATATTATCAACGAGTAACATAAATAAGTAATCTACTTTTGTCGCGGAAAATTAAAACGTGCCCGCGGTATGCAGACAAAATTGCAGTATTTAAATTAGGTATAATACTTACCTCTGTCTAAAAATTCCGAACTCTACTTCACTGCCTCTCAAAAAATATGAATATTATTCAAAGTGATTTGTCACAAATCGAAAAGCACGTCGTTTCGCGTGATAAACTGGAGTACGGAATAGACGCCCGGGGCGACCACTAAATCAAATCACATTACATTGCGGCACTACCTCGAGCATTTATGATTTGTTAGCACCACGGCCCAGCAATGAAACGGTGCTTGCACAGGCGCGTCGTATCGTGATAATTTGGAGTTCAGGCCAGGGAGCCGCGATGGCAATTGATTCAAGTTGCATTACATTGCGGCGTTAGATCGAGTATACATAACTTGTTAGCATCACGGCCTCGCAATGCAATCCCGTTAGCACAAGCACGTCGTTTCACATGAGAACTTTAGTACTTACAAGACAGAGGGCCTGAACTGTGTTATAAAAATAGTAATGTTAAATACTTCGAATGTAAGTAACCGAAGAAAGTGTCGGAGACCACGAACTGGCAAACGCAGCGTGGGACGTCCATCAACGAGGTGGAAGGACAATTTGGGTCAATCAACTTTCTTTTGTAAATTTCTATTTACTCCTTTACAAGTAACTCTGTAATCTCTGGTTAGTGAAACCATGATTTTGCAGTAAATAGATAAACTGTTTATCATAGTGCGTATGTGAAAACCAAAAAAAAATAAGTATTTCTATGAAAAAATCCGGTCACCCAGGGGAAATACCACTATTTTCATACAAATTTCGGGGACAACATTGTCCCCTGGGTCACCCACGAAATAGAAGCTAATCAAAATAAAATAGATATGGCAATTACACCATTATTGACTACAAAAATCTAGGGTTCTGAAAAGTATACTTTAAATAAGGAAAAATAATCAGTTTTTTAATTATTTCGGTTTTCATAGAAAGTAGCAGAAAAACGTTTACAAAAAAAAAGTTCATTGACCCATTTAGTAATGACCTAATGACCGCTGGTATAAGGTGGATGTAAGTCGCTTGCAACCGTATGCCTGAAATAATGATGTTGATGATGAAGTTATTGTAAATGTAGGTGATAAAGTAATGAAGTAATTAAATAAAATTGCAGATCTGTTGTCAAAAAAAAACTTTTTTTTATTAGCCGGTTTTGGTGTCCCGCTGCTGGGCAAAGGCCTCTCCTCTCTTGCTCTTGCCTATTCAACGCGAGCTCCTGCCATCTCACCTGATAAACATCTAGGTCGTCCCTCCATCTCCGCTTTGGTCTGCCTCTAACGATATCCATGGCTAAGGGATCCATTCCGTGACAAGTTTGGCCCAACGTTCCGGGTTCTCGACGGACATGTCCAGCCCAGTCCCACTTCAACTTGGCCGTCTTTACGCCCACGTCAGCAATACGAGTAATAGAGGGCAGCCGAGTATTTCTAATCCGGTCGCTTCTTCGGGCTCCCACAACGCTTCGCTCCATTGCTCGTTAGCAAACCTTGAGTTTGGACTTCTGAGCCTCTGTAAGTGACCACGTTTGCGCGCCGTAGATTAGGATGGGCAGGATACACATGTCGACAACATGTCGAAGTGTCGAAAAAACATACAGACGAATTTAGACCTCCTCTTTTTTTAAGTTGGTTGAAAAATACACCTTGTTGAGTGTAGATTCTTCGAAAATTATAAGGGCCTGTGTACCCAAATTGAATAAAGATACTTTGACTTTGACCGTAGAGAAAGAAGCGTAACTAAAGCATATTCCATCATGTTTTTGTGACTAATTAACTAGATTTAAAAGCCTCAATATTTAGCGCTGTTTTACTCTGCCGTGAAACAAACCCTCCTCACGATCTAACACGCACGTGCCATCACGAACAGCGCCATCTTCACTCAGCCTGGAGTAACTAATTGTAATTAATTTTCTTTGCAGGTAAGCTTGGTGATTCTCGTTATGCTCAGGCACGCGGGACGCGACTGGGTTCAGATCCCGGGTAAGTAATTATATAATCTTCGAAATATTGTATTGCTGTACCTATAAGAATAGACCTAAAGCGGAAAGATTGAACGCTCCCTTATGATTTAAAACTAAATACAAACTGAAATATAGATGCACAGAAAAAACCCCAGACAAAAGACCAATGCTGGGAATCGAACCCAGGTCCTCAGCGTTCCGTGCTGCGTGCTTACCCCTACACCATCACTGGTCTAGAAGTTAGCGACGAATTTTTCCCATACATCGAACACACTTCAGTCTGTTATAATCACATTATGCAGTGATAAAGCGCGCATCTATGTTATGCCCTCTACCGAGAGACTTAACACTCCTTCGGAGCTAACCGCTCACCTGGACCAAGAGATGGCGCTACTAAGCCAACTTTAACAAGTTAAGTATGAATTATCTTTTCTATTTATTTTTTCAACTTCATTTTTTTTTATTAGTCTTACGGTCATCCCGTGAAACCATAAATTTCAAACTAAATACAAATTGAAATATAGATGAACAGAAATAACCCCAGAAAAAAGACCAATGCTGGGAATCGAACCCAGGTCCAGTTCAAAAAAAGAAAAATGAAGTTGAAAAAAATAAATAGAAAAAGATACTTCATACTTAACTTGCTCCCTTATGAACAAAATTAAGCCAAGTTTTCCGTCATTCCAGCCTATTTATACGTCCCACGGCGTGGCATATGCCTCTCAGAACGAAATGGCTTGGGCTGTAGTTCCCGGGCGGGCCCAATGTGGATTGGGAACTTCACACGCACCATTGAATTACGGGTGTGTGCAGGTTCACGATGTTTTCCTTCATCGTAAAAGTCATGGTAAATTTCAAATGTAATTTCGCACGTAAATTCCGAAAAATTCAGAGGTACGAGCTCGGGCTCGATCCCACGACCCTCTGCTTGAGAGGCCATACTAGGCTACCAAGACTTTTTTCTACTGCCAAGCTAAGATTATTGCCAGAATGTTTTTCCGTAGAAAAGTCTAACATTAGGCGTCTATGATTACATGATTAGATGTCTTGTCGATGTCGTTCATCTATTGCTCGTAATATCATATTATTTCTTGCAATAATATGTACCAGTATTTTGTAATTAAATAAAAACACGAGTGCCCCTATTGTAATAAAGTAAATTATATTAATCTATAAATCATAGGAAACCTGAGATAGTGGGAAATAAAACAACCCTCACGTAAAAGAAAAGTATGGTTCCGTGCATGTTTTGTTCATTGGGTACAATCAAATACGACCTATAAAAGTAGTAGATTGTACAACGAGAGCATAAAACAAGCAATTTTACCCGAGATGTTCAAAGTCACCCGACCCGATAAGGCGAGGGTGGATAGACACTTCGAGGGTAAAATGGGTTTAATGCTCGAGTTTTATTATTTTTTAAAGTTTTGCTTTTCACTTCGATTGCAAGGAAATTAAAATGCAACAATAATTTCGTAATATAAAACACTAGTTGTATAAAAAAAACATGAAACTTATATTTTATAAATTTCTACTGTTTGTGTTTGCGGCTGTTAGCGCCTTGGTCTTAGGCGGAGATTTCAATTTATTCACTAGAGCATAAAAGCCATTTTATGCAGCATTCTCTCGACATAAATCACAACCTTACGAACATGAGGAGTGAGAAAGACTTTTTTAGTTTAATAGTATAGTCAGTTTTTTAAATTTATCCTTAACCAAAGCTAGTCTGAACAGATGTCCACCTTGTAGGTATTTGCCCACGGAACCCCAAATGCCACAAACACCGGGGGCCTGCGCGTGGCGATGCATCTCCTTAATGGCTGAGGGGACACTGCACTGCGATTGTCAAATATATTAGGAGGGGAGGGACGACGAAAATGCGACGTGTTTGGTGTTAAACTTTTGGCAACGGTACCCTTTAAAGCTTTAGAAAATTAATTTGTGTGAATTAAGTATTTTTTAAAAGAGATTTATTTAATAATATGTACTTATTATACAGGGTGTCCCGTACGTAGTACGACAAACTTAAATGGGAGATAGGTGGGCAGGTCATCTACTAAAATAAAAAAATAAAAAAAATAAAAATCATTTAATTCAGAAAACAGATAACAACCAAACAAACAACCAAACATAAATAAATTACCTTAATAAAAGTCTTACCGCTTTCAAGAAATTTCGATTTTACTGATTTTTAAAAGTGTTAAGTTATTTAAGTAAGTTGTTTATCTAGCTGATAGTATAAATAACCGGCCAAGAGCATATCAGACACGCCCAGGATAGGGTTCTGGAGCCAGCCGTTACGAAAAAATCCTTGCATATTTTATTAATTTTACTATTAAATTATACAGGGTTATTTTTAATTCACTGACATCCTCTTAACCCTGAATTCCTATCACTCAAACAAATTTTTTTGTTTTACGACTTTTTAAAATGAAGCACTTTTTTTCCCATACAAATACACAGAGTATCGTAAAAATAAGAGGTAATCTCAATTTTCAAAACGTTATTACCCAAAAAATATTAAGTTATTACAAAAGTCGTAAAACAAAAAAACATTTGTTTAAGTGGTAGGAGTTTAGGGTTAAAAGGATGCTAGTGAATTACAAATAACCCTGTACTGTCTATAAACAAGTACCTAATTATTTTAAAGGTCAGCCTGCTATTTACAAATAACTCTTGTCCAAAATTTGCCGTCATTGTTTTCCTTGTTAATTTGATATATTTACTCTCATCATGAATTATTTAAAATTTTTCAAACCAACAGTTTGGCTTTTAGAGGGGGAGGGGGACGTTCGATTTTAACAAAAATTTGCACTTTGAAGTTGAATATTTCGCAAACGAATCACTATATCGAAAAATCGTTTAAAATACCTATCCAACGATATAGTACATCCGACACTATACACACCAGAAAAAAATTACCCCCACTTTACGTCTCTATGAAGGAACACTAAAAAAAAATCTACGTTTTATTTTACCACTTTGTCGGGGTGATTGCTACTTATATCCATGTAAAATTACAGCTTTCTAGCACTAATAGTCTAGTCTTTAGACGTAAGCTCAGCCGCGTATGGACGGACAGACAGACATGGCGAAACGATAAGGATTCCGTTTTGCTATTTTGGCTCTGGAACCCTAAAAAGCTCGTATCTAAACGTCGAAAATCTTACTAAGTGAACTTTACACATAAATCATTAAGGTTCATTTCGGTTTGCAAATTGATTTGAGATACGAGCTTTTTTTTTAAAGCGACGATATGTGGTATTCAGACTAAAGTTACTTCTGTTGGATCAAAAACAGTCAAAACTCCACGAATTTACAGTATTATTTTTTCTAACCAGCCAGTTACTCCGAAATGAGTCTAGCATGCTTACTATATTCACGTGGTCGTCCAAGGTCACCCCCCCTCCCCGCGGCATGAATGAAGGGTGCCGGACCCGGGGTGGCTGGCGCGCGACTGACCAGTTTTGATACTTGGCGGCTTATAGTGTCTGGAGCTAGTGTAAAGCCAAGATTAGACCTGCAAGAAAAATCGTGCAAGTTAAATTATATTGCGCGGCCGCAAAGCAAACTAGTTTTAAGTGGGCTATCGAACGCTGCAATGTAAAGCAACTTGCGCGTTTTTCTTGCTAGTCTGGGCTTAATGAATAAAAATGTGAATAATATTCTATTATTGCAGTAGTTAAGTTTTAAGAAAGATCAAAGAGATAAAAAGTATAAGTACGTATTTATTACTTACATATGTTTTATTATGTATACATATTTCATTGTCATAGCGTAATGAACTGAAACAATTACTTTGCTCGCCAGCTACCTTACGATAGCTACGTTTATGTAAAAAAATGCGTGCTCATGTAGTTCCTCCACCTCATTGTGGGCAATTTTTTACATAGTCAGTTACAGAAACAGGTTCAAAATACATTAGTAATTAATAAATAATTATCGTACAAAATACTTATATTATACCACTTAATTTTTCAATAAAATCAAGTTACTGATTTTAAACCAGTATTAAGTACCTGGTTATCCAAAAATATCTTCAAAGCTAAAACATAAAAAGCTGTGCAGGTCTCCTCACGATGTTTCCCTTCACTGTAAAACTCATGGTACATTTCAAATGCAATTTCGCAAATAAATTTCGAGAAAAATCAGAGCGAGCCCGAGCTTTAACTCACGATCGTCTGCTCTCAAGTACCACCACCACCACCACCACCACCACCACCACAAACCACTCACCATCGGTCACCATAGGTCAAACCACTAGGCCACCACATCGCCACTATGCCAATACAACAAAGTATCAAGAACCCCCAATCCGGGGTGCACTGCGAGCCCTCGCGCCGCGAGGTTAGTCGCAACCCGGCCGCCCCGACGCCAGCGCGCCAAATGCAACGAAAAACGCAACTAATTTCAAGTTTAGAACGTGTGAACTGTCAAATTGTGCTAGTGATTGTGATTGGTCGGTTTCGTCACGTTTCGCCTCTGTTTACGCACGTTGGCTGTAAAGAATCGAGTTCTCGCAAAAGTTTCACAACATGTAAACAAACTTATCAACAGCAAATCTAAATTCTTATGATAAAAGCGAAATAGAGAATGAATACGAGGTACTAAATGGTATAGACGACGGCCAATGGGTCAGTGAGGTTCTAGAGTAGCGTAGGCGTGCGTAGGCCTTCCTACGCAACCCAACAAGATGAAAAGATGATCTGGTAAAGATCGCAGAAACAATTTGAATGTGGACACCGCAGGACCGATCGTTCTAGAACTTTTTTGGCTGATACTATGATGATGATGCTGAAATGGTAAAAACTCTGTATACGAATTAAACGTGTCCATACGTCGAAAAGTTTCTATCGACGAATTTACTTCTACTTACACCAATTTATCAATATTTTCAAGTACAGTTTTGTCCAATTTCTCGTTCTGTAAATCAACGGAGTTCCAAAGTGCAAGTGTTTACCAACACAGCATCGATTTCGCATAAAACGGCGGCAGCGGCTGTCAAACCTTGCACATAACGGTGCATAGGACAACCACAATAACAGTGCACTCAGCAAAAACCTTGTGACATTGGTATAAAGTCTTTTGTCACTTGACACAGTGATATTATGCTAGTCCTTGCACTCATAATGTTACGTAGAATAACCACAACACCAATGCACTTGGTAAGTGACTTATTACAATGACATAAGGTTCTTTGTTACATGATGCAGTAGTTTAGTGTTCTGGCTTGCACCAACAACGTTAAACAGAACCGCCGCGATAATAATGCAGTCAGCAAAGACTTTATGCCAAAGGGATAAGGTTCGTTGTTATAATATAAAATAGCTTTTCAAGGGTGTTTTTGAAACGAGTAAATTTAAAGTTAGGAACGTTTGGGAACTTTGAAAATGAAAGTGGAAAATATCTTTCCGTTTTCTTCATAAAAATGGTATTTTCGATTATGCGTTGGCTATGAATTACTTACCCCTTAATTATAATAATATGTATTAATGTATTCACGTATAAAAACTATAAACAGTTTTAGAAATTATCTTTTAACAATATTCTAAAGAAAATTTTAGTGTATTTACAACCCTAACCGCACACACACAAAACAACTTGTCTATGAATGAATAACTCTTCATGCATGTGCGAGTTGGATTTTACTATGAGTCACGCTGCACCACTTTCAACTTTTGCGGGTGGATAAATTTGAAACTAGCGCGTTTTCTTAGAAACTTCTTGCATTTTATATGACGGTGGCGCCATTCTTGATTGTAAAAGTAAATAAGTATTGAGAAGTATCACGTGATTGGTCATAATTTTATCAAAGACTAAATCTGGAATTGAAGAAAGTAATGTAGGTACTAATAATTATAATGTTATATGGAATTTGTGTTACTAAAATAAATAACTTTAGTAATCAAAGACGTCTGCGTCTGAATGTTCCACTAACATAGATTTAAAAAGCGGATGCAAATTGTAATTAGTAAGTTACTTTAAAGTAACACCTAGATAAATATTTATTTTCTTAACTTTCGTTTATCTGCCGTATCTGTCACTTTGACATTTGGATTATGCCAAACACCGACCAAAGATTTTTTTTTTCCTGGTTCGTCCGTTCGGACAGGCTAAGGTCCGGGACCATATCGCCGACCAAAGACTTTGACTTGAGAAAAGCAAAAGTCATGGACCAGTATGTGTTGCCACTTGCCAGAGATGGCTTATGGCAATGAGACATGTCCGCTAACGATGGGACTTATAAGAAAGTTCAAGGTCACTCAGAAGGCGATGGAGAGGGCTATGCTCGGAGTTTCTCTGCGGGATCGCATTAGAAATGATGAAATCCGCGCAGGAACTAAAGTCACCGACACAGCTCGAAGAATCGCCAGACTCAAGTGGCAGTGGGCGGGCAGGACACATAGCTCGTAACCAAAAGGTTCTCGAATGGTGTCCACGGATCGGAAGACGTAGTCTGGGTAGGGCTCCAACAAGATAGAGCGACGACCTGGTTAAGAGGGTACGATGCGCACCATTTCTCCATACAAACGTAATCCCCTGTTTCCTCCCTGGATAATGGCTTTAGAGCCAATTTTTTTTTACTGTGTAACCTGTATCTACCACAGCTATGCTCCTATGTTTCGTTTTTTCCATATTTCAATTAACATAAGAAATATGAGCTTTCAAAAACTGAAAAAAATTGCCCAATTTCAACGTCATTTTCAGACACTCTTCAGAAAAGAATCTCTGATATAAACAAAAAAGGAAAACATAGGGGCATAGCTAAATCTGCCCTCTAATTATTTTTGAAAAAATAGTACATTACTGCAGCGGCCGCGAAATAGGGGATTGCCGGCCGGGCGGAAGTAGATGGCCGAGTGTTAACGAGGCCATCTAGAGATACGAGGCCGGCAATCCCTGTTCGTGGCCAAGGCTTGTATAGAGTTTTTCTCAAACATGCATCATCATCATCATCATCATCGACATCGTCATCGTCGTCGTCGTCGTCACCATCATCATCACCATCACCATCACCACCATCATCATCTTATCATCACCATCATCATCACCATCATCATCATCACCATCATCATCACCATCATCATCATCATCACCATCACCCATCATCACCATCATCTCATCATCACCATCATCATCATCATCATCATCATCATCATCACCACCCATCATCATCATCATCATCATCATCAACATCATCATCTCATCACCATCACCCATCATCCCCATCATCTCATCATCACTATCATCATCATCATCATCATCACCCATCATCATTATCATCATCATCAACATCATCATCTCATCATCACCATCATCATCATCTCGTTATCACCATCATCATCATCATCATCACCCATCATCACCATCATCACCACCATCATCATCATCATCATCATCATCATCACCATCACCCATCATCACCATCATCTCATCATCACCATCATCATCATCATCATCATCATCACCCATCATCATCATCATCATCATCATCAACATCATCATCTCATCATCACCATCATCATCATCTCGTTATCACCATCATCATCACCATCATCACCCATCATCACCATCATCACCACCATCACCATCATCATCACCAACATCATCATCATCTTACCTTACCTTAAATAAACGTAGTGGCAGAATGTCTTAATGAACCAAAACGCAAAATATTGCTTATAGTTTTTTTTTAATGGCTAAATGCTATGATGCCATAGACCTATAAACGTCATAGTATGAAACAATAGACGATCACTTTGCTGGCCAAGGCCAGCAATGTTGTATGAAATTCCATTATTGACCTCTCGTCTAGCCCGCACCTTCAACGTGACACTTCGTGGCGTATTATAAGGAACATAACGTCAATATTTCATAGCATGTTTGAGAAAATAATTTTATTGGTCCAGTTTTCGAGAAGAAAACAGGGGATTACGAAATGCTGTTTTGATCAATTTTACGCGCCTAATAACGGTTTGAGCTGCAGTTGTCCCGCTCTCGCTGTACTGACACGGAGGGGTTCGGGCGAGACAGCGACATTTCATTAAAATACCTATTTCTCAAAAGTCTCTCAGCCATCGTACCCTCTTAAGGTTGCGGGAACGCGATGGATGCGAACGGCGCGGTTGTTTGACAAACCTTGGTGGGGCTGAAAAGACGATGATGATGAAACACCGTCCAAACATTAGTGTTTCTAACTTTTTATGAATGAGGCTTAGTTTATTTAGACCTCACGATGCCACAGACAGACAGAATTTTCTTTATCAAAAAATGCAGCTGAGTGTTATAAAATTACAAACCTACGCAAATGTACTTCATATATTTTTAATTTTATCTATCCGAGACGAATACAGCCAGTCTGACCTAGGGTCTCACCCCTTCCTATCCCCATATTCCCCAATTAAAACCTACCTACTATCATTTTAAGTCCCATTTTCCAGTGCATTGTAGGAGGGCTATTGTTCATTTCAATTTGTACCTTAGTTAATTGATTTAGAGCTAAATTTGCATTGTTGTACAGTCCACGTGATAATGAAGTTCAGTTTATTGTGTTTGACTAGATATTACGTTTCGGGAAATGTTTAGGGTTCCGTTGGAGATAAATAAACAATGTTAGCTAATTTACTTAGTGTAATTTCACTTTTTTTTTAAAAACTTTACAGCAAGCTTTTGTTGGTTTTTAATCTAGTTAGAGATAAGTTTAGTACATTAGAAAAGTATTTATGTTCAAAAAAGGTTAGTAAATGCCTTTATTTGCATAGAGTTACCGCTATTTTACCCTAATTATGGGGCAAAAGGACAAAAGCATTCAGAAAAGCCCCATACAATAACTTTAACAGTAGTGAATACTAGAGATGAATACCTAATGTTTAACTGTTATTAAGGAAAAACTTATGTACATAGTTAAATATTTTCTTCAAGGTCATTCCAAAATTGAATTTTGCTCAAGTTGACAAGCAATATTGCAATTACCTAACTTGCATATCCGCTTAATAAAAAAAAACACAAGACTGGTTGGGGCAAATTCGAACATAGTTAAGGCAAGATGAACTCAGTGGGGTACGTTGGGAGTTGGGACATCGCTGCGGTGGGGTTCTTGCAATTGATTAAATAAATCATGATTACTTTGCGAAATTACGAACTGGGAAATTGACTGGGTGTTCCGTTTAGGGATCGTGATATCTTTGATTAGTTTGTATAAATGCAGTAAGGGATACTTTAAAGAGTACCTGATAAAAATAGAAGTGTTTTTAAGAGCCTTTATTTATTTATTAAGGTTCACCAACAATAGTTTACAAGTATACATTGCATTTATTTTGACTAAATGAACTTATATGGAATATTGTAACCATTATTTAAAGGTAAACTCGGCATGCAAGAGCCTTGCGTTAGTTAAAGTTGAAAACATTTATATAATTCATTCATTCACTCTTATGTGCAGCTCTAACGGGCTTTTTAAAACACTGTACAAATGTATATACAGGTCGATTCACAAGGGCTGGCACGAATGGATTCATCATCATCACATCAGCCGTAGGACGTCCACTGCTGGACATAGGCCTCCCTCATTGATGCCCAATCATTACGATTGCAAGCGATTTCCATCTACCTTGAACCTGCAGCCTTCACCAAATCGTCCGTCCATCTCGTTGGTGGACGTCCCACGCTGCGCTTGCCAGTCCGTGAACGAATGGATTGAACGAAAGTAATGTCATTTTGGCACTGTTGTAGGAAAATGACTGATGCATGTCATTTTCATATTTGACATACACACATAGATACTTTCATTCACTCATTCGATCCATTCGTGCCAGCTCTTGTGTTGTGATTCGACCTGTAGCTACTTTTAAAATAATTGAACTCCGCTTATTCACAACACAACGGTTTACTTAAAAGGTTCACGTAACTTTCAAAATACAAAGCACCCATTCCAGGATTTTCGGTGCATAGTATCCTCAGACTTTCTTAAAAATGGAATTCATTTTTCACCCCTCACTGGACTTAATTCGGTGTGAAAGTACATCGCCCCTTCAGGGGTGCCATTGTTGTTCACTACCAAACTGAATGCATGTGGAGAGGTAATTTGGGAAAGTGGAACTTCAAACGGGAAATGGTTTTCGATGTATTTCAATTGCCGATGGATATTGATTTGGTTGAATGTGTTGCGTACTGTTAATTACAACTTGCAATAAAAAAAAACATATTAGATGAAATAAAGTTCAAACGAAGAAGAACAATTAGAATAAATTAAAAACATATAGGTATACTATTGGGTATATTCTGTCGAGAAAATAACAATATAAAAAAAACATTCAGACGAATTGAGAACCTCCTCTTTTGTTTTTTGAAGTCGGTTAAAAATAAACTTTGTTTGCTTGTTAGTTTCGATTTTTTGAACTGGTTAAAAATTCTTGCACTGATGGAAAACTACGTTTCTTCGATTAAAATAGAGCGCTTTTTACCCAGTAAAGTCCAAATTCCTGCGGTACGTAGACGATAATGGATAAGTCAAGAGATAACTGTTAATTTCATGTTTTTATGTACAATAAAGAGTTTTACATACATACGATACGATACTAAATATTCGATTATATCAATGGTTCTTACATCTCAAGAGTATTAATTTACCTAGTTTAACAATGCCAAGAATGTGCTTACGTCAGATTGCTAATCTTGAGGCGTTTTAGATCTGTCACGGATAACAAAGTTTGGTTAATTGTGGGGAAAATGTACGGCGCGTCTGATGAGAACGCAGAGATTTAGATACTCCTAGTTTCAGACAGTTCTACTATCGGTTAAGAAAAGGGAGTCGTACGCAACTATGCACGTACAAGGTACATGTTATGATCTGAAAATATACAGGGTTATTTGTAATTCACTGACATCCTCGTAACCCTGAATTCCTAACACTCAAGCAAATGTTTTTTGTTTTACGACTTTTTAAAATGAAGCACTTTTTTCCCATACAAATACACAGAGTATCGTAAAAATAAGAGGTAATCTCAAATTTTCAAAACGTGTTTACACCAAAAATATTAAGTTATGACAAAAGCCGTAAAACAAAAAACATTTGTTTAAGTGGTAGGAGTTTAGGGTTAAAAGGATGCTAGTGAATTACAAATAACCCTGTATTTATACGTTGCCAAAATGTAAAAGCCTATTGCAAGTAAAATTGATCGCCTCGTAGGTCAGTTTAAAATAGTTCTCTTAGAAGTTAAAAATTAGGAGCAGTTAGTTACTTGATGACCACGACACTAATAAAGCATCTTAGCAGACACAGCATTAAAGCGTTAAAGCATCTTAACAGAGAGACAAACCTTTTTTTTATAAATTCATCAATTTAAAAAATATTGCCCCTGAAATTTTTCATTATTAAAGTTAATCATATCTGTTAGTACCTGGGGCATATGGTCACTACAGATTTAAGGGATGATCTGGACATAGAGCGGGAGAGGAGGGAGCGAGGCAACATGATCGGCCGCAGATTTGCTCGGTGTACAAGGGAGGTGAAGATCACCTTATTCAAAGCGTTTGGCCAAACCTTTTACACCGGCAGCCTGTGGGTGAGTCATGCGCAGCGAACTTATAATGCCATAAGAGTCCAGTATAATAACGTATTCAGGATGATGATGAAACTGCCAAGAGGCTGTAGCGCGTCGGGTATGTTCGCAGAGGCGCGCACTGACGGCTTCCACGCCATCAGACGGAAGAGAGTCGCGTCTCTGCTGAACAGAGTGCGCGGCAGTTCCAATATCATTCTGAATATGTTTGCTGCCCGCCTGGACTGCCCTATGACAAAGTACTGGGTGAAGATCGTCACTGGTCAAATTAAGTGACGATCTTCACTCAGTGCCGCGCAATTATAATTTTCCTTTTCATAATTTTAATTGTTATTATTTTAATTTCATTTAATTTGTTCCTTTTGACTTGCTTGAATTTTTCACTATTTTTTAATTTTATATTTTGTAATATGGGTTCTGCCTGAAATAAATTATTTTTAATTTTATTTATTTATTTATATCGTTGCTTTTCATAGGATTGATGCCTGTAAAATTGCACAGTCCGTGAACAAACAACCTCTCGTCCCTCACGAATTGTGTTCGCCAATTCATCAGTTATAAATGTTAAGCGAATGAACGTGATAGTGGATGCATTCCCGGTGTAAACAAAAACTGGGGCTAAATTCAGGAACGGCCCAACACGGTTTGCGAGCGGTAACTCAATCGTTTGCGAGAGGACAGGGATGGGCTGAGCTTGGGATGGGCCTTATTTTCCTGTTAATTAGCTTTGTAAATAAATCTGCCTCAGCCCAAACCTGTCGCAAACCAGTGATTTTTGGCGTTCCTAAATTGCAGTTCATCTCTATCCTCTCGCAAACGATTGAAGTACTTACAGCTCGCTTACTTACATATATTGCTAAGCTCGCTGTCAAATCATGTGAAGGTAAACTTGCCACTTTATTTATTTATCGTTTTCCAGTAACAACGTTCACCTTTATCTTGTTATGTATAGGTATGTACATGGATAAATTATTCACACCATAAAATGTTAATTGGCATGTTAAAAACGCCATTATTTTTTAATTTTCCGTCATAATGGACAGTAGTAGAGTTGTAGTATTAGTTGCTATCATTGGTCGAGTAGCATTTAATTTGTTATTAGACGTTTCTCAAGTTACAAAAGACATATTTTCGCACAACTGCTCAAATAAAGGAACGAACAAATAAAGGACCTATACTTAGATAACAAACAATACGTATATTAATCCAACTTAAGCAGACTGACTAGAAGATAAAATTAAAATATTCTCACCTTGTATTGCTTCCTAAGATTTATAACCTCATCAAAATTAACTAAATCTCTTAGATCTTTTCTATCGCCTAACGCTAACGCTAACCAATACAATGCGTCATCCAAACTGCATGTGGCAAATGGCACAGCACATAAGCGACGCCATGAATGCCAAATACCTCTCAGCCGTAAGGGGTTTAAGATTTATTACTTGCAACTTTGCCCCTTTACAATCCGTAACAGCCTCTTACTCTTACTCGAAGAAACTGAAAAGGACGACGATATCGATATTGATAACGTAACACATGGAATAGGTACGACAAGGGGGATCTTTAATAACGCTATTTTCCGAAGGGAACTAAGCACAATGCAACGGATTGCTCTACTACAATCATACCATTTGCGCTCCTTATGAATTGTAAGCTCCAGCAGTAAAGCATATTTTGCAATGAGTGACAATCTTCTGTGGTAATCTTTGCATTTTCTCTGGAGGTTACTTTGGACTTTGAAGGAACTGTTACAAGGGTGATTTTAACGAAAGTTTTTAGTTGATAGATTACGAGTGCAAGTTATCCATCATTGTTGTAAAATTTAATAAGACTTGTAACTTGAAAGATGGATCCGGTGAAAGGTTATGAAACTTCTGCTGACGCGGATAATTCAGAAGCTGTCCAATTTAGCACCCTTGGGGCGTAAGGGGTCGGAATAAGATTTGCAAAGTTTGCAGTTGCTTACAAGATTTATTGGAGTTAAGTAGGTATTTTACTAGATTGAGAACACTTTGATTTCCTTACAGCCAATATGCAAATCACAAAAACGTGCTTTATATTTTTGCGGAAATATTGAATATTGGAACTAAATAATCGAGTGTATTAAAATAGCGTTGGGTTATAACATTGAAAAGTTATTTCTGAAACGTTAACTTCCTAAGATTTATTAAAGCGGCATCGTGTTAAGTTAGTTTAGTTTTATAACAATCCAAAAAATATATACACCGTGAAATTTTAGTGGTTGTTTTCCCGAAACGAGGTGATTTAGTTTCGATTGTACAATCGATTTATAATTACTATTTTGACTAGAGTCAAAAATCCAATTGTGAAAAACGAAAGTCGAAAATGACCGCAATCCAATAGTAACGCTTCGTTGGTACAAGTAGCGTACGATCGTACTATAAGTTAGGTACCAACGAAGCGTTACTATTGGTTTGCGGTCATTTTCGACTTTCGTTTTTCACAATTGGATTTTTGACTCTAGTCAAAAATAGTAATTATAAATCGATTGTACAATCGATACTAAATTACCTCGTTTCGGGAAAACAACCACTAAAATTTCACGGTGTATATGTCTTAAAAAGTTTCGGTACAGTTTTTGAAAAAAAAACCTTTTCTATGTTACAACCTATTCCATATTTTAAAACCTTCTACATATTAATTTTCTATATTCAGATACGCCAACCTATTTTAATGAAAGTGTTAACTTTAGGAAAACGTGAAAGATGCAATGATCGTGAGATGTGTTATTATAAAAACAAACGTTTTTGACCGTACCACTAAACTTTTGACCGTGATTTGATTTCAAGTGATACGTAATCCTAGTCAACACAAAATTATTTAGTGAGTTTGTACAAATGTGTCCCCGCGACAGTGATCACTTGACCCCTTGTGACCGTTTGTCCCCACGCTGAGATCAGTTTGCCCCGCGCTCGTGCCAGTGCTGGTAATGGCTGAGCACTGGTCGTGGCTGACCGGTGCGGAGGCGGGGGAGTATACTTACAGCCCCCCCACGCGGCCGTCGCGGCCCCCCCATCGGCCACTTGTGAAAGTGGCCACCAGCGCCCATCTTCATACTATTGCCAGGTAAGTGACTTGACTATACAGTTTATTTATTTATTTAAATCCCATCTCGACGAATATACGTCTCACTGCAGGGTACAAGCCTCCTCTCAGAATGAGTGCGCTTGAGTTCACGCGGACCCAGTTCGAAGGGAACTTAACACACGCCATTGAATTTCTTTGTAGGTGTGAACTGGTTTCCTAACTATACATATTTTCCTTTCGGGGAAGGTTTTCGGTTACGGTTAAAACTAATGGTGAACTTCAAATGTAATTTTGCAAGTAAATTTCGAAAAACTCTGAGATGCGAGCGCGGACTCAACACTCGAACTTCTACTTGAGAGACCATAGGTTATAACTACTAGGTTAGCACGGCATTTTAACTAGCTTCATCATCAGCCTATGCTCGGCCACTGCTGGACATAGGTCTCTCCCATGGCACGCCACTGAACACGATCCTCGGCCGCTCTCATCCAGCTCTTGCCAGCCCTTGTGAAGATCATCGTTCGACCGACGCCCTACGCTACGTTTGCCGTTCCGTGGTGTCCACTCAAGAACTCGTCAACCCCAACGGTTATCATTCTTCGGGTTATATGGCCAACCCATTGCCACTTCAGCGTGCTAATGCAGTGGGCTATATCGATAACTTCTCTATTCGACAATCGTTACGAATTCGATCTTTCAGAGTTCAGTAGCACGTTTGAGCGACTTTAAATTTGTGGACTAGCCCTACGACTAACTAATTAACTAGCGTAGTCTTCGATCAACAATACTACTGTTGATCGAAGAGCTTAGTCCTTTTTATAGTAATAAATAAACATAATGAGACAATTGACGCCAATCGACCTTGTCTAAAACTAAGCAAAGCTTGTACTGTAATAATAATAAATTTAAGGTCCCAAGATACACGCTCTGCCTAGTTTGGGGTCTGCCAGATATTCATCTATACTAATATTATAAAGAGGAAAGATTTGATTGTTTGTTTGTTTGCATTGAATAGGCTTCGAAACTACTTAACCGATTTCAAAAATTCTTTTGGCGTTAGAAAGCTACATTATCACGGAGTGACATAGGCTACTTTTTACCGCGGGAAAATTAATTTATCGCGGGCGAAGTTGCGGACGGAAGGCTAGTGTTGTATATAGCTGATGTATGTTTTTGGAAATAGAAGTCATTTTATTATTATTATTATTATGTACTTACACATTTTCTAATTTCAAATGCTACGTGGCTTTACCTTTACAATAGTTTCAAATAATTTATCCATACAATTACTTTCATAATAAATTCAAATGTTATTATCATGAAATATTGGGCGATTCTCGACTGCATTTGTTTTATTTACAAACCAGAGTCAGTTAACCATTCACAAACTAAAATCTAACGCAATATGACCCTTCTGCCAAAGACATAGAAGCCACTAAGCATTTAAAAAAGAGGAAAAGTTGTTGTTGTAACTTTTCCTTTATTTTGACCTGCGAATTTAAACACTTTTGCTTTCTCTCTGGAGTTTATTTCCATGCATTAAGGCTTGATATTGTTCAACTTGACAACGATATTTTCTTTTGCTAATGATATTTAAGTGCACAGATATGTTTGCGGTCAGAAAAGCGATTTTGTCTCGAGGTCTGTATAAGTTGGGCTGCAAAGTTAAGTTGGTAATGCAGTTGTTGCAAACCGTTGACAGGTTGATGTATTATTGCTGTTTCTCTGAGGAATACATTTAAACTTAATGCATGGAAGCCATACATATTTCATACGAAAGCTTTGTTGTTTATTTTCGTAATTGGTACAATGAAACGGTAGCTTTAATTTGACTCTTTATAAAAGTACCTAATAAAGACTTGGCCGTGTTAAATCAACTTAAGACCTGCAAGAAAAATCTTGTAAGTGGCTCTTTGAGGCGCTCGATTGACAACTTTAATCTCGTTCGCTTGACGTCCACCGTAAAGGCTGGCACAGACCAAACGCGTGTGCGTGTCATGTACCAGTTGTAATGAATGAAACTGTATGAAAGGTGGCACACCATATGCGTGCTCGCATCTAGTGCGCCATCATTCTTATATTTTTTAGAACTGTGCTGGTCTGCGCCGGCCTTAATTCAGCATCTACGTTTTTTGTAAATTGGGTTTCAATAAAAAAAATTGATTTCCCACTTATTTATAGGTAGAAATATAGTAAAATCTATGTTCTGCCTGCCAATGTTTAAAATATGCTTAACAAGCGTTTATTTATTAATACGGGGGTTAGTGTTAGTTTAAACTTGACAGTTCCATCTTAGCACTAGTACAATAAGCTTAATACTAAGTCAAGATTTTTCTCTTGTGAAGCAATTCAATGGTGTGTGTGAAGTGCTCAATTTAGCCCTGAGCACGCGTGGTAAGTCCAGCTGAAGCCTTCTTATTCTGAGAGGAGGTCTGTTCCCGTCATCACAAAGATCGGAGATGATGAAATATGATTATTATATGTTTGCGGTAGTACTTGCAATTTTGATTACAGAATAAGGTAATTTTGTGCCACAGTTTCCATCCAAACCACAGATTCAAAATCATAGATACGCTAAGGGTCCACAGACAATGAATAAAGCCAGCTCTCGAGTCGCGTCACGTAGTGTTGCCAGGGGAGAAATAAAAATAAATAAATCTCAAACTTCTCTATATGCAAATTCTGATATCTCATGTTATTGTTTAGACGCAGGTGTTTGTAGGAGTGATGCGTATGTTTTTGTGTCTTAAATTTAAAAAGAAAATACGGAAGGGTGGCTCGTAACGAGTTCGGGTAAATATTTACATACTCGTAATACTGTGAAGAGAATGAATAAATCTTCAAAATGGAAATTGTTTGAAAATAAATTTTCTAAAATGATAGGTCTGGTTTAGGAGGTCCACCTACATTTTCTCGCGGATGGCCGGATTTTGTACAAGGTCCGTCCGGATCGCTACCAACATTCTCGTAGTCTTGCCGCCAAGCAGCAGAGCTTGTGCTGTTGTGGTTCGGCTTAGAGAGTGGGCAGCCGGTGAAATTACTGGCACAGCCACTGGCAACGCATTAGTAATCTCTGGTGTTACCGGTCTCCATGGATGGTGCTTACTTGCCATCTACTAACCCATTTGCTCGTTGGCTTCTATTGCCTGGTTATAAAAAAAAACTATAATTTTAAGGCCACAACAAACCGGGAGTGCAGGGCGCCGACGGAGCGTGCCCAGCGCGGTCAATAACACTGAATCAAATACAGCGTGCCACGCTGCCGGTGTATGTCACCGTATATTGGATTCAGTGTTATAGAGCGCGCTGGGCACTCCTTAGCTCAATTGGCTAAATAAGGTTTTTTTAAGAGGTGCTAACTATATTTTTTTTCGACAGTCGGCGTTGTGAAGATCGAGAAACTGCAGCTGTTTTATTTTTATCTCCTATTGTTTACTGGAAATATTTTTTTAAGTGTTCGAGTTGACATTTGTGAGATTTAATGGCTGACAAGCCGTTCGTGCTCAGTACTTAGTAGAAACAGAAGAAAAACGAAGTCATCTGTCACTTTTGTCCATGTCAAACCGTTTGCGTTTCGTTTGCTTTGCGTTTTGGTGTGATTTTTGGACTATTTTTAAAGACCTCCGCACAAAATCCGGATTTCCAATTTTACCGCATTTCTCCACGAATTATGCACGATAATTAAATCACGATTTAATATTTTCGATCACTATTTTGGAACTGCTTTTTGGACAATGCAAAGTAAACGAAACGCAAACGGTTAGATTTCATTTGATATTGACAATTGGCTTCGTTTTTTTTTCTATTTCTACTAAGTACTGAGCATGAACCGCTTGTCAGCCATTAAATCTCACAAATGTCATCTCGAACACTTAAAAAAAATATTTCCAATAAACAATAGGAGATAAAAATAAAACAGCTGCAGTTTCTCGGTCTAGAAGACGACTACTGTCGAAAAAAAATATATTTAGCACCTCTTCAAAAAACTTTACTTAGCCAATTGTCAACGTCAAATGAAATCTAACCGTTTGCGTTTCGTTTACTTTGCATTGTCCAAAAAGCAGTTCCAAAATAATGATCGAAAATATTCAATCGTGATTTAATTGTCGTGCATAATTCGTGGAGAAATGCGGTAAAATTGAAAATCCGGATTTTGTGCGGAGGTCGTTAAAAATAGTCCAAAAATCACACCAAAACGCAAAGCAAACGAAACGCAAACGGTTTGACATGGACAAAAGTGACAGATGACTTCGTTTTTTTTCTGTTTCTACTAAGTACTGAGCACGAACGGCTTGTCAGCCATTAAATCTCACAAATGTCAACTCGAACACTTAAAAAAATATTTCCAATAAACAATAGGAGATAAAAATAAAATAGCTGCAGTTTCTCGATCTTCAGAACGCCGACTGTCGAAAAAAGATATAATTAGCACCTCTTAAAAAAACTTTACTTAGCCAATTGGTCAGAGCGGCTTATATGAAACCTTGTCAATCTATTTCAATGATTGATTGCTATTGCATTAATATATTACTGGGAATAGTCTATATAAATGTGACACAGCTCTTTACTGACTTAAATTTTACGTGACCACGTCTGCACTTAAGTCGACCTTCGTGCTTCCCGCATTTTCCGTCTGTCACGGTTGAAAACACGCGTCCATAATTTTTCTTGCCCCGTACAACTGTCAAACCTGTTCATTACTGTTGACAGATGGTGTAGCTGAAGATTAATGACAAAAGTTATTCGATTAGCGAAGCACTGGCGGTGGCGTGAGCCCAATTATTGTATACTAATGACAGTTAATGACAGTTGAATTGTATCGTTTATTTGACAATGATTTGAGTTTGGTGAGGAAAATTAAAATGCTGTTTGATCTAGATGTTGATTTTCATTTGAGGTCGTTAGGGTGCCCTTTTATTATAGCGGAGGTGTGAAAGGGACCAATTTTGAAATTATGTACATCACTCGAAATAACCATTCGAAAGTTGAGCTAAAGTAATACGATTACTAGAAATTAATAGCTTTTTTTTTTTTTTTTTAATGAGTCGCCAGAGGGGCCAAAGACGCGAAGTCTTTGCTGTTTTTTACTTTAAGGATTGGAAGGGTGACTTGTGCTCGGGAAAAATCCCTTCGGACGAACTGGGAATGGAGGGCCCAGACAGTGTCCGACTTGCACGGACTAAAAAACCCGGTCACAAGTCCCCTTCTCTATTGGTTATCAAAACAAAAACGTGTGCTTTAAATTTTGAGGAGGGGAGGGTAGGGAGGGGACTTAATCTACCCACAGTGTCCTGCCTCAGCCATTTGCTGGAAGGCCGGGAGAGGAGCATGCATTCTCCCGCTGGGCACTGGGGGTGCTTGGGTCGGTCTTTTATGTTTTTACCCGTTGGTTACTTCCTTGACCGACCCTCGCCCGTTTCTGTACAATTACTTAGTCTTATTGGTTGGGTTGGTGGGATTTCCTGTCATATGCATTTATCTATAACTACAGGCTTCCTTTCTTTTGCCCTGCGATGGAAGGGTGGGTCGGAGATCTTTTGGACCCATTGTGTGGCTTTGGATGCCATCTTTTGGGTGGGGCTACCCTTTATGCCTGGTGGTTTTTTGGCATGCTGTGTGCTTTTTTGCGCTTGTCTCCTAGCGCTACCCTCTTTTCGTTTCCGCTTCCATCGATAGTTTTTCTGCTATAATAATACGGAGGGACGAGGAGTGCCCCCCGGACGGCTGGACGCCCCAGTGTCTTAAAGGGATCATGCGGAGCTCGACAGACCCTTACCCCAGCCAATGCTGAAGGGCCAGAGAAGAAACTTTTAGTCTCGATTCTCTGTTTAGGCTTCCGCCGTTGCTCCCACGAGGTCCTCGCTGGGACTACCGGGTGCGTCCCCCGTCCGGAGCTCACCTGTCGTATGGGCGGGAGATGCATATGTCAGGAATTCTTAGATCTAAATATATACTAATAATATTATACAGAAACCAATATACAATTTAATAATTAAAAAGGTTTGACAATTTTTATATATACTGAAAACAGTGTCCAAGTCCAAGGAAAGCAAAAGAGAATGGTTTTATTTCCTGCATAGGTGACAAAATGTTCTATATTTAATGAGAAGGATTGAAAAATTTGGATTGAATGTGTGTGTATGTGTGTGTATGCTATTTATTTCTAAGACATGCCACGCGAACCACTCTTTCCAGGAACTCTTTAGTGTGGTCTCTATTCTTGGCCGATCCAAGCAAATCACTCCAGGTCGAGCTATCTTGAGTTACCTTGACTCCGGTTTTTTGCTCTAGCTCGAACCTTTGTGCATCAAAGCGGGGGCATTCACAGACAATGTGCCAGACGTTCTCGTCTTTAGCCGGGTCACATATACACGAGGGTGTATCTTTGATTTTGAAACGATGTAGATAGGCTGCGAATCCTCCGTGCCCGGTAAAGGCTTGAACCAAGAGGTTTGTGAGTTTAAGTTTCTTTATGATGCTGTTTGCATCTCTCACTTGTGGGAAGAACTTCTTGGTTGTTGCACCGGTCTCGGAGGCTCCGTAACGGATCTGCCATTTTTCGATCGTTTCTAGTCTTATCGACCTTTTGACGTAAGATATCGGCACCCTGTCGTAATTCGGAGCGGTCTTTTTTCTAATTGCTGCTTGCTTTGCCAGTTCATCTGCCCTCTTTTTAATAATTAATAGCTTTAATAATGACTGTTTCAGTAACAAGTTACTTGGCGCTATCGTGAGGTCCATTTGACAACTTTGACAGTTCTGTTGTGTCAGTTTACATCTAAAAGGCCTTCTACACGGTCGGGACCAACCGCCAACCATCGTGTCCTTGGTCGGGTTGATTTAAAAATGGACAGTGTAGAAATGGTTGACCCGACCGATATTTGGTTGATGTCAACGGCCTTGGTCGCGAGCGCATTGTCCGTGGTCGGCCCCAACCATATGGAACGCTGTCGGCCGACGCGAGCGACACGACGGTCGGCGGTTGGTCCCGACCGTGTAGAAGGGGTTTAAATGAGCCACTACTCGCTAGCAAGACTAACTTCAAACAGACCTCGCGAAACCGACGCCATTTACCGATATTCCACCTGCCAGAATAACCTCATCCATCTCATCACGACAACTGGTAGAAAATGTAATTTGAGCCATACCACTGAATGGTATTTTTGAGTGATTTTATTTCAAAAACGGATCCTCAGAAAAATGTGACCCGCACTGACTCACTACGTAATCACTTGCTGCAAAGTTCTACTTCGTTTCCATCGTAATCACTAAGTAATCACTTAATTATGTTACAATGGACGATGAATTGCATGTTTTGATAAACGTTTATACGCTTCAAGGCTTATATTTAATATGTTCAATAGGATGATGATACCATCAATAGATGTTACATTTTATAAGCCCTCTAACTCTAAACACGATTTTTCAACAGATTTTTTAAGACAATTGCTTGTTATTGATGTCACATCCATGCTAATTGCTAACACAGTCGACTCACTTTTTATTTGTTTTAAAGCAGCAAAAAAATCAAATTCTGCAGTTAATTGAAAATTAGTAGAGTAGTCCACTAAGGAGCTCGTTACCAAATCTGTGGCGACCTTTAGTGGATACAAAGCTTTAAAGAAATCGTTATTTTAAGATATATTACTTGATCATCATTATCATCAAAAAGACGTCTACTGTTGAACAAAGGTCCCAATCTAATACCCAATACCCCTCTTAGAATACCATAAACATCCACCGCTTGCCAGCAACTTTCACGATATCGGTCCGTCTAGTGAGGGTCCTGCTAATATCGCGTCTCCTTGTTTGTAACAACCTCCAGCTCCGTCTAGTCATCAAATAGAGGAATCTCTACATTCCACATCACACTATCCTCCTCCTGCCTTGCCACCCATGTCAAATTTTGTTTCAATTAATTTTAAACTTTATGTCACCTATTGAGTGGGTTCGATGTCACACAATAAGTCCTATAAAAAGGACACTACCCCTAGGGATTGAACTTTCTCAACTCGGAACATCCAACTCTCTTCTTTAGGACTTTGGTCACCAAGCATAACATTGTATATCTAGAGAGAGACCTCTCTATTGTGGTCTATCCCCATAAGTTTGTGGCCGTCTACCACCTTACTCGTATTACTTAGTTTAATACTGTTTTGCGTTCATTTTTAAGCAGCACACATTCGCAATTATTTCACGTCCTCAGTTAAAATTCCGGAGCCATCTCGCCCCACGCCATACATCACGGTCCGACGTGTGGGCAAGTGATTCTGGACCCAATGGTCCGTGGGATGGTAAACGTGGCCGGAATACTTACGTTATTGTGTTTAAAAGGAAAAGTGAATAGTTTTAAGCCTTCCAAGAAAAGTGCGGACGCGCGGGAAAATGTCTGATAGAAAATTAATGATGCATCATAATTTTTAAGAAATTAAATTAGAAATGGGACCACAAAATTATTAGAATAGCTCAAGCTTGCTTCCGTTCTAGGACTCTATCCTGAGGCAAAATCGGAAAATTTGGTTTATCCGTTGCCTAGCCTATATAATAATAATAATTTTTATTTCGACCTTCAGGTATCATAGTTTAAATTAAACATCACGCTATAGATTAATTAATTAATTAATTAATTAAATAAAAAAGCAAAAAGAAAATCAATTTGTGTTAATATAAGGTACCTACATACGCATAACACAAGCAAGCATTGCTTACTGTGGGACTAGATCAATTGGTGTGAATTGTCTGGTGATACCTATTTATTTATTTATAAAAAAACATTAATTTCGCATCTTTACTTGGATAAACTCGGAGGTGCGAGTCCGGGATTTGAAATTAAAATTTTGAACCGACGATCCCCTGCTTGAGATAGGTCAAACCACTAGGTTACCACAGCTTTTGAAGTAGAGATATAATTAATAGCTTCTAGCTGGGAAAAAAATCTCAACTTAGTATTAAGCTCAGCTTAGTAGTTTAACGACGAAATTAAAATTTAATTTTCATAACAGTTGTTCATACAGGGTTATTTTGTAATTCACTAGCATCCTTTTAACTCTAATCTCCTACCACTTAAACAAATGTTTTTTGTTTTACGGCTTTTGTCATAACTTAATATTTTTGGTGTAATAACGTTTTGAAAATTTGAGACTACCTCTTATTTTCACGATACTCTGTGTATTTGTATGGGAAAAAAAGTGCTTCATTTTAAAAAGTCGTAAAACAAAAAACATTTGTTTGAGTGATAGGAATTCAGGGTTAAGAGGATGTCAGTGAATTACAAATAACCCTGTATAATGTCGAATTCAATGGCAACTTTTATTGTTGTTACATTTTTCTTATGTACAATGCTGACAAACTAGTTTGCCGCACTAGTATGATAATCTAGCATCTAACAAAGGGTTTTCCACCATCATCCACGGAGCATACTTACTTTCTCAATTTCAAACATAAGTCTTTTCAGTTCGAAGACAGTAAGTGTACTAAGTGTTGACAGCGGTTTAAATGTACAACCAGTGGAACCCTAACGGACTAACAAACAGTCAACCTTCATATCAACAACGTTCAACACCCGCCCCCTAATCATGACTTGCAGCCATTAGCTACCACCATACTTAACCTAACCACGTATCCAACACTAAACCCACCTCTATTACCTTCACCAAGAGCGTATACCTTTACCTCATTATTATGTCAGGTAATGATAGAGAATAAAAAGCCGAAAAAAATCTGTCTATGATATAATAGAGTGCTGATGGTTCGTCACCATTGTAAGCAACATGGCGTCGACGTGGTTGGTCTGTGTGGTGCTTGTCGCTGGAAGCCACTTGGTAGCAGGAACTGCTGAAATCATGAGCCATGTCACTGCTCATTTCGGGAAGGCCTTGGCGGAGTGCCGGGAAGAAGTGAGTTTGTTTTTATCAATCTTGCTGTAGCTCTATGAGTCTGTAGATTAATTTTAAAGGAAAAATCAGAATCCTTTCAAAAATTATTATGATCTTTGAGATAATTGGCGTCGTTTAAATTATTTTTACTTATAGTCCAGTGACTTTTTATTTATAGATACTCGTAAAACAAAGAATTGAGACAATCCAACTTCTCATGTTATCGTTCAAGTTTTTGACCTTTTTCTGCGGAACGTTTAAGATCTACTCAACGATCCATCAAAGATCTTTATATTTCAAAACTTTGTGATAAAAGCAACTTTGCGTCCAGGGACAACATTGCTCTTTCCAGACATAAAAAAGTTGCTTTATGCGTAGCTTTCAGTTGAACATTTTTCGGAATCGGTTCAGGACTCCCAGATATAGATTCAGAAAAACACACAAAGTTTACCTCTTTAACATAATAATATTAGCATAAGTATAGAACAGTTCACAAGAGATGCTCCTATTCTCATCATCTCGTGATCTTCCCTAACTTCTAGTCAGGCTTGACTCCTGCGGTCCTGGAGGAGTTCCAACACTTCTGGCGCGAGGACTTCGAGGTGGTGCATCGCGAACTCGGTTGCGCCATATTGTGCATGAGCAACAAGTTCTCGCTCATGCAAGACGACGCCCGCATGCATCACGAAAACATGCATGACTACGTGAAGAGCTTCCCTCAAGGTACAGTTTAAAAAATCAAAAGGCACTGAACCTTTTGCATACCGTGACGTTCCCTGAAGATTCTCAGGTGTGAAAAGTTTAACTTTTATAATAGAAAATATTTTCTTTTGACCAAAAGACGACTTTGCATATAAAATCCGAAAAATTGAGAGGTGAGACCTAGTTTGATTGAACCCAATGACTTACAGCTTGAGAGACCGTGTGGGTCAAACTTTTCGGCTACCGGGCTATTATTTCAGCGTTTCAACCGCCTCATTTATCTGATAACAATTTTTAAGAAATTAATGTTTGATGGAGGTTTCGGTAATTATAATTATATTAGAGGTCCTGTACTTCTACCATATAACTGGGAACTGTATCAGAATACTCAGCCATTTCTTAAAAAAATATTCAGATAATGAGGCGTTTAAAACGCTTGAATAGAGCCATATCCGGCTAGAAAACTGCATTTAAAATTAAATTTCCAACTCCTATTTCAAACTGAACAGCAAATTTTAATTTTTTTCGAGTGATGATGAGTATTCAAGAATCGATTCCCTATCGATTGCACCAAAACCACCTGTACCGTATTTAAACTGTTTAGCTGCAGTTTCTTAGTCACCCATAAAACCTATTAATAGAATTGGGTGCATTTCCATGCTTAGAAATACACTGCAGGTCTTTGAACCCGGTAAGTGTGAAAATGCATCGCGTGCTAGTACTTCCCCTGCAATATTAGTCCGTGAAATTATGCGTTATGCTTAATCTGGACGTTTTCACGAAAATAACAAGGATTTATAGTCGTGAAGTTTGTATGCACGGGATTATTTAGCAAAAGATTCTTTGTTTCTAACGGCAAAAGTATTTCATTCGGGGATACGATAACTTTGAAATGCTTCCTCATTATGCGGCAGCAAAACGTGATCAATACTGAAATTTCATAGATCGAGAGAATTCTAAAAATTGACAATCAAAATCATTCTTCAAAACTTACAAGAAAAATTATTTCGTACGTCTTTGTTTTTGAAATTTGGCATGTTTAAAAGGGTAGACGTTTAGCATCGATAATTAATAAATGGAAACATTCCATTATGCAACAGGCAATCTATCATACAATTAAATATACGGGTAATTTCCGCGTGCAACTTTTTCCATTTAATAATTTTATATAGTTAACTACCCCTTGACATGATTCAAGTTTTGTTTGCTTTGAGCACAGTAGATATGAAACAGCATGTTCATAGTAACCAACAGAGTGAATAATACATATTTTTAAATCATCATGATAATTACAGGTGAAGTCCTCTCAGCAAAGATGGTGGAGCTGATACACAACTGCGAGAAACAGTATGACGATATCAAAGACGACTGTGACCGCGTGGTCAAAGTAGCAGCTTGCTTCAAAGTCGATGCCAAGAAAGCTGGCATCGCTCCTGAAGTGGCAATGATTGAAGCAGTCATGGAAAAATACTAAGACGATAATACATCCCCAATAGCTTAAGAATCATACGTAAATAACAATGGTGATATTAAGATCAAAGAACAAGGATAAATGACAGAACAGATTCTAGTGAGATATGAATTGAAACGTTGAGTGAAGAAAGAAATTAGGCTTTAATACTAAAGATAATATTTCTGATCTTTATACTTTGTGAGTTAGGTGGAGGAATGTCACTAATATTTTATGATTTTCGAAGCCATTGCCCGAATTTTAGTTCTTACGCATTCGAATCAAGATTCCTGCTTGATCTGTCTGAAGATGTTTTGTTTACATATTTGGTGGTCTTATAAGTTTTGTGTTATTTACGTATGGTACGGTACTGCTTCTTTCCCTGGCTTATTGAATAAGAATAGTCGAGTTTGTAAATCTATGTTTAGTTTCAATTAATACATTTATTGCAATAACAAAACAATGAAGTTTTTTCATTATCATTCCTTATTATATTTAGTAATTACTTATTACATCATTAAAGTCATAGTAAATATGCTTAACAATTATTTACACCTCATAATTACCAATCCCTGCTGTCCTAATATTTAGTACTTATCTATATTGGTTTTGGTTTTCCTTAATTTTCACTGTATGTCTATACGTGTTTCTGATATCCTGTCAATCATTCAAAGATTAACTGGAAGAGATCTCCTTGAATGATATGATCTCTATTGGACATTTGTCTCTCTTGTTAAATTTGATGTGTTTTATGTACAATAACGTGTTTTACATACATACATACCATACAAAGTAATATAAAACGGGCTCATTAATTTTGTTCGTCTGTGTATATTAATTATGATGATACTTTGTTGGTTTCTGTGTAGATGTTAATCTCCGAAATTGATCACCTCATATAAGGTGTACTAAAATTAATCTGAAACAGTTCAGATGGTTAGGTAACTTAGTGATGGATGATGATATTGATGATGAATACCTTATTTCAATACCAGCCAAAAGCACGTTGGGCCATGCACGCGAAGTGATAGGTTTAGATCATCATCCAAGCCTATATACCCCACTGCAGGGCACAGGCCTCCTCTCAGAACGCGATGGCTTGGGCCGTAGTTCCCACGCGGGCCCAGTGCGGATTGGGAACTTCACACACACCATTGAATTTCTTTCGCAGGTGTATACAGGTTTCCTCACGATGTTTTCATTCACCGTAAATCTCATGGTAAATTTCAAATGTAATTTCGCACATAAATTCCGAAAAACTCAGAAGTACCTACGAGCCGGGATTTGAATCTACGAACCTCTGCTTGAGATTAGAGGACATTCTTAGATCAAACCGCTAGGCTTGTACGGGTTTAGATATACAGGGTTATTTTTAATTCACTGACATCCTCTTAATCCTGAATTCCTATCACTCAAACAAATGATTTTTGTTTTACGAATTTTTAAAATGAAGCACTTTTTTCCATACAAATACAGAGAGTATCGCAAAAATAAGAGGTAATCTCAAATTTTCAAAACGTAAAACAAAAAACATTTGTTTAAGTGGTAGGAGTTTAGGGTTAAAAGGATGCTAGTGAATTACAAATAACCCTGTATATCCATTATTCAAAAGCCGTAGTAGCACTCAAGCAGAGGGCCATGGGTTCGAATCCGGGCTCGCACATTGTTACATAGAAATTCACTATGAGCTTTTGATGTGTATTTGTTTCGAACACCGAAACAAACGCGCGCGACTGTCATTCGGCCATTTTGCACGCTTAGTAATAATTTAGCATTCAAGTAAGTCGGTTGTTTTATTCGCTCCATAGCTGCATACTTCTCAGCTTTACGGTGAAGGAAAACATCGTGAGGAAACCTACACTCACCTGCAAATTCAATGGTTTGTGTGAAGTTCTCAGTCCGCACTGGGTCCGCGTGGGAACTACAGTCTAATCTCTCTCATTCTTAGAGGTATTGGTACGCTTAGGCTAAGATGATGATGACTACGAAACCGGAACCCTAAAAACAATGAAGTATTTGCTGTTAGGTACCTACTTATCATTATGGTTATTTATGCTATAGGTTTAAGACAATTTACGATGTTCGAAGCTCGGTTTAACATTAAATTATTATTTAAAATATGCCGTTAATTAATGATTACGCCACTAAACCCTAGGTCTAGTTTAATTCTTTGATCGTATTGGATATCCAGTCTGTATGCCGTGGGCACCGTGAACGAGCACGGTCATAAAACAGATTTCTGAGCCCTTCACAAGTAAAAAACTTAGGTACATGAACCTGGGTTACCGGGGGTCATCGGCAATTTTAGCTTTCCTTTTATTAACGTGACAACGTCTAATAAATCGATGAACGCCGGCTGCACGCACGAAAAAGGATGACGCAATGTAACTTACATGTACGTACATGTCTCGTACGGAACAGTGAAGGCCAGGATGTACAAGAGAGCAGCGCGCGCCAGGATGTACAATCTTAGTACTAGCGCTCGGGTAATTTTTAATGGGGGGGTGCGGGTTGAGGGGGGGTGCGGGGTATTAAAGGGAGGATGAAAATTTCGTTGATTTTGCCGTAGGATGCACCGTTTTCAAGATATTTGACAAAACACCGGTTCTCGTCCGATCACCGAGGTTAAGCAACATCGGGTGCGGTTTGTACTTGGATGGGTGACCGCCTGGTTTCATTTTTGTTTTTTGAATGTTTTGTTACGACGTTGTCACGTTAAACTATCGTCCGTAAACCGACTTTACAGGCAACCGGTTTGTTTAAGCAAAAATATTATTTAATTTCTATCTACAAGCTTACAAGGCTTTAGAACGAGCTGGCAACGCATTCTAAATTGTTATGACGTTATCTGTCATAAAAATACTTTTTAGGATTGGGGATGGCAACGTTGCTTATCATTAGGGTGTATTGCACTGAAGCATTTTTATCTCCCGAACTAAGCCAAAAGGACTTCACTTTATAAGAATAAGAAATCTTTATTTTGCATAAGTAACATGTACGGTCAAGTGCAAAAATAAGTATCGATTTAATCCCCCCATCGTTATTTACATCAAAGACCTTAATTCGACGACATAAGAGCTATGGGACATATTTATGAGCAAGTTGTGTGCACCCATATTTTTACACTTGACTGTACTTACATGCTAAGAAGAAAAATAAAAACAATAATTAAATATAAGAAATAAGATTTTGATCTCCTGCCACAGGTATTTTCACATACCTACTAGGAGGTCTCTAACCTTCTTGCATGTTACTCTGGCTATTGTAATAAATACATTTTCATTTTTTCATTTTTTTTTCAAGACACACATCATACACATGCGAAAAAGGAATCCACTCAGCACTCGTCGGGTCACTAAAGGTGGCTCGACGCTGATATTGTGTGGATCCTGGATTATACTACATATATTTTTGGCTTGAAATATCTTGTGTGTTTTAAATCTGTTGGGTTTGTCGGCCACGTTGTATAGCTCCAGTTTACAAACAAATCTGATTCGCAATCAGATGTAAAAAACTGATATTCTGTTTTATAAAGGCGATGATGCAAAGGAAGTAAAATGCACAAAATATTCAATTCCAAAAGAATTCTTAGTTCTGTAAGGCGACATAAAGTTGACTATTTTAAAAAAATGTGTATCCAGCACACTGCTATAGTTCCATGATGATGGTGATGATTGCCACGTGACGAATTTAATGATAATCAGTTACACAATTTTTAAAATTTTCTTTTAATTCTTTGTGGAAAACAATCTTCATCAAGCCAGAAATGAAAAGACTGAATCTGATGAGATAGAGGCCAATTGCTGATCAGTTGAAAGTGAAAAAATATATAAAAGCAACAATAAATTTTGTACAACAACAAACAACAACACAGCAACAGCAACAATAAATTGTTTATGTTCCAGCAAAATAAATTCATTTCATTTAATTTCATAATGCAAAACTTGGTATAAAACTTAAATTCAACTAAGTATAAAATTGTTCAAATATGTCAATCCAAAGCACGCTCGTTAAACAAATTAGCATCTCATTCTCTTGAGTAAGCATGACTAACTTCTGCTCATTACCTTTCAAATGACTGACACCGTCAACGATTAAACAGACAAACTGTCAATTAACAGAGCTGCAATTAAAACGCATGCTATATAAACTGAACACGAAATTAACTCAGGTATTGTATCTGATAAACTTGATACAATAGAAGTCGTGGTTACTGCGGAAGATATAGGGCAAAAGCCTGGTAATAAAAGTGGTAAGGACGAAGCCGTTAGTGGCATTAGGGAAGATGTTGAAGCAGAAGGAGTTATTGTTTGCGGTGGTGTGCCTGAGTTTGAGTCAGGTGGTGGAGCCGTCGCAGGAAGTAGTAAAAGGCATGACTTTGAACTTTAGAAAAGGACTTGCAGAATGCAAGAAAGAAGTGAGTATTTTATAATCAGGGTCAGTTTATACCGAGATGCGACGCGGCACATTTCATGGGAGAATACGTTGAATGAGTACTCCTCGATATGCTTTCTCAATGCAATGTGCTACGTCGCGTTTGTGTGTGAATTTCCTATCTCTAGTGTCATCAAAATCCACCACCGAATTAAATTCGGAAATAGAATTGGCGAATCTATCAAAGATTTATTGAAGTTTTAGAAAATCTATCTTACTTAAAATTTTGTATTGAAAGGAATGGTACCTAACTAAGCCTTAACGATTAGCTAGAAAATCTTGTTCAAGATATTATTGTCTAATTTTAAGCTCATTGCAAGTGAACATTGTTCTTTATGAGTAATAAAGTCTTTAAACCTAATTTGATATTTAAAAGGCCTGAAACTGTTTTGGACTGGAACCAAGTTAATAGCTGACAAGATACATTATTTGTGCCAAAATTTGCTGGTATATTTGATTTGGTTTTAACTCATACTAGTTAATTAGAGTCTGATAGCTACAAAACAATTCTCAGATGAACCTGCCAGACTCGATCGACGCAGATTTCTATAACTTCTGGAAGGACGACCACGTTCTCACCAACAGGGATACTGGATGCGCCATAATGTGCCTCTCCAGCAAATTGGAACTGGTGTCTGATGGCAAACTCCATCATGGAAACACATTTGACTACGCTAAGCAACATGGAGCTGGTAAGGACACGATTCTTCAATATTTTCATACTCTTGTACTGTTAGTCGGTTTTCTTGGACGTTGGCTTTGCGTTTTAATATAATAGTTAAGATTCCTAACAAAATATAATTAGCCCTTCAGTACAATATCAAAATATAATAAATACCTACGTTTTGCTGGAGGCAGGACCTCGTGCAGAGTCCGTACAGATAGCTAAGTACCACCGTCTTACCACTTAACATGCCGACTAATACGATCTCTTGTGTTCCGATTTAGGCGTAAGATGAAATTACTAGCATAACTAGATGCTTTTTACTTAGACGACTGACTTTGGGATGTTTTTTCTTTTTAATCTTATTTCATTTTATGAATGCTGTAATATTTTTACCCACTTCATTTATTTATCTATTTCAATTATAAGCCACACACCTAGATAAAGTGTCTACTAACTTCAGGAGGGTCTAAATTAAATGGTGAAATTATTTTTGACTTATTTCAAATTATACACAGTCGATAGGGAAAAAAACCATGTATACTCGTATATTCTCGTTCACTACCTATAGGTTGCATAAAGAGGAAACTGGCTAATTTAAAGTCAATCCTTTACTTCCTAAATAAATGAGTGCAACTTAAAAAATAAGGTTACAAAAGCAAATTAAAAGTACTTGCGGCAGAAACTTATTAGGCAACCATTACGATCAAAAAAACAAACGCAGCTAAGGTCAAAAGAAACACTGTTTTAGTCGTGAAAACCAGATTAATTTCCTATGAAATGCAACATATATTTTAGCTACTTTAAAATTAAATAGTTAGTCGGTTGAACTGGCTTATAAGTAACGTCATACTAGTTGTCACACAAAATCAATTGGAGAACTGTGTTAAAAATAAAAAGTACGTCAGTTGATTGCTGGTATTATCATCCTTATAGTTCAATTTATTAATTTCTCTCATTACAGACGAAACGGTAGCGCAGCAAATGGTAGACCTTATTCACTCCTGTGAGAAATCATTGCCAGACTTGGACGACCCGTGTTTGAAAGTGATGGAGTGGGCTAAATGCTTCAAGGTCGAAATCCACAAACTGAACTGGGCACCTTCTATGGACGTGCTAGCGGGAGAGATGCTGGCCGAAATTTAAGAGTACACTAAGAATCCAGTACATCTAGCGTAATTATTTAAGTTGTAAATCGAAAAATGAGTCACATTGTGGAGATGATTGGGTGCGCTAAGATTTGTAATCAAATGTAATTCTATCACACAAATATGTTGTCTACCTAGAAGTATAGAAGGCTTATTATCACATTAGACAGGAAGAAACACAAGTTAATTAATCATTAAGCAAAGCATAACAGTTAGTATCGTAATGGCGTACGTTGACAGCTGATCTGACAACGAGTGGCCGGAAAAGCTCGACGCTATTCGGACAAGCGCTCGGTTGGCGCTCGGATCTGTTCGTGAAACGAATATTCGCGACAATGCCAGAAGCCTGCCGAACGGCTGTGACATATTCTTATCTCCAAAATCAATCAATACGGTCACCACAGCGCAACCTTCAGTTTCATGCCCTTACTCATTTTGTCCTCTATCATGTAAAAAAAAATTTCGTTTACTTCACAATTACTTAAATTAAGTTGATGGTTTTTTGTGGGACCAAATTTCCATTGACAGTGTTTCTTACTATCACATTGAGTATCACACAAAAGTTTGTATTTTTTCTTTCTAGGTCGTCAATGTATTAGTGATTCTTTCGGGGTTGTAATTCCCCATGATGATGACTTAATTTTGTCAATTTGCCTTCCTTTGTCAATACCAAAAATGGCTGACAACTTAAAAAAAATACGATAGGTTGATAGATAAGACCTAACATGGAACCTTGTCGCCGTTGCGAGATGTATGATCTGATTGATCTGGTAGTTTAATGGCAATGAAAAGTTATGGTACAAGGTTATATGCTTGAACAATGAACTGGCGAGAAACTGGTAATGTCCTAAACAGTAGATTATATTGTTTATTCTTCATATTTTTAAGATGGTGTAATCATAATTTTATGTTGGGGTTTTATATTTGAGATTAATAAAGACGTTTTATTGTTTCATCATTTGTTTTAATACCTGTTGCACCAAATTGAAACTGGTAGTATTCTCTTAATCAGACTGTTTCATAACAAAAGTAATCCGTTGAAAAACAAAAATTAATCATGCAATTGTACGGGTAATTTTCGTATCACATCAACAGAACTTTATCCAGTCAGTCGTTTTGTAGAGGTTACCATTATGTGGTTCAACTTTTTGGTCTTCGTCCAATTTAAATTGAACCTATTAAACATTTACAGAGGCATTAACTCAAACTTGCGGTACATACTTTCATGCATTGGACATGATTATGCCGAACGATTAAAAAAAGTGGTGTTACATCTGTACATATTAGCTTATAATCGAAACAAGCCGCGTCAAATTCTAACAGTGCTACAAACATTTCCAATTATTATTGTGAAGTCAATTGAAAGTTAACAACTGGCTGTAGTTCCAAACAGAAACATTGTAGAAATGGTTTCCACAAAAATTTTGTTATGTTTTCTGTTTCTGTGCCGAGGAGTCAAGCCAAATGAGGAAGTTATGAAGCAAATGTCGATCCAAATTGGAATTGTAGTACAATATTGTGCGGAGACGGTATGAGTCTTTATAATCGTCATATAGACGTCTTGCTGGATATAGGCCTTTCTCCAGGATATCCACGTAGGACGTAGTTTAGCAGAAAGAACTCATTGCACGAGGTTTCTGCTAAACTACATCTAATTACTGCATTTAATTACGTACACTACATACCTACTTATACAGGGTTATTTGTAATTCACTAGCATCCTTCTAACCCTAAACTCCCCACTAAAACAAATGTTTTTTGTTTTACGGCTTTTGTCATAACTTAATATTTTTGGTGTAATAACGTTTTGAAAATTTGAGATTACCTCTTATTTTTACGATACACTGTGTATTTGTATGGGAAAAAGTGCTTCATTTTAAAAAGTCGTAAAACAAAAAACATTTGTTTGAGTGATAGGAATTCAGGGTTACGAGGATGTCAGTGAATTACAAATAACCCTGTATGTTATTATGATCCCATTAAGTCATATTACCCTACTTCTAATTACGTCTTCAATGTAACCCTGCATATATTTTTGCCCTAGCCTAGACTGTACAGAACCCTCGGCACGTGAGTCTGACTCACACTTGGCCGGTTATAGGAAGATCAGGGTGGAATAGTGGTTACACATTATTTTAACCCATGTAACAAAACTGGTTAAGGTTGCGGGACTGCGTTGGATGCGGATGTCACGGGACCGATCTGTTTGGCGAGCCTTGGGGGAGGCCTATGTTCAGCAGTGGACGTCTTTCGGCTGAAATGATGATGATGATGATGATGATGATGTAACAAAACGGGTTACATTTGAAATTTACCATGAGCTTTACGTTGAAGGAAAACATCGTGAGGAAACCTGCAAACACTTGCGAAGAAATTCAACGGTGTGTGCCATGTTCCCAATCCGCACTGGGCCCGCGTGGGAAGCAAGCCCTCTCATTCTGAGAGGAGGCCTATGCCCTGCAGTGGGGCTGGAATGGTGATGAACCAAACGGGTTAGCTCGTTGAAATGACAATGGGCAGGCCATGTACCACGCAGAACAGATGGCCGTTGGGGTCGAAAAGTTCTCGAGTGAAGACCACGGACTGACAAGTGCAGCGTGGGACGAAGACGTGGGTGGAAGATTTGATAAAGGCCGTTGGTTCAAGGTGGATGCAAGCCGCTTCCAACCGTAGTGATTCGGCATCAATGAGGGAGGTCTATGTCCAGTAGTGGACGTCCTGCGGCTGAAATGATGAATGTTGATGACATTGTTTTAAATTATCTCTTTTTATATTAGAACGGAACGCCACCAGAAGTTGTCGACCAGATAAGGCACTATTGGGACGAAGATTTCAATCCGACCCCTCAACTTGGGTGCCTAATAGAATGCGCCTTTAAAAGACTTCAGATCATAGACCGTAAAGGCAACTTGTCAGTACCAAATGGAGTCGCCTTTTTAAAAGCTTGCGGAGCTGGTAACTCTCTTTTTAATATCCCCGTTCTCACCTACTCCAGTAGCAGTCCAGTAAACGAATCCAGTGCTGGAATGGATCTAACTATTTACATTATTCCAGTCGTTTAAGAGTTGTTCAAGTGGTAACAACTTTAGTGACAACAACGATTCGTGTTCACTATATCACGTTTTCGCGCGAGAACTAAAGTCAACGACATATTAGCTCGAAGAATCGTCAGACTCAAGTGGCAGTAAGCAGGGCACATCGCTCGTAGAAATGATGGCCGTCAGGGCCAAAAGGTTCTCGAGTGGCGTTCACGGACCGGAAGACGAAGGGTAGGTAGGCCTCCAACAAGATAGAGCGACGACCTGATTAAGGTTGCTGGAACGCCTTGGATGCGGATGGCATAGGACCGATCGGTTTGACGAGCCTTGGGGGAGGCCTATGTTCAGCAGTACGTCTTTTGGCTGAAATGGATGATGCTGATGATGATGTCACGTTTAATCCAGCACTGAATTGGTCTCGACTATTCCTGTGGCGCTGAATTGGGTTCACATTATGTCAGCAGCATTCCAGTGCTTGATTCGACCACTGGACTGGAATACTACTGGAGTAGGTATGAACGGGCACAGTTCCATCGATACACTCAATGATTTAGTGAGGTTTTGTAGAGTTTGCTGCGATAATGGCAACAGGACCAGAGCTAGTGTTGTCTAACACGCGGGTGCTAACGATGACATTCACCATCTCTCTCTACTCATCCTGTACTGTGTGACAGAAAGAAGTGGTGAAAAAGACTGTAATTCCAAGTGCACTCAGTTCACAACCGTTTTCACCACTTGTTTTTATCAAATGGCCGTCCACGGGTTACACAATATAGGCTAAGGTTCCTATCACCACGGATCATGTGAAGCGCTACCCCATTGAAAACCGGGATGTTCCTGTTTATTCTTTTATTTTCTACTTTTCTTCCTGTTCTTCACAGCCTAGCTGGCAAACTAACAGTTCTGCGGTATAACTTCATCGCCAAGCGGCGGTTATCCGTTTCTGAACTTATCTTGAACATTTTGTGCTGTCTGTGATAGTTGGCCTGTGTGACGTACCTATTGTTTTGCTTGTTAAGATATGTATGTGTCGCACAAATGTGACTGTGGTACACGCTGAGTACCGTGGTTACAACACTAGAAACACACTATTTAAAAAAATATTTATGATTATGACTTGCTGAAAATATGTATAAAGACCGTTTTAATGGCATCCTTAATAAGCCAGACAAAAAATTCGCTCACGGCCATGGTATAGCACGATGTAGTGAGAGAAGACCTTTAAATAGTTGTTGTTTGTCTAGATGATGATACAGTGGAGAAGTTAGGAGAAGCAATGGCTTCCCACTGCCCACGCGCCGGGCGCGACGGCTGCGCCAACGCACTTGCAGTCGCTCAGTGCTTCCGCGGCCTGGTCCTGATGTTACACATGCAACCAGACAGTTTCGCCCAACATACTACCGTGAAACAAAATAAAACACTTTGAACATAAAACTACCGTCAGACTCACTCATACCGAAAAATACGGATCACCCATTTTTAATCGAGTTCAGCTGAACATGTTATGGAGCACACGCCACGGCGGGTGCTGCCTATTGGGGATGTCTATTTTTTTGGAATGCATAGTAAATCGAAAACAGTTTCGAGATAAATGCTTTTTAACTCGTTTTCTGTAGTTATTTAATTTTAATATTATGTAATGAATTTATCACATAACAAATAAGCAATGACCTTCATTTGAAATTGGTGTAAATTGCGTGACCGGTCCAAGTCGTACTTTATTCTGTGTGGTTAGAATTCTTCACAATTTACGCGTGGACTATATACTACGGAGTTTGACTTGGACCCGCTGTCTGACATCTAGCACTTTGACAGCGCCAGTAAAGTGACACTAGTTACAGTGTACCACAACGCAAAAAGTAGTTAAAGGGGTTGCCTTATCGTACGCATTTAGATAGATTTAGAAATTTGGCAGTATGGGAGCCCTCAATTATAATCTGACGTCATCAACCAAAATAGTTTCAATAATTAATTTTGAAAAAGTAATGAACTAAATGACAAAATATTTAAATTAGTTTCTTATAATTGACTTTTCTATACAAAAAAAATATAAAAACCACTGGTATTTTTTTTAGACATTCCCAATTGCGTATCTACATTGTAAGCGCGTTGGGCAGGATTAGCCCGAAACATGTCGGGTAAGCTCGATTAAAGACACTTGAGTTATCCGTATTTTTCGCTATGGGTATACACACTTCGGTTCAGTGGCATAGATAGGTAATCCAGGGGTAGTTCTTTAAAATGATTGAATTCTTTGATTAGCACTACGTAATTTAATATATGATTTTGAAAACGCACACAAACTTGCAGAAATTATTAACAAATTATTATTATAGGTATAGGTGATAATGTAGACATTGATTCTAAAAGTAATACAAGCGATAGCATTTTTTTTGTTTAAGTAATTGAAATTAATTTTTGTTTTATTAAATTAATTGAAATTAAATTTTTATGTCGCAAGCATATCGAAGTTTTATTTAAAGCTAGCTGTTCCCGGGAACTTTGCCTTAATCCCGTGGGAGCGTTGCACTTTTCCAGCAAAAAAAATACCCTGTGATTAACTGAAATACTTAGTTAAATTTGATCCAAATCTGTCCAGCTGTTATTAAATGTATCTTCAGATTCAGAAAGTTTCTCTTTTATAATTTACTAGCGACCCGCCCCGGCTTCGCACGGGTGCTATTATGCATGTATTATAAATTTACTCTACCTTTTAAAAAAATTTCATCAAAATCCGTTGCGTAGTTTTAAAGATCTATCTAAGCATACATACATAGGGACAGACAGACGGGAAGCGACTTTATTTTATACTATGTAGTGATTTGTAAAATTAGTAGGATTGGATTAATACACTAGATATCAAATAAAATTAGAGAATAGAGATCCAGATAAAGAAACTAAAAGGTCTTAATTTTAAAATTCTTGTAAATCAGAACCGTTTACTGACAAAAACTATAGCTAATTTAATCATACACTACGTTTTAGCTACTTTTTAACGCTATGCAAACAATTGTATAGCCGAATGCAAAATATTATACTCACCTAAGAAATTCCTTTACTACCAAGAGTGCCTGTCCATCCACCAAAGTTGTTCTATGCCGCAAGGATGTGAAAACTACGTTACGAGTACATAACCATGCGACCGTTTCCACAAATCAAATGCTGAGCTATGTAGCCGTTCGAAGAAGATCGCCAGAGCACGCATCTTTTCCTATAAAAAACGTAGTTTAGTTGAACCCGTTTCCACCATTGCTATGCTATGTGGACCAATGAATATGATTGTTGGATATCAAACGCATCCATAGCAAGGCATCCTAAGATTCAATATCATTTGCCCGGCTTTAAACATTAAACACTATTTGCACTTACACATCAATGTGTCAAACAGCCACACACACATAACACACACATTTTGGTAACATCTGTCTAACATTTGGTACAGTACCCGGCCATAAAGATTGCACACGGTTGCAAAAAAACACATCGGTCTTGCAATCGGTGTGCAATCTTTATGGCCGGGTACTGTAGCATAGCGTACGATTGTGGTACCCACTCTGAAGATGAGCTCTGTTTGAGTTCGAAACGCGTCAGTGTAGTTTGGTGGTGGTGATAGTTGGGTTTGTGTGATTCGTGTGTGTTCGGATAGTGTGGAGGTGGTGGAACTGCATAAACACGCATTTCTTACATTAAATAGCAATATATTTATTCGAAAACTAAAAGCATTTTTGCTGAAGGGGTGTTTTTACTCGGTTGAGGAATTTAAGGCAGCAAATAAATGTGTAATGTAATCATTAGATCAAATGAGAGATTGATTTTCGAAAATAATAATAGTGTAGAATATAATGTGTAATAAAAATTGGCATTAAATTTGCAATACAAAACGGTTACGTATAATAGAATAATTAATGAAATTAACAATAAGTAATAATAATTAGTAGAATTTTAATTGACATGTATATTTGTATAGCATAAACTGTAACATTCGTTTTTAAAAATGTAGGTATACATTTAATTAATTCTAGTGTTCAAACACAATGTTTATTGTTTCTGAAAATAAATGATGATTATGATGATAACGTAGCTGTCGTAAGATTGCGGGTGAGCAAAGTACTTGTTTCAGTTCATTAATAGACCTCCGCAAAGTAACGCCTGATTCAGTAAATTATAATAATGTCCTCAGATATTTTTGAGCACCTCCGTAGTTTATGATTACCACTGTACAGTCAAGGAATTTAATTCCCCACCCATTTCGTAAAAATGTCGTTTAATGAACTAAAACAATTACTTTGCTCACAGTTTGTTTTAGTTCATTAATATGGACCTCCGCAAAGTAACGCCTGATTCAATAAATGTCGTTTAACATTGGCAATTCGAAATGTCAAATGCAACAGTCAAAGCAACATCGTAGCTAGCTCTTATGGTGACAGTTTGCTGTACGATATTCAAACTTAGGCGGGTTGCAAATTAAATTCCTTGACTGTACATACTTTACACATAACCTTGACAACTAACGCGTACATCTACACCATCAATTAACAGAACCATCAACACTTAATCAACGAACTACCAACCAACAATTAGAAACTAAACAGTACTTAGACATCGTTTATATACGGTTAATCGTGTCATCCTTACCACTTTTTGTGAAGCCACCGCTCATAAATGGCTCGTTTACTCGTGCTTGTCGCTCTCGTGGTGTTGGCGATGGGCGTGAGTGAGATAGACTCCTCAGCGGATACCATGAAAGATCTTACGTCGGGTTTCCTTAAAGTACTCGACGAATGCAAGAAAGAGGTGAAACTGGTTTTAAGTTTTCTGATAACAAGAAAGTTAATGTTCAGTTATTAATTAGTTTAATTAGGTATATGCAAGGAGGTAAGCATACAATGCAAGTTAAGAGGATTGTGTAGTGCGAATTATAGCAAACTACTAAAATGATTTTCTTCTCCTTAATGAGAGGAGCCTTACTTTCTAAGCGGGTCCAGTGCGGAATGGGAACTTCACACTCATCTTTGAATTTCTTTGCATGTGGGTTCCTTACGATGTGTTTCTTTACCGTAAAGCTCCTGGTTAAATTTAATTTCGAAACACAGAGGTGCGAGCCCGGACTCGAACCCATGCATCCATTATTCCCAAATATACAGAATCCTAATGCTACAGATTCCCAGCTCTACAGATTTCCAATTACTTTACGATGTTTGCTTTCATCGTAAAGCTCATAGTAAATTTTAAATGTAATTTCGAAACACAAATGTGCAAGCTAGGGCTCGAACCCACGACCCTCTAAACTGGCACGCCTGCATTTAATTACTTTTCACATATTTTCCAACGCCACCAGTTGAACCTCCCCGACGACATTATCAACGACTTCTACCACTACTGGAAGGAGGATTACTCCCTCCTGAAAAGAGACACTGGCTGTGCCATCGTCTGTATGAGCAAGAAGCTGGAACTCATCGACACTAGCGGCAAGATCCACCATGGAAACGCGGAAGACTTCGCCGTGAAGCACGGGGCTGGTGGGTTCTATACTTCATCTTATCCTTGCCGTGTTTGTGCACAACGTTTGTTTCCTATCGTTGGAAGCGTCGTGGAAGCGTTCTCAAGTATCAGACGTAGCCGATTTTTGCAACGAATCCCTCCGACGTAAAACCCAATTGAATCCTGCTAGAAATATCGTGCAAGTTTCATTCCATTGCGGCGTTTGATAGACCTCTTGGTTACGTATCAAAATATCTAAAATCAAAATACCTAATGATTTTAAATACCTAAGCAACTAACACCTACCTACGAATTACCTAAGTTTAATACCTAATGGAGTAAATGTCTAATGATTAAAATATCAACAGCTATGACACCTAAGTTTGATACACCAACATTTGAAATACAAAATGGTCAAAATACCTAAATGAAACGAACATCGCTTAATTTTCGGCGAGCGAGCGAAGCGAGCGACCAAGACGGTTCGGGGCGGAAGCGACTCGGAATGGTTAAGTTCAAAGGCTAATGCGGGAGCGTAGCGGAGCGAAGCTCCCGCATTAGCCTTTGGCGTTAGTTATTTTTTTTATTACCACTTGAAAAATCTAATTTGTTTGATAAAATTTGGTATATGATTTACATTTAGGTACATTTCATAATGTTAAAGATAATAATACGTAATGAAAATAATCATTTTCAGCGCTGTTACAAAAAAATACCTAACATCGAAGGCTAAGGCGGGAGCTACGCTACGCTTCGCTCCCGCCTTAGCCTTCTGAACCTAACCTATCCGAGTCGCTTCTGCCTTAAAAAGTCTTGGTCGCTCGCTTCGCTCCCTCGCTGCCAGCGTATTTTATTTTAGGTTTTTTGAACGTAGATTATTTACATTACGTTTTTTAATTTTAGACATTGCAATACGTAGGCATTTTAAGCTTTCGGTATTTTGAATATAAGTGAAAAAATCATTAGGTATTTAGATTTTAGGTATTTTGAACGTAGGTTATTTTACGTTTTTGTTTTTTAATTTTAGATATTTTGATACGTAACCGGGCTTAATAGTTCATGGGCACAGGTGGTCTGGCCTTCAGCTCATCGCGTTCAGCATCTAGTTCGCTACTACTGCTACTAACTGAAAGAATAAACAATAGTTATTTAAGTCAAAAGCCGTATTACCTAACGCGGACTTAAAATCGGCTTCTTCATTCTTTGCTGTCCCATGGCAAGAGGATAGAAAAGGTTGGTGAATGAAAGCAATCGCAAGCGTCTAAGCGTTAGACAATACGTCCTCAGAAGTTCCTTTGTGGGTTACCTTATCCTTGAATTGATACCAATATTGACCTCGTTGGCGCAAGCCACACAGAAGAGACGTGGGACAGGCGCGTCGCAGTCCGCGTCGTTTGTCCGCAGGCCGCGTCTCCGCCCCGTCTCTTCTGTCTGCTTTGGATCGCGACGCGTCTATACATTTAGTATGAAAATAGATTCAAGGGCGCCGCGACTGCGCTCACATAATGTCACTTAGGAATTCAAACGAGTTTATCATCATAATTATGCATAGTACTTATTTTTTTTTTTTTTTGTTAGCCTGTTATAGTGTCCCACTGCTGGGCAAAGGCCTCCCCTCTTGACCTCCACAACTCCCGGTCCGGCGCAATGTCAGGCCAGTCCTTTGCGTACACGTCCAAATCGTCCCGCTATCTCCTTCTTGGTCTGCCTCGTCGTCGCTGGCCGTTCTCCGGCACCCACCAAGTGACCGTGTGAGCCCATCTTTGTGGGTGCATGCGACTTAGTACTTAGTACTTATATTATGCGACGACATAGTACTTATATTATCACAAATTTTAAACCAGTTCCATTACAGCTGACGACGTAGCCACCAAGCTCGTAGCCATCCTCCACGAATGCGAGAACACGCACGACGCCATAGAAGACTTGTGTATGAAAGCTCTTGAGATCGCCAAGTGCTTCCGAACCAACATCCACGAGCTCAACTGGGCACCCAAAATGGACGTCATTATCACTGAGGTCCTCACTGACGTCTAGTTAATTTACGAGCAATATTGTTATTATTGGCACGGCAATTTAGAACCCTTGACCGACCACAGTTTCAACCTTTAAAAAAGTTCTCAATGTATCAACCAAAGTGTAGTGAGTAGAGGCCAGATTATATGCAACTTAAAAAGCTTGTAAATAGAAAAATGCTAGCAATATGCAAAAAAATGTAACATTATAACAGAATAAAAGTTTATTTTTTATATTACATTTATTAACCACATATGGTTATTTAAAAACCACAAATGATTAATAAGATATCAACAGTAAATTAACAATTAGTTACATACTTAGTACTTATTTAACATTTTGTATTACTGTAGACGATAATAATGAGATCCTGTGTGTGTGTGAAGTTCCCAATCTAAATATATAACTTCAGCCTCGAAGTCCTCTCATTCTGAATGCCTAAGTGGGACATAGGCCAAGAAGAGATTAGATGAGCTGCAGCACCACAAACGAAACTCGCGCGATATCATTGCCTTCGCTCCGCTCCGCTATCTAGCTCGGCTTCCAGTGGATAGGCAGCCTAACCTTGATAAGACTGGTAAAATTCCGTACCAGGTATGGCTATACACTAAATAATCACGCTCTCTAAGACATAAACTACGCGTATCTGCCTAGACAGAACAATTGACTATCACCGATACAATAGATCGATTTAGTTCTTAATCGAAACGCGATGCCCTGATAGCGAATAGTGTAAATTAGTCTTAGAACAAGCCAAAACTCACCATTGGAAACTAAACTTCGATTTTAAGTCTTAAAGTTGCTTTTTGAACACGAAACTTGCAGCTTGTACCGACAGAGATTGCGTTAAACGAAATTGGACTGTAACTTTCTCCGTTTATAGTTTGATATTATCTGGACGTGCTGGTGATGTAAGGAGGCAGTTTGTGTCAAAGTCTTTTAGACTTTATGATGAGGTTTTAGTGTTTATTTTCCCTTATGTAGTGTGTGTTTTAGGAGGCCAATTAATGGGCGTAATAGTCTATGCTAAGTAAGCGAGGTCTTAAATTCTAGACTAATGTCTATAAACCTGTCCTTTGACAATGGGTGTCGTGGCGGTGTTTGGTTTAGATTAACTAACTTGAATAGCAGTGATTGTATTCCTTAATTAAATAATATTGCGATAGTTTGATGTAAATGGAGCTATTAAATTGATACTGTTTCTAAATGGTTGATTGGTGTAGGCGTTATTTTGAGGAGGTCTATATTAACACGTTGGCTGCCATGAGCATCGCCGGTGGGATCATCTAATCTTCTCTGTGTGGCACTAAGCATCACCGGTGGGATCAAAAGCTCATTTTCCAGGGCCCAGACAAACTTATAGATATTTACGAAAACTTAATTACATATTTCGAATTTTTTGATGCCTAGCTTGGCTTGTCTTCTAAAATTGGTAGACCATGATCACGTAATTTTTTTGTCTTTTGTGTGCAAATTATTTGTACCATCAGTAGTAAAAAAAATATATCGGTAAGTAGTAAGTACATTCTATACCTATATGTATAGAATAAAACACTCAGTTTTGTGTGTTACGTTTCCGTGTTACGGGTGATGCTAATTGCACCCCAGTAATAAGGCGATGCTGTAAGCATCACCGGTGGGATCATTAAATTTGAAGGTGTAGTATGGTGGCAGCCAACCTGTTAATAAAATACTAAATATTTTTACGATTGTTTCTACGTTAGCGTTAGCGGTTGCAAAAGCATCTCAACCCAAATCTCAAAAAAACTAAGAACCAAAGAACGCTAATATCGCTATAGCTCGCTATAGCTCATAATAAGCTGAGGAGGTCGGGGTAAGTCTAGATCACGTCTCCAATATCGCGTGTATTCGTAAAATTTGTCACCAATAAAATTTGCAGCTTTTTTATCCTTGTTCAAGACATGCAAACATAAACAAGGGTACCATTCCATCGTCACCGAGTCGCAACGACTGTTTGCGCCAGACAATGCCACCTGCGCCCGCGCTGAGATGTGTTACTGTTTACCCCTCGCAGGGGTGGGCAGAGAGAAACTGAGAGCATTACCGAAGCATCACCCTTAGAGTACCGTGAATAAAAAACCTACGTTCTAGATATCACAGATTAAAATAATCATTTCAGCCGAAGGGCATCCACTGCTGAACATAAGCCTCCTCTAAGGCTCGCCAAACAGATCGGTCCTGCTCCTGCGCCATTCGCATCCAGCGCAACCGCTACCTTAACCAGTCGTCACTCTATCTTGTTAGAGACCTACGCACACAGATTAAAATAAACATAGAAAAATAGCCTAAAGGGGGTGATCCATTTGCGGACTTAAACACCGCTGCACCGTCGGATTTGCTCGCTGGCTCTTTATGCATACTTGAAATTCTAAAGTCCGCAGATTTTTAAGTGCTCCATTGGCGGTTTAGACCTTTGGCTCGCGAGTTCGTTGGCGTACCGGCGGTTTTGCTCGCCAATGGATCACCCCCTTTAAATCTGATGCAGATATGCGTTACGGACAGGATAGATCATTTCCCCAAAATCGTAATTTCCTTGCAGCAAAATTTCCGTTCGCAGATTTCCCTAAATGCTTTTTCTCTCACCATAGTTTTTTACTGAAGCTTATTTTCACAGTAACGTTTTTCCCCAATTTGAATTGACACAGAAACAGTGTCGACGGAGCTCCGCTTGCGCAAAGCTCCTTCTTCTGTGTGCTTTTGGCCCTTTGGGCCGATGAAACTTAACATAACTTAAACCTACCTATGTTTCTGTGTCGATTAAAGTTGGGAAAAAACGCGATTGTGAAAATAAGCTTCAGTAAAAAATGCGAACGGAAATTTTGCTACAAGGAAATTACGATTTTGGTAAATTGCTCTAACCAGTCAGTAGAGAATCGTGGGTTCGAGTTTTTCCAGTCCTCTGAGTTTTTCGAAAATGTGCAAAATTACATTTTTAATTTACCGTAAACTTTGCTGTGAAGGAAAACATCGTGAAGATCGCACACGCCTAGGAAGAATTTCAACGGTGTGTGTGAAGTTCCCTATCCGGAAGGGAGGGAGGGAGTATAGATCCAAGACATAATTTTAACCATTTGTAAGAATGTTCCCCTCTCATTCTGAGAGGAAGCCTGTGCCCTGCAGTGGGACGTGTATAGGCTGGGATGATGATGATGGTGGTAAGAACGTTTATTTTAGTTTTGCGATATTCTCCGCCGGGCGAACATTCTCGCGCCCCTCTCTGGCAAAAACGTTTTCTTTTATTATATCGATAAGATTTATAAATGTTTCGGGTACCGGATTTATTGAATCAGCAAACACATGCGCCACGGCTTCCACGCGATTTGGGAAACCTTATTTCGGGGATTATCCTCGAGTGGGAAGATGGGTAAAATGTTACAGAAGAAATTCTACTTATTGTCTGAGTGTTTACTGTTTGATGAATTCAAATTAAATGTAACTGTGAATGCTCTTGAGAGAAAGCCCTGTGGGCCTGGCTTGTAAAGCTCACTTTCCCCTAAAAGTGCTTTTTCTATAAAAGTGCACTTTCTGCTAAATGTTCAAATGGTACACTTGCCCATACTGGGGCATTTTCTTGAAGATGCACTATTTCCATCTTTACCACGGTACACTCAAATTTTTGTCAGATGAAGATCATAAGTTAGGGCCGGTGCTCACTGCCGTATGCCGGCACGGCACGGCGTGTCATGGCAAAGGATTTTATACTAATCAAGTTATTTTTAATCTTATTTCAATGATTTTAGAATTCATGTTACTTTATTTCGATACCACGATGCCGCGACGTGCCGAGGGATGCTGCGGTAAAATTCGTATGTAACCTGCCGTGCCATGCCGTGCCATGCCGTCAGAGAGCGCCGGCCCTTATTCTTTTTAAATTTCGTGATTTATTATTATAATTAGTAGAGATAATTTGAGAAAGTGCGCTTTCTGACAAAACGTATCTCCCGAGAATGTGCTCTATCTGAGAAAATACACTTTTTGAGGGGGCGTAGCTGAGGCTATTTACTTCTTGATGGATTCACTATAAAACTGTTCCCTAACTGAATTAAAGGATAGACTTTAAGAATTGGTATTTAATAACAAGCATCACTGTAAAATATATCATCACTTCATGAATGCGTATCGAAGAATGGCTCCGCAAACCGTCTGCTGTCCGTTGTTCGTTTTTTTTTATTGATATTCTAGAAGACGAATTCAAATTGACGAAACAGCTACACGGTCTCGGTGGCCAGTGTCTACAGTACCCATTGAGAAGTGCACACTTTTAGAGTCAGAGTACCATCCGAGAAAATGATTCTTCTGAAGAACTGCACGTTTAGTGACAGCACACATTTCGGGAAGGTAGCTACAAGCCGGACTCAGCACTGTGATAGAAGAAGCACCCTGTAGCGGCATTGATAGGGTTCTATTTGTCACCCTTGGCGTACCAAACCCACCCTAAAAGTGTGTGTAGTGATCCTTTAAAGGCCGGCAACAACAGTGACTCACTACGGTTGTCGATATTCCTGGGTGGTGGCAACACTGACGTACAATAAAACAACTGGACTCCCAATCACGCTCAAAAATTGTCCGACGCAAAAGTCTGCACACGCGTCTATTGTGCAGTGTTTTGGTTCAGTTGTGTTTTGACCGCGCGTTGATTACAACGTCACTTCTCGTCCCGTATTCGTATATGTCTCTTTCGCACCGTAATCAAACTCACGAGAAAAAAAGAGACAGACAGTCTAGCTTCCGCTTCGCATGACCACTCCACTGCATTCTTTACTCTTTAGGCGGTTTCCAGCGCGTGACGTCATGTCACTACTTCTAACGATCGTATTCAATTGGCATTAAACATTACTGCTACGAAATAAGGTGTTAATTTGAATGAATGCTGTTAATGTTATATGTATAAATTGATGTATACGTACACACAACGCCGCTCGGACGTTTTTGAGGAACTTTTGTTAAGCGATTGGGAGTCTAGTTGTTTTATTGTACGTCAATGGGTGGTAAGCAATTCCCATAAGATGACCCACTTACTCGCTTGCCTAGCTCTCATAACAAAAAAAAGTGAGACAAAAAAAAACATATTTGTACTCTTATCATTTCCGGGTTTAATTTTATGAATAGGTACAACATAAGATTTAAGCACTTAACTGGAAACTTAAGTTTAATACTTAATAACTTATTCTAAGACTTGTTGCTGGCGAAACATAATACTTAACTTACATAAGGCGACATTATAGCTAAACCGTTTAAATGAGTCGTCAAAATCAGACTCATTTAAACGGTTTAGCAATAGTTACATTGCGAATGCTTTAGTAATCGCAAATACTAAACTTACCTAAAGAAGACTATTTGTTTTACAAAATAAGAGTCCATTTGGCGTTATATTTGTCGGTAGTTTAGAATTATGACGTTGATGACAATGCATATTTAATTACAATTTACGTGACAGCTCAAATGAAATAATATTTTAAAAACGGACATTACCAAGTCCAAATTTGAAGAAAGGAAATAAGGGTTTCGTCACTACTTTAAAAAAAACTGTTATCTCAAAATCGATGATCAGGCCAAGTGAACTTCAAAGAGTTCCCGTCAAGGTTCAATTTAGTTTGCATAGAGATTTGAGATACGAGCTTTCATCAAAGTGGTAACGATTTGCTGCTTTAACAAGTTTGCAATGAAGTATCTTTTTGTATTTTGTTTTTTCAACTTCATTTTTTTTTTTTACTTTTACGGTCATCCCGTGAAATCTTACATTTCATACTAAATACAAACTGAAACATGGATGCATAGAAAAGCCCCAGAAAAAAGACCATCCATCCATCCATGTTTCAGTTTGTACCTATTTAGTAGGTAATGAATAAGCTATGAAATATATGGATTTGGTGCTGTTGATTTTAGAACAATAAAAACAAAAAATCTTTCAGACAAAAAAGGGACTAATTTAACCCAGTGAAAGGTAACTTGGCCGATATGAAAATCACTAACAGAAGGGTCCCATAAAAACGTCGGTCAGCTAAGATCAACCGTATCGTCACTACTTTAAAAAAAGTCGTATCTCAAAACTGTTTATCTTACTGAGTGAACTTTACACAGTGAACTTTAGCGTTCACTTTAGTTTAACAGACATTGGTGCTTAATGGTCGTTAATGATAATGACGGACTGCATTTTTAACTCCAACGTAACTGCGACTGCCGACTGTCCATACATTTCAGTCGCAGTTTGCGTACAGTTTTGCCGACTGCAATGTAACTGCAATGGAAAATTTATGAGCAGTTGGCAGTCACGTTACAGTTGGAATGCAGTCCGTCTGTATTGGCCCTAAAGAAATATAGAAGAATACTTTCCAAAGATAACAATGACGAGGTGTTACAAACAAGAGTCGAAATAAAGTTTGTCATCAACGGCACTCACTCACGAGAAGACTACATGTCTGTCATGACTTCCTCCAGGACAGTCTCCATGCTCGGTGCCCATTTGAGGCCATGTATCTTGGTGCGGAAGCATTTGGCAATCTCCAAGGTCTTACTGCAGTCATCGGTGATGCTAGCAAATTGCGTCTCGCACTCGTGAAGCATTGTCACCAGCTGCTTGGCCATAGCATCATCTGGAATACAATCATGTCTTGAGAAATTGGTAGTGACTGTTTTGACAGCATTCGATCAAGAATCTTTTACCACCTTACGCTTCAATGTAGTGTTGCCTATAGATAGTAAAGACTATCGAGATTAAGGCAAAACCATAGATTATTTATACACTAGATAGAGTGTCAGTTGCAAACACTGGCATACAAAACGTCCAAAAACCCATTTGACAGCTTCATATTAATATCACGTTACGTCATTCAGACTGAAGGGGGACAACTGACATATAAGCCAACAGTTGGCTTATATTTTTCGGAACGTTTTCATGCCGCCTAAGCTCTATCTAGTGTATAAATAATCTAAGGCAAAACCAATAGTATCGATAGTCCATCGATAGTATCGCCACGTGTCATTATGAGCAATAGTATTGTTAATGCCAATACAATCGCTACTATTGACAGTTTTATATCCAATAGAATCGATAATATCGATAGTACTGAGAATTCGATACTATCGATGGTATCGGTTGTTTTTAGTCGCTATGGTCTGATTTTGCAATACTATCGATACTATTGCCAATATCAATAGTATTGCATATAGAGCACTATCGATACTATCGACACGTGGCGATGCTATGGTTTGAGCCATACCACAGTACCACTGGCATTGAAGACTATTGCAGAATACAAAATTTTAAGGCAATTTTTTAGGCAAAATGCTAGAAAGTGGCTAGAAACTATACTAGCCTTTGAAAATAGCCTTGCCTTAAAACATGTCTGTCGAAATACTCGAAGCGTAACTTATGGCCTTTAGGGTTTTTCTGAAGATCATTCATCCTATCCGCTTATGCGATAAAACTGAAAATCGACAGGTACTTCCAAATTGGCCAAGGATCGTGCTCAGTGGCGTGCCATGGGAGAAGCCTATGTCCAGGCTGTGGACGAGCACAGACTGATGATGATGACTTTCAAATTGCGATTGTTGCCACACAAAAAAGACGCCTTACGTAGAAGATACTCCTGCGCATTGGTATAGCACGGGAAGACTAAGGAATCAATCCAGGGGCGTTTCCCTGTCGCACTCCTTTCATACGAACAATCTAGTCTATTAATTGCACTTCATCTGTTCTTTTTGCGTGACAAGAACTGTAAGAAGTTTGTCCTATTATAAGTATGAAAGGTAATTTACAAATTACTTACCGGCACCATGGCTTTTAGCAAACTCGTGGGCTTTACCATGGTGTAGTTTCTGCTCATCGGTGACAAGGTCAAACTTGGTGGCCATGCACATGATGGCGCACCCCATTTCCACGTTAACCAGCTCATAGTCTTCCCGCCAGAAGTTGTAGAAGTCTTTCATCACTGCGTCCGGGAGGTTGAGCTGTAGGTAGTTCCAGTTTATATTAAAAATGACCAGCTTTTGACCACTAATGCTAAGTGCAAATAAGACCGAAGATAGCTCACTGGTTCAGTTATAATAGCCCTTTCACTCTGGACTTGAATAGACCTAGGTAAATTGTGTCCGTCCAGAAAAATAGACGGCAAAAGCGAATTCAATAAGAACAATTTAGCTTATATTGGTTACTTCTAGAGGAGATAAGACCGTGATGCAAACTGTAATACGATGAATGTGTAAACTATCATGCATTACAAAAAACTTTTTGATTATTTGTCAGGTTTCTTCTTAGGTATAAAACCTGACTCCAATTATCATAATATATATTTGTCCCTTTCAATCTATTCTGTCTATCACATGGGAAGACTTCATCTCTTTAGCTCAAGGCGTTTCTGTGGAGATGTTCACAGAAGCTGCAGAAATCAAAAGATTGTGAGCTTTCAAGAGAAGTGATACGTGGCTCCCAATCGCAGCCGTTAAGTTTATTCCTTAAGCAAGTCCTCGACGTTTCTAACAGGAATCGCTTCCCATGGTTCATGTACGCCGCCGGTGAGAACAGCATCCTCTGGTCTGTTGAAATTAGGACCGCGTCGAATTCGCTGATCGGGAGGAACCCTCGGTTGTTGGTGATGAAGCACCAGCCACAGCCACGACCTCGAAACACGTTCGCGCCTTCCAAGTCTGTGAACACCGGCGTCCCAGAAGACGATAGATATATCAACGCGTATTTGTCCCCCACCCGCCACTGATCACCCACAAATGTGTAGAAAGTCTTTCGAAATCTTATGCTATACATCATTAGATCTAGTGCGTAGAGCGTTGAGTACGAGTAGAATAGCACAATGATCACAATTTGTAGTATATTGGATAGTTGGCGACACGAAATTGCCGTTGCGTACATTTTTTTTACAATTCACTCGTATGGGGTGCACCCGTAAATACTTTAACTTATTTTAAATCAAAGTAGCTCGTAGGAATAGGTGACAGTGACTTTATTGATGCTGTTAAACTTCAGAATGACAAATAGAAAGATTAAAAACTAAATCTTGTCTATATCGTACATATAAGATCGGGTTACTTTGTGTGTTAATTATGATATGATAGATAATGGAAAATCGCAATGCAGAAGGTAATTAGCTGTTAGTTAGGTACCTTGCTATTACCTAGGACAAAGTATTTATTATGACAAAAGGTGGTAAGGTTTACCCCCCTTGCTAAAAATATGACAGACTAACCACAGTCCTAGGAAAAGTATAATGTTTCACCTTTGTGCGAAGTTTTTGTTTTGTAGGAATGAATTCTTCGATCACACAGGCATCACGGCACACAGCAGTAACCAATTAATGTTAAAAAAATCAAGCAACACTACAATAAGACGCTATTTCATACAACTTTAACTGCAGTAACTTTATTTCCATTATTTTTTAGGGTTCCGTACCTCAAAAGGAAAAAACGGAACCCTTATAGGATCACTTTTTTGTCCGTCCGTCCGTCCGTCCGTCCGTCCGTCCGTCCGTCTGTCCGTCTGTCAAGACCCTTTTTCTCAGGAACGCGTGGATGTATCAAGCTGAAATTTACATCAAATACTCAGGTCTACCTGTCCCTTGGAGCTGTGGCAAAATCAAACTTCTAAGCCAACGCAATCAAAAGATACAGCCGTTTATGACGCAAATTTCCGCATATTTTCGAAACTCGCAAGGGAATCAAAACCTACAGGGTACTTCCCGTGAACTCAGAATCTTGAAATTTGGTACGAAGCAAGGTCTTATAGCACAGATAAAGGAAAAATTGCGAAAAACATTAATTTTTTTGTCTGTCTGTCTATATCCGTAACCAACGCAAATTTTCGACACTCGCAAGGGAATCAAAACCTACAGGGTACTTTCCGTGAACTCAGACTCTTTAAATTTGGTACGAAGCAAGGTCTTATAGCAAAGATAAAGGAAAAATTGCGAAAAGCATAATTTTTTTGTCTGTCTGTCTATATCAGTAACCAATCTACAATGATCCCACACTGCGCACATTTTGCTTAGGAGTAGGGGTCTGCTAAGACTGGAAGATCATAGATACATATAAATTTGTACGGAACCCTCGGTGCGCGAGTCCGACTCGCACTTGGCCGGTTTTTTTAAAGTATGACTCCATCGCTACAGCCGATGATTTCGCCAAAGTCAAGGTTGATAATACATTTGGTAGAAAAAATATTTGGTAACACTTCTCTTTCCACGCACGGCGTTCGAGCACACAGTTGTAGCCAGCACGTGGAATTTTATATATACCTCTTGCTCACATTTGTACAGATGGAGCGAGAGGTAATATGATTTCTACTTAGTGCCGGCCACTGGAACAAACTAAAGCCTAATTTATTTCGTGTAATTATGGCACATTTGAATGAGTGCGAGTAGCACTCAAACAGAAGTTTGCTCCACAACAAAAAACCAACCTCATCTTTACACTTTTCCAAAGCGGTAGCAAATCCAGTGGTAAGCTTCTTCATGACATCAGCTGAAGACTCTACTTTTAACACTGCGAGAGCAAAACAGAGCGCCAACGATAACCGCCATTTTGCGACCGCAGCCATCTTGACGAGCGTAGCGTAGCGAGTGTTGCCAGTCAACGAGAGTGGAGTTTTTATGGGAATTTTGAGTATCATTAAGGGAAATTAAAGGTGATTTAATTGAAGGTTCGCGCGGATGTGTTAATTGTATGGTGTGTATGAAGCATTCATGGCGTGGCGATAACTAGTATGATTTGGCGATGTGGCGACTAATCAGATAATTGTATACTGAGATACTAAATTAAATGCTGCTGGGGGAAACAATGTTGTATTCGAAGTAATAATCCTTTGTCTATCTGTCTGTCAAGGCCTTTTTGATCAAGAACGCGTTAAGATATCAAGCTAAAATGAAGTAACATGAAAGCTTACGTGATCAAACGATACGAGTTTTGAACGTGTATTATCGAATAATGTTTCTGTATCAAGTGAAAAAATGTATATGTTTAACTTAGCGATGGCTTAGTAATTTGCCTTTGTTTTGTTACCACATTGCTAGGGTTCTAGTCACGGGCAAATATGTATGCACGTCTTGTGCGACTTTGCTGCCAAACGGATGCCGAGCGGCCTTCGGGTCAGCGACATTGTTTTAGCATTAAACATGTTATTTTTGTAACTACTGACTAGGTGCTATGAATGACACAAACCATCAGTTTGACTAGAATATCAACATCAGTTTTTCATGATTATGCCCCCAGGCAGTTAATACTACATGTAAATTAAAGATAGGTATTCATACATAAGCTCAAAGTCACTCAGAGGGCGATGGAGAGGGAGCTCGGAGTTCTCTACGGGATCGCATTAGAAATGAAATCCGCGCAAGAGCTAAAGTTACCGACATAGCTCGAAGAATCGCCAGACTCAAGCAGTGGGCGGGCACATTGCTCGTAGAACTGATGGCTGATGGCTGATGGCACGGGACCGTTCTGAGGCAAGCCTGTGTTCAGACAGTGGACGTCTTTCGGCTGACATGATCATGATGATGATGATGAACGCCCACGTCTCCGCAACGTAGGTCATTGAGCATGACTAGTATCTTAATTTTCAAGCATTTTGTAGTGGTAGAGCTAGCCGCTGCATCACGAATGGGCCGGCTCGTCCGGGGCAGTACCCTCTCACATAACACCGGCGTGAAGCAGCAGTAGGTACTCCTGCTGCGTTTCGTACGGTCAGTGAGAGCGCCGGGGGCCCAATACCTCTCCCCCTCCTCTATTCCCTTTCCTTTTTTCCTCTCCCTTTTAGGGCCGACAACGCACTGGCATCGCGTAAAGCGCTGCGGGTGTCTATGGACAGTGGTGATCATTTAACATCAGGTGGTCCACTAGTTCGTTTGCCTGGCATCTCTAAAATAAAAAAAATAAAAAATTGGCAGGGATGATGTAAAGAGGTGAATCAGATCAAGGTGATCTGTACGCTTAGTATAAGTTTTACTTCACCAAAATACTTCTCGATCGCGTTTACGTAAAAATTTCAATTCTATGGAAACGTGGACGCGCGCGCGCGGAGACGCTGTCCATGTTTCACTAGTAATTGATTTTTTTACGTAAACGCGATCGAGAAGTATAGAAGTGAAGGAAAACTTATACTAAGCATACTGTTGCCATCTTAAACCCTCTATTATCTTGTCCCTTTCATTCGACGCTGTATTAATGTTAATGTTATGTATAGTGTTTAACGACCGCCTTAGCCTAGTTGGTAGTGACCCTGCCTACGAAGCAAGAGGTCCTGGGTTCAAATCCCGGTAAGGGCATTTATTTGTGTGATGAGCACGAATATTTGTTCCTGAGTTATGGATGTTTTCTATGTATTTAAGTATTTATTTGTCTATATAAGTATGTTTATCGTCGTATAGTACCCATAATACAAGCTTTGCTTAGTTTGGGACTAGGTCGATTTGTGTAAGATTGTCCCCTAATATTTATTTATTTATTTATTTATTTATAAGTAGCTGTCATTTAGAATAAACGTCAGTGCGTATTCAAGCAGCGGTTGTTTCACTCGTCCCATTCCCGAATAGAACAGTTATATTGAATGAAATAAACAGCATTAACTCCAGCAGTTAATTGTTGCATTACGCGACGCGCTTAGTACGCATTAGCATGCAAAATTACTGCATCCCCGGAGACGGGTCCGGCTCCATTGTTCTACGAGATTCAATACGTCAATAATACGTTACCTCGTTTTGAGACAGTTCAAAATCAAAATAAAGACGTAAATTCTGCAAGTAGGCCGCTAAGGTCTCTTTTACATGTCACTTTTTTAAAACTACCAGCGCTTTCGGAAAGACCATCATTGCCAAGAAGAATGCGCCGCAAGAAACTTAGCAGAAAGTCATCTTTTCAAACCAAAGAACACGATTGTTGTATGGGAGCCCCCTTAAATATAATATTTTATTCTGTTTTTTAGTATTTGTTGTTATAGCGGCAACCGAAATACATCATCTGTGAAAATTTCATTTGTCTAGCTATCACGGTTCGTGAGATACAGCCTGGTGACAGACGGACAGACGGTTTACCCTTTTGGTATGGAACCCTAAAAAGACAAAGCAGCAGAAAATATGTTAAATACTGGCCGTTAGATGGCGTCTCATGTTCCCGTGTCGTCTCAATCAGTGGACACACACATCGTACATTGCTAATCCGTGTCTGGCGTGGATTACTCTTCATTACAGCGCGTCAGCTGAGAGACATTTGTCACGTTAGTAAGTCCGCCCCGCGTATCAAGTTTATGTGGGTTAGAAATTAAAATTAATTATTAGAAGCTTCCGCGGCCGATTTTTAAAATCAAATCCATAAAACTAACACTTGAAAGTGGTCTTTCAAGTAGAGAGTTGTGGGTTCGGAACCAGGCTCGTGCGTTTTGAGTTTTTTTGAAATTAACGTTGGCAATTACATTTGGAATACCATGTGATATTCGTTAAAAGAACACATACACATATGAACCAGTTCAATGGCGGGTGTGAAGTTCCCAATTCGCACTGGGCGCGTGGGCTTCGGCCCAAGCCCTCTTATTCCGCCAGGAGGCCCGTGGCGATTTATATTCCGAAAATTTAAAACACCAGAACAAACTCGATGTTCTCTGTCAGTCATTTTTGCATACTAAAAAAGGACGCCCATGCCCAACAGTTAAAGGCCGGAGATGACAATATTATTTTAATAAAACGTTGACCGTGATCTAATCTATCGTATGTTGTTTTCAGGTACGTCTATCATTTTAAAACGTCAACGGGATTCAGGCAGAAAACAGGTAAGACAAGACGTGGATGCCAGACCACAAAGTGGCATACCTGGCTTTTCTTTTTAAAATATTCTGGATATGTTTTTACGAAATTACGAATCTCAGAAACATTTATTTATTTATTTTATTTGGAAAACCAACAGCTTAAAATTACTATTAGAGAGAGAGAGAGAGAGAGAGAGAGATGTTTATTTACACATATTCGATACACAGGAAATACATTTGACAGGAAAAGATACAAATAAAAATCATCGAATAGCATAAATTGGGCCCCACTCAGCATAATGTTGCGGCAAGCCGCAACGCTGTTTTTCAGTGGGACCCAATATATTATATTATATAATATATTATATATATATTACATAATAAAACGAAATAAATAACAATAGAGCCAATTAAAGGTTTCCACAGATAAGCACAAAGACAGGATACAGTAAAAGAAAGAAAAAATCAGACCAAATTAAAATTTAAAAAAAAAACATGAAACTAAAGAAGACATAATTAAACCACTCAAAATATTTATTTGCCTAAGAAACAGGCTGCTTTAGTATCCTAGTTTAGGCATTTAAGTTATTTATGAATATAGCACGGTATTGTTTGTATTATGTTTATGTTGTTATGTTTAGGTTGTTAGTTTTCCAATTAAGGTCAATTTGTATCGAGTCAGTACTTTAGTATGTCGGTCTTAGTTTACTAACACATAGACATAATCTCAGCGCTTACTAACGACTTTTCGTGTAAATAATTATTTATTTTAATAAACAATTTGAATTTGAATTTGAAACCACGGAATGAGGAGCAAAGAAATTGGATGACATATGATTTCTAACTGCAGCAGGTTTTAAGCAATACAGATCTAAATCCTCACAACGGTCACACAGTTCATTCATCGACCTCGCAGCACGATAAGAGTATGAATTCGAACGACCGCTTTAGCCTAGTTAGTAGTGACCCTGCCTACGAAGCAAGAGGTCCTGGGTTCGAATCCCGGTAAGGGCATTTATTTGTGTGATGAGCACGAATATTTGTTCCTGAGTTATGGATGTTTTCTATGTATTTAAGTATTTATTTGTCTATATAAGTATGTTTATCGTCGTCTAGTACCCATAGTACAAGCTTTGCTTAGTTTGGGACTAGGTCGATTTGTGTGAGATTGTCTCCTAATATTTATTTATTTATTTATAATTTTTACGGTAGTTTGTTTTATACAAACAAGGTAGCACGTCATCGTTGCCTTATGGAGCACTGTATATTAACCTAGAAGCTTCTAAACTTCCCACAACTCCCACAACAGTCAATAATTACAGGGCGAACCGAATATCGGCAATAAATAACAGATAGCCGTGATTTATGAGGACAGTTAATTGTGCTATAGTAGTAACACACGGGCCAAGTCTAACTTCATGACTTTTAAGAGGTCCTTTTGAATATTATTTATTTTTATTAGCAGTTACGTCTGCTCACCGAAACTAAGATTTAAACGCGAAAAAGTTTTCCGGGTGCGCCGGTGGGATTCGAACCCACGTCTCCCGGGTATGCGACACGCCACACCCACAACACACCCCGAACACCCAGGACACCCAGGAACACCCAGGTTGAGGCGCATACCCGGGAGACGTGGGTTCGAACCCCACCGGCGCACCCGGAAAACTTTTTCGCTTTGAAATCTAAGGTCCTTTTAAGTTGATTTCAATATATTCTGACAATCTCTTTGATACCTACAGCCAACTTACATGAACACCTAAACCTAGATAACGTTTCTAATGGTATGATTATAATCGAAAACCATGGAAAATAGTTATTTGTGCAACAAGAGAGCAAAGTTGTTTTTTACTGCGAGTGCTGATTTTGAATCACGAGTTAGCGAAGGATTCTATAATTGAGTCACGAGCGTTTAGCGAGTGATTCTAAGTTAAAATCCTGAGTGCGCGAGTGATTCAAATACACGAGATGCAAAAAAACTTTGGTCTCGTGTGACACATACAACTTTTCACCTCAGCAGCGAGAACATAATAAATTATTAAAGGTATATGAACGTCGTATTTTTGTCTTTGTTGTGGTTTTCAACATTGAGTAAAATAAGTAAAGTAAGTAAAATAAGTGAAGTAAATACTTCATATTATATATATACCTAACAATAGGTACAGTCTCCGAAAAAGTGTTTGCATTGTTTAAAAATATCATAAGCTTTTAAATATTTTTCGCGAGACTTTTCAAGTAAGAAACTTACTCTGCATTATGTATTACTCCATTAATTCGTCTGGTGTTTAATTGTTGACTTCGTCACTGGACTCACTCAATTCACTCATATCATATTCAAAAATGTATTAAATAAGTATTCTAATAATTTCCAAATTGCCTCTGATCGTGTACCAAACTCATAGATATCGAACTCTGTAGCTAGAGAAACAGAAGAAAATAATTAAAATTTGAATCCCGCTATTTTTTTAAAGATGCGTTCCGATACTACACCCGCTGCGTTCCGATGCTGCATCCGCTGTATTTACCACGATGTTCAAGATTGTTCAAATTATTAATAATTATATAGACACATGTTTAAACTTTGTTCTCAACAATATTTTTACTATTAATTTGATTATATAAAAATATAATCCAATTATTAAAAAAGTACCTACAATAATTTAATTTAAAACCTTAACAGACGAATTAAAATTTTAAGGTTAAGAACTTATTATGAGTATCCGAACGTTCAATCGTTCGTTTATTTTTAGGTCTATTAGGATAGAATTTGAAATCGAAATTCGAATCGATTTGATCTTATCTCTCGCTCTTTTCGTATCGAAATGAAAGTGACAGATCAAACTGAAGTTCAAATCTTTCGAATTCAGTAAGCAGACCCATCATTGTCTTTGACTTTTAAAAAAAATAATTAAAAAGCTACTTTGTCTCACGCAGTGAGCAAAATCGGATTTTGCTCACTGTTTTTTAGTAGCAAAACCTGCCTGTTTGAGGTGCTGAGGTGAAAAAGATTTTGATCGGGAGAAAATACGGTGTCCATGTCAGCTGGCTAGAAGTGTCTACAAGATGGCCAGATTCTATTGATAAGGCGATAGACGTTGAACGTTGCTAACTACTTAATCATGAACATAAAATTAATCTGGTATATTTCAGCAGGTGGTTTCAAAGTTTCAATGTTGAAGTCGAAATATCTTCATTAAATTTAGGCTATAAAAAGCACTCATGAATGTCGAAGAAACTAACACCGATTCGGATAAACCCTGTTGAGAAAAATCCGACAAGAAACTCATCAAGGCTTTTTTTAAAACACAAATATTTCAGAGAACTATAGCTAAATTGTGTAAATGAGTCCTCTCGCCCGCGCGGTACAGGGGCTGGGGGGTGAAGCCCGTCACACACAGCGCAGATGCGGTAAGATTTTATCTGCGTATAAAAACTTATCCGTCTGCAGGTATCACACACAGCGCAGATGCGAGGTTTTACATTCACTCTAAAATTTCGGAGCTGAGTAGACGTGTTTTGTGGTGCGGATGGCTTATACAGGGTGTTTTTTTTTATATAAAAGGGGATAAACGAGCATGCGGGTCACCTGATGGGGAGCAATTACTGCCGCCCATGGACAACCGGAACATTAAGGGTGTCACAGGTGCGTTGCCGACCCTTTGAGAGATAGATAATGTTGTATTTAGTTTTATGGAGTAATTAATTAATACTTTATAATGAAAAACACTAAAGTAATGTTGACCATATTTATTTTACACCACAGACTCAACCAACTTAACACGGGCTACACTGCTGCCCTCTATCTTGTTATACAACAATACAACACTCTCCCCACATTACTTTTTTTTTTTTTTTTTTATATATTTTTATACCATATATAACTGAACAAAAAAAAAGAAACACCTACTTTAGGGAGATTTTTCTTATATGAAATGACAAACAAAAATACATATACATTTATATGTATACATATATTCTATAGCTCTAAATCCTGTCCACATTCAAGTAATTGATTGACATGTCGTTTCCACTGTAGTCCATCCACTTCTACCCTGTAAGTAGTACCTGGTACTAAAATCTCTACAATTTTCCCTAGAGACCAGTTTTTAGTATTTTTCCTTAAGTCTTTGGCCATAACTTTATCCCCAATTAAAAATGATTTATAAATGTTCTTACTATTGTTGGTCAATTTGACTTGTTCAGTATCAATTTTATCATTAACAGGATTAGGCCTCAGTAGTGAGAAACGACATCTCAATTCTCGTCCATACATTATTTTTGCTGGACTCTGACCTGTTGTCTTATGGACAGTACATCTGTAATCAAATAAGAACAAGTTACAAGCATATTCCAAGCTTTGACCACTCTCCACAATTTTAATTATGTGGGATTTAAAAGAGTCCACAAAACGTTCGGCTAATCCGTTTGTAGCCGCATAATATGTTGGAGTAAAAGACTGCTTTATGCCAACCTTTTTGCAAAAACATTGGAATTCCTGGCTAGTCCATGTAGGGCCATTATCAGTGACCAGATGCAAAGGATATCCATATCGAACAAAAATGCTTTTGAATACCTGTATTGTTTTTTGTGCAGTGATATTTCCCATAACAAATGCTTCAGGCCATTTTGAATATGCATCTATCACAACTAAAAACATTTTTGAATATAGGGGACCTAGGAAATCTGCATGCAATCTATGCCACACTGTTGGTGGTTGCGGCCACAGTGTTAATTTAGTTTTTTCAGGATTTTTATGGTTTTGTAAACAAATAATACAATTCTTTGTTATATTTTCGATACTCTCATCCATGCCTGGCCACCAAAAATATGATCTTGAAATTTCTTTCATTCGGGTAATCCCTAAATGACTAGCATGTAATTCCGACATGACTTTTTCCTGAACTTTTTTAGGTATAATCACCCTATAACCCCATAGCAAGCACTCTTTCTCCACAGAGATCTCATTTTTCCTTTTAAAATATGGTTCATAGTCTTCTCCAAGATTATTTTTTAATGGCCAACCATCTCTACTATATCTAAGAACATCACACAAAATTTTATCTTTACATGTTTCTCCCTGAATGGTTTTCCAATTCAATGTAGCTAAGTTAGATTCATTAACATAATTAACAGTGTTAATTTCAAAATTTTTTTTACTAATCTCTGCACTCTTACAGCTGTCATCATTACAGTTTGTACTTACTCGTGACAAATAATCTGCAGGGTTATTTTTTGATTTTATATGTTGGATTTCGTAATCAAAACCACTTAAAAAAATTGACCAATATTGTAACCGTCGAGCTGCCATTTTTGGTATGCCATACTTTGGCCCTAAAATCTTTGCTAATGCCTCATTATCTGTTTGTAAAATGAATTTATGTCCAAATAAATACTCATAAAATTTACTGACTCCAAAAACAATGGCATAGGCCTCTTTTTCTAAAATTGGGTATTTCACCTGAGCATCGTTAAATTTTTTACTAGCAAATGCAACTGGTTTTATAACATTATTTTGGTCTTTCATAGATAACACTGCAGCCACACCAGAATCTGCAGAGTCACAAGTCAATATTATTATTGATTTTTTATCAAAATGTGACAAAGGTGGTGTGTTTGAAAGTGCTTTCTTTATTTCCTGAAATGAGTAATCACATTCCTCAGTCCATTCAAATTTATCTTTTTTTAAGCAATCATACAATGGTTTTAATATTATTGCCATGTTTTGCAAGAATCTATTATAATAATTTACTTTTCCGAGAAAAGATTTTAACATTTTTGAATTATTTGGGCATGGCAAAGATAACAATGGTTCTATTTTGTTTTTTATAATTTTGACTCCAGTTTTATTTACCTCAAATCCAAAAATATCCAGTTTTTCCTCAAAGAATTTGCATTTATTTATTTTCAATTTTAATCCAGATTCACTTAGTCTCTGCAAAACTAATTTTAATTTGTCATTTGTTTCGGATAATGTTCTACCATACACATATATATTATCAATGTATACAATCACATCTAACCCATTCAGTTTTTGAGTTATTAACCTTTGAAATGACCCAGGACCAGTACTAACACCAAAAGGTAAGTATAAATATTTGTAAATTCCCTCCTCTGTGACAATAGTAACAAGTTTTTGAGACTCTTCATCTAATGGAGCTTGTAAATATGCCTCCTGTAAATCCAATTCACAAAAATAGGTGTTACCTTGCATTTTCATTAAAATATCATTAATTGTTGGTAGCGGGTAATGATCAATCTGCAAAAACTTGTTTATTGTGATTCGAAAATCACCACACAAACGAACTGTTCCATCTGGTTTCAGAACTGGTACCACTGGAGTACCCCACTTTGAGTGTTCTACCGGTTCAATGCGCTTGTTTTCAACCAGTCTCTTAATTTCATCTTTAACTTTTTCTTTTAAAGCAAATGGAACAGTTCTGACAGGCATAAATATTGGTTTAGCACTTGGGTCCATTTCTAGATGGATTGGCTCTCCTTTAAAATCTCCCATACCTGGTGAAAATAATTCAGCATAATTTTTTTTTAAATTCTCAGTTAATTTATCTTTAGTTACTCCTTCACAAACTTTTTGTTCAAATCTTGGAGGCCACAGTTGCAATAAGGAGAGCCAATCTTTTCCAATTATTTTTGGTAAACCATCTTTCACCACAAACAATCTTTGGTTATTTACTTTTACAGATTCGTAATTGATATTTAAATTTTCAATTACTCCTAATGGTGTTGAAGTTGACTGATCAAAGTTAGTAAATATCACATTACGCTGTTCCATTTTCAGGTCGGGAAAATATTGTAACTTTTCAGATAAAGTAATAGTACTCACGTCTGCACCAGTGTCAACTTGAAATTCTAAGGCTTTTCCATTCACTGAAACCTTTAGAATGGCTGCTGGAATTTTTCCTTTATCATTGAAATAAAATATATCAAAAATTTCAGTGTCTGGAGAAGTCTTCTCTTTATCTACAATTTCCTCATTGTCATTTATAATACTAGCTTCCACTAAATTCACATTTTTCACTTTAAATCCTTTATTTTTTCTACACATTTTATAAATATGTCCCTTGATACCACATTCACTACAAAATTTTTCACGCAGCGAGCATTCGACTTTCATGTGTCCACTTTTTCCACAGCAAAAACATGTCATATTTTGTTTATTCACCGGGACTATGTTTCGCCTTGGACCACTATTTTTGTTTTGGGAGAAATTTCTTCCTTGTAATTTAAACATCTGTGTTTGTTCTTGTTCTTTATCATGATTGTACACCAACTTATATGCTGTCTCTGCTGTTTTGCCAATTTTAATTAAAAAATCCAGTGGTTTATCCGCTTCTTTTAACAACTCAAATTTTACCGCATCACAATAACTTCCATTCAACAATCTCTCTTTAATTTCATCATCTAAACTTTTGAAATCGCAATTTTTGGATAATTTTTTAAGTTCCATAATATATTGTTCTATATTTTCATCAGATTTTTGACATCTTTTCCGAAATTCAGCTTGATGTAAGGCATAGTTCTTTACTGGATGGTAATATTTCTTCAATTTTTCGCATATGTTTTCGTACGTTTCAATAACCGGAGAATGAGGTGCACATAATGTTGTTAATAATTCATATACCTTGGTGCTCAGTTTGGTAATAAGTAAAGGTACCCTTTTTGTTTCTGGTATATCGTTAAGTAGCACAAAACACTCAAACTGCTGCCGATACGCATTCCAATTCTCACCAGTGAATACTTCAAGAGTGGTGATAGACGCCATGTTGGAATTTGTACTAGAAATTTCTCTATTTAAATCATCAATGTATTGACGTAAATATATTCTAACCTCACTTATGGAATCAGTGTCCGAGAATAACGTTTCCTGGGCTAATTCGTTTGCGATACTGATTAATTCTTTCTTAGATTTTTCTTGAATCCATGATTTCTTTCCTGTTCCGATTAGTTGTGTTATCAAATCCATTAATATTCGACGCCGACCGGCGCCATAATTTTTCACTTCGCGATTGTTTTTAGACACTGAATTAAATTCGACACATCACAATTCGATTTAACTGTTTTTAGACAACACTTTTATAGTTCGTTTCGCGCTCGTCGCCAATGTTGTATTTAGTTTTATGGAGTAATTAATTAATACTTTATAATGAAAAACACTAAAGTAATGTTGACCATATTTATTTTACACCACAGACTCAACCAACTTAACACGGGCTACACTGCTGCCCTCTATCTTGTTATACAACAATACAACAGATAACTATTAGGCTACAATGAATTTTCAATAAAAGCGCGTTACACTTTCTTTATTTATCTTCACGACAAAATGTAAAAAAATGCGAGAATGCATTTCTACGCAAGGATGACTTGTTGTTTGCTTAAGTAGTACGTAATTTTATATTTATTTTATTATACACTGAAGTTCCCAATCCGCACTGGGCCCGCGTGGGAACTACGACCCAAACCCTCTTATTCTGAGAGGAAGCCTGTGCCCTGCAGGGGTACGTAATATAGACTGGGATGATGATGATGATGATGAAAGTGTGCTTCTGCGCATCCAACTGTATTTATCTGCAGATATAATCTTCACATCTGTCGGATTCTGTCGATATATGTCGGTGCTCACAGATACGCAGATAAAAATCTTACCGCATCAGCGCTGTGTGTGGTCCTCCATTGAATTGTATAGGGAGCGATATTGACAGATATCTGTTTAGATACAGATATCTTACCGCATCTGCGCTGTGTGTGATGGGCTTAAGACGACAAAGGGGGCCGGGTGAGGTGCGGACGGCAGGCACACGAGGCGCGCTCGCCGCCCGCACCTCTCTCGACCCCCTTTGTCGTCATACCCCCCTGCCCCTGTACCCCACGGGCGAGAACTCAGTTAAACGGTTTAGCTATAGACTTAGGTAGTAACAAGTAGTAAATAACTTTAGATTTAGGTACAGTACCCGGCCTAGGGAATGCAATCCCGATCTCGCGGGATCCCGATCTCGCGAGATCTCGTGTAATTTTTCGGGATCAATCCCGAAGCATAATATGACGAGATCCCGTTCGAGATTGCCGGGATTGGGCGGCAGCAACGCTACACACATCTACTCGGGGCGCGAGCGGTGCGCGATAAACGAGCTTAGATAAATTAGAGTCAGTCATAAAAAAATAAATGAATTTATTTGAGTGTGGAGGAACAAGGGGGAGATTTTTGCAGTTTGCATATAATTGTTTAGTCACGCTGTTGCCAACCAGTGTTGAGTCGGAGAGGGCACTCTCAGCAGCTGGGTACATTGCAACGGACATTAGATGCCGTTTAGTAGTTAGCACTCTTAATACACTTTGATTTTTAAGAAGCTACTTTCAAAATCACCCGTAACTACTTTCTAATCTCCTTGAGTTACTACTTTTTGTTTTGATTATGCTAATTTCCAAAAAAAACTTCAATTATTTCGTTAGTAATACTGAAGAATAAAGGTTTTTGTTTTCTTTCAAATAATATTTTATTTTAAATAACCTCACTATCACAAACAAGCAGTTTTCATCGTTTTCAGTCATTTACATTTTTTTTAAACTAGACGAGATCCCGAAAATTCCGGGATCTCGCAGGATTGATATTTCTAATCCCGCGGGATCTCGAATTTGCGATCTCGAGTCGGGATTGCATTCCCTAACCCGGCCATAAAGAATGCACATCGGTCTTTGGAAAAAGACTCGGCAAGTTTCGGCTTCGTTCGTAGAGCGTTGTCGCACGCTACTTACAAGTAATGTGTGACAGCGCTCTAGGAACTTGACATTTTGCCGAGTCTTCTTCCAAAGACCGATGTGCATTCTTTATGGCCGGGTACTGTATGTAAGTATACATATAATTAAAAAAACATTGTACATATTATGTTTGAAAAAATATAACTTATTAAATTTCTTGCCGGATTCTTCTTAAGATGGTGTTTTCGATCGAACTGGGTTTTAGGTTCTTCGGCTTAAGTGCTTGTTATAACCTATATTGATTAAAGATAATTAATTGACTTCGACTTTGACTTTGTAAAGAGGAACTTTAAACTACCTGTGTATCTACATGAAACTCATCATCATTATCCCAGCCTATATACGTCCCACTGCAGGGCACAGGCCTCCTCTCAGAATGAATAAGACATGCAATTGACGTCAAAAAAAAAGATACTTCATATCAAACTTGTTTAAGTTTGGCTTAGTAGCGACATCTCTTTTCCGGGTGAGCGGATAGTTCCGAAGGAGTGTTGAAGTCTCTCGATGAGGGTATGACATAGATGGCGCTGTATCACTGCTACTTAAGTGATTATCTAACAGATTCAGATATGGATGTATGGGAAAAATTCGTGTCTAAACTCCTGACCAGTGGTGGTGTAGGGGAATGGCACGCGGCACGCAATGCTGAGGACCTTTGAGGTCTTTTTCTGGGGTTTTTTCTGTGATCCATATTTCAGTTTGTATTTAGTATGAAATATGTTAAAATAATTACAAATTCCGCAATGTGCTGACGGCATGGCGTCTGTAAATATACCGTGCGACAAAACCCGTCACCCTGATTTATACTGTGCAATATGTTGCTTGTTGGCAGTGCGGCGAATAAATTCTCTGTTCATTGCGCGATTGATGCGGTCAGCGCGTAGCGGTTGATTGGCGACACGCAATGTATTAGGTGGTCGCTCGCCGTGCTCATCCCTCGTCACGGCTGATTGAAATATGGGACGCACAATACGACGTTACAACGGCCAATGCTAACGTAGCCCCCTAGTGTTATACGCGAAAAAACGAAAATAAGTTTTCGTTAAAAATTTCATTTTCAATGCAAGCTTTTTCGCTGACTGTACTTTTTGTTGACTGTACTTGTATTGTCATCCAATTTACATAAGTAATATACCAAATTTCAAGTGAATCCGACCACTGGAAGTGGGTCAAATTTAACTTCCAAGATTTGACCCGTACATACATATCGACGGTTAAAAGGCAAAACGCATGAAGCGACACTTTTTGTCAAAATGAGTTATACACCGTGAAATTTTAGTGGTTGTTTTCCCGAAACGAGGTGATTTAGTTTCGATTGTACACTCGATTTATAACTACTATTTTGACTAGAGTCAAAAATCCAATTGTGAAAAACGAAAGTCGAAAATGACCGCAAACCAATAGTAACGCTTCGTTGGCACAAGTAGCGTACGATCGTACGATAGGTTAGGTACCAACGAAGCGTTACTATTGGTTTGCGGTCATTTTCGACTTTCGTTTTTCACAATTGGATTTTTGACTCTAGTCAAAATAGTAATTATAAATCGATTGTACAATCGATACTAAATCACCTCGTTTCGGGAAAACAACCACTAAAATTTCACGGTGTATACATATTTGAAATCAGCGAATTTTTCTCCGTCGTTTGAGCCGGGTTTCATGTAAAGTTCAAAAAATGTCGCTTCATGCGTTTTGCCTTTTATCCGTCGATATATGTATACATTATACATTGCAAGTTAATAAAAAGCTTTTAAAAAAATCTTTTCTAGGTCTAAAATTACAGCTGAGTACTTAAATAAATATAAATTAAAAAAATACAAACCCTCAACGCAATTTGGACACACATAATTACGTTTGAAAATAAAATAAATGTCCATGTCCAAGATCCTTTTGCAGCTAACAAAAGAGCTGATAACTTTGAAACGACTGAAACAATTTTGATGAAACATGTCTAGGAACCATCGTCAAGGAACCTGTTTTCAAATAAAAAATACCTCATCCAAATCGGTTCACCTGTTCAAGAGCTATGATGCCACAGAACATAGACACATACACATACACACATAGCGGTGAAACTTAATTATAACACCACTCTTTTTGTGTCTGGAGTTAAAAATTTGTGGTAGTTTAGTAGTTTGATGGCCTCTCGAGTAGAAGGTCGTGAGTTCAAGCCCATCTAATGAGATTATCATGTCAAAAAAAATTAAAACGCGAATTTACAAAAAAAAAACGTCTAAATATATAAAAGAAGAAACTGACTGACTGACTGACATATCAACGCACAGCCCAAACCGCTGGGCCTAGCGATTCCAAATTTGGAATGTAGGTTCCTTATTAGGTGTAGGGGTGCACTAAGAAAGGATTTTTCAAAATTCACCCCCTAAGGGGGCGAAACGGGGGCCCAAAGTTTGTACCGGGAAACAAGATTAGTTAGACTATTATTCGAAACTTCACAGGAATACTCCTAAAAATAAATGAGTAAACACGTGTTTCAAGTTTTTTCAGGATTCTATTCATAAAAGGGGGGAAAAGGGGTGACAAAGTCTGAAAATCAACATGGGTATTGTTGCAATGGTTTAACGGGTAGCTGATTACGAAAACAACAACGATTTTAAAATCCAACGTGGCGGACGTGAAATACCGGCTCCCCTGTTGGATAGAAATCGGGAGTTCACTATAAAAAAAAAACTGTGCGCGGACGAAGTCGCGGGAAAAGGCTAGTAGTGACATAACTTTAGTGGGGTATGTATTACAATACCGAAGTACGAAAGACCGAATGTATTAAAACATCGAATGGGTCAAAAGACCGACACGATTTTTTTCTGAAACCGTAATCTTTTCAGAATTTATTAAAACGGCATCATACAGAACCCATTAGGTTAGGTTAGGTTTGTTTTATAACAATCTTAAAAAGTTAACAGTTTCAGAAAAAAATCGTGTCGGTCTTTTGACCCATTCGATGTTTTAATACATTCGGTCTTTCGTACTTCGGTATTGTAATACATACCCCTTTAGTGGTAGAGCCATGTTGTAGCTAGCCGCTGCATCACGAATGGGCCGGCTCGTCCGGGGCAGTACCACGCTCTCACAGAACACCGGCGTGAAGCAGCAGTACTCCTGCTGCGTTTCGTACGGTCAGTGAGAGCGCCGGGGGCCCAATACCTCTCCCCCTCTTTTATCCCCTTTCCTTTTTCCTCTCTCTTTTAGGGCCGACAACGCACTGGCATAGCATAAAGCGCTGCGGGTGTCTATGGACAGTGGCGATCATTTAACATCAGGTGACCCACTAGTTCGTTTGTCTGGCCTCTCTAACATAAAAAAAAAACATTTGATATTATTCCAAAACATAATGGCCTATTAAAACTCGATAAATAAAACCCGTCGTTACGAGTTGTGCGATTACTGGCCGATCGCCAGCGACAACGTGCCCGTTAATGGCCCGCTTTAATTTGTGGCCCGTGCGTGGATTGCTTTATATGCCGTAATTGCCGAGGCATGGTATTGCAGCGATTGGCGCTGAATAAGCATAAACAAAAAAATCATCATCCAGATCATCATTTCAATGAACAATTTTGACCCCTGGTTGACTGGGCTAAAAACTTTGTACATAAATAAACTCTAGGATAACACCTTTTAAGGTATTGGTCGAATTACAAGGCATGCTGTATACTCATGCAAAATAACAGCCTCCTAGCATTAACAATCTCAGACACGAACGGACATACCATGCAGACATGGAGAAACTGCAAATTAAGGTTCCTAGTAGGACTAAGTACGCATCTAAAAAAGTCACATAATTAAAAAAAAATTTTTTTTTTTTTAAATAGCCTGCTTTGGTGTCGCTCTGCTCGGCAAAGGCCTCTCCTCTCTTGCTGTACTTTCGCCTATTAGGTACTTAAACGTGAGCTCCTCTATGACTCGTATTGCTGACGTGGGCGCAAAGACGGCCAAGTTGAAGTGGGACTGGGCTGGACATGTCCGTCGAATGAACCCGGAACGTTGAGCCAAACTTGTCTTAATTAAAAAGCTTAAAGCATGGAGCTTTCGAACCGCGCTGGGTCCCAAGAAAGGACTCATAAAAGCATACTAGCCGGCTCCGTCACACAGACACACAAGCTTATTGTCCAGTCCCCACTATAGTTGAACAAAAGACCCCTTAATCCTAACTGGACAATTGCGCTAAGATACCAACTTAAACCCTGTTTACATTAATCCAGTAAAGTTATTCCAGTAGCTTACATTGCGAGGCGAACGAGTTACAAGTGACCGCTCTAGCACCGTAACAGGGTTGGCATACGTCCCGGTAAGCCGGGACATGTCCCAGTTTCAAGCCGGCTCTCCGCCACTGAGGAAATTGTCCTGGGGCTAAATCCAGGAACGGTCCAACACGGTTTGCGAGCGGAAATTCAATCGTTTGGAAGAGGATATGAATGGGTTGAGTTTGGGATGAGCCTTATTTTCCTGTCAATTCGCTTTGTAAATAAATAAATAAATAACTCATCCCAAACCTATCGCAAACTAGTGATTTTTGGCGTTCCTGAATAGCAGTTCAAACCAAACCCAACCCAAACGATTGACTTACCGCTACCAAACCCATGAAGGCCCGTTCCTGAATTTAGCCCCTGGTTTGAATAGTGTACCTGCCAATTTTTGTTCGTAGGAACAGGTGCGAAGCTGAAAAAAGAGCCCCATAATTAAAATTGTTATGCTAAGGATAATGGCACATCACACCACGCATGGTGGTAGGCATCGGGATTTTTAGTTAACGGACATTATTTAGTCTATTTTCGTAACAAGCAAGCAGCCAGCAGTGCCGCCTCCGATGATGATGTTGTCGAAAAGCTATTCCTCATTTCCAGCTCCTCAGTGCAACTCTTGGCTGCTTTGCCTGCCTATAAAATATATGTATGTAAAAAACTCAAAAACAACCCTAAAAGCCAGAATATCTAAAAATGCGAATTGGCACAGAAAATAGCGTCGAGAAGGAATAAAGGAACCTGTCTTATTTTATGTCATATTAAATTTTTAAATTCGAAACTTAAAATTCCTTTTTGAGGTCTAAAAGTACATAGGTACAAAACTACAGATGTAGTGCAAAATGATTTTCCTTCGTACTTATCGATCGATTAAAGATCGTATTTATCGTGCTCTCTCAATTAGCTTCAGTATCCATCTTACAGCCGTGTAGCAAATTAGCCATCTTGCATTTTTCACTTTGACATTTGACACTAAACAATAAAGTTCCATATTAATGGATATGAAAACGTTACTCATTTAATACAATCATGGAGTGACAGTTCGGGTGCCATCGTATTCCGATTGAGATCCGAGTTTTCCCGATGGAAAATCATTTTGCACTACATCTGTAACATTTCAATTGTCCCGGTCAACGTCCCTCAATTTATGGCAACCCTTGTAATGCAACTGGAATGATTTTACTAGACTAATGTAAACGGAGCCTTAAGTAGCTAGAATTATTCACCGAGGGCTAGTCGTAATCCCGGTAATCCCGAAGCCGGGAATCCCGGGCGATCAGTGTCCGGGAAATCGCGCCCGATAGCAGTTAAGACGTCTGTCTTGAGATGTGAACGACGTAGATCTAAGAATTACGTAGAAGGCGCAAATTGTTTGAAAACTTTTAGTGTGCGAAAGTGAAAAGTCACTGGCAGAAAAAGCATTAATTTTATGCTAGGTATTTGAAAATTAATTCAAAATATAAAGTATTTTGATCTATGACTTCTCAAGCAGAGCATCGTGGGTTCGACGCCGAGCTCGGACCTCCGAGTTTTACGGAATTTATCTGCGTAATCTGATTTCAAATTTATCATGAGCTTTATAGTCAAAGAAAATAATTATCGTGAGAAATCACTACACACATGCAAAGTAATTTAATTATCTGGGCCCTTGTGGGAACTACAGTTCAAGCCCGCTCATTCTGAGAGGAGGCCTATATCCTGCAGTTAAGGGTGCGCCTAGATGATGAGTCTTAAAACACAAGAGACAAACAAGGCCAAAAACCGTTACAAAATCACAATTATTTTAAACTGTTTTAAACTCTCGTGATTTTCACTCATAATTACTATACTAAACGGGACTATCACGCAAATAATATTTACCTCGACGTTTCGGCCACATTCAGCAGCCGTGGTCACGATAACTGAAGTGTAGGGTGCCAAGTTCGTTTAGCCGCGCACAATAAAATTATTTTTCCATTGAAATCTCGAAGATGGAATTTCTAACAAATTCTTGGTTCTATGTGGAAGGTGTCAAGGCAATCAGTCCGACGCAGCTGTCCGGGGTCCGGGATCTGCCGGACCGGATCACATCCCTAATGCGATCATTACCGGAACCTTGTCTTACAGCGGTAGGCTTTCTTGGATTGATTTAATCTTTATTTTAGCACAAGCTTAAACCTGAGTCTTTGCCTGCTTTGGAAAGTTTTGCTAAATAGACGATTGAAATTAAAACACTGTACTTAGATCATAGTGAAAAAAAGTCGGTTTACAGACGATAGTTTAACGTGACAACGTCATAACAAAACATTGATGAAATGATTGCATACTTTTGCCGATTGTGCCTTTCGACCGCTCGTGCCGCGCTCTCGCTCCTATCGTTCATGGCTCAAGCGTAAAGGGACGCGTAACGGGACAATGCGTTATGTACGTTACACTGAGTCATCCTTTTTCGTGCAAGCAGCCGGCGTTCATCGATTTTTAGACGTTGTCACGTCAAAAATACGGATAACTCACGTCATGATCGAGTTTAGCTCGACATGTTTCGGACTAATCCGGAGCCTTTCTTTTCGGAGCAATACGCCACGGCACGTAACGCGGCCAAACGCGCACGTACTTAACGTGTCGAACTAAGCTCTAGACGTTGAGTTATCATTTTTTTTCACTATGAGTATGAGTAGGTAGTTTCAAGTTCATCGTCGTTAATCGTAAATAAATAAATATTAAGGGACAATCTTACACAAATCGACCTAGTCCCAAACTAAGCAAAGCTTGTACTATGGGTACTAGACGGCGATAAACATACTTATATAGATAAATAAATACTTATAATACATAGAAAACACCCATAACTCGGGAACAAATATTCGTGCTCATCACACAAATAAATGCCCTTACCGGGATTTGAACCCAGGACCTCTTGCTTCGTAGGCAGGGTCACTACCAACTAGGCTATAAATCAAACATTTTAAAAACCCCCGACGTAATTTGGTCACACATAGGCATAGGGTACTTTGCAAATAAAGTAAATGCCCATTCTGCGTCGAAGATCCCTTCCGCAGCTAACAAAAGAGCTGATAACTTTGAAACGGCTGAACCAATTTTAATGAAACATATCTAAGAACCATCGCCAAGAAACCTGCTTTCAAATAAAAAAAACCGCAACCGAATCGGTTCACCCGCTTAAGAGCTGTGATGCCACAGACAGACACACACACACACACACACACACACACACATAGCGGTCAAACTTATAACACCCCTCTTTTTGTGTCGGGGGTTAAAAATATACCTTGTTGGTTTCTTTCTGGACCCTTTTCGACAGTGTTTTCCCGACGCGGTCTAAATTGAATAAAGATATTTTGACTGGCGTGATTCAGTTTTCTAGATTTGTATGATTGTGTTTTCAACTGAATTCTTTCTCAGTCTATTAATATAATAGTTTGTTTACTACGAAACGACCCACGTGAGCTGCCCCACGTTTTATTGATTGTTTGCTTTGTATTGAAACTTAACACTAACTCGTAATGGTCGACACTGACAGCGTCACCTGTTGACGAGTAGCGGAAGCTTCGAGTTTTAAATTTATTTGGTGTAACTAGTGACCGCTAGATGGCGCTGTAGCGTGTGTAAATTATTGATCAGATTTATAAACGCGTTTACGTTTATCAGGGTTTTCCTCAAGCATTCTATGCCTATTATTATCAGATTACAATTTAGAAAGATAACATAATCGTACATTCATTCATTAGGTACGTAATTAATTGATACCGGTAGATAAGATTGCGCTTAACCGTACAATTTTGATATTATATGTATTATGGTGATTGATTACTCGGACATGACGTCAAGAGAAATAATGCAGATATAACACGCTTATATCGAAAACATTGGGATTGTCATAAAAACGCAATGCATGGTCAATTTTTTACCAGAATTAAATTATTTTCAGCTTTTTAGTCCTTTTTATTAACATCTAGGTACCTAATAAAAGCTTTTTTTTTTGAAATTCTTTTAATTTAATTTAATTTTTAGTAGATTTTTATTGCGGCCACAGTTATTTCATAATAGGTGAAAAATTCAAGTGTCTATTAAGGTTTAAGAGATAAAAGCCCTGTGGCAAACGGACAGACGGACAGACAGACAGCAGAGTCTCAGTAATAGGGTCCCGTTTTTACCCCTTGGGTACGGAACTCTTAAAAACCAACAACCAGTAAAATGGAATATCGTTTTTTTCCCTTGAACTCTTCAGATATTTATTTTAATCCGTTTCACAAATACACATGTCTGTCTTTTATGACCGGATACCATAAACTACCCCTACCTCGAACTTTACCCCCACTTCGGCCTGATTTACACAGCGAGAAACATCAAGCCTTTACTACATTGCCGTGTTTAATCGAACAGTAAAAATCCGCCGCTCCCCAAGGCCGCAATGTACTGATACAGAATGTATTTGCAGAAAGTTTCTCGGAAACCGACCGGGAGACTGACCCTTATTTACAATGGTGGGTACAATGACTTCTTTAATTTCCGGAACGTCTTATCTAGGACTGAATGTTTGCTTGAGATGATGGTTCAGATTTCACAATGATTTAAAGGTTTGGTTGTGGGCATCGTCCCCACTGTAGAACTATAGACATCATCATCATCATCATTCCAGCCTTTATACGGCCCAATGCAGGGCACAGGCCTCCTCTCAGAATGAGAGGGCTCCGGCCGTAGTTCCCACGCGGGCCCAGTGCGAATTGGGTACTTCACACACACCATTGCATTTCTTCGAATGTTTTCCTTCACCGTAAAACTCATGGTGAATTTCAAAAATGTAATTCGCACATAAATTCCGAAAAACTCAGAGCTACGAGACGGGATTTGAACCCACGACCCTCAGCATGAGAGGCCATAGGTGCCATAAGTCAAACCGCTGGGCCACCACACTCTCGATCGCCTTACAGCCTCGCAATGTAATGCAACTTGCACAACTTTTCTTGCAGGTTAAAGGCCAGTTCCATTAAACTATTTTTGTTCTTCTGACACAAGCCACAAGCCAATGGAATGTGAAGTTTGTAGGTGGGTACTGAAGTTTATAAGATCTTTCTTTTCGCCCCTCGACCGGATACCGCAAATGGCCAAAATTCTAAGAATAGTTTCGACGAAATACCAAAGTCACTTTTTATGGTAACAAAACTGGACAAGTGCAAATCGGACTCACTCGCAAGGTTCCGTGCCACCATAAAGAAAAGAATACAAGTTCGTTTATACGGACCCCTTTTAGTTTTAGACCATTCCGAAATTTTTCGAGCGTAATATGTTCGTGTGTAGGATAGGTATGTAATACATATTTCAATACTAGCTTTTGCCCGCGACTCCGTCCGCGTGGAATTAGTAATTTGGGCAGCTTATTTTTTTTATCAAATTTGCTTTTTCATCAATTATGGCTCTCCTTAGTTCCTCGATATAAAAAAATTACCCGCCCCCCGCAAACCCCCCCTTACCCCACCCCCCACCGAACTTCCCCGCACACCCGCGTTCACATTCACCATCGCACTCCCAAGTCAAGTGTGCCTATAGAAGTTTTCCTTCAAAAACCCCTGATTTTGAAACATTCTTCCGCTCCGCTCCGCTCCTATTGGTGTTAGCGTGATGATTATATAGCCTATGGCTATAGGCTATATCCTCGATAAATGGGCTATCTAACACTGAAAGAATTTTTCAAATCGGAGCAGTAGTTCAAACAACAAACAAACCCTTCAGCTTATTAATTCTTCTAAAAACTGTTCGATAAATTCTTAAAATAGACGTATCTTTCTTATTTGTGAACCGATTGAAATGAAACAAACACTAAATGTTAATCCAAAAAAATACCAACATATCAGTGAAAACCGCATCCTTCTAGGTTAAGCCGTTTCTGAGATTAGCGCGCACAAACGCACAGACAAACAGACAATAATTCTAAAAATCATTGTTTTGGGTTCTATTGCGCTAATAAATAGCCCTAGTGACAGTTTTTCTCAAATATCTTCAATGTACAGACACCGACTTGTTACAGATTTATTATATGTATAGATTGCGTCCGCAAAAAAAGACGATTAAAAAATATTTCTTCTAGCTACCCGCCCCAGCTTTGCACGGGTTAGGTAAGTACTTAAGTTTTTCTTTAATACAAAAATACTACAGATACGATATAACTAAAAACTCACAATAATATCTGATATACACTAACAATCTATAAAAAATAAAACTAACTTTGTATTAAAATAAAATAAACTAAAACTACGTTTAATCTATTTACTTTTAATTAAAAAAAGTTTCCTTTCATACAAATCTTTTATCAATAGTTACTAACACACCAAAAAATGAACTATACAAACAGGTGCCGTTTTGAAGATATACATACCCGTATACGCGTGCAGTTTCGAACCGTTTTATCCATTTCCCAAAACATCCATTCCCAAAACATCCGTTCCAAAGTAACAGTTTTTAGTTTCTCATCTACACTTTTCATCAGGTGAGATAGTGGTCAATCACGGGTCAGTTTTTATGTAAAAAAAAAAAAAAAAAACAGTTTCTTTAAATGACCGTAAGCCAAAAAACCCGTTTCTCTTCGCATCAGTAAGTGAATCAAACACCCGATTATCGTAGCATCCGTATGTCAAAACACCCGAGGTCGTAAAGTCTAACGCGTCGACGCTTGCTTTCGTATTACTATTTCTTTCTGTCAAACGGTATAAGATGGTGACAGAAAGAGATGGTGAAAGCGATGCCAAGTGCCAGCGCGTTAGACAATACGGCCTCCGGTTTTCATAGCATCCGGAGATACGTTTGTCTTGAAACGGATATCATCGTTTCCCAAATCAGCCATTCCTAGCAACATCCGTTCCCATCACTATTATAACTAATCCTTTTCCTGAATCCGGCTCGGATCCGGATCTTTTGGGAGAATTTCATTTGCAAAACGGATTATTAAGGAAAAGGTAGTGAAAAGAACGGATGCTATATTCTGCAATTAAACCAATTAAGTACAGTAAAAAAACCTTAAAAAAGGTCTCATGTATGTAACCTAATTTAATTAGTAATTATAACCTACTTCCTAAATTTTATTACACGTCAAATTACAGTTTTGTTGTGTACTACGAATTTCTGAATTAAGCTGGGAACGGACAGACAGATATGGCAAAACCAGGTTCCATTCTTGTCATTTTAAGTACGGAACCCTAGGGTTCCATGTACTTAAAGCGTAATGGCTTTAACTCAGTATCATAAGCACCACAATTATTTATTTTAAAATGAAATAGGATACACCTAGATTATCGGAAGCCACAAAAAACATAGAACAAAAACATACATACAATGTCGCCGTGCTAAAAAAGCATAAAATTACGCGAAGCACTCATTACAGGAGGTGGTAACGAGAGTATTCGCCTCTGCGAAAAATATGACAGGTAACTACATTGATCATGAAATATTTAGTTGTGTGCGTTTTTCGAATTTATGTGACGGCGTTGTTTTGATATGAGTTTGTGAAAACATTACACAAACTTTGTAGAAGTAAAAATATCACAGTAACCTTAATCGTAGAAATATAATAATAATAAATCATTTAGTATATACGATAGAATTTAACGTCAAAGTGAGTGTCTCTCAAGCAGATGGTGGTGGGTTCGAATCCCGGCTCGCACCTCTGAGTTTTTCGGAATTTATGGGCGAAATTACATTTGAAATTTACCATGAACTTTACGATGAAGGAAGACATCGTAAGGAAACCTGCATTCACCTGCTAAGAAATTCAATGGTGTGTTTGAAGTTCCCAATCCTCATTCTGAGAGGAGGCCTGTGCCCTGCATATGGGCTGGGGATGATGATGTACTTACTTTGTCAATCAAACTACAAATCCGTATTAAGTTTCAAGTCGACTTAATAGGGATGTTTCCTAGGTAAAAAAATAATAATTCTTATTAGTCCGTATTTTACATTATCAAAAAATATTAGACACGTAATTTTTCTTTTGACAATTAAACAAAACATGACGAAGATATGGCGCGTTGAAGTTCCGCGTGATGAGGCGTGACGTCACTTGTTCCTAAAACGCTCATACAAAGTGTAGGAACAAGTGACGTCACGCGAAACTTCAACGCGCCATATCTTCGTAATTTTTTGTTTAATTGACAAAATAAAAAATACGTGTCCAATATTTATTGATAATCTAAAAGACTGACTAGTTAGGAAAGTAGCCTATTAATCATTAAAGATTTCCGTCTTGCGACGGTCGTGCTTAAAACCGTGACCTACTTCTAAAGCCAACTCCTGACGTAAAGTGCTTCGACTTCATTTCTGTTTTGTTATCTTAAGTAGCCGACTCTTTTATCGGTATTAAATATGTCAACAATCAAGATACAGCAGTAAAATATTTGGAGAATTCAAAAGATTCCTACAAGGTCTTTTTGGGAAGGTGAAGTAGTTTACATATTTGCATGTTTGTTCTTACAGTTGCGCAGTTTCATAGTTGCTTGACAAATAAAGTTAACTAGCTGTTACCTGTCTTTTGCTTAGAATATTGTACCTATCCTTTTCCCGCGGGAACTGTTCAATTTTCCGTGATAAAACTATCCGACGTCCTCACCAAGTTCTTCAACTATCTAAACGACAATATTAGTGACAGATAAGCTCCAGTTTTCAGCGTGATCCTTTGATTTATTCTAGACCTAAGACATAGCTCTATACAGGGTTATTTGTAATTCACTGACATCCTCTTAACCCTGAATTCCTATCACTCAAACAAATGTTTTTTGTTTTACGACTTTTTAAAATGAACCACTTTTTTTCCCATACACATACACAGAGTATCGTAAAAATAAGAGGTAATCTCAAATTTTCAAAACGTTATTTCACCAAAAATATTAAGTTATGACAAAAGCCGTAAAACAAAAAAAACATTTGTTTAAGTGGTAGGAGTTTAGGGTTAAAAGGATGCTAGTGAATTACAAATAACCCTGTATAAGAGTATAGCTCTCTTATTCTGAGAGGAGGCCTGTGCCCTACAGTGGGTTATCTGCGCGACAGACAGCAGTTTGTGCAGCACGGTCACTTCATCTCTGACACCTACCACACCCGATCTGGAGTCAGCCAAGGTTCTATTCTGGGTCCACTACTTTTTGGAATCATGGTAAATGATTTGGCTTTGGTTCCTAGATGTGCCAGATGCCTGCTGTATGCTGACGACTTGAAATTGGTTTACGGTGTCCAGCAGGATTCCGATTGTAAGTCACTGCAGGAAGACATTGACCGGGTGTATCAATGGAGCATCGATAACGGACTTCTGTTTAATACTGCCAAGTGTCATGTAATGACTTTTAATCGTGCCCGCGATCCACTCTGCGCCGTGTACGTATTGGGAACTACTCCTTTAGTCCGTGTTGACTCGATCAAGGATCTGGGTGTCATATTCGATGCGCATCTCAACTTTCATGAACATATGAAAGCTCTGGCTTCCAACTGCTATCGGAGGTTGGGTTTCGTGATTCGTAACGCCCGTGATTTCTATGATCTCAGGGCCATAAAACTGATATATACTGCTCTAGTAAGAAGTAAGCTTGAAGCTGCCGCGGCAGTGTGGAATCCTCATGAAGCTAGTTACACTTTACTATTGGAAAAAATTCAGAAAGCATTTCTTCGTTTCCTGTGCAAAAAAACGTATGGTGTCTATCCCTTTATGTATCCAAGTAATTTTCTTCTGGGTTCTTTGGCGTTTAATTCGTTGGAAGTCAGACGAAATCTTGGGCTGATAGTGACTGCAAGTGGTGTCTTGCGTGGAAACTCGGATTGCCATGAACTGGTAGCGCAGCTTGTGCGTCTGTCCGTCCCGCCATTGCCAAAGTTCAATCTTCGGCCGCGCGTTAAGCACCTCCTGGCAGTGCCATCGGCGCGCACTGTGTCTCGTAGGCAGTCGCCGCTAGTGCGAGCGCTGAACCCCCTCAATGCGATGCTCGCATCTGCTCCTGACTGCGATGTGTTTGCAAGTGGATGGACCAGTGTGTGTGCAGAGTGTCTTAGTTTTTGTGAGCGGAAGTATGAGCGTATGTCCACTGTTCAATGAACATACGTGTATTTATTGTTATTGCTATTTTTTTTTACCTGTTTTTCTCTTCCTTTTTTGTATGTATTTATAATTTGTTTTCAGTTATCATTGTAATTTATTATGTTTGCACAGTGCATTAGTTTTAAGCTGTAATACTGTATAATGTTTTTTTGAAAATAAAATAAAATAAAAAAAAAATAGGCTGGGATGATGATGGCGAAGACTATAGTTACTCTTATGTCGTGACGACACAAACGAACGTCATCTAAAACCTAATAATATAAAAATCACGTGTCACGGTGTTTGTTACCGAACTCCTCCGAAATGGCTTGATCGATTTATATGAAACTTTTTTCTCTATATACGGTAGGTCTGAGAATAGGTCGTAAGCTATTTTTCTTTGCAGACGGAGTCGCGGGCAAGAGCTAGTCTAATATATAAAAATCTCGTGTCACGGTGTTTGTTACCGAACTCCTCCGAAACGGCTTGGCCGATTTTTATGAAACTTTTTTCTCTATATTCGGTAGGTCTGAGAACTGGTCGTAGGCTATTTTTTATCCCCCCCCCCCATTCTTCGCGGACGGAGTCGCGGGCAACAGCTAGTCTTCTTCTTTCTAATCTAATATATAAAAAAATCTCGTGTCACGGTGTTTGTTATCGAACTGCTCCGAAATGGCTTATATTCTTCGCAGATGGAGTCGAGGGCAGCAGCTAGTAACGACATAAAAATTCGACCACTAAAGGTGCGACCAAGCCGCCGCTTAAAAAACGGCGACGTTACGGAATCGCAGTGACGCACCGTTAACGTCAAAACTTTACTGTGGAGAGCATGCGGTAAATTCTGACGTTTACGGTGCGTCACTGCGATTCCGTACCGTCACCGTTTTTTAAGCGGCGGTTTGGTCGCACCTTAAAACTGTATGGCAACACTTGCTCGGTCGCATTGTATAAAAAATACAACTAGCTTTTGCCCGCGACTCCGTCCGCGTGGAATTAGATTTGGGCAGCTTATTTTTTTATCCAATTGGCTTTTTCATCAATTATGGCTCTCCTCAGTTCCTCGATATAAAAAAATGTACCCCCCCCGCAACCCCCCGCACCATCCAAGCCGCTCCCCCTCGCACCCCCCACCCTCCCGCACCCTCCCGCACCCCCCGTACGCCCTCCCACACAGCACCCCCCGCACACCCGCGTTCGTCCCAAGTCAAGCGTGCCTATGCCTATAGAAGTTTTACTTCAAGTTTTTTTTTGTCAAATATCTTGAAAACGGTGCATCCTACGGCAAAACCAATAAAATTTTCATCCCCCCTCTGGAACCCTCGCACCTCCTCCCCCGCACCCTCACCCCACCTCAACCCACCCCGCACCGCCCCCCGGTGTTAACACCGAAAGAATTTTTCAAATCGGAGCAGTAGTTCCTGAGATTAGCGCCTATAGAAGTTTTACTTCAAAAACCCCCGATTTTGAAACATTCTTCCGCTCCGCTCCGCTCCTATTAGTGTTAGCGTGATGATATATAGCCTATGTATAGCCTTCCTCGATAAATGGGCTATCTAACACTGAAAGAATTTTTCAAATCGGAGCAGTAGTTCCTGAGATTAGCGCGTTCAAACAAACACACAAACAAACAAACTCTTCAGCTTTATATATTAGTATAGATAAAAGACAAGCCAAGCTTATTACTCGTCTGAATCTTGCATTTGTCATAAGGCGGTGGTAATGAAATGACTCTACAGCACGTGTGGGGCGATGACGCGATACCTATTTGTATATTTCGATATCACAGAAATACTAATACTGTATCGTATTATGTTTTCAATCCAATATCCATCATCATCATCATCATCATCATTGCAGCTGAAAGACGTCCACTGCTAGACATAGGCCTCCCCAAGGCTCGCCAAACAGGTCGGTCCCGTGCCATCCGCATCCAACGCGATCCCGCAACCTTAACCAGGTCGTCGGTCCATCTTGTTGGAGGCCTACCTACACTGCGTCTTCCGGTCCGTGGACGCCACTCGAGAACCTTATTGCCCCATCGGCTATCAGTTCTACGAGCGATGTCGGTGACTAAATCCATACTAATATTATAAATGCGAATGTTCGTCTATCTGTCTGTCTGTTAACTCTTCACGCTGAAACCGTTGAACCAATTGGTTCCATTTGAAATTTGGTGTAGAGATAGTTCATATCCCGGGAAAGGACGACGATATTTTTCTTCACCGTAAACATGCTCATGCTTATGGTAATTTATAAATGTAATTTCGCACATAAATTCCGAAAAACTCAGAGGTGCGGGCCGGGCTCGAACCCACCACCATCTGCTTGAGAGACACTCATTTCGCACTAAATGGTTTATTATATTATACAGGGCTTCTAGAAGCCATAGTTCTAAGTTTCTAACCAAAACTTTAGAATACGACAACTTTAGGATAAGTAACTGCAGGTATCTATCAACTAAATACTTACAATGAACTAAAACAATTACTTTGCTTAGTGCATTAATATGGACCTCCGCAAAGTAACGCCTGATTCAATAAATAAATACTTACAATTAACCACAATTAGGATTCAATATTATCTGCATAATATATGATTTTAATAGTAACAGTTGATTATATTTATTTACAAAGCGTTTTTCAATTAAAAGTCATGTCAACATTGATAAGCTCAACCTCACCTATACTTATGTTTATGTCCCTAACTTATTTAATTTGGGACACTTTTTAGAAGTGTAACCAATTTCGCTTTAATTATAGACGCGCGAGGGTGAGGTGCGTACTTACCTCATCCCTCACAAAAAGCGACAAAACAAAATTAGTGCAATATTTAAACCCAAGTCAACTCCGGTTTTAAGCGGTTTATAAGTCAACTCCTGAACCGCGTGCCCTAAACACGCTGTACCGCCCTCGCCCCATGAATCACGCATGCACCCGCACCCCGGCGCCATATAAGTGCAGCTGCACTTACAAACTTCACGTCGCACGTCACACGCATCACACACGCGCAGTCTGTACGCAACAGCCCTGAACTTAGCGCTGCGAATCAAACCGGTTCTGACCTTTTAACACCGAGTTCGCAACTAGCGTACGTCACCGCCGACAAGTGTCCACCACACCATAATGAGGTGCCAACTTTGATATGATAGCAGTAAGGTTGGAGTTTGGTTGATCGCGTTTTTCGCCAGCGGGGTGACTCAAAGGGCGGCGAGGGGTATCGACCGTTATCCATCTCGCTCTATCACAGACGGCGAGCGCGCGCCGGCGGTGCCATACGCGCGGAGTGCCCGCGAAAAAACATGTCCACGCCGCTGCCGCAATGTGCTGGCGTCAAGTGTCCAAATTACAAAAGACTGTGCTCATAGTTCTATTTTACTCCACCGTCTACGTTCTCTTATCGTACACTATATCCCCGGAGACGAATTTCACGTTTGTGAGCGACGATTTGCGGGTGGGGGATAAATACGCGTTGATATATCTGTCAGCGCCCGGGACGCCGGTTTTCTCGGACGCCGAAGGTGCGGATGTGTTCCGAGCCCGCCGTTGTGGCCTTTGCTTCATCACCAACAACCGTGGGTTCCTCCCGATGAGCGAGTTCGACGCCATCCTGATTCCTGGAGACCGCAGCACGCTGTTGGAAAAAGCGGGGTACCTGAGCACCGGAAATCGCTTCTCCATCGAAACGTCCAGGAAATGCTTGAGGAACAAACTCCGGAGGTGCAGCTGGGAGCCTCACATCACGTCCCTCGAGAGCTCCCAACCCTTCGACCTCTGCAGCCTCTGCGACCATCTCCACAGAAAGCGCCTTAAACCAAACAGTTAGAATCTCCGCATGTGATAGTAGATAATAATATAGGCTCAAAATGAATATGCCTTGTTAGCTTAGGAGTCAGGTCTCGTATCTCAGATGAGACCTGCCAAATATTCAATACGTTTTCTAAAATATACCTGGTAGTTATGATTCAAAGTTTTATATGTGAATTGGTGCTTATTTTTCTAAATTGTTTAGCAGACGACTGATGCACAAATTTATCTCATTGCCTCTTCAGTTATTAGGACACCGTATTTGCAACGATTTGTAAACCTCCACATCCACTTAAGTACATTAGTTTTATGTTGTCTATTCAATAGTCTTACTATTTTATTGTATAATTATATTCGTTAGAGACCCGTGCGGCACGTGCATTGATTAGTGATTCAATTTCATTATATTAAGTCCAACATTCCCATTGCGTGGCTATGTCAAATTGTTGGTTACGAGTGTTCCCAAAATCATGCACTGTCGTTGCCATTGATATTAATGAAAATGGGATGGTTATGATTACTATTCTTGTAATAGACAGAGTTGAAGTTTTATAAAAAACTGGCCTTTCTACTGGGAAATCTGCCAATTACTGTAAGTATTTGCGATAGATTTTTGCAAGTAATTAAGAGACAATTTATTAATAAATAGATTATTACAATTGCAGTTCCCGAACTGAGGCTGTACTGGTTTAGTAATTACGTATTAGGGATTTTGTTTGTAAAGATTTTGATACCCTCAAAGTCAGATCATATAGATGTATAAAGTCCACACTAAAATTATAGTAACAATCAGCGTCTAAAACAATCAAGCTACTGAAAGCTTGCACAATGACTATTTATAGTACCTGCTGGTGCCAATTTCTTTCTGCAGCAATGTACAGAAAGTGGCGTCATTTCTAAATCTTTTTAAAATTCCACCGGGACGAAAGTCTATGTGTTTGTTGTTAACATTTTTGTTGCTGCTTTTTGAAAAGTAATTGATTAGCGTCATGAGGATAATGCTACGGGATAGTTTCCATCGCATTTCATGTATAGTCGGCCAAATGCTTTACCATTTTTAGTGACATTTCCTACATCAGAATAAAAACAATAAGGGCGATTGTCACATTGACTTGTGAGTGAAAATAGCCTTTGACGTCTTAAGCCGTACAACTAACTTTGAACCTTAGGGTGGTAAAGAAATTTCTTGGTCGACTATTATGACAGATACCTATAACTGTATGTGCAAAAGATTATTTTCAGAAACCTCTTCGCTCCTTTAGAATAACACTGACACAATTACAAATTATTGTCATTTCATTATCAATAATTGTCATTTAGTATCGAAATGACAATAATTTGTAATTGTGTCAGTGTTGTCCTAAAGCTGCTATCAATCTAAGCTGTCATCAAATGATCCGTCCGTCAACCTTCTATTGGTATCTCTCTACAGGGCATCACAAAAGGAATCTGGAACATTGAAATGGTTGAGTAAGTTCTTAATTTAATACAAATGCTTTAAGTACATTTATCCGATGTGCAAACTCACGGACGTCATCTAGAATTCGCGTTCATTTGGACGTGAAATCAAAGAACAGTTCCAGATTAATTTCATGATAACTTGTATTAGTCAAAACATCATTGACGTGACTTGCTTCACAACCAATGCCAATGTAATTAATCTCATGCATCACCCGACTAGTCTAGATTTCCATTTATTTTTAATTTTGACTTGTATCTGCAATAATGAATACATTAACCGGGATATTCAGCGGTTAGACCGAATCTTTGTACAGCTGTTTGGCATGATAAAGAATTAGTTACGGCAGTTTGGTTTCACTTAATTTTGTACGGATGTGAAAAATCAGTAAGTAACATTAGTGCCATTTTGACACAAATAAGGAACATCTCCATCTTGCTTTATGTGCATTGTTGGTATTGACCTTGAATGTAAATAAAGCCGTATTTAAAAGACTAGTTAACCATGTTACATTTAGTTAGTGACAAGTCTTTTATTTTCTAACGGAGTTTAGTGACAATAGCATCTAAACTAAGTGTAACTGCATGTGTATATTTTGTGCCTAGTTCTCCATTCAATGGTGTTTCTATTAATTTGACAGAGTCGGTATTTCAGTGTGTTGTTTATAAGAATTTCGAATATTTAGATTCATAGTAATTTTATTGTGGGGTCCAACTTTGCTTGATTACGCGTAATATCAACAATGCCCTAATTTAGTTATAAGTGAATGAATTAAAAGCCAAATAAACGCATTATCATAATGTTAAGAGTATGTTCGTCTAGTCATTAATTTGAAATAAGGCGAGAATTCTTTTTGTTATGTCAATTGACTTTAAAGGTGACCTATTGATATTTTTATGTTCCAGTGACACAACATGTTACTCAGTAATGGAATGAGTAATTGATTAGTCTAACTTGAATGAATGGGTGTGGCTAAAACACGATCCTGTATTTACCTGGAATGAACAACAATAATGTATGCATACATACCCGAGAGTTCAAACTTTACGGCAAATACTTTATCAGGTCGTGCATTATTATCGTTCGACGTTTGAAAGGCGAATTGATTCAAGCGCCATCCTGTTTGATATTGTTTGATATATTATAACTTCAATATCGCCCACGATGGCGCTTGAATCAATTTGCCTTTTAACCCTCGCGTCGCGTTAATTCCAAATCACCGAATACAGGTCGTGTTTTACCGCATCCGATTGAATTATCTATTGAATCATCATTATCTTTTATTAATATTATTTTGTTCAAAGTATTGTAAGAATGCAGCAAATATTTGTTGACGCACCCTCCCGATTAAGTGCGCCTCATTGCGTCGGAGTGAACTGACCTATAAGATATTAATTATTGAGTGGAATCAATAAAATTTATGATATTTACTTGATATACTTTTTATCATATAATGTGTATGATGCCATGAATTAATTGACATGTTGCTAAGTAACACTAGACAAGTGTTCGAGCGTGTTGTAAATCTGAAACACTGCGAGCGAACTACATGTATGAGTACAAATTTTGTTTCGCTTGCTCTGTTTCGTTTATAAACGTTGGAAGAGTCTTAGAACATAATTAAAAGTGACGTGACAAGCTACTTTATCTGTTCTAAATAGTAATTGAGTAACTTGTACATTACAATCACTTTAATTTATAACGAGTTTAAGTTTGTACTTTATTACAACTCTTTTTAAGACAACGGTTAACATGGTTGTCGGTTTTTTTGGAATCGACTGCAATTTATGTTGATTTTTTTTGTTAAGTGAATGGACATTTATGGGCTTGTATCGATGTTTATCAAAAGGGTTGTGGTTTATTATGTCAGTTATTTCTTACGTGTATTTATTTCACCTGATCTGATTTTTGTCAAGACGACTTTAGGTACCGGTCAATTCATTTTAAGACGATATGGAACACGGTGCTGTACATGTCATTGATGAAATACGTCGACTAATAATCATCTGACTTGTCCTCTCACTGACACATGCGGCGTCACTTCGCATCTGGGTGTGAATTGACCCTTAGGGTAAAAATGTACAATACCTGAGTCATTTCTAAAAAAATTGTACCATGCATAAAGGCTAAATGAAAACTTAATCAAGTTTTTTTTAAATAAAACCTTTAATTAAGTTTTTTTAAACGGCCCACTCAATAAAATAATATTTTTTTTTAGTGATACCGCACTGCTTTCTAATTTATTTATTTATTTATTTATTGCGTTTCACATTGTACATTTGGTGTTACACAAATAAGATACAGCTTCAATGTGAACCCTGTAAGGGCATAGCAGATACGCATTACATTAATATGTTATATGTATGTATTTAATTGTATTACTGATTAATTTAAGCAAATGTTCCCAATTGTATCCTTACGAAGAATACTCAGTACATAAATAAAACATATATAAACACACATTTATTTCGGGCCTGAAATAACCAAGCTTTACTTTATCTTTGTTAAAGTTAAAATGGAACGGACGACGACTTACAAATAGGTTTAAGCTATTTTTAGTTTATTTTGTAAATTAGCTTGTATGTAAAATGTCTAGTTAAAAATAAATGTTTCATATAAGCACATAAGTATAAAATATAATTGTTAATAAATAACTATGTATACTCCACTGTTTTAATCATTGGTTTACTGTCACTTTTTATCGCAGATGAGTAGGACAGCTACTTGCCTATGATGGGAATCTTTTGATTTAAATCCCTTTACAATGAATATAACGTCTAATAAGTATTCGAAATAATATTTCACTACAATGTCACTTAATAGGCGAGAATACACATGCCTGTAACCTGCACATTTGTGTGCAAGTAACTGGCGTACGTATGTCAAACTTCGTGCAAATAGGGCACTAAAAAGCAATGTACGAAAATGTGCAAGCTACAGTCATGTGCTTTAATTGCTCTCAAAATCAGGACATATTTATATAATTTATTGAATCAGGCGTTACTTTGCGGAGGTCCATATTAATGAACTAAAACAATTACTTTGCTCACCCGCGACCTTACAATAGTTACGTTTATGCAAGAAATGTGCGTTCATGCAGTTCCTCCACCTCCACACTGTACGAACACACACAAATCACATAAACCCAACCATCACCACCACCAAGCTACACTGACGCGTTTCGAACTCAACCAGAGCTCATCTTTAGAGTTACCACAACCGTATGCTATGCTACCAACTGTTAAACTAACTGTTGAGTTTAACAGTTGGTAGCATAGCATACGGTTGTGGTAACTCTGAAGATGAGCTCTGGTTGAGTTCGAAACGCGTCAGTGTAGCTTGGTGGTGGTGATGGTTGGGTTTATGTGATTTGTGTGTGTTCGTACAGTGTGGAGGTGGAGGAACTGCATGAACGCACATTTCTTGCATAAACGTAACTATTGTAAGGTCGCGGGTGAGCAAAGTAATTGTTTTAGTTCATTACATATTTATATGTTGTAAGTGTTTCAACTGTAAATGTTTAAGATACCTAAGTAATTGATAAAAAAAACCATGAGGAGCATAAAATTCCAGGTAAACACAGCTGTCAAACATTGCAAGTTATTAAGAAATTATGTTCACTACTCAACAAGCAAGTGCATGAGTCTCTGTCATACAAATAGCTTGAACAGTGTGTAGAACAGAGACGCAATGCACATGAGAAAATTTATTTCAATGTACGAAAACTTGTTATCAATAAAACCTGCTATTTTCTCAAGTCTGTTTTTTAATAAATACCTGGTTTTACAGAAGTAATTTTAAGATGCTGATTTTTAGATAATATTTATTATTAGCTATTGCCTGCGATGCCGTCTGCGAAGAATTAATTTATCGCTATCACACGGGAACTATACAAATTCCATGGAATTTCCGGGACAAAAAACATCCTAAATTTTAATCCACGTTTCGTTTAATCCGTCAAACTTAAACTTTTGTAATTTATTTTATCTTTGTGTTCCTGTAATTGGCTTTGTGTTGCTATGGCGACAAGTTAAATTGTATTTTAAGCTGTTGGTTCTCCTTAAATAAATAAATAAACACCTAAACTTTTTTATCGTGAAAGAGTAACAAAAATCCTTACAAACGTTTTCGTTTATAAATAACATTGTGGTAAATGTGGTAATATTAAATATATCAGTCGAGTCGGTTTTCCTCTTTTTTTCCCGAGAACATTATGTAACTACATATTATTAAATTTTCGAGTGTTTATGGCTGCACCATTTCAAAACCTAGTAACTCTCAAAAAACATTTTGCGATTTTTGCATATAACGTGGTTTCTAGTAAGTGTCTACAGGATACAAAAACATTTATAGGCCCTCAGTTTACGGAACAATCTGTAATCTGAGTAGAGGCCTATTTCGTTCAATTTCACAGATACGAGTACCTCCAAACCTAGTAAGTAGGAAAAAAAACTGGCTAGACCATTTCAAAGCCTAGTATGGCACAAAAATATTTCAAAAACCTAGTATGTGGCATGCACTTACTAGGTCTTGAAAAAGTCAGAGAGGTTTATTAGGTTTGATGTGGTCAAACGATAATCAATACGCTCATTTCAAAAGCCCGTATGATACATAATTTCAGATAAAACATGTAATATATTAAATAAAAAATAAATATAAGTACCAGGATATTCGTCTCAATCTGGTTAACCAAGAAAGTATCAGTTTTTGAACAAATATTGCAAAATTTTGTACGGCTGAGACAAAACATGTTTTTTTTGCTCTCCTGTAAAATTAGCCGAATGTCCCTTACTAGTTTTGCGATGGTGCAGCCTTGTATTTTCTTGTCACTGCAATGAGTATTATGATAATCGCGAAAGTCTGTGTTCATAATGAGTAATGCTCGTACATTATGTGACACATGAGTTCCTGGAAATCTGGTTACAATTTTGATGAAATCGATAAAGAAAGGATGAAATTTTGAACGTGATACACATTAAGTTGTCTTGCTGATGGCGGATTATGAATGGATTGATTCGATTGTTAAAAATTTCATAATTACTATACTAAACAAGACTTACTTACGACGCAAATATAGTTACCTCGTCGTTTCAGCCACATTGCAGCAGCCGTGGTCACGAGTCGGGTCGTGGTGATAAGTCCCGTTTAGTAAATAAAATGTTATCAATCATAAAAACATCATTTCAAGAGCAAAGCATATGCCTGGTTAGTGGCAAAGTGGAGTAAGCCACCCTACTTTTTATTAACTTTTAGTACTTTTTCGTTTGATCAATTATAGGGTAGGTTCTTACTATTTAATATTTAATCTTATTTTAGATTGACCAAACGAAAATCGGACGGGTGGACATTGTCGGTGCTATAAAGTTGGTAAGCTTGATACGCAATATTTTTGTTTGTAACTTTCCCCAAGCCTCAAAGAGCATAATGCAAAGCGGTTAACTTTGTCTCATAATTTCCTCGATATGCTATTTCATCGTCAAGCAATATTCCAAGAAATTTTACTTGGCTATTTTCAGTCGTTTTCTTATAATAATGTAGACGCAAAAAAAAGGTTTTCTCTTATCTAATCTTGTCTAATAAATAACCAATTGCTGTCAATCTCTGAGAAGTGATTACTGATAAGCCTTGTGAAGGTGTCAAATGTAGGGTATTTATGAAATATTTCCTAGCTCTTATGTAAATAATAATAATAATAATAATCATTTATTTGCATAAAAGCATGGTATTAGATTGGTGATGTATAAAAGTAATACAGTTTCACACGCTTTTGTCACACTATGACATGCAAATTTCAATTTCAATTCAATTAAGTATTTGGAACATTTTAATAATATTTCATTCTGTAATTTAAATTGAAATTGATTTCTGGTACTGTATAATAAGTAGACATCGGTAACTCGTGGCATTTAGGTAGCATTTGACGTATCTGACAGACTAGTGAAGTGACTATGTTTCTCTGTACGACTCGAGCAAAGAAACCAATTACAAGAAATCTTTTCAACCATTTAATATTTGACTGTCGAAAAAGACAATAAATATTTGTTCAAAATTTTTAGAAGTTATCCTACTTCTCCTATTTGAGTGTGTTGGTTTAAAAAAAGATTTTGTTAAAAAATTAATTTTCATTGCAAGCTTTTTCGTTGACTGTAAGCACTTGCATTGTCATCCAACCTAGTATACCAAATTTCAAGCCAATCCGACTATGAAAGTGGGCAAAATCGACTTCAAAAATTTGACATGACATACATACATAAATAAAAGCTTGAAAGTTAAATAAAAGCTTTTAAAAGGCATTCTTGCGTAAGTATGTTGGTGTGCTCTTTGATTTCAACTTCTTTATTTTGTAATAAGCTATTAAAAATTACTATTGTAAGATATCCTGGATTTTTTGATAATGCTATTTTTAGCTTTTGTTAAACAACTTTACCTTTTGGATGTAGTCTCGGTGACCTTTCAATTTTAAAGAATTATATTATCTTATCTGAAAAGACACTTGAAAAACGTGTCACATCACTAGTGCCACCTAATTGCCACGAGTTACCGTTGTCTAATAATAAGTTTATATAAGTGCGTGTCACCTTGTTTAAACTTAGCTCAAACTTTTGTAAGTTATTTTATCATTATTTGTGAGTTCCTGTAGTTGGATTTGTGTTTCTATGTCATCATCATCATTCATCATTTCAGCCGTAAGACGTCCACTGCTGAACATATAGGCCTCCGCCAAGGCTCGCCAAACTCTCCTCTGTATACTTGTCATAGACAGTACTTGTCGCTCAGATTGTAACTCAACTTCTGGTTTATTATACAACTCGAAAATTTAGTTTATTCATAAAAACTGACAATAATATCTCATAAACTTGCACTAACAATTTATAAAAATTAAAATAAACTAAAACTAAATTAAATCTAAAAATGGCCCCTGTGGTACCGAAGACGCTGGCAGCATTTCCTCGCTGGATCGTAAGACTGATGCGTTGAGCGAGGAAGCTGTCAGCTCTTCGGTCTCCTGTGGTATCTCTGAGTCTCTTTGACAAGTCTTTGAAGAGAATCAGAGCACCAGGGCCCCACGGACCAAGGGTCTCGACGCCAAAAGGTACAAAATAATATTCGGCGCCGAGACCACTGTATTTTCCTAAAGTTTATTATTACATTCTAAGGCAATGACATGAAACGGTTATAAGTTACTGATACTGGAAAGTACTGATAATTTAGGATATCATATGCATATGAAAGATAAATGATAAAGGTTTTATAATAGTGACAGCATTTCTAAAAACACCAACAACTTATAGTTAAAAAAATTAGCCAACAAAAAAGGTTTTTTAGGTCTTGGATGACTTAGTTATTATGTTTTTATGATTCGAAAACAAAATATTAATGAAAATGGGCAATTAAGAATATCATAGAACCATTGAGGATTACTCCAGTGCTATTCCTAGTCTGTGATGTCAATAGGAAACATCATAACCGTTAAAAGGCAAATTGTTTTAAGCGCCATCCTGTGCGTTATTGAAATTATACCTAATTCGGATCAGCATAATGTATATAATTCAATATCACCCAGGATGGTGCCTGAATCAATTCGCCTTTTAATCGTCGTCTGTAAAAAATGGTAACAGGGGGGTGAGTGGGGGGGTGAGATTTTCACTTCTGCCGGCACTCCCGGAGTGCAACCCAATGTTTTTTTTCTTCTTAGCAATGTACATGCTAAGAACTTATGCGAAATAAAGATTTCTTATTTTGATTCTTATTCATTCGTTCCGCTTCTAATACATTCGCAAATCGCATGTGATATGGCTCTAACTTTTATGGGACAGGAGGCTGGTAAAGTGCGCAGGAGTCTCATGGATCTACCATCATGGCGCGATCAGTCATAGTGGCGGTCTTTGATAACCTATAGCCGAGTTAAGACCTGCAAGAAAAAATGCGCAAGTTGCAGTACATTGCGAGGCAGTAAAGCGAACAAGATACGATTGGCGAACAACAATGTAATGCAACCTGCACGATTTTCCTTGCAGGTCTAAACTAGGCTTATGTCCAGCAGCCTACATCTTTAGACTGTCGATGATGACTGTCCACTGAGGTTCCCAACCAAACTGTACCCTACAACGTACAAACTAACAAACGCATCCTGTTTCAAAATGAGTCCTTTTCGCAACGAAGCCGACGCGCGAACATCACTTCCATTTGCGAACTGTATTGGGTAATAACTGCTTGTTTGTTGTAAACATGATCGCGTGGATATTATTGAGGTACGTGTTTTATTCTTTTTTGCTATTATTTACCCGTGGCTTTTCCCGATCCAACAAATGTCGGCAGTTGACTTGGAATTTCGCGGTTTTGCGAAATTCCCTTGGACCAAACTCCCAAAGATTACATCGTGGTAGGGCCATTCTACTTTTCGTTACCAGTCATTTTTAGTAATGTGCTCTTCAAATATTTTTTTTACAAAAACGGTAAAGTGCTCGGTTTTATCATTAAAGATTTAAATAGGCACATAATTAAGCTTATATTTAAAATTATCACTACGCATAAAAAGTAATCATTATTATCTATAAAGTAGGTAACGCAGTGGACATGTGTGTCCCCGCCATTTGTATGGAAATTGGTGTATTTTCCGCTGAGTTACCAATTTTTTCCACAAAATTTCTTTGAATTTAAAGTTTTTTTGCTTTAAAATATTAAATTTAGTTATTTCAGTTTTCATATAAGTTATTTACACTTGAAAAAAATCACCAGGTATGCCTTATATTTCACGAAAGATTAATGGTTACTTCAAAGTAGAATGGCCCGGTACTTACCCGTGCACTAATTTTATGTTCTCTTACGAGCATTTTAGTGAAGTACGGTCGGACAAGAAAATTGTCTACCAGTTTGTACAAAAGTTTCTGTGAGATCTGAATATCGCTAAGGTTGACTTTTCTAAGTTAGTGAAGTATTTAGTCACTGTCATCCTTAGATTATTTATACACTAGATAGAGCTCAGACGGCATGAAAACGTCCCGAAAAATATGAGCCAACAGTTGGCGTATATGTCATTTGCCTCCCTTCAGTTTGAATGACGTAACGTGATCATCGTAATATGAAGCTGTCAAATGGATTTTTGGACGTTTTTTATCGCAATGTTTGCTACTGACACTCTATCTAGTGTATAAATAACCCACAAAAACATTTCATGTTAAATGTTGCCAAGACGATCAGATCTCTTGTAGAGCCAAGTTTCTAACCCTACGTACCCAGCTCTAAATCTATAAGCCCTAATTTTACACTAATTAATCTCGTAGGCGTGCAAACCATGGACTAAACTGGCGAGTCGGCCGCACGAACCTTTTGCAATTCGGCATATGGGCTTGAACTTAAAAATCTATTCAATCTTTTAAACTCTTTCCGTGCGTCCGACTCGCCAGTTTAGTCCATGGTTTGCACGCCTACGAGATTAATTAGTGTAAAATTAGGGCTTATAGATTTAGAGTTGGGTACGTAGGGTTAGAAACTTGGCTCTACAAGAGATCTGATCTTTTTGACAGTGCGAGTTACATGGTCTCGTCTTGGCAACATTTAACATGAAATGTTTTTGTGGGATTTCATTTCTTTTTGGTAGGGGATGATTTACTAAAAATCTTGAAATACATATCTAGTGTATAAATAATCTAAGCTGTCATCCATCGCATTATTGCAACGGAAAATCAACCTCGTTGTGTCGTGACGTGACGTGCAAATGACATTCAACTTCAACTGCGTAGACCATATTTTTGGCCGACTGTAGGCACATCCCGATCCCGAATATTTAGATAAAAAGTTAATTGGTGTGTACAGTCGCCATCATAAAAATTAGAGCATCCAGGAAACTCAAAAATATCCGAACACGATTATTGTCATTCGCGTACGTGGGTGTCCATAGATATTTTTGATCACTTTGACTGCTTAAACCCAAAAAAATCATGTGTGTATTTGCTATCTTGATTTTTTTTCTAATTTCGAAGATTTCTTATCATTTCTGCTCAGAATCACGAGCTTTTGTTCCATTGAGTTACCATTTTTCATAGACTTTATATGACCGTAACTAAATGGAAGAATCGAAAATTATTATGAAAGTTTTCGGACACTTTTTTTCTCCTAGTAGGATCGAAACAGCTAGTGAATTTGAACAGAAATCACATAACAATTTCCAAATAAAAAAAAAGTCAAAAAATACAGCTGTCCCATTTCAATTCAACTGCCTCATAATGGTACTTGAGAGCGAAACCGCGCGTAAATATAAGTGTTTTATTAACCTAGACGTAGTACATACCGCTTGTGTACAAGGTTCTTATAACAACAGACGGAAAACCAATTTTTCCTGTTTGGCAAAGAAGTAAAGGAAGACCAGATAATGACAGGAAGTTAAGGATTTGTTAACGTACTTCTCACTAGACCCCGTTATCAACCGGGGAGTATGGTGGCTACCTACAATTTGTATGTGCAACGTCAATAAAAAAAAAATTTAAACTAGTTTTCAGATAAATTTTGGAGTTCCCATAAATAGCTACAACGTCGAAACTTTGATAGTTTGTATTGCACATCGCAAATGTTAGGCAGCCGCCAAACCGCCTCATAACGGGGTTTAAATATCACTTATATAACTGTGTTTTTCTCCAGATTAGGATTAGAACAAAAAAACTTAAATTAGTTTTTGTTAAATACTGGATTGATTCAGCTCATATTTGCGGAGTTCCATGTTAAAATAAAACGGCATAGGTACTTATTTTGCTACTTCGCGAAGTAGTGAGCTTAAGACATGCGGAATAGCTGTGGTTCTGTGTGTTACCTTTTAATTGATTGCTTGAATGAACTGAAACAATTAGTTTGCTCACTCGCGACCTTAAACCTTGAAGTTCACAGGTGAGCAAAGTAATTGTTTCAGTTCATTAATATGGGCATGGACTTGCGCAAAGTAATGCTTGATTCAATAAATGATTGGTTGAACTTATAAATCTTTTTAAACTTGATATCTCCTGAGATACCTACTGATTTCTGTGAAATAAGGACTACAAAGTGATATTTTTCTTCAAGTTAGAATGATTATCCCCTTTGTTTGTTGCATAAAAAGTGAGTTTATAGGTCAAATGAAGTTTAAATCATCGGATTCAGTTTAAGAAATACCAGTTGAAGAATACAACAGTTTTTTATCCACTTTAAATGTTACACAGGAGCAAAAAACAAACGTAGCTATCGACACTTTCAAGGATAACGCCGATAGCGATATTTGTGTAACATCCTACAGACAAACACATTATTCTGATTAAACGTGTTCTGAATTAATGACTCTTGTAGTATAAAGGTCAGAAATTTCACGGCAAAACAAAAGACTGTCGCAATCAGACTAGCCTTAGAAACATTTTTTATCGATATCGATAGTTATTGTTATCTTATGTAATAAAAGAAAAGAACGATTCACCAATTAAAAAGTAGGTATTTTATACAAAATTTTACGTAAGGTTTGTATAAAATTATATAGAGACAGATGCAATTTGTTTTTCGAAATCCACGTCAGTGCACACAGCGGCACATGACATTTTATTTGGTTTGTGATAGTGATAGGAGTAGGTAGATAATCATTAATTTCTCAACATTTTCTAGGAGTATATACTGTTTCGTTCATCACTATAAAGCTATACTAAATTCTGAAGTGATTAATTTCAATGAGGTGGTACCTATACCACGTCTTTTGCTTATTTTAAATTACTCTGTTGTAAATGATTGTTTAGACGACCAGATGGCCTAGTGGTTAGAGAACATGACTACCAAGCTTGAGGTCCCGGGTTCGATACCCGTGTCGGGGCAGATATTTGTATCAAAATACGAATGTTTGCTCTCGAGTCTTGGGTGTTTAATATGTATTTAAGTATGTATCTATCTATATAAGTATGTTTATCCGTTGCCTAGTACCCATAACACAAGTTTTGGTTAGCTTACTTTGGGACTAGGTCAATTGGTGTCAATTGTGCCGTGATATTATTATTATTATTTTAGATACATAATAATACTCGATATCGATAAAGATACGTTTCTAAAACTAGTTTGATTGCTACAGTTTTGTTTTGCCGTGACAATTCCGACCTCTACGCATAGAATACTTAGTGTCAAATTTACATGCCGAATTTACACACGGATTCAAATGTGGCATTGAAATTTGAATTTCCTAATGTTCATTGAACAGCATCGTCTCCTCGTGTTCGGGTGACCTCTTCAGCAAGGCGACCAAGAGCCGCGCTGAGGAGCTGGACATCAGGAACAGCGTGTTTGATTTCATCATCATCGGGGGCGGCACTGCTGGCTGCGTGCTCGCGAACCGGCTGTCTGCTGTGCCGGAGTGGAAGGTTACCTTCGCTTGTTACGCTCGGCTATCGGACGGGGAATTTATGTCGCTTGCGCTTACGCACGGCTTTGATTCTAGCCGCTCTCACGCACACATAACACGTGCATAGAATACCTAAAAACGATTAGCGCAAGAAGCTCGGTGCGGCCTTAACAAGCGAATTTCGTACGTGTGTCATGTAGTGAAAAAGCACGGATAACTCACGTCTATGATCGAGTTTAGCTCGACTTTTTCGGGCTAATCCGTAGCCCTTCTTGAAGCCACACGTCGCAACGGCTGCCAAACTGCGCGCCACCGCTCTGTTCGCGCGGCTGCTTGACGAAACTGACAGCGACACACAAATATCCCCGTAAGAAGAAGAGCTACGGATTAGCCCGAAACAAGTCGAGTTAAACTCGATCATACACTTGAGTTATCCGTACTTTTTCGCTATAAGTCTCACGGTAGTTTTATGTTCAAAGTTGTCATTATAAGGGTTCATGAATGGAAACAAGTGTCGCACGCTCGGAGTTGTCTTGCATATGTGTTTGCGGAGCAGCAACGTAAAGATTGACATCATCATTACCATCACTTTGGCCATAAGACGTCCACTGCTGGTCATAGGCCTCATTAATACCCAATCGTTACGGTTGGAAGCGCCTTGCATCCACCTTGAACCTGCGGCTTACCAAATCGTTAGTCCACCTCGCTGGTGGACGTCCCACGTTGCGCTTGCTAGATAGGTCTCCAAAAATATGGAGCGACGACCTAGATAAAGTTCCGGGAACTGGTTGGATACGGGTGGCTCAGGACCGGCCTGTGTGTCTGTTAGACATCTTTCGGCAAAAATGATGATGATGATGATGTCAATAAGCTTTTAAAAAGCTGCATAATATAACATTCTTCCAAAACGGTCTGATGACACCACCCCGCTCGCGTTGCCCAAATGATAAGTCGGCGCCGGAGCAACAAAAAAACATTGTTTAGGTTTTTGCAACCAGCGCATGCGCACGTGGGCAGGAAGTATGACAGATAGTTTGTTGTTGGCGCAATCTGTACGATAGTAGTATTTACGTATGTATGATAAAGTAAATAAAATATAAATAAGGACGACCAACCGCGGTGGCCAAGTAGTTTGACATAAGTATATTCTCTCATAAAGAAGAAGAGTCCGGAGTCGCACCTCTGAGTTTTTCGGAATTTATGTGCGAAATTACATTTGAAATTTACCACCAGCTTTGCGGTGAAGGAACACATCGTGAGGAAACCTGCATACACCTTCGAAGAAATTCAATTGTGTGTGTGAAGTTCCCAATGCGCACTGGGCCCGCGTGGGCACTACGGCCAAATCCCTCTCATTCTGAGAGGAGGCCTGTGCAGTGGGACGTATATAGGCTGAGATATGTATAGTATATAGCACGCAGAACAGATGGCCGTTGGGGCCCAAAAGTTCTGGAATGGAGACCACGGACTGGCAAGCGCAGCGTGGGACGTCCACCAACGAGACGGACGGACGATTTGGTGAAGGCCGCAGGTTCAGGGTGGATGCAAATCGCTTCCAATCGTAATGATTGGGCATCAATGAGGGAGGCCTATGTCCAGCAGTGGACGTCCTACGGCTGAAATGATGATGATGATGATGATGATGTATTAGCCTTAGTGCTATTTGAAACTAAGGATCGCCAGTGGGAATCGGAACCATTCCAATGTTTCACCAAAAATACGCTAATCTAAATCACTGCGGTAATTAATAATGAGGAAAATAAATGTTATCATGTGTTCGAGTATTTCCTTCCTGCTATTAATTCGTCCTTTCATCATCATCCCAGCATATAAACGTTCCACTGCCGAGCACAGGCCTCCTCTCACAAAGAAAGGGCTTAAGCCGTACGGACGCGGGCCCAATGCGGATCAGGAACTTCGCACACCACTGAATTCCTTCTCAGGTGTATCCAGGTTTCCTCACAACGTTTACCTTCACTGTAAAGCTCATGGTCCCAAATGCAATTTCACACATAAATTCCGAAAAACTCAAGAGGTGCGAGCCGGGATTTGAACCCACGGCTCTCTGCTTGAGAGGCCATAGGTCAAACAAACCGCCACGTCGCCACGGCTTCGAAACGCGAAAATTATAACATGCTGTGTTTTATGATGCAGATCGAACGTGTTGCTGATAAGGTTCATTTATCTCTGAATAACATACATAATCAAAATAACAGAAGACCTTGAAAACTAACGATAAAACTACGTGTTAATTTTCTTTTCTCCTGTCACGGCAGATGGACCATAACAAAGTACCTATACTTTATTTTTTTTTAGCATTAGAAAGAAGCGATCTTGACATTCTTGACATGTATTTTTTTTTGAAATTATTTATTTATATAAACTGCCTTAGGTTGTGGTGAGAAATTGGCTTGCAGTTGTTGCACATGTGCTGGAATATATTATGCATTAATGTAAATTTAATATTGTAAATTTATTGTAAATTTAATAATACATAGGTACATATTTCTAGTGATCTTATGCGTCCGTCATATTCAGCTGGGAGGCTGAATTTCTTTCAAATTTGTTACTTGTAATGTGAACACTATTTTGTCAATGAGTCAACTCACCTTATTATTTGTCATGAGCTATGTAGGACTGTTTGTGTTCCAATAAATAAATAAATAAATAAATAAATAAATAAATAAATCAATGCAAATATGTAACAATTAGAAAGGATTAGGGTGACGGCACCAATCATGGACATGTTAAGCAGAGTAGTTGCCCAGTAATGGACAGCAAAGATTCAATGCCTTATAGCCCATTCATTCATTTTTGACGACCAGATGGGCTAGTAGGTAGAGAACCTGACTACGAAGCTTGAGGTCCCGGGTTCGATTCCCGCGTCGGGGCAGATATTTGTATGAATAATACGAATGTTTGTTCTCGGGTCTTGGGTGTTTAATATGTATTAAAGTATGTATCTATCTAAAAAAAAAAAAAAAATTAAACTGTTTATTGCAATTAATGTTGTAAAAATTTTCTTATACTTAGTTACAATCTTTAAATATTTAAGATTGTTATAACTAAGGAAATAAACGAAATAAAATAAAACTATTACTATTACTAGTACTAGTACGGTCAGCGCCACAAACAAGCGACCACCTCTGCACCCCGCCACCATGTCATCCCATCATGTATAACGACTGAAAGCGACAAGGTACCAAGGCGCCTACTCCTTCATGACGCTGACCGTACTGTCAAGCTCACCAATATCCGCACCGCCAACATCCCACAAATATCTATACATAGACCCTATTATGGTAACATAAGGTCCATGTACAGACACCCATGCAAGGCCGGCGATACACATACCGGCGAACCAGACTGTACATTTATTACCTAGATTTAAGTAGCCTTATAATAAGTAAATACAGCATATGATGATGTCTTAAATACTGTAATTCTCCCATCAAAAACTATCCAAGCATTTACATTTCTGTATTCAAAAACGTTAGTCTAGTTTGTATTACAATGATAGATTAATAAAAATGTTTCGAACCCTTGAATGTGCCAAATTTGGAAACTAAAGTTTGTCTACATCTAATCAACCACCCAAACCCCTCATACATAGTTATTTTATACATGTCATTCAATCTCTATATAAGTATGTACACAAGCTATGCTTAGCTTACTTTGGGACTGGGTCAATTGGTGTGAATTGTCCCGTGATATTTATTTATTTATTTATTTATATATTGACTTTACCAGTTATAATCATCAGATATCTGGGCGTAGTGTTGATAAATTTAAAAATGTAGTGTGTCCGTTTGGGTTTATGGAAAAAAAGTCCATAATTGGTCCTTGTCCATTACTGGTGCTGTCAACCTAATGGTCATTTACATTCTTTTGGTTTCATAAGGAATAGTTGATAGTTGCTATTTTTTTTGTTTTTTGATAAAAAGACTCGTCAAGATTGTTTACCCTATTTCTAACGCTAAAAAAAAAACGAAATATACTTGTAATACTTATAAGTAGGTAGATATTGTATTTTATGAATTTCAGATTTTCGAAATACTGCCGTCGTAAGAAAAAGGGGCACAACTAGAATTTTTTGTGAAACAGAATAGGCCTAAGTGCACACTTGTTCTTTGTAAACTTACGCTGTTTCTTATTTGAGCAATTTTGCAGTTGTGCCTTTTATAATTACGACGGTAGAATAGTGGTTTAGAATATTTTTGTTAGTCAAACACATATGATACGTTACGTCTGATTTAAATCGTATGTCACAGAATCGTCTAGTCTAGACTAAAGGATCAAAATAAAAATGATCTCATGAAGTCTTGAACAATTTATAAAAGGTCATACAGCTCACAGTTTTAGTTACTTTAGCATTTGCTTAGTGTATTTGTGTAGAAGTGGTTTGGCTTTGAACCTGGCCTTTTGAGTAGTTCCTACGCAGGCCCAGCGCGGATTGGGAACTTTACACACACCATTGAATTTCTTGTCAGGTGTGTCCAGGTTTCCTCAGGATGGTTTCTTCCTGTACAGCTCGTGGTAAATTTCAAATGTAGCACATAAATTCAGAAAAATTCCGAGGAGATTGAGAGGACAGGTAAACGTACCAATGTTCGACGCCTCAACGTCCAGTAGATGACACTCATCTGTCAGTTCTGTCACCTCTCTTACTATGACATAAGATTGAGGGTGCCATGTATTGGGTCAGTGTCGAGCACAGGGATGTTTACCTTAAGTATTAGGGCATCACAGCAGTGGGATGATGATGATGATAAAGATATTGAAGTGCTGAAACTGTAGTTTTTTGAAGTGAAAACTTCATTAGCGGCGTTGTGCACTATTTGGGATGGGTAAAAAAATGTTAAACTCGCGTCAGGACACGATCGAAATCAATCAGGATCGAAAATTAATTCGTAAGACGGGGGGGGGGTTGAGTAATGTTCAAGTTTTCACTTCTGCAGGCACTCCCGGAGTGCAACCCGTTGTTTTTTTAATCATTTCATTAGTTCCAGCTGTATGTACTTGAGCAAATTCAAAATCTATGCATTCGGTTTATTTTTGGTCTGCGTAAGTTCGATCATGTCTCTAATTTTCGATCACAGCTCAAGTGGCTCCCAATCCGCCTTCGCCGTAACTCTCACATCCTCCACCTTCTTTACGGCATTCTCTTGAACCCTGCAATGCAACTCCTCTCTACCTCAAAGAGCGGTTTAGCTACGTAACTTCTATTCGATGCTCTCAGAAATTTCTCCTTACCGTGCCTCTCTCTAACTCCAAATTCTATGTCTATTCTTATACTATCCAGGCTATTCGGTTGTGGATGCCTTACCGATTGACTTACGACGGGCAAAATCTCTGTCAATCTTTAAATCTATGCTTAAGGTGTACTATCCGTCATCTTGTAATAATTAGCTTTGTTATAGTTTATTTATTTATTTATATGTGGCTGTTTATCCCACTGCTTATATTTGTTTTAGACGTGTACCTATTATATGTACGATATATGTATGAGTAGATGTACTATTTTTGTTGCTTTTTAATTTTCTGTTCCACTTTTGATGCACCACCTGCTGTCAACTAGTCCTTCCTTCTTTCTGGTAAAGGGTTGCCTGGAAGAGATCGCTCTTAAGCGATAAGGCCGCCTATTGCTTACCTTGTAACTTACTCTCTGTGTACCTGTTTTCTGTATTGCTTACTATTCCTGGTGTACAATAAAGAGTCATTGTATTGTATTGTATTGTATGTACAGTCGACTACAAAAAAATCGATACGGCCAAAGTTACAAAAATATGTATACACGACCTTAATGTTAAGTCAATAAAGGTGTGTATACATATCTTTGTATCTTTGGCGGTATCGATCTTTTTGTAGTCGACTGTACAGAGTCACCAATTATTTAATTACGTTACTGCATCAATTTGTTAACATGGCCATTTTATTTTACAAAAATTATCTCACTTTAAACTCTTCAATTACTTATGTCATGTTTGCGGTCCGTCTCACGCAACTGGCAAATAAAGCAAATTAACTCTTGCGGTAAAGGTTACAATGTTAATTAATTAATTAAGAGGTCGTGTTATCGCTACTCGAGAACAGGGCCTGATTTAGGAGAGAGCAACCGGGGCCTCCACAATAGAGGGACAATAGAGACTTCGAAAAAAGTTTTCAAATTCCGACGAGTAAATATTTGGATCATCATCATCATCAACCAGCTTATATATACGTCCCACGGCAGGGCACAGGCCTCCTCTCAGAATGAGAGGGCTTGGGCCGTAGTTCCCACGCGGGCCCAGTGCGGATTGGGAACTTCACACACACCATTGAATTTCTCCACAGGTGTATGCAGGCTCACGATGTTTTCCATCGCCGTAAAGCTCGTGGTAAATTTCAAATGTAATTTCGCACATAAATTCCGAAAAACTCAAGAGGTGCGAGCCGGGATTTGAACCCACGACCCTCTGCTTGAGAGACCATAGGTCAAGCAACTAGGCCACCACGGCTTTTTTATTATTTGGATATTATGTAAAAAATAATTTGTGGACAGAGGGTCCTTTATGCCCCCAGGCCTCCAGACCTCTAAATCCGGCCCTGCTCGAGAAAATCTAAAAAATCAAACTGACCTGTGTGTTTAGCCATGGTGTAGTTAGACCTCTGGCCTCTCAATGAGGTCGTGAGTTTGATCCCGGTCTCGCATTTGCCATGAGCTTAACGGTGAAGGAAAACATCGTGAGGAAACTTGTACTTAGCTGAGAAGAAATTCAATGGTGTGTGTGAATTTCCCGATCCGAAATGGGCCCGCGTGGGAATTAGAGCCCAAGCCTTCTCATTCTAAGAGGAGGCCTGTGGCCTGCAGTGGGACGTATATATAAGCTGGGATGATGATGTTGATGATGATCCAAATAATTACTCGTCGGAATTTGAAAACTCAGCAGGTATAAACGCTCTTAAATCGTAGTTAATCATACAAAACGACTGACTGGAAACAGTTACCAGGATCCTACCCAGGAACCATACAATTGTATCGGTAATTGTGTCACAAAGGAAAATTTTTATATACACCGTGAAATTTTAGTGGTTGTTTTCCCGAAACGAGGTGATTTAGTTTCGATTGTACAATCGATTTATAATTACTATTTTGACTAGAGTCAAAAATCCAATTGTGAAAAACGAAAGTCGAAAATTACCGCAAACCAATAGTAACGCTTCGTTGGTACAAGTAGCGTACGATCGTACGATAGGTTAGGTACCAACGAAGCGTGACTATTGGTTTGCGGTCATTTTCGACTTTCGTTTTTCACAATTGGATTTTTGACTCTAGTCAAAATAGTAATTATAAATCGATTGTACAATCGATACTAAATCACCTCGTTTCGGGAAAACAACCACTAAAATTTCACGGAGTATATAAAATTTTTCCTTTGTGACACAAAGAAAAATTGTGAGTCGAAAATTACCGCAAACCAATAGTAACGCTTCGTTGGTACAAGTAGCGTACGATCGTACGATAGGTTAGGTACCAACGAAGCGTGACTATTGGTTTGCGGTCATTTTCGACTTTCGTTTTTCACAATTGGATTTTTGACTCTAGTCAAAATAGTAATTATAAATCGATTGTACAATCGATACTAAATCACCTCGTTTCGGGAAAACAACCACTAAAATTTCACGGTGTATAATTTTCACTTGTTACTTTACTGACAGCGGAACGATAGTAACAAGTTAGGCGGCCTTAGGCGCAATCCACACAGAAAAGACGTGGGACGGGGGCGCGGCGCAGTCGCGGCGCCTCTTAAATCAGTTTTCATACTAAATGTATAGAAGCGTCGCGATCCAAAGCAGACAGAAGAGACGGGGCGGAAACGCGGCCTGCGAACAAACGACGCGGACTGCGACGCGCCCCCGTCCCACGTCTCTTCTGTGTGGTTTGCGCCACATGAATAAATACGGAGCAGAAGAAAAACTTCAAATAACGCCGCGCACGCATTACACTACTACATGCACAACATATGTGTGCGTGACCTGTACAGACAGGACGGGGGGGGCGTGCACCGGCGCCCGCTCGGAGACAAACCGGTTTGAACAAGCTCAGTAAGTAGACAAAGTTCAGGTGTGCCGCCAGCGACGACGCGACCGTTTATCGTTTAGCTACATAGTTCGGGTGTTCGGTTGTTTGTAAAGATGCCTACCTGTTGTAGTGTTTGTATATATACAGATATTAGATACTTAGAGGTACTTTTTTGAATAAAATATTTTGATTCTTAATTATTTTTTTACCGAGTGACAACCCTATGATAATAGGTAAGAATTTCGAGCTCTGTTCGGAAGTTTTTATTATGCTCGTTTGCGCCTCGCCTTATATCCCACCAATTTGAATATAGATAGAGAAAAATATAGTATAACTTTACAGACGTTGATCGCCACAATAACACTCAAGCCCCGTCACCACCCTTTTGACGTGACGTATGGATAGATAGACAAACAAATTACTACGATTTGTATGCACAATGTGTTATTGGAGCACAGTATCATTTTATTTTATCGTTGCCATATAAAATTTATTAAACTGCTTTTACTATTGCTATGTTAAGTCTAAAAGTTTTTCGTACTGTAGTGAGCAAAAAAAAGCTATTATTTGAAATGAAATTTTTACATGAACTTATTTTATTTGTTTCTTAAAACCCAGGTTCTCTTACTCGAGGCGGGAGATGAAGAAAACATAGACTATGATATACCAGGCGTTCCCACCAAGGACTATAGGCCAATCCTCTGGAACTATAGGACCGAGAGGAACAACTTCTCCTGCCTGTCCAGACCTGGTGGCAGCTGCGAAGTTAGGACTGGGAAGGTGCTTATTTCTGATCGGGAGCATTTTAAAGACTTCAGATTATGTAGAATTTTCAAAGAAATTTCACCAATTTTTTAAAATAAAAAAGTCGGGTGTTCTGTACGGGGTTCAAGCCGGGATCTCTTGGCTATACGCGCCTACTGCACCACGGGGCAGAGTTTTGAGTGGTTTAGTCGGGAGCCCCGTAGCGCAGGTGCTAACACAATTGGCGTGTATAGCCAAGCCATGTCTACTGCTAAACAAGGGTCTCCCCCAAGGTTCGCGAAACAGATCGGTCCTGCACCATCCGCATCCAACGCGTCCCCGCAACCTTAACTAAGTTGTTGCTAATGTCGCTTCATCTTGTTGGAGGCCTACCTACACTGTGTCTCTATGGCCAAGAGATGCGGCTTTAAATCCTGTCCAGAGCACCTGAAATTTTTACTAACCAATTGATTTATTCAGTTTTATCATCGACCTAGGTCCTCGGAGGATCGACTGTCATAAATGACATGAAATATACCCGTGGTTCTAAAGTGGACTATGACGGATGGCATAAGGACGCTTTGGGTTCCGTCGACTGGAAGTTTGGGAATCTGCTGGAGTATTTCAAGGCTTCTGAGGACAACGGTGAGCTGAGGGAGAACATTATAAATTAAGTGAACTGTAACCTTTTCCCTGGTCGCGGGTACTACACTTGCAAAGACATCTGACATAGCCAAATACAAGAGTATAGCCAAGGAATTTAATTTCCAACTCACCTAAGTTTGAATATCGTACAGCAAACTGTCACCATAAGAGCTAGCTACTATGTCGCTTTGACGTGTTGCATTTGACATTACGATCTTAATGCATTGCGAATGTTTAAAGACATTTCTACGAAATGGGTAGGGATTTAAATCCCCTGACTGCTAGACAGTTTATTTATTTTAATTATTTATTAATATATACAAGGTAGCATTTAAAACGTGATACAAAATTAGTGTTCGTAACTCTATATTTAAAAGTAAATACAAACTGAAATATAGATGCACAGAAAAAACCCCAAAAAAAAGACCAATGCTGGGAATCGAATCCAGGTCCTTAGCGTTCCGTGCTGCGTGCTTACCCCTACACCATCACTGGTCTAGAAGTTAGCGACGAATTTTTCCCATACATCGTACACTTCAGTCTGTTATAATCACATTACGCAGTGATAAAGCGCGCATCTATGTTATGCCCTCTACCGAGAGACTTTAACACTCTTTCGGAGCTAACCGCTCACCTGGACCAAGAGATGGCGCTACTAAGCCAACTTTTACAAGTTAAGTATGAAGTATCTTTTTCTATTTATTTTTAATTTTTTCTACATCAATTTTTTTTTTGCAGCATTGGTCTTGTTTCTGGGGTTTTTTCTGTGCATCTATATTTCAGTTTGTATTTAGTTTGAAATATATGGTTTCACGGGATGACCGTAAAAGTAATTAAAAAAAAATGAAGTTGAAAAAATAAAAAATAAATAGAAAAAGATACTTCATACTCAACTTGTGTTTCTAACTCAGCAAATGCTGGGCAACATAATGGTTTATAGCTCGATTGTTAAAATAAGTACGATAAAATTTAGGATGTTGATAATTTGTTGAAATTAAATCACAAACTCAATGTATGGACTTATGGACACATCAAATTATATACGATAAGACTAATAAAAATAACTTAATGGCGCGATGCAATGTATTCTCGAGACAATTAATATTTTTAATTGTTATGTCACGCGGACCAACTTAATTCTGAGGCCAGATGACTCTAAAAGTGCAGCTCACTGGCTCGTTAATAGCCTATTCTATAGCTACTTATCTATCTACAGCCATTGTCCCACTGCTGGACGTAGGCATCCCTCATTTTGCGCCAAAACTCGCGATGCTGGGCATCCCTCATCCAGCCACTGCCAGCTATCCTCCTAAGGTCATCAGTACAACGTGTCGCACGGGCGTCCCATTCTACGCTTTCCCAAACGTGGTCTCCATTCTAGGACACGTCTTTACACCTACTGCGTATTCTTACGTATTCTTTATCTATATATATAAAAGAAGAAACTGACTGACTGACTGACATATCAACGCACAGCCCAAACCACTGGGCCTAGAGATTCAAAATTTGGCATGTAGGTTCCTTATAAGGTCTAGGGGTGCACTAAGAAAGGATTTTTCAAAATTCACACCCTAAGGGGGTGAAACGGGGGTCCAAAGTTTGTATGGGGAAACAAGATTAGTTCGACTATTTTATTCGAAACTTCACAGAAGTACTCCTAATGATAAATGAGTAAACACGTGTTTCAGGTTTTTTGAGAATTCTGAAAATCAACATGGGTGTTGTTTCTATGGTTTATCGGGTCGCTGGTTATGAAAACAACAACGGTTTTAAAATCCGACGTGGCAGACGTAAAATACCATCTCCCTGGATGGGGTGCGATGGGGTTGAAATGTCTAAATAAACTAAATGACTGTTGACATATCAACGAACATCCCAAACCACTGGACCAATAGACTTGAAATTTTGCACATAGATACCTTATACAATGTAGGCATCCACTAAGGAAGGATTATTGGGAATTCCCTCAGGAACGGGAAAAAACGGGATTTATATATTCGATTCCGAGTGACCCTATCTCAGTAACTATAATAACTAGACTCTTCAAATTTGATACACAAGTGGGTATTACATTAGTTAAAACATTAATTTCAGGATTTTTCACAATTCCCACGGGATAAGGAAAAAAACGGGATTTACATATTCAGTTCAACGGGATGCTATGAACTATAATTACTAGGCTTACTGGTCGTAGAAAGCTGAAATTCGGCATGTAGGTTGTCTGGGGAGTGTAGAGGAGCATTGAGAGAGGACTTTCCAAAGTTCCCACGGGAACGGGAAAAACGGGATTTTTCGTTTTACTGGTCATAGAAAGCTGAAATTTGGCAAGTGGGTTCCTTGGGGAGTGTAAGGGAGCATTAAGAAAACATTTCCCGAAATTCTTACGGGAACGGGAAAAAACGGGATTTTTCGTTTTACTGGTCATAGAAAGCTGAAATTTGGCAAGTGGGTTCCTTGGGGAGTGTAAGGGAGCATTAAGAAAACATTTCCCGAAATTCTTACGGGAACGAGAAAAAACGGGGTTTTGCGTTTTACTGGTGGTAGAAAGCTAAAATTTCAAAATTCATAAGTTTATACTGTAAGTAGGCCGCAAAGGGCTCTTTAACCGACTTCTAAAAAAGGAGAAGGTTATGCATTCCAATTTTTTTTTATGTTCACCGATTTATCGGTCAATTGTGGAACTGCTTGCTTGCTTGCCTGTATGCTTGCTTGCTTGATATCTTGGTTCTTTGTAATACTCATAGTACACGCGAGCGAAGCCGCGGGCAAAAGCTAGTACCTACATATAAAACAACCGAACACTTATTCTAATGGTAACATTTTGTTTTCCCTGCTGTGTAATAGCTACGCACTTTAAACTAAACATCTTTTTAACACCTACGTTAGAATAGAAATAGCCGTGTAGGTATAAATTCCTTTGAATTTACAAACAATTTAAAATTCTTAACACATTGTGGGGCTCAGTGGTTTGGGTTGTGATGATATATTTGTCAGTTAGTCAGTCAGCCAGTCTATGGTCTAGCAGCTTGTTCTTTTACACATAAATTTCAGTTCTATGGAATAAATAGGAATTACCTAACAAGATGGACTGACGATCTGGTGAACTACTGGTTAAACCACTTGTGGAGGGCTATGGGGGAGGCCTTTGTAAAGCCAGTGAATTTCTTCTGGCTGATATGATGGATGATGCCAGCATGTGGGTTCTGTCACGTACTAATAGGGAAGAGTTTTTAAATTATAACTACTGTGAGACAGATCTATATAATTACTAAAATAAAAAACATGGGTCAATTCATGTATTAGTAGTCAAGGTATGCACGGCATGTTTCTAACCAATCTGTGGTTTTTTAAGGCTAGTTCGAACGGAAAGCTAACCTTGAAGAACCGTCCGCTCAAGATGAAGCTTGTCTTAGAGAAAAATATTAATAGAAATAAACATACAATGTTTGCCCTCACATTTCAATAAATAGTCAAATTCCCTCCCAAAGTTCTTCCAAAACTTCTATGGAAACTATTTTTCTAAAGATAACTTCATAATAAACATGCCTTGTATTTCGTGAGAATTCCACACCTGATCGCAATTATACTTACTGTCGATAAAAAGAGAGGCGTCTATTTGCGCCCTATAGTTTTCTCTTTCACAACGCCATGAACTTTCGTTAAATATTTATACTTTTAAGTTTTCCTTGAATTATTGACATAAGCTATATTCCTTAGGAAATATATCGTGTTGATTTTTCCTTGACGCAAATTCCGCTTGTTGAACGTTTTTATATAATGTCCGTGATGCTTTAGTAAGATCGTGTGTGTTATCTTATTGTCAAGTAGGCTCTTGAGTTGTGAAATGTCTACGTTTCACTCTCACTTTAAACCACGGCTTGGCCTCTATTCCACCAACGTGACACATCTGTAATACAAGTTTTGGAGCGCAGTATCGTGTATCTGATTCGATCAGTCCTCCGAACACCCAGAATACTGTACTCGATTGCTCGTTGGCAAACCATAAGCCTGGACTTTTGAGCTTCAGTCAATGACCAAGTCTGACAATTTGAAAAATATTAAATTAAATTATCTCACACCGACGCTGCCGAACAATAGCCAACCGATAGTGTCTGTATCAACCTCGACATTGGCAGAATTATTGACTAAGCTTATTAAAAAAAAAAACAAATTGCCACGGAATATAGGTACAGTCAAGGAATTTAATTCCCTACCCATTTCGTAAAAATGTCATGTAATATTCGCAATGCATTAAGGTCGAAATGTCAATTGGGACACGTCAAAACAACATCGTTGCTAGCTCTTATGGTGACAGTTTGCCGTACGATATTCAAACTTAGATGGGTTGAAAATTAAATTCCTTGACTGTACTTGACAAATTAAGCAAAGCTTGTGTTATGTATGGGTTCTAGAGTAGTAGTATACATAAATAAATAAATAAATATTAGGGGACAATCTTACACAAATCAAGCTAGTCCCAAACTAAGCAAAGCTTGTACTATGGGTACTAGACGACGATGAACATACTTATATAAATAGAAAACATCCATGACTCAGGAACAAATATTCGTGCTCATCACACAAATAAATGCCACCAGCACCACCAGTGATGGTGTAGGGGTAAGCACGCAGCACGGAACGCTGAGGACCTGGGTTCGATTCCCAGCATTGGTCTTTTTTCTGGGGTTTTTTCTGTGCATCTATATTTCAGTTTGTATTTAGTTTGAAATATATATGGTTTCACGGGATGACCGTAAAAGTAATAAAAAAATGAAGTTGAAGAAAATAAAAAAATAAATAGAAAAAGATACTTCATACTTAACTTGCAAATAAATGCCCTTACCGTGATTTGAACCCAGGACCTCTTGCTTCGTAAGCAGGGTCACTACCAACTAGGCTAAAGAGGTCGTCCAAGTAACATAATGTTAAATGATTATATTCTATTCCAGGTGACTACGACGTACTAATGAACTCTTTCTACCATTCTCGAGGCGGAGAAATGCGTTTCCAAAGATTCAAATACGTCGACAAGTACATAGAGACCTTTGCCACTGCGTTCGCTGAAATGGGTCTTCGTCCTGTCGACATAAACACCAATGTGCCTGAAGCCATCGTTTTGAATCAATTTGCTGTTTTTAACAACACTAGACTCAGTACTAATAGTGCCTTTCTAAAGCCTGTAAGACATAGGAAAAATCTGGTAGTTATAACAGGAGCAACTGTTACTAAAATTGTTATTGACAAACACGAAAAAACTGTCGAAGGTGTTATGTATGAAGTAGAGAAGGGAAAAGAACGTCCTGCGTATTCTAAAAGAGAAATAATTTTAGCAGCTGGCGCTGTTAACAATGTTAGGGTACTACATTTGTCAGGTATTGGACCGAAAACTGAAATGAAAAGGTTGAATGTAAGTACGGTTGTAAACCTGCCTGTTGGATTAAATTACAGAGATCAAGTAACAACAGGAGGACTAGCATTTGCCTTAAGTGATGTAACACCAATCGCAGATAGTGACGTAATAAATGATTTTAAGAAATGGTTTCAAAGTAGAAACGGGAATTTGGCTTCACGAGGAATTAATCAAATATCAGCTTTTGTACAGTTGTATGAGAGTGAAAATGCACCTGACATTGAATTAAGTTTAGAAGGTAACTTTGTTAGGAGTGACAAATTCTTACTGAATAATATAAGTGTTCATGCAGCTGAAGAAACTCAGTTACCAATGGCTTATTATAACCTAGTTAATGTTTACCCAATTCTATTGAAACCAAAGAGTAAAGGAAAAGTTACGCTGAATAGACGAAACCCCAAATATGGTCGACCTATAATACAAGCTAACTTCTTAAAAGAAGCTGAAGATATAGATACCTTAGTGGATAGTATAGATATCGCTTTACAATTACTTGACACCAAGGAAATGAAAAGAAATGAAATAAAGTTTGCGCCTCTGGATCTGTTCCCTTGTGATAGACTGAAGAATAGAGATCAATGGAATTGTATAGCGAGGCATTATACTAAAGCTGTAAGCAATCCAGTTGGGACGTGTCAAATGGGAGAAAACAGCACAACCTCGGTGGTTGATTTTAATTTAAGGGTTCATGGTATAGAAGGTCTCAGGATTGTAGATGCTTCAGTAATGCCTACTCATGTACGTGGAGGCATATTTGCACCAACGATGATGATAGCAGAGAAAGCTTCAAAAATGTTACTTAAAGACTGGAACGAAAACAAAGGACATTCTTTTAATAGGCGATGAGTTAAGATCTAAAATAAAACAACAAAATCAATACCAAGTCGTTTTTATTAAGTCACTAGCCTTTTCAGCAATCATGATGACAGGTGCTGCTGTGGAACCCCTAGTTATTTTTGGCATAATGGATGCATCGACTACTCTTAAATTATTACAACCATAAACCCTCAAGTTTGCATCTACAACGGATTCAGGATCTTTGGCAGGTCCCATCTTACATGTTCCTACATAATTATGCAGCGGGCTCGAAAAATGTCTAATAATACAGGACCAAAATTCCTCCGATACTCTTTCATGATTTTTACATTCATTATTCAAAATGGGCCGAGGATCGAACTCGAATTCAGCGTTCTTAAACACCTCGGTATCAAACAGTTTAACTATTTCTTGGATACCTTCCAACAATTTCTTTTCATCTGATGGCTCCTTTAAGAAGTTTGGATAGATCAAAGGTTTGCCAAACACAGCATCAGTTGCGTTAAGAACAACTTGTCCACGACTTTTAGGCGTCAGTAAACTGATGCACATATCAATTTTATCATAATACATATTGGAGTCGTGTCCTCTAAATCTTACTTCGATATCTGGAGTGCTTAAAATATCTGACATACTTGTCTCGATGAATGCTACTACTTGGAAATTCGCTGATAATGGACCGATACCTTTTGTATAAAACGTTGATATATCTTTGAGTTTATCAGGGAATTTTGCAGTAGTAGCCGTCTTAGTTAGTTTTATCACTGGTAAACATACTGAGATATGATCGTGAAAATTCGAACCCACTGGTAAATCACGATGTGGCATTATATCTAAATATTCTAAATATTCCTTAGGACCTATACCAGATTGCATCAGTAGTTTAGGTGAATTGATAGCGCCAGCACTTATAATAACTTCTTTAGTGGCCTTTGCTTTTATTTTTGTACCGTTTTTTATATATTCTACCCCCAAAGCTAAAAGGGAATCTCTGTCTTCTTTAAAAACAATTTTAGTTACTAATGCTTCTGTTACGATTTCTACATTGGTCCTTAGTTTTCTAATAGGCTCAATAAAAGCTGTATAGGAACTAACTCTTTCACCGAAATACGACATGGTCTGTATTCTCATGAAGCCAAGTTGGCTTCTCCCATTAATATCAGTATAATTATATCCTAGTTCATTAAAAGCGCTTAGTAGTACGTCAACATTATCATCTACATAAGGGTATCGTCCTACATCTAATGGTCCTTGAGTTGAGTGGAATAGTTTGTTCTTCGAAATGTCTTTGTCGTAATTGCCTTCCGAGTATTTGAAGTAAGGTAGAACGTGACTGAAATCCCAGCCTTCGTTGCCCATGAGGGACCACTCGTCGAAGTCAGCAGGGCTCCCTCTCATGTATCCCATGTCGTTGATGGAGGAGGTGCCTCCGAGGACTCGGCCCTGGACGACTTCGCAGCCAGTCTGGAAGCGGTTTTGACAGAACCTGGAAAATTGAACTATATGACTGATGTTAATACTATCAAGGTGATATGTGGCAGATCTAGCTGTTTAGAGAAATTCTTACAAAAGTCTTATTTTCGAAAGTTTCTAGACGACTTTTTTTAGTTCTAAAACAATTAGGCTACTTGCGAAGAGTCTGAAAATTATTAAATTTTAAATAATTTATTGAATCAGGCGTTACTTTGCGGAGGTCCATATTAATGAACTAAAACAATTACTTTGCTCACCCGCGACCTTAAGGACCTTAAGGTCGCGGGTGAGCAAAGTAATTGTTTTAGTTCATTATTAAATTTTAGACATAGACATAACATAATTATTATTTAACTTCACTGGTTTTGTTTTACATTGTTTTCAAGAAATAAACTAATCTAAATTTAATTAATCCATGACCTATCCAGCACTATTCAGCAATATTTAATTAATGGTTCACATCATAGAAATACTAGGGGCGTTCAATAAAAAGTGAGAATGAGTATGTTATAAACAACTTTTACTAAATGTCATTTTATTTTTCGACATAGTCACCTTTTAGCATAATACACTTAGTATATCTTTTTTCTAAACTTAAAATTCCATTTTTAAAAAAGGTCTCATCTTGAGTACTTAAAAAATCTTGTACTGCAGCGACTACCGCGTCGTCGTCTTCAAATTTTTGGCCTCTCAGGTATTGTTTCAATCTCGGAAATAGGTAGAAATCACTGGGAGCGAGATCTGGTGAATACGGAGGATGCTTAAGGATATCGAACCCAGCATCACGAATTGCAGCCATTGCAACGGCGGACTTGTGTGCCGGGGCATTGTCCTGGTGGAACAGCACAACTTTCGAGAGTTTACCTCGCCGTTTTTCGCGGATCTCATTGCGCAATGTTGCTATTTGTTTGGCGTATAATGTGCCCGTAATAGTGGCTCCATGCTCGAGATACTCAATCATTAATCCCCCTTTACCATCCCAAAAAACAGAGCCCATGACCTTACCGGCAGATGGGCTCACCTTGAATTTCTTCGGAGTTGGAGATGATGGCCTTTTCCATGTCATATACTGCAGTTTCGTTTCTGGGTCGTAATGATGGACCCATGTTTCGTCCATTGTTATAAATCGCGCCAAAAAAAGTTCCCGGTCTTGCTGCATCAGGTTCAAAGCTTCTTGACAAATCTCTAGTCTAGTTTGTTTTTGCATGTCAGTAAGCATTCTTGGTACCCAACGCGCAGATACCTTTTTCATACCCAAGCGTTCATGTAAAATATTATGCACGCTCCCCGTTGAAATGTTTACATTTTCAGCAATAAAACGAACCGTGACACGACGATCCGCTAAAACTGAGTTTTCGACTTTTTTCACAATTTCTTCAGTTACTGCTGTAGTAGGGCGTCCGGAGCGGGGGTCGTCCATTGTCGTTGTTCTTCCACGTCTAAATTCGGCGCACCAACGTGCGACTGTCGAATCCGGAGGAGCATTAGACCCTAAAGTGTCCCGCAAATCCAAATTGACTTGGTCCGTAGAAAAATTTTTCAAATACAAGTATTTGATAACGGCGCGCAGTTCAATTTTCTCCATTTTCGCTAACGTACTCAATAGCATTGCAAAGAAATTACCGTATATTTTTTTAAACAAAAGACAGTTTTTTTTTCATAGCAATCAGCTAGATAGATTAGCTTTACCGGCCAGTATTTAATTTCGTAATATTAAAAGAGTTTGCATCTCATTCTCACTTTATATTGAACGCCCCTCGTACTAAAGGAGAAATATCAAATTCCTTGTGTGATCTGATCTGAGGTTAACAAAGTGTACTGCAAATAATTCAGTTGACGAGGGCGTCAAGCGAAATAATAAACTATTATCTTATCGGAAAGTAGCACTTGTCGCAGCTGAAGTGAAACACAACTACATTATCGTACTGTGCCAGATTTTACTACATAGGTACGTTGCAATGCAACCAATAAAACAAGAAGAAAACATACACAGCTACAGTTCGTAATATACATGATTCAGTGAAGAAAGATGAAAGTGCTTATGATTTATTTTAACACTATTAGCTGTTTTAGGGGATATTGAGTAGTGAGTCAAAAACCTTTGTCGGGATATTTTGAGCTAATTTAATCATCATAAATGCTAATTTATATATACAACTTAATCACCTAAAGATGTAACTAATCTATCGTGGCTTATCGGAATCAATGCGCGGGAGATTAATATCGCTGCCTCCAAATTCTATCGGCACGATCCCGATAATCTCACGCGTCAGCACAGCTGTTGTCCGTGACTTCACCCGCGAATAACTCGTTGATCACTATTCTACGGGAACTACGTTATTTCCGGGAGAAAGATTATTCTACGTCCTTTCTAGGGCCTTAAATAATATCTATACCAAATTTAATTTCAATTAGTTGAACGATTTGAGCGTGAAAAGATAACAGACATACCGAGAGACACACTTTTGCATTTATTATATTAGTATCGATTAGTATGGATTCAATACGTAGGTTTTTGACACATCTAACCGAAGCTTCTATGTGACCACCATACAGAGGTAAAAAGTAAGGAGAAACAGTTCCTTCACTTCTTATCACGCTTTGTAAAAATGTGAAATATAGAATTAATTTATTACCCGTGTTGTATCGGGTTTAAAATTACATCTCTCCATTTTCTCCGTGGATGTTGTACGAAGCGACTAAGGAAATAGGTTAAGATATATTGTAGGTGATAGGCCAGCAACTTGTGTAGTATAAATCTTCCCAGGTGAATTTTTCGCTTCGAAAAACAAACGGAAGCGAAAAATTCACCTGGGAAGATTTATGGGTCCATATTGGGTTCGCTAAAGTTCATCACCCGAAATTGATTTTCCTAACGATTTGTACTCCTAATGATCACTGTTCCTAAAGTTTTGTTTCCTTAAATTTTGTTTCCTACAATTTATTTTACTATTAACGTAGTCTATAACACTCAGTTTTCCGAAACATAATTTTCCTATCGATTTGTACTCCTAATGATCACTGTTCCTAATGTTTTGTTTCCTAAAGTTTTCGTTCCTACAATTTATTTTACTATTAACGTAGTCTATAACACTCAGTTTTCCGAAAATTTACTTTCATAATGATCACTGTTCCTAAAATTTTGTTTCCTAAAGTTTTCGTTCCTACAATTTATTTTACTATTAACGTAGTCCATAACACTCAGTTTCCGAAAATTTCAAGTAATAACTTCACTGTTGAAACTTTATGTATTACTCCTACAATTTTTTTTTCATAACATTCTTAATCATAAAGTATTTTTTTTATAATATTATTACTCCTGTTATTAATAGGTAGGTAGTGCCGTTTTAAAAATCATTCAATGTTATTCAATCTGTGATATTTATGATTCTTATTTGAGGGTATGCCTACTTACGGTACCGGTACGGTACTTTATATATTTTGATGCATTATATTTTATGATTTTCGGCACTTCAACTGTATGGATTACCTAATGGAAATAATCATTTTCTGTGCTGTTACAAAAAAAATACCTAACACCGAAGGCTAAGGCGGGAGCTACGCTACGCTTCGCTCCCGCCTTAGCCTTCTGAACCTAACCTATCCGAGTCGCTTCTGCCCTAAAAGGTCTTGCTCGCTCGCTTCGCTCGCTCGCTTGCCAGCAAGGTACCGATTAGGGTATACGAAAGGGTGTAAAAAATGATATGATGATGAATAATAGTGTAAAAGATGGATATGTTGAGGAAATGTATGAAAACAAATAGTAGTATGATATGTTTATTGCAACGAACATTATGAAGTTAAATGTATAATAATGTTCAATTTTATGAATAAAAACAAATATCCATAAAAAAGATATGATGATAAATATTAGTGTAAAAGATGGTTATGTTGAGAAAATATCGGAAAACAAATAGTAGTATGATAGATGTTTATTGCAACGGACATTATGAAGTTTAATGTATATAATGTTAAATTTTATGAATAAAAACAAATCTATATAAAATAGATATGATGATGAATAATAGTGTAAAAGATGGTTATGTTGAGAAAATATAGGAAAACAAATAGTAGTATGATAGATGTTTATTGCAACGGACATTATGAAGTTGAATGATTAGGGATTCAGAACGTTAGGAACAGAGTAGTTATGAGTAGTGATTATTAGGATGTAAATTTTTAGGAACAACATTTTCGGACTTCCGATAATCGACGTTAAAAAATTAGTTCAACTTTGGCGCACCCAAGATTTATACTATACCAGTTTTCTTATATCTATCTATCATTGGACAAAAAATTGCTAAAAGTAGTCTCGACACGTAAATTTAGCTTTTTGTAGGCTCTGCCTACCCCCTTTGCGATACAGGCGTGATGTGTGTATGTATAGAATTTAGTTAACGATCATATATGAATTCACATTTTTGTTGTAACAACGAAAAAGCTATAGACTTTTGAAACATTCATTCAGGGCGACACTGATGGTTCTGATAACAACAACATAGTATTGAATAAAAAATATAATTACAATAATTTACGTGTGTAACACGGCAGTAGCGTTTAAATACAATGTAGTGTGGCCTGTTAATGGCTTTTAAATAGAATTTAAAATACTGTATTTGCACAAAACACTTGTGACTGGAGCGGTTTTATTTTATCTTTATACTTCCTAAGCTTTTCCTGAGACTTGTCACCCATTATTTCATTAGCTCCATCTCTGGAATAACACATAAACTAATTTTCATCCCGATACTTGAGCTGCTTAGCATAGTAACATGAAGTTTGGCAACGTCAATGAAGGGCGCAATCTGGGAACTTCCGTGGATGATAATTTTAACTAAAAGCCCGGAATTTCAATCCGACTGCCAGATCCATGGTTTACCTTTGAACTGGGGCGAAGGCTACTGTAATTTAATTACATATCTAGGTTTTGGGTGTTCCCTAAACAGCTAGATCTGATGCTGCACTGACTCACCCCTTTTTGGGCCGCATGGTGTACTGCCAGTCCAGGCTGGAGCCCCGGAACTCGCTGGTCAGCCCCGGTATCAGCGCCATCTTCGGCTCCTCCGGACCTGCCTCCAACAGGAGTACCTGGAAAAAGCAAATGCATTGAAAGGGCCATTAGATGCGAGAAATTTGCTAGTTTCACATTTTAAGGGAGCGCACGACCGTGGAATACATTCTAAGAGGAAGCCCTGTGCCCACCACTGGGACGCATACAAGATATATTAAAGTTTAATGAACTGAAACAATTACTTTGCTCACCCGCGATCATACGATAGTTACGTTTATGCAAGAAACGTGTGTTCTCTGTGTGAGCTCTGGTTGAGTTCGAAACGCGTCAGTGTAGTTTGGTGGTGGTGATGGTTGGGTTTGTGTGATTTGTGTGTGTTCGTACAGTGTGGAGGTGGAGGAACTGCTTGAACAGACATTTCTTGCATAAACGTAACTATCGTAAGGTCGCGGCTGAGCAAAGTAATTGTTCCAGTTCATTAATATGGTCCTTCGTAAAGTAACGCCTGATTCAATAAATTAAATATTAAAGTTTATCCGAAATATTTCAGTATATGGTTGGATTTGTCTTACTGAATACTCAAGTAAAGGTTTTGCGCCGAAATTTTTGATTTATATTGAAATCGCTCCTTTAACTACGTACACTTTGAACAAAGAGCAATGTATGGAAACATTTGTCGACCACAATTAATAAATCCTCAAAAATTAACCGAGTCATCTACTGTGCATGTGAAGTTCACCTAAACTAAGGCAGATTGCACCTTAATAAAACATGGGTACATATTACATAATAGTTACCACGTATAGATGCGACACTTGCATTTGACAACCATTATATTCACCTACCAGGCGTGTAAGCAGTCACAGAATACCATTTTTGGGCGTTAGCTGCTAAAGAGAATAGAATCAATACGTGTCAATGACAGTGAAAGGAAAATAGAAATACACTAATATAGCACTTCGTGTATTCTAACGATTGTGCACGCAGTGCCATGAATAGAGAAAAAGGAAAAATTCTCTCAAAGGCTTCTGTTACCAACCATGACTTCTACTCCATCAAAAAGAAGAAGAAGAAATGTGTGAATTCAATGCTGTTGTATTTGAAATAGAATTAAGATTAGGTAGCTAGTAAAACATAAAAGGATTCAACGGGTCGTTGGAGCTCCAAAATTTTGTATAGGCTGTTCGTCATGTTATAGCAGAAATAGTGTTGTCAAATGTCTATCAGCTCGTCTAAGCTCATAACAAAAGCAAACATTACAGTACGACTGTCAGTCATTATCATAACAACGATAAGTGGATAATCTTTTCTGCACCTGTTATGTGGGTTACCTTGGGACAATTAGCATCTGCTGGGGAGTTCACTGGTTCAAGCTGGCGGAATAATGAGGATTCCACGTTTCATATTCATGAAGATTATTTTTGTATTGAAGAGTTCATGATATTTTTGTAAATGTTAGATAGAAAACAAAATTTCCAGACTTATGATAGCATCAATAAAACTAGGTGACTTTCCCAAAAGTCTGGCTCGTGAAATGGGGCCTATAATTTCTATAAACCGTAGGTGTGCTGATCTAGATAGATTGCTCAAGATAGCTTATCTGATTCAATTTACATTGTCCCTGCATTTTTTCTTTACTGTATCCTATATTTAGCTATCACGAACATTGATTAACAGAGAGGATAAACATCAATCTGCCTTGGAATTCATATCGTCCTCTTGTGCACAGATTGTGTCACAGAACTACACCTAGTTCTACTTCAATGTTTGTGAAACTGAAATGCTCAATTACTAAACGCGTTTGTGCCATTAGAAAATACTCCAGCAATCTTTAATAATACTAAACAATGCAAGAATAATTATATCCATTCCATTTTAGCAATGGATATCCAGGCAGGGGGAGCGTCTTCGTCCTTTTGTGGTTTTTCATTGGCCCACACAAAGCTGTTTGCTTCATCTTTCCTAATACGAACTGCTAAGGAATGGAATTTGCTCCCATCTTCTCTATGTCCAAATAAATACAATCCAGAGCTCATCAAGGCCAGAGTGAATAGGCTGTTACTAAACCGGTCAATTGCACCTTTGGCCTCATCTGCACTTTGCATTAAATTAAATAGGATTCAATCACGGGTAAATTTAATGTAAAACAATATCTTACTCTTACCCAAACCTTGTGGCTGATAGGCCACTGAAATGACATTTTAATATGACTGACCTTCCACTTCCTGTTTTCCGAGAGCCTGCTCGCCACCACGCACCCCGCCGTCCCTCCCCCCACCACGATGAAGTCGTACTCATCCTCATGCACCTTTTCCTGGTAGGAATACCCCTTCTCCTGGTTCCCTCGATAGTACGCCTTGAATTTTGGTACCTCGCCCAGTTTCTCTTCAGTCTTCAACAAGTTGTACCTGCACAAGGATTTGTAGATATGAACATATGTGAATTTGCAGCAGTTGTGGAAGACTTGGGGCTAATTAGGATGTAACCTTACAACTGACGACGATGACATGGGGTTTCGTTTTGCTTCAGAATAGCCAAATATAAAACAGTCTGTTTAACCACTGTCCTACCCCCTTTCACCTTGTTAGTCCGCAGTTAAGGCAGCTAGCATTAAAAGGTTACAGTCCATTGCTACCACCAACGAAAACTAAGACGAAGAAGACAGTTCTACGTCATTTGGTCAGGGTAGATTTGCGGATGCAGCATCAGCCGGGATATTAATAAACTACCACCATCATTATCCGAAAGGCCACTCTTGTCGTAATTGCAGCACTTCATTGTATTGAACTGTAGAATTCTATTCTTCCTGCTGTTCTTAGGCCTGGTAGACTTACTTATAAATTAATTTAAGTACCTAACAACGATAGCATGAAAATGGTTCAATTATTAGCCCTTTTTTCATCAATTAATCATCAATCTACAATTTTATATCTCTAGGCATTTCATGGTGCATGCTTTGAAAGTGTTGTTAAGCAATCGATTAGTATATTAGTACGTTACCTATTTTTCCCAAAATAGTCTGGTTCTGGACCTATGTGTCCATACAACGTGTGCACGAGAGAAATAAGAAGAATGGCAGTAGGGGCACATTCAATTCGACCATCACAAATTTTGCATAAATCATCAGTTATATTTCCTGTCATTGCATCTTGGTTTTATAGTCTTGTTATTATACACGTTTCATTGGTCTTAGCTCCAAAGTTAGTAAGTTTTGATTAGATTGTTACCGGGTCTGTCTTTACCTGAATCATTCACACTTTATAATTTAGTACATTCAAAACGCGTTTGGATTTCATCACATGATTTTGTGTTCTCCGCTATCTTTTTCGTTTCTCATCGTTTTACACGCGTAAAACTTTCAAACGTTCCAAGTATAAATTGATCATTATTTATTCGTAATTCTATAACGTTGTCTTTTTTACACAAATTCAGAACTTAATCTTCTTCTTTAACTATTAAATCACTTCTACATACAACCTAATGACATTTGTGTTGTGTTTAATTTTTAAATAAATTCACTTTTTAATTTACTTATAATTTATTTTCACTTTAATTTACAATCACTCCTAGGTCCCAATTGTTATGTGTCACGATGATACACCTACTGCCAAGGTGGTCGCCACCAAAAGTGTCGCGAACGGACGATGGTGTAAGAATGCATTGTTTACTTGAATTGTCAACACACATTGTTAATTGTTTATGAGTTCCAAGAGCCGGCTGTTTACGTGCGCGCGCGCTTCTTAATATTTGTAACAACGGTAAACATGTTGCGAAGGAAGCTCGCTTCCAAATTATTCGATTATGTCGATGTTTATGAAATTGTTTATGTTAGACCGGTTGCACACAGCGACTTTTAGAGATTCAAACGCGATAGTGTCGATGCTGTCGCAAATCGTTTCTTTACATACGCGCGACTTAAATCAGCGATACAAACGCAATAGTTTCGATACAGGCCACGGAGAAGGACAAGGACAAAAACAGGGTAACTGTAGCGATTTAAACAAGCTAAGCAGGCTATGTTTGTACATCTGCATGCAGGTTGAATACGCTGGGAATATATACTAGCTGTCCTCCGTACTCCGTCCGCGAAGAATTAGGGGATAAAAAATAGCCTACGACCTTATTCTCAGACCTACCGAGTGTAGAGAAAAAAGTTTCATAAAAATCGGCCAAGCCGTTTCGGAGGAGTTCGGCAACAAACACCATGACACGAGATTTTTATATATTAGACCAGCTGTTGCCCGCGACTCCGTCCGCGAAGAATGGGGGGGGGGGGGATAAAAAATAGCCTACGACCTATTCTCAGACCTACCGAGTGTAGAGAAAAAAGTTTCATAAAAATCGGCCAAGCCGTTTCGGAGGAGTTCGGTAACAAACACCGTGACACGAGATTTTTATATATTAGATAAGACCATTGTAACGGTATTCTGGCAAATAAATTGATTTGATTGATTGATTGATTCATAAAAACACGATACAGTATCTACGAAAACTCTATCTACTTACACAGTCACGTAAGTATAACCGCCGATTTGTCACGATAGACACGCGCGTTTGCCTCGATATAAACGCGCATTGCAAATTTTTATCCATATCCATCCATACTATAATATTAAAAAAGCAAAAATGTGCCTGTCTGTCTGTTACCTCTTCACGCTTAAACCGCTGAAGCGATTTAAACGAAATTTGGTATAAAGATGCTTTAAGTTCTGTTAAAGGACACGGGACAGTTTCCATCCCAGAAATCATCCTTAAAAGGGGTGAAAAGAAGGGTAGAGTTTGTATAGGGAATTAATTACCGCTTAACCGATTTTTGATGGAATATGGTATGGGCATACTCTGAGACCATAGGAAGGACATAGGATAGTATTTATCCAGAAAAATTGGATAGCGTTAAACAAATTCTGCGCAGACTGAATCACTGGCAACAGCTAGTTAATTCATAAGAGTGACTCCTTCGATACATTTAATCGCGCTTTTGTATTGATACAAATGGCATCCAATCCCTAGTGTCGCGACAGTTCAGTCGCGCGTGTCTGTATCGCTGCTAAAAGTCGCCGCGTGTGACGTGCGTAAGGCATGTTATGAGGCGTTTGCGTCGCTTTCTGTGATTGGAGTTGAAGAGTTGATGTTCGAATTGTCAGAGGAATCCAATCATTCATCGGTAAGTGTCACTGCAAAAACATTCATAACAAACAAAATTGGTTTCTGACATGTTTGAGAGTGTGATACCAAACCGCCATCGTATATCTGTTCCTCGTCCATTCTCACTTCAACTTAAATAAAAATATTTATCATCACTATCATTTTAGCGGAAAGATGTCCATCCATTCCCGAAAGACCTCCTCCAAAAATAGGCTAATAAAAAAAAAGTTGAACCTGTTTCCACCAGTGCCTATGCAAGCTTCCATTGCAACGTAGCATAGCACGTCTCCGGTGCAAAGGCACCCTAATAGTGACAAAATTATAATACTTACTAGCTGTTACCCGCGACTCTGTCTGCGAAGATAAAAAATAGCCTACACGACCTATTCTCAGACCTACCGAATATGGACAAAAAAAGTTTCCTAGAAATCGTTCAAGCCGTTTCGGAGGAGTTCGATAACAAACACCGTGACACGACATTTTTATACAGGGTTATTTGTAATTCACTAGCATCCTTTTAACCCTAAACTCCTACTACTTAAACAAATGTTTTTTTGTTTTACGGCTTTTGTCATAACTTAACATTTTTAGTGTAATAACGTTTTGAAAATTTGAGATTACCTCTTATTTTTACGATACTCTGTGTATTTGTATGGGAAAAAAAGTGCTTCATTTTAAAAAGTCGTAAAACAAAAAACATTTGTTTGAGTGATAGGAATTCAGGGTTAAGAGGATGTCAGTGAATTACAAATAATCCTGTATTAGAAAGATTGATTGTTAAACTGCTAATCTAACACTTAATCGCTCTCATGAAAAACATTCGATGGCGTTTCGAACTAAAGTTGACTGTCGATTAAATTGGTTTTATTTTTATCTAATAGATCGACGATGTCACGAATTATGTTGTTGGGGTCCGTTAATGCGTGAACGTAATTTATTCATGGATTGATGACTTAATTCTTATGAATTTTACTATAAATGAAGCTTGTAGATAAAATAATATGTACAGACTATAGTCTGTAAATTTCATAAAGATGTATTTCGTTTTTTTTAGCATTAGAAATAGGTAAACAGTCGAATTATTCCACTTACGTCAGCTGCCACTTAGGTCAGACTTTTTTCCATACATCAAAATTTATGAAATTCCGTAAAATCAAAACGGCTGACGTAAGTGGAATGTTTTAATGCCAATTTGGTCAGGTCCAGTTAGGACAGAATTTTTTAATCCACATAATACGGTGTTTTTCTTTATTATTTGCTCTTTTTATTTCCTAGTCTGCTCCCCGGGGGATCCTGGTGAACACAAGAGGTCATTCCCTAAAAGTATGTAAAGTTGCATTCACATTGCAAATCACAACAAGTACACTGAGCACGGATTCATGAGGTTTGCAATAGTTTTCAGGAATCAGCGTTGAGGGTGTCGGATGAACTCTTGAGTTTACCAGGATCCGCTAGGGGAACAGGCTAAGGGATTGCGGTGGACGGAATGATCGAAACCGTATTTGTAGTTGGTAGGTAGGTCAGTTTATTTTTCGATATTGGAATCCAAATTAGGTCAGAGATGTCCTAAATGGAACAAAATTTTTTCTGACCTAAGTGGCAGCTGACGTAAGTGGAATAAAATTGAGCCTTTTTAACGAAAAACGCTTTTAAAAAAATAGTAACTATTCCTTATGAAACCAAAAGAATGTAAATTACCTACCATTTAATCCTTTCTAATTGTTACATATTTGCTTTGATTTATTTTTCAGAAGCGTTTTTCAATAAAAAGACACATCGAGATTGCTTATCTTCTTTTTCTAATGCTAAAAAAATGAAGTATAGTAAGTACTACACTAAAGCGTTGCTATTTCATAATGTCGGTTTGATTGTGGTACTTTTGATGCTTACCTAACTACACGAATTTAATTTTCTGTCGTCTTATATTGTTATCTACATGGATTCATATAGGTGACTTACAATAGCCACGGACTGAATACCACAAGATGGCGGCGCAAGAAGAGAGACTTCTAATAATGTGCAGGCAGATTATATTATGTAATTTTTATTATTTTCTTGAATAACGAATTTGTATTATGTAATTGTTTAAATAATATTAGGAGGCAGGCAGGGGGCACTCAGACAGTGACAAGTGACGTTATTTTCGTTCAATTTATTCATACCAGTTCTTGTAAACCGACCTATATATAACTGAATGAATCTCAAAATCGAAGTCTGACGCCTACTCAAAACGTTATAGCAACATGTTTCCTTCGGTGGTCCCCACCCAAACATTAGTGTAGGCGCTACAAATAAACAAATGGACATTCTCAAGACATGTCATTACGCATTCATAGCTTGCGTCGATTTTACGACTGCGTGGTGACGTACCACATTATATACTCGTACGCATTTACTTCTCACAGCAATTACGACGAGAGCTGCCTTTCGGTTATCCTTATTACTACATGACGTTTCTTCTATTTTAAGGGTTGATTTCAGAGCGTTTTGTCAGTTTTTTAAATTTCATTAGTGTCACTCGATTATTGCTGTAAAATAATGATAAATCTCGACGACTTTGGATAAAATCAGACTAAGCCTCGGTACCGCCACACATTTATATAAAAAGTTAACTCTGATCATCATCCCCCTCTGCAATATTTACGTCGACGGTAATGAAAAAAAACGCGGCGGTCAAAACGCTCTGAAATCGACCCTTAAATTAAGATTTAAGATTAGAACTAGGTTTATTAGTTATATAGATGTGAAAGTGTGTTGATTTGTTTTTATATTTGTTTGTTTGTCTGTCCTTCTTTCACGTTGAAACTGAGCGACGGATTGCCGTGATTTTCTGTATGGACATAGCTGAAGGGCTTGAGAGTGGCATAGGATACTTTTTATTGCGGAAAATATCTCATTCCCATGGGAAAACACGTTTTAGTCTACTTCAGCGGGAATGAAGCCGCGGGCATCAGCTAGTTTAAAATATACTACGTAAGCCTATTTTATATAAAAAAAAACTGAGCTAGGAAGGAACCTTAATTCTATATCACGTTTAAATTTTCATCATGTATAGTCGGGGTAAGAAAAGGTTCGTCACTTTTCGACCTTTACTCGTTGACATAGAGTCGAAAAGTGACGAACCTTTTCTTACCCCGACTATACATAGATGAATTAACAATCAGCGGCAATTTTGTTGGTTATTGTTTTATATAAGCTGATTGTAATAGAAGTTTGCGAAACGAAATGGCGGTAGCTTAATTTTAATGTGAACGACTTTACAAAGGGCCGGGCTGCGTTCCTGCCTAACCTTAAGTCTTTAGAATGTTTTGTTGTTTTTAAGTTTGTTTTATCGAAGGTTGAGTGAATGCGTCACAATATCAAAATTTGTGAAATTGCTGATAATTCACTACAGTAGCCAGAATAATCTTTGGCGTAATTTGTTGCGGTTTAATGGTTCTGATACGATTAAACTGATCAAGTGTTGCCATACATACTTCCGGTTTGTATACCTATCTAGGTTTTTGTTGCGAACTACATTTTCCGCTGGCGTTCGTGTCTTCACAATGTGTTGTTTTTTTTTGTGTTTAGTTTTTAAATGGGTCCCACTGAAAAACAGCGTTGCGGCTTGCCGCAACATTATGCTGAGTGGGGCCCAATTTATACTATTCGATGATTTTTATTTGTATCTTTTCCTGTCAAATGTATTTCCTGTGTATCGAATATGTGTAAATAAACATCTCTCTCTCTCTCTCTCTCTATCTCTCTCTCAAGTTTTACTGTACCATTTTTGCTCGATAAAACATTAGGGGTATAAGTTTAACACCCATATTCATGTTCTACAAACTCACGCAAATACTACTGCCTTCTTTCTGCTTATTCCCCTAAATTAAGTGAAATAAATAAATGATAATGAGCATTAACTAGGAAAGCGTGCTCCATTCCACAAGCCCACGCCTCATCTCCGCTTTCCATCAGGCGTGACTGTGGTCAAACGCAAGCCTATATTGTATAAAAAAAACTCTTGCAAATAAACAATTCCCAGAGCCAAAATCGAAGAAAGCGCGTAACATCTCCTGGCGTTAAGAGGTTCAAGATATAAATACATCGTAATAATATTAGATGGAATTGCTAGGGCGCCCCTAAGCAATATTAATAAAGTTGAAGCAATAGGTTCTAATCCATTAGAAATTTGATGCTTTGTTAACAGGTACCGGAGTCTTTTGTCGAAAATTTCTTTCATGTTCAAAGTGGTTCAATTTATCAAAGGTTCATCATCAACATCATCATCCCAGCCTGTACACCGTGAAATTTTAGTGGTTGTTTTCCCGAAACGAGGTGATTTAGTTTCGATTGTACAATCGATTTATAATTACTATTTTGACTAGAGTCAAAAATCCAATTGTGAAAAACGAAAGTCGAAAATGACCGCAAACCAATAGTAACGCTTCGTTTTTCACAATTGGATTTTTGACTCTAGTCAAAATAGTAATTATAAATCGATTGTACAATCGATACTAAATCACCTCGTTTCGGGAAAACAACCACTAAAATTTCACGGTGTATACGTCCCACTACAGGGCACAGGCTTGCTCTCAAAATGAATTCACAATGTTTTCCTCCACCGTAAACCTCATGGTAAATTTCAAATGTAATTTCGCACATAAATTCCGAAAAAGTCGGAGGTGCGAGCCGGGATTTGAACTCAAGACCCTCTGCTTGAGAGGTCATAGTCAAACTGCTAGGCCACCACGGCTCTTAAGTTCCATAAGGACATGAAATACAAATATTTAACAAATTGTCCCAATTTTGTTGATAAGGCTAAGAATGTACCCATTAGGTACTATTTAGTTTACACTTACACTTACACACTTACACTTAACCACACACACACACACTAGTCTAAGCTAGGTTACACTTGTAACCTAGCTTAGACTAAACTAAATTTACTTAATAGACCTAAGATTATTTCATGCTTATATTTTGTATCTTATATGAACTTTATGAATAAATGAAATAAAATAAATAAATAAATAATTAATTAAATAATTTAACAAAGTTCAGAGGTAATTTTACGATTAGCCACGGAGTCGAAGATAAGTCAGTTACGTCAATTGCACTTTTTTTCACGTTTCGGCATGGCCATCTAGATGCACGTCGTGACCAAGGAGCTTATATACAACACTGGAGGTTGTACGCCGAACATCCGTTTGAAACAAGAAATTTGATCTTTATTACGTCACGAAAATATTCCATCTCTTTCTTTAGTTAGGTTAAGAAAGAGATGGAAGTCATTCGTGACAACGTGAAAGAAAAATATAAATAAGTAATAAAGGTCAAAACTTCTTCGTTTGGCTATAAGTAAATTAAATTCAATTTATTATTATTCTAATTTTTTTGTAGTATTTAATTTTCCTCACAGTCGGAATGAAAAGTAGAGTGGCTGACTCGGGTGAAATTACCCATTTCCCCTCGAACTATTGGCGCTCTCACTTCGTTTGAGCGCCAGAAATATCTCGGCTTAGATGGGTCACTTTCCACCCTTGGTTATCAATCTACTATTGAGGCACATAACTAACATTACAAACGTTCCAGTTCGCAGTCGCTACTTGACCTTACCGCCCCTTCAGCCATCGCTTCTACGAGTTCCTTTGTCTATATAAAAAAAACCGGCCAAGTGCGAGTTGGACTCGCGCACCGAGGGTTCCGTACAAATTTATATGTATATATGAACATCCACTCTTATCAGAACCCTGCTTCTAAGCAAAATGTGCGCAGTGTGGGAACATTGTAGATTGGTTACTGATATAGACAGACAGACAAAAAAATTTATGCTTTTCGCAATTTTTCCTTTATCTGTGCTATAAGACCTTGCTTCGTACCAAATTTCAAGATTCTGAGTTCACGGGAAGTACCCTGTAGGTTTTGATTCCCTTGCGAGTTTCGACAATTTGCGGAAATTTGCTGCATAAACGGCTGTATCTTTTGATTGCGTTAAAAAATTATTTTTTTCAATTTTTCCTTTATCTGTGCTGTAATACGTTGCTTCGTACCAAATTTCAAGATTCTGAGTTCACGGGAAGTACCCTGTAGGTTTTGATTCCCTTGCGAGTTTCGAAAATTTGCGCAAATTTGCAGCATAAACGGCTGTATCTTTTGATTGCGTTGGCTTAGAAGTTTGATTTTTTCACAGCTCCAAGGAACAGTAGACTTGAGTATTTGATATAAATTTCAGCTAGATACCTCCACGCGTTTCTGAGAAAAAGGGTCTTGACAGACAGACGGACGGACGGACGGACAACAAAGTGATCCTATAAGGGTTCCGTTTTTTCCTTTTGAGGTACGGAACCCTAAAAACTGTTATCAAGGCCTCGAATCAGTAGTCTATAGAGCATTTAGTATATTTCCGTGAATCGATGGCCCAGTTTCCCGCGCGTTTCTGGTAGCCAGGGAACTGTCACCTGTCACCACAGAATAAAGAAATAATATAAATGTCACCGTACTTCCTTCGAGAACCGACCCCGCCATTTTCCCGCCTCTCCCGCAAAGGGCGCACTGTGCGTAGTAATAGTCTCGGTCTACACGTCCCACTGCTAGGCACAGACCTCCTCTCAGAATGAGATGCGCTGGAGTTACCACACGGACGAATTGCAGATTGGTACTTCACATACACCAGTAACCCTTAAATTAACGACTAACTAACAAAATATTTATAAGTAGTAGCTTTCCTTTTAATAAATTACATTTTAAACATGAAACTATCATGAGACTCACTTATAGTGAAAAAAATCGTGCGTGCAGTTCCTCCGCGCGGAAGAAGTGAAACTTCGTTATGTGGAAATGAAAAAGGCACTTATACATCAACATGAACCTTATTGCAATAACTTAAAGAACTAAATTTACTTATGCATCTATGTGTTTAAATTGCTCAATATAGATGGCGCTTTTATCAAGTCTCATACATTTGCACAGACAGTATGAGTTCTGCATCGCACTATCGAAGTTTTTAACATCCGTTAGTATATATACAATGCGAGATTACTTGCCTCGGCAGTACATGTTTCATACCCCCTCCATGGTAGCGTTGAACATTTAACGCAAACTTGTTGGAAGTCGCATTATTTAGAAGTTTCACTTCAATAAATAGGTACGGATTGCTCACGTCCCAAAACGAATTTAAATTGACATGTTTCGGGCTAATGCGTAGCCCTTCCTCTGGAAGGAACACCGATACGCACGCCCGTTGCACACGTAGCTGCACGGTGCTTTGCACGTTTGGCAGCAGCGGTAACGTGTACCTCCAAGAGGAACGGCTACGGAGTAATTCGACTGTTAAATTCGTTGTGAGACGTGAATAATCCGTATTATTTCACTATAAATTACGTTTTTCTCATAAATTGTGTTTCATTGATCCATTAGCAACGTTAACTAGAGTGTAATGTATGTAGTTACAATCGGCCCAGACGCCAGCTTGACACCTTAAAGGCCCAGTTTGCGTGCAGTGGCTAGACATCTGTCCATACCAATCCATACCAATGAACTTCAACGGCTGCAAGCAAATTTGTTTTGAAACTGGCAAGCCGGTGCTTGGGCCGATCGTACATATGACAGAGGTAATTTTTACTGATACATTGGCAACGTACACTGGTGTACATAGTTTTGCTGGGAAACATTAGATTTTTTTTTATCATTTTCCTAATGTTTCTGGACTTTTTTAACTTATTTATCTTGTGCCAATTTAAGGGTATGAACTCATACACAATTGGTTAAGGTTGGGGCAACGAGTTAGATACGTCTACCACAGCACCGGTCTGTTTGGCGAGATGTTCAGCAACGACGATGGTGAAAACCATTAAATTGAAAGTGTGTGCTGGTGGAAACGATGTTTGACCTTCACCTTGAAGCTCGTGTACAGATAGAATTTCGCTCATGTATTCTGAAAATAAAACATAGGTTATATTAAAGAGAACCTGGGCTTAGCTACCACTTTTTTGGCATTAATTATCGTTATAATAACTTTGTACAACTTATACTAAATAAAAATTAGGTACAGTCACGAGCTTAAGGTTATCAGTCCTGTCATATTGTATAAGAATTCAAAGGATTCATTTTCGAAATACATAGGTCCTAAATTGAAGCACGCGACCGTACTTAGAGTGTTATTAATTCACGTAATCATGCAGCGAAAAAGCTAAAAACAAAAGAACACCAATCTTTCTAATTTCGGCTACGAAATGCTAACCTACAATTAATTAAGTTTGTTAGGGTAGGGTTGTTCTTGATTATTAAAACCGCCATGTATTTAGGTTGGATTTTGTTCTCGTACGCCCAGGGGCGTAGCTACCGCCGTCTCTGACGTATCAATTATACGGGGCCCCCGACGTGCGTGAGCAAAAATTAATATAAACTTCCCAATTTTTTTTTATTTCAGAAGTGACAAACGTCAAAAAAAGCAAAAGTGACAGATAGATAATTATGATGAATAAATATTTCTTATAATTTTATGCAAACATTTTTTTTTCTTTTGTGAGAAATCTTTACCCTTCCTTCATAAGGGCCACCAAACAATTTTTTATACGGAGCCCCGTCAAGGCACGCTACGCCACTGCGTACGCCGCTCGTCCAACTGAATGTCATCTTAGGCCGTGGTCGCTTTCACCCGCCGCACGCGGCCGACAGCGGCCCGCCGCCCGCGGCGTCTGAATGGTGTGTTCGGGAATGCTCGGGAGTGGTCGTTTTCGCCCGCCGCGTGCGACGTCCCGAACGCGGCGGGCGACAACGACCACTCCCGAGCATTCCCGAACACACCATTCAGACGCCGCGGGCGGCGGGCCGCTGTCGGCCGCGTGCGGCGGGTGAAAGCGACCACGGCCTTACCGCCCGGCCTTGACTTCGCGCGTTTGGCGGCGCGGCAAGCGTTTTCTGTACCTCTACCATGAGTTTACACTAGTTCACAGTGACCGTACTCGCTAGCGACGGCGTAAATGATTTGTATGGAGAATTGTACTTCCGTAAGTGACCGCTAGAGGCGCTGTACAATTCTCCATACAAATAATTTACGCCGTCGCTAGCGAGTACGGTCACGTAAACTAGTGTAAACTCATGGTAGAGGCACTGTGTTCATTGCGCGGCCGAGACGCTCGCCGTGCAGTGGTTACCTGGCGGCACACGCAATGAACTGATAAAACGCTTGCCGCTCCGCCGAACGCGCGAAGTCGTGGCCGGGCGGTTATTTGTTGCATTTATGCTGCAGCTATGTGGCTTTTTGGTCATATAACTCTCGCTCTTTTAGCTCACGCGATATATCTATTCCTTTCTTGTTAGTTCTGTGCTTGTCGATCGATGTATTCCATCAACATACATGGTTGCTTCCATCAATTTGCTGATTAACTTTTGTAACGATACTTGACAAAAGCCGTTGTGGCCTAGTGGTTTCGAATCCGGGCTCGCACCTCTAGTTTTTCGGAATATATGTGCGAAATGATATTTGTAATTTACTATGAGTTTTACGGTGAAGGAAAACGTCTTGAGGACTGGACACACCTGAGAAGAAATTCAATGGTGTGTGTGAAGTTCCCAATCCGCACTGGGCCCGCGTGGGAACTACGGCACAAGCTTTTTTTAACATAAAACTGAACCGTGATTGATCCCTATGTCACCTAATGGAAAGTGGAGATGAGGACGAAAGTTTATCTCACAGGTTCAGTATTGCCTATTCAGTCTTCTCTTGAATAGTAATGGGTTTTACTATCTAAAAACATCTACCTACCCACAACAACAACAACAAACAACAACAATAAACTAGGGATATTGACACCACCAATCAACTGGCGTACTTTTCTAACAACTTATGACGTCACTTGTTCGGTAACTCAATCAACTAACAAGGTATTTATTTGTTTTAAAACAACAAAAAATCTGATTTGACAATTAATATAAAATTGATCGGGTTTTAAGGGGTAAAATAAAGCGTTTTTTACTGGAGTTGTGTCTTCGAATTATTTTTTAATGGCGTCAACATCCCTATTAACTACAATCATTAAAAATAAAACTGTAGAATTCTGAAGTAGTAGAACAAGGCAACGTAATGGTTTACCCTTGAAATATCGACATACTTTTAATTGAATATCAGTTAAAAGCCAGCGTATTATATTTTTTCATTTCATCGAATATTCATTAGGTACCTGGAATGATTAGAATGAGTACTTTCAAATCATCGATTTTTAATTTATGGTAATATTATTTTAATAGATTGTTTATTTGGCAGATATTCATTTCGTATTTTATTATTTCATATTTTTTTTAATGTTGTATATAGCCACAGATTACTTAATAGTTACTTCGTAACAGATACTGCATCCCGTACAAAATCTTGGTACTTACCGCGATTGTAGCCACAGATTATACTACTCCGTCTCCTTAAGAATGTGTGCGTGCCGACAGTGACAAGGGCTGGCAGTTTGGATTAAAATTTTTTTCTCTACATGTTGTTTTACCATTTTGTCGCGATAATTGCTATATATTATATCCATGCAAACTTTCTAGCACTAATATTCCCTAAGCTAAGCCACGGACGGACAAAGGGACAGACGGTCATGGCGAAACTATAAAGGTTCCGTTTTTGCCATTTTAGCTCTGGAATCCTAACAAAAAAGGATATTTATTGTAATGCGCAGAACACATTGCCATGCTCACAGTACCCTAACGTTATACTAGATACGACGGTCAACTTTTGAACTTCGCATCCCATCCCGCTCACGCTTATAGCTTTTTATAGAAGAGTAAGAGGGACAGCACGATATGAAATTCCAAATTGTTATATTAGCTATTAATTCTAGCATAGTCATATTAAAGTTTGCCCCTGTTTCACCATTTTCACTTATAAAAGTCCAGGCGGCATATTTTTTCCGTGGAACACGAATGAACGTGCGTCGGCGCGCGCTTGTGACAACCTACTGAAATTTCGATCGTAGCAGATGGTCCCCGCGGTAGGTAAATATCGCGCGTAAGTACATGGCATGCATGAGGCCTGATATAGCTTTTTTAAAGCATGACTTTCAGGGTGGTAATAAAAAAAAACTTCACACCATTAAATTTCGTCGCATGTTTCCTTGCGATGTATTCCTTCACCGTAAAGCTCATGGCAACTTCAACCTTCTTTTCTTCAGCTTCACGCTGGGAGCGAGTTTGAACCCACGACCCTCTCATGCGGCTATAGGTCAAATTCTTAGGCCATCACGGTTTTAAATGGCCTTTGCGCGTCGCATTGTGCGTCGAGCGTCTATGCCGCGCATTAAACAGAGCGCGCTTCTAGCGCTACTCGCCCCGCTGCCCGCCCCGCTACCCGCTCGTCCAGTTCGCGGCCTGAAGCGTCTGGGGCGTGCTTGTTGCAAGTTTAATTCTATAAAATTACAGGCTGTCGTTACGCCTGTGAAGGTTGTATAGCAATCAGCCCGCCTCTCGCACTTGCTTGACACCATTGTAAGGCGTTTATAGGTCAACATTTCATGGTACGGGGAAATCTAACGCAATAAGACTGGAGATGACATTAGTTTTATTTTATATCATCATCATTTCAGCCGTAGGACGCCCACTGCTGGACATAGGCCTCCTTCATGTCAGCCAATCATTACGATTGGAAGCGACTTGCATCCACCCTGAGCCTGACGCCTTTACCAAATCCTCCGTCCATCTCGTTGGCAGACGTCCTGTACGGTCTTTTACACCGTACATTTTTCTGTTTACGCTGCGACCTAGTTTCGGGTCGCGCATTTAATAATATTATATTTTTAGTCATATTGATGAGTGCACAACTAACTCGCGTGCGTTACACATCAAGAGAAAGAATCGCTAACTGTATACCTATTTTTTACTATTTACTTTACATAACTTTAAATAAACTACGGGAACTTAACGAAGGTTCTTTCTTTGCACTCCAACAACTAACTACAACTACAAAGAAGTGTAGGGCGCTAACTGGCCTACAGGTCCCACGCTGCGCTTGCCAGTCCATGGTCTCAACATGCGTGCTATATGACCTTAATACGTCCCATTGTAGGGAATCTCAGAGTGACAGGGCTTGAGCCGTAGTTCCCACGCGGGCTCGGTGCAGATTGTGAACTTCACACACGCCATTGAATTAATTCTTCTCAGTTGTGGCGTGGAAGTGTCCTCACAAAGTTTTTCTTCACCGTAAAGCTCAGGGTATTGTAATTTTAGTCCGAAAAATTCAGAGATACGAGTCCAGGCCTCCAGGCTGACTGATTAATCCGAAGCAATCGGCATCCAACGAAGTCCTGAAACCTTAAATACCTGGTTAAAGAAGACGCCGACTTCCCTCCTCATCGCTCCTGCATTTTGGGGACCTAGGCGCAAGCCACACAGAAGAGACGTGGGACGGGGGCGCGTCGCAGTCCGCGTAGTTTGTCCGCAGGCCGCGTCTCCACCCCGTCTCTTCTATCTGCTTTGGATCGCGACGCTTCTATACATTTAGTATGAAAACTGACTCAAGGGGCGCTGCGACTGCGACGCGCCCCCGTCCACGTCTTTTCTGTGTGGCTTGTGTGTCAACTCAAATTAATACCCATTTTTTAATTTAGATTTCATCAGTTTATGGAAAGTATACATTACAGGGTTATTTTTAATTCACTGATATCCTCTTAACCCTGAATTCGGGTATGTATTACAATACCGAAGTACGAAAGACCGAATGTATTAAAACATCGAATAGGTCAAAAGACCGACACGATTTTTTTCTGACACCGTAAACTTTTCAGAATTTTTTAAAACGGCATCATGCAGAACCCAATAGGTTAGGTTAGGTTTGTTTTATAACAATCTTAAAAAGTTAACGGTTTCAGAAAAAAATCGTGTCGGTCTTTTGACCCATTCGATGTTTTAATACATTCGGTCTTTCGTACTTCGGTATTGTAATACATACCCCTGAATTCCTATCACTCAAACAAATGTTTTTTGTTCTACGACTTTTTAAAATGAATCACTTTTTTCCCATACAAATACACAGAGTATCGTAAAAATAAGAGGTATATATACCTAATCTCAAATTTTCAAAACGTTATTACACCAAAAATATTAAGTTATGACAAAAGCCGTAAAACAAAAAACATTTGTTTAAGCGGTAGGAGTTTAGGGTTAAAAGGATGCTAGTGAATTACAAATAACCCTGTATATTAAAATCGTGAGCTATTTTGATTGGATATACTCTCGATCTAGGAGTGCGACCCACTACGACACTCCCTTTATAATTTACCAGGTACCCAAAGACCAATCTTTTTGGATTCCCACAAAATGAAGTAATCCACTGAATTGTCCTCAACACAACCTGCATTTATCTCTACATAAATAATGCGGACAATTGTGGCGGAACGATTTAGCCTCAATCAAGATGTAATTTCGACTTTCCACAGGAAATTAGGATTTTTATGGAATTTGGTCTGAGATTGGATTTAGTTTATTTTTTTGGAAGCGCAAGGTGGCATTTTAAAATTATTTTGCCGAGAAAGTCATTTCCAGAGAGAAAAATAATCATTTTACCTTTTGAAAATCGGCTAGCTTGGTGGTTAGTGAGTGAGTGTGAAGCTAGAGGTCCCGGGTTCGAATTTTATTAGACGGAGTCATCATAAATTTTCTGTGTTTATCTTCCATATAATCTTATCTAATATACAAAAATCTCGTGTCACGGTGCGGTGTTTGTTATCGAACTCCTCCGAAACGGCTTGACAGATTTTTTAAGAAACTTTTTCCTCTATATTCGGTAGGTCGTAGGTTATTTTTATACCCGTAGGTGATAGATTAGAAATAATTTGTATGGCAAAACAACGTTTGTCGGGTCAGCTAGTGTTCTATAAAGAAGCCAAAGGGCAAAGTAACAAAACTTTTTAAGCCCCAAATACTTAAAACTTCAGCTGATATTGTAATCGCTATTAAATTGTGTAGAAGTCAATGATACCCCACAGCAACGAATGAAATAAAACTTCATAAATAAGTACAGTAAAAAATAACCATTATTGCATTAATTGCGTGCAATTGCAATTCATAATTAAGCAAACGGACACATTTAAGCGATATTGCAAATGAGCGCGAAATAACTTCAACAATTTGCACCGACCCCAACAAAACAGCTTAAGCATCTTCAAATTCCTAACACATACGCCCTTTTGCGTTCCAGAAGTCCCGTGAAATGACCAAAATGACATCGTTATGGTACAACCGAAACGCTCCGAGGTAATAAACGCCCGCAATAAATGAAAATATGACCGAATGAAAACCAAAATGGCGTTCGAGTGCAATGCAATTCGTTTTAATTCGCCCCGATAAAGGGTTAGGGGCAATTAGGGGCGCCACCTGTTATCGGACGGCGGAGCTTTGTTCGTTTTAGTTCCGCTACTCGCCGCTGTGGCGGTGGCGTCGTAAAAAGTTATTGGAGCTTAGGTTGAATGGAAATGCGTTTTGTGGATATTCGTTGCATTGGATTAGGTATGGGAGACCAAGAAATTCTTTTACCACTCTATGTCTGTTGTCAGTTGTTTGGCTTAAAATATCAAAGGCTAGTTTCACTTGCAGGTCAATGTGACAATCATTCTGTTTTTATTCTGATGTAGAAACAGTCCTAAAAATGTTAAAGCACTTACTTTGTCGACTGTACTTAAGTAAATAAAATTATTCTATCTGTAACTTTAGCCTCTGTTAGGTTCCTGTTATTTTATGTGACAGATATTTATTGCGCCGCATCTGTTTAATCGAATTTAATTTTAACAAAAAAATAAAACCTACTTTCTAGAAGCTTTCCTTGGAGGACGTATTTTATTTTTTTATTTTTTTTCTGAACCAACCCCATAAAATTGTAAAATATATCATAAGTTCTAAAGACAGCAAATCTAATTACAAAAAATTCACGTTCACAACCAAATAGAAAATTCTCTGCGAACCTGATTTTTTAAAGCAGCTTTGAAAAGCGAACGGTAATAGTCCGCGTTGAAATAAATTACTGGCCAGTAGGAATGCAGATGATGCATTTTTTTTAAACATCAAGCCAGTTTTATTTATGGCCAGAGCTAAGCGTAAAAAAATGCTTTTTGATTTTAGAACTCTGTTTAACAATCACTTAAGTAGTATCTTGATAAAATAACTTTAACGTTCGTGTCACGTTTGGGATTAGGTTTATATGTCTATTTTTTTTAAATATCACGAAAAATTTACCTAGTCCCAAACTAAACAAAGCTTGTACTATGGGTACTAGACAACGGATAAACATACATACTTAAATACATATTAAACACCCTTGGGTACAAACACCCACCCACTCGAGCACAAACATTCGTATTTTTCGCACAAATATCTGCCACGACCGGGAATCGAACCCGGGACCACAAGCTTCGTAGTCAGGTTCACTAACAACAATCTTTATTTTAATTATAACTACACTAGCTGTTGCCCATGACTCCGTCTGCGAACACGACCTATTCTCAGACCTACCGAATATAGAGAAAAAATTCGTAAAAATCGTTCAAGCCGTTTCGGAGGAGTTCGATAACAAACATCGAGACACGAGATTTTTATATATTAGAGAAGAGATAGAGATAAGATAAGATTAGCTGATGAGTCACTCGCAAGCCAGACTGTAAATTCAAACATACCTTAAGATACTAGTGCCATCTATCGATAAGTAGAAGTGTATAAGGAATGGCAACCGTTGCGTTCAAATTTTTTATGTTCAACAATACTAATTTGTTTTGTTCTTGTTTCAGGTACGTACAACAATAACACATCAAAAATCATTAGCAAGGTAGTATTTCAAAAGCTTTTTATTAACTTGCAATGTATGTATGTACATAATATGTAAGGGTCAAATCATGGAAGTCGAATTTGACCCACTTCCAGTGCTCGGATTTACTTTAAATTTGGTATACTTATGTAGGTTGGATGACAATGCAAGTACAGTCAACAAAAAGTACAGTCAGCGAAAAAGCTTGCATTGAAAATTAAATTTTTAACAAAAACTTTTTAGAGCCTTATCACGCCGGTGATTTGCGAACGTATTAATAAGAGGCGAACGCGCAACGATTCCGTCGCGAGCGCGCAGCAAGTACGTCGCGATCACAGAAATATATCGAGGTCGTGATTATAGGTCTGGAAAGCCATTATGTACTCACGTACCTCAGCTAACATAATCCACTACAGTTTTTATACTCTATGCCGAACTATATGTACTACTTACTAGCTTTTTCCCGCGACTTCGTCCGCGCACGTATCGTGTTTCCCGTGGTAAAAAGTAGTCTATGTCGTTCTCCCGCCCTTCAACTATGTCCATAAAAAAACTCACGGCAATCGGTTGCTCAGTTCCGACGTGAAGAAGGTAAAGAAACAAATAAACACGCTTTCACATTTAAATTAGTATTATCACTACATAGTATAAAATAAAGTCGCTTCCCGCTGTCTGTCTGTCCCTATGTATGCTTAGATCTTTAAAACTACGCAACGGATTTTGATGCGGTTTTTTTAACAGATAAATAGAGTGATTCAAGAGAAAGGTTTATAATGTATAATACATGCATAATATAGTTGCATCCGTGCGAAGCCGGGGCGGGTCGCTTGTTTATATATAAGAAGTTAATTTGTAACCTGAATAGTTTTTCTGTTTACGAATAGAAACTCACCTGTATACTTGAACCACTTCAATATTAATCCACTTTTGCAACAGTTATTTAAGTACTTAGTCTCATTAATTTCTCAACATTTTCCCATGCATTTTTCAACAAGCACTACCTAGGTTGCCTAGAAATACTTAAAAACCAGTTGCAAATGCAACTACTTACGTAAATACGGACTTACTAAATATTCCTATATCACACTCATACAGGCATACTATAGCACTTTTGCACATTCAAAAATAAATTCTAAATTAACCAGGTGTAAGTTTAAAATTGGCTAGCTACGACGTGAACATGCGTCTTCTTTTAAGAGTAGTAAAATGAACTCTATGTTTAATAGGAAATAAATTGAAATTCCGTTGCTGTGTGTATAATTAGAGATTGTATTAGCATTTTGTGCATTAAATGCAGTTTTTAAGATGCGTTGGCGCAAGGAGGAAATTGCTGCGCTAGAACGCATTCGTTGATAGTCCTAGCACGATGCATATTAAACTCAGCCTCGACTTAACAACAACAAGAGGATAACACCCCTCTTTTTGCGTCGGGGGTTAAAAATGGGTATGTACCGAAACCATTGCATTTCACGCTAAGTGAAAAAGTAAGTAACATCCATACATAAAACGGTTTGACGGATTCTGATGAAATTTGGGATGCAGATAGTTTATAACCTGGATTAACATATTAGTACCTGGGCGACCGAGCTCCGTTCGGGCTGAAACTCGGTACCAAGCGTTTTCCCAGAGATAAGACCAAGCTAGATCAATTTTTCTTCCCCAAAAACCCCGTACATATCAAATTTCATCGAAATCGTTGGAGCCGTTATAATATACACCGTGAAATTTTAGTGGTTGTTTTCCCGAAACGAGGTGATTTAGTATCGATTGTACAATCGATTTATAATTACTATTTTGACTAGAGTCAAAAATCCAATTGTGAAAAACGAAAGTCGAAAATGACCGCAAACCAATAGTAACGCTTCGTTGGTACCTAACCTATCGTACGATCGCGTACGCTACTTGTACCAACGAAGCGTTACTATTGGTTTGCGGTCATTTTCGACTTTCGTTTTTCACAATTGGATTTTTGACTCTAGTCAAAATAGTAATTATAAACCGATTGTACAATCGAAACTAAATCACCTCGTTTCGGGAAAACAACCACTAAAATTTCACGGTGTATAACTCATTTTGACAAAAAGTGTCGCTTCATGCGTTTTGCCTTTTAACCGCCGATTGCTCGTTTAAAGGTATTAGATAGATTATAGCATACTTTCTATCACGGTAAATTGCATAGTTCCTGCGAAATAGTACAGTCGGACAAAAATATGGCCTACCACCCTACGGTTGAATTTAATTTGCACGTCATGATTACAACGAGGTCGATTTCCCCTTGCAGTATAATGATGACAGTGGCTATTGACATAACTTTTAGTTAGTAATGTCAACCTTAGCGGTATTTAGATCTCACAGAAACTTTTGTCAAAATTGGTAGACCACTTTCTTCGCCAACCGTAATGTATAGTCGGGGTAAGAAAAGGTTCGTGACTATTCGACTCCATGTCAACGAATTAAGGTCGAAAAGTGACGAACCTTTTTTCACCCCGACTATACCTACTTACTTAATATTTCATGCGATAATATTTTAACTATACCAGTGGCGTAGGTGCCTTGGGCCCTGTATCAAAATTAGTTGGGGGGCTTTCCCGGGAAGCACGAGATTCAAGTGACATTGTGGATAACATTTTACTAATTTTTGCTTACACACGTTAGGGGCCTCTGTAGCCCGGGGGCCCGTATCATTGATACGGCTGATACGGCGGTAGTTACGCCCCTGAACTATACCTAAACGAGAATAGAGGGCGCTGTGCAAAAACCTCAGCTTTCAAGACGACGAACTTCGTCTCCAAACAATAGATGGCGTTGTCGGAGCAACCGTTGAGCTTCAAAAATATTACCGTCACCCTTTTGTAACCCCCGACACAAAAAGAGCGGTGTTATAAGTTTGACCGCTATGTGTGTGTGTGAGTGTCTGTGGCATCATAACTCTTAAACGGGTTGATTCGATTTGGATGCGGTTTGTTTTTGATTGAAAACCGGTTTCTTGGCGATGGTTCTTAGATATGTTTCATCGAAATTGGTTCAGCCGTTTCAAAGCTGTCAGCTCTTTTGCATGCTGCGGAAGGGATCTTAGACTTAATTGCGTTGGGGGTTTTTAAATTTTTTAATTTATAGTTATAATAGATTTTGCAATACAAACGAAACCGTGGGTAAAAACTAGTGTTAAACAATTGTCCCTCTCTCATATCATTACGGCCAATATCCCGGATCCGATAAGAAATATAACGAAGCTTAATATAATCCACATTCACCGACTGGGCGACTTTCCATCTACTCTCTCTTATTTCCTTATGCTAAAGGAATCCCAACCAGCTCCTTATGCGTCAGCAATAATAATTAGCAAAATGAAATGCATAACTCGCAGCCTCTGACTGGTAAGCAGCCAACAAGTGCTAGACTAGTAACAACTAGCAACAAGCTTAGAAATGCGTGGTGTATACCTACTTACTGTAGAATTAATATTTTTAGCCGGCTGCTTTGCCTGCTTTTATCTATAATTTTTTTTGGGACAGATTGTTGCTGTTAGCCTCTATGGTTTTTACAGCTTACTGAGAAGAGGGAGAGCTGCCAGTGTGGCCGCTCAGCAAGAGGAAAATCTAATATATAAAAATCTCGTGTCACGGTGTTTGTTATCGAACTCCTCCGAAACGGTTCGACAGATTTTTATGAAACTTTTTCTCCGTTTTCGGTAGATCTGAGAATAGGTCGTAGGCTATTTTTTATCTTCGCAGATTGAGTTGCGGGCAACAGCTAGTTTGATATAAAATTCCTCATCTATAACATAACATGCTCAACGAATGCGTTATTTATTAGGATTGATAACATTTCGCCTATTATTTTCGGCAATTCCTCAAAAGTTGTGAGTTTAAACACCTAACCCATTGCAAATCAGCTGACGTCGCTGAAAAGTAGTTGCTTTGTACGAACTGAGGATAGGTATACGTTGTCCGATGAAAGTTTGACTTTTTCTCATCGCCCGGACATATCGATATTAAACCCATAACCCGGATATGCACTACTCAGACCCGTAGACTCCGGGTCAAACCCGGATAGGTGGCAGCTCTAGGTACGTGCCGGTATCAAATTAAAATCTCAGACCATCGAAAAAAGTAAGGAAAGAAGAAAAGTAAATAAACACCAATATTTCCTCATTTAAAAAAGTTTTCTGCACCATTTAAAGTGAAAATATCTAAACCAAGTATCAGAAGCACCAAAACTTCGAACTATTTTAATTCGTCCACGATTACATCTAAAATCCGAGCACATAAATCTTGGCCGTAATAGTTCGTAATTTGGGGTCTGTGGTAGAAAGTATGCGGAAGGTTCTACAGGTAGAACGGAATACACATCATACACACGTAGTTTGAATGGAAGTGTTGAGACTGGTGGGAGTGTCATGATTTATTTGTAACCGATTGTAAAGTCAACTTAAAAACTAGCTTACTCCTTAAGCGACTCCGAAACATCTAATTTTAACTTGATACTTTTAGATCTCGTTCCCACTATGTCGTGTGTCGGTCCGTTTTTTAATCGGGCGTTCCAGTGGTATAGAACATTTTATATGAAGCTATTCACACTCGTCCGACAGCGATTTTGAGTCGGATCCGACAAAAAATATCGTGTGTTTTGTCAGCCCTCGTCCGGAAATCGTATACAGAAGCCTCGAAATGACAGCCGACAGCCGACTAGTGTGAAAAGAGGCGCCGCCGACGCCCGATTAAAATCGGAATCCGGGGCGTTACTGAGATAAAAGTTCTTTGACAGACGAATGGACAGACAAGGAATTTAATTCCCTACCAACATTTCGTAAAAATGTCCTTAAACATTTACTTGTAATGCATTAAGGTCGAAATGTCAAATGCAACACGTCAAAGCAACATCGTAGATAGCTCTTATGGTGACAGTTTGCTGTACGATATTCAAACTTAGGTGGGTTGGAAATTAAATTCCTTGACTGTACAACAAAATAATCTTATAAGGGCTCCGTTTCTCTTTTCAAGGTCATCATCATCATCATCATCATCATCATCATTTCAGTCAGACGTCCACTGCTGAACATAGGTCCCCAGGTTCGCAAAACAGACCAGGTTTGCGCCATCCGCATCCAACGCGTTCTCACCACCTTAACCAGGTCGTCGCTCCATCTTGTTGGAGGCCTACCTACACTGCTTCTTCCGCTCCGTGAACGCCATTTTGAGAACCTTCCGGCCCCATCCATCAGCCATCACATCAGTTCTACGACGTGGCAAGGGAATTTCTTAGTCAACTAGTTAGCTACTTAACTTTTAGCTTCGTAATTACCACACAGTAAGTAATTCACTTCAATCCCTATAACTCAAAAACTTTCAATATTTATGATTAGTGTTATTAAATCAGACAAATTGAGCATGGATTGTCATAGATCATTTATAGTGACTATTTTGTATGGATCACACGTATAATACACAGAAGTTAGAGAGAAACAGTACAGCAAAAAGCAAAAACCGGCCAAATCTCCTCTCAGAATGAAAGGGCTTGGACCGTAGTTCCCACGCGGGCCCAGTGCGGACTGGGAACTTCACGCACCATTGAATTTCTTCTCACGTGTGTGCATGTTTCCTCACGATAATTTCCTTCAACGTAAAGCTCACGGTGACGATTGTTTGGGAGCTCCCTTAAATATTTATTTTATTCTGTTTTTTAGTATTTGTTGTTATAGCGGCCACCGAAATACATCATCTATGAAAATTTCAACTGTCTAGATATCACGGTTCATGAGATACTTACAGCCGACAGACGGACAGACGGATAGACAGACGGACGGACAGCGAAGTCTCAGTAATAGAGTCCCGGTTTTACCCTCTGGGTACGGAATCCTAAAAAATGTGTATGACCCATGATTTTCAGCCTGCGCCGTCGGTGACACTCAATGAACACTTATATTTTTTTTTTGGCATAGTGGGCCAACGAGCAGACGGATCACCTGATGGTAAACGATTACCGTCGATTCTTACTTACTGTTCTTTTAATGTGGTCTGTGGTACCAACGGATGTAATGAATGAGCTATAGCAATTACAAATGTAAATTTCTGAATGATGTGTGGCATTTACCTAATAATGATATATCATTTTAATGGCCGATACATTATTTCTACGCCATGCAATATACGACATATTTCATTAGCAAGGCAGAAATTTAATTTAGCGTGCTTAAACTTTTTATTTAAATAATAAACGTTTATTATGACAGGTAATTGTGGGTAGGTACATAGGTGGTCCATTTAGATGGGCAGTATAGGTAACTTGGAAACTATTACAGAAAGGTCTGTTCTAAGGAGTCATGTCATTGATTTTATTGACAAAAACTACGTTCATAGATTCAATAAAGTCTGATAATCAAATGTAATCTGCTCAAAGTACGGTTGCGGATTATAAAGGTTATCTTAAAGCATTGATTCCCAAAAAGTAGTCCAGGTGGAGCCCCAGGGGTCCACGGGAGACTCGACGCGATTTAGATTTAGATCCAATCTTCACATTTTTGTCGAGTTTTGGGAACATGGTACAAATGTTGCTGCAAGGGGTCCACCGGAACCAGCTAATTTTTGAAAATGGTCTATGAGAAAAAAAAGTTTGGGAACTAATGTCTTAAAGTCTACTATTGCATTGGATGTACCTATGGACAAGTTGTCGACGTCAAAGAATCACACGAAATTGCAATGACGTTATTGACAAAAGCTGTTTGCATTTCGTTTTAATCATCGCAAGCGAAAAGAAGTTTTTATCACCTCGTTTATCAAAATACAATGGCAGATCAAACTAATAAAAAGTTTTAACTCAACTATTCATAGTCACCGACATAGCTCGAAGAATCGCCAGACTCAAGTGGCAGTGGGCAGGGCACATCGCTCGTAGAACTGATGGTCGATAGGGCCAAAAAGTTCTCGAATGGCGCCCACAAACCGGAAGACGCTTTGTGAGTAGGCCTCCAACAAGATGGTGCGACAATCTGGTTCAGGTTGCGGGAATGCGTTGGATGCGGATGGCGTAGGACCGATCTGTTTGGCGAAACTTGGGGGAGGCCTATGTTATTCAGCAGTGGACGTCTTGTCAATGAACATTACTTGGATTAAATTTTAATCCTGGTTGACTAACAATAAACCCTAATTTTCTATGCAACGTCCAAAATGACCGATTTGGTATTGGAAAAAATAACGCAGAAGGACCAAAACGCGTAATGACCAATATTTAATACACATAATGACCAATCTTAGTAGGTTAAAATTATAATAGTTTGCATGAGCCCGCAGGGCCAAAAGCATGCAGAAGTAGGAGCTTCACGTCAGCGGAGCTACTAGGGCAGGTCCAAAAGTTTCTGGCCTAACAAAGAAAAGAAGTACATATATTCACAAAACTTCTTTCATTTTTCGATATAGTCTCCCTCTATTTCAATGCACTTTTCAGATTGAATTGAAACAGAGGAAGACTATATCGAAAAATAAAAGAAGTTTTGTAAATATATGTACTTCTTTTCTTTGTCAGGCCGGAAACTTTTGGACCTGCCCTCGTACGTCGTGTGTTTTGTGTCGATTGGAATTGGGAATATATTGTATACATTTGTCATGATAATTTATACATTTTATACCGCGGTCATTTTGAGTTATGTGTCAATTTGCGTATGTGGCCTTTCGCGTATGTATAAATTTATGTAGATATGTCATTTTTAATTATGCGTTTTCGTTTCATTACTATGCGTATAATCATAGTGCTCACGTACCCTACAAACTGCTTTTCTATTCTCACCATTACATAAATCTTTGGCCCAACAAAAGATCATCTCAAATTAAAAAAAAAGAAAGCGCAATCCGTTCGCACACGCAGCGCCCGCCGCGAGTCGACACTTAATTAGCCGCTGGTCTTTCACTGATGTCCATGCTGTTTAATACCAGTTTTATGGAAGCTAACCAAGGATTCCCTTTCGTTTTTTGTCTCATTTACTTATTCGCCAAAATTTTAACGATACCTTCGGTGCTGGTAAGTAAATGTGACAAAAAACGAAAGGGAAGAACGACGAATGAGTCCAAGTAAGACCGTGACGAAAAACGAATACTTAAAGACTTATTAAGAGGGTACGATGCGCACCATTTCTCCATACAAACGTAATCCCCTGTTTCCTCCCTGGATAATGGCTTAAGAGCCAATTTTTTTTTACTGTGTAATCTGTATCTACCACAGCTATGCCCCTATGTTTCGTTTTTTTCCATATTTCAATTAACATAAGAAATATGAGCTTTCAAAAACTGAAAAAATTGCCCAATTTCAACGTCATTTTCAAACACTCATCAGAAAAGAATCCCTGATATAAACAAAAAAAGGAAAACATAGGGGCATAGCTAAATCTGTCCTCTAATTATTTTTGAAAAAAATAATTTTATTGGTCCAGTGTTCGAGAAGAAAACAGGGGATTACGAAATGCTGTTTTGATCAATTTTACGCGCCTAATAACGGTCTGAGGTGCAGTTGTCCTGCTCTCGCTGTACTGTCACGGAAGGGTTCGGGCGAGACAGCGACATTTCATTAAAATACCTATTCCTCAAAAGTCTCTCAGCTATCGTACCCTCTTAAGAGAGAGACAAGTTACAGAACTTGACCAAATGAGATAATGACGGATAGCGAACAAGACGAATAAAGAATGAGTGACGAATACAGAATGAGATGAAATAAGAATTAAATGAAAAACGGATGAGGCGAGATAAGTAATAGGATACCGGAATTACTTCATCTCTATCACTTGAGGTGTTGAGACTGTGTTCTCTGTTTCTTGTGTATGCTGTGCGATGTGTGGCTGTGTGATGATGATGATACCCAATCATTACGGTTGGAAGCGCCTTGCATCCACCTTGAACCTGCAGTCTTTACCAAATCGTCCGTCCACCTCGTTGGTTGACGTCCCACGCTGCGCTTGCCAGTCCGTGATCTCTATTCGAAAATTTTTCAACCTTAACAACCATCTGTTCTGCATGCTATAGCTTGCCCAATGCCATTTCGACGAGCTAATCCGTTTGGCTACGCCGTTGATCTTTGTTCTTCTACGAATCTCCTCATTCCTGATTCGATCCCGTAAAGAAACCCCGAGCATAGCTCTATAGCTCATTGTACGACTCATAATTTTTAGATAACCCATAACGTACATTTACGTCTCATGCAAAGCGAATCCAAAATGACGACAGATAAAAAACCTGACAGGCGACTGTCACGCGTGAAGTCATTATCTATTATCCCAAAATTCAATCACAGCGTGAAGAAGATTAAATATAAATCCAATAAGTAATTTATTATCTATTATTATAAATACAATTATACATTAATTTCTGGTCAATAAATAATTAAATTACAGCATTAAATATAAATTAGTTTTCTATTACATTAGTTAGTTTCGGCAGAGCACAACGGCGGGGATAAAGTGACAGATGGGCTTTGATGGATGCGTCAAAGTTTCTGAGAATAGCTTGTACCTTGATTATGCCCGCGGAATTACCGGTGTGGGAAAATTAGGAAGGATAGCTTTTATCGATTCACGGTTAATAAGGATGTTGACGCCATTAAAAAACAATCCGAAGACACGACTCCGGTAAAAAACGCTTTATTTCAGCCCTGAAAACCAGATTAATTTTCGATTAGCTGCAAAATTAGATTTGTTGTTGCTTTAAATTAAAACAAATAAATAGTTAAGTACCATGACGTGCAAATGAACTTCAACCGTAGGATGGTAGACTAGGGTGACCAGATGTCCCGTTTTTTGCGGGTTGTCCCGTACTTTAACCTCGAATCCCGTATTTTCAATGCATTTGTCCCGTAAAACCGGAGATAAGATCTGGTGCCCTATGGTAGACCATATTTTTGGCCGACTGTAGATATTTATGCCGGAATGATTCACCATTTTGATTAGCTAACACAGTTGCTACTTTAAACAGTGCGCAAGCGTTCGTTGTACGCATAAGTTTTTTTATAACTGTACGTGGATAGCTTGAGATAAAAATAGTTGTTTCAAGATATGTATCTCCCAAATTGCTGTTTTGTTTGAAACGGCTTTGAGGTTTTCTCTGAGCGCGATATCATCAACGTAGGCGCTGGAAGTTACTCAAATTTTCTAGGAAATTTTGGTGGTAATTTTAAATTGGTGCTTGTTTGTTTCTAGCTACGGTAAAATAAGTACATAGTTGCCATTTATACTTACTAAGCCTATTTTCTTTCATTTGGATCATCATCATTTCAACCGAAAGACGTCTACTGCTGAACATAGGCCTCCCCCAAGTTTTGCCAAACAAAACGAACCTACGACATCCTACAACCTTAACCAGGTCGTCGCTCCGTCTTGTTGGAGGCCAACCTACTGCGTCTTCCGGTACACGAGAACCTTTCGGACCCATTGGCCATCAATTTTACGAGCGAATTCTTTGGGATGCAATTGCTTTCTTCTACTTAATTAAAGGTATTATTCTGTAGGCTCAGAGTCGCTCAACGAGCTATGGAGAGAGCTATGCTCGGAGTTTCTCTACGGGATCGAATCAGGAACGACGAGATCCGTAGAAGAACAGGGGTCACCGACATAGCCAAAAGGATTAGCTCCTTGAAATGGCAATGGGCAGGCCATATAGCACGCAGAACAGATGGCCGTTGGGGCCCAAAATTTCTCGAATGGAGACCACGGACTGGCAAGTGACGAGATGGATGGACAATTTGGTGAAGGCCGCAGGTTCGGGGTGGATGCAAGTACTTCTTCTTCTTTTTTTAAAAATATGGCTTCTGTCCCACTTTAATGGTAGGACAATTTCGCCAGTGTCGAAGTAAGCTCTCTTGGGAGCGACGTTGTACGGTGATTGTAGTTTCTGCAACTTGATAGAAAAATTCCAGAAACCACGTGGAAACAACTTGCGCATTAAAAAATGTCAGACACGAGAGCAATATAGAATTTTGTGATCACTGTTAGTTAAGGTTAATCGCCGCATAAAACACTATCAAAATTATACTTCAACTAGCCAAAGAAACAGAAATACCAAAATTAGATACTGTCTACATCCGCCATGTTCGAATGCTACAAATCGAATCCCCGTGGATGCAAGTAATGATTGGGCGTCAATAAGGGAGGCCTATGTCCAGCAGTGGACGTCCTACGGCTAAAATTATTATTCTGTACCATAGTCATGTTCTGTACTTTTTTTACGCCAGGGGATGCAAGTACACCTCCTTGTAGGAACCCCTCTCTCTGCGCCTATGGTTCCGCGGTAGACAATACCTCCTCAGGGTAGTGCCCAACGGGATTGCAAATGTGAACGTCAAATTATACATCAATTCTGACTCCTTTATTGAAGTAAAAAGTGAACTATCAAGACTATGGGTATAACGAAGCGCAAGTGTCAAGATGCTGCGGATTAGCGAAAGAGGATCAATTCAGAATACTAAGATTTTTTGCTATCTGATTGTTATCTTTGTAACAAAATAGTTAAAAATCACTTGACTTTTGGGTGATATATGTAATGATGACCTTTTCACCTGACTGCCGAAGGAGGGTCATGTTTTTCGGCGTATGTATGCGGCTACGTCCATAAGATTCAATGTGTTACAGAATTACGAATAAAAAACTGCGCGGTGAAATATCGCTGTGCGGACAGGCCATAATATACTGCGCAGTATCCTTGGACCAGCTCCCAACTCCCGCGCACATTTACGCCGACAAGTTTTTACACGGGCCCGGTTTCTTGAACCATTCATCTTCCATATCAACATTACTTAACATTATTTGCCTCTATTACTCGCTAGGCGGCGCACGCACCTCTCTCGACCCCTTTGTCGTCATACCCGCCCCCCTAGCCCCTGTACCGCGCGGGGGACTCATTTAAACGGTTACTTTGTTACGTTACGGGGTGGGGTTAATTTGGCTTTGCATTAATTCGATTCAGGTTTTATTTTTGTATGTAATACATACAAGCTGTTGCCTGCGACTACGTCTGCAAAGCATTGGTTTTATCGCTATGCCACGTGAACTATGAAAATTTTCCGGAATAAAACTATCAAAGTTCATCTAAATCGGTTCAGCAGTTTAAGCCTGAAGAGTTAACAGATAAATAGACAGCCAGACGGACGACAATCAGACACACTTTCTCATATTTTGTAAAACAATGGCTGTCAAAATTGAATCTTTTGCCAAATTCTGTCAAAATTCGAACGATTGAATTTGTATAAAGAGCTATGCTAGATTTGGTTTGGGCTGTCCTCCTGGTGGATACCATAACCTCATATATATTTCGTTCTCTACATTGTTTCTACCGAATAACGGCAAAATGCACTAGATAACATTGTCCCCTGATGGACAGCTGCGCTTGAAAAAAAAACTAACTAAATGTATAAACTGTTGGCCTATTTTAAACTGAATGCACTTAAGATGTACGCTGCGCCAACGCATAACGATTAATTATGATCCCATGATTGCTTTTTAATATAACAGCTTTAAAAATTGATGCGTAGGTACAGCTTTTTTTTGCAAAAACGGTGTGGCATAAGTTGCAGCATGATTCCAGTATTTTCTATAAGAACTAATGTACCTAATAAAAAGGTAACTCTTATTTATTTGATTGTATGTAAACAAAATAACTTTGCCTCTGTAATATACATATATATATTCTGTTGATTTTTTAGGCAAGTTTATTGCCATTTTCATGAAAATCGTCTTAATTAGTTCTAACACGAATTGATTTAAGCGCTATTCTATACATTCATCATCATCCTAGCCTATATACGTTCCACTGCAGGGCACAGGCCTCCTCTCGGAATGAGAGGGCTTGGGCCGTAGTTCCCACGCGGGCCCAGTGCGGATTGGGAACTTCATATACACCATTGAATATCTTCTCAGATGTATACAGGTTTCCTCACGATGTTTTCCTTCACCGTAAAGCTCATGGTAAATTACAAATGTGTTATACCTATACTTTGCCTTTTAGCCGTTGATGATGTTATTATTATTATTCTGTTATTATTATGATGTTATTTATATTCTAATTATTTCATTTTAATTGTTTCAGGTACAGACAACAGCCTAATCATTACTTATTAGTTATTAAAGTGGTATTTCACATCACATCATATGGGTACGTAATGGGCATGTAGCTTAGCTTCAATTCGGAATATCAAGCATTTTAAAATCGATTATCTTCCTTAGTGAACTTCCTGCCACCACCGGACACAATCGGAAAAAATATTGAGGGACAAAAATGGTGTCTTTCGGACGTTCCACAGGTTAAGTTAAGGACCTACTTACCGTGTTTTTGACGCATTTATTGCATTCATTTAATCTCGTGCTGTATCATTACAAGTAAAGCTATAGGTAGTCTTGAAATTCATCTGTAAGATATTTGAGGATTCAGTCTAATGACAAGTGTTTTTCGAAACACGATTACTTATAGTTCGCTCGATAGAAAAAAATCCAAAATCGTCTCTAAAAAATAAAATAAATTCGTAGTACGACGCTAATACTGCACGGCAGGTCATGAGTTTTCGAATGTTGATAAAACAAGATGTTTTCTAGGGCGTAGTGTTGCTACATTTTTAAAATATGTATTTGTTTTAGTAATAAGATGAAAATACCCAAAAACTCGCGCAGTCCAATCAACCTATCTTGTGCCATCGTGCCTCCCCCACGCCCAAAAACGCCCACCCAAAATCGATTAGCGCGTAAAGCTCGGTAGGCCCTTAAGGTTCACGATGTCGTTTGCGGAGGCGGAGGCAAGGTTCCATTTGAACTCTTCTTATCATCCGTCTATTTCTAGTCCTGGCCTGGTCTGAGAACTGCCAATTTTCAGAGTTGTCTCTTTCTAAAACACCGTAAAAGACTGAGAGGCAACGATTGTTCTTTGTAACCAACCATGCATGAAAGTACCACAGCTTCCCGTGCTCTATGTTCTTGGAAACTAAAACTATTATTAGAAAATGAGTTTTAATAAGATTGTTGGTAAAGTTTATTTCAGCTTGTCATGTTTTATATTTTGGATGGAGTTCAGTGAACTGAATAAATGGAGCCTAAACATCGCGCCTATGATTAGGAGCAATTTTGTTCATCTATAATAAGCTACTTATTTAAATTGCAGACGACGGAAAGGTCACATTCTTTTAACGGATTGGCTTTGGAGCGTTGATTGAGAAAATGTAATTCGTGACTTAATACACTTTTTATTGATGTGTTGGATTTATTTGGGTTCTAACACTTGTGGTGTGGTGAGGGTTTGAAATACCGGTATTTTCCGGAACCGGTATTAATCCTGGTATCTGTACCGGTGTACCGGTAGGTCATACATGGTGTGGAGGTGGAGGAACTGCATGAACACGCATTTCTTACGTACATAAACGTAACTATCGTAAGGTCGCGGGTGAGCAAAATAATTGTTTCAGTTCATTAAGTAACCCCAGATTCAATAAATTATAAACTATTGAACCAATGTAGGTACTATAGAACGTAAAGTTACAGTAGGCAGCCAGGAGAACTTATATGGTGTCATTATATCTAATTTATAAGTAAAGAGATAGGACTAAATATAATAAATATATCTCGATTTATCGGTAGATGATAGTAGGCTAATGGTGTCGATAAATAAGTCTGGAGAAGAGTCCTTTTAGCACAACATAATATAATGTGTTAATCGTGATAAGTAGTAAGTAGTAGTAACGTACCGTCAAAGATATATTAAGTGTGATTCGATATAATTTACACAGTTTGTACTAATTATATGCTACTAAAATTGTAAAAGAGAAAATTTGTGGAGATGTTTGGATGTTTTGGATGTTGTTTACGCAATAATAGCTGCGCTGATGTATGAAAGTTGGCGTATAGATGTACAAAAATCTAGATTGAGACATAGAGTTCGGGGATAGACCAAGGCCGCTTAACTATTAGCATTAGGTACATTATTCTGCATATCTGACAAATTTAGCCACATCCAATTTTTACTCCAAATTTGTTAAAACAAATATAAAGTTAGAAGCGTCCCCAGTCAAAGTACATAATATCTTCGATGAAACTGCAATACCGAGTAACCAACAATAAGTGTGCGTGTGCGTGTCTGTGTGTCTGTTTGTGACATCATAGTTCTTATATTAAGCGGGCGAATCGATTTGGATGCGGGTTTTTTATTTGAAAGCAGGTTTCTTGGCGATGGTTCTTAGACACATGTTTCATCAAAATTGGTTCAGCCGTTTCAAAGTTATCAGCTCTTTTGTTAGCGGAAGTGATCTTAGACGCATAATGGGCATTTAATTTATTTTCAAACATACGTGTGACCGGTTTTTAAATTTTTGAATTTATATTTTTTCAGTCCAAACTATTATCATTTCTAAAGCGGGCGAAGAAACGGGTAAAAAAAAGCTATAGTGCATATTTATGATAATATATTAACTACATGTTACGATGTTACAAATATCCACAAGCCTAAAGCTATGTCCGTGGGTCGTTATTATTTTCATGGAAGTAGTTATTAACAAATATTTCGGTGTCTACGCTAGAGGCGGATGGACAAAAACAATGACGTTTGATTGGTGATTCTTGTACCACTTGTATGTCTGTCTCTGTATGACGAGTTAACGGGTGACCCTATTCTTTTAGTTTAATAACAAACTGAACTTAAATTGTGTTTCTTTTGCATGTGATTGAACGGTCTTTATGCATGTTATAGGTAGGTACTTACATTAATGAGCTGAGAGTGTTTTAAAGAAAACTTTATATTTTTATCTGAAGCGGTATAAGCGAAGCTCGTGGGTTCGAGTCCGGGCTCGCACCTCTGAGTTTGTAAATTACGTTTGAAATTTACCATGAGCTTTACGGTGAAGGAAAACTTCGTGAGGAAACTTGTTTACACTGCGAAGAAATTCAATGGTGTGTGAAGTTCCTAATCCGCACTGGGCCCGCGTACCTACTACAGCCCAAGCCTGTGTCACAGAATAACTAATAGTACTAGCGTACAGAAGGATCACTCTCGAACGAAAGTCAACTTTAGGTATAAAAATTTGCCTACTCTTACGACCGTTAACTGCTTGCACGCGAAATTGAAACTTATCGTGTGATACGAGCGTTCATATTCCGTTGGGCACCGCTGATCTGAAACCAAGAACACAGAGTTCCCACTCGCCGATATTTAGGTAGGTATATAAATCAAGAAATATATAACAGTGTGTATTAATTCAGTAAACTACCTTTAAACGCAACAGTATCTTTTATACGGATTATAAGATCGTTTAGAAGCCATTGTTTGTTGCAAAAATCACAGAAAAATAATTACGCGCGACGCGACTAGCGTGTGAAGTGAACCGAATGCCGAGCGACAACCTACTGCCATACGCCTGCCCGGGAGGCGCGCCGGCCGAACATACCTAAACTGCCGAGTGAAACCCCCTGCCTGTGTCCTGGACGTCATATAGGCTGGGTTGATGATGTATTACTCAATATCTACGTAACAAAGGACTGGCGGTCAATCAAAGAGACAAACCATCCTTTTATTACAAAAAAAAACATCCCAGATATTATCAGTAACTTTATCAAAAACAACCGAAAACACACGTTTCCTACCAGCGGCGCCACCAAAATGGACGCAATTACTATAATCGCTACCATCACATACCAAGAGACCTCTTAACACCCTTATTTCATAGACATAAAGTCTATTTTCAAGCAGCGTGAGTTCCAAAACATAATGGTCATAGAAAGACTCAAAAATGTATAATGGTTCTTGCCTAAGGGGTGTTGTAAAAAATGAAGGTTTATCTTTTTTGTAACTGTTTGAAACTGGTTAGAGTTATGTAGTTAGCTGGGGCTTTGTCTTTACCAGCAGTTAGAATACTGCCATCATCCCAGCCTATATACGTCCCACTGCAGGGCACAGGCCTCCTCACAGAATGAGAGGTCTTGGGCCGTAGTTCCCACGCGAGCCCAGTGCGGATTGGGAACTTCACATACACCATTGGATTTATTCGCGGGTGTATGCAGGTTTCCTCACGATCTTTGCTCATGGTAAATTTCAAATGTAATTCCGCACATAAATTCCGAAAACTCAGAGGTGCGAGCCGGGATTTGAACCCCTTTGGTTTTATAGTGGCCTAGGAATCAAATTGGTTGACTATACGAGTCCGACCTGACTGGTTTTCTAACAAAACATTTCTAAATGAAGCGACTGCATTTTCTGATTCGCGGTCGGGGCGGTCACCGGACAATGGCGTTACGGGACCGCGGGCCGCGGTTGGTAACGGTCCGGTTTACGACTGGAACTTACGATGCGCACCATTTCTCCATACAAACGTAATCCCCTGTTTCCTCCCTGGATAATGGCTTTAAAGCCATTTTTATTTACTGTGTAATCTGTATCTACCACAGGCTATGCCCCTGTAGCGACTACTAGCGCCATCTAGTCATCACATAAGGAACTAATTGCTACAATCCTACATCACGCTATCGAAGTTTCTCAACTCGGCTGCATAAATACAACTTCCAACTTTCATCCATTGGACTTCGGTCCCCAGGCATAACATCTGCCTGGAGAGAGATCTCTCTATTGCAGCCTACCCCCAAAATGGTGACCCCGACGTGATTTGAACACGCAACCTTCTGATACACAAGACGATGACGCAGTCTCACAGCAAGCCATACTCACCGCACTGTGCACCATTAGCATGTATCTATTATCTGCCTGGTGTCTACAGTTCGCAAATCCTCCTCCCACTACTTCCACTTGCCAATCAATCAACCAACGCTCGCCAACAAGGCTCCGAGCAATCACGCGGCAGGCATGCATCCACAAGTAGCAGAGGAACAACAATGCTCGCCGACGAGGCTCTGAGCGACTGGCCCTTGCAAGCGCCCACATGACGCACAGATTGCACTCCACTGCAATTCGTATCGACCTCCGGTCTAAAAAGGGGGGCTGATGTAGCGACTACTAGCGCCATCTAGTCATCACATAAGGAACTAATTGCTACAATCCTACATCACGCTATCGAAGTTTCTCAACTCGGCTGCATAAATACAACTTCCAACTTTCATCCATTGGACTTCGGTCCCCAGGCATAACATCTGCCTGGAGAGAGATCTCTCTATTGCAGCCTACCCCCAAACCCCTATGTTTCGTTTTTTTCCATATTTAAATTAACATAAGAAATATGAGCTGAAAAAATTGCCCAATTTCAACGTCATTTTCAGACATTCATCAGAAAAGAATCCCTGATATAAACAAAAAAAGGAAAACATAGGGGCATAGCTAAATCTGTCCTCTAATTATTTATGAAAAAAATAATTTTATTGGTCCAGTTTTCGAGAAGAAAACAGGTGATTACGAAATGCTGTTCTGATCAATTTTACGCGCCTATTAACGGTCTGAGCTGCAGTTGTCCCGCTCTCGCTGTACTGACACGGAGGGGTTCGGGCGAGACAGCGACATTTCATTAAAATACCTATTTCTCAAAAGTCTCTCAGCCATCGTACCCTCTTAACACAATATTACAACAGTGCTACACCAACAGCCACCATTGGACCGTTTTACGTCCCACAGTAGGGCACAGGCCTCCTCTCAGAATGAGAGGGGTTGGGCCGTAGTTCCGACGCGGGCCCAGTGGGGATACACTAGCATGTAGCATAAAAACTAGCTAATGAAAAGGTTGAAGGTATGACCAATAGCACGAAACCTAGGGTGATGGTAGATGGGCAGGTAATACAATATGTTGACGAGTATATCTATTTGGGCCAGATAGTCTCTTTCAGTAATAGGCAAGACAAGGAAGTCGAAAGACGCATCGAAAACACCTGGAAGAGCTACTGGTCCATGAAAGAGCTTATGAAGGGAAACCTTCCGTTAACACTTAAGCGAAAACTCGTCGACATGTGTATCCTGCCCGTCCTAACCTACGGTGCCCAAACATGGTCTCTGACCGAAAGTCAAAAGTCCAAGCTTAAGGTTTGCCAAAGAGCAATAGAGCGCAGCATATGCGTGAAAAGGCTAGATAAAATCCGGAACACCACGCTGCGCTCAAAAACACGCATAACCGACGTTGGGAAAAAGACTGCTAAGCTAAAATGGGACTGGGCTGGACATGTCTGTCGCATGCACCCACAAAGATGAGCTCACACGGTCACTTGGTGGGTGCCGGAGAACGGCCAGCGACGACGAGGCAGACCAAGAAGGAGATGGCGGGACGATTTGGACGTGTACGCAAAGGACTGGCCTGACATTGCGCCGGACCGGGAGTTGTGGAGGTCAAGAGGCGAGGCCTTTGCCCAGCAGTGGGACACTATAAAAGGCTAACAAAAAAAAAAAAAATGAAAAGGTTATGGGCCCATCAGATTTTTTTTGCCATAACTACAATTGTGTGTGTGAAGTCTCCATACGCAATGCCTTAGAAATGGGACCAATGTATAGGCCTGAGATGACGATAAGGCATACCCTAGGACATTTTTTTATTTTTATTTCGACGCTCATTTTATCACTATTCATTTTGTCAGTTAAACCTTCCTAAGCTTATCTTATCAGTCTAATAGTATTCAATTTGTTAGTTACATTCAGGGTAAACATGAAGAAACTTGCCATAACTTCTTTTTAAAAGGTAATTATAATTAAAATGCATCCTATTATTCGAATTCCTTAACGGTCAACCTTTTCTTCACCTTGATATGCATCTCATAACGCCCTTATAACGACTAACATTAAGTTAAAATTCCAAAAGCACGAGCGCAATAAATAATACAATGTTACCACAACAACCACCTGTCAAAAGCACTTCAATCAACCTGTAGGAAACCATCATTCCAAATAGAACCTTGACCTCAAGTTATAAAGTAAATTTTCAAATAACGTAAAAGCTAGAGGCAAAACAAAGTAAATCGAAATCAACAGGTGCCAGCAAAAACTGAGTCTTGCAACAATGATATTAAGATACGTTTTTGTGGCGGATCGGTGGGAGAAGGCGTGCAGCGTTACTATGTAGGGAACTCACTTTTTTTGTCGCATATTTTATGTATTTTTTTTTAAGTGCGGGATTTATGAAAGACTAGTTTTTATAGGTGCATTGCCATCACAATATTCTGATTAATATTATACATGCTGATGTATTGTGTGTCTATAGATATGCTATGCATCCAGTCTTACACCGTGTTCTTTTTTCTTTAACTATAAGAGAACATTTAATAGGTCATCAATGACTCATCATCATCATCATCATCATTTCAGCCGAAAGACTCGCCAAACAGATCGGTCCCGTGCCACCCGCATCCAACGCGATACCGCAATAGGTCAAATGAAATTAATTTATTTAAGACACTAGTGTCTCACACGCTTACTGTTAAAAATGATAGATAATCAAGAACGAAATTAAAAAAACGATAACGATGCTCGAAGAATCCGTTTATCGCTATTAAAAACGCGTTAAAACTATCTCATGTCCTTTTTAGGGTTTCAAACTATTTCCACACTATATTTCATCTAAATTGGTTCAGCGGTTACCGCCTGAAGTTGACAACAACTACACAGAGAGAAAGAATTACTTTCGCATTTACAATATTACTCGCTGTTGCCCGCGACTCCGTCTGCGAAGAATAGGAGTAGGTATAAAAAAATAGCCTACGTCTTATTCTCACACCTACCAAATATGGGCAAAAAATTTCACAAAAATCGGTCAAACTGTTTCGGAGGAGTTCAATAACAAACACCGTGAGACGAGATTTTTATACAAATAGACGAGTTTTTTATACAAATAGACGAGTTTTTTATATATTAGACTAGCTGTAGCCTGCGGTTCTATCTGCGAAAAATCCGCTTATCGTTATCCCGCGCGAACTATGCAATTTTCAGGATACAACTATCCTGTTGTTTCCCCGGGCTCAAACTATCTCTATATCAAAATTCATCTAAATCGGTTCAGGTTTAAGCGTGAAGAGGTAAAAGACAGACAGACAGATAGAGATAGGGAACGTGCACATCGACGGTGCTGCCAACTGGTGCCGTCAATTTGAATGTTTTACTCTGATAAGTTTCTATTACTGTCCGCATAGTGTATCTTCCGTCGCGTTAATGCTGCCACCTATAGTTACTGCACGTTCCCTATAGAGGTAAAAATATTGTACCTACGTCATCATCATCATCATCATTGACAAAAACCTCCGCAAAGTAAAGGCTGCATCAATGAGATGTTGCGAGTTCAAGTCGTACCACCGCAATTGTCCTCTCGCCGCCATTACACTGATTGCTGGTAGCAAATGATACGACGCGGGCGCAGGTAATTGCGACTTCCTACAGGCATTGTGGACTTTCAGCCTCGGAGGCAAGGAGGACTTAATAACGACTGAGATGCAAGATATACCAGACGTGATGAGTGTAGTAATAAGTTTTTGTTCAAATTGTCATTTTGTCCTTGTGGCTTTTGTTGGTGATTCGGGGAGTGAGGTGGGTCATAGTTAGCATTTAACGTAAATTGTCTATTTAGGAAGGAAACCGTGGTGGCCTAGCGGTTTGACCTATGGCCTCTCAAGCAGAGGGTCGTGGGTTCAAATCCCGGTTCGCACCACTGACTTTTTCGGAATTTATGTGCGAAATTACATTTGAAATTTATTTACCATTAAGAAATTCAATGGTGTATTTGAAGTTCCCAATCCGCATTGGGCCCGCGTGGAAACTACGGCCCAAGCCCTCTCATTCTGAGAGGAGGCCTGTGCCCTGCAGTGGGATAAGCTGGTATGATGAAGCGTAGCATAGGACACTCCATGATCAGATTGGGGATGTCTTGGAGAAAGGTCAGGTCAAGAGTACCCGAAACCAGCGAGCATGTACAGTCACAGACTTTAATCGTTGCAACTTGCCACTGTTCGTATTTTAGCCGTGTAATGCAAATGAAAGGCTAATGAAAGATGGATATCAGGATCGCAGGTGGAAACAAAATACTTAGTCTCTGCCTACCCCATTGCTGGGAAGGAGGCTTCGCTATGTGTATGTACTTAATTGTGTACTTGTAAGGGTATTTTACTAATATTAAAAATATGAAAGTAATATATTGATGGATGTACGGATTTTTGTTATTCTTTCACAATAAAACGGTATGACGCATTCTGATGAAATTTGGCATACAGATAGTTTATAATATGGATTAACATATAGCATACCCTTAATCCCGAAAATAGTTACCGCAGGATAAACGCATTCTTCACAGACGAAGTCACTGGCAACAGCTATTTAATGTCAAACAATAGTAGGCATTCGTATGTACCTCAGTTTTCCTTTAAATAAAATTAAAAGTATAATGTTTAAGTATAGTTATACAGACTCGTAAGATGGACGTAGGTTAAAATAAGTGTAAAATAAAGCCCATGAAGCACTTATGACAAGAGATGGCAATGCGAGTTCCCGTCTGTAAACGAAAAAGACAGGCTAACCATTTCAATAATGCAAAATTTTTGTTTGTGTGCGTGTTTCGCATTTGTGTGACGGTTTTGTTCTGGTATTACTTTGTAGGTTTTTTTATGATAATTACATATCCCACCTCCAAGAAAATCGTAGCAAAAACGATGCAAAGATAAGCTATACAGGGTTATTTGTAATTCACTAGCATCCTTTTAACCCTAAACTCCTACCACTTAAACAAATGTTTTTTGTTTTACGGCTTTTGTCATAACTTAATATTTTTGGTGTAATAACGTTTTGAAAATTTGAGATTACCTCTTATTTTTACGATACTCTGTGTATTTGTATGGGAAAAAAGTGCTTCATTTTAAAAAGTCGTAGAACAAAAAACATTTGTTTGAGTGATAGGAATTCAGGGTTAATAGGATGTCAGTGAATTAAAAATAACCCTGTAGAATAGAATAGAGTCAAGAGAAAATATTAGGTGAGATTTCCTCAAAAACTTTGCACTTTTAATTTTGGACTCCAACTTGCATCCTCTTGTCCTGCCTCATTTGTATGAAAAAAACATGTGTGTTTTTATGTGGTTCGTGGTAAAATAATTCTCCATACGAATGAATCGAGACATTTTGGGAGGCTTTGTTAGTTAAGCTCAGCTTGTTTGTAATTTTTATGGAAATCGGAGTCCAAAATTAAATATTTACAAAGTTTAAAAAAAATGTTTAGGTGGTGTTGAGACAAAAGGCGGTTAGCTTATTCAGCTGTTTCTGATTATAATAGAATTCTAATAATAATAGCATGCAGATTAAGGCAACTCTCGAAATATATAAGTGCTGTGGTCGGAGCTGGTAAGCCGAATTTCAACTTTTTTCTTGAACTGGAATCCAAGAAAACGTAGCAGCAAAACTGACAGATAGACAGACAGCCAGACACTTGACTGATCTTATAAAGGTTCGCTTTTTGTTTTACCATTGTATGTCTACAAAGCAAGAAACAAAAGCCATCGGTTATTGAAGATATATTTCAGTTGAAAGGTAAGAATTATTTTTAATTAGGTACTTTTTTGAGTTGCTTCTCCCAAGGAACTCAACTAGACTAAGCCGCTGCTCGTCTGTCTGTGTATCACAAGGCTTTATTTTTTTAAACTGTAATAAGTTTAGGTACACCTCATTTTTTCTTTTTTTTTATTGCCGAAGGACCAATAGGTTCTCAAGTGGCATCCACGGACCGGAAGTCGCAGTATAGGTAGGCCTCCAACAAGATGGAGAAGGGCCTAAATTCAGGAACGGGCCTTCACGGGTTTGGTAGCGGTAATTCAATCGTTTGGGTTGGGTTTGGTTTGAACTGCTATTCAGGAACGTTAAAAATCACTTGTTTTGGAGAGGTTTGGGATGAGCCTTATTTATTTGTTTATTTATTTATTTACAAAGCGAATTAACAGGAAAACCCATTCCTATCCTCTCCCAAACGATAGAATTACCGCTCGCAAACCGTGTTGGGCCGTTCCTGAATTTAGCCCCAGGTCGTCGCAGGCTTATTGTCTAAGGCCGGGGCCGCACTGGTAAGGTGACCGGCGACGCGACGCGCCGGCGACTGAATCAAACATAGTTGATTTAGTCACCGTCGCCGCTGTGGCCGCTGCGGTCGCTCACATAACTCAAACTATGTTTGATTTAGTCGCCGTCGGTTCGCGTCGCCGGTCACCTTACCAGTGCGGCCCCGGCCTAACGCGCTGACGCTTGCTTTCGCAATAACTATTTCTTTCTGTCAAACGGTATAAGATGGTAACAGAAAGAGATGGTGGAAGCGAAGGCAAGTGCCCGAGCGTTAGTCAAGACGGCCTCTAGTTAAGGCAGGTTTAGACAGGGTCAGTAACTGACTTCGAATTCGAGACAAGTCAGCGCTGACCCGAAAAATACCCAATGTAAATTGATTTGAAGGTCAGCGCTGACTTGTCTCGAATTCGAAGTCAGTTACTGACCCTGTCTAAACCTGCCTTTATGGTTGCGCGTGAAGCCGCAGGTGATGGCTAGTCAATTTTAAACTAATACACCGCCATTCGACATTTATCAACAGATAACCTAATTAATCGCCGCCGTTCGAGCCTAGAAAGCTCAGATAAACGATTAATGCATGTCAATTTCCTCGAGCTTTCAACTCGACCAATTAAAACTAATTCTCGTCCAGGCTGCCTTTAGCGTTCAGTTGATAACGATTATCTTTCATTTGGTGTTTTTTTAGTGAATTACAATTACCAATACCTACTTTTATAAGTAAAGCTACTGTTTTTATAAGTAAAGATATGTCATTATTCTCAAAAAACCGTCCAAGTGCGAGTCGGACTCGCGCACGAAGGGTTCCGTACCATTATCGATAAAAACGACAAAAAAACACGTTTGCTGTCCGTCCGTATGTCACCAGGCTGTATCTCATGAACCGTGGTAGCTAGACAGTTGAAATTTTCACAGATGATGTATTTCGGTTGCCGCTATAACAACAAATCCTGAAAAACAGAATAAAATAAATATTTAGGGGGGCTCTGGAAATTCGTCGCTGTTATAAATTAGGTACATGTAAAACCTATTGCTTTTTTATGAGATTTTAACTGTCCTTGTATTTTTTTAGAGAAATAAATTATTATTATCATTATTATTCTCTTTATTAATATTTTTTAATGGTTCTTGTATCGATTGGGTAGAAAGTAAATAAATTAAAAATAAATAAATAATATATAATATTAAATTTTGTATTGAATAGAATAATGTAATTTAAGGGTTTTAATTTTAATGTTATAGGTAGTTGACTTTTTTTTTTTTTTTAAAGTAGGTAAAAAAAATATTATTATCATATTGCGTATATTGGGTAACTAGAGATCTATGACGGTGAGTGCCACTGTGTCTACTGACATAATATTTTAGAGCACTTCTCAAAAACCTTGTACCTAGGTACGATTTAATTTTGCACTTCGATTTCCATAGAAATGTACAAGTAGCGTGAATGGAACTGTACCTAATTAACTCAGCCTAGGTAACAGAGAAACGACTTGACTTGACGCACATAGTCACAAACTTTTCCATTTATAATTAAGAGTAGTAGGTAGGAAGGATTTGGGTATTGTAATTCCTCATACTAAAATTAAAGTCACAAATTTTCTAAGCCAGCAATATCTGACCAACTTGTTAAATTTAAGCGGTATACCGTTGACAAGATGACAAATTTATGGCTTATTTATAATCCCGTACGGCTCAAGTTCTTAACTAGGCGTAGAATCTGATAACACAAACGACTTTCTACCCAATCGATGCAAGAACCATTAATTTACAACCCAATATTAATACAAATATTCTATAAACCAGTTTCAATTAATACTAAAATGTAGCGAAATCATCCCTTTACCCATCTCGCTCTAATACGTTTACAACCGTATGGTTTGTCCCGCTCTCGCTGCCGCGCGGTTGGTCGCCTTCAGTAGCGCACACGCATTGGTGAGAGGCGCGCGTTTTAAATTTGGAATTTTCGCGCGAATTTGTAAACTGCCAGTGTTAAAGTTTATAATAATAAGTTCTTCTTAGCTGCCAGTTGTTTTAGTGTTTTTTTTTATTTGAATTTTAACGTGTATCTAAGATGCCAGCATGAGATAAGTGGATAGTGTACAACACGCATATGATTGTGATGTTTTGTGTTTTGTGAGGTTCTTGGATTACAGTGCGTTTTGGATTTCGTGAGGTATTTTGGTTTTGCTTGGAGTTGATGAGATTGCAATAACGCTAACATACAAAGGTTTATAATTATAAATCTAACATTTCAAGTTACGTTGAACAAATTTTACACCTGCTTCAAAAGAAACAAATGATAATTCAATGGTTTTTTTTTATCGACGGAAGCAAAATGAACGGAACCAATTTGTTAAGAGAGACAAAAAACACCAATGACTAAGAAAAATGGATGGCGTAAATCATTTTAAATGCGAAGTGTCACATTACAGAATATTTTACATTCATTTAAGCCTGATATCCTCCTTCTTAATCTTTTTCTTATACATATTTAATTTTGACACCTTTAAGCCTTAAGTCAGCTTCTAATTTATAAGTTACTTACTAGCTTTTACCGTTTAGATCTGGCGTTTGAATTATTTCCATAGAACCTTTTTGTTGCAAATGTCATGTTGACATTCCCTACGTCTGCCAAAGAAATCATCGGGAAATTGACTGTGAAGAGGTTCCACCCTGATACGCGATAGTTTCCTCGAATCTTAGGATTTTTTTGAGATCCAGTTGTCTCCATACCAAATTTCATCCAAATCTATCAAGCCGCTTCAGCGTGAATGAGTGAGAAACAAACACTATTCACACACACATACATTAACGCATTTATAATATACTTAAGTAAATAAGAAAAGTAAAATAACATTCGGCAATTTGACTGACAACGGTGTTCAATCTTTAATTTAATGTTTTCTATCATCAATGGTTAGAAATTTGCGAACTTAAGGGGCTTGTTTCATAACTTTCTGATTAATCCCTGATATTTTATGTGACAGATATTATTATCTATGATGCGATGCTGTCCGTGTATATTTTGTTCTACGCATTCACGGCGTACTTTATATAAAGACCATTAGGCAATCTTTGAAAATACCCATCTATGGTGATTAACTAAAATCGACTAATGAGAGGTAACGTCTAGAATTTACATAATTACTAGCTGTTGCCCGCGACTCCGTCTGCCAAGATAAAAATAGCCTACGACCTATTCTCAGACCTACCGAATATAGAGAAAAAAGTGTCATAAAAATCGGTCGAGTCGTTTCGGAGGAGTTCGATAACAAACACCGTGACACGAGATTTTTATATATTAGAAGATAATTCGGTATGTTTATGAGAACCTGGAAAAACACACATGGACATTACAACCGAATTTTTCTAACTATGCATTCACACACTCAGATAGTTCTCATCATAACATATTCTAACAAAACTGGTGACATACATTAACTTCCATAATTATAGAAAACCGTTACCGAAACTAGATCGTTGCGAGTATTTCAAACGCATCAATAGCCAATTATTATGCAAGAATGTTAAAAATTAAAGCAGACATGTTGCCGTAGATTGGCTATGAATATTTTAGTAATACTTCCACAGTAACTGGTGTAGTATTTATTTGACGCCACGCCTCCAGTTTTGCACTAACTGGCTTTAAACGGGGAACAAATAACACTTTAACTGTTACACTACTATTAAGTGGATTGATGCTGTATAATAGTTTTAGTAACGTTTATAGTCAAGACACTTTAGATTTTTGATTTAAGGTCTTATTACACTTGGCTAAATTTAGGATTTTAAATGACTTAGAAACCTAGTAAAGTGTAATCACGAACTAAAACAATTACTTTGCTCACCCGCGACCTTACAATAGTTACGTTTATGCAAGAAATGTGCGTTCATGCAGTTCCTCCACCTCCACACTGTACGAACACACACAAATCACATAAACCCAACCATCACCACCACCAAGCTACACTGACGCGTTTCGAACTCAACCAGAGCTCATCTTCAGAGTTACCACAACCGTATGCTATGCTACCAAACGTTAAACTAACAAACCAAAACAAATGTTTTTTCACGACACTGCTCGAAAATGTGGCCATAGATAACCTAAATCCAGTACTCAAAACTGCCTATATATGTACATTTAACAGCTGACTCATTTATGGCGCACAAACACGACAACAAAGTTACACTAATCGAAAACAGGACGTATCAGTATATGTATTTCATTATACGATACGACTTTTTGAAAAATAATTTCTGAATTTCATTCCTGGCGTGCTGAAACGACATTATTGGACCAATCAACAGTAATCGTCTGCTGCATGCGATGGATGGATGGATGAATGGATGGATGGACGGACGGACGGACGGACGGACGGACGGACAGACGGACTGGATGGACGGATGGACGGGATGGACGGGATGGACGGGATGGACGGGATGGACGGGATGGACAGAATGGACGGATGGACAGATGGACGGGATGGTCAGGATGGACGGATGGACGGATGGACGGGATGGACGGAATGGACGGATGGACGGATGGACGGAATGGACGGGATGGACGGGTTGGACGGGATAGACGGGTTGGACGGGATGGACGGGATGGACGGAATGGACGGGATGGCCGGAATGGACGGGATGGATGGGATGGACGGGTTGGACGGGATAGACAGAATGGACGGATGGGCAGGATGGACTGGATGGACGGGATGGACGGAATGGACGGATGGACGGAATGGACGGGATGGACGGGATGGACGGGATGGACAGAATGGACGGATGGGCAGATGGACGGGATGGACAGGATGGACAGATGGACGGGATGGTCAGGATGGACGGATGGACGGATGGACGGGATGGACGGAATGGACGGATGGATGGACGGATGGACGGATGGACGGAATGGACGGGATGGACGGGTTGGACGGGATAGACGGGTTGGACGGGATGGACAGGATGGACGGGATGGACGGAATGGACGGGATGGCCGGAATGGACGGGATGGATGGGATGGACGGGTTGGACGGGATAGACAGAATGGACGAATGGGCAGGATGGACGGGATGGACGGGATGGACGGAATGGACGGATGGACGGAATGGACGGGATGGACGGGATGGACAGAATGGACGGATGGACGGGATGGACAGGATGGACAGATGGACGGGATGGTCAGGATGGACGGATGGACGGATGGACGGGATGGACGGAATGGACGGATGGATGGACGGATGGACGGATGGACGGAATGGACGGGATGGACGGGTTGGACGGGATAGACGGGTTGGACGGGATGGACGGGATGGACGGGTTGGACGGGATAGACAGGATGGACGGGATGGACGGGACGGACGGGACGGATGGACGGGATTGACGGAATGGACGGGATGGCCGGAATGGACGGGATGGATGGGATGGACGGGTTGGACGGGATAGACAGAATGAACGGATGGGCAGGATGGACGGGATGGACGGGATGGACGGAATGGACGGATGGACGGAATGGACGGGATGGACGGGATGGACAGAATGGACGGATGGGCAGATGGACGGGATGGACAGGATGGACGGGATGGACGGGATGGACGGGACGGATGGACGGGATGGACGGGATGGACGGGATGGACGGGATGGATGGATGGATGATTATGATGATGATGATGATAATGATTTCCTCGCATTAGTCGTGAAAAGCACAATGTTTAGTCTCGGCCAAAAGTGCAATAGATGGACTCGTACTTTCGAGGGCCTCCGCTACGCGTCGGCCCTCAAACAAACTCGTCCATCTGTTGCTTACTTTCCAGCCTCTACAACAATGTACTATATACTATATACTATACTATATACTATACTAATAATGTACTGTACTATATATAATGTACTTGTCACTGTAACCTCTTAAGTACCCACTTTATTTTTCTTATTCTCAAACTACCCCACAAAAATTAACTTTTATTGACATATTTAAAACTACCTTGAATTTTTTTTGTTTATTTATTTATAAGGCACATTTCTTGCATAAACGTAACTATTGTAAGGTCGCGGGTGAGCAAAGTAATTGTTTTAGTTCATTAATATGGACCTCCGCAAAGTAACGCCTGATTCAATAAATAAAGTGTAATCACGTTTAGCTAGTAAAGATCCTAAAAAGTATCCTAATTAGAAGCAAGAATGGCTTCTGACAAGCTGAATGATTTAGCATTTTCTAATTAGGATGACTAAGTTTAGATAAGTGTAATAAGCCGTTTAAATTTAGAGATATGGTAACGAATGGAAATCGTTCTTGTCTGTACTTCCAGATAAATACAACCTAGGGCTCTTTAATGATAGTGTGATTAGGCTTTTACTATACTAGTGAGCCCTACTTAGTACTGCTACCTAGTACTATACCTACTTGAAAGGTTTAGGTAATTAACTAAATGTAAACAAAACAATATCAACTGATGCCTTAGATATTGTAATTCTCCCATTAAACTATCTAAACATTTACATTTCTGTTTTAAAATACGTTAGTCTAGTTTGTATTGCAATGATAGGTAAATAAAATGTTTCGAATCCTTGAATGTGCCAAATTTGGAAACAGAAGTTTGTTTACATTTAGTTAACTACCTAAACCTTTCAAGTATAGTGATACTTTTGGCCTCATCTGCATTTTTCATCAGTGAGATAGAGATCTATCTAGGGCAATCACGGGTCAGTTTTGTGTAAAGAAAAAATAATAATTCTAGTGTTGGAAATACCCCTACAAAAAAATTAGAATTTGTCTTGAAAAAAGACTACGGTAACATTTTTAAAGCACCACGTTTGCTCGGATAACGCCATCTATTGATTGACGAAGTTAACAACTCATCTTGAAAGCTGAAGTACTTAGATCATCGTTCTTAGACCAGCGACATCTATTGTTGTTTAAAGTAGAAATAATGTCAGCGGTATTAAGTAAATCCTACACACTACAAAAACGAAGTTTCTGAATATTGGCAATAATTATGATACATAGGCAAAAATGCTTTAATTACGAGTCCACATAAGGCCGCATTAAAAATAAAATAGAACATGAAAAATATATTTGATAAGCCATACATAAAGCTCCTAAATACGTTTTAAAATTTGACCTCTACCTAATAGCTGTGTAATGGTAACTAGAACAGCATTTATTACGATACGCCCACAATTTTGCACGACTCACTAACTGTTCGCTGTCAAGTTTCAAACAAATAATACGAGTGTTATTAAGACTGAGGTTATTTAATAGGGTTCGTGGGTGGCTCAAGTTTAAATGTTATTTAATATTTATTAGTTTTAACCTGCAGCTTTGACTTTATAAATACCTTTACGAGAAGCATTTATCATCTTAGAGTTTGTCCTAAATAATGTAGGTGACATTTTTAAAGCAAAACGTTTGCTTGATCAACGCCATCTATTGATTGCAGACGACAGTAAAGTACTAGTCTCGGTCGATATATACAACACTTCTTTGACTCAGTTTAGAAACGGGTTGGTTAACGCAATTTAAGAGGAACCATGGTAGTGCAGATAGCTATACCTACATGCCTCTAGCACTGGGTCATTTGGGGCTTGACGTCTCCCGTTGTTGAAGGTCAGCGTCAGAATAATTTGTTTCACTATACTTACCTTATTGTTTTTTTTATCTCTTTTCCTGTACATGACTGTTGGCTACTGATGGGGAAAAATGGTAGAATAGTTGTCGCGCTATTGTCAGCGTAAATCTAGACATTGGAACTTTTCTATTGTTCATTTTATTTCGTTTTTTTTTTCTAAAATCTTTGCAGCACACACTGTCAGTGTCGAATTACATTAATATAATTCTCAGTGAGAGCTGTCGAGGTGGTAGATGCATGTTATTTATAAGAATTTAGAGCATAAGAACTATTATTGTTTCTGTTTGTTCTCCAAATAAAACTATAAAACGAAGTTAACTGGTCATCTTGAAAGCTGAGGCACTTCAACGATCTTGGACAGCGCCCTCTAGTCTAAAGTTAAATTATTATCCCAGGGGAAAACATTACCGGGTTATTAATTATCCTATGTCTCGATCCAGATCTTTGTCTATCTGTATGCCAAAATTCGTTTAAATCCGCGCAGGCTTATTGCTTATCCAAACACCCAAACAGCTACGCAAACTTTCTTATTACAATATTAGGATTAGAGAGACGGAGGAAGTCCAAGATTTCATTATTTAAAATTAAGGAGATCGTTAGCTCCATACACAAAAAGTAAAAATTCCGGAAGAACTGGTTAAGAGGCAATTAGGTACTCCAGAGAGAGGAGTACGTAATACTGATGAATACCGTTTACTTAAAAGATCTTTACTACCTTAGTAATACATATAGTAACGAACTGTATGTAATTGTTTGTATGTAGAGGTAAGGGGCACGGCAAAGCCACACGTTAAAGCTAGTTTAGTATAGAATCATTATGTTTAAAAATACATCTATTCCACGCCGACCTGACTAACAAAGATCATCTTCAAAAGTATACCGGCGATAAATTTTACGAAACTCCCAACACGACATTACGACTGAGAAGTATGTCGTACAAAGAATAAACAATTAATTAGATTAATTTTTGAACAGTTAATTGCACAGGCAATTAACTTTAACGGTTCCATTTTACAAATTCTCTTTTTATATATTCGCATTGTTCATGTAACATGATATTCATATAATATAGCTCGGATATACGAAAACCGTGGGAATACCGGGATAAAAAGTAGCCTGTCTATGTGTTATTCCAGACATCCAGCTATCTAAATACCAAATTTCATCTAAATTCGTCCAGCCAGACACACTCGCACGCACTGACACACGCACACACATTCTCACAAACTTTAGCACTAAGTAGGTAAGTTGAAGAATAATGATCGACAAAAATTGAAATATTTCAATACTTACCAAACATGCTGAAGAAACCTGCACACACCTGAGAAAAAAATTCAATGGTGTGTCTGGGCCCTTGTGGGTACTACAGCTGTACCCTCTCATTCTAAGAGGAGGTCTGTGTCCTGCATTAGAACGTATACACTCTTGACCGGTTTTTAAATAACCTCCTCCATAGAACACTAGAACTATTAATGTTTGTTCAAATCAATGAAGTTCCTAAACATAGTCCTTACTCCTTAAACAACTCGTAGAATGCATTGTCGTTATTATCTAAACTCTCCATTATGCACTAATTGTTCGCAGAGAAACTTTGAAAGCTGCGCGTGCGCCGCTTGTTCTTGCGCGTACAGATGCGTCTGTAACGCGAGTAAAAATGAATGAAAATGAATTCAATAATTTTACTCATTTTAATATGCACTCAAAAACATTTGTATTAAACAAATATTAGACAACTTACCTATGCCGATTTTAAGTAGGTACGTAAGTATTCAAAGGGCAATGAAATCCTACGTTTGGTTTAAGAAAAAAACCACAATCATTTAATTTTGTAAATAAGATCACAATGGTCACATTTATTAGCTTCGATGTATATTTTTAAATACGGACCATTTTCAGACTTCTTTTTGTATGTACTAGAATGTATGTAGTGATGCTTTAAAATCCTCGCAAAATTTAACACAGGAGTACGTAACCAGTGGGGTGGAGGTCCCAAAAATAATTATTATTATTGTACGGACATACACCATTCCGATTTGTCCCCTCTATAAGTAACAAAATCTATTTTTTGTATCTAATCATCATAGCCATGGACTTTAAAATTATCTATTCGCTTTACTTTATCATATTGGCAGTTAACGAATTTACGAAATATTCTAATTTTATTATCTGTTACAGTCATTAAGTTTTATCACTGTGAATGAAAATAACCAGTTTCAATTTCGAGTTTGATTGTGATGCTTTGATTCGTAACAAAATAATCTCGATACACAAAGAGCGCATCTGATGGAACAGGAGACTGATTGCATACAGAAAATGCTGTCTTATTAGAGTAGCTTTGCCTGCGACTTTGTCCGAGCAACCGACTCATAAACGTATCGTAATGTGCCTAATACATTGTTTTAGTAGTTTAAAAACATTTTTGCATTATTGCCTTTCAAATGAAACTAGCTTAACTACACAGAAGAGCCGTGAGACAATTTTGATAGTAAATGTATAGAAGAGACGGGGCGGAGACGCGGCCTGCGACAAATGACGCAACTGCGACACGCCCCCGTCCCACGTCTCTTCTGTGTGGCTTGCGCCTTAGGGTACATAGCTTGGATGGTTTCAAAGTCTATAAATATTTTTTTGTGTTTTATGTTAAAAGATTATGTTACTATGTAGCTATTTATATAAAATGCGGCCAAGTATAAAGCAGATTTGCGTACTAAGAATTCCATACCGATTCAAAATCCACCAAAATAATTTTGTATATTTTAAGTGAAAATAAATAATGAGGCGCAACAGAATATAAAGCAGCAATATTCGTAATTCAATTTTTATTTAATTGACATTATAAAAAAAATCTTCAAATTAAATCAAATCTAGCAATATTACACGCAAAATTGCCACTATCCTAGCATGCTGTAGTATATTATGGGCAGCAGGCACTGCAGACAGGATCTCGCTTCCAACTAATGTTATAAATGTTTGGATGTTTGGTTCGATCGTTGCCATTAGGCCATTACACAATAATAGTTCAATACATATAATTTTTTTTTATTCCGGTTAGCAATAAGCCGATACTTCAAAAACGAAGTGGCGGGCAACAGCTAGTAATAAAATAAACTTCTTTTCAATCCGACTTTAATTCTGCGGTCACGGAAACACTTTTATTAAAATAACTCGCATAGAATCCGACCAGATTTCAACGCGCTATAAAGGTTATATCAGCCGTAATGCAACCACAATACAACTTATCATTGATTGCTCGCATTAGCGGCGAAGATGGAGTCACGTGCGCGCAGATTGTGTTCAGAATTAAATTACAGTCTCGACGGACGTACAAGAATTTATTATAAATATAATTCCATTGGAATAAAAGGGAATATTTTTACGATTACGACACGTTAGCTGTTGCCCGCCACTTTAGATACTTTGCATTTTTTAGGGATAAAAGCGTACGCTAATCAAGGACGGTGTTGTTTTCTGTTAGTAAATCAATTTAATAAATCGGTTGAGTTTTAAAGTACAAATGTATTACCTAGAATTTAAAATACTAAGTAAGATATTTAAAAATGTAAATTCTTGTTAAAAAAAACTTCATCTACTGGACGAAGGCCCCCAAAGATTTCCACAACGTCGTCGTCCCTGCGACCTTTGCCAGATCGTCAACCCGTCTTGTTGTGTTGCTCCATCTACTGCATTCACATATTAAATTTTGTAGCATTTTTATTTATTTATTTAGATAATTCATAAGCAAAATCAAAGAACATAAGGATATTAAGAATTGGAAGATCCCCAGACTTCAAAAGTTACGTGCTTGTTGATAGAAGTTAAAAAAAAAACGCTGAAAATTGTAATTGGTAACTAGAGATGTTGTATATATTTTCATATTATTATTGAACACGAGCAGATAAATATGAAGAGTAGTATTTATGAGAATAAGTCATTTCTCTTAAAGAGTCGTAAAAAGAAATGACGTATTCTCATAAAACCACGGGTTTACTATGAGAAAATTGTACACTTAAGAAACAGGCTACCAGGTCTATAAACCTTTTTATAGCTTACAAAGGATGTACAAATACTATTAGGTACAGCGTCAAATTCCTTGATTATTCAGTAAATACCAATGCTAATTTAAGTTGTGGTAGTGTCGTTTTGCGCGACTATAACACTCTTATACAGGTTTTATTCGCCTGTTGTGCAACCTCGCTGAACTTCGGCCTTTTATTAAGTACGGCTATAATATAATAATTACTGTAAAATGGAGATTTTAGTGCCTAGTTTTAATGCAGGTTTTCAATTACACTCGACAGTAAGGTAACCAAAGGCATTAACAGATAATTATGACCCTATAAATAGGTAGAAAATTGATTATTTTACGGCTATAAGGCTGAGTTATGATTATTATAAAATGCGATTTGTACGCAAAGCTTTGTAGTCGACAAGGATAGTTTTGTTTCAAAATATACTACTTAAAAAAAACAATAATAAGAGCTACTTGAGTTGCAATAGTAAAATGGAAATAGAAAATTTTGCGTTTTTATCTGAACACATTCAATCTAGCAAAAATATTTATACACTAGCTGTTATCTGCGAAGAAATCCTTTGTCGCTATACCGCGGGAACTTTGCAATTTTCTATTGCAAAAACTATCCTATAACATTTCCCGAGACCTAAAATATCTCGATAGCAAATTTCATTTAAATTAGTTCTGAAGTTTTTACATGATTGAGTAACTAACATCTGCACATTTTTTTTTCATTTAAAATATTACTAGCTGTTATTCGCGACTTCATCTTTCTCAGGGTCTCATAATATCTCCATTCCAAAGTTCATAACGATTGGTTGAGAACTTTAAGCGTAAAGGCGGAACAAAAAAGCAACCAGCTTACTGACATTCGCATTTATAATATTATTTATAGGATTCACATATTAGGATAACTGGTTATTAATAAAACCCTATTTTCATTTTACCAAAGAAACTCCAGGGCGATTTCTGATCTTGAGCAGTATACAGGCCGTCCCGTAAGTAGTACGACAACTTGTAATGAAAGATAGGTGGGCAGGTCATCTACCAAACATCAAAAAATGACCGTTTTCGACTTTTACTGAGGTAATTTTTTGATATTTGGTAGATGACCTGCCCACCTATCTCCCATTTAAGCTTATCGTACTACCTACGGGACACCCTGTATGATTGAGTTTTTGATTTCCTTAAATGTTTCTCGTCAAGGATTAGAATGAAATATATATTTTTTTTATTATACCATTACTTACAGACCACCAAACAAAAGCAGGCTCTAGAAATCTATTTTTTCTAAAAGATCGCAAGAAATACATGAAACGACGAATATCTCGACAGTAAACACTAAACTACCACTTCCAACTTCAAATCAGATGATTTGTATTCACCATAAACAATAAAATTACTTCAAACTTATTCTGCACACATACTACAATTGAGGACGCCATTCGTTTCGCAAAGGACATAAAAGACCAATTTCACACGTCAAATTATACCTTATTCTAACTATTTAAGATAGATTGCTTAAAAGCAAAACATTACGTAAAGTTCTAAGACTAGCATGGTGTCCTGGAAAAGTTATAAAAAGTGCTTGTAAATTTCTAGCGCCTCGAGCCGTGGTTGAGGCATACGAAAAATGCGGGTTCGCTCGTTAAAGCTATAACGGCTTTTTATACCACTAAGTAGAACGCGTGTATAAGGCAATAAGGTTCTAGCTGTTTAAGGATCGTATAAGGGCCCGCAAAAAGTTATTTGATTTGATCGGTGCTTTTTCATGCGAAGTAATCAAAGTTGATTATGATTATGCTTTGAGCTCTATGAAAGAAGCTGTGGTAGGTAGTTGTTTGACCTATGGCCTCTCAAACACCTCCTGAGTTTTTCAAAAGTAATGTGCGAAATTACATTTGAAATTTACCATGAGCTTTACGGTGAAGGCAAACATCATGAGAAAACCTGCGCGCGCCTGTGTAGAAATTCAATGGTATGCGCGAAGGTCCCAATTTGCACTGGGGCCACGTAGGAAGTAGGTACGGCCCGGCCCAAGCCATCTCATTCTGGGATGTGTGTGTATAGACTGGAGTGATGATGAAATAATCTCATAAAGCTTACCATCATCGTCATCATCATCCCAGCCTATATACTTACGTCGCACTGTAGGGCACAGGCCTCTCTAGTTCCAACGTGGGTGCAGCGCGGATTGGGAATTTCACGCATACCATTTAATTTCTTCGCAGGTTAATTGCATAGCTCGCCAAAGTTCTTGTTTGACTATTTCTTAGGTTTTAACTACCTCACTCTATTCCACGTAATATCTCAAATAGATAATCTTTACCGCGAGTCACGCGCCGTAGAACCTCTCCTATCGTGCGCAGGCGGCTAATGGCCACCATCAATAACCACCACTCGATGCCGAATCAATCAAAGCGATAGTTCCGTGATCCAAGTCATATAGAAGCTTTGTAACCAGTTTTGCAGCTAAAATAGAGCAATAAGTTTCACATTTGAATTGAATGGTTTTGACAAGGGAGGCTGTCAAACTGTATTATATTTACTGTGTCCAGTTTGTCTAGGTACAGTCAAGGTCTTAAATATTATGTACGTTACCAAGACGTCAAAATATCTAACTACAGGGTTATTTGCAATTCACTAGCATCCTTTTAACCCTAAACTCTTACCACTTAAACTAATGTTTTTTTGTTTTACGGCTTTTGTCATAACTTAATATTTTTGGTGTAATAACGTTTTGAAAATTTGATATTGCCTCTTATTTTTACGATACTCTGTGTATTTATATGGGAAAAAAAGTGCTTCATTTTAAAAAGTCGTAAAACAAAAATGTTTTTTTTGAGTGATAGGAATTCAGAGTTAAGAGGATGTCAGTGAATTACAAATAACCCTGTATACACTTCTATGCCGTTATACATAAAGTTGGTGTTTAAATATACATGCGATGAAAATACGAATGTTTGTCCCCGAGTCTTGGATGTTTAATATTTATTTAAGTATGTATCTATCTGTATAAGTATGTTTATCCATTGTCTAGTTAGTATCCATAGTACAAGATAATTCGCTTAGTTTGAAACTACTTAGCTAGGTCAATCGGTGACAATCGTCCCAGGATTTATTTTTATTTAAATTCCTCATGAGCAAAGGATACGGGTAAAATCTTGAAGTGCCTTTTTATTTGATAAATGCTTTAAAATAACGGTAATTTATGAAACCAAACAGACGCCCTACCACGAAGTGCATAATTCGAACTTCGTTTTGTGCCGTCCCGCTCACGCTAATATGATTTGACACGAGAGTGAGAGGGGTAATACGATACGAACTTCGATTTTCGAATTTCGTAGTAGCGCCTCTGAGAATGTAAATGACCATTATGTCCTTGCTAATTGTTACGTATTTGCTGTGACTTATTTTCAAAAGTGTTTTTCAATAAAAAGAGACGCGTCAAGATCGCTTAAATTCTTTCTAATGCTAAATAAACGAAGTACAGGGTTATTTGTAATTCACTGACATCCTCTTAACCCTGAATTCCTATCACTCAAACAAATGTTTTTTGTTTTACGACTTTTTAAAATGAAGCACTTTTTTCCCATACAAATACACAGAGTATCGTAAAAATAGGTAATCTCAAATTTTCAAAACGTTATTACACCAAAAATATTAAGTTATGACAAAAGCCGTAAAACAAAAAACATTTGTTTAAGTGGTAGGAGTTTAGGGTTAAAAGGATGCTAGTGAATTACAAATAACCCTGTATAATCATAGTTCAAGTAACTGTTATGAAAAATCTTAATCCATTAAACTTATCTAAAGTCACCAGTATTATGGTCACTTCGTGTTTCTGTAAATGAGAACCATAAGTCACTTATGTTTCCATTAAATAAATATTTTCCAACGTCATGATTCCGGAACAATCATTGATTGATTCTCAGCGTTTCCCAGTTATTGATGATTCGTTTTAACATTCTCTGCTCAACTGGAATTGTAGTTAAGATGTGAGTGATGGTAGTACGTTGTGTATGAACTATGAAGTCATGAAGCTCATTTGAATGGTGCTTTATTTAAGTTATCTTAACTTATTGTTAGTTATCACGACCGCACAGACATTATCCGTTGTCAGTCGTTCAAAGGTTAACTGGAAGAGATCTCTTTAAGGGATAAGTTCGCCTTTGTACATCTGATTCTCTTGTTAACTGTTAATTTTCATGTTTTATGTACAATAAAGAATTTTACATACATACATACATACATAATCCTTGGGAATGGTCGTGTATTTACAAAGAACAAACTAGGTCTTGCCAGCGACTCTAATGTTTTCTCTATTGTACTTTATACTGTGGCAATATATGAAATTCTATTATATTCTAATGCACCAAGAGCCAGCAGACTCAATAGCAATGGGGACTAGAACACAAATTGTTCACTGACGTTTTAAATAAGTTGAAATAATTCGCAGTACACCTGCGAAGAAATTCAATGGTGTGTGTGAAATTCCTAGTCCGCACCGGGCTCGCGTGGGAAATACGGCCCAAGCCCTCTCATTCTAAGAGGAGGCCTTTGTCCTGTAGTAGGATGTCTGAGACGTAGCCGCTAACGATGGGCCTTATATTAAGAAAGCACAAAGTCACTCAGAGGGCGATGGAGAGGGCTATGCTTGGAGTTTCTCTGCGGGATCGCATTAGAAATGATGAGATCCGCGCAAGAACTGTCAAATCACGGGCATAGCTCGAATAATCGCTAGACTAATGGCAGTGGATAGGGCACATCGCCCGTAGAACTGACGGCCGGTGGGGCCGAAAGGATCTCGAGTGGCGTCCGGATAGGCTGATAATCCCAACCCAGATGTGTTGAAATAATTTCCAAAATAACAATAGTGATGAGTCTCGATCAAGTCTTTGTAAAAGTCGAAACTCAAGGCGCTAAATATACTTAGAGGTTATAGAGGTATTAGTTAGTTTTATCTTCTACGCAAATAAATTAAAGTTTGTAGAAGTAGGAACCATCGCAATACTTATAAATAATTGAAGATCCGAATCTAGGCACGCGGTAGCGTGTCAAGCTAAAGCAAAACGAACTGGCGAAGCAGCGCCGTGTGTTGTGTAATTATCACACGAACCGTTTGGGGCCACTTTTGATCCCTTCATAAATCAAAATTTATTTAACACAAACTAGCCACAATTGGTTTATTTATTGATACCAATAAGATTAGGTGACTAGAAACCAACCAACCAATGGAAGACCAGCGTCAGCTGCAAGGTTGACATTATGCTGAGTTGGGACCATTTCGTGACAATATTTCTCAGATTAATTTTCTTTGTTTTTATAAAAATGTCACGATTAAATGTTTATCTTTCTTTTCTTTCTTTTAAACCCAAATTTCATAAATACAGCTTAAACGGTTATTGACATACAAAACATCTAACTAAACTAGCCCTTTCCTATTGTGAATTACTATTGTCTCTATGACCATGTAACTTCAGAGACGGCACGTAGACACATGACCATTTAAATATGATTCTTTCACATAAACTGGACAGCTGAAGCATTTTACTGTGTCGTGAATGCGCCTGCCCATCAGGCGTTGGCGTTTACGACAAGTGTTTCCGACCGCTTCAATAGGTGCGTTAAAGACCTGTTTGCACTTTCCAGCGAGGATATTACTTAAAATTGCTTTTCTACTGACAGATGCAGTACATTAACTTAAAGTCTGACGTGGCATCGAGAAGTTTTGCGTTAGAAAACTGTTCCGATGAATAAGAGAACAAAACGCAAAAATAACGTGAAAAGTTTAAAAAGACATCTTATAAAACTATCTCCGCTTCTTGCTTGATGAATAAATTAACCTACTATGAAGACCTACCTTTGTTTCCCATAATTTCATTTAAAATGGTCTCATTTGTCGTCATTTTTTTGCCATAAAAGATATGAAATTATACAATTAAGTCAGGATTTTTTCAAACATCATGCATGTTATACATAGAATGCATTGGTTTATATTAGGATAGCTTAATAACATTTCTGAAGATAAAAAAAGAGTTTTATTACTTATTATAATTATTATGAGAGGGAGGAAAACGAGCAAGCAGGTCATCTGATGGGGAAATGATCGCCACCGGCCATGAATATCTACAACTGAAGGAGAACCACCGATCTCTTGCTTAAGTTTTCAGAAATTAACAAATTTATTTTTAAAGTTACGAAAAGCCCTTTAAAGATCGTTTCTATGAAATTCTAGTGTAATTTTAAGTCAAATTTTATTCCAAGACATTTTTATTTTTAGACTGCGCGTTTCCTAAATTTTCTACACTACCAAATTGTCGTATAAACCAAAAATGACGTATCAGACGAATCTAATCTATCTAAAGCACTAACCAATCTTCGGAACAGCCCACTGTGCTTGTTCCTCGTATATAATATAAGCCTCTTTACAACGGGATTTTACGGGATCCAGCCTATACTCAATACCGCAATGACGGACGGCTAACAATACTGGATGGCGACTACGATAAAACGGATTTATCTGCGATTTGCTCAGATTTATTGTTGGTTTTCCGCACGTGGAATTTCTGCGCTTTTACGGGAATAAGTTGTACGCTGCATGGTACACAATTGAACACTTGTATTTTGTCGCTCTACTGTCATATACATATACAACGCCGTGTAAGAAAAAAGTGCGTGCGCAGATGGACGGACACTTACTTACCTACTTATTATATCTTCTTATATATAAAAATCTCGTGTCACGGTGTTTGTTATCGTATCGAACTTCTCCAAAACGACTCGACCGGTTTTATGAACATTTTTGTCTATGTTTGGTAGGTCTGAGAATAGGACGTCGTAGGCTATTTTTTATACTTACATATCCCTATTCTTCGCAGACGGAATCGCGGGCAACATCTAGTTATAGATAAAATAAATGCAAATTTAAAAAATATAAACTAGACTCTAGCGAGTAGAGTGGCCCCCGAAATGGGTATGTATTACAATACCCAAGTACGAAAGACCGAATGTATTAAAACATCGAAGTGGTCAAAAGACCGACAAGATTTTTTTCTGAAACCGTAAACTTTTCAGAATTTATTAGAACGGCATCATACAGAACCCATTAGGTTAGGTTAGGTTTGTTTTATAACAATCTTAAAAAGTTAACGGTTTCAGAAAAAAATCGTGTCGGTCTTTTGACCCATTCGATGTTTTAATACATTCGGTCTTTCGTACTTCGGTATTGTAATACATACCCCCCGAAATATATATAAACTAGCTGTTGCCCGCGACTCCGTCCGCGATAAATAGGGGTAGGTATAAAAAATAGCCTACCACCTAAATTTTTTAACACAGTAGATTAGATACGCTATTTGAGACTAGAGATCGCCAATGCGGATCGGAATGATTTCCAAACATCTTCCCAGAAACGACTCTTTGGTTTTAGCCAGTCCGTAAGATGGAACATTAACCTTCCCTTTGTTACTAGTAGACTTTGGCTTATCGACGTTAGTGGGAAAGTCACATCGTCAATGTATTTAAGTATTGCAGCATTGTGTGTCACCTAACCTTCTCACCTGCACTCTTCATTAAGTCTGATCTTGTTTCACTTAAAATTCAACCCAAATACAGACAGCGGTAATGTAAAATACGTGACGTGATTCACTGTTCACCACTTTGACCTCAAGCAGAGTCCACAGTGGCTCTCGGCTATTTGTCATGAGCTAAACAAACATGGCCGTTGTATTTGCCGTGATCGTGTTTCATTTACTTGACAAACCGTAATTTTAATGAGTTATTTCGTTAAGTCCTTGATAAATGTTTATTATGTTTGAATCCGCGCTGGGCCCGCGTGGGAACTACGGCCCAAGACCTCTCATTCTGAGAGGAGGCCTGTGCCTGCAGTGGGATGTATATAGGCTGTGATGAGATGATGATGATGTTTGAATCATTCTGAGAGGAGTCCTGTGGCCTGCAATAAGAAGCATACCCATAGGCTGGGATGATGTTGATGGTTGAATAAGATTAAGGATCTCCCCACATCTATCGACGTAGAATTGGCTTAAGTCAATAAAAAAAACCAGCCAAGAGCGTGTCGGACACGCCCAAGGTAGGGTTCCGTAGCCATTATGAAAAAATCAAGTAATATTTTTCTAAGGATTTCGTATGTGTACGGAATCATCCAAGTTTAGGTATGTTTTATACCTTAGGCTACTATTTACTCTTAAACTACAAATAATTTCCAAGCAATCTTAGCCGCTATAATTTTCCTAGTAAATTTGATATATTTACTACCCTTCTGAATTTTTTCAAATTTTTCCACCAGTTTAGATTTTAGAGGGGGGACGGCCGATTTTAATGAAAATTTTGACTTTAAAGTTGAATATTTCGCAAACAGATCACTGAATAGAAAAATCATGTTAGCAACCCCGCAATGATTTTAAAAGACCTATCCAACGATACCCCACACTATAGGGTTAGCCGAGAAAAAAAAAATCACCCCCACTTTACGTCTATGGGGGGTACCCTAAAAAAATTTTTTTTACTTTTTTTTATTCAATCACTTTGTCAGCGTGACTGATATATATATTGATGCCAAATTACAGCTTTCTAGTACTAACAGTCTCTGAGCTTAGCCGCGGACAGACAGACAGACAGACGGACAGACATGGCGAAACTATAAGGGTTCCTAGTTGACTACGGAACCCTAAAAAAGCGTTATGACTACGCAATAAGCGCGAAAAAGGCGTCGATCAGCTCGGCTCAATTCGGCCCGCGAAGTCGAGCCGATCAACGTCTTTTTCCTTCTTATTGCGTGGACATAAAGCTTTTTTTGGATCGGCTTATACCATTCCGCGTTAATAGATGTAACGAGATCCTAAAGCAATGCTTTTAATTAGTAAATAATTTAATATCAACCAAATTATTAAATGTACCAGGAGTCAAATAAAAAAAAGGAAACAATTAGGAGGAATTAGTTAGTTCTGTCAGTAAAAATGCGCTAAGTCTAAAATACCGCTCAAACGTTTCCTTCACCTGTTAGCCTAATAGGTTACCGTTAAGGAGTCTAGTCTTCCTCGAAACGACAGTGTATTATGAGGCAAGATGTCAATTGTGACACAAGGGTAGTAATTAGAAGTACAAAGTCAAGTTCACCTGTCACTCAGAGCACTTAGGTCGGGAGCAGGCAACGAGCGCGCCTTTTAAAGTGCCATTTTTACCGTTTTTAACCCTAAACCGCGGCAATGGTTCATACAACCTTTACTAGATCGCCGGTTCATCTTATTAGGGACCTTCCCACGCCACGTCGTTCGCGGTCCCCACTCCACCTTACTGCTTCATCGGCCGTCGGTTCTACGAGCAATCTGTCCTCCCTGCCACTTAAGTCCTAGCAACTCTCCGAGCTATGCCAGTAACTTTGATTCTCCTCCGGTTAGATTCCGCGCAAGCAGCCCTAAATGAGCTAAATATGTAAATTAAAAATTCCCTTAATTCCGATTCCTATTTTTTTTTGCCGAAAGTCTAAGTTCCATCGTCACCATCACGAGGAATGGCAGTCTACCACTGTACGTTTTCTTCGGCACTTCCTGCCACGTACCTACGGTGAAACTGTGGAACCAGCTTCCGGCAGCAGTGTTTCCAGACAACTATGACATCGGGGCTTTCAAGAAAAGGGTTTATACTTACTTTAAAGGCCGGCAACAGATTGGTGACTCTCTTTGAGTTGCTGATATTTATGGGCTGTGGTGATCATTTTCCATCAGATGGCCCGCTTGCTCGTTTGCTTCCGTCTCATAACAAAAAAAAATCCACCCGCTGTTTATCTAGCACTTGTCAAGCTAAAGGCAACTCCGGCTTTTAAGTGCTCTGTGCCAGTCTACATTAGCAAAAGGGGCAGTGTATTTTTTATAAAACTAGGGAACGCAAAATGTCAAGGCAATGACCAGTGGCGTCGATTCCTGTAGAACACCTATCTCGTCAGCAGTTAAATATATGTCTTCCCCATTAATTGAAAAACTTTTTTTCACGTTCCCAGTGCCAATTGCTTCGTGTAAATACTAGTTTGTTACATCTCAAAGGCCTTACGCCAGAAGCAATCTCAAAGTACTTAGTCTCACGACAGGAGTTGATTTATTTGAAACGCTAAATAATGTTTTTCAGAATTTCGGTTCGCCTAATCAGTGAACTATAATATTTTTACCTTACTACTCCGCTACCAATAATGCACCACAGCTATGACTGTGCGGTACATATATATATAAAAGTTACTGACATCTGAGCACACATACACATCTGTTGTGTGGTGATTTTGATACTTGGGCCTGTGTGAAATGCTGTGTAAGTATTTTAGGTGGAAGAAGAGGAGTTCTACACGTTATTTATTTAAAAACTAGCCTATACCCACGACTTAGCATGGGTAAACCATGACCAAAGTATAGAAGTCGAATTCAAATTCCAGGATTTCCTAAAAATTCCCATGGGAATACCCAGAAATTAAATCATACCTACTCTTCATAAATGTTATATAAAAAAACACTTATACTTACCTACCAAACGCGGAACGGGGACGCGTTAGATGCGGATGGCGCAGGACCGATCTGTTTGGCGAGCCTTGGGGGAGGCCTATGTTCAGCAGTGGACGTCTTGTGGCTGAAACGATGACGATATACCAAATTTCATCGAAATCCATCCAGCCGTTTTAGCGTGAATACAGACAAACACGCACGCACATAATATGTAACTTACAAAGTTTCTATTGTTTTTTTCTTATTTATGTTTGTATCATGTTTTTACTAAATGTCATAATTTAATTGTATTTTATTAACTCTGATACCATTCTTGTGTGAATCACTTGTTATAAAGGGAATTAAATCAAAATCAGGAGTTGATTTTAACCAACTCCTGTCACAAATGCTCCTTTACACTTCAAAGACTACCATTCATGCCACAAGCGATTCGTACTAGCTACAACGCAGTCAACTTTGAACAGAAACTGTTATTATACATGCGTCATTTGGTCCCAGGTAGACAAGGAGCCAGTTGTTTAACTCAGTAACCCCAGGCAGTCATTAAATTCAACCTAAGGGTGTTACCACACCGGTCGATAGATCATCGATCAATATCGATAGATTGGTGTGGTAGGTATGGCTGGCGAATCGACCGCCAATCGATGCTAGTTTATGACGTCGATCGATTAGTGAGGTAGGTTTTGGTGTAGTAGAAACAGTCGATCGACGCTGACCGATCCTTTCTTCCATCGATCATTGGCATCTGTAAGTAGGCCGTTAATGGCTCTTTTACATATCTCTTTTTTTGTGCTGGTAGCATTCGGAATGACCATGATTGCCAAGAAGAATGCGCCGCGAGAAACTTGGCACCACAGAAATATCTCGTTATATTTCTGTGCTTGGCACAAAGTATTTTTTTCTAAAAAACAGTAAATTACAATGTCACCAGTTTAATCAAACCCTCCGTAATGTGGTAGGTATCCTGCCAAAAATATCCACGTGCGTTACCATTCGCAAAAACAGATTACAATTTCATTCATTGTTTTTTTCTTAATATTTGTATTATTAGTTTCAATAAATAGTATTAACTTAAATAAAATAAATAATATAAGCTTTTCGCTTACTATACACAACCGCAAATTCATTATACAAAGAAAACTCCCTAAATAGCTACAAGACAGCATTTTACGAACAATCGATTCGATCGATCGATTGGTGTGGCAGACCCCTAACTACTGTACCTTGGAACTTTTAATGCTGGCAACACAATGAAGCTTCAACTAGTGGAGCGAGACCGGATCGCCCTGGAGCCTTTTTGTAAGGATAATTATTTTTTAATGGCGCCTTAATATCTTTGGAATGATGGGTTTAGACGAGAATTCGGCGTAAGCTGCGTTATGAAACGCGATATTGTCACGACTTGCCATTTTGGAAGTAAGTTTAGACCTTAGAGTATAAATACAAACTTCATCATCATCATGTCAGCCGAAAGATGTTCACTGCTGAACATAGGCCTCCCCCAAGGCTCGCCTACCTTAACCAGATCGTCGGTCCATCTTGGTGGAGGCCTACCTACACTGTCTTCAGGTCCGTGGACGCCACTCGAGAACCTTTTTGCCCCATCGGTCATCAGTTCTACGGGCGATGTGCCCTGCCCACTGCCACTTAAGTCTCGCGATTCTTCGAGCTATGTCCGTGACTTTAGTCCTTGCGCGGATTTCATCATTTTTAAAATGAAACTAACTAAACTAAAAGTAGATAAAATTAATAAATGGTTTCCCCCGTGGCATGGACTCGAAAATACTGGCAGCATTACCTCGCTGTACAGTAAGTAATGCTGATACGTTGTACGAGGAAGCTGCCAGCTCTATTACGGTTCTTTTAGTTTAATTTAACATCTTTATTTTTTAATAATACCAGCTTTCGGAAAGCCCATCATTGCCATGATAAATGCGCAAGAAACTTGGCAGAAAGTCATGTACTTAGTTCAACTTTTACGCACGAAAATAAATAAAATAAAAATTCTAATTTCGCTGGTGCTGTTACGTCAACAGTTCTCATTCGTTAGAATCACTGGCTGTGCGTGCAGCAACCAATCAGCGTAAGACATTACCTGTCATTTCTGTAATGACACTAATGACAGTATGATTTGATTGTAATAGTCAGTATTTTCTAAGCAAGCGAAAAAACCATTTACAAATTTTTAGTTGCGCAGTAATTAAGAAGACTTTTGGGTGTATAATACGTCCTATTGTAGGGCACAGGCATCCTCTCAGAATGAAAGGGCTTAGGCCATAGTTCCCACGCGGGCGCAGTGTGGATTGGGAACTTCACACACACTTTCTTCTCAGGTGTGTAAATACCTCACGATGTTTTTCTTCACCGCAAAGCTCACGGTAAATTTCAATAATGGTATTTCGCACATAACTTCCGAAAAACTAAGAGGTGCGAGCCGGGGTTCGAACCTACGACCCTCTGATTGAGAGGCCAAAGGTCATACCATTAGACTAGTCTAGACCACCACAGCTATTAATGTAAACCTTAACTATATTTAATTTCAACCTATGTTTTTTATTTTGGGTCAATTTTATTAAAAATAGCTTTTGCCCGCGGCTCCGTCCGCGTGGAATTAGTAATTTGGGCAGCTTATTTTTTTTTTATCCAATTTGCTTTTTCATTAATTATGGCTCTCCTTAGTTCCTCGATATAAAAAAAATTACCCCCCGCACACCCGCGTTCACATTCACACCGTACTCCCAAGTCAAGCGTGCCTATAGAAGTTTTACTTCAAAAACCCCCGATTTTGAAACATTCTTCAACTATTGGTGTTAGCGTGATGATATATAGCCTATAGCCTTCCTCGATAAATGTGCTATCTATCACTGAAAGAATTTTTCAAATCGGAGCAGTAGTTCCTGAGATTAGCGCGCTCAAACAAAAAAAACCTGTTCGATAAATTCTTAAAATTGACGTATCTTTCTTATTTGTGAACCGATTCAAATGAAACAAACACTAAATGTTAATCCAAGAAAATACCAACATATCAGTGAAAACTGCATCCTTCTAGGTTAAGCCGTTTCTGAGATTAGCGCGCACAAACGCATAGACAAACAGACAAACAGACAATAATTCTAAAAATCATTGTTTTGGGTTCTATTGTGCTAATAAATAGCCCTAGTGACAGTTTTTGTCAAATATCTTCAATGTACAGACACCGACTTGTTACAGATTTATTATATGTATAGATAGCTTTACGCTATTCTTGAGTGATTGCCTAACAAACATCCAAACATCTCCAAAACTTTCTCATTTATTTTATAACATTAGTAAGATAGGGCATAATTTCAATCGAATTTAAATTAGCCACATTATAGTCAGATTACCCTACTTTCTCACAAATTCGCAAACCTGCTCCACCAAAATTATAAAGCAATTTCCTTGGCCGACTATGCCCTTCAGTAGCATCAAAAATTACCATAATAAGAACAAAAAACGTATGCCCGTCCCCTTCCTCCGTGCGAGAACGGTTGCGTGCGAGGGGGAGGGGCGACTTCGCCTTATTTGCATGCATGCGCGCACGCAAGATTTAGTGATGTGCGTGTAAAACATCGATAAGGTTAATACATGTTCTTCGATGTCCTTACAAGTATTTTGTTGAGCTTACTTGTTGTTGCTAGTTATTTTATCTTCTTCTTCTTGTCCTAACAAGTGTGTGTCTGTTTCGGAGGAGTTCGATAACAAACACCGTGACACGAGATTTTTATATATTAGAGATAGCTCTAATATATAAAAATCTCGTGTCACGGTGTTTGTTATCGAACTCCTCCGAAACGGCGATCGATTTTTATGAAATTTTTTCTCTGTATTCGGTAGGTCTGAGAATAGGTCGTAGGCTATTTTATACCCCTATTCTTTGCGGATAGAGTCGCGGGCAACAGCTAGTCCAATATACAAAAATCTCGTGTCACGGTGTTTGTCATCGAACTCCTCCGAAACGGTGACCGATTTTTATGAAACTTTTATCTCTGTATTCGGTAGGTCGTAGGCTATTTTTTATACCCCTATTCTTCGCAGACGGATTGCGGGCAACATCTACTTATTTTTATAAATACTAGAACTTGTGTGAGTGTGCGTGTTTGTTACGGGCCCGGGCGACGGTTCAGGGGGCGCCAAAATCATAGTATAATATGATTGAAAATAAAATTTGCTCCACGAAGCGCCTAGCATACGGAAGCCTGGGGGGTTACTACGAAATTCGAAGTTCGAAATTCGGATCGTGCGGTCCCTCTCACTCTCGTAATAAATACCATTAGCGTGAGCGGAACGGCATGAAACGAAGTTCGAATTTTGCGCTTCGTAGTATAGGGCCTGGTTGGTTCACCGTCGGTTTGTAAGCCGTAAGCCAGACAGCGCCTTGAATCAGTTTTCATACTAAATGTATAGAAGCGTCGCAAGAGGCGGAGACGCGGCCTCGTCTCTTCTGTCTGCTTGGGATCGCGACAAGGGGCGCCGCGACTGCGAAATTTATCTCGCAATGGTTTTTGATTAACTATACATTACAAAAAAATAGACATCCGCAATTAGAAACATCGATGTTTTAACAAATGTTTATCGACAAGCCCTTCTAGGACATAATAAGGTGTTTTATAAATGCTACAACAGTACAAGGTGCTGTGGGAACCTTAATATATTTGTAGTGCATCTGCTAGAATATGATGCAAACACGAATAAAATATACATTTCTATTAAGGGGGTTTATACCTGCTGAGCTGGCAACGTTGCATTTTTGTTAGTTTTTCTCGATTATTCCATAAAAATTGAATGAAAATTAAAAATGTTTTGTATACAAATTGTTCTAACATATAAGTTAATGTGTCTACTGCAATAATAATTCGTGATAAGACTATTATTTACTTTAAAAACCGTTAGGTAATAATTTGTTCGTTTTTAAAGAAAATAAAAGTCTATCACGAATTATTATTGCAGTAGACGCATTAAGAGGGTACGATGGCTGAGAGACTTTTGAGAAATAGGTATTTTAATGAAATGTCGTTATCTCGCCCGAACCCCTGCGTGTCAGTACAGCGAGAGCGGGACAACTGCAGCTCAGACCGTTAATAGGCGCGTAAAATTGATCAAAACAGCATTTCGTAATCCCCTGTTTTCTTCTCGAAAACTGAACCAATAAAATTATTTTTTTTAAAAATAATTAGAGGACAGATTTAGCTATGCCCCTATGTTTTCCGTTTTTTGTTTATGTGAGGGATTCTTTTCTGATGAGTGTCTGAAAATGACGTTAAAATTGGGCAATTTTTTCAGTTTTGGAAAGCTCATATTTCTTATGTTAATTGAAATATGGAAAAAAACGAAACATAGGGGCATAGCTATGGTAGATACAGATTACACAGTAAAAAAAATTTGGCTCTAAATTCATTATCCAGGGAGGAAACAGGGGATTACGTTTGTATGGAGAAATGGTGCGCATCGTATCCTCTTAACTTACATATTAGAACAATTTGTATACAATTTAATTTAATTTTCATTAAATTTTTATGGAATAACCGAGAAAAACTAACAAAAATGCAACGTTGCCAGCTCAGCAGGTATAAACCCTCTTACTATTATTCCATAAAAATTGAATGAAAATTAAAAATGTTTTGTATACAAATTGTTCTAATTATATAAGTTAATGTGTCTACTGCAATAATAATTCGTGATAGACTTTTATTTTCTTTAAAAACGAACAAATTATTACCAAACGGTTTTTAAAGTAAATAAAAGTCTTATCACGAATTATTATTGAATTAGACACATTAACTTATATATTAGAACAATTTGTGTACAAAACATTATTAATTTTCATTCAATTTTTATGGAATAATCGAGAAAAACTAACAAAAATGCAACGTTGCCAGCTCAGCAGGTATAAACCCTTTTAACGCCTGTAGGTACTAAGCCATTTTGGAGAAGGACATTTTGGAGTCTTCTTATTCGAAATCACGAGTTCTGTTTGTTCATTTTCGTAGTCCTTATATTTTGAGTCAGTTTTGTAACTTTTTCGAAGAGTTTACAAATATGGCTCGTCACAAAACTGAACTTTTTTTTCTTCCAAGGGCCGTAGGAACCTGAAATGAAATGAAATGAAATGAATATTTTATTTGTTAATGGTGGGTTTACATAAAGGTCTTAAAATTGTGTAGTCGTGAGATCGCCACATTATGCCAAGGAACTGGCGTACAAATTTATAATTAATTACATTTATTTATTTATTTATTTAATTTAAATAATAATTTAATTTTTAATTTTAATATTATTAATTGTGTTACAGAAACCAACAAACATTAACTACGCATTACGCATTATGGGAGTGAAACTTATACTGTACGTTTAGTATAAGTTTTCCTTCACTTCAATACTTCTCGATCGCGTTTACGTAAAAATTTCAATTCTATGGAAACATGGAAGCGCGCGCGCGGTGACGCTGTCCATGTTTCCCTAGTAATTGAATTTTTTACGTAAACGCGATAGAGAAGTATTTTGGTGAAGGAAAACATATACTAAGCGTACTACTGTACGCTTAGTATAAGTTTTCCTTCACTTCAATACTTCTCGATCGCGTTTACGTAAAAATTTCAATTCTATGGAAACATGGAAGCGCGCGCGCGGAGACGCTGTCCATGTTTCCCTAGTAATAGATTTTTTTACGTAAACAGATTTTTTTACGTAAACGCGATTGAGAAGTATTTTGGTGAAGTAAAACTTATACTAAGCGTACTGTACGCTTATTATAAGTTTTACTAAAATACTTCTCGATCGCGATTACGTAAAAATTTCAATTCTATGTATACATGGACGCGCGGCCGCGGAGACGCTGTCCATGTTTCCCTAGTAATTGAATTTTTTTACGTAAACGCGATCGAGAAGTATTGAAGTGAAGGAAAACTTATACTAAGCATACTGTTCCACTGTGTAGGTATACTCATGCTACCATGTCTACGATACGATAAGTTGCGATAAAAACTTCAAAACTCAATTTACGAGTAATTTATCTTTAAAAGATTCCAATTCAAGTAATGTATGAGTAGTAACTAAAAAATCAATAAGGTCGTTGATCCAATACAAACAACTCGTAAACAGATTGACCAGGGTCAATCTGTTTTTTATCAGAAAGTTGTACTTAATCCAACGCGAAATAAAAGCCAATCAATCAATCGCTATGATATCATTGATAGCTTTAAATAAAATGTACGAGAATTAAGTTCGACAAAGTGTAAAAATAACAATATTTAGACTGAGACCAGATAAAGTCGTGGTAGGTAGCTTAGTGGATTGACCTATGGTCTCTCAATCAGATCAGACCAGTTTGAGACCGGGCTGGCACTTCATGAGTTTTTCGGAATTTATATGAATTTATAATCCTATTCCAAATCCTTCTCCGTGCATGCTGTTAGTCTGTGGAATCGGTTGCCGAGTGAAATCAGGCGGTCGCAGTCGGTAGCCATCTTCCGGAGTCGCTTAAGGGCGTACTGGCTTGACAGTTCCTCTTAAATAGAGACAACCTCTATTGTGTTCTCTGTTTAGTGTATATGCGTATATATGTTTATGTTTATGTAGTTTTTATGTAGGTAGTCTATTTATGTTGTATTAGTCTACTGTATTCATGATATAATATATTAGTGTGTACTGGCGTGTATTCTTTGTATGTATGTGTATTGTTTATGTTATGTATATTGGTTTGGGTTTACTTTTGATTTCGACTCTTTTTACTCTGCATTGTATGCCTACTCTTGTCTCTGATGTCCTGTCAATCGTTCAAAGGTTAACTGGAAGAGATCCCTTTAAGGGATAAGTTCGCCTTTGTACATCCATTTCTCTTGTTAACTGTTAATTTTCTTGTTTCACGTACAATAAAGACTTTTACATACATACATACATACATTTATAGAAATTACATTTAAAATTTTATCATGAGCTTTACGGTGAAGGAAAACATCGCGAAGACGCCGCGAGCACCTGCGAAGAAATTCAATGGTGTGTGTCTTTGATCATCAATACAATGTTGAGTGAAGGTGTGTGTGAAGTCATGAAAGTGAAACCGCGAGTAAAAGCTAGTTTCTTTAACATGATCAAGTCCAATATTCGTAGCTGTAAACATATTTATCCAACAATCGAAGGACGCCAGCTGACATCTTGATCGTTACAAATACTTTAAGGCCGGGGCCCCGGCTTATTAGTGCGGCCCCGGCCTTAGAAAGTTAACATTAAAATATCAATAAAAACGAAATGTCTCAATTCACAAAAAACGACATAACTGCAGCGAATAGCGAATTCCAGTTATTTTTTACGACAGCCGTATAACTTGGGACATTAACATACTCATTTACATCGGCTTAATTAAAATCCTTTGCTAACATTATAAAGACAACAACTTAATCTTCCCAATTGTTAAGGAATAAAAGTGCCTAAAATAACCATAAAATTTAAATTTAAATAAACACGACTGCGCTTACTTTTACATACTATCTTTATGCATTAAATACTAGCTGGGTCCACACTGAGCGAGCACACAAGGTTCAAAATCGCGCCGAAAATGGCTGCCTCGCGAGGCAGTTCGCTCAGTGGACACCCGGCTACTAGCTGTTGCCCGTGACTTTGTCCGCGAAGAATTCATTTATTCGTATTAATGAGCATAAAATCCCGAATTTTCGGGATAAAATCCCGACATCCGCTAGGTATAATTGAGACATAACATTTGGCACGGGTGTTTTGTTATGCAACATTAAGTTTTTGTAGAATATTCCATTGGCTACTTTTTATCCCGATGTTCCCACGGGATCGCATTAAAAAATCCCAAAATCTTTAAGACATGAGATTTGACACAAATGACTGTTTTTTGCTTATGTATGTTTTGGGAATTTCTAAATGAATTTTTGGGAAATCCTGGAATTTCAATCAATTCGATTGCCAGACCTAACGATTTAAACGAGCGGAACCGCATGTAGAAACTATATAGTCGTCATGTAACTTCGTTTCGACTACTTATGTATACTTTGTTGATCTGCCACGGCCTCTGAGCGGGCCAAACCGTTTTATTATGTGAAATAGCTTTATTTAGCCAATATCCAGGTATAAACGGTATAAAGTTAAAAGTGTTTTCCATTAAAAGCTTTTAATTTTATCTCCGCTAAACCTCTATACCTCCATTGCTGAGTACCTACTTTAAAACGAAGAGTAATCAAACTAAGATTAGAAGTACAAATTGCTTTGTTTGTATTAATTGCAAAAAGCAACCAAGCGCGAGTCGGACTCGTGAAATATACGCTGTAAACGGCTGGGCTGTACCTAAAAAAACGGTGTTAGTATAGTGTTCCTAAGTAAAATATAAGCAGTGGGAGGTCATTTTATATTGGTTACTGACATAGATAGACAGATATAAAAATATCGAAAATGTGTCGAGGTCGGAGCGTAAACCTGTACGACCTTCAACGAATATCGTTTAGTAAATCAGTACTAAGATTTACCAAATGATCGCTATCCTGGTCGACATACTCACGATCTTCTCGACATTGTTTACGAGGGACTTGTGGACGATAAACATGGCACCACCCTGGGACTGTTGGTCGCCCTCCCGGAAAACAAGATACCGGACTTCAGGATTATCATGTCCTTCCCCTCTCGTCGAACTTCTGATAACCCTATTATCCCCCATAGTAACCTGTTCAGTTCTTCCTCTAGTTACACTATCCAATCATCAGTCCGCAGTGTATGGCTGTTGTATGTTGCCAGGGCCAGGGGTTGTCGATAGTGGTTGCCGGATCGCTTCTTCAGAGACCACTTGCCCCACCGTTACCTAGGTCGCTACCATATCCTGGAATAGCAGAGGCATCACAGCTAACGGGGACTAGAGGCCATGTTTTGGTTGACCTAACCATGAGGGGTTACTGCCATAGTCGCCACGCTTGGCAGGCGGGTTGACGACCGCAGTATGTTACCGACGATATCCAGGACGCTGCTGCCCGTCCTCCGGTATTATTGGCCGCAGTTTTAGGACATACCCGGGTCCTGCTATCTTAATTATTGGCTATTGCAGTCGATAAAATTGAAAGCAAACTGCAATTGAAATATACCTATGAGCTAACGCAGGGACGGGTCTACATAAGGGCTTTTTGGGCTGCAGCCCAGGGCCCTGTGGCCATAAAGGGCCCCCAACCCCCTTCAGAGACCTAGTATAATATCGAAGACAGTTTTTGAAGTAATCGCCACTATTCTATTGGACCCATTCTAAGTAATCAATCAATACAATTTTAGATGAGACACAGAAAATATTTTATAGTAGGTACGAATGAAATTAGAAAATTAATTCCATTTAAATACAATGAAATAGATAAAATTACATTAATAAACTCAATTCAATTACATTAAAATAACAATAAAGTCAAATTAAAATAAAGAATTAAACTAAAATATTAACCCCAGGGCCCTACAAACTCATGGTCCACCCCTGAGCTGACAGCAGCTGCAGCTACGTTGCATTGGCTCCAACTTGCAGTAACAATCACAATCCTCTGTTGATTGGACCACATGTAATTTAACACAGCTGTATTCTATAATGCACTATAAATCGCAGCACAATAGTGCGCGTGCGGCGATAGCATCGATAATTGCGCGCTTTGATCTATAGATCGCAATTAACTGCGCAAACATTAAAGCTACCTGCGTAGATCGATATCTGCGCGTGCGGCTTGATTCCAGGGTACGTCTTATGATAAGATTAAGTACATATTATTTTTTACTAGCTGAAACTCGTGGTTTCGCCCGCGAAAAATTTTTAAAGTAAACTTTTTTTTGACGGCCGGATAATCAAGTAATTATCAAGTCAGGTTCTGGCTACGAAGCTTGAGGTCTCGGGTTGGGTTCCCGGTCGGGGCAGATATTTGTGTGAAAAATACGAATGTTTGTGCTCGAGTCTTGAATGTTTAATATGTAAGTATTTATCTACTGTGATTTAAAAAAAAACTGTTTTTTTTTAAAGGAATAAATTTGATTAAAAAAATTTCATAGACCTAAAATTCCCATAGACCCAGAGGTTCCGGAAACATGGAATTTGGCACGAAGGAAGGTCTAAAGGAAAAAATACGAAAATCGTTAAATTGTTCCTACAACCCTCGGTACGCGAGTCCAACTCGCACTTGACCGTCCGTCCGTCTGTCTTTTGTTCCCTTCACGCTACTCCTAGATTCCGTTAACCCGGTGTTATCCTGACAGCCCAATTAAACGGTAAATCACGAACTAGATGAGGCAAATAAACCGTAATAAGCTACAGCAGATTGCTGGGTAATGACAGGCTAGGATGGAGCGAGGGCTGCCAGAACCCTAGGGTCTAACACGATGGAAAAAACATTACTATTTTGCAGAACCTCTCAAACTAAACTGAACTGAAGCTGAAGCGGTATCTGGTATCCTAGTGGTCTGACCTTTGGCCTTCCAAGCAGGGGGTCGTAAGTTCTAATCCTCACGTTTCAGTTTTTCTAAATCATCATCATCATCATCATCACCATCATCATAGGACGTCCACTGCTGGACATAGCCTCCCTCATTGACGCCCAATCATTACGGTTGGAGGTGACTTGCAATCCACCCTGAACCTGGGTCCATCTCGTTGGTGGACGTCCTACGCTGCGCTTGCCAGTCCGTGGTCTCCATTCGAAAACTTTTGAGCCCCAACGGCCATCTGTTCTGCTATATGGCCTGCTCATTGCCATTTCAATGAGCTAATCCGTTTGGCTTTCGTTAGTTTTTCGGAATCTATGTGCAAAATACATTTTTAAAAATTACCATGGGGTTTACGCGGTGAAGGTGAACATCTAGAGGAAACCTCATTCTGAGAGGACGCCTGTGCCCTACAGTGGGATGTATAATTACAGACTGGGATGATGATGATGATTTATACCCTGGCCTGTTTTCCTTTCCTCGCTATAACACAGCACTTTATTAGTTCACTGCTTTGCTTTGAAGTTTTCATCGATGATACAATCCGTACCGATTCAATACAAGCTTTTACTCGATTTTCTGATGCGTCCGACCTCTCATTCAATCATGATCTTAAAGATGTTTCCAAAGAAGCCCAATCCGAAACAATTGCTGGTAAAATGTGTAGACAATATGCTGGTGCTAGACCGTACGACCCTATCACTATTAAGTAAAATTACTTCTTTGTAGCAACCCTAGCACCAACGACTTCTGCAATCCTGTTGCTTTGTTATTTTCTGTATTTTGTCGACGTAATTTGGTGCAACTCCATTGACGATACCGGTGCACTGAAGAGTCAATTCAGACAGTCCAAATATTTGATATTTATTCCATTCCATACCTACCTATTTAAATCGAAAGTATTTTCCGTAAAATATTATTATTTTACTTCTGACGATATATCATTATTAAAAAGTCTATTGTCGTATATTTTAATAACACCAATTAAAAAAAAAGAACAACAATTAAAGCATTTTGGGTTATTGCAATCTCTTCGGCTATATTTAATCGTATTCTCCAAACAAAACCTTACCATTATTTTTCGTCACAGCAATTTCAACAAACAGCCAAAATGTCAGCGACAGCGACCCGCCATGTCAAATCCTCAAACTCAGCCAACATATTGATGTGCAAACAGTGGTGGAAGGTATGTTGGATGTATGGGGACCAAGAAAAATACTACCGACAGCTCTACGGAAGAAGAAAGATGAACAACATCAACAAGAACATCATCAACTTCGATCTAACAGACGTCAAACGCCCAGGCGCACAGATCACAGAACTAACTGATGACTTCTTCGAAGACACAACACAAGAACCTGCCCCAGACGAACCAGAAAACGTAACTGATGACAACAAAGTAGAATACACTTTTGGAGTCGAATCAGAACCTATTTATGGAATCAAAACGTGGCAAAAAGACCAAAGACGGCAACCCATTCAACATAATTACGAAGTCGATCTAGATAACATTATAAGTACTAACCTTAACTCAAGTAGTATTAAAAGTATGTTAGAGAATGGTCTACCTCAACCTAAGATTATAGATTCTAATGAAGAATTGATAAAAAAAGGGAATGTTGTTGGGAAGTCTTCTAAAGTAGTTTCTAGAACTAGAAAAGGAGCGATAGTTACAGAAGCAACTGAGATATCGACTGATGGCAAGACGAAAGCCAACTTGAGGTTTGAGAGGTCAACTGTGAAGACGGGGCCGAATAGGGTGAAGGAGGTACTACAGCCGTTGAGGGAGGATGCAGTGTTGGACGAGTGTGAAAGGAAGAAGTGTGTGGGAGACCGACTCACCACCACGACCACGACGCTGGTGACGGTGTCGCAGACGTCAGTGACCAGCTGCAATGAGTGAGTAGTTTTTTTAATTGTTTTACTATAGAAAATTGGTTCAAAAGTTTTTGAAACGGACGGGACGCAGATTTTGTATTGTAATCTTTACATGCTGGAGGGTCGATTTTGGATTTCACAATCGAAATCGGTCAAACAGAAATTGTGCTTAATTTGAAATACGAGTGGAGTAATACCCAATGAAACAATTAATCGTCTTTACCCTAATTAATCTGTCGACCAGAGTTATGTAGTGTATAATTTTATGTTAACACTTCCAATAATATGTAAGTTATCAACAATTCAAAAGCTGTATGCAACTGCTAAAATGTGTATGCTTTTACTTATTAACTAGCTTTTGCCCGCGACTTCGTCCGCGTAGAATTCCAATTTGTGGTAAAGCTTCTTCATCTCTTTCATTGTATAAAACAAAAATCCGGCACCGGCAACATCCATCATTATTATCATTTCATCATTTCATCATCATCAGTATCAGTTAGTGAATATTATAAATCCCGTTTATTCTCTATCCCGTGGGAATTTCAACAAATTTGCAATTTCTATGCAAATTTTCGCTTATTTTTATCCCGCGGGAATTTTGCATTTTCCCCGAGAAAAAGTAGCCTATGTCCTTGAAGTTTTAAAATCAGCTTCGTAGTTGAATTCACTTATTTTTTTCCTATGGGAATTTTGCTTTTTAACGGAGAAAAGTAGTCTATGTAAATATTGGTGAAAGAAACTTTCAAATCAGCCCTCAAGTGATATTCACTTCTTTCTATCCCACGGGAATTTTGCATTTTACCGAATAAATAGTAGGTAGCCTAGCCTATACCAATAAAGGATAGTGTAGCTTTCTATTGGTCATTTTTTTTTATACTCAGCCCCGAAGTTAAATTTACTATTTTGTATACCGTGGGAAATTTGCATTTATCAAGGACAATGTATCTTTTCTATTGGTGAAAGACATTTTAAAATGAGCTCCTAAGTTGATTTTTTTTTCTATCCCTTGGGAATTTTGCATTTTCCCGGAAAAGGTAGCCTATGTCAATAAAGGATAGTGTAACTTTTTACTGGTAAAAGATTTTTTTTAATCGGCTCGGAAGTTTCAGTGATTATCTATCCCACAGGAATTTCCAAAAATCCTGCAATAATTTTTTTTGCTATTATGTATGACCATTTATGTTTATACTGAATTTAAAAAGTTTAGTAAATGTAGTTACGGAGATAGGATCCAGTTGTTTTGAGTATATAAATCCTGATTTATCCTTATCCCGTGGGAATTTTCAAAATTATTGAAATTAGCTTTATACCTATTCTAATAGTCTACTTACATGCCCAATTTGAACAGTTTATCTTCGTTATGGGGATAGGGTCACTCTTAATTGATGAAATATATACATCCCGTATATTCCTTATGCCGTGGGAATTCCGGAAAATTCTTTCTTATCGGATGCCTACGTCATACAAAGAACACATCCTCCAAGTTTCAGGTCTCTGCATACAGCGGTTTAGGCTGTGCGTTAATCCGCCAGTCAGTCATTTAGGACTTCAGGACAAAGCATTTTATATGTATTTGCATTGCACCAAGCTTTTATGCTAGTTCAACAATGATGTTTGAACACTCAATTCGATTTTATTCGAAAAAGGTTGAACTCACATAAAAGCTTCATCATCATCATTTCAGCCATAGGACGTCCACTGCTGGACATAGGCCATCATTGACGCCCAATCATTACGGTTGGAAGCGACTTGCATCCACCCTGAACCTGCGGCCTTCACCAAAACGTCCGTCCATCTCGTAGGTGGACGTCCCACGCTGCGCTTGTAAAAGCAAAAGCTTGGTGAAATGCAAATACTTATACATACATATAATTAGTTATTATCAGAGATCAGATCAGGAAGTGGTTGACAAACGTAGACAAATGGTTTGCAAAATTTGAAGTTTCGTTTCGTTTACATTGTGTCAAAATAAAAAGTAATTTAAATCAAAAGCACTAAGGAGTATTGATATCAACTTCGAAGCAAATCACCCCCAAAAAAACTTTCTACTCCTTTTTAACCCCGTCAAGGGATGAATTTCAATAAAATACGAAACACATCTTCCATCAATTCTGTTATAGAATGTTTATGCAAAATTTGAAGTAGATTGGACCAAGGAATCACGTTGTCCCATACAAACTTTGCCCCCCTTTTTTACCCCCTTAGGAGTAGAACTACGAAAAATACTTTCTTATCGGATGCCTACGTCATACAAAGAACACACCCTCCAAGTTTCAGGTCTCTACGATCAGCGGTTTAGGCTGTGCGTTGATCCGTCAGTCAGGACAAAGGATTTTATATGTATAGATTACACGTTCTGTTCCTACAAAAACCCTTAGCTTTTCAAACACAGCTGCTAATTCAAACTAAAGTACCTATAACCATAAAAACCTTTACTCTCACTGGTATTCTTGCTTCGCTTTAGTACCGCCATTAAACTTTCTTCGATGCGCTGCACGTCATGTGCATGTGGTATTGTGAAAATGGCCGTCATATTGTTTCTTGGAATTTCACAAGTCTTGCGGTTTGCAAGCCGATGTGAATGGTTCAAGTATAGAGGTAATTGCGAGGTAGCTTGTTGTGTCTGCGAAATATTCTGCAGATTCATGTGAAGTTTTTATATCATAGTAAAAGTTAGATTATTTTTATTCAAAATTTTAGGCCGCGCTGTTGTACAACCAGAGTATGCTATCAACCACCATGTCGCCCGCAATCAACCCATCGAAAACTTTCAACTAACACGCCTCCTCGCAGAATGAGAGGGCTTAGCCCAGTGCGGTCCCACGATCCCGCAAATAAACTCCTAGCATAGCGCTCTCTATCGCCCTCTGAGTGACCTTGAGCTTTTTTATGAGGCCCAACGTTAGTGGCCACGTCTCATTGACATAAGTCATTACCAAGGATCAGTTTTCATTAAAAAAAATCAAAAACTGAGGGCTCGAACCCACGACCCTCTGCTTGAAGCCATAGGTCAAACCAAGGCATTATCCCATGCCCTATCAAGGTCGAGTACCTATCAAGTTGAAAAATAGGATCTTGACACACGTGATCTTAAAAGGGTTTATTTATTCCATTTACGCTACGGAATTCCAAAAACATATCTCCGAACAACAGTATCTTGTCAACGATAGCATTATTTGTTTCAAAATGGCCCCAATGGGTCCGTTTCAATATAAGCTACAAGAAACAAACTACATTTAAAAACGGTACATAAAAGTTTCGCTCGTCATTGGAATGACACAATAGTGATATTTTCAACACGGTATCGAATTAAGCTTAATTTATTCAAATTGATAACATTATGTTTTGGAATGAACCTCACGGGAAACCTGGCGGCGATTATAATATAATTTTGGCAAGACATTAACCATGTTACGTTATTTTACGTCACTTGTCATTTTGGTGTTATAAATTAACATACTGATTTACTTAAATTAAAGGAAGTTTATAAATTAGTGAAGCAAAAAATGTGTCGCAACTTTGTCGAAGTCTTGGATTGATTTGGTTTGTGCTATTTAAAAGTGAAATAATGTTAAAAATTAACCGCATTAATCATAACAGTCAATGATTAAAAATTAAAAACAGGTCGTAGATTCGCCCTTGGTGAATTAAGTTAACATAATTTGAGATTCATATGAAATTACGTAATGATTCTTAATAATAATTTACGGTTAATTACATTACAAATATTATGTCCAATGGGATATTGACGCCATTAAAGAATAATTCGAAGACACGACTCCAGTAAAAAAAACGTTTTATTTTAAGCCCTGAAAACCAGATTAATTTTCGATTAACTGCAAAATTAGATTTTTTGTTGCTTTAAAACAAATAAATAGATAGTTGATTGAGTTGGCGAACAAGTGACGTCATAAGTTGCTGTTGCCATTCAAACTCTATGGGAGAATTGCGTTTTGACAGCTCATAAAAAGTACGTCAGTTGATTGGAGGTGTCAACATCCCTATAGAACTACTGCCCATTGCGCGGCCCTCTCAGTACGAGACGGCTTAGGCTGTAGTTCCCACGCGGGCCCAGTGCTGCTTGGCAATTTCACATACATCATCGAATGTCTTCACTGGTGTGCGGAGGATTCTTCCACAGTAAAGCTCGTGGTAAATTTAAAATGTAAATTCACGTACGTAAATTCCAAAAGACTTAAAGATGCGAGCCTGAGCTCGAACCCACGACACGGTTTGAGAGTTCATAAGTCAAACCACTAGGCTACCATCTGCTTCCACTTTTTCCATAGACCCAACAAAATGAAGTCACATACTCTATTAATAACTAGCTTTTGCCCGCGGCTTCGCTCGCGTGTACTATGAGTATTCCAAAGAACCAAGATATCAAGCAAGCAAGCATACAGGCAAGCAAGCAAGCAGGTCCACAATTGACCGAGAAATCGGTGAACATACCTACATAAAAAAATTCATAAAGTGGAGTGCATAACCTCCTCCTTGTTTAGAAGTCGGTTAAAGTGCCCTTTGCGGCCTACTTACAGTATAAACTTATGAATTTTGAAATTTTAGCTTTCTACAACCAGTAAAACGCAAAATCCCGTGTTTTCCCGTTCCCGTAAGAATTTCGGAAAATGTTTTCTTAATGCTCGCGACTAACGCAATGACGCTATGACCAGTAAAACGAAAAAGTGCGTTTTTCCCGTTCCCGTGGGAATTTTGGAAAGTCCTCTCTAAATGCTCCTCTACACTCCCCAAACGACCTACATGCCAAATTTCAGCTTTCTACGACCAGTAAAACGAAAAATCCCGTTTTTTCCCGTTCCCGTAGAAATTTGGGAAAGTCCTCTCTCAATGCTCATCTACACTCCCCAAGCAACCTACATGCCGAATTTCAACTTTCTACGACCTGTAAAACGAAAAATCCTGTTTTTCCCGTTCCCGTAGGAATTTTGGAAAGTCCTCTCTTAATCCAGCTCAACACTCCCCAAATAACCTACATGCCGAATTTCAGCTTTCTACGACCAGTAAAACGAAAAATCCCGTTTTTTCCTTATCCCATGGGAATTTATAATTACCTACATCTATGCCAAATTTAAAGAGTCTAGTAATTATAGTTCATAGGATCCCGTTAAACTGAATATATAAGTCCCGTTTTTTCCTTATCCCGTGGGAATTTTGAAAAATCCTGAAATTAATGTTTTAAATAATGTAATACCTACTTGTGTATCAAATTTGAAGAGTCTAGTTATTATAGTTACTGAGATAGGGTCACTCGGAATCGAATATATAAATCCCGTTTTTTCCCTTTCCCGTGGGAATTCCCAAAAATCCTTCCTTAGTGGATGCCTACATTGTATAAGGTATCTATGTGCAAAATTTCAAGTCTCTAGGTCCAGTGGTTTGGGCTGTGCGTTGATATATCAACAGTCATTTAGTTTATTTAGATATTTCAACCCCATCGCACCCCATCCAGGAGATGGTATTTTACGTCTGCCACGTCGGATTTTAAAACCGCTGTTGTTTTCATAACCAGCGACCCGATAAACCATAGAAAGTACCCATGTTGATTTTCAGACTTTGTTACCCCTTTCCCCCCTTTTAGGGGTTGAATTCTCAAAAAACCTGAAACACGTGTTTACTCATTTATCATTAGGAGTACTTCTGTGAAGTTTCGAATAAAATAGTCGAACTAATCTTGTTTCCCCATACAAACTTTGGACTCCCGTTTCACCCCCTTAGGGAGTGAATTTTGAAAAATCCTTTCTTAGTGCACCCCTAGACCTTCCTTTTGAATCTCTAGGCCCAGTGGTTTGGGCTGTGCGTTGATATGTCAGTCAGTCAGTCAGTCAGTCAGTCAGTTTCTTCTTTTATATATTAAGATGATAGAAAATAATTTAAAGTAGTTTCGCGCGTTAAAAACTATGATCATTGAAGTACTTGCACACTAATTTCCACAATAACTTCATTCACCATTGATCTAATCAAATAATTAAAATCACAATTCCTTTCAATCAAAATAACTCCAATTCCTTTCAATAAATTTGCGGGAAGCTTGCACACAAGACGGTAGCAGATACCAGATACGATCTGGTCCTGGCCGCCGCACCGCCATCTTTCTTTTTTCTTTTTCCAGGCAGCGTGTTCACGGCCAGTGTTAAATTGCTTGGAGTTTAACCGATATTCGATTACATCTGTAAAGCTGGCTACAGATTAGCAAGCCTGGGAAACTGACGTGAACATTAGATCTTGCTCATTTCTACACGTTATTTTTTTATTTGCTTCAACTTCAAGGGAACCTTAAACAGGTCAAATGAATTTAATTTAGGTAGGTATCTAAGACACTAGTGTTTTAACTCTTATGGTTATAAAGATAACTAGGGCCCGCCCCGGCTTCACACGGGTGCAATTATAAAATAATATAAAATAATATTACGGGACAATCTCACGCAAATCGACCTAGTCCCAAACTAAGCAAAGCTTGTACTATGGGTACTAGACGACGATAAACATACTTCTATAGATAAATAAATACTAATAATAAATTAATTATGAATGTGTGTTGTTTGATTGAGCGTGCTTAGGTACTGGGTAGAGACTGCTTTTTACTAATATGTTTTATTTTTGTATAATAGAGATGAGTTCTGATATCTTTTTGTATCAAAATTTGTGTGGCACAACTTTGTGATTGTTCGCGTACTTTCTTTTTTTTTTCTTGGTTCTATTTGTGAGATCCTATAATTGGCTCCTATGTTATTACATGTTTAACCTACTCTGTAATTTGTCCAAGTCTCCAAAAATAAATAAATAAATGTATTATACATATAAACCTTCCTCTTGAATCACTCTATCTATTAAAAAAACCGCATCAAAATCCGTTACGTAGTTTTAAAGATCTAAGCATACATAGGGACAGACAGACGGGAAGCGACTTTGTTTTATACTATGTAGTGATAAAGAATCAAATGTAGGAACTTAATTAATTATGCGTGGTAAACCACTGAAAAAAATTCTAGCCACGCATAAATTTACGCCTGCAACTTAATGCCCGTAGATCGCTAATTTTGGCAAGCCAAGCGCTTAACACGTAAGTTGGTTAATCGTCCAGTTTCCTCGTTTTGCTGCTCAGTGGGTTCCCTTTCTAAGTAGCTGATGCAGTAAGGGCAGCAATGAGTGGCAAGCGATAAAATTACGTGTGTGCTAGATTTCTAAGTGCAGTGTATAAGCGACAGCAGGGACATGAGAAGCTGGCTTTATTTTTGTAATTTAAAGGAAGATGTTTAATGCGGGCTCGATTAATAATGTAAATCGATGGTTTTGTCGCGGCGGTGTATTAATCGATTACGTTTTTTTTGTTTTTCTATAATGTTGCTGTGGCACTTTTTTATGGAACCTTTTTTATGTTTCTAATTTTAAATAAATTAGGTAAAATTAAATTAAATGTCGATTAGTGACTGAACATCTTTATGCAATTGCCAAAAATGTATAGGTATAGACGAGTCACTCAGGCATTTATAGTCGGGTTATGCCCGCCATGTTTCGAGTTTGTCTGTGGTTCTTTATCAAGGACAATCAAATGCGAATTTCTTTATTATAGTCAAAATCTCACTTAGTCATCATTTCACATCAGCCTAAAAACGACCACTGCTTGAAAAAGGCATCCAAAGAGTTCCACAACGGTCGGTCATGCGCTATCCATATCCAAGTGATTCCTTTACCAGTACCTCTACCATGAGTTTACACTAGTTTACAGTGACCGTACTCGCTAGCGACGGCGTAAATGATTTGTATGGAGAATTGTACCTACTTCCGTAAGTGACCGCTAGAGGCGCTGTACAATTCTCCATACAAATAATTTACGCCGTCGCTAGCGTACGGTCACGTAAACGTAGAGTACGCACGCAGCCACGCATGCACGTACGCACACAGACACATACTCACATACGCACACGCAAAATCAGACACACACTCACATACGCACACGCAAACACACACTCACGCACACACATGTAAACACCGGCAAACACAACCAGAAATATTTAATTTATTGTTATTATTATTCTTCAACGGCATGTTACTGGTTTTTGATGTTTTTTTTTTCTTTACCGTGATTCCATGATCTTCATATATGTAAATATTTTTCTGTTGGTACTTTAAACACGGCTACACTGTCTCTCGTCAGGTCTGCAAACGACCCTGCCCCAAAGAGTATTGTTATTATATCCTACCCAAAGGCCCAGGCTGAAAACCAGCGCTGGACTGTCTGTCCAGCACATGCTGAGACTGGGACCTTTTGCCTCAAAAGATTTCTAAATTATAATATTTTTTTTTATTTGTAAATGTTTTTTTCATTGTTCTTGAGTTTGTTTTATTTATGTTTTGTTTTGTGGCAATAAAGCAAATTCTTATTCTTATTCTTATTCTTATTCTTAAACTAGTGTAAACTCATGGTAGAGGTACTGATCGTCTGCCCATCTTGTTGTCTTCCCATACCACGTTTTCCGACACAGCGCGCTCTATAACACTGAATGAAATATACGGTGACACACCGGCAGCGCGGCACACCGTATTTGATTCGGTGTTATTGACCGCGCTGGGCACGCTCCGTCGGCGCCCCGCGCTCCTGGTTTGTTGTGGCCTTTACTGTTCCATCGGCCGTCAATTCTACGAGCAACTGCCACTTAAGCCTGGCAAGTCCTCGAGTATGTCAGTAACTTTGGTTGGAGATCTCAGTCATACTTAATCTTGCTTAGTAAATATAATAAAAAAGTTAATTAGCTAATAAAATAAAATTCAAGTTAAAATAAAATAAAACGGATACAGGATGCTCTGAGACTGATGCACTCTTCGCGATAAACCCGATACAGTCATTAGAATTTGGTTTCCAAAAAATCCAAACATTATTTCTGAGAAAATTACATCACATTTGTGCAGTAAGTAGGTAGTTAAAAAACAATAATAATACTTTGCATTAAATTCTCGACACACTTTTCAAGCGATTCTGACAAAAGATAAAGCCAAATACTTATATATTTTTTTAAAAGTTTGTTTTCAAAGACAATGACCTTTCGGCTGAGAAAAAGGTAGCCATTAAAAGATTTGGTGGTTAATCGATTAAGCGGTGGTATCATCCAATTAAGTATCGAGTTCTCGTAATCGATTAGTGACTGTAATACTTACTTACTGCGCTGTTCGGCGACCCGAAGTGGATCTTCAGTGTAATTAAAAATATTAAAACACGACCAGCTGTCGACCCAGAACGAATGACAATATATGAGATGCATAATAGCTAGGAGTCGAAGTGGTCGCCATGGCCGAAATCGGTCGGATCATCATATACATGCATATATGGGATGCATAAACTTCAAACTGTCCTCCTTCGGACTTCAGTCCCCAGACATTACATCTATCACATCTGTCACCCACGATATTTATGTTAGAGAGACCAGACAATCGAACTAGTGGGTCACCTGATGTTAAATGATCACCACTGTCCATAGACACCCGCAGCGCTTTACGCGATGCCAGTGCGTTGTCAATATCATCATCTCTCCTAGCCGTATTCGGCTACAGCGATTGTTTCCTATAATTCAGAGCGTCGCTGATGCGCTCTCAGGTGGCTGAACTGACGGAACCGATTTTTGCAACGAATGTTCTGCCACACTCGCCACAGGTCAGCAACCCTCCGACGTAGTTATAGTAACGCAACCTTCGAAGACATACCAGACGAAGACATGCAGTCTCACATCAAGCTTGACTACCGCACTGTACACCATTATCATGTTGCTATATCTTCATGCCTGGTGTCTAAGGACAGCCTGCAAACTCTTCTTCTACTACTGCTTTTTTATACAATATAGGCTTGCGTTTTACCACAATCACGCCTAATGGAAAGCGAAGATGAGGCCTATGATGGAGCACGCTTGCCTAGTAAATGCTCATTCACCCTAGACTTGAAAGCGGCCAAATTGTAGTGTTCAGGGAACACAGTCGCAGGCAGGGAATTCCACTCTAACAGGATCCCGAGTAGCAGCGGAGTAAGGCCAAGCCACACAGAAGAGACGTGGGACGGGGGCGCGTCGCAGTCTGCGTCGTTTGTCCGCAGGCCGCGTCTCCGCCCCGTGTCTTCTGTCTGCTTTGGATCGCGACGCTTTTATACATTTAGTATGAAAACTAGGGGCACTGCGACTGCGACGCGTTCCCGTCCCACGTCTCTTCTGTGTGACTTGAGGCCAACAATGCTCTTGGCCCTTGCAAGCGCTTACATGTCTTATGGCTATGCGATCGCCAAGTGATTAAGAGGGTACGATGGCTGAGAGACTTTTGAGAAATAGGTATTTTAATGAAATGTCGCTGTCTCGCCCGAACCCCTCCGTGTCAGTACAGCGAGAGCGGGACAACTGCACCTCAGACCGTTATTAGGCGCGTAAAATTGATCAAAACAGCATTTCGTAATCCCCTGTTTTCTTCTCGAAAACTGGACCAATAAAATTATTTTTTTCAAAAATAATTAGAGGACAGATTTAGCTATGCCCCTATGTTTTCCTTTTTTTGTTTATATCAGGGATTCTTTTCTGATGAGTGTTTGAAAATGACGTTGAAATTGGGCAATTTTTTCAGTTTTTGAAAGCTCATATTTCTTATGTTGATTGAAATATGGAAAAAAACGAAACATAGGGGCATAGCTGTGGTAGATACAGATTACACAGTAAAAAAAAATTGGCTCTAAAGCCATTATCCAGGGAGGAAACAGGGGATTACGTTTGTATGGGGAAATGGTGCGCATCGTACCCTCTTAAGTACTTATAAAATCATACTTAAAGGACCCTATAAAATATAATAACGGAAGTAGTGGGAAAAGAAGGTCGAAGGAAAAGGGTTGGGAACCCACATCCTGTACCGACGACCCCCTTTTAATGAACTAAAACAATTACTTTGCTCACCCGCGACCTTACAATAGTTACGTTTATGCAAGAAATGTGCGTTCATGCAGTTCCTCCACCTCCACACTGTACGAACACACACAAATCACATAAACCCAACCATCACCACCACCAAGCTACACTGACGCGTTTCGAACTCAACCAGAGCTCATCTTCAGAGTTACCACAACCGTATGCTATGCTACCAAATGTTAAACTAACAAACCAAAACAAATGTTTTAACTTGTCACTGTAACTTCTCAAGTACCCACTTTATTTATCTTATTCTCAAACTACCCCCCCCCCCCCTTTTGTTTTAAGCACATTATGACGGGAGTTGACTTCCTGTAATTTTTACGCAACATTTTTTCTGACATTTTTCGTGGAGGGCGAGATATGCACATACGTCTAAGTTCTCGTCAACATTACTATAAACTTATATAAAAACACTTCTTCCCATGGACACACAAAACAAAAGTAGAAAAAGATCGTAGGCTCGTTTTTGAAGTGCTGTAGTTTTTTCCGATGGCATAGGATTATAGTAGGTATTATTTGATATTATGTACATAAGTAATAAATTTATTATATAACCTATATTAAAATGATCAGAAAACGACTTAAAAAACATTTATCTCGAAATGGTTTACGATTTACTACACGTTTGAAAAAATAGACAATTGCCAATTGGCCTTCGTAGGGACCTCAGATCTCAGATCTCAGAAATGGGGCCAGCATTGAAAATGGTTTAAAAATTCTGGAGTATACTTACTTATATATTGCAGCTGACCACAAGACCCGTATGGCGATAAATGAAGTATCTTTGAGGCATAATAAAGTTTAAAGTAGAAGGGCAATGAAATAACGACGGAGAGCGCATACGTTTTTTGTAAAAATTAAAACTAATGGTAATTATTGCAGTATTTGAAAGAATTTTATTATTACTTATATCTATACCTATAAAACAGTGACTGATTAATAACGACTGGAGCTAGCAACTTCAAATTTAGCAGACAAATTCTTCGAGGATCACAATCCTTCGTATTTAATGCTAAGGCTGCGGCTCCACTGAGGCGGAGACGAGCGGAGCTGAGAGGAGACGTGTGGGGATCGACCAATCATATACATGAACGGAGACGAGATGTGGATTTCATGTAATATGATTGGTCGATCCCCACACGTCTCCTCTCAGCTCCGCTCGTCTCCGCCTCAGTGGAGCCGCAGCCTAAGTATCTTTTTGTAAGTATTTTTATTTTCATATCTGTATTATTGGTACCTACTATTTGAGACAAACAAGACTAGAATGCGGGTTTTTTTTTAATTTAGGCATACGAGATTTTAAACTTCACTTAGAAAGGATGTTTTCCGTCACAAGCTTATACTTAGTAAATGTCAAACGTAGTTCCGCACATTTTTGAAAAACTCAGAGGTGTGCGCCCGTGCTCGAACCTACGACCCTCTACTTGAGAGGCCATAGGTTAAACCACTAGGTATAGCGCTAGATAGAGATGATTATGCACATTTTCTTTTTTAAATAGTCACAAGAACGTTTTTAACTTGATAAAAAGTTATTATTAAAGATAATAAATTCTGGGCAAGTGTTCAAAAAGTATAAAATATGACCTTTTTATAAACTTTCTTCGGTCTCTGCCAGCGGGTGGGATATCCGATTGCGGCCAGTTTGGATGAGTAATGAGTTATATTCAACTTTTGAATATAAATGGAATAAGTAACGTCCTTTATTAGTTTTGATGTACTGAGGAAGTCCAAAGCGATTCCATATTACGGTGGGTTTAAAATGGTGGGGATCCCTCTATTTGGCATAACATTTACTGTCCGAAACTTGGCTTAATCGGTTTTCGTCAAATTTAATGTGGCAGAAATGTTATTTAGCATAACTTGGAACATCCCGAAAAAGAGTTAGTCTGACTCCGAAAATATGTTCGCATACTGTTATTAAGTTCGATTATTTTTACGCGTATGAATTCTGTATAGCATAATTTTACTAGGCATATTGTCCGAAACTAACTTATAATGATAAACAGTCAGCGAGCTAGCAAGACGGACTGCGGCAGAAGCGACTCGGGGTAATAATCGGCCTAATCAAACTATGCGAATTAAGATTCTGCGATAACAATTTATGCGAAAAGCCTACTACTCCTAATAGGCTATATTATGTAGATTATGCCACAAAGAATTATTAAGATTATTTAAAAGCGAAAAAGTTTTTCGGGTGCGCCAGTGGGATTCGAACCCACGTCTCCTGGGTATGCGCCCCAACAGGTGTTCTACCAATTGAATTGAAATGGAATGGAAATGGAATTCTCGCATTTCAAGATACACACTGTACAATTTTGCAACAAAATCAGAGTACTTAAAAAATGATTCAGCCTGTAATATTTCTGCTTAAATTGGGTAGACGCTATCTGCTTAAATTGGGTAGACGCTACGCTAAACTAATACATACATATAACACAGCAACGGCACGCTCAATCAAAGCACATCATCGCCAATCTTTGCCTCACTGATGGGATGCTACAGTTGAATATGTCAATATCCATCTCCTTCACCAGGTTGTTTAGATTACCACTAGCGCGTCTGAGAAAGCTGTTTTGCATGTACTAATAGATGTGAACTTATGAAAGATAGGGGCATTGAATCTTCTAAGTTTAATTGGCGTGTTATGTCAAAACAGGGTTCTCTGTTTGTCTTGTTATTTGTTAATTACATGTGTTGTGAGCACAATATAAAGCATTTTGAGTACATACATATAACATACGTCCTACCGTTTTAGCGCAGAAGCCCAAAAGAGGCACACACAGCCATTGCATTTAGAGTCAGTATAGAATTTGTCCAACCTAATCTTTAACTCCGAAGTCTATTTAAGGTTTAGCCCAAGATAATTGGTCCCTTGTCGGTGGGTACACGTTAAGCTCATTACCACCCGCTAATTAGCTAAGTTGCGTCTAACCAACCTTTAACTATGTTCTAACTATGGCGCTGTTCGAGGGCATTGGAAAAACGTCCGGATAGATTTAAACTGCGTAGTATAAAAGTCAATTTACTTTAAGATTTGCTCGTTCGATACGTTGTTTTGAATGGAAAATTCACAAAGTGAAATTTTTTATCGTTTTACACATGCAACACAATTTTCACCATCTCTTTCTGTCATCATCTTATGCCGTTTGTCAGAAACAAATAGTGAGTGATTGCGAAGGCAAGCGTCAGAAGCGTTAGACAATAAGCCTGTACGCTTAGTCTAAGTTTTCCTTCACTTCAATACTTCTCGATCGCGTTTACGTAAAAAAATCAATTACTAGGGAAACATGGACAGCGTCTCCGCGCGCGCGCGTCCATGTTTCCATAGAATTGATTTTTTTACGTAAACGCGATCGAGAAGTATTTGGTGAAGTAAAAACTTATACTAAGCATACTGCAGTTAGATAAGCATAAAACCACGCCTGTGAGTTTTTCGGAATTCATGTGCGTTACATTTGAAATTTGCCGTTACCTCATAAGCCGTGGTGGCCTAGTGGTTTGACCTATGGTCTCTCAAGCAGAGGGTCGTGGGTTCGAGTCCCGGCTCGCACCTTTGAGTTTTTCGGAATTTGTGTGCGAAATTACATTTTTAATTTACCGTGAGCTTTACGGCGAAGGAAAACATCGCGAGGAAACTTACAAATACGTGAGAATAAATTCAATGGTGTATGTGAAGTTTCCCATCCGCAGGGCCCGCGTGGGAACTACGGCTCAAGCCCTTTCTTTTTGAGAAGAGGCTTGTGCCCTGCAGTAGGATGTATATTATGAGATGCAGAGGCCCTAAGTGTGATTTCTTAATTTCACCTTGCTATCTATCACTTGCTAAGCTAAAGGCAACTCCAGTTTATAACTGTTCTGTGCCAGGCTATATTAGCAAGAAGAGCCTTATGTCCGGCAGTGGGACTTATAGGTATGCTGGGATGATGATGATGATGATGAATCTTACGTCTCTTCTGAGTTATGCTAGTTGGAAAACCTTTCTTTGATCAACCAACAACTCAGACATATTCAACATATATCTCCATTCCCTTCCCACTTATGCTACGCGTATGACACTATGGTCCGTACGTCCTTATATAAACACAATATCTTAAAAGTACAATCATCAAATACCCAAATACCAGTGTTTAAAATATTCTAGAACACGACTCTAAAGTCGAGGGCATAAAGCGTATTTTCATTACCTTTGGTGCTCGTTGTACTGTCGATAAAGCACCTGCCCTCGAACAAGTAAATTGGAAAAGCCAACGACTTCTCGAGTGTTCGGCAAATATTGCAGGCTACTGAGAAATTTTACGTCTAGCGTCCTGCTCTTTCATTTGGTGGTAGCTGTGGTGTGAGAGTGACGGAGGCGGAAGAAAGTGTGAACAAGCAAGCTGGCTTTGATTTGTAGTTGTTTGAATAGGTTCTTGTTATGCCTGCATTGTCGTTATGGAGTGACGAGCTCTAGGATACAATGGAATGATTTTTTTCGCTGTCGAGTTCTTAAATAACTATAAATTTAAAAACTCCCAACGCAATTAGATCACACAAATAAAGTAAAAATTTAAAAGAAGTAATTAAGTAAAAACAGGGGGGTTTCACTCCGCAGTTTAGGTATGTTCGGCCGGCGCGCCTCCCGGGCAGGCGTATGGCAGTAGGTTGTCGCTCGGCTTTCGGTTCGCACGCTAGCCGCGTTGCGAGTAGCATCTTTTTGCAACAAACAATGACTTCTAAACGATCTTATAATAAACTTACTTAATTACTAAAGATAGTTTACTGAATTAATACACACTGTTATCTTTCTTGGTTTGTATCTACCTAAATATCGGCGAGTGGGAACCCTGTGCTCTTGGTTTCGGATCAGCGGTGCCCAACGGAATATGAACGCTCGTATCACACGATAAGTTTCAATTTCGCGTGCAAGCAGTTAACGGTCGTAAGAATAGGCAAATCTTTATACCTAAAGTTGACTGTTGTTTGAGAGTGATCCTTCTGCTTCTGTAAGGTAGTGCTATTAGTTATTCTGTGGTAAGGATGAAAAATAGTCTGTGTTATTCCGGACGTTAAACTATCTACATAGGTACCAAATTTCATCCAAATTCGTTCGACTGTTTTAGCGTGAAGCAGTGACAAACACACACGCACGCACGCATATACTCACCAACTTTCGCTTTTATATTGGTAGGATTAAATAGTAGGAAACTTTACTGGCTCTCGCAAGTACTAACACTAAAACGAGATTATCTAGTCAGTTAACTTTACACGTATTTATAACTGAGCAATTAACTAGAAAGTGGATTTATAATCAATTCCTAGATTACTCATTTAGATCAGTGCGTGATTGATTGACTAGAAGTCACCTGGAGCTAGGACACAGTATATATCAGTAAGTAATCTAGGTAATCTATAAGCAACGAGCTTGATTGGCGCGAGCGCATACGTACACTTCACACGGTGTAGCGTTATTACTTCGTACTTACATTTTATATCGTGTTTTAGCTCCCTTATCGTATCTTTTTCACGTCCTGTTGTCGATCTTAATATCATTAGAATCGCGTCACCTTCATTTCTGCAGGGTCCTGCAACATCACAAAAGCTAAAGAACACAGTTTCACTGGGTTTTCACTACGTATTTTCACGTTACAATCACTTTTTGATTCGATGAAAATGGACACTAACTTTTTCGGTCTTTTTCCATGTGTTGCGGTTATGCTGGAGATTCGGGCTTCGCGCGTGCTAATGCACGACAATTTTTCCGTTTCTTTGCACTACACATTTAATAATTTTAACGGTCCGAGTAAGAGTTATCGTCTTCAATGCAAAAACTGACATGTTTTGACATGTTTGTTTATTCGGTTGTCATGACAAGTATTTTCGTTTTTCATTCCAGAAAAACAATATTTTAGATCAAACCTCCCTCTAAAACGATTAAATATATTTGGCCACGTGTACAAATTTGCTTTTAATTTAAAATTTTGTCTGTTCTGATTCTCGAAAAGCCCTCGGGAGCGGATCTACGTCACGAGGCCTATAAAAGCCATACAAATCCCAAGGAAAATCAGTTTATCGTCAGCTTCCTAATAAGGAACAACTCGATAAGGCCTACCCTGGGGCCACGCTGGTCCCGGGGTTCTACAAGGTCCGCGTTCTATCTGAAGTCTCCGCGAACAGTCCGAAGTCTCCGCGATCTGTCTGAGGTCTCTGCGTTCTGTCCAAAGTCTCCGCGACCTCTCTGCTGTCTCCGCCTTCACGAAGCGCCGTCTCCGCCTTCACCAGACGCCGTCTCCGCCTTCACCAGACGCCGTCTCCGCCTTCACCAGACGCTGTCATCGCCTTCACCGGACGCTGTCACTGCCTTCACCAAGCGCTGTCTCCGCCTTCACCAGGCGCCGCCTTCGCCTTCATCAAGCTCTGTCTCCGCCTTCACCAGGCGCTGTCTCCACCTACACAAGTTGCTGTCCCCACCTACACCGGTTACTGTTTCCATCTCCATCGTGCGCTACCACATCCGGTTCGTGCGCGGTCAAGCCTGGACCACACATTGTTCGCGCCCGACTCGGGCGTTACCCGTACCCGTTCCGGGTGCTGTCGCACCAACACCGTGCCTGCTGCCCATACCGGGTCTGCGCGTTGACACGCCGGACCCTCTGCTGGCTGCTGCCACGTCGTGCGCTGTCAGCGCCACCTGACTGAGCGCTGACAGCGCCCCACCGAAGCCTCCTCCTTCGTTGCCGGACAACCTAACACCCTACTCGCACACACACACACAACCGACCCTTACTACCAAACACCACTCCACACCCATCTCCTCCGTTTATATTCTATTGTAAATATTTCTTTTTACATTATTGTAAATAAATGGTTTTCAGTTAATTTTATTTTTCATTTAATAATTTAGGTTAGGTTTCTTCTCATTTTAACTGTCGCTTCACGACAACGGTTACTTAAGTTTATTCAAATATGGCTTTCCATGGCGTATTATATAAAAAAATCTAGATTTTATGCGAATACTAGGCTGTTGCCGCGATTCCGTCTGCGAAGAATAGGGGTATAAAAATAGACTACAACCTATTATAAAATCGGTTAAGCCGCTTCGGAAGAGTTCGATAGCAAACATCGTGAAACGAGTTTTTTATATATTAGAAGAAGAAAGAAGATAAAACTTTTTAGCAAATAGTTTTTCATGATTTATCAGTGGTTTAACCTATGGCCCTTCAAACAGAACGTCATAGGTTCGGATCCGGGCTGGCCCCCTCTTAGTTTTTCCGGAATTTATAATGCGAAATTATTTTGAAATTTACCATGAGCTTTACGTTGAAGGAAAACATCGTGAGGAAACCTGCACACATCTGAGAGAAATTCAATGGTGTATGTTAAGTTCCCGATCTGCCACGTCGCACTGGGCCAACGTGGGAACTACGACCTAAGCCCTCTCATTCTGAGAGGAGGCCTGTGCCCTGCAGTGGGACGTATATCGGCTAGGGTGATAATAATATAGACTTTGGCAGTCTTGATAGTAAGTAAATTGTGAGGTTTTCTTACTTAGAATCAAGAATGCTATAGATTTTGATGAATGAAAATACTACCCTAATTTTTCATACAATAATATTTAGACGACCAGATGGCCTAGTGTTAGAGAACCTGACTACGAAGCTTGAGGTCCCGGGTTCGATTCCCGTATCGGGGCAGATATTTGTATGAAAAATACGAATGTTTGTTCTCGGGTCTTGGGTGTTTAATATGTATTTAAATATGTATGTATCTATACACCGTGAAATTTTAGTGGTTGTTTTCCCGAAACGATGTGATTTAGTTTCGATTGTACAATCGATTTATAATTACTATTTTGACTAGAGTCAAAAATCCAATTGTGAAAAACGAAAGTCGAAAATGACCGCAAACCAATAGTAACGCTTCGTTGGTACCTATACCAACGAAGCGTTACTATTGGTTTGCGGTCATTTTCGACTTTCGTTTTTCACAATTGGATTTTTGACTCTAGTCAAAATAGTAATTATAAATCGATTGTACAATCGAAACTAAATCACATCGTTTCGGGAAAACAACCACTAAAATTTCACGGTGTATAAGTATGTTTATCCGTTGCCTAGTACCCATAACACAAGCTTTACTTAGCTTACTTTGGGACTAGGCCAATTGGTGTGAATTGTCCCGTGATATTTATTTTATTTTTTTATTTTATACAACTTTTTGTGCCTCTTCTGTGTCCTATAAAATATAAACTGTACGAAAAAAGGCACAAAACTGACTCAAAAAATAAAAGGTACCTACACTTTTTATTGTAATTGCCCTACTGCAGGTTGTAGATACTAAGTGCTAATTCAAAGCGGTGTTAGCAGATTGATTACTGGTTACACTGTGGTGACCTAGAATGCTTTAAATCTACACTAATATTATAAAGAGGAAAGATTTGTACCTATGTTTGTATGTTTGTAATGAATAGGCTCAAAAAGTACTGGGCCGATTTAAAAAATTCTTTCACCAATAGAATGCTACATTCTTCCAATTTGACATAGGCTACATTTCATTTTGAAAAAAATTAGGGATCCTTGGTAAAATTTGAACAATGTAACCGAAGGTGTAGAAAAATGAGTCTTAAAATGTCTTTCGTCGAATGCGCTGCCGAAACTATTAGCGATAGAACAAAATAATGTACAACAATATTGAAGAACATCATAATGTCTACAAAAAACTCCGCGGTAGCATATGTCCAACTATTGTAGTTATGTCACTACAACAACTTTTTTCATTTTAAACATTAATGAAAATGCTAACCAAATTCAAACCATGCTATTTATGTGTTTATATTAATCCTTATCCAAATAAATTATTTTATGGTAAAGACCATTTAACTACCTATAAAATAGTTTTTAAATTATTTAAATTGGACTTTCCATTCAAAAGATATTACGAATTAATAAATTCAAACAGTAAACAAAACCGCCATAGCGCCGTGGCCGTTGTTTGCAATGCAGTCTGAAAAGCGCGCCGGGCATCGCGGCGGGCGGGGTGGAGGGGGCACTGAAATACAGGAGTGGGGCGTGCACGTCTGTAATAATTAATAAATAATAAATAATAATTTTTTAATAAACAAAAATATTTGTGAAAAAAAGTGTTTCATATCCAAATTTCCAAAAATAAATAATTGTCTACCCCGTGCGAAGCCGGGACGGGCTGCTAGTTAATACATAAAACAAGATTTAATTATAGATGTGGATATTTACGAGCTTATTGAACAAGTCAGCGTTCAGCTGTGATCATAAATCTTTGTATTTTCTTGACTTTTGCCTCCCTGTCACAATAAAAAAAGACATTAATCTTTGCTTTCTCTATTCTATGTGTATTAGCTGTGGTGCCCTCGTGGTTTGACCTATGGCCTCTCAAGCAGAGGGTTGTAGGTTCAAATCCCGGCACTCACCTCGTGATTTTTTTGTAATTTATGTGCGAAATTACACTTTAAATTTAGCATGAGCTTTACGGTGAAGGAAACATCGTGAGGAAACCTGCACACACCTGCGAAGAAATTCAGTGGCGTGTGTGAAGTTCCCAATCCGCACTGGGTCCGCGTGTTTTTTTTTCTTTATTACAAAGCTATCTATCCTCTTCACGCCTAATATAGCTGAAGTGGGACTGGGCTGGACACGTCTGTCGCATGCACCCACAAAGATGGGCTCACACAGTTACTTGGTGGGTGCCGGAGAACGGTCAGCGACGACGAGGCAGACCAAGAAGGAGATGGCGGGACGACTTGGACGTGTATGAAAAGGACTGGCCCGATATTGCGCCAGAAAGGGAGTTGTGGAAGTCAAGAGGAGAGGCCTTTGCCCAGCAGTGGGACACTATGCCAGGCTAATAAAAAATAAAAAAATAAAAATTACAAAGATTTTTGTTAGTTCTAGTATGAATTTTGTGTGTAAATAAATATTCTAAACCAGTTATAAAGGACAGTTATTTAAAATATAGTTAATGAGTAGAACATGCAACTTCAATGTAACCTGTTAGTGATTCATTTGTCTGCCTAGATAAAATGTGGTTTGATTAGATTCAGAAACTGGTTACGCGTGACCGCTGGTTTTGTTTTAGTTCAAAAATGAGATCAATGTCGTTAGTCAGGTTCTTGAACACCTGGCACCCACTGTCAGCGTATAAAGACCTATAGCTAAATCGTTTTTGGCCGGTGCCCACTGACGGCATGGCACGGCGTGGCATTTTATTACTATCAAGTTATTTTGAATCTTATTTCAATGAGTTTAGAATTCATGTTACTTTATTTCGATACCACGACGCCGCGACGTCCTGAGGGCCGATGCCACGCATAACCAATAAAGTAACATGAATTCTAAACTCATTGAAATAAGATTCAAAATAACTTGATAGTAATAAAATGCCACGCCGTGCCATGCCGTCAGTGGGCGCCGGCCCTAACTGATAGGGATGCAAACGATACATCGATGTTTTTGAATCATCGATGTTTCAGTAAAAAAACATCGATGTTTGCCATCGATGTTCACCATTGCAAAACATCGATTTATCGATGTTGTTTTATGCGATGTTTTGCCCTGCCATCTATTAGAAATTTTTAGTAAAATAGCTGTTAAAGGTAATTTTATTTCCTATACTCTACACCTTCCTTATTCAATAGATAATATTGTTATAGATAATAGATAATATACAATTTAACTATTAAATAGATAGATCATTAAAAAATTTAAATAAAAACATCGATATTTCGATACATCGATGTTTTAGGGGCGATGTTTTTTGAACATCGATGTTTGTTCTGAAACATCGATGTATCGATGTTCTTGTTTTCGATATTTGCATCCCTACTAACTGTGTCCTCGCCCGCGCGGTGCAGGAGTTGGGGGGTATGAGGACAAAGGAGGCCGGGAGAGGTGCGGGCGGCAAGCGGTTTAGCTATAATCTCGGACCGACCACTTGGTCCGAGGGTCCGAGGCAAAGAGTATTATAATATTATATGAACAAGAGTGGCAACTCTATGGTCAAATATGCATGTATGGAAGGTGCTGCCGCCCTACGGCTGGTCAAGAACTTAATGTGACGTATCTATAGATATATACCTATCTATATGTATATGTTGGTAGTGATGTACAGCTATAGATACGCGTAATTTTAATTGATAGGCTAATTGCCACTATTCGTATTTTAGCCGTCTGATTCAAATCAGCATATACGAAGTATAAGCGGCTAAACCCGATTTGCACTATACGGCTAAAATACGAACATTGGCAAGTGGCCTATCAATTAAAGTCCTTGACCGTACAATTTGGTACGCCATGGCCATGGCCGATGAATGTCAACTGACAAGTTTGACAAGTCAACCAAGATGGCCGCTAATTTAGTTCTTTAAAAAACGCCAGAGATCGCTGTAGTCGCATGAAAAGTGATGATATATGTCAGTGTGCCCGGCCTGGTCCGAGGCTATCATAAATAATGACACTCGTACCTCATCTAAACTTATGTATACGCGTGCCACGTGACGCATAGCTCTCAGAATGAGATGGCTTATTCCGTAGTTCCCACACGGGCTCAGTACGGATCGGGAACTTCATAAAGTTCAAGGTAAACTTCAAAAATAACTTTGCACCTGAATTCCGAAAAACTAAAAACTAAATTAAAATTTTCTCTAAATAAATAAATAAAACTCAGACAGGGGTGCGAGCCGGGGCCAGGGGGGGTTTCACTCCGCAGTTTAGGTATGTTCCGCCGGCGCGCCTCCCGGGCAGGCGTATGGCATGGCAGTGGGTGGGTTGTCGCTCGGCATTCGGTTTGCACGCTAGCCGCGTCGCATCTTTTCTTCTGTGATTTTTGCAACAAACAATGACTTGTAAACGATCTTATAATTGACTTACTTACTTACTAAAAGTAGGTATATTTACCTACCTAAATATCGGCGAGTGGGAACCCTGTGCTCTTGGTTTCGAATCAGCGGTGCCCAATGGAATATGAACGCTCGTGTCACACGATAAGTTTCATTTTCGCGTGCAAGCAGTTAGCGGTCATAAGAGGCAAATTTTTATACCTAAAGTTGACTTTTGCTCGAGAGTGATCCTTCTATACGCTAGTACTATTAGTTATTCTGTGCCGGGGCTCGAATGCTTGTGAGGCCATATGTCCAATTACTAGACTGGTAGACTAGGTTGAAGGGTGTGAAGCGTGTAAAAGCTATACTTTATAATCCAAATATTTCCGCCACATCCGACGGTGAAAGCTAATTGTACTGTGAATGGGACACTAACTCACTGCCGTCTTATCGCACGTCGCCCTAATTGACGTTCGGTACGGTTAATAAGGGCCCATTGAATTACCTCCAGGAAATGTAATGTTTCATAATAAAATTTGCTACTGCGCGAGGCTTTCTGAAGAAGCACAGGTCGTTTAAATTAGTGTCAGAGTTTAGATTATCAATTTTGTGACTATATAAAAACCGGCCAGGTGCGAGTCGGACTCGCGCACAAAGGGTTCCGTACGAATTTGTAGGTATGTCAGTCAAAATATACGCCGTAAACAGCCGTTGTTAGAGTTAATCCAGTGTTAGAGCTCTACTTTTCAGTAAAATAAAAGCAGTGTTGGATTATTTTATATCATCGGTACGTAGGGCCCTTACAAAATTACAAATATAAAGTAAAAGTCAAAGTCAAATTCATTATTCAATTTAGGCATCAATTTAATGTGCCTATGGACGTCGAAGAATCTACCACTGGTTCGGAAAAACCCTGTTGAGAAGAATCCGGCAAGAAAATCAACAAGTTATGTTTTTCAAATTGTGTCATTGTTATTAAATTAAATACATCTATAGCACATTGTTGTAGAGGCTAGAAAGTAAGCAACAGATGGACGAGTAAGTTTCAGGGCCGACGCGTATTTATAAAATAAATCGGCAAATGTGTTGCTAAGATTGAGTTGAGAGTGATTGATTCACTGAACTCAAATTTTCGCATGCCTAACTTGGCTGAACATGTCATGGGAAGCAATAGTATACAATTCAAGACCTTATGTAACCATATGTTCATTGTGAATAAATAAATTTCATTTCATTCCATTTCATTTCAAGAGTAAACTCGAGAATCGCCAAATTGGATAATTCTTTTTTACTGCTTCTTCTTCTTCTTCCTTAATGGCGGCCAATAGGCTTGTGCCAATGTCGGTTAATTGCTCTCTTTGGAGCGACGTTGTACGGTGATTGTAGTTTTTGCAACTTGATAGTAAAATTCCAGAAACCACGTGGAGACAACTTGCGCATTAAAAAATGTCAGACACGAGAGCAATATAGAATTTTGAGATCACTGTAACAGTTAAGGTTAATCGCCGCATAAACACTAAAACACTATCAAAATTATACCACAACTAGCCAAAGAAACAGAAATACCAAAATCATATACTGTCTACATCCGCCATGTTCGAATGCCACAAATCGAATCCCTCTTTTTTACAGTGTAAATTGACAGGACAAAGTGTTTATGAAATGGAAAACTTCAACGGAGGCGAAGCAAGGTACCTGCTATGTTATAATATGTATATATAATATATAATATATAATATATAATATATAATATATAATATGTATAAGTAGGGAGAAAATGCACGTGCACGCCCCAGATATTTCTGATCAAACATGTCTTGTCTTGCCAAACCTCACTCCAAGAGATCGATCCAAAATGTTCATTAACGGCAATCGCTTGATTGCTTCTCACATTCTAAATACCGTAATGCACAAGAATTATCATTTCCCACGGCAGTAGTATTAAGTTGGCCGTAAAAACATAAAAATTTGCATCCCAACCAATCAGCTGGCAAAATACGATATGTCCATTTGCATTAATATCTCCGATAACAATCATAATTAGTTAGTTTCGATAAAATCCGCCGTTAAAATAGAAAGTATTAGCATCACAGCAATAAATGTCAGGAATATCAAGGATATGTTAATTGTGTTTACTGTGTGACCGAAACTAGTGTTCGCAACCGAAGTTTCGGCCGAAACCATAACAGAAACCGAAACTTAATTCAAAGGGCGTATCTAGTATGTTGGATGGAATGGAAAAGAAAACCAATGAGGAAGTTTAGAGAATGGTTGGTGAGCGGAGAACAATGATTGGACATTTGCTACGACACGATAGTTTCTTTAAGACTATTTTAGAAGGATCGAGGGGAAGAGAGGAAGATAGGGGGAGGTCGACCTTGGTGCAGCTACATTGATCAAGTAAAGGAAAAAGCCGGTGTCGTATCATAACAGGAGGTCAAAGAGATGGCTCATAGGAGTAATAAGTGGGAGATAATCCACCGTCAAGAATGTAACTTTTAAGTTTGAATGAATGAATCTAGTGTATTACTTTTTAAATTGCACTTACATAAGCTTTTGTAAATATGCTTTTGTGTTGTGTGTTGATAGATTGGTAGCTCTAAAAAAAAATGAATGTCTATTACAATAACAACAATACAATACAATACAAATATTATTTATTGATCACCAAAAGCAGTAACAACGTTCTTATCTTAGCCTATACTATTCATGAGGCACACATCTTCTAAGAATGAGTGAGCTTGGGTCATAGTTCCCACGCGAGCCTAGGATAAATTAGGTACTTCACATACGTGTGTCTTCGCTGGTGTGCGCAGGTTCCGCACGATGTTGTCCTTCATCGTAAAGCTCATGGTAAATTTCGAATGGCCACGATTATCCATTAATGGTGATGCCGTCGATGACGATAACCAATTGCCCCCGAACGCCATACGAGAGCTCACGAACCCAGTTTCGGTTTTAATAGGGTGAGGCCACACGAGCGTAATTTTGTGAGTCGTGAGCGGCAGAATTTCGGTTGCGCCATACAATATACGGACCATCACGTGACACTCACGTGACACAATGTATGGCACAACCGAAATTCTGCCGCTCACAACTCACAAAATTACGCTCGTGTGGCCTCACCCTTAACCGAAATTAGACCGAAATTCCAATTCAATGCCGAAACTCGCCGAAACCAAAAAAAAGTGCGGTCGGACACTAATCGTCTTTGTTCAAAAACCAGTTGCATTAAGACATCATTCGCGCGTCAGATAAATATCATGGGAGACTTTCGAAGATAATTGTGTAGATTAAAAGATAATTTTATATTTGCTTGGAAATGACAACCGATGAGAGATTGAGGCGGACCAATAAAAATCAAACGTGGAACTATTTAAGTTATATTTTATTCAAATTTTCATTTATATTGCCTTTATACACGCAAACGCATAACCCAACTTGTTGCCGCTTGCGTAAGTCTACTTTCCAAGAAATGTACAAGCCACAACATAGGTTGTGCATGTATACAATGTTATACTATCCCAATAACTAACTAACTAGTTTGGCTCAGTGACCCAAAATGAGTCTTGGCCTACGAAACGAGATCACGCTACTTGGCCCGATCCTGCGCAGTTTCACGCCAATTACCGGTTACTTTCAATACTATCCCACTAATCAATAATCCACTAATCAATTTATAAATAAGAAAGCTTGTGAAGATGTTTGGACGTGTAGGTGTTAGGATGTTCGTTAATGTCTGGTAGCAGCCCGGAAGACGCAGTGAGTAAGGTTTCGGGAACGCGTAGGATGCGGATGGCACAGGACACTGTTTGGCGAATCTTGGGGGAGGCCTATGTTCAGCAGTAGACGTCTTTCGATTGAAATGACGATGAGTTGCTTAGGGCCGCTTACACAGTCTAGGGTTCAAAAGTTTAATATGTTTGGAAATAATTCCAATCCGCGTTGGCGATCCCTAGTCTCAAATAGCGTATCTACTGTGTTAAAAAATTTAGTTGTATTATAATATACTTTAGATCTAAGTGAGTAATTTAATAACAATGTAAATCTTTTTGAAAAAATATACCTTGTTGAGTTTCTCGCAGGATTCTTCTCAACAGGTTTTTCCGAACCGCTGTTAGATTCTTCGACGTTCATAGGAGCATCAATTGGTGCCTAAATTGAACTAAGAATTTTGACTTGGACTTTGAATCGTTAACCCTGGATAGAGGTGACAGTTCCATACATTTTGCCAGTACTTAACCCTGGGTTAGCACTTAACCCGAAGTTATTTAGTTAATTCTGGCCAGGGAAAATCTGCCATAGATACTAATTGGGTACGAAGGGTTTAATGCTCAAAAGCAGTACTCCCCTGCAACGTCACGTCGAAAAAAACAGTTTTAACTGCATAATCCGGTCCAGTTCCAGATATTAGTGGAGATCGTTCGCCGGAACTGACCTTGCCGGTCGACTGGCCGGCGCCGGAGCGTGACCGTCACGCCGCCGTTCCGTACCGTGAAATCATTTTAGGGTTCTCTTATTAAAGGAAGTAGAAAAAATAGGCCAGGCCCTTTGATGACCGGACTGGTTGTGAACTTGACTATGAAACTAGATGGTTTTTTGGGTCGGGTTCCGTTGGCCTTACTTGCATTTAGCCTTGGCGAGCATTAGTATTTTGTCCGGGTAGCAAAATGCCTTGGTCTGTCAAACTCCCTCATTGCTATAAGCCATAGTAGACGGAATGACTTGGTTGTAAAACGACTTAATGACATAATGTTTTAGTAGGTAAATGGTCTGGTCTGGTCTTGAAAATCTATTTAATACAATCAAGACCTTACACAATTGAGTCATTCTGCCTACTTGTGCATTTAACGAACTAGACGTTTTGCTAAGTACGTCTTCCTGAAACTAAGACAATTTTGTAACCATGGTGTATAACCAAGTCATTTTGCATACTTGGTCAGTGTACTGCTGAGCCGTTTTGCTCGCCAAGGCTAAATGCAAGTAAGAGCAACGGGAGACCCGGTTTTTTAACGGTAGGAAAATGCGTTACGCATAAGACTGCGCCCGCGCCGTGTGAAAATTTTTTTCGCTTTTTTCACAGTCAAGTCACGGCTTAAGGGCCGGCGCCCACTGACGGCATGGCACGGCGTGGCATTTTATTAGTATCAAGTTATTTTGAATCTTATTTCAATGAGTTTAGAATTCATGTCACTTTATTGGTTATGCGTGGCATCGGCCCTCAGGACGTCGCGGCATCGTGGTATCGAAATAAAGTAACATGAATTCTAAACTCATTGAAATAAGATTCAAAATAACTTGATAGTAATAAAATGCCACGCCGTGCTATGCCGTCAGTGAGCGCCGGCCATAAGCCGTGGTAGGCTAGTGGTTTCAATAACAAACAGAGGGTCGTGAGTTCGAGCCTGGGCACCCTAAGTTTTTCGGAATTTACGTGAAATATTACATTTTGAAATTTACCATGAGCTTTACGGAGAAGGAAAATATTGTGAGGACTTGCACACACCTGTGAAGAAGTTCAGTGGTTTGTGTGAAGTTCCCAATCTGCATTGGGCCCGTGTGGGAACTACAGTCCTCTTGGAGGAGGAGGCCTGTGCCCTGCAGTGAGTCGTATACGTATACGGGCTAAGAATATAATGATGTTAACTAATAGATATTTTGATGAAACACGGTTTATATCATTTGATTACTTAACAATTTTTTTTTTGTTTCAGGTAAGTGTCAACATGCAAATATAGCTTAAATGTTAAAATGGTTGGACTTCAAAGTAAGTATAGAAAAAAAATCAAAAACATATAGACTTATAGATTCTGATAGAAATAAGTATTGTAACTACAAAAGTAATGAAAAGAGGATTTTTCTCTCGTAATTCTTCACACATCTTATTTGTGTATTCACGGGTTTTTACTATATTATTATTATTATTATACTTACTCAATAGTGAAACCTTTTGAAGTGCATTACCGAAACGAAAAAGTTCATCAGTTTTCAAATTCTTTAATTTAACACTTGGCAAGCAAGCACACGTCAGTTGTTACCATTCTAAAGTATATTCCACTAGCCTTTCTTCGCATTTTATCCGCGTAATGCAAATCAGGATATACAAGTATAAGCGGCTAAACCTGATTGGTATTATACGGCTAAAATATGAACAGTGGCTAGTTGCTCAATCAAAGTCCGAGCGTGATAGTAAAGTAAGTTGCTGAAGTACTTTTGACCTGACCTTTCTCTAAGATAACCCCAATCTGATCATGGAGTGTCCTTGGTACGTTAATTACTGCTAGTTAAAGTTGCTCAACAATTAAAGTTGTTGACCGTACGATCCCGCAAACATATATTTGAGCAAATTATCGAACGACGATCTATTAGAAACGGAGACCGCTTAAATAATATTATGTAGCCTTTTAGTCAGATACGCGCTCAAGCTTACTTCCTTTACTACTTCTATTAGTTCTTAAATCTGACAAACCTTTTTTGTCGCCAGTCATAAAACAATTATGATGTCAAGTTATATGAAACTAATTTACTTCTTAGGATCATAATTAATCAAAAACCAGTCAAATTATTATTAATTTGCATTCCCGTGATTGGAATTAAAAATCATTTGCAGTAAATGAGTTCAATACTCGTACGGTTCAAGTGATTGATGAGAAAATAGACGACGAGCGCATTTCCATTGACACACGCCAAACTTAAACAATAACAACGGACACTTGCTTGAATAAATTAAAACACGACATCAAAATCAAAACGTTTATTTTGTTCAGTTTCAGTTCAGTTTCTTTAATTGCTTTGAAAAGACAAGTATGATGCAAAATTGCGTAAGATCATTCAAAATTAATAATAAGTAGACCGCAAAGCGTTTTTTTTGCTTGTCTTTTTTTAAACTTAGTACCAGCGCTCTCGGAAACACCATCAAGAAAAACGTGCCGCAAGAAATTGGCAGATAGTAATTTTTTTCTTCTAACAATAATTAAAAATTAATTAGTACAAGCAAGACAAATTAAAATAAGAATATGAAAAAGACAAAAACTACTTACTTGTATATCGAAACATATTTCATCATTAGTGTATCTAGTTTTTACTGTGAGTTCTACTTTAATTAAGTTGTAAATACATCGAATATTTCAGCCCATATTCAGGTTTTATGTAATTGCCTGTTCACGTATGTATAGAATAAACTTTACGCCTAATTAGATAAATGTCAGCATATTTAAAGGATTAAAACTGGTATTTATCGGAATCCTCACTAACTACATGATTATCTTCGACGTTTCAAATAAAACTCGTATTGTAATACTGTCTCCATCCACTTTAGATACACTTAATAATTATCTTTGTAACGTTTAAATTACAAGAGCTTAAGAAATAGATATAAACCTTTTTTAATAGAGCGTTGTTCTTCGTAAAAACTGCATTTGCAATATCACCTTTTATAGAAGCACATAAACATTTTTTAGCTCATTTGTAAACTAGTCCTCGTTTCAAATGCATTTACACAAAAGGTGCATAACTTTTCGCTGCTTTGCTGTTACGTTAACACTGTGTTGTAAATTGAAAGTGGTTATTAACCCATATCTCTCTTTCTTAGTTTGCGTCTTGTTACAGACACCTAAATCTTTTCTTGTCAACACAACAATGGCTGTTAAATTTGGTTGTGAGTTTTAGATACAGACTTACTCTTTTATAGATATAGATTTCTGTCTATGATGTTCTTTGATGTGTCCGTTATTTTAAAAGTTCTATCAATTGTCTAAAGCATTTTCAACGCTATTTTGTCAGTAATTTAGTATAGATAACATTTTGGTTGATTTTTGTGATAGTATCGATATCCCTATTGATATTTTTGTCTAATTGCAACCCTACGTCCGCGATACTCTACTGCTACAGCCACCAAAATAAAACCATGACATGTTCGTTGACTTTACTGCAATGTAGCATTCTGTAGACGATTGTGGAATATGTATGCTGTCCTTTTATGGCACACTTAATGTAAAGCAAAATACTATGCTAATCCGATTTTGAATTTTTATTTGAAATGGATAAATAACGTGCTTACTCTACCGTGCCGTCCTCAGCAATGGACACAAACACGACCTCCAAAAAACTATTTAGTTTCTATGAACCGATTTCATTTGAAATCAATTTACATCAGTAATTAGAGGCCGATGATTGGAAGCTGGTCCCGCTTCAGTTATTAGCTACTGATTAGTTTAGTATAATTTGTTTTCAATTATATTCTAAGTACTGTTATGTGGTGTAGTCATAAAGAACTTACAATGGGATATAGTTTTTTGTTCTTAAAGATAGAATCCTAAGGCGCAAGCCACACAGAAGAGACGTGGGACGAGGGCGCGTCGCAGTCTGCGTCGTTTGGTCGCAGGCCGCGTATCCGCCCTGTCTCTTCTGTCTGCTCCATTCTGTGCACCATGCCCTAGCCAAGCCCCAAACTATAGTATAAATAGTTACACAAATGGACTGCTTAGATATTGTTTCTTGATAGTGTCAAATGTCAATTTGTTTTGATGTGGCACCTTTTAGATAATCCGGTTCTTCCGGCACTTAAGATTTGGAATTGGAACGTTACAGTTTCACCAAATAACCATAAGTCACAAGAGGTGACATTAGTAAAAAAAAATTATTTATTCTCAGGCTACTTTCAGGTCCATAGAGTGTTAGTAACAAAAGTGATTTAAGAACTATATTCATCATCATCATCATCATCATCATTTCAGCCGAAAGACGTCCACTGCTGAACATAGGCCTCCCCCAAGGCTCGCCAAACCGATCGGTCCCGCGCCATTCGCATCCAACGCGACTCCGCAACCTTAACCAGGCCGTCGCTCCATCTTGGTGGAGGCCTACCTACACTGCGTCTTCCGGTCCGTGGACGCCACTCGAGAACCTTTCGGCCCCATCGGCCATCAGTTCTACGGGCGATGTGCCCTGCCCACTGCCACTTGAGTCTGGCGATTCTTCGAGCTATGTCGGTGACTTTAGTTCTTGCGCGGATTCACAGTGCGTGGCATAAGGTTCCTCGAGAAACGTACTGTACTAGACTGCCAGCTATTGAGGTGGTGAGGGTGGAAAGAAAGTCGATTGGAAACCTCGCACCTGACCGTTTTATATGGCACTATTCTAGCAGACTTACAATTTTTGTGAAATAAACGAAATACCACCTACCACAAAACGACCAAACGGCCTAGTGGTTAGAAGACCGGACTACGCGGGTTCGATTCCCGCATCGGGGCAAATATTTGTATGAAAATACGTTTGTTCTCGAGTCTTGGGTGTTTTGTATGTATTTAAGTATGCATCTATCTTATACAGGGTTATTTGTAATTCACTAGCATCCTTTTAACCCTAAACTCCTACCACTTAAACAAATGTTTTTTGTTTTACGGCTTTTGTCATAACTTAATATTTTTGGTGTAATAACGTTTAGAAAATTTGAGATTACCTCTTATTTTTACGATAGGTACTCTGTGTATTTGTATGGGAAAAAAGTGCTTCATTTTAAAAAGTCGTAAAACAAAAAACATTTGTTTGAGCGATAGGAATTCAGTGTTAAGAGGATGTCAGTGAATTACAAATAACCCTGTATATCTTAAAAGTAAATATGTTTATCCGTTGTCTAGTACCCATAGTACAAGCTTTGCTTAGTTTGGGACTCGGTCAATTGGTGTGAATTGTCCCGTGATATTTATTTATTTTATTTTACAAACCAAAACTGACTCAAGCAACAGCAATCTCACCATGACACCTGTAATACGGATTTCACGCGAAATTAAATCCGTATCGGAATAATCTGTAACTCAGCATCGCTAATTCCAGATGCTGACAGACAGACAGAATGAAAGCTGGGTATTAGGCTCCAGGTAACTTAATCGGTGCTTAATTTGCGCTGGGGATTTGGTTACGCTGCGGGATACCGAGCAGAAATATTAATATTGGCCAATAAGCTCGCGATACCAAATATTTTTTTTTACACGACTACGGCAAAGCCAAAAGAAGTGTAATGATTTTATAGCAGTCTATGTTTGTACCTATTTACGAATGTTCCACCGTAGCGTCGAGACTACTCATCCGATTTTAATAAATAAGGTGTCAATCGATTCGATTTTATACAAAAAAAACTAGGCTATTAAAAAAATATTTTAGCGTATGTCGACGTGTGAGACATTATTAGATAGCTCTTAAAAAACGATGTAGAGGTTTCTTAGTAGGTTTTTGGTTTAAGATAAGTGTGGTGAGAACCTATTGGCTCCGAAAGTCACCAAAATGGTATACAAATACAGTCACAAAGTTCGCCACTAGATGTCGCTCTCAGGACAAAAGTAAAACCCCAAAATAATTCAAATAAAAAAAATAGGTAGTTTAAAAAACTGAAACTCGACTTAACCCGTGGCTTTCCCTGGGTTAGAAATACCTTCAAAAATACATTTACATCTTATATTTTGGCTTTAAAAAAAGGTTCGGTAGTATTTTTAAAGCACAACTTTCGCTCTGACAACGCCATCTTTTGACTGCATGCGAAGTTGAAGCATCATCATCATCATCATCATCATCATCATCATCACTTCAGCCGTAAGACTTCCACTGCTGAACATAGGCCTCCCCCAAGGCTCGCCAAACAGATCGGTCCCGTGCCATCCGCATCTAACGCGATCCAACCTTAACCAGATTTAAGTCCATCTTGTTGGAGGCCTACCTATACCGCATACATACAGCAGATCATTTCCTCAAGCTTCTAACCTGTAATCAATAGTAAAAAGATTTAAATGTTCTTGCATAAACGTAACTATTGTAAGGTCGCGGGTGAGCAAAGTAATTGTTTTAGTTCATTTAAATGTTTCCCTTATTGCAGCATTATAATGAGAATAATGGCGAAAGTACATCGACATTCTGTCACGCAAGGAAGCCAAGCTTGTAATTCCCTGCTTACAAGCAATCAGTAGCGAGCATGCATTAAAAGTTCCCACGCGTCGCGTGCGTGCGCGCAGCCTGCGTCACGTGGGTTGACAGCTAGATGGGTCCCAGATTGAGGTGTATAACCAAGGGGGAGACTTTCATAGCAAAAATCAATGCCACAAGGGATTGGTCATTGTGCTTTATTGACTATCGATGATTAATAGTCTGACATGACATGTTTCTGAGAGGACGCCTGTGCCCTGAGGCTCTACCACGAAGTGCATAATTCGAACTTCGTTTCGTGCCGTCCTGCTCACGCTAATACGATTTGACACGAGAGTGAGAGGGATAATACGATACGAACTTCGATTTCCGAATTTCGTAGTAGCGCCTCTGCAGTGGGACGTAGGCTGGGATGATGCTGATGATGATGACACGTATTAGGTGATTAGTGATTAAATTAGACCTGGGAATTAAAAAGTTTAACATTCCCGTTTTGGTTTTATATCAGGGGGGGCACACTTACATATATCACACTTTTCATGCGACTACAGCGATCTCTGGTTGTTTGGTAAAGAACTAAATTAGCGGCCATTTTGGTTGACTTGTCAAACTTGTCAGTTGTCATTCATCGGCCATGGCCATGGCGTACCAAATTGTACGGTCAAGGACTTTAATTGATAGGCCACTTGCCAATGTTCGTATTTTAGCCGTATAGTGCAAATCGGGTTTAGCCGCTTATACTTCGTATATGCTGATTTGAATTAGACGGCTCAAATACGAATAGTGGCAATTAGCCTATCAATTAAAATTACGCGTAATTATAGCTGTGCATCACTACCAACATATATATATAGATAGGTATACATCTATAGATACGTCACATTAGTTCTTGACCAGGGCGTAGGGCAGCAGCACCTTCCATACATGCATATTTGACCATAGAGTTGCCACTCTTGTTCATATAATATTACAATACTCTTTGTGAACTAAAACAATTACTTTGCTCACCCGCGACCTTACAATAGTTACGTTTATGCAAGAAATGTGCGTTCATGCAGTTCCTCCACCTCCACACTGTACGAACACACACAAATCACATAAACCCAACCATCACCACCACCAAGCTACACTGACGCGTTTCGAACTCAACCAGAGCTCATCTTCAGAGTTACCACAACCGTATGCTATGCTACCAAATGTTAAACTAACAAACCAAAACAAATGTTTTAACTTGTCACTGTAACTTCTCAAGTACCCACTTTATTTTTCTTATTCTCAAACTACCCCACAAAAATTAACTTTTATTGACATATTTAAAACTACCTTGAATTTTTGTTTATTTATTTATAAGGCATATTTAATTAATACTAACTGTTCAAATTCGACCCAAGCCGCAGTAAAGGAGAAGATACTAAATTTACCTGTTCATTAATAATAGACCCCATAGTGTTGTACCTAATTATTTCCATGCATTCCAGAGCATCCAGACGCAACCCCTTGCCGCAATAATGTAACACTTCATAAGAATCTGAATCTAACAATGAATGATTTGATTCCAACAAATGTTTTGCAAAATTCGATCTATCTGGATGCAAATCATTCATTGTTAGATTCAGATTCTTATGAAGTGTTACATTATTGCGGCAAGGGGTTGCGTCTGGATGCTCTGGAATGCATGGAAATAATTAGGTACAACACTATGGGGTCTATTATTAATGAACAGGTAAATTTAGTATCTTCTCCTTTACTGCGGCTTGGGTCGAATTTGAACAGTTAGTATTAATTAAATATGCCTTATAAATAAATAAACAAAAAATTCAAGGTAGTTTTAAATATGTCAATAAAAGTTAATTTTTGTGGGGTAGTTTGAGAATAAGAAAAATAAAGTGGGTACTTGAGAAGTTACAGTGACAAGTTAAAACATTTGTTTTGGTTTGTTAGTTTAACATTTGGTAGCATAGCATACGGTTGTGGTAACTCTGAAGATGAGCTCTGGTTGAGTTCGAAACGCGTCAGTGTAGCTTGGTGGTGGTGATGGTTGGGTTTATGTGATTTGTGTGTGTTCGTACAGTGTGGAGGTGGAGGAACTGCATGAACGCACATTTCTTGCATAAACGTAACTATTGTAAGGTCGCGGGTGAGCAAAGTAATTGTTTTAGTTCATTAATATGGACCTCCGCAAAGTAACGCCTGATTCAATAAATACTCTTTGTTTTATATTTAAACTAGCTGTTGCCCGCGACTCCATTTGCGAGGGTGCGCCTCGATAGATATAACAACATTTGATATAACTGCAACATTTGATATAATGCTACATTTGATATAATGCGATTTACTCAAAAAGTAAACTTCGGAGGATTGATATTAATTCTATTTGATATGCATTAGGTTATAATTAGGTTAGATTAGTTTATTTTATAAAAGAATCGTGGAATGTTTACTTCTCGAGTAAATCGAATTATGTCAAATGTAGCATTATACCAAATTTTACAGTTATATCAAATGTTGTTATATCTATCATTACACACCCGAACATAGGTATAAAAAATAGCCTTCGGCCTAATCTCAGACCTACCGAATATAGACAGAAAAGTTTCATAATAAAAAATTTTAAATAAAAAATAAAACCGCCTTCAAAAAACACCCAAAAAAAACTTGGAAATAAAAAAAAATTAAATAAAAAATAAAACCTCCTTCAAAAAACCCCCAAAAAAACATAAAATAATAATTGATTGAACCGACCACAATAAGCATGAAAATATCTTTCTACTAATCTGTTTGAAGTTGGTGCCTCAGCACGAGCCAGCAGGAGTGTAGAAGCCCTATAATAGGTATGTAGGTAAGTTAGATTACTAGGTCCACTCCTGCTGGCTCGTGCTGAGGCACCAACTTCAAACAGATTAGTAGAAAGATATTTTCATGCTTATTGTGGTCGGTTCAATCAATTATTATTTTATGTTTTTTTGGGGGTTTTTTGAAGGAGGTTTTATTTTTTATTTAAATTTTTTTTATTTCCAAGTTTTTTTTGGGTGTTTTTTGAAGGCGGTTTTATTTTTTATTTAAAATTTTTTATTTTTTTCTTTTTAGTTGTTGCTAATGGCCTGGACTGGCACTCTTTACTGACTGTACTTTTTGCCTCTGGTTACCAAAGTACTTATCAAGACGAATCAAACGAGACCAAACTTGATGGGGTTATGTCGATTTACTACGGAGTTCTTATGGTCACCATCCAACTTCATTGTCAGACCCTGGTTACCATCTAGGACCAAAGTACTCGTTGAGACGAGTCAAATGAGTCCGTACTCGATGGGGTAAGTGCCGTTACTTTATGGAGTAACTTTGGCCACCTTCCAGCTCCATCATCAGACCCTGGTTACCATCTGGGATCAAAGTGCTCGTCAAGACGTTTCAAATGAACCCAAACTCGACGGGGTTGTGTTGTTTTATTACAGAGTTTCTATGGCCACCTTCCAACTCCATCATCAGATTAGCTCCATGTCACAATAATATTGCATTGTCACCTGATTTACACATGCATGTAAAATATGAAATCAATCAGAAACCGGGAAGTGAGTCAAATTCAACTTGCAAGATTTGACCCGTTGAGGAGTTCCGTTGGCCATCTGCGGTCTTCTTCATCAGATCTAGTTTACCAAATGACACTTTATGAATGCAAATGCTCGATTTGTCACTGAAAATACTAAAATCGCTTTACATTTCCCTTGAACTTTTGAAGAGTTCCTTCAATTCCTCATGGATCCCATCATCAGAACTGGATTCCGGTAACAACGGGACCAACCTTGAAGCATATGCTTTCAAACAACGAAAGAATTTTCCAAATCGGTTCATAAATGACGGAGTTCTGAGGTAACACACGTTAAAAAAAAAAAAAGAACATACAACCGAATTGAGAACCTCCTCCTTTTTTTGAAGTCGGTTAAAAATCTTTTAAACCCACGGTTTATCCAGTAGAGGGATGGGGGAGGGTAAGTACTTGATTCTAACAAAAAATAGCACATCATCATCATTATACTTTCAGCCGAAAGATATCCACTGCTGATCATAGGCCTCCCCCAAAGTTCGCCAAACAGATCGATCCTGTGCCATCCGCATCCAACGCCTACCTACACTGCGTCTGCCGGTCCGTGGACGCCACTCGAGAACCTTTTTGCCCCATCGGCCATCAGTTCTACGAGCGATGTGCCCTGCCCACTGCCACTTGAGTCTGGCGATTCTTCGAGCTATGTCAGTGACTTTAGTACTTACGCGGATTTCATCATTTCTAATGCGATCCCGCAGAGAAAATCCGAGCCTAACCTTACCTAAGGCTCGATCAATGCTAAATCTGCCGAGTTCCTTATCTCTAGCGACCTATGGGTCGCAGTGTATAAACGCGACATGTCACTGTCGTAGTGTAAACGGTGCCTTATAAAGTAGATGTTTAGGTTATCTTCCTAAGGAACCCGAGGACTGTGGTTCTCAAAGGTTTCGTGTCGAAACCAATTGAAATTAACGCTTTCAATTTATTTTCATCAATAATAATAATATTAATGATTGATTTACTAGAACTGTGGTGTAACAGCCAAGGTCATAAATTTATGTGTGTTACTTACCGAAAAAACGTCAAAAATATTATACAACTCTATGCCACTAACAATGAGGTCGGTGTTGAAATATTTAACGCGATGGCTGTAGATAATATACAGGGTTATTTTTAATTCACTAACATCCTCTTAACCCTGAATTCCTATCACTCAAACAAATGTTTTTTGTTCTACAACTAAATTAATAAATAAAGAAATAACTTTTTAAAATGAAGCACTTTTTTTCCCATACAAATACACAGAGTATCGTAAAAATAAGAGGTAATCTCAAATTTTCAAAACGTTATTACACCAAAAATATTAAGTTATGACAAAAGCCGTAAAACAAAAAACATTTGTTTAAGTGGTAGGAGTTTAGGGTTAAAAGGATGCTAGTGAATTACAAATAAGCCTTCAATCATTTCGAGATTTTTTTTCTTAAGCAAAAGGCATTTTTTTATCTGCTTTTGTGTAGTATCTAGAATAGGTGGTTAATTATGTGGGTGAATTCCTACGCAGGTCGGTTTCATCACCGTCTTTTCACTACAAAGCTCATGGTAAATTTGAAATGTAATTTCGCACGTAAATTCCGAAAAACTCAGAGCAACAAGCCCGCGTTTGAACCCGCGAGCCCGCGACCCATACGTTTGGGAGACCATAAGGTCGAACCACTATACTACCAGAAATTTTGATCTTCTCAAATAATTTTAAGACATTTTACATACCAACACTATTTAAAAATAAATACAAATACAATAATAGATAATTGTTTCCGAATAAAAATAAGAATTTTTATTTTTATACATATTTATGAACAGTTGGAGCACCACTGCCGCTAAGGCACGCCATACACTGTCCGATGTCTGATAGCACAGTTAGCTACTAACGCGACGCGACACGGCCATGTAATGTATGGCCGCTTTAGATCCAGTGATACGACGCATAGAACACTTACAGAAACACCACTGTGTATTATTTTGGTAATTGATGACACCATTTAAGATGGTACGATGCGCACCATTTCTCCATACAAACGTAATCCCCTGTTTCCTCCCTGGATAATGGCTTTAGAGCCAATTTTTTTTTACTGTGTAATCTGTATCTACCACAGCTATGCCCCTATGTTTCGTTTTTTTCCATATTTCAATTAACATAAGAAACGTGAGCTTTCAAAAACTGAAAAAATTGCCCAATTTCAACGTCATTTTCAAACACTCATCAGAAAAGAATCCCTGATATAAACAAAAAAAGGAAAACATAGGGGCATAGCTAAATCTGTCCTCTAATTATTTTTGAAAAAAAATAATTTTATTGGTCCAGTTTTCGAGAAGAAAACAGGGGATTACGAAATGCTGTTTTGATCAATTTTACGCGCCTAATAACGGTCTGAGGTGCAGTTGTCCCGCTCTCGCTGTACTGACACGGAGGGGTTCGGGCGAGACAGCGACATTTCATTAAAATACCTATTTCTCAAAAGTCTCTCAGCCATCGCACCCCTTAAAGTGGAGTTGGAGTTGCATATTGCAGTTGGGTGGTTTCTTGGTTGGTGCGAAAAGTGTTGCCATATCCATTTTATGTAAATCCTAGGTCCAGGCGAAAAAATCCGTAGAATTCCGTAAATCACCTGAAGAAATTTTTTTTTAAATTTGGTATATTCGACTGCACCTAAACCTTTAAATGCTATTCAAAATTAGATGAGATTCTGGCTAACGTTAGTTGGCAATAGGTAAATCGGCACAAATTCTAAAAAAAAATGGCAATCCATTCTGACCAGAAAGAAATTTTCTCAATATTGGTTTTTGGAGTATTTTTATTTTTCAACTCCTAATTTTTACTTTTACGGTCATCCCGTGAAATCCATATATTTTCATACTAAATACAAACTGAAACAGGAATACACAGAAAAAACCCCAGAAAAAGAGACCAGCGCTGAGAATCGAACCCAGGTCCTCAGCATTCCATGTTGCGTGCCCGTGCCACACCCCTACACCAACCACTGGTCAGGAGTTTAGACACAAGTTTTTCTTATATATCGTCATTTTTCAGTTTCAGTTTGTGTTTGTATAGTCACATACGCTTATAGATGTCGCTAGTGTTGCTGCGCTGCGTAAGTGACTATAGAAAAACAAACTTAAAGCCTAATTTGAATAAGACTATTTCGACTTTGACTTTGACTCTATCCTCAAAAAGTAGACTATCTGTTCCACTAAGCTGCAACAACACACGCCTTAGGCTATCCTATCACAGTTATTGCTTCCGTCCATTATTTGGGGGTTCAATTTGGGGGAACTTTCGGAAATACCCATTAGTTTGATAGTAAGCATTTTAATGGAGTTTAGGACGTGCTTTTAATAGTTCTTTCGCTATTTTAAGTAAAAAGATAATGAACTGAAACAATTACTTTGCTCACCCGCGAACTTACGATAGTTAGGTAAGTTTGTAAAAGAAATGCGTGTTCATGCAGTTCCTCCACCTCCGCACTGTACGAACACACACAAATCACACAAACCACCAAACTACACTGACGCGTTTCGAACTCGACCAGATCTGGGGCTAAATTCAGGAACGGCCCAATACGGTTTGCGAGCGGTAATTCAATCATTTGGGAGAGGATAGGATTTGAACTTGGGATGAGCCTTATTTTCCTGTTAATTCGCTTTTAAATAAATAAACAAATAAATAAGGCCCATCCCAAACTCAGCCCAAACCTCTCTCAAACTAGTGATTTTTGGCGTTCCTGAATAGCAATTCGAACCAAACCCAACCCCAACGATTGAATTACCGCTACCAAACCCGTGAAGGCCCGTTCATGAATTTAGCCCCAGAATAGAGTAGTAGTAGTCTAGAGTAGAGTAGGTAGGTATAGTGTCTAACATTTGGTAGCATAGCGTACGGTTGTGGTACCTACTCTGAATATGAGCTCTGGTTGAGTTCGAAACGCGTCAGTGTAGTTTGTTTTTTTTTTATTTTGAGAGGGAGGCATTCGAGCAAGCGTGTCATCAGATGGAAAATGATCACCACCGCCCATAAATATCAACAACTCAAAGAGTCACTAATCTTTTGCCGGCCTCTAAAGGAAGTATAAACCCTTTTCTTGAAAGCCCCGATGTCATAGTTTTCTGGAAACACTGCTGCCAGAAGCTAACCACAGTTTCATCGTACGTAGCAGGAAGTGCCGAAAAAAAACATACAGTGGTAGACTGCCATTCATCGAGATGGTGGTGATAGTTGGGTTTGTGTGGTTTGTGTGTGTTCATACAGTGTGGAGACGGAAGAACTGCATGGACACGCATTTTTTAGCATTTTTGTAGCTATCGTAAGGTCGCGGGTAAGCAAAGTAATTGTTTTAGTTCATTAAAGAAAAGTCTGCTTCAATAAATTAGCTAGATATTATCGATACAGGGTTATTTGTAATTTACTAGCATCCTTTTAACCCTAAACTCCTACCACTTAAACAAATGTTTTTTGTTTACGGCTTTTGTCATAACTTAATATTTTTGGTGTAATAACGTTTTGAAAATTTGAGATTACCTCATATTTTTACGATACTCTGTGTGTGTGTGTGTGTATGGGAAAAAAGTGCTTCATTTTAAAAAGTCATAAAACAAAAAACATTTGTTTGAGTGATAGGAATTCAGGGTTAAGAGGATGTCAGTGAATTACAAATAACCCTGTATTTTTTTATCATATTCCTCGGCGTACAGTCAAACCAAATTGCCGATACTGCAATAAAATACGGTTGTTATACCTATATAACCTTATAAGACAATAATAATAACGAATTTCATATTTCCAAACGTGCACATCGTTATGTACCAAAAACAAAACCAAAAGCATGAGTCATTCAAAAACGGACAAAATAACTCATCTCCAAATCATTATCAGAGCTCAACACTTTATCACCAAAGCGTAAGGTCAAATTTTCAATGACAAGTAACTTCACATAAGTTAAAACAGTTTCGTTTCGCGAAATTTCGGATACGAAATGTCATCATCACGTACCTGATGCAGTTCAAGTCCATTATTAAACGCATCCTTATTTGTAAGGGAGTAAAGTTGATAATTGATGAGCAAGAATCCTTAATGAGGTTCAGATTGTACAGATTACGGTTCTCTTTTATTTTACTTTGGCTTTAAAAGTCTCCATTAAGTTTGATTTAAAGACAAACTTAACTTAAAAGTTGTAAACAGACCCAACCTGGAAGTGTATGTAGGCAATGTCGTTTAAGTATTTCTTTTTCCTTTTGCTATACATTCTTTGATTTTTATTGCTACCGTGAAGTTGAGGTACTTTGGCCCAATGGCGGGTAACTTTAATTCATATGAATACCTACCACAGGGTCAAAAATCAACGATAACCTAGTGGGTAAGGTTCAATACTTCTAGAGTTAGACCAAGATAAATCTGCAATAATTTTGACAGCACATGCAGTACATGCGGTGGAAAGTTGGCACAGTAGCGCCATCTCTTGGTCCAGGTGAGCGGTTAGTTCCGAAGGAGTGTTAAGTCTCTCGATAGAGGGCATAACATAGATGCGCGCTTTATCACTGCATAAGGTGATTATAACAGACTGAAATGTACGATGTATGCGAAAGATTCGTCGCTAACCTCTAGACCAGTGATGGTGTAGGGGTAAGCGCGCAGCACGGAACGCTGAGGACTTTGGTTCGATTACCAGCATTGGTCTTTTTTCTGGGGTTTTTTCTGTGCATCTATGTTTCAGTCTGTATTTAGTTTGAAATCTATGCAGTGGATGTGTTAATTATCTATAATAATCAGAATAACTTGTTTGTACAATGCCTTGCAGAGAAAATGGTCTTAATTTCACTAACACTAACATAGCAAAACGTCTAAGTTGTAAAATGTACATTATAATTTGGGTAGTTCTACTGGCGTTTCAACCGCTATCAGTCTCCTGTCGCATATATTATAGAAATGAGCTATACCTAGCGGAAAGTTTTTTATACGAGTACTAGCTGTTGCTAGCGACTCCGTCTGCGAATAATAGGGTATGAAAAATAGCCTACGACCTATTCTCAGACCTACCCGAGTATAGAGAAAAAAGTTTCATAAAAATCGGTCGAGCCGTTTCGGTGGAGTTCGATAAAAAACACTGTGACACGAGAGTTTTATATAATAGATTAGAATATTAGATAACGATACAGCGTGCTTGTGGTATACTTTAATATCAATTTGTTGAAACTCACTCAATTTGTGTTCACGCAAACTGTAGCTTTCCTATGTATATGCGACAAGAGACTGAGAGCAGTTGAAACGCTAGTGGAGTTCCAACAACCATAACTAACTAACTACCCATTTACTTATAATTACAACTGTCAATTTATTTTTACGATACAATAATCGTTTCTCGTGGTAACCGCAATAGAAACTTAGAGAAAGCGCGGTCTCGTGGCAGAGGCATTTTTCCGCCACCGACTTTTACTCCATCCATCATACACTTGCAGATTAGAATAAATAATAATTCCACTAATATTATAAATAAGAAAGTCTGTCAATTTAGATGTTTGTTAGCCAATCACGATTAAGGCCTGAACGTATTTAGATTATACCTGGGGCTAAATTCAGGAACGGGCCTTCACGGGTTTGGTAGCGGTAATTCAATCGTTTGGGTTGGGTTTGGTTTGAACTGCAAACAATTAACTGAAAACATTGGTTTGCGAGAGGTTTGGGCTGAGTTTGAGATGAGCCTTATTTATTTGTTTATTTATTTATTTACAAAGCGAATTAACAGGAAAATTAGGCTGAGGCGGTTGAATTACCGCTCGCAAACCGTGTAGGGCCGTTCCTGAATTTAGCTCCTGGATTATTCAGCATCCTGTATTGAATATTTGTCCCATGTTACTACGGAACCATACAATACGCGTAGCCATCATGCTCTTGGCCGGTTTTAAATGAACCTTACACTATACGCGATATAATAGCAAGCGCCGCACTGCCTACTCATTTTCATGTTAGTGAGATTCCATTAATTCCATACAAATTACCATACATACTATGTAATCAAAAAGACGCCTTGGCGTAAAAGAGACAACACCAACACTCGTAGTTACTGTAGACAGTGAGTATTGTAGGCTTTGTTTAAAGGATTATACCTCTAAGAGGCATTAACATGATAATAAAATTGTTACTTTATATGACACAATCGATTAAAGATGAAGGCGCTTTTTAAGGATCCGTAGTCCTTTGGAGACCGCGTCTTGGCAAACGTAGTGTAGGACGCCCTCCGGCCAGGTGGAGTGACGATCTGCGAAAGGCTGCTGGTAGAAGCTGGATGCGTCTAGCCGAGGACAGGGCGCAATGGCGCTCATTGGGGGAGGCCTATGTCCAGCAGTGGACTGTTATAGGCTGATGATGATGATGATGATGATGATGAGTCCTAAAAAGAACCCCTAGTTTCGCCACATCCGTCCGTCTGTCTGCAGTTTAGCTTAGATAAGTGACAAGGACGCTGGGGCTCTAGTGAAAAAGGGGTTAAGTTTGCAGAAATTAAACAGCTATTTTCTATTTTATGAAAGGGGGCTAAGTCGAAATCAGCTGTTCAACTTCTGAAGAATTAACCCCTTTTTCACTACAGCCCCAGGTTTAAGGGTGACAAGGGAGGAAATGTTGGCAAATCTCATTTTGGGGTGAAATTTGCCAATTCGTTTGCCCCCTATACCATAAAAAAAAAATGTTCGGAAATGTTTATACATTTTGGGGTGAAACAAAGAATGAAATGTTGGCAAAAGTTTATACTATTTGGAGTTTTGTATACTTCTACCTGGACAGAAGTCACGGGCAAAAACTAGACAGTATAACATTTAACAGAGAAGGCGTAGTAAAATGATATAAAAAACCTTAACATGTCTATCGAATTGCTATTTAATTTAAATCGCTACAGTGTACAATATAAATGAGCATAATGACCTCCTATATTGGACCAATAAAGCAAATTAAATAAAGGTACAACTTGATGGAGCCATCATGATTTGTTCTACGCGGCACCGGCAGATTCGTACCTTTAATTTTCACATTACAATTTTTGTTATTAAAATAAAAACGTGTTAATTAAATTGATATTGAAAGCGGAAAACGAGCAACTGGGTCACTGGATAGGAAGCAACCTCCGCCGCCTATGGACACTCGCAACACAGGTGCGTTGCCGGCCCTTTGAAAGATAGACAGGCGTCTTTTCAAAATCCCTAAGTTGTATTGCCCGGATGATGTCTTAGGAAGCTGGCTATATTCCCGTCTAACAAAGCGCCATGGGACCATTTCGCGCGTTTTTTTAATTTTATTCTTGGATATCTTTGAAATAGTTTGATATCACGAAGGGTATGTATTACAATACCGAATTACGACAGACCGAATGTATTAAAACATCGAATGGGTCAAAAGACCGACACGATTTTTTTCTGAAACCGTAAACTTTTCTGAATTTATTAAAACGGTATCATACAGAACCCATTAGGTTAGGTTATGTTTGTTTTATAACAATCTTAAAAAGTTAACGGTTTCAGAAAAAAATCGTGTCGGTCTTTTGACCCATTCGATGTTTTAATACATTCGGTCTTTCGTACTTCGGTGTTATAGTAGATACCCATCACGAATAATGTTTTCTTTCTTTCTTTTCTTTGTAAATTTTCTTGTTATTAGGGCAGCTGGAAGAGATTCCATATTAAGAGGGTACGATGCGCACCATATCTCCATACAAACGTAGTTCCCTGTTTCCTCCCTGGATAATGGCTTTAGAGCCAAATTTTTTTTACTGTGTAATCTGTATCTACCACAGCTATGCCCCGCCCCTATGTTTCGTTTTTTCCATATTTCAATTAACATAAGCAATATGAGCTTTCAAATACCTACTGAATTTTTTTTCCAATTTCAACGTCATTTTCAGACACTCATCAGAAAAGAATCCCTCCTATAAATAAAAAAAGGAAAACATAGGGGCATAGCTAAATCTGTCCTCTAATTATTTATGAAATAAATAAATTTATTGGTCCAGTTTTCGAGAAGAAAACAGGGGACTACGAAATGCTGTTTTGATCAATTTCACGCGCCTATAAACGGTCTGAGGTGCAGTTGTCCCGCTCTCGCTGTACTGACACGGAGGGGTTCGGGCGAGACAGCGACATTTCATTAAAATACCTATTTCTCAAAATTCTCTCTGCCATCGTACCCACTTAAGGATAATTTTTCCTAAGCTTTTATGTGCAATAAAGAGTTTAAAAAAATGGGTGAAGGAAGACACTTGCACACTGTTAAAGCTGCGTTTAAAATACCATTAACTTTTTCCATTGTGACACGAAAATTATCCATAAAATGTATGGTTAATCACATATTTTGTATCAGATTTTAAAATTTCGCCATGTGTAGATGGTGTTGGGTATGGCTACAATTGCGAACCCATACAAATGTATGGTTCATTTTCGTGTCACAATGGAAAAAGTTAATGGTAATTTTAGCTACCTGCTAATGCAGCTTTAACAGTGTGCAACTTTTTGGTCTTCGCCCAAATATAAGCTTGTAATAAAAATAAAATAATTAAATTCAAACAGGGTGACAAGACGAACATGCCTACTCGCTTTGCCAAGCAAGCAGTCATGTTCAATTACCTTTTTATGACCTTATTTACTTTGTTCCTTCATTATGACCAATAAGACATTACCAATATAATCGCTATATCGCTTCTGATTGAGTTATTGCAGGACAATAAAGTAAAATACGGTAACTTTTGTAATTAAGAGGTCAGATTGAGACCGAATCAGTACTCGTATTAATTGAGTTTGTAAAAGCAGAGTGTTTTTCCCTAATTACGTAAATTGTCTCACGGTGGGTCCGATCCTTTTCATATCGATGTATTGTGCTTTGCTACATTAAAATAAAAAAAATAAAAATTGAAACAACACAGTAGCAATGATACGAAGGTAATTTATTGAATAAAAGGCCAAATGTATTAGTCACAAAAAAAACACCACACACGCGACAGATTAACCGCGAAAATCACGCACTAGCACCTGTTGTAGAAATAACATAGGCCCACAGTTGGTCAAGTACAGAACGACTGAGGTCACACCGAGAAAAACGTGTAGTACAATAAACATATAAACATGACAATTTAACATAACGCCTGCAAACGCGCTTTACAATGTACAAAAGAAAGGTAGTTCCAGGCAATACCGCCTACCGCACGGAGTAAATTCTCTCAAGCAACAGTGGGTGGTAAGTAGTGAGCGTGGGAATGAGGGGGTGAAATGGAGTCGCTTGGCAGACTAAACTACGGTAAGCATGGCAAATTTAGAATTAAAATTCAATTTGTAAGGCGTTGAGGCTAACAAAGTTTAGTAAACGGAACCGAAAAGTCCGCTATAGTGCGGTACGAGGGCGTGCAATACGCCTTTTGGAATTTTGAGATAAGACCTAAAATAAATTTCAGTGCAATGCGTTCAGTACGGAGCTAAGCAACACAAAATACGAGTTCGCCAAGTTAAAAGTTCGCCATAGCATCCAGTCGAGTGCCATGGTTAAACGGATTCCTACAAGCCTGCCATAGCGTTCAACCTCGTGCTACGCAATAAGCCGTACCTAGAGGTTCGCTATAAACACGTCGGCTTAATTACAACTAAGGGTATTATTCGTTAATATACGTGGACTGCACCCGCGGCGATCCCACACTTCTTCTTCGCAGGGTCGGATCAGTTCACGCTCTTCGCGGTGTTCCGACTAAAACGGGCGCTAGTCGTCGGTTGACGAAGGCCTGGTCCCTCCTTCCGGGAAGCTGGAACAAGATTGCCTAAAATGAGAATCCTATCGGAAAAAATAGCTGGGATTTGGTCGGAGTGAAATCAAAACGAGATTGAGAGCTTCACTAAACACTCACCCAGGCGTAAGACGCAGCTGGCTTCTCGGTCCTCAAAAGCGACGGCGGGACGCTACGGACTTCTTCCGCGGAGGTCCAGGTCCAGGTACGAACACGAACGTCCACAAAACAGGTAGCCCGCGATTAAAAACTCTTTTTCTTCACACAGAAAATCCAAAAAACTCCTAAGTAAGGCTGGTTATTCGATGCCTACTGGCGAAACAATGGCTCTTGACTACCAATTTTTTCTCCGTCAAAACACGAATATCGAAATTTGAAAAGTTGAAATACCAACGGCCTGTAAAAGAACGACCCTATACCACGGAGGTTGTCAAAGCGACACAATGTATTTAAAACTCCTTCGGAGCGTTTTCGCTACAGCTTGTTTATAAAAATAAAATTTTAAAATAAGTAGTTCAGTAAAAAAACTCTTTTTTTAAACTTAAAAACTAAAACTTTTGAAAACCGAGTAATAAAACGGTGCAAAAGTCGGGTTAGATCAATTGAGCAAAATTTCCATTCGCATTTTTTCTCAGATTATTTTTTTCTTACTATGGTTTTTTACTGAAGCTAATTTTCACAATCGCGTTTTTCCCCAATTTTAATCGACACAGAAACATACGAGTAGGTAGGTTTAGGTTATGTTAAGTTTGCATCGGCCCGACAAGGGCCAAAAGCATACAGTACCTCTACCATGAGCTTACACTAGTTTACGTGACCGTACTCGCTAGCGACGGCGTAAATTATTTGTATGGATAATTGTACAGCCCCTCTAGCGGTCACTTACGGAAGTACAATTCTCCATACAAATCATTTACGCCGCCGCTAGCGAGTACGGTCACTGTAAACTAGTGTAACTCATGGTAGAGGTACAGAAGTAAGAGCTCCGCGTGAGCGGAGCACCGTCGACACTGTTTCTGTGTCAATTAAAATTGGGAAAACACGATACTGTGAAAATAAGCTTCAGTAAAAAACCAGAGTCAGAAAAAAGCATGAGGGGAAAAATGCGAACGGAAATTAGGCTAGTAAGAAAAACCATTCTGGTAAATTGATCTAACCAGTCCCTTCCACTCCTATTCTCAATCGACCCCTACAAAAACAAACACAGCTTAGATCTTTGTTAACATCAGTCATATTTAGTTACTCCCTTTATCGCTCAACAAAACAACCAAACATAATTCTAATCTCGCTATCTACTAACAAACAGTAGTAGCTACAAAGTGTGAACGTAACTCCATCCGCTTTCACGCGTCACACGTCTGTCGGTCCGTCTGTAGGTACGTCTAAAGTTACTGCGGTCGCACGCCCTACTTGCCACTGCACTGCATGCTTTACTGATTTAAATGAATAGTGATGAAGGCCCTTTCATAAAGGGTTCCGTTGGCCATGTAATTTATTCTTGTAGTTTTACTGACTGGATTGTTTTTGCAGCACTGTTTTTTTTATTAGCCTGGCATAGTGTCCCACTGCTGGGCAAAGGCCTCTCTTGAGCTCCACAACTTTCGGTCTGGCGCAATATCAGGCCAGTCGTTTGCATACAGTCGTGTGCGTCCCGCCATCTCCTTGGTCTGCCTCGTCGCTGGCCGTCCTCTGGCACCCACCAAGTAACTGGGAGCCCATCTTTGTGGGTGCATGCGACGGGCGTGTCCAGCCCAGACCCAGTTTAGCTTAGCAGTCTTTTTCCCAACGTCGACTATCCGTGTTTTAGAGCGCAGCGTGGTGTACCACTGTTAACAAAGTTTTTACTGAAACAAACAACTCGACTTATACCATGTTGTATTTTTTACAATGTATTTTTCGGGACCCTTTTCAGCCAAATATCATGCACTTTTCAAGAAGTCAAATGAAATGAACTGAACTGAAACAATTACTTTGCTCAACCGCGACCTTACGATAGTTACGTTTATGCAAGAAATGTGTGTTCATGCAGTTCCTCCACCTCCACACTGTACGAACACATACAAATCACACAAACCCATCCATCACCACCACCAAACTACACTGACGCGTTTCGAACTCAACCAGAGCTCATCCTCAGAGCACCACAACCGTATGCTAAACCACCAAATGTTAAACTGACAAACCAAAGCAAATGTTTTAACTTGTCGTGTGTTGTGTTGTTGTTGTTGTTGTTTTGTTTTGGTTTAACTGGTAGCATGCACCGAAAAATAGCAAGAACACTTATTGTCATCGAGGGTACAAATTTTCATATTCAATTTTCACTCCGAAACCTTATTAATATCTTTGCTCCGCGCGCGGGGCCTTTTGGCGATGCTAATCTGCCTAATGGTTAATGAGCCCTTGAAACTTACCGATAACCTGTACTGGCCGAGAGGCGAAAGCTTATACTGTAGTTCCTACACGTGCCCAGTGCGGTTTGAGAACTTACAGTCTTACACACACCACTGAATTATTTCACAGGTACAAATTTCCTTCACTGTTTATCTCGTGGTAAATGTTGAATGTAATTTCACACATGATTTAGAAAAAAATCAGAAGTGCGAGCCCGGATTTGAACTCACTGTCCTCTGTTGGAGAGGCCACTGGATATACTTACCTTTGAAACAAATCATCATCATCATTTCAGCTGAAAGATGTCCACTGCTGGACACAGGCCTCCCCCAAAGATCGCCGAACATATCGGCCCTGCGTTATCCGCATCCAACGCGTTCCCGCAACCTTAACCAGGTCGTCGCTCCATCTTGTTGGAGGCCTATCTATCACACTGCGTCTTCCGGTCCGCGAAACAGATACAAATACGATAGGTAATTAGGTAGATACATATTAAACATCAACCTTCAATGTACTCGTATAACAAGCCAAAACACCAATTACTTAATTTTAAAACTTGCTTATTATCTGTAATGTAAATGAACCAACTCATAAATAAATCTATTAAACATGAATTCCTGATAACACCAATTTGGCGTTCTTTGGCGATAACTATATACTTAATCCAATAAAACTTAATGGGTGATTCTACATACAAATAGATGAAACATTTCATCATCATCATATCAGCCGAACCGTCCGGCCCGCATTCATAGCAACACATTCAAGTATGATGGGAAAAGCACTTTAATTGTTGAATTTTTACGATGGAGTGGTCAGTTGTCATCTGATTAATTCTTAAAAGTTATTTGCCTTGTTCTTATGTAAAACCAGGGGCTACATTCAGGAACGGGCCTTCACGGGTTTGGTAGCGGTAATTCAATGGTTTGGGTTGGGTTTGGTTTGAAATGCTATTCAGGAACGTCAAAAACCACTGGTTCGAGAGAGGTTTGGGCTGATTTTGGGATGAGTCTTATTTATTTCTTTATTTATTTATTTACAAAGCGAATTAACAGGAAAATAATGCTCATCCCAAGCTCAACCCATTCCATCCTCTCCCAAACGATTGAATTACAGCTCGCAACGCAAACCGTGTTAGACCGTTCCTGAATTTAGCCCCTGTACGATACCAACAATAAATAAATAAATAAATAAATAAATATTAGGGGATAATCTTACACAAATGGACCTAGCCCCAAACTAAGCAAAGCTTGTACTATGGGTACTAGACGACGATAAACATACTTATATAGATAAATAAATACTTAAATACATAGAAAACATCCATAACTCAGGAACAAATATTCGTGCTCATCACACAAATAAATGCCCTTACCGGGATTCAAACCCAGGATCTCTTGCTTCGTAGGCAGGGTCACTACCAACTAGGCTAAGGCGGTCGTAAATACACACACAATACAATACGTTACAATATCAGAATAGCAATATCAGAATTCTGTTGATAGAGTAAAAGTTTATAGAAACACCCAGAACATCGAGATCAGCGGAAGCGGCAACTAATAGCATAGAAATAAAATGGTTGTTTCAATAAAATTAATTTAATGTCAAAAAGGTTTTAAGATCAGGGAGTTAAATTAATTGCTATATTTTTTTAGGTTGTCCTTAACCGGTTTTGCCAGTGGACCCATTTTTGCCATCACGCTACTCGAAAATAATAATTTTTCAAAAATCTAGTCAATAATTAAATTTGACCTGTAATTTTGAAAATGTAGTTTTTCATGCATTGCTATTTCAGTTACTGTGCAATTTTATTTAGTTTTTAGTTTTAGACACCTCAACGCCCAGTAGATGACGCCCATCTGCCACCTCTCTTACTATGACATGACATAAGATTGAAAGTGCAATGTAAAAATCCGATTGCTTGCAAATCTCTACTTAGCGTCCAAAGTCCGAGGTCGGCTCAATAGGAGCACCCTTTGGCATGCTAAGAAAACCACCCTTTGCTGAGCTGCCGTCTGGCGGCTTGAGGCTAACAGCAACAGACCGTCCGAAAAAAAAAGTGCAATGTATTAGGTCAGTGTTGAGCACAGGGACGTTTATCTTACTCTACTTACAAACTTTTATTGTTCGTGGCTGTTGGTGCCTGATTGCCTTAGTTTTAGACGAAGATTTTACTTCATGCACTAGAGCATAAAAACTCATTTCATGCAGCCTACTTCCAGCATAAATACTAAATTCACGAGTATGAGAATTGAACAATATACATACACCGTGAAATTTTAGTGGTTGTTTTCCCGAAACCAGGTGATTTAGTATCGATTGTACAATCGATTTATAATTACTATTTTGACTAGAGTCGAAAATCCAATTGTGAAAAACGAAAGTCTAAAATGACCGCAAACCAATAGTAACGCTTCGTTGGTACCTAAGCTATCGTACGATCGTACGCTACTTGTACCAACGAAGCGTTACTATTGGTTTGCGGTCATTTTCGACTTTCGTTTTTCACAATTGGATTTTTGACTCTAGTCAAAATAGTAATTATAAATCGATTGTACAATCGAAACTAAATCACCTCGTTTCGGGAAAACAACCACTAAAATTTCACGGTGTATACAGGGTTATTTGTAATTCACTGACATCCTCTTAACCCTGAATTCCTATCACTCAAACAAATGTTTTTTGTTTTACGACTTTTTTAAAATGAAGCACTTTTTTCCCATACAAATACACAGAGTATCGTAAAAATAAGAGGTACCTAATCTCAAATTTTCAAAACGTTATTACACCAAAAAAAGCCCTAAATCAAAAAAAACATTTGTTTAAGTGGTAGGAGTTTAGGGTTAAAAGGATGCTAGTGAATTACAAATAACCCTGTATATTTTTGTATGTAAACAGGAGAATACCATGGATTGACCATCTTCCTTTCCCAGCACTGAGTCGAGCGTAACCGTAGTAATCTTGCCCATAAAAAAATAGTAATCCATTTCAATACATTACAATACAATTAATACAACGTTAATTGCGCTGGCGCATGTGTGCTCGCGGCGGCGGCCATGTTGGAAGATAGCGGGTTATTTATTACGCAATTTGTGTGGACGCCGGTTGTTCTTTTGCTGTTTGGTTTATTGTAGACACAGCGGAGTCCGTTGGTCATTTGATGGAGTGGTGACAGCATGGGAGTTCCAGTATTTTTTTCGAAACACGAAACTTAAACATTCGTTGGATATGTGTCTAACACATGTCGAAATTGACATTTAGGATTTTTTAAGATGTATTTTTCGTAAGGTTGAAAATTTCTGATTAAAATTATGAAAATCATTACAGGGGTAGGTAGGTAGGTATTCAGTCGATTAGACTCTTTGCATTCATTTTAAGACACTGTATAATAGTACAGTCAGGCAATTTAATACTTGAGCCACCGGTGACTAACTCGTTCTGAGGCACCGACTTCAAACATATTCAATGGAAAGTTATTTTCATAGATTTTTGAAGTCGGGTCAATTTTTATCACATATTTTTTTTGTATAGATGTTATTCATACAGCGCAAATGAACACTATATCATCATCATCATCATCACAATGTCTCACTGCAGGGCACAGGCCTCCCCTCGGAGTGAGAGGGCTTGGGCCAAAATACCCACGCGGGCCCGGTGCGGATCGGGAACTTCACACGCTCCATTGAATTTCTTCTCAGGTGTGTGCAGGTTTCCTCCCGATGTTTTCCTTCACCGTAAATTTGGCTCATGGTAAATTTCAAACATCGAACCCATACGACCCTCTCCATAGAGATAGTAAAACCTTGAAAATCCTATTCAACTTATTCAAGTGAGACCTAATGATTCAATCGAGAGAAGCCAAGTATTCTAAGATTCTCACTATACACAACATCACCAACTAAGATTCTGACATAACGCTAACACATAATTCAAGTGACATAGTTACAGCGTGAGCGTGATATAATCAAGTTTTTAAGTACCAAGCTTTCTACGATCAAACAGTCCCTTTACACCTTATCTACATTAGTCATAAGTCTAAAAATGCAACAATTTAGCTCACGTGCAACTTTGTAACGGTTACAGCTTGCTATAAAATCCTATATGACCTAAGCCTTTAGTTCATCGAAAAATAGGCTGTACGTGTATAGGGTTATAGTTTAATGTTTTGTGTAGTTTTAAGTGCGAACATCGTCATAATATAGGTAATTTAATTTATGAGACACTGAAATAACTGTACTTTATTAGATTAACATTAAGTACTTACTTAAGTGTGATGGCTTTTTTATTGGTTTACTTAAGAATGCGCGAATGGAGCTCAAGAAAATGAATTACGTTAACTGTTTTAGTTAAATTATGGGGATAACTATTTTTAGTAAAGTATCGATGTAGTTAGTGGGGAGGGGAAAGAATAATCGTATTATGTAAAAGGTGGTAGATTAATATAATAACTATAATTTCAATACTAGACGAAAAACAAGCCGCTTGTGTAATTCCCGTTCATGGCCATGCCGGGAAAAAAATATATCATATTGTCACTCGCAGAACTGAAACGAATCTAATGACACTTCACACTTCAAAATCCATTGAGCCGCTTAGGCTGCAGGGCGTGCCAAAGAATGATACATACATACATAAATAAATACGCTCGAAAAACATAACCCTTCTTCGACAGTCGGGTGAAAAAACCCACACCACAAAATAATAAATCCAAGACACGACTTTACTGAAAAATTAAATTACTTTTAATGCTCTAGTGCATATAGTAAAGTCTTCGTCTAAGACCAAGGCAATAGGGCGCAAACAGCGATAAACAGTAGAAATTACGAAATTAATAAAACTAGGCAAATCTAGTAAGTACCTACATTATTTTAGAAATGCTATGCATGAAAAATAAGAGCTTGTAAATTTTATTTCCAATGATGCTGTTTAATTTCCTTGCAATCGAAGTGAAAAGCAGAGTGTAAAACTCGAGAACTAAACCCATTTTCCCCTCGACGTGTCTATCCACCTTCGCCGTACCGGCGGCGTAGCTAAGTGAACGTCTCGGGTAAAATGACTCCTTTTATGCTCTTGATGTACAATCGACTACTGATGGTGCCATACAGCTGACATTGAATCTTAGAGTGGTAAAGGAATTCATTGGTCAACTCTACTTATTTTAATTAAAGTTTTAATTACTATAGTTTTACTTATTATCATTGAATGTCGGTCAGAAGCGATGACAGTCGGTGATCAACCAGGAAAGGCTTTATGATAATGCCATTAACACAGATCAAGTCTCGCCGGATACCGAACCCGCACTGCTACCGCACTTTCTCGGGCAATAAAACTTGACACTGACTACCACGTGCTGCTTTAGTGCTGCTTTAAAGCGTTTTAAGCCAGTTTAAAAAACCGGTTGTCTGTAAAGTCGGTTTACGGACGATAGTTTAACGTGAAAACGTCATAACAAAACATTCAAAAAACAAAAATGAAACCAGGCGGACACCCATCCAAGTACTGACCGCGCCCGGCGTTGCTTAACCTCGGTGATCGGACGAGAACTGGTGTTTGTCAAATATCTTGAAAGCGGGGTATCCTACGGCAAAATAAATGAAATTTTCATCCTGGCCTTCACTGCTCTGTACGTACTATCGCCCCAAGCGCCAGATACCCATTTTCAAAACAAATTTGCTTGCAGCCGTTGATGTTTATTGCTATGGATTGTTATGGACAGATGTCTAGCCACTGCACGCAAACTGGGCCTTTAAGGTGGTTATCTGGCGCTTGGGGCGATAGTACATGTACGTTACATTGCGTCATCCTTTTTCGTGCGTGCAGCCGGCGTTCATCGATTTATTAGACGTTGTCACGTCAAAAAATTGGAGACGCCGCAGCGAGTGCCATCATCATCATCATCATGTCAGCCGAAAGACGTCCACTGTTGAACATAGGTCTCCCCCAAGGCTCCCCAAACAGATCGGTCCTGCGTCATCCGCATCGTATCTTGTTGGATGCCTACCGACACTGCGTCTTTCGATCCGCAGGCGCCACTCAAGAACAAATCAATTCTACGAGCGATGTGCCCTGCCCACTGCCACTTGAGTCCAGCGATTCTTCGAGCTATGTCGGTGACTTTAGTTCCTGCGCGGACTCCATCATTTCTAATGCGATCCCGCAGAGAAACTCCGAGCATAGCCTTCTCCATCGCCCTGTGAGTGACCTTGAGTTTTTTTATGTTGCCCGTTTCACTGGCAACACCCTGGTCAAAGACTTTAAAACGAATACAACCATAGCGAATTGATAACGCCATAAATAACCCTACGAGGCGAGGCGACATCTTAACGGCTATTTACAACGTAGGAACATTAAATCTGTTATTAATGCGCCATATATCATGCGAAGTCCATTACTAAATAATTTGATGTTCAGTTCATCAGGTTTTAATGATAATAACAATGATATTAGTATATAGATTCAGGCATAACTTTGCGGAGTTCCATCTTGAAATAAATTGAATACTTAAATGTAAGTGATCATTAACTCCTTTATCCTCTTTATCTTTATCTTTATCTTTATCTAACAGCAAAAAAACAATTTCAAGGTTTTTGTAAATACATAATAATAAAAGCGTTTATTTACACCACCACAGTTTCAAAAAATACTATCGATAAATTTACACATTACAATTAGATACAAAGTCTTGTGCGGTGAATACTGGTGCCTGAACTAGGGGAAACATGTATGACAGGTCACCAGGTCTCCAAAGAGATTAGATTTCAGTGACCACAGAGAAGAAATTCCCACGGGATAAAGAAAAAACGGGACTTATACATTAACTAACTGATATCGGCGATATAGCTGACGATGATGATATTGAATCAGGCGTCTTTGCAGAGGTCCTTATTAATGAACTGAAACAATTACTTTGCTCACCCGCGACCTGAGACCTTGTGAGGGCGCGGGTGATCAAATAATTGTTTCAGTCATTGATGACGATGGATTTTAGGGTTTTTGCTTTATTCAATGAGAAAGATGAAGAAGCTTTACGAGTATTTGCCACAAATTTGAATTCGGACGGACGAAATCGCGAGCAAAAGCTAGTAGTCGATATTCGTCACTCTGGCGGCTTTTATGACTGTCTTCAAAAAGTTATAATAATGGGATTTACTGTTAGTTAAATAAGTTATTAAAACTTAATCTTCATTCTATAGCCAGACAACATCACAAGTTAATCAGATATCTGATAGAACCGTTGATTCGCGAAGGCCAAAGATCGCGTCGTTAAACTTTTACAGCCAACGACATTCCTTTTATAGTGTTTGTTTATATTTAACATTATTAATGAGAAAGTAGATGAAGGTGTTTGGAAGTCTTTGGAATGTTCCACGGGTCAATACGTGGATATGATTGTTTGGATTCTGCAGACTTTTAATTTAAAAAAAACGGCTATTATTATCATTAATTAGCGTGGAGAAGTGTCCCACTGCTGGGCAAAGGTATTCCTTCTATTTTCTCCCTTCATCTCGATTTTGAGCGGTGTCCTTCCAAACCCTAAAATACACGTCTAGGTCGTCCCGCCAATGCCTCCTGGGCCTACCTCGTCAGCTTGATTAAATCTGAAATGGAGAATATTAAATGAATATAATTACAAGTTAAGTATGAAGTATCTTTTTCTATTTATTTTTTTATTTTCTTCAACTTCATTTTTTTTATTACTTTTACGGTCATCCCGTGAAACCATATATTTCAAACTAAATACAAACTGAAATATAGATGCACAGAAAAAACCCCAGAAAAAAGACCAATGCTGGGAATCGAACCCAGGTCCTCAGCGTTTCGTGCTGCGTGCTTACCCCTACACTATCACTGGTCTAGAAGTTAGCGACGAATCTTTCCCATACATCGTACACTTCAGTCTGTTATAATCACATTAGGCAGTGATAAAGCGCATCTATGTTAATGCCCTCTACCGAGAGACTTCAACACTCCTTCGGAGCTACCCGCTCACCTGGACCAAGAGATGGCGCTACTAGGCCAACTTTTACAAGTTAAGTATGAAGTATCTTTTTCTATTTATTTTTTTATTTTCTTCAACTTCATTTTTATCACTGCCTAATGTGATTATAACAGACTGAAGTGTACGATGTATGGGAAAGATTCGTCGCTAACTTCTAGACCAGTGATGGTGTAGGGGTAAGCACGCAGCACGGAACGCTGAGGACCTGGGTTCGATTCCCAGCATTGGTCTTTTTTCTGGGGTTTTTTCTGTGCATCTATATTTCAGTTTGTATTTAGTTTGAAATATATGAATATAATTAACAAGCGTTTTTCAATAAATAATCATATTTTCAATATCACATATGTTAGCCAGGACGTTAATTTCCATTTAAAAATACAACACTTGTTCTTAACTAACCAACCAAAAAGCTATGTTAATATTAGTGCCAAAGCTGTCATATTAATGGACAGTTTGAATAATTCAATATATTATACAGCATATATGAAACAAAGTTGCATTTGCAGCCAAGATTTTACATTACTCAGGAAATGCAACGTTGTCATTTTGTTTTGACCGCACGGGTAACTTTGTTAGAGATTTGTTTAAAATTATAAAAGTGACATCTATTATTGAATTATGTAAGGATTAGAAATTGATGTTTTTTCATCGAATGTTATATTGTTGTGCAATGAGATAAACATCTGAGATGAATATTAATTACTAATCAAAATAAAGTTAGCTTTTTTAGGGTACCGGAGCCAAAATGGCAAATCGGATATAGTTTCGTCATGTCTTGTCTGCCCGTCCGTGTTTGTCTGTCTGTCTGCGGCTTAGCGCAGTGGCTATTAGTGCTAGAAATCTGTAATTTTACATGGATATATATAGGAATTATCCCGAGAAAGTGATAAAATAAATGTAAAAAAATTTTTTTTCAGGGTACGTAAAGTGGGGGTGAGTTTTTTTTCTCGTCTAACTTTATAGTATGGGGTATCGATGGATAGGTCTTTTAAAATCATTACGAGGTTGTCAAGACGATTTTTCGATACAGTGATTCGTTTGCCAAATATTCAACTTTAAAGTGAAATTATTTGTTAAAATCGAGCGTCCCCCCCCCCACTCTAAAAGCTAAACTGTTGGTATAAAAATTTTGAAAATATCAGGATGGGAGGAAATATCTCAAATTAACGAAAACTATAACAGCTAAGTTTGCTTGAGAATTATTAGTACCTAGCTGAAGAGTAAATAGCAGCCTGACCTATAAAATGGTGCTTGTTTAATACGGACAGTATAATAATTATTTAATTAATACTAAAATTAATAAGATTTGCAAGGATTTTTCGTAACAGCTGCGGAACCCTATCATGGGCGTGTCCAACACGCTCTTGTCCGGATTTTAACAATTTAGGCACGCAATTGACCACAATCACGTCTGATGTAAATAAAGCGAAGATTAGGATCTTCGGAGCACGCAACCCTAAAAACTTAGCTTACAATTAGTTGAACCCGTTGCCAGCAGGCATATCAAACGCATCCATACCAACTTAGCATAGCACCTCAAGTTTACAGGCACCTTATACTTAATGCAATATAAAATATCAGAACGAATGCACGTTAATTTATAACCTAACCCAACAACTTTATAACCCAACAAATTGTATGAATCTCATACAATTTAACACTCACAATCATAGAAACCCGCTCAACGCATAAAGAAGAGAATCCATTAAATCAAACTTGAAAAAGGTTTATAAACAACAATTAGAACCACAACATATACATTTTACAAAGATCCCTGATTACCTTACAATGGTATGCAATGAAGGGTCAAGGTATAGTGGAGTTGTTTAGCCAGCTTGTTGTGAATTGCCTTCGTTAACGGAGTGGGCTCAGTACGGTACTGAGAGCAATAAAAGGCCAATTTACGACAGCGGTAGTATAAATAGTAGCTTATAAATTCGTTGCGCCAAGATGATATAGTTTTAGGTAGATATCCAGAAGATTATTTGATGTTTGATGGCCAGTTACTTCGAATCAAACTTGGAATACTGTTTTTTTTTTTAAATGTGCTTTTTTTAAATGTCCTAAAAATACACCAATAGGAATCTCTGGAATTTCTTCAACTAGTCGAATATTATTTTTCATCCGTTAAAAAAACTTACTTAAGTCAGGGCAACGAGAAGAGATCTTGACGCGCGGCAGCGTGTCAAGTTCAAGCAAAAGGAAAGGAAGATGAAGCTACAGCCTGGGGCTAAATTCAGGAACGTCCCAACACGGTTTGCGAGCGTTAATTCGATCGTTTGCGAGAGGATAGGGATGAACTGCTATTCAGGAACGCCAAAAATCACTGGTTTGGGCTGAGCTTGGGATGAGCCTTATTTTCCTAGATTCTAGGATCGAATTACCGCTCGCAAACCGTGTTGGGCCGTTTCTGAATTTAGCCCCTGAAGGTTGTGGGCACGCGTTGGATGCGAATGGAGCAAGACCGGTCTGTTTGGCGAAACTTGGAGAAGCCTATTTTCATCAGTGGAAATCTTTCGGCAGAAATGATGCTGATGAGTTTTTGGAATTCCTTTCAAAATGGCGGAGCCATAGCGTTTTATAAATTAAAAAAATTAAAAACCCGCAACGCAATCAAAGCGAAGATCCCTTCCGCAGCATACAAAAGAGCTGATAACTTGGAAACGGCTGGACCAATTTTGATGAAACATGTCTAAGAACCATCGCTAAGAAACCTACTTTCAAATAAAAAACTGCATCCAAATTGTTTCACCCGTTTAAGAGTTATGATGCCACAGACAGACAGATAGACACACACACACACACACACACACACACACACACACACACACACACACATATGTAGCGGTCAAATTTATGACACCCCTCTTTTTGTGTCGGGGGTTAAAAATATAAAAGAAAGACTCGCGAGACCTACAAATCTTAGTTAGTTATAACTTTGCTCTACCTTTTCAACTAGCTGCCGTGTTACTTTTATAGTGGGTATGTTATTAAAATTAGAGTTCTGTGGAACAATTTAACCAATCATTTATAACTGCTTTCACGAAATAACCTGAACCGGTTCAGTTAAACGGTTTATACATGATGCTATAAATTATGAGATCTTATGTGAAACGTGCCGACTTCTCAAATTAACATTGAGAAAAGATCCGGGGCCAAATGACGTAGCAAAAGCTACTTAGGCCCTAATGGTAACTTTAGCCATCGGGATTAACTGCGTCCAATTATTCGATGGGCCTTATAAAACTCATGGTCACTCAGAAGGGCATGGAGAGAGCTATGCTCGGAGTTTCTGAGGGAGCACATTATACTTAAATAATGACATCCGCTCAAGAACTAATTTCATCGAGCGAGATACCACAAAGGATCTACAGACTCAAGTGGTGGGCAGGGCACATCGCTCGTAGAACTGATGGCCGATGGGGCCAAAAGGTTCTCGAGTGGCGGCCACGGAGCGGAACATGCAGTGTAGGTATGCCTCCAACAAGGTCGAGCGATGACCTGGTTAAGGTTGCGGGAACACTTTGGATGCGGGTACGGTCTTCTTTCTGAAGAAGAAGAAAGAAAAACATTTATTTATAACAACAATAACACAGGCAAAAGTAAGAAAAAAAAATATTAGGGGACAATCTTACACAAATCGACCTAGTCCCAAACTAAGCAAAGCTTGGACTATGGGTACTAGACGACGATAAACATACTTAATACACCGTGAAATTTAAGTGGTTGTTTTCCCGAAACGAGGTGATTTAGTTTCGATTGTACAATCGATTTATAATTACTATTTTGACTAGAGTCAAAAATCCAATTGTAAAAAACGAAAGTCGAAAATGACCGCAAACCAATAGTAACGCTTCGTTGGTACCTAACCTATCGTACGATCGTACGCTACTTGTACCAACGAAGCGTTACTATTGGTTTGCGGTCATTTTCGACTTTCGTTTTTCACAATTGGATTTTTGACTCTAGTCAAAATAGTAATCATAAATCGATTGTACAATCGATACTAAATCACCTCGTTTCGGGAAAACAACCACTTAAATTTCACGGTGTATAGATAAATAAATACTTAAATACATAGAAAACATCCATAACTCAGGAACAAATATTTGTGCTCATCACACAAATAAATGCCCTTACCGGGATTTGAACCCAGGACCTCTTGCTTCGTAGGCAGGGCCACTACCAACTAGGCTAAAGCGGTCGTTAAGAGTACAAACATAGACATAGACATAAAGATGAAAATGGTGTTGCTATAAAGGGTCCCGGCTCAGCGTGTCGCTAGTTTTAAACCAGCACTGGTCTTCCACTGGGCCAACCGGTTTGGCGGACCTTGGGCAAGCCTATGTACGGTCGCGTGCTTTAATTTGGGACCCATTTCGAAAAAATATCCTTTGAATTCCTATACAATATGACAGGACTGTCAACCTTAAGTGGGTCCCAAATTAAAGCTCGTGACTGTACCTACAGTAGTGGATGTCTTCAGGCTGGAATAGTGATGAAATCTTATGGTAAATTTAAATTGTAATTTCGCACGTAAATACCGAAAAACTCAGGAGTGCGAGCCCAGGCCCGAACCCACGGTCCTCTGCTTAAGAGGGCAGGTTAAACCACTAAGCTACCGGATATTTCAACAACATTGGTCAATTCTCTGATCTCCGCAGCGAGCTTAGGTACCCTTCTTCTTCTTCTTCTTCAGCGCGTTTTCGCCCACCGTTGGGCATACGCCTCTCCAACCTTTCTCCATCCAGATCGACTATCTCTCTCTCTCTTCCCTTACATGTAACCAAAACACCTAACGCTGGTTTGACGCTTTCTGATTGGTTAAAAAAGCGAAGCTCTAACCGCAACTAGCGACGTCCGCGCATGCCTCACAAACCACGTTAATAATGGGGTAATGTTTAATAATGGTTAATAATTGGTTAATACGGTAATCATGGCTTCCGCTGTTATTAAATACCGCTGCGTTAGACGGCATGCGTAGTAATTGCCGAGAAATGCATTCGTCGTGAAGCTGTGGGAGTGTTGCAGGGGAATGTGCGGACATTCCTGCAATTTTCTCATATGAGACTTATGACCAGACCAGGACACACGAGGTTAGTTTTCTAACCCGGGTTAGCAAGCTAGATAGCTAGGAATACAATCTTGGCCTACTGTCCTCGCTTGGACACGCTAGTGCTGTTTAGCGATGGGCATTGAATGAACGGACTACTTGAATAAACACCGATCCATGTTGATATCAACGTTTGGACGGTCCACTGAGTGTCGACTACTCGCAGTCGCAACGCCCCTTGAATCAGTTTTCATACTAAATGTGTAGAAGCGTCGCGACCCAAAACAGACAGGAGACGGGGCGGAGACGCGGCCCGCGAACAAACGACGCGGACCTTGACGCGCCCCCGTCCCACGTCTCTTCTGTGTGGCTTTCGCCTAAGAATTTACAATTTTCCGTGTCTGTCGGCATCTGCGCGGCCATGTTATACACTATAGGGTGAAACCAGGATAGTTGCCCCAGGGGTACAGTGGCCCCAGGGGTATAGTTGCCCCGATTATAATTACTCTAGTTTTGTGAATGAATCGTATTTTATTTCAATTATTTACCGAGAGACTTTCCAGCTACCATATAAGTTGACCGAGTCGCATGTCTCTGTGTAATTGAATGAGTCGCCAGAGGGGCCAAAGACGCGAAGTCTTTGCTGTTTTTTACTTTAAGGATTGGAAGGGTAACTTGTGCTCGGGAAAAATCCCTTCGGACGAACTGGGAATGGAGGGCCCAGACAGTGTCTCTGTGTAATTCCATGGGAATAGGTTGTCCCGATTCCCGGGGAAGGCATCTATCCTATACGGCATTGATATGGATCAACTATCCCATACGTGGGATAGATGTCACAAAATGAGAGGTCTGCTGAAATCGCTAATACTCTGAAAATATTCAAGAAAATATTTTTTACCTTTTATAAATTAGTCGATGAAAACATTAAGTAAGCCGGTTTTATAAATAAAACATTTTACTTTTTTTACTAAGATATGTGGAGTGATTTCAAAAAGTGAGACAACTATGTTACCCTATAGAAGAATATTGTTTTGCCCTCCACGGCACGTGTTTGGCACACTCAATATCTGTAGATATACTTAAACCACAGTATATAAAAGGATCCTCTTTAACCCCCGAAACAAAAAGAGAGGTGTTATAAGTTTGACCGCTATGTGTGTGTGTCTGTCTGTCTGTCTGTGTGTCTGCCTGTGGCACCATACCTAACTCATAAACGGGTGAACCGATTCGGATGCGATTTTTTTTATTTGAAAGCTGGTTTCTTGGCGATGGTTCTTAGATAAGTTTCATCAAAATCGGTCCAGCCGTTTCAAAGTTATAAGCTCTTTTGTCAGCTGCGGAAGGGATCTTAGACGCATAATGGGCATTTACTTTATCTTCAACCAAAGTGCAACGGGTTTTTAATTTTTTTAACTTATAGTTATTTATACTGTGCTTAAACCGACTTATAGTTGATTTTGGTTACACAACATCAACCCTACGCTCCGTTTTGGCTTTGCTGCTGTCGGTTAAAAATAGAAAGCAAGTGCCTTATCTCTAAGTTATTAGCTCTCATTAGTTAAGCAACAGTTAACGAGCGGTTTGGTTAATACGGCGCTTGTAACGAAAGCAATAGTTAGACAATGCTGAGAGCGGACCGTGAATTAGAAAACACGGTTTTGTTGAGGCGGTGTGAAATTGGTTAGGCGATGAGAAGGGTTAGCTTGTGATGCTTTAAATGAATTAACTTGGTGTGAAAAAATAAGATTATGCTAAAAAAATCATTTTCAAGTAAGGCCGTTACTTTGATGAAACAGACGATCGATGGGACAGTAAGGTCATCAAAGCTATCCCACCTACATACACCGTGAAATTTTAGGGGTTGTTTTCCCGAAACGAGGTGATTTAGTATCGATTGTACAATCGATTTATAATTACTATTTTGACTAGAGTCAAAAATCCAATTGTGAAAAACGAAAGTCGAAAATGACCGCAAACCAATAGTCGCTTCGTTGGTACCTAACCTATCGTACGATCGTACGCTACTTGTACCAACGAAGCGTTACTATTGGTTAGCGGTCATTTTCGACTTTCGTTTTTCACAATTGGATTTTTGGCTCTATTCAAAATAGTAATTATAAATCGATTGTACAATCGAAACTAAATCACCTCGTTTCGGGAAAACAACCACTAAAATTTCACGGTGTATATGTATGTACATTTATGTACGAAATATTAAATCAATCCGACTACTGGAAATGGGTTATACGTACGTATAGTCGACCAAGAAACTCCTTTACCACCCTAAAGTTCAATGTCAGTTGTATGACTTAAGACATCAAAGGCTATTTTCACTAACAAGTCAATGTGACAATCAGCCTTATTGTTTTTATTCTGATGTAGGAACTGTCACAAAAAATGGTAAACCACTTACTTGGTTGACTACACTAACAAACACATTAGTTAAATAAAATCTTTTTTCAAACGATTTTCTTAACACCAACTTATTAAAGCTGGCGTTGACTTCAAGTACTCATTTACATACGTAGCGGGAAAACCTCTAACAAATTCAGAAGCGCATTGTACAATAAAACAGTAAAACTGTAATAAAACGTGCATAATGCAACATTACAAACTTACTAATGCCGGCGGCGGCCGACGACAATGTTTCCACCATTGAGCAAACCAAACGTATTTAGGTACCTAACAGAAATTAAAATAATTCTGTAACAATACTTGTTTGTGTTGTACGTGCCTTCGAAAAGCTTTCAGCATTATCTTTATCTAATATATAAAAACTAGCTGTTGCGACTCCGTCCGTGAAGAATAGGGGTAGGTATATAAAAAAAGTAATTAAAAAACTAAAAACCCACCTGCGGTGTGTAGCACCTACTAGCGCCATCTAGTCATCACATAAGGAACTAATTACTACATTCCTACATCACGCTATCGAAGTTTCTCAACTCGGCTGCATAAATACAACTTCCAACTTTCATCCATTGGACTTCGGTCTCCAGGCATAACATCTGCCTGGAGAGAGATCTCTCTATTGGAACTACCCCCAAATTGGTGACCCACGACATTGGACAAAATCGCAACCTTCAGACACACAAGACGATGATGCAGTCTCACAGCAAGCCATACTCACCGCACTGTGCACCATTAGCATGTATCTATTATCTGCCTGGTGTCTACAGTTCGCAAATCCTCCTCCCACTACTTCCACTTGCCAATCAATCAACCAACGCTCGCCAACAAGGCTCCGAGCAATCACGCGGCAGGCATGCATCCACAAGTAGCAGAGGAACAACAATGCTCGCCGACGAGGCTCTGAGCGACTGGCCCTTGCAAACGCCCACATGACGCACAGACTGCACTCCACTGCAATTCGTATCGACCTCCGGTCTAAAAGGGGGGCTGATGTAGCAACTCCTAGCGCCATCTAGTCATCACATAAGGAACTAATTACTACAATCCTACATCACGCTATCGAAGTTTCTCAACTCGGCTGCATAAATACAACTTCCAACTTTCATCCATTGGACTTCGGTCCCCAGGCATAACATCTGCCTGGAGAGAGATCTCTCTATTGGAACTACCTACCCCCAAAGGTGTTAATAAAATAATAAATTAAAAAATCAAAAAACCTGCCTGCAGAAATACTGAAAAGGTGGAAACAAGATAAAATGTTCAATAACAATAAAAAGCTAACTGAACTCAACGAAAGAAATCGAAAAAAAAAAACTAAACATTGAAACGAATTTAAAACACGTCGATGGCAGTCTTTCAAAGTTTAACGCAACGATATAATGCAGTCGGAGGCATGCATGAAGTGACATTAAATCCCTTGCAGCTTTGTGTATAAATAAATAAACAAATAAATAAGGCTCATCCCAAACTCAGCCCAAACCTCCAGCAAACCAGTGATTTTTGGCGTTCCTGAATAGCAGTTGAAACCAAACCCAACCCAAACGATTGAATTACCGCTACCAAACCCGTGAAGGACCGTTCCTGAATTTAGCTCCTGTTTACCGCTTTCATGGCAATAACCTATTTCTTTTTTGCCATTCCATCCACCTGCATCTCATAACTTGGTAAACAACACACAACTCAGTATGCGTTCCGCGCGTGGGAGAGTCCGGGAGCTGGCATGACGAACATATTAATACTTTTAGTGTACGACATGACTTTTTGGGTTTATGGCGGCCGAGTAATAAATGCCTAAGATCCTATTTAAAAAAAATTTTACTCAAAAACTGATGTGATAGAGGCATTATCTCGGCCTATATACGTTCCTAAGCTGGGTAAAAGCCTCCCCTCAGAATGAAAGGGCTTGGGCTGTGATTCCCACCGGGTTCATTGCGGATTCAAACTGAAATTACCATTGAATTGCTTAGTTTCTATTCCTTTTGTTCTGTGTTTAAACTAATACTTAATTGGTCGCCGTCATCGCTTTGTTTTATTTAAATATTATGTATGACTTATGGCCTCTCAAGCAGAGAATTGTGGGTTTAATTTAAATCCAGGCTCGCACCACTGTTGAAATTTTTAAACGAACTTTTAGGTGGAGGAAGTCTTTGTAAGGTAACTTGCATGCACCTGCAAAGTAATTCAATGGTTGTAAGCTGTCAACGGTCTGTGCCGTTGTGGGAATACAGACCAAGTCCTCTTATTCTGAGAGTAAGCCTGTGCTTAGCAGTAGATGATACGATTATTAAAATCCAAAATAAATATGTAAAGATAAAAAACATATCCCTTCTTCTTCATAACGCAGTTGGGTAAGGAAAAGCCCTGCTGAACTATATGAGCGATTGCTGATTGATATCACTGTATTTAATTAATCTGTGACATACCCTTTCAACCTTCACTTCAAAATCTAACCTTATGAACTTAAAAACAAAATGCATTCTTAAACAACCGACGCAGTAGACTTGCGATTAAACTAGTGATGTGTCACTACCGATAGTCAATACGCATCGACAATCGATAACTTATGATCGGATTAAGATCTTAGCTGAGTCAGTAAGCCGGATCCTCTACGGTTTAATTCTTGTTTAATTGTGTGTAATAATTGGAAAGGATTGGTTTAAAAGCTTCCGTCTTAAGTTCAGAGTGTCTGCATTTTACTTTGTTTTTGTTTTCACCGTTATAATTTTAAGGGATCATTTTGTTTCGCATTATCATTTTGTTACTGCCGTGGTGGCCTACTGGTTCGACCTATACGGCCACTCAAGCAGAGGGTCGTGGGTTCGAGTCCGGGTTCGAAATTTACCATGAGCTATACGGTGAAGGAAAACATCGTGAGGAAAACTACACACTCCGGAGAAGAAATTCAATGGTGTATGTGAAGTTCCCAATCAGCACTGGGCCCGCGTGGGAACTACGGCCCAAGCCCTCTCATTCTGAGAGGAAGCCTGTGCCCTGCAGTAGGAGTAGGACGTATATAGGCTGGGATGATGATGATGATTTTGTTTCGCATAATTTCATTTGTCATAATTTTATTCTCCATATCAACGTTTGTCATAAAATATAATAGGTAGAAATAATAGGTAGGTAGGTATTATAGAATCGTGTTTCAACAGCATTCGTTTCCGAGACATTCTTACGTAAATCAAGAGTGATTATACAGAAGTAGCATAAAATCATCATGACAATAAATCGTTGTCTCTGCCAACCGTGACATACATTCGTCATACAAGCTTGACTACCACAAAAAAAACTCAAGTAGATATTTTCCACTTTCAATCGTATTGCAGGGTATCAAGATATAAATTGGCACGGAGAAGTTATTGGACTTAAGTGTTTATAATGTATGCGAGTAGTCGTGAGTTAAAGCTAGATATTGATGATGGTCAGTTTTTGATGAATCATGTCCACAGACGTACTGATGAAATAGACTTGGCAAGGACGTCAAAGTAAAAGAAGACAGCGCAGTAGCTATCTAAGAAAAGTCATGACTGATTGACTGACTCACTCATCAAAGCCAAACCCAAACCACAATTGCCCACGGGAATAAACAGGATTTATATGTTCGATTCAGAGTGGCCCTCTCTCCATCACTACGCTTGATTACTATTTACTTGTCTCTTAAAATTTGATGTGTTATTAAATTATAAGGCTGGTTAGATCATTTCCCCAAAATCGTAATTTCCTTGGAGCAAAATTTCCGTTCGCAGGTTTTCCTAAATGCTTTTTCTCGCACCATAGTTTTTACTGAAGCTTATTTTCACGGTAGCGTTTTTTTCCCATTTTGAATTGACACAGAAACAGTGTCGACGGAGCTTCTTCTGTGTGCTTTTGGGCCTTCGGGCTGATGCAATCTTAACTCAAAACTTATAGGTTAACTTGCTGTCTAAATCGGTGGTATATGTATGTCTATGATCCCAACCCTTAAAGATGCCGGTGATATGCATGTCGAATGGTTAGATTAAGTCGCAGATATAGATCATTGTTCTTTTGCGTTCGAGCGAGCTTGGAATGAGGCGGTTTTTACGTACGTTATTAGTTTCAATTAATCTTGATTTTGTTTTTATCGATCGATTGATTATCTTTCTAGCTTTTCTGTTCATGATAATTTAGCTAGCTTTGTATGCATGCCGCTCGATCGAACTATACTATTCTTCTTCTTAAATTTAAGAGCTATGCTCTTGTCGGTGGAGTAACCGCCACTCCGCGCGGTCTTCGGCCAGCCGTTTGACTTCCTGATACGACACGACACCCACTTTCTCCTTCACCTGGTTAAAATAGGTCAATCTTGGCCTTCCTCTGCCTCGTCTTCCTTCTATTTTACTATACTATACCTAGTATAAAATTTTCCCTATTTTAATGTAGTCTAGGATCATTTTGAATGTCTAATCTACATCTACATCTACACTAATATTATAAAGAGGAAAGATTTGTACCTATTTTTGTATGTTTGTAATGAATAGGCTCAAAAAGTACTGGGCCGATTTAAAAAATTCTTTCACCAATAGAATGCTACATTCTTCCAATTTGACATAGGCTACATTTCATTTTGAAAAAAATTAGGGATCCTTGGTAAAATTTGAACAATGTAACCGAAGGTGTAGAAAAATGAGTCTTAAAATGTCTTTCGTCGAATGCGCTGCCGAAACTATTAGCGATAGAACAAAATAATGTATAACAATATTGAAGAACATCATAATGTCTACAAAAAACTCCGCGGTAGCATATGTCCAACTATTGTATTTATGTCACTACAACAACTTTTTTCATTTTAAACATTAATGAAAATGCTAACCAAATTCAAACCATGCTATTTATGTGTTTATATTAATCCTTATCCAAATAAATTATTTAATGGTAAAGACCATTTAACTACCTATAAAATAGTTTTTAAATTATTTAAATTGGACTTTCCATTCAAAAGATATTACGAATTAAAAAATTCAAACAGTAAACAAAACCGCCATAGCGCCGTGGCCGTTGTTTGCGATGCAGTCTGAAAAGCGCGCCGGGCATCGCGGCGGGCGGGGTGGAGGGGGCACTGAAATACAGGAGTGGGGCGTGCACGTCTGTAATAATTAATAAATAATAAATAATAATTTTTTAATAAATAAAAATATTTGTGAAAAAAAGTGTTTTATATCCAAATTTCCAAAAATAAATAATTGTCTACCCCGTGCGAAGCCGGGACGGGCTTCTAATATATAGAAATCTCGTGTCACGGTGTTTGTTATCGAACTCCTCCCAAATGGCTTGACCGATTTTTATGAAACTTTTTTTTTCTACATACCGAATGTAAAAAAAAAGTCTAAATCAGGTCTGAGAATAGGTCGTAGGCTATTTTCAGGGTTCCGTACCTAAAGGGTAAAAACGGGACTCTATTACTGAGACTTCGCTGTCCGTCCGTCCGCCCGTCCGTCCGTCCGTCCGTCCGTCTGTCTGTCCGTCTGTCACAAGGCTGTATCTCATGAACCGTGATAGCTATACTTCGTTTTTTTAGTACACTAAATCTAACCGGGTCTAGACCTAGGTGGGTGGTTTGCCTACGATAGTCTCCGGTGAAAAATTGAAAATGTGAGCATGTGAAACGGAACAGACTTACCGAAATCTAATTATATGCAACATTACGCCACTACTGCCACTAGTCAGTGAGAGAGTTCTCCTTTGACCTTCGTCAATACGGAAAGCTGAACGAGGATTATAGTACAAATGTTTCATATCACAAGATCTCATTTTCTAACAACAGTAAGTTACTTATTCGACTCAATCGAAGGATCGTCTTTATTACAAGAAAAATCTTAACAGCGCGATTTAGGAATATCGCCGGACGGAACAGCGCCCTATTGAAACATTTTGTAATTCGCAAATTTTACAAAAATTTTTTTTTCTAAAATTTTAAAGCAGAATTATAATCGTTTCTACTTTAAATCGAAGACATGTCATGAACATGTCATTGTTGACACAAAAATTTTGTACCAAAAAAAAAACAAAAAGGTGTGCCATTGGAGATTTGAACGCAGAACATTCAGTGAAAAATACAAAAAATATGATACCAACAAATAAATATGGACTATGTTGTATGTGGGTCCAACTTCGAGTCACATAATTAAGCCGAAAAAGTTATAGAACTACGAGTTACGAACAAATATAACGAATACCATGGAATTGTCATAACTGAAACGAATTTCTAATTTTTACACGTTTTTATTTTTCAAGTTTAACATCGTGTGAATATTACGTTAGTTTTAGTAAAAACATGTAAAATACTTACATTATGTAGTCCTCTTGCACATGAGTGCGGCGGGCTCATGCTACCCATTTTCAATCAATTAACCTTAGCCTACCACTATAAACTCAGTCTGTTTCATTTCACACAACCTAATTTACAATCAACTTTCGAAGTCTCAATCGAAGTTTCAATCGAAGGATCGTCATTATTCCAAGAAAAATCTTAACAGCGCGATTTAGGAATGCGGAAATATGACCACGTTTCCTACTATCGCGCCCATCTCAAGTGGCTTCCCATCCGTTTTCGCCGTAAGACTCACATTCTTTCTCTTCTGTACAGCATACTCTTCAATCCTGCAACTCCTCAATATCTTCAAGAGCGTTTTATGTTTATGTCCTCTATTCGCTCTGCACAAAATTTTCTTCTTACTGTTCCTCCTTCTTCCTCCAAATTCTATCATAACTCCTTTACTATGACCGCCATTCGTCTTTGGAATTCTCTTCCTTTGTCGTTAAGGCAAGCAAAATCCCTTCCCATTTTTAAAAACCTTCTAAAGGCTCACTATTTGTCACTAACGTAATCCTCGCTCTTTGACCCTTCTTTATTCTTTTTCTTTTTTGTTTATATTGTTTCTTTAATTTCCTTTTTAAATCCTTTTCTCACATGCGGCCTTTTGACATTTTTTTTTCCATTGATATTTTGTATTAAGTATATGTAGTGTATAAGTATTATATTGAATGTATTTGTTTATTTATATAATTTATATTATATTTGTATTGTTTTTATTGTTTGTTGTCTATTAAGTAATACTGCGTTTCTCTTGTCTGTTATTTCTGCCACCTACATTCGTCTGTTGATATTTATTAATTTCTGAGTAATTGGTTGTCTGGAAGAGATCGCTTTTTAGCGATAAGACCGCCTATTGTCTACCTGAATTTTTATTTTTGTAATGTCACTGTACTGTTTCTGGTGATCAATAAAGAATATTTGTATTGTATTGTATTGTATCGCCGGACTTAACGGCGCCACCTAGTGAAACATTTTGTAGTTCGCAAATTTTACAACAATATTTTTTAGTAAAATTTCAAAGCTGATTTAGCTACATAATTATAATTGTTTCTACTTCAAATCGAAGCCAATGAAACATGTCATTGCTGACACAAACATTTTGGAACAAAAAAAAACAATAAAAAACAATCCCATACAACAAACGTGATTTTTTACCTTTTTATAGATAATGGTACGGAACCCTTCGTGCGCGAGTCCGACTCGCACTAGCCGGTTTTTTATACCCCTATTCTTCGCAGACGCAGTCGTGGGCAACAGCTAGTATTTTATAGAGTCGTTATACTCGATATTTTACAGATTCAATAGTCATGTTCTCGGTACGCAGACATGTTTCGAACTAATCGCAAAATCCTAACGCAACCCTTTTCTTCTTTCCAGACCAGTCTGCCGAAACTGCGTGATCTCACCCACGGGCTCCCCGCCCCCACTACACGAGACAACCCCCCCTCCGCCCGCCCCTTCATCCCCTTCACCCCACCCTCTACCTTCCCCTCAGCCCAGCCACAGTTCCACCAGCCAATCCAACTCCCCCCACCCTTACTCTTACCCGAACTTCAGAAGACCGCAGTACCCTGAATACCACAGTAATTCCATGTCCCAATTGAATTACCAATCACCTCAGTCTCCCCAGTCTGCGATGTCCCTCTCCCCCCATCCCGTTCCCCAGGGGAAGTTCAGGGGGTTGCTGGAGCATGCTGAGAGGCTAATGAAGCCGGGAGACCCTCACAGGCACTCCCAGAGCGACGATGATTCCGGCTGTGCGCTGGAAGAATACACATGGGTGCCTCCAGGATTAAGACCGGAACAGGTGAGTGCTTTTAAATACTATTCTATTATACAGGATGTCCCAGAAGTTGCCGTCAAGCCGAAATCAGATGATAGGCCAACTTATTTTGGTCATCTCATCAGAAAAAATATTATTATATAATAATAATAATAATAATCTTTTCATTTACTCAGACAATTACATCCATTTTGTTAGTAAAAGCATACAAATACTTACTATTGTACAATTTTACAAAGGGATTTTCGTACCCACTGAGTATTTTGGAATCTTGACCATGTATCTTCTGTTCGTATCATATCGTTGATCGTGTCATATAAAAAATCTAACTAAAGTATTAAAAAAAATATAAGTAAGTAAGCATTTTAAAAAAACCGAGAAAAATCACTTGCCAAACTCGTGGCATACTTTTTTTTCAGTACAGTTAGTTGAAATTGGGTGAAATATAAATTTTCAATACTTGGTCGGGCAATAATTTGTCATTTTCTTCGAATCTGAAGGAGCTGACTCTAAATTTTAAACAACGATTCATAGAAGCATTATTCAGGAATTTCTGGATTAGGTACATAACATAAATAAATAAATAAAAAGTTAAGATTTGTAGCAACAGGAGCGAAAAGACTGTCTCAGGTGACGATTTCCTAGATTTTATTAAATGCCTATAATTTTTTAAGCTCTTAACTAAGTTGGATTTTTAATAATATTTTTTTTTAAATGTTGGCCCAATATTCTGATTTCGGCTTGACGTCGACTCTGGGACATCCTGAATATTCTATTATATATAGGTAGTGAAATATTGTAAATGAGAATATTTGTAAAGATGTTTGAATGTTTAGATTAGAGATGCTACGGAAGTGGTTCTATTGGAACCAAAGTTGGAACCGGAATCGCTTCGCTGGCATCAACCCTTAAGTCTGACATTTCTCATTTCTATTCCTCATCCCAATGTCCTAAAGTACCAAAAACCAGCGGACACGAAAAATAGAAAACGATGACGAGACAATAGACATTTTGGATGCATAAAAGCTTTCGGACAATGCCTACGTCTCAATAACAATGGACGTTGTAGATCTGTGCGTGTAGCTAAGATTTTGCAGACGAATGATAATAGCCCGGGGGGGGGTTACTACGAAATTTGAAGTTCGTATCGTGCCGTCTCTGTCCCTCTTCTGTTTAACTATCACTAGGTATTATCGTAAAAGGAACATACCAATTATACAGGTGAATCCTTCATGAACAGAAATTATCGTTTCTAATTCAGTTGATGTTGGATAATAAAATGCAGTAGTCATTTGTTTTAATTAGTCTTAATAAATTTGAGGTTTCCATAAATTAATACAATACAATAAAAATATTCATTATTGGTCACCAAAAATAGTACAGTGACATTACAAAAATAAAAATTCAGGTAGACATTAGGCGGTCTTATTGCTAAAAAGCGATCTCTTCCAGACAACCAATTACTAGGAAATTAATAAATATCAACAGACTAATGTAGGTAGCAGAAATAACAGACAGGAGAAACGTACGTATAGTATTAATAGACAAAAAAAAATATTAATGCAATACAAATACACCGTGAAATTTTAGTGGTTGTTTTCCCCCAAACGAGGTGATTTAGTTTTGATTGTACAATCGATTTATAATTACTATTTTGACTAGAGTCAAAAATCCAATTGTGAAAAACGAAAGTCGAAAATGACCGCAAACCAATAGTAACGCTTCGTTGGTACAAGTAGCGTACGATCGTACGATAGGTTAGGTACCAACGAAGCGTTACTATTGGTTTGCGGTCATTTTCGACTTTCGTTTTTCACAATTGGATTTTTGACTCTAGTCAAAATAGTAATTATAAATCGATTGTACAATCGATACTAAATCACCTCGTTTCGGGAAAACAACCACTAAAATTTCACGGTGTATAATATAAATTTATTACACACATACATAATAATTATGGAAATTTACTTCTAATTTACCAACGACGTTCTCATTATCAAAGCAACATATATTTTTGTTTCTTTTTCATTATTTTAAATCCACATCTATTACTCTGTTCCATATTTTTAGGGTTCTGTAGCCAAATGACAAAAAACGGAACCCTTATAGATTCGTCGTGTCTGTCTGTCTGTCTGTCTGTCCGTCCGTATGTCACAGCCACTTTTTTCCTAAATTATAAGAACTATGCTGTTGAAACTTGGTAAGTAAGATGTATTCTGTGAACCGCATTAAGATTTTCACACAAAAATAGAAAAAAAACAATAAATTTTGGAGGTTCCCCATACTTAGAACTGAAAGTCAAAATTTTTTTTTCATCAAACCGTACGTGTGGGCGGTGTGGGGTATCTATATGGATAGGTCTTCAAAAATGATATTGAGGTTTCTAATAACATTTTTTTCTAAACTGAATAGTTTGCGCGAGAGACACTTCCAAAGTGGTAAAATGTGTCCCCCCCCCCCCCCCCACAGTAACTTGTAAAATAAGAGAATGATAAAATTAAAAAAATATATGATGTAAACTTCCACCGAAAATTGGTTTGAACGAGATCTAGTCTGTCTGTCTGTCTATATCAGTAACCAAACTACAACGATCCCACACTGCGCATTTACAATCCAACTTTTTTACTATTTTTCCTGAATATAAAAAAATAAACTACTAAACTGTAAATCAGCAGTGAAAAATCTATAAATCGTTATTTTATTTTACTTACTTAGCACATTTGAATTGTTGTCAATTCTGTAGAGCTCAATCTGCTTCGAAATATTACTAAAAAATATTGTTTGAAATTTGTGAGTTACAAAATGTTGTAATAGGTGGCGCTGTTACATCCGGCGATATTCTTAAATCGCGCTGTTAAGATTTTTCTTGGTATAATGACGATCCTTCGATTGAGACTTCGGAAGTTAATTGAAAATGCCATCGTGGGAATCAAACATATTGACTATAATGATTATATAGTCATTTCTGTTTCATTTCACACGATCTCATTTTAAATCAACTTTCGAAGTCCCAATCGAAGGATCGTCATTATGCTAAGTTAAATAATATAATCCTCGTTCAGCTTTACGTCATTAAATAATGTCAAACGAGAACTCTCTCAGTGACTAGCTGCGTAATGTTACATACGATTAGATTATAGTATAGCAAGATAGCAAGTGTGCTCTGTTTCACATACCTACTCAAAATTTCAATCTTTTAACTTGAGACTAACGAAGGCAAACCACCCGCCTGGATCTAGACCCGGTTAGATTTAGGCTAATAGGTTAATTGACTGGAAATGGGTAGCATGAGCTGTAGCCCGCCGCACTCACGTGCAAAATGACTACATATGTAGCTATTTTACATGTTTTTACTAAATTGAACACGATCTTCACACGATGTTAGCCTTGAAAAAAAAAAGAAAAATTTGAAATTAATTTCAGTTATGACTATTCCATGGTATTCATTTACATTTGTTCGTAACTCGTAGTTCTATAACTTTTGGTCCAGGTGAGCGGGTAGCTCCGAAGGAGTGTTGAAGTCTCTCGGTAGAGGGCATTAACATAGATGCGCTTTATCACTGCCTAATGTGATTATAACAGACTGAAGTGTACGATGTATGGGAAAGATTCGTCGCTAACTTCTAGACCAGTGATGGTGTAGGGGTAAGCACGCAGCACGGAACGCTGAGGACCTGGGTTCGATTCCCAGCATTGGTTTTTTTTCTGGGGTTTTTTCTGTGCATCTATATTTCAGTTTGTATTTAGTTTGAAATAAAAAAATATTGTTGTAAAATTTGCGAATTTCAAAATGTTTGAATAGGTGGCGCTGTTACGTCCGGCGATATTCCTAAATCGCGCTGTTAAGATTTTTCTTGGAATAATGACGATCCTTCTATTGAGACTTCGATTCAAACTTCGAAAGTTGTTTGAAAATAAGATCGTGTTAAATGATGCGGACCGACTATAATTATTATAGTTATTGTAGACTATAATAATTATAGTCCGTCTATTTCTTTTCACGTGACCTAATTTTCAATCAACTTTTGCAGGATCGTCTTATTCCAAGACAAATAATATAATCCTCGTTCAGCTTTACGTCATTAAAGAATGTCAAACGAGAACTCTCTCAGTGACTAGCAGTGTACGTAATGTTGCATACGATAAAGATTATAGCAAGTCTGCTCTGTTTCACATACTCAAAATTTCAATCTTTCACTTGAGACTAACGAAGGCAAACCGCCTGGGTCTAGACCCGGCTAGATTTAGGCTAATAGGTTAATTGACTGGAAATGGGTAGCATGAGCTGTAGCCCGCCGCACTCACGTGCAAAATGACTACATAGAAACTTCAAAGTACAAAAGCGAACTTATCCTTAAAAGGACATAAAGAGCCAATCTCTCTTTCCTTTTGTTTTCTTTTTATGTACGGTTCTTTTGTCCGGCCAGATATCATTTCGGAATTGCTTTAAACTTAAACAATTACATTTTCTAATGAAGAACACTCCCAAACTGCTTCTTATAATTAAAACAGGGTGACAATTCTTACTGCGTTTAATTGCTGGAATTCCTACCGCATCTAAAGTATTATAATTGGTATAAAAATACAGAAATAGGATCAAGAGGCAGCGGAGCGAAAAATTAAAATGTCTCCCGAGGGGTGGCCCTTACCGGGTCTATAAATGGATGGTGGAATTAAGTTCCTTATTTACTTTTGGATGTTACAGCTATATTCTTATCATCATCATCATTTCAGCCGAAAGACGTCCACTGCTGAACATAGGCCTCCCCCAAGGCTCGCCAAACAGATCGGCCATGCGCCATCCGCAACCAATACGTTCCCGCCACCTTCATCACCGCCGCTTTATCTTGTTGGAGGCCTACCTACACTGCCTCTTCCGGTCCGTGGACGCCACTCGAAAACCTTTCGGCCCCATCGGCCGTCAGTTCTACGATATAGAGTATATTCTTATACTCTTTCGTAATGTTAGAAAGGTGGATCATTAAAGCTCATACCAACCCATGGACCAAGGAGCTGAAACTTTAGATCTGTTTGAAAAAATCTGTGTTTGAAAAAAATATACCTTGTTCAGTTCCTTGCTGGATTCTCCTCTCAACGGGGTTCTTCCGAACCGGTGGTATATTCTTCGACTATCTAGGCTTATTTAGGGTTTCGATACTCCCAGGATAAGCTTTGGTTGAGTTCGAAACGCGTCAGTGTAGACTGGTCATCATCCCAGCCTCGAATGAGAGGGCTTGGGCCGTGGGCCCAGTGCGGATTTGGAACTTCACACACACCATTGAATTACTTCGCAGGTGTATGCAGGTTTCCTCACGATGTTTCCTTCGCCGTAAAGCCCTTGGTAAATCACAAATGTACGTTCGCACATAAATTCCCAAAAACTCACAGGTGCGAGCCGGGATTTGAACCCACGACCCTCTGTTTGAGAGGTCAAACCACTAGGCCACCACGGCTTGGCTTAACCTCGTCATTATTGAAATTAAAAAGTCAATTTTGAACAAATTTTAGTAAATCAACTTTCAAGGGATGAAATTCTTAATTTTCGTTGTTTTCGTGTGAGCTTGTTACCGGTTTTGTTTTATCCGATGAAAGAGACCTCACCACAAATTTGAATTATACGCAGGCAAAGTCGCGGGCAGAAGCTAGTAGCGTATAAAAGTAGCACTTCCCCGCACCATCCCCGTGTTAGTTGCACATTCGAAACCTTCGCCAATCGGAATCCAGCTCATAAATAAGGCCCGCGTCCACCAACGTGCTGCGATATCAATCTTTCAAACTGCATTCTCAAACCGTCTGCGCTTACGCACGCGACGGCGCAGTTTATCACTGTATTACCAATAGTGATGTGATTTAGGAATGTCTTTGGTCTATCGATGTTTTAAGTTAAATCTACCTTACCTTACCTACAACAGTTTTTTCTGATTCCCACTTAGGGTGAGGCCACATGAGCGTAATTTTTTGAGTTGTGAGCGGCAGAATTTCGGTTGCGCCATACATTGTGTCATGTATCATGTCTTGTATGGCGCGGACCGAAATTCTACCACTGACGACTCACAAAATTACGCTCGTGTGGCCTCACCCTTAATTCCACGACCAAATGGCCTAGTGGTTAGAGAACCTCACTACGAGGTTTGAGGTCCCGGGTCTGATTCCCGCGTCGGGGCAGAAATTTGTATCATAAATACGAATTTGTCCTCTAGATATCTTAATATATGTATTTAAGTATGTATCTATCTATATAAGTATGTTTATCCGTTGCCTAGTACCCATAACACAAACTTTGCTTACTGTGGGACTAGTTCAATTGGTGTGCATTGTCCCGTGATATTTATTTATTTTATTTTAATTAAATAACGTCGGCCTCAAAAGTCACTGAACACTATAGTACTTTGTCACTTTCACTATCATTTTTTTCAATTTTGAAGTGTAATCTTAAATTTTAATTTCCAATTTTTTTATTATATTTTAAAGTTTTGAATTTGTTTTTTATTTTATTTTATTTGCGACATTGTTATTGTAATGTTATGTTTTTAATGTAAACTAATGTCCTATTTTTAATAACTGTACCTAGTCCTAAGCAACCTTGTTACTAACAACTAATGGACATATTTTCCGAAATAAATTATTATTATTATTACTATCGGACCGTTATGACCTTCAAGCTTTCAAAAAAAGAGTGTACTCTTACCTAAAAGGCCGGCAACGCACTTGTGACTCTTCTGGTGTCGCAGGTGTACATGGGCGACGGCAATCGTTTACCATCAGGCGATCCGTTTGCTCGTTTGCCCCCTATACCATAAAAATATATATATATATATTTCAAACTTCACATTATAACTGGTTAATGCGACAACGTACTAAAGTGTTCAGCGACTTCTAAGGCTGACTGTACATCCTTATCTTAACTTCCTCACTAGTATTTTAAATGTGAATGTAACACGGTCTGTCTGCCCATGTGTCTGTCTATCTGTTACCTCATCATCAGCCTACGTTCGTCCACTGCTGGACATAGGCCTCTCCCATGGCACGCCACTGAGCACGATCCTTGGCCACTCTCATCCAGCTCTATATTTTAACTCTTTTAGCTTAATCATCCGAACCGGCTTAGATGAATTTTGGTATAGAGATAGTTTGAGACTTTGTCAAGGACATAGTTCTAATTGCGGAAAATTGCATAGTTTTCGCGGGATTGCGATATAGAAAAACATCTGCAAGCGGGGTAAATATATGTCTTTTTAGCTACATAAACGCCTCGCGCTTTAAACTAGCATAATATTTATGTTCTGTGCTCTCAACGCTACACCGAGCACGAACGTTCCATATCCCGCCAAATAACATAAGTTATGGACATTTAAATATCGATAACAAAACGTCGATAGTCTAACAACACTATAACAAACTCAATAAGCTGATTTTCCATCAGATGACCCGCTTGCTCGTTTGCCTCCCTCTCATAATTAAAAAAAACTGGAAGTGGGTCAAATTCGACTTCCAAGATTTGACCCGTACATATGTACATAGGTAGGTACATAGATACATTGCAAGTTAGTAAAAAGCCTGTAAAATAATTAAGTACACCATCTCCTCTTAATGAACTGAAACAATACTTTTCACCTCACTAGCTCGGAAAGCCCTTTTTGTTTGTTTGACATCTATTGAGAAAATCGCTTTTTATCCACTTGTGAAGAAAGAGTTTTGACATTTGAAGGCAGCTTAGCTAAGTGATATTTGACAGCTAACAAAACGCAAAACGTTAAAAGTACTGAATTTTTAACATCACAATTAATTAATTGCATCGAGTAAAAACACTAAATACAGTCTTACAACTTTATTTTAATTCATAAATATCAGCATTCAACATTAGCCTTCATTCTTGTTGTAAAAACGGATAAAATGTTCTGACAGTCCAAGTAAGTCGATGTGCGAACAAAACGCATCCGAAATAATAAAAACAAACTTAAGTCAATCAAAACTTTTCAATTAAGCCGTCAACGTTAAAATATATTCGCATGTTTTTCTAGTTATTTTGTTATTAAAAATGAGTGATTCGAGTGACGAAGACGTATTAACACCTGTGGAATTACGGGAAACAGTCCGTGCAAAATGCGGAATCGAACTTGCGGAATGTCGGTATTGGAGTAGTTCCATAAAGACTGGATATGCTTAGGCTATTTTGCATTATTTTTGATTTTACCAATATTTCTATAAGTACTTCAAAATTATTGTATTGACAAAGAGGTAAATAAATAATAATTGATAGTACAAACCCTTTTTCTTATTTTCCTCGCTGTAGTGAGGTGAAAAGTTTTGTGTTATACACGGGTGAAAAGTTATTTTATATCTCGTGTTTCAAATGAACACTCGCAGGTATAATACAACTTTCCCCCCTTGTATAACAAATAACTATTGCTCACCCGCGACCTATTTCATGAGGATGCGGATTTTTCATTTGCGGGATAGTGGGTTTGTCTAATATAGACCTCCGCAACCTAATGCCAGATTCAATATAATATATAAGTGTATAGAATTTGTACGCCGAAAGGCAAAGCATGACGGACTCTTTTATAACTAGAACAACTTTGTAATGTAATATTAACTCATGTTTATGCAAATAAATTATCTTTATCTTTATCTTTATCTTTAATAAATTATTTTTTACAAGATTTGAATCGTATCTCCTACTTTTGCACTACAGATAGAATTATACTTAAGTCAAACGGCTATCGGTTCTTCAATCGTTTATCTCCATTTTTGTCTACTGGATAATGGATTTTGAAAAAAAAAAAATAAGTAATTCTGTATGATTTTTTTAAACATTGTCTAAAAAACCACTTATTTCGTATCTCTATTGACGTGAAAGATCTAACATATACGAAATCTACATATTTGGGTTTCTTTTTGGCGTCTATAAAAACGTATCTAGGGTTTTCATTTGAAACTAATTAACACAAAAGTTATGGCCAGAAAACCAGTTTTTTGGCCTAAAATTGTTCAACTTTGATGCCAAATATCTCGAAGACAATGAACTTTGAATAAATATGGGATACAAGTATATTGCTTAAAGCCGTTGTTGTTAATATAATAAGCTACAAAAAACATTAGAAGACTAAGGAATTCAGATCGAAGGTCATTGGGGCATGGGATCCTCTTAAAACATCTCCTCTTGCCTTAGTATTCTAAATGCCAGTTTACCAAAACAGAATCTCGAATACCGAAAATATTCTTTATACCTTAACACCCTTATTTATCCTCGTAATAAATACATTTAATAAAGGCTGCCTCACTAATGAAACTGCTACGTGTTCGCCATACTCACAGTCAATGATAATGTATATCACTCGCTTTATTAAATTAGAACCCGTGGCGAAGTTGATGGCACAGCTTACGAGTATTGTGGCGTTGTGTGGTAGGATCGTTGGCGCCCAATACGTGGCCTATTTAGCTGGGTCAGTATAGGTAGAGATAAACTACGATAACATGTCCCGCCCCTCACATTACTATTTCAATGTGTTTAGTCACATATTTACGAAATAATTTTTACGTAGTAAGTAGTATCTGCTTTTGTTTGACGGCTGTCTCAACACGCACACATGCGTTGAAAGTTTTGGTGTGCTTTATAAATACTTTCACAATAGGTACATTGATTGAAGACTTCTTGAATTGTGGAGGGGCGGGCCATGTTGTCGTAGATTATCTTTAATTCTGAAACTGTTGTCATGACCAGTTGTTAAAACGCCTAGTGACAATGATAAGGCAATGTCATGACGTCACTCGCTTCATAAGAAACCGATCGTCTTATTTCGAGCGTAGTGCAACTAGCTCGGTGGCGCAGGGGCAGCGAGGGCGACTCGAGAACAGATGGTTCTAGGTTCAAATCTTACATGCTGCGATTTCATCTTTTTCTATTTTTTTTAGATTGTTTAGTAAGTAATAAGTTAAAAGTAAGATTAAAATAACGATGTTAGCCGAGAGGCAAGCCATTACGGTCAAATTCTTGATACAGAGTTGAACGTGTGTCGGGAGGTGTACCTATTGGGAGAAATGTACCCTCACAATTCAACCTGAATCACTAACGATATTTTTAAAGTGAAATTTAAGTAAAAATCTCGAAATTGTATATTGTTTTGCGCGTGTTTTGTGACAAAGGGGTAAGTGGAATGCTTGCACAATCTTTGTTTCATCGGCGGTAATTTAAATTGATATTTTGCTGTAACAAACTTATGTTTGTTCTAGCGTTTGGAAATGCCCTTTAAGTCTGGTGCTCATTACTTTATTTGGCGCTGAATAAGCTCCAGCCCTAGACGCTAGCCGGTGGCATTCGGATAGGCAGGGATCCCTGACGGCGTCAAAACCCCTCCTGGCGCTCAACCTCTAGTGATAAGTACCTAGTCATAAGTTAGTCGTAAGTCAAGTCTTTAATTAGTCACAAGTCTTTTATTTTATTCGGGCTGTTCCCATCTAATTGTGACTAGCTATAGTAACTAGTTAGTCGTTAAGTTTTGATTGTGTGTCTTTTATTAGTGCACCAATTTATAATTATAGTGTAATTCATACTCACTAGTTTCGTTTCACTTATATCCAATGTGTTGACCCATAACACTGTCACATAGTAAGATCTGTTCTAAGAAACCATATACTAGGTGCGTTCAATAAAAAGTGAGAATGAGTATGTTATAAACAACTTTTACTAAATGTCATTTTATTTTTCGACATAGTCACCTTTTAGCATAATACACTTAGTATATCTTTTTTCTAAACTTAAAATTCCATTTTTAAAAAAGGTCTCATCTTGAGTACTTAAAAAATCTTGTACTGCAGCGACTACCGCGTCGTTGTCTTCAAATTTCTGGCCTCTCAGGTATTGTTTCAATCTCGGAAATAGGTAGAAATCACTGGGAGCGAGATCTGGTGAATACGGAGGATGCTTAAGGATATCGAACCCAGCATCACGAATTGCAGCCATTGCAACGGCGGACTTGTGTGCCGGGGCATTGTCCTGGTGGAACAGCACAACTTTCGAGAGTTTAACTAGCCGTTTTTCGCGGATCTCATTGCGCAATGTTGCTATTTGTTTGGCGTATAATGTGCCCGTAATAGTGGCTTCATGCTCGAGATACTCAATGATTAATACTCCTTTACCATCCCAAAAAACAGAGCCCATGACCTTACCGGCAGATGGGCTCACCTTGAATTTCTTCGGAGTTGGAGATGATGGCCTTTTCCATGTCATAGACTGCAGTTTCGTTTCTGGGTCGTGATGATGGAGCCATGTTTCGTCCATTGTTATAAATCCCGAAAAAAAAAGTTCCCGGTCTTGCTGCATCAGGTTCAAAGCTTCTTGACAAATCTCTAGTCTAGTTTGTTTATGCGTGTCAGTAAGCATTCTTGGTACCCAACGCGCAGATACCTTTTTCATACCCAAGCGTTCATGTAAAATATTATGCACGCTCCCCGTTGAAATCTTTACATTTTCAGCAATAAAACGAACCGTGACACGACGATCCGCCAAAACTGAGTTTTCGACTTTTTTCACAATTTCTTCAGTTACTGCTGTAGTAGGGCGTCCGGAGCGGGGGTCGTCCATTGTCGATGTTCTTCCACGTCTAAATTCGGCGCACCAACGTGCGACTGTCGAATACGGAGGAGCATTAGACCCTAAAGTGTCCCGCAAATCCAAATTGACTTGGTCCGTAGAAAAATTTTTCAAACACAAGTATTTGACAACGGCGCGCAGTTCAATTTTCTCCATTTTCGCTATCGTACTCAATAGCATTGCAAAGAAATTACCGTATATTTTTTTAAGCAAAAGACAGTTATTTTTTTTTTTCATAGCAATCAGCTAGATAGATTAGCTTTACCGGCCAGTATTTAATTTCGTAATATTAAAAGAGTTTGCATCTCATTCTCACTTTATATTGAACGCCCCTCGTATGTCATTTGTTTTAGTCACAAGAAAAACTGCGTTCATAGCTAAAAAATATGCGCAATTTGGGAATCGAACGGTCGCATTCGCATTGAAGAAACATATGTAATTAAATTTATTGAATCAGGCGTTACTTTGCGGAGCTCCATATTAATTAACTGAAACAATTACTTTGCTCACCCGCGACATTACGATAGCTACGTTTATGTAAAAAAAAATTCGTGTTCATGCAGTTCCTACACCTCCAGACTGTACGAACACACAAATCACACAAACTGTTTCTACACTTTACATTACAACACAACATGCTACTGTGACACATATCGCCAATTTTAACTTAAAACTCACATTTCACAGACACTCCGGAGTTACTTCACATTTCTGCCACATCGCGCGCTGCGATAGTATTAACGTTCCCCACCACCCACTTTTCACATAGCCAATACATTGGACCTCATCAACCACTGAACAAAATATTCAGGATTAATTTTACCATTTGTCTTACTGTATTTGATCACTAAGTACGTGCCATTACTAACAAGTACACCACTGCATTCCAGGTCCACCTGTACTTCTCAGCGCTGCCCGAGGACAAGGTCCCGTACGTGAACAGCGTCGGCGAGAGGTACCGACTCAAGCAGCTGTTGCAGCAACTGCCTCCCCAGGACAATGAGGTAAGGGTCTTTTATCAACACATCAAAAGTCCTCTAAAATGTGCTCAAAAACCGTTGAAATGTATACATGTGTACGTACATAATTAGCCCTTAAAACACTCATGTGATCCTTTTATGGAACTCGTCTGCGCCTCGATTCATAAACCCACACTCATGTTTTAAGGACCCTTATTACGTTACAGTTGCAAAACTACTATAGTATAAATCTTCCCAGGTGAATTTTTCGCTTCGAGCCCTTATCTTTCAAAACAAACGGTATCATCATAGTATTAAGGTTCAAATTTAATGTAATGGCTCGAAGCGAAAAATTCACCTGGGAAGATTTATACTAAATTTAGATACGGGCGGGCTACTCACAAAGATGGCGTGCGATGTAATTTATAGTTCATGTCACATCTCCAGCCTATATACGTCCCACGGCTGGCCACAGGCCTCTTCTCAGAATGAGAGGGCTTGAGATTAGGAACCTTAGAGCTGCTTCTCAGAAGTGTACCGCTTCCCTCAGCGATGTTTTCTCATGGTAATTATCAATTAAATGTAATTTCGCACACATGAATTCCAAAAAAACTCGGAGGTTCGAGCCGAACATTCAAACCCATGATCTGATCAAGAGGTCATAGGCCATATCTTTAGGCTGCCACACTTTTGGTCGGTTTTATAACAGCCCAGTAGTTTCAAGCCTCCCTCTCAAATTCCAGGTCCGCTACTGCCACGCCCTCTCTGATGAAGAGAGGAAGGAGCTTCGGCTCTTCAGTGCGCAGAGGAAGCGAGAGGCGCTGGGCCGAGGGCAAGCGAGACAGATGCACGCGCCTGCGCCCTGCGAGAGGGTAAGTACCATGTACTTTTATTTGACTTGAAAAAAGGAGGGGGTTCTCGATTCGGTTGTATTTTTTCTGTTAGTTACGAAGTCGGTAATCCGTCATTAATTAACGGATGCGGAAAAACCTCTTTTTATTTGGAAGAGACTTTTTGTTCGGTCCTATTTGTAATTTTAAGAAAAGATGCCGTCGTCGCTAAGGGAGTTTTTATAGGTCTGTTTATTGTATATTTCAAACTAAATACAAACTGAAACATAGATGCACAGAAAAAACCCCAGAAAAAAGACTAATGCTGGGAATCGAACCCAGGTCCTCAGCGTTCCGTGCTGCGTGCTTACCCCTACACCATCACTGGTCTAGAAGTTAGCGACGAATCTTTCCCATACATCGTACACTTCAGTCTGTTATAATCACATTTAGGCAGTGATAAAGCGCATCTATGTTATGCCCTCTACCGAGAGACTTCAACACTCCTTCGGAGCTACCCGCTCACCTGGACCAAGAGATGGCGCTACTAGGCCAACTTTTACAAGTTAAGTATGAAGTATCTTTTTCTATTTATTTTTTATTTTCTAAATAAATAAAAAAAGAAATAAATAGAAAAAAATACTTCATACTTAACTTGTTTATTGTATTAAAATTTGTTGGAACCATGGTCTACATGTATAAAGGTATAGGAAAATAACGACCGCCTTAGCCTAGTTGGTAGTGACCCTGCCTACGAAGCAAGAGGTCCTGGGTTCGAATCCCGGTAAGGGCATTTATTTGTGTGATGAGCACGAATATTTGTTTCTGAGTTATGGATGTTTTCTATGTATTTAAGTATTTATTTATCTATATAAGTATGTTTATCGTCGTCTAGTACCCATAGTACAAGCTTTGCTTAGTTTGGGACTGGGTCGATTTGTGTTAGATTAATTTATTGAATCAGGCGTTACTTTGCGGAGGTCCATATTAATGAACTAAAACAATTACTTTGCTCACCCGCGACCTTACAATAGTTACGTTTATGCAAGAAATGTGCGTTCATGCAGTTCCTCCACCTCCACACTGTACGAACACACACAAATCACATAAACCCAACCATCACCACCACCAAGCTACACTGACGACTGACTGACTGCTGTTTAACGTTTGGTAGCATAGCATACGGTTGTGGTAACTCTGAAGATGAGCTCTGGTTGAGTTCGAAACGCGTCAGTGTAGCTTGGTGGTGGTGATGGTTGGGTTTATGTGATTTGTGTGTGTTCGTACAGTGTGGAGGTGGAGGAACTGCATGAACGCACATTTCTTGCATAAACGTAACTATTGTAAGGTCGCGGGTGAGCAAAGTAATTGTTTTAGTTCATTGTGTTAGATTGTCACTTAATTTTTTTTTTAAATGAAGCTTAATTAGGCGCGGAGTCTTGTCTGAAAGTTTCAAGACTACTGTGCGAATATTTTGTCGTGACGAAAAACGAATGAGACGTATTAAGAGATAGATAAGTTGCAGAATTTGACCAAAAAAGATAGTGACGGATGGCGAACAAGACGACGACGAATCCAGAATGAGACGAAATAAGAATTAAGTAAACGAATGATGCGAGATAATAGGATACCTTTTTTCCGACTCTAGCCTATAGAAACGTTTAAGTTATGAATAATTATAGTTAAGGATAACTAATATTCGGTTCCTTAACCCCGGCTATAATGTTATAATTGAACTACCCTCACTACCTCCTTACTACCCTGTCCACGTCTCCTACATTTGTATCGGGATCCCGCCGGGGTGCGGTCGGATGCGAAAGGAATACAAAGGTATGGGTGTTTTTGTTATTTACTAGTTGTTGCCCGCGACTCCGTCTGCAAAGAGTTTGTGTATCGCTATCCCGGGGAACATTGCAATTTTCCGGGATAAAACTATCCTATATACTGCGAGGCCAACTATTTCTTTGTTTCTTGGCGATGGTTCTTAGATGTGACTGTTTCATCAAAATTTCAGCTGTTCTCAGCTCTTTAGTTAGCTGCGAATCGCGTTTTTTGTATGGGAGCCCCCCTTAAATATTTGTTTTATTTTAATTTAATTATATATTTTTAAAGTGAATATATAACTAAATGTTTTGTGAATATTTCAAGCGTCTACCTGTTGCCGTTATCAATATCAAGCCAAAACGAGCAAAAAAATCACGTTTGTTGTATGGGAGCCCCCTTAAATATTTATTTTATTCCGTTTTTTAGTATTTGTTGTCATAGCGGCAACCGAAATACATCATCTGTGAAAATTTCAACTGTCTAGCTATCACGGTTCATGAGATACAGCCTGGTGACAGACGGACAGACAGACAGACAGACAGACGGATGGACAGCAGAGTCTCAGTACCTAATAGGGTCCCGTTTTTATTCTTTGGGTACGGAACCCTAAAATGATACCAGTACTAAAAAGTACCACAGCAAAAAGCCGCACTTTTCCAAATGAATAAAATTGCACGTAACTCCCGGTTGTATTCCGCGAAACAATATGCAAATGTGCGAATTAATTTCACTCAAGTTAATTTATTAAGAGTGAGTAAAGCTAGACAATTAGTTTGAATGCAGGCTGCATTAACGGTGGCAGCTATTTTGTCTTCAGTCGGTAAGGCTGGGGCGTTGTGATAAGCGAAAGCGGTCAGCGGTTATGGAATCGCATTATGTGGTAGTATTTTGTTTTTATAGGCATTGGAAAGAGAGATCTCGATATTGTTGTCTGTCTATCTCACTGAAGTGAAATGCCTTTAAACACAATACCACTCCACTATAAGTACCTGCAATTCCACGCTCTTGGTAATTTATCTGATCTATAACGACCGGTTTAACTCCAATAAATTCGGAAGGATATTCAATGGTTACTAAAGAATTGAAATCTTTTAGTTTCTTTTTTGCAATTTGTTTTGGGAATTTTTTTAGCGACAGAGTTTTCGATATTTTAACAAAGTTGCGGGTGAATATTCGAGCGTTTTGACCGCGCGGTTAAATGTCATTACCATTCGACGATTATTACCACAACCGAAGGACGAATTGCGCGAAATTTCATCAAACTAGATTCAGCATCGGTACTAAGCTGTCTTAAGTTTTCATAAAAGTTTACCCTAAGCATCATCCATTTTAATAATTTCTGCTCAAATGGTAATGACAAAAAAAAACCGTCGTAAAAACGCTGAATATTTACCCGCATGCATCATGATCGAAGGCGATGGCTGGCGGTCAATATATTACGTAGAAAATATTTTACGTCTAATTTTGTGATGGATGGGTGGATGGATGAATACTTAATTGCTGTCGCTATCCCGTAGGAACTAGGTATCCAATTTTCCCACGGATTAGCAGTGACAATTAGTATTGGTAGTTGTAAGTGACGTAGGTATAACTACAGTTTTTTTTAATCCGCTCTGTAGACAATAATTATTGAAATTGGAAATAGTTACTTTCGCATTCTTACTAATACATATTATAAATGCAAAACTGTCTGTATGTCTGTTACTTCTTCAAGCTTGAACCGCTGAACCAATATTTTGAGACCGTAGGATCCTTCCCACATAGTATATAATATAAACGTAGGAAAAATAATAACATAATAACGTTGCTTATTAGTTTTTAGTGTTGAGGCACAGATTACTTAATAGTTACTTGGTTGAGGATAGGAGTATGTGAAATGAGTGTTAACTAAGACTGCTAGTTTTAAAGTCTAAGGGGGTGTTTCACCACCTTATTGTCAAACTACTGGTCACGTAACCAATGAATAAACTAAGTACTGGACAAATCTGTCGGCTAGTTTTTTTTTCAGTTTCACCACTCCGGTCCTGTGCAAACTAAGTACAACTTAACTAATCGTCGGTTTAACATAGAGGGGAATGGCAACGTCACATTTCACGATCACGCGTTCCTGTTCGCACACTTTCGTTCAAAGAGTCGCTCATTGTTAAAGCAAAAGAAATCGTAAACTATGTATTTTTTAGATACATCTATTTTTTTGCATAAACTAATGTGTAACATTATAATTAATCCAAAAACGGTATTTATTTACGATACTTTGTTAACAATAACAAAGAAAAATAAAATCACGTAAAACGAATCGAAAAGTGGCGCCAAACCATTTGACAGATTAACTTTTTTTTTAATGGCGATGTACAAGTTCACGTAGAACAAACGATTGTGCCACTGAAAAAAAGTCGGTAATTAAAAAATATTACGAAATTTTGGATTTATTTTTACATACTAAAAGCGTACCTATATTTTTTTATTCAAATCTTGATATTTGAATCCTCGTTTACAATAAAGCATGACTTCTTTTTTTTTAAATAAAAAATACTTTGATTTATTTTTCTGAAACCGGCTGAAGAACTCTCCAACCATGACCACAAAAAAATTAACTGACTAATTAAAAAGTTATGTGACGGATAAAAATGCTAAATGCCACTCGATCTGATGGTCAAATTAAAAAACAGTTTGTCCGTCACTTAGTGCTAATCAAGACTGGTGAAACAGAAATTTAAGTTCATCTGTCAAATAAGGTTATGATTAAGCTAATCCGAACTTTAAAAAAAGTGGTGAAACAGCTCCTAAATATTTTTGTAAAGTGTCAGAGACCTGCTGCTAAAACAAATACAATTATTATTATTATACTGTAGTCCTTATCCTGGAAAATCGCTTAGTTCCCGCCAAATAGCGACGCGGACATTTATTTTATAAATATTGTTGTACTCGTAGTCTCGCGATACTGTTATACTAAAAACGCTATAATTTATGTTCTCCGCTGCCCGCTCCGCTCATGCCAGGCCCCACGTCCCGGGATTCCCGGGAGGTAACATGTTAATCCCGGGACTCATAAATCATCCGCCCCTCGTCTGCAATTGATACGTCTTTTTTTCTGGTGCGCATGTTTCGTCTGGATTGTTTCCGAATAAATAATGTACAGGAGTAAATGTATAAATTTTTTGCTGTTTATATGTATTCATATTTATAACTAGCTTCACACCGCATCCTCGCTCCCGTAAATAAATAAAAATTCACTACCCCTCTGTCCCGTGGAAATTTCAGAAAATCCCTTTTTACTGTACATGTGACCCTTGAGGAATTACCATCAACCCAGCCTCTATGCGTCCTATTGTAGGGTACAGGCCTCCTCTCAGAATGAGAGGGCTTGGGATAACGCGCGGGCCTGGTACGGATTGGGAACTTCACAGACACCATTCAATTTCTTGGCACTTGTGTGCAGGTTTCCTCACCATATTTGCCTTTGCTGTAAAGCTCATGGTAAATTTCTAATGTAATTTCGCACATTAATACCGAAAAACTCGGAAGATCCTTTAGGAATACGTTTGCCTAAATCTAGTTTGATAGGTCAAACGAGGTGAAGCCTTAGAAATAGTGGCCAGGTTGGCATCAGCCGAACCAAAAGCAATTATTCCTCCAACCAACATCACCAATCCATGATGATGAAGTACCTACTAATGATCAATGAGTAGCGTCCACAGACCAGAAGTCGCAATGTAGGTAGGCTTGCAACAAGATGGAGCGACGCCTGGTTAAGGTTGCGGTAACGCGCTGGATGCGGATGGCGCAGGACCGATCTGCTAGGCGAACCTTAGGGTAGCCCTATGTTCAACAATGAATGCCTGTCGGCTGAAATGATGATGATGATGAACCAACATCAACATCACCCCTGTTATTGTCGAGGATAAAAAAAAGAATTCATCAACTTTTAACAAACTTAATTTAAGCTTGCCAATTAGAAGCAATCGCCGTATTTAAAACTTGAGTCGTTAGCGAAGAAGTCGTTAGGCCGGCGCTCGAACCCGCATCTTACCAGGAACTTTGATTGCGAAGCTTAATTTGGGGGGTAATGAAATTAAAAATAACTCCGACTGTACTAATTAAGGAAATCGTTGGATAGCCCTTGAACGTATTTCAGCTAAAATCCGTCTAATATAAACTAGGTTTAACCTGCGGCTTTGCACGCGTATCCCGCGGGATTTACCAAAAATTACATCGCGTTCTTTGCTAAAGTGAAGGCCACTATTTTTTCCATGTACAGTCGTGGTAATAAATATTCAACCAGATTACGTTGCTAAGACAAAGTCCTAGATTAAGTAAACCTACGCTAAGACCATACTAAAATAATGTCTTCTCGACTTTCCATAATTAAGTACCATAAGTAAGTACCTACATACTTTTGTTTCTTTTCTGGAGCTGTTAAATAGTTTTTTTTTTTTTCAAGATCTTTCTTCTTTTTCTTAATTTTAATTGTTAATTGTTATTATTTTAATTTCATTTAAATTTTTTCTTTTGACTTGTTTATTTTGTAATATGGGTTCTGCCTGAAACAAATTTTTTTTTTTTATATGACTTGATAAAGGAATCATTTCAAAAACTGACGAAGGTTTTTGTACCCCCACTGTCCAACGGTTATTACAACCAAAAACCAATATAACTTTGCAAATTAATCCAAAAGTATATACCCAGCATCCAGTAAACCAAACAGTGCATAAAATCATAATCATAACGTTTATTAAAACAGCGGCGCCACTCAGCGTCGCGCGCCCCTCGCCCGCCTTCCAATTAGTGATCAATGTACTGGAAAGACTTTCTGTGTAATTGTGCGCTGTGGCGACAGTAGTATAAAATTGGGCATTTCAGACCAAATTACTTCGGATAGCTTCGCTATCCTCATTTAATTTGTTCCAAAACTGCCCAATTTTGAATTACTGCTCATTTATAAAAATTTTAATCAATACCATAAATATCAATATAGCTTTCGCTCTCACGCTCTTGCGGTGAGTTAAATGTTCAATTACATTTTTCTGAACCGTTACTACCAAACTCGATGAGGTTACTTTACTTTAAATCTACGATTCGATTTACGATTTTGAGTTTTAAGTATCGACGCCTACCAAGTTCGATGCGAGCTAAATTGCTCGCAAACCATGATCAGGCACTTCTGTCATAACTCATGTTGAGGAATCGATAAACAACATGACTTCATCGCATTGCTTTAATGCGATGTTTTTCGTTCGATGCAAAGTGCAGATACCATTTTCAATTGCATCAAACATGATTGCATCGCTACGGTGACGCGCTGGACTACAAACGATACTCCGAGTAGTTTGACTGACTCAAACGATACATTTCCAAATTAGTGTGGAATTTTTATGTTTCAAAAACAAAATACACACACCACACACACCGGGTTGATCAGGTCCGATGTGTATGAGGCTTAAGCCACTGAGCGCATCACGGTCTGCTCGCAAGCTGACGTTAGGTTTGCTCAGGTGTTTGCACAACTTGACTGCGAAGCTGATCAGACTCCACAACCAAGATTGAAGGCCACCCAGGATGCTGAGTTCCCGGGGCTCTTTTTGAGCATGTCGATATGACCCCGCTTTTGGCGTGCATGGTGGTTTTGACGCCTCCCACCGAGGCTTTACACAACTCGTCCGCAAAGCTGATCAGACTTCGCAGTCAAGCTTGAGCCACCCGGGACGATAACATTCCCGGCGTCCTCTGTGGACGTTTCTATATGGCTGCTTTTTACGTGTACAATGATGAGGATGTCGGGTTTATTTATACCGAACAATCTAAAAACATCGTTAGCGTGAGTTAGGTTTAAACTAATTTACGCTGAAATTAACCGTGAAGTATAAATTATTTAAATTACGAAAGTTTACAAATGTGTACCTCACTACAGTAGTGACTACCAAAATATGTTTTAAAATCGGTATTGCGAGAAACTAAGTGAAATTGTGATTTTATTGGTGTTTAAAGCACCGTTGCTCCATCTATGTATTAACAATACTTATCACACTTTTTAAATGTCGTATCTCACTTTATCGCGTGGACCTAAAAATTGTCTTGCTGACTACAACATAAGGTTTAGTTAAAAAGACGTTGTAAAGTGATATACATGTTTATGTTCTTCAGTCATTTAAACTCGAAGACATGTGGGAGTCAGATTACAACATAGCATGCTACATTCATAGATGGGACGACCTCTATCGAAATTGTTCGGAACCATTGATGTTAGGAACTAGGTTGCTAAACTAATTGATTGATGTTTGATAGTATTGTAATGAGTTCTCGACTTTGCTAACAGGTGGCGCTGTAATCAGTATAAATATATAATCTTTAATTGATGTTATCGGAACCGTTATATGTATGTATGTATGTATGTATGTATGTATGTATGTATGTTTGTCTATTAGCAAGTTCTGTAAACGGCTTGATGGTTTTTAACATATTATGTCATTAGGTCTCAATGAAAGCCGTGACATAAGGTTAAACATAACATAAGATAAGAACATAAGGTTAGTTGAACTGAAAACTACTTTTCAGTTAAGTGTTTATGTAGAGAGTTTTAATTAATTTAAATATCATACACAATTATCGACTGACTAGGTATTGCTCGATTGCGCAACGTGTTTATTGTAATTCGTATTGCGCAACGTTGCAAGTTAGCTGGTGAATGAACTTCCGAATCGAACTCATTAATAATGTGCAAGTAAAACATTTTTCAGGGCTGGCATTAACACTAATATTGTAAATAATTTACGTAACAGCGATATAAAATATTTGCTTAGGGCATGCAACTTGTTATATCAATATATAATAGTCTATATTTAATGGTAAAACTATTATAAATATACTAGCCGTTGCCCGCGACTCCGCCCGCGAAGAATAGGGGTATAAAAAATAGCCTGCGACCTATTCTCAGACCTACCGACCGAGTGTAGAGAAAAAAGTTTCATAAAAATCGGTCAAGCCGTTTTGGAGGAGTTAGATAACAAACACCGTGACACGAGATTTTTATATATTAGGTAGATTAAATTTATAATAATTTTACCATCAAGCTACATTCAAATACTTACGCCCATCGACCTGTAAGTACTAATTTTCTTACAAAAACTTAAGTAAATCACATCGTTTCGTTAATTATCAATTGTGAATCAAACTATCGTTTATTGATTTATGCAGATTTGAAGAGGACATATATCGTTCTTGTTTGCATGTATAACCAGCAGATTATGAAACGTGACAGCCCTAATACATTTAGAGGAATCAACAATATTTGGCTATTAATTTACCGTCTTTCTGATTATTCTCTCCTTTCCGATTTTGGACATCGTAGTGCATAGAAGAAGTTCTGACAGTTGTAGACCCTCACCATTTTCCTCGCTGATCTGAGGTAACGCTGCAGCTGTCTCTTTAATCAACAGTATTACAGCATAACATTATAATGTAAGTAACTACTCACCGTTAAAACACTACCATGTCTTGTTTCAGATTCATAATATATTGACACGGTATTTACTTTCAGGTCTGACTCTGAATTTGAAAGCATCTTAATTGCAAGCAGCAAGGCTGGTGGTGATAAATCGAAGAAAACAACCCAAAAGAGAAAAGCGGATAACTTAAGGTAAAATTATATTTTCGTTTTTATTAAATACCATTAAAACCTGTTCACGTCGATGGGAAATAGCAATATATTTTGCAGTTGTATAAATATAAATAATAGTTAAAATCCTTATTTACTTCTTACATTTAATTTCAGGTCGGATTCAGAATTCGAGAACCAGGAATCAGTTGAAAAAGCAAAAGTGAAGCGAGCAAAAACGAGCAGGTAATAATTCATTAAATTTAATAATAGTAGGTAATAATAATTTCTTGGGATAAATTACAACAATTGACCCGTTTCCCAAGCTAAGCAAGGCTTGTGTTATGAGTACTGGACAACGGATAATCATCATACAAACATTTTCCCCTACCGGGAATCGAACCCGGATCATCTAGCTTCGTAGTCAGGGCCACTAACCACTAGGCTATCCGGTCGTTCAAAGTTGTATTTTAATACGTGTAGACACTATATTCTCTTAATTTATAAGTTAATATTTTTGTTTGCAGGCACGTTTCTGTACCGAAGAATAAAAAAGAAGTAAAGAATCCTTTCGATGTTTTCGATTTATTCCCTGAGTCAAATTCTTCAAACCAACTCCCGTCTGTTGTGGACCACCTTGGCTCATCGATCACAAATCGCGTTGCAAATGGAGTGACGAAGCGAGCTTGCAGCCTCAACGGAGCGTACTTCGTGGAACTGCGGGTTTACAGTACAGACGACATTCGCCGTGAGTCACCCCTAGATAGGTGGAAAAAGGCCCTTCTATCATTGAAAGCCCAAATAGATGTAGACACTCCGGAGTGGGAATCTTTACAAAATTGTGTAAAGGATTTGAAAACGCTTTTTGACAAAGTAGACGTTAAGTTCTCTACCTACAAATAGTTGTTCAGTAAATGTTAAATGTGTTAAATTGTAAATTTATATTTATAGAAGTATCATTGAAAGCCCAAATAGATGTAGACACTCCGGAGTGGGAATCTTTACAAAATTGTGTAAAGGATTTGAAAACGCTTTTTGACAAAGTAGACGTTAAGTTCTCTACCTACAAATAGTTGTTCAGTAAATGTTAAATGTGTTAAATTGTAAATTTATATTTATAGAAGTATAACATTCACTTCTTAAGTACTGATTCCACCAACCTTTGTTAGTTGCTAACACCACGTTAAAGCCTGATTTAGCTTGTCAGGTGGTAGACATTAACAGCAGTAATCAGTCGATAATATTTAACATTGTGTGGTGAAACCGGTCCTTTAACATGTCGTTCGGTTTTTTAAACTTTTATTGATTACCTATATATTATTATTGCTATTATATTTTTAAAGTAGCTACATTACATAAGATACGATTAATTAACTATGCCTTTCTGCACTGCATGTTCACTCGAAGTAGAAAAAAATAAATGGGTGGGACATTTAAGAAGTACTAAACACAAAAATAATACCGTGATTACAACAACTGATTGCGCGGTGGAACTATCGTCTGCATTTAGAGGTCGCATATCGTCTTACAGATTATTTGGATCTGATGAGTTGAAATGTGTTTTACCCGAAATGTTTCTGATTACTTTAGCGCCTAAATTAGAAAGTATTATAACCACACGTCTGCAAAAGTACGATTGTTTAAAAATCAACTTTGAATATTTTTGCAACTTTCTTTTATTTAAAGACGACAAAGAGGAAATTAAATCTTTTACTACAAAAAACTTTGCAGTACACCAAAACTATAATTTTAAAGAACTGTATCAAAATGTAATGAACGGTTTAAAAAAAAAGATCGAAGAATTTCAAGAACGCGATAGTGGTTGGACATTTTTATCCAATTTATATTTAGAGGTAAATATCAACAAGTACGAACCATTAAAAGGTTCTTCTTACATAGAGTTGCCAAAGTTAATTAAAAATAAAAGAGCCTGCACCAACATACATAATAAAGATAGTTATTGCTTTCTTTGGAGTATTGTTGCTGCGCTCTATCCGACTAAAACCCATAAAGAGCGTACGACTTCATACCCACACTTTAATAGTGTGTTGAATGTTGATAACATGTGTTTTCCAGTAACGTTTTCAGATATTGCTACTTTCGAGCAGAATAATATTGATTTAAGCATCAATGTGTATTCTTTAAAAAACAATCGTACAGTTGTAGGACCAGTTTTCAGATCCGAGTACACTAGACGTAAAAAAATTAATTTACTTTTAATTGAGAACGGTCCTAAATCGCACTACGTTTTAATAAATAATTTACCGCGACTCGTTCGTTCTCAAATTACTAAACATCATGGTAAACTTTATTTTTGCGAAGACTGTCTCGTATTTTTTGCTACAGAACACGGATATATAAGACATACTTGCAGCGGGATAGCCACTGTGCTCCCAGATAAGGGTACATTTCTTGAATTTAAACATTTTGACCGCAAACAAGACGTGCCCTTCGTAGTGTATGCTGACTTTGAAACCATTCTTATGCCCTACCATGGTTGTGAACAGGCGTCAACGGCTAGTTTTACCTCGAAAAATCAAGTTCATTTACCTTCAGCTTTTGCTTATCATATAGTTTGTTCTTACGACAAAAGCCTAAATCGTTTTGTCCAGTATCGTGGACCTGATTGCGTTTCTAAGTTTTTAAAATATTTGTATAGACATGTAAATGAAATATATGAAGTGTTAAATAACGAAGTCCCTATGAGTGTTACCCATGAAAACTTATTAGCATATAACAACGCTACAACTTGTCACATTTGTCATACCCCCCTGTTTTGGGATAAAGTAAGAGACCACTGCCATTTAACAGGAGCATACCGCGGTGCGGCGCATCAATACTGTAACTTGATTTTTCGTGTGCCGAAACTCATTCCTGTATTCTTTCACAACTTGTCAGGGTACGATTGCCATTTATTTATCAAGGAACTGGGACAATGTTCAGGACCTATAAAAGTAATACCTAAGAACAAAGAAAACTATATTTCATTTACAAAATTTTTGAGGTTATCCAATAATCAGTATGCGCAAATACGATTTGTAGACTCATTTAAATTTTTAGGGACGAGTTTAGAAAAGTTAGCAAAGGGCTTATGTAAAGCAGATTTTTTACACCTGAGTAATTTTTTCCCTCAACAAGCCAAATTTGATTTATTAATACGCAAAGGAGTTTATCCTTACGATTACATGTCCAGTTGGGAAAAATTTACAGAAACTGAGTTACCCGAAAAGAGCTTGTTTTTCAACTCTCTTTCTGCAGAACATATCAGTGATACAGATTACAAGCACGCCCAAAATGTATGGGATACTTTCCAATTAAAGGACATGGGCGAATACACAGATCTGTATATAAAAACTGATGTTTTGCTTTTGTCTGACATTTTTGAAAATTTCCGAAAAATTTGTAAGATTCATTACCAATTGGATCCGGCTTTTTATTTAACTTTGCCAAGTCTATCGTTTGACGCAATGCTATTGAAAACTGGAGTTAAATTAGAGTTAATATCTGACTTAGAAACAATTCGTCTTATTCAAAAAGGCATTCGAGGTGGTATTTGTATGTGCTCAACCAGACATGCTCTTGCTAATAATAGGTATATGGAAAGTTACGATAACAGTAAGCCCGACGCCTTTCTAGTATATATTGATTGTAACAACTTATATGGTTATAGTATGAGCCAATCATTACCCGTATCCGATTTCCGCTTTCTAGATCCTGTTGAAATAGAGCATTTAGACATTATGTCAGTTTCAGATGACGCAGAATTTGGATTTATTCTTGAGGTTGACTTGTTGTATCCTGAGGAATTACATACTTTGCATAATGATTATCCATTCTGCGCTGAAAAATTTGTACCTCCAGGAGGGAAAAATTCTAAATTAATTCCAAATTTGTACGATAAATATGAATATGTCATTCATTACGTACACTTGAAAACGTGTTTGCGGAATGGCTTGATTCTAAAGAAAATTCACCGAGTAATCACGTTCCGACAAAGTCCTTTTCTGAAAAAATACATAGATTTAAATACAGAGCTGAGGAAAAATGCAGAAACTCCATTTCAACAGGATCTTTTCAAGTTAAAAAATAACGCAGTATTTGGTAAAACTCTGGAAGACAATGAACGACGCGTAGATGTTAAATTAGTAAATTATTGGTGTGATGACAGAAACTCAACAAATAGGTTTGTTAGTGCTAGTAAATTAATTGCTCGTCCAAATTTTCACAGCGCCACTATATTTTCAGATAATTTTGTCGCTGTGCAAATGAAACCGGAAAAGGTTGTTTTAGACAAGCCAATATACGTAGGATTCACGATACTTGAACTTTCTAAAAGCCATATGTATCAATTTCACTACTCAGTAATAAAACCCTACTATGATGATCGCGTTTCTCTATGTTATACAGACACTGATAGTTTTATTTATAAAATAGAATCAAAAGACTTTTACGATGATTTGAAAAATCAATTCATGCAATATTTTGATACAAGTAATTATAACATTTCAAATGAATTTCAGATTCCTTTAATAAATAAAAAGATTCCTGGATTATTTAAAGACGAGTTAGGCGGTAAAATTATCTCAGAGTTTGTAGGGCTACGTTCTAAACTGTACTGTATTAAAAGCGAGGACTTGATACTTAAAAAAGCAAAAGGAATAAAAAAACCTGCTGTCCAGGAATTAACATTAGATAACTACAGAGATGTTTTGTACAAGAATACAATTATAAGAAAAAAAAACATATTGTTTAAATCCATTAAACATGAGATCTTTACGCAAACGGTTAATAAAATTGCGTTATCCAGCAAAGACGATAAGCGACTTACATTAGCAGACAAGGTTTCAACTAAAGCATGGGGTCATAGTTCAATATTATAAATTTTTCTTTGTATAAATTTATTTTAAGCTTAATTTAATGTAATTAATTTTAATCAGCAATTTAAAGAGGTACCTATAATATTACATATACTGTGTTATAAAATATTGAAGTCTGAAATAAAGATATATATATGAATATTTGTGTTTTACTACGTAAACAACTAATTGCTCTAAATGCATACGTCGCATTGTTAACATTATTGAGTAGGATTAAAACACGTTGTTACGTGTTCTTCACGACCTCAGGTCGATCACCTCACCTACAATGTCGAGTCAGCAATGACCGCATGACGATACTTTGAATGAAATTTGCTTATCGCATATTCACGACACGTGCTTAAGGTAAATTTGCTAACACAAGAAGTCCAGTTAATATATAAGCTGCTATAATAAATCACTACTCATTCATATCGAACTACGTTCATTTGAGTACAATACAGTAGTACGTTTCTTCAAATTAACTCAAACCGAGCCGTACCCATAGTTTGGTAAGTCAACTTTATATTAAGTTTTATAATTTAGGACTGATTTTTAACTGTGGATTTCAAGTTATTTATTTCTTGTGAACATTTCCTAAATAATTACATGGATAGTTATTTCATTTATTTGTAATAATTATATTTTTGTTATAGAAAATGGATAACGTCAACGAAATTACTAACGAAACATCTGAAGACCTGTTTTTTCACTACGGCCAAGTGCAATTTCCCGAAGAGGAAAACGAGTTAGTGAAGAAAATTAGAAGCGGAAACCAGAAAAAAAATAAAGAAAAAAGAGCAAAACTAAACTTAGAAAACAAAGTATTTAAAAAAAGTGGTCATAACCGTCTGTCTTCATTCGTCATAAATAATAAAGCGGAGAATGGCACAAGGCTGATAAAAATACAGATATTAGATTTGAAGAAAGGCAGTAGTGACGACGAGGAAAACGTCATCCTAAGTGCACAATATGTGACGGACGATGGTTATGACGAGGTCATAGACGGTGCTGAAGGAGTTATAAATAAAATTTCAAAAAAAATCAGTGGCTACAGTGTTAGTTTTTGAACTTTAGAACTTTTAGAACTTTATTTACAATAAATTAAATTATGTTAATTATAATAAATAGGACAAAATATATGTAATAAACACAGATATTTGTTTTATTTCGTAGATATTTAGAGATTTTTTACCGAACTATAACTGGGTAAAATAAAAATTCAAATAATCAGTTATTGCGATTTTATTTAAAATTAAAATAATGAGGATTACTTAAATAACACTTTTTGAGACATAGGACATTTTTTAACGCACAAGCTTTTTTATGATGTAAACAGTTGTACGAGCTGTCATTGACACAATATTTATTATACATAGATTGAAAATTAGGACAGCCTTTTTCGCCTATGTCTGTTACAGTGCAATTAGCACACAAATCTTTTACCCATTCAATTTTTTCTAAACCTTTTACAAATATTTTCTTGCCCACCAAGTACTTATGAATCACTCTTTTAAATTCTCTGTAATCGACATATCCTTCGCGCCACAAAATGCCTAGGTTTTTCTCTATCCATTTCACTTGCATCTTTTCATTTTCCGATAATGTAGAAAATGAATATGGAGGTTTTATTAAAAACGTTTGCGTGTGTTCATTTGTACTGTATGCAAATTCTTTAACAATAAATTCATTTTGAGATGATTTAAACCCCTGAAGATCAACGATTAGAAAGTCTAGTTTCATGATACTTTCTTGGTTATATTGGTCAACGGTCTATATTCTACAATACTATCATTCAAAATAAGACAATAAGCTGCGGTATCTTCAGGTATATCTGATTCACACTCTAATTCAACCCGCACATCTACTGATCCTGTTTTGAGGGTTTCGTTTTGACGGGAGCAGTCGATAACAAACAGAGGTGCTTTATCTTTAAAATCTATCGGACTCAGCAAAGGTGCTTGGCTACGGTTATAATAAGACTGCTGGAATTTGGCGTACTGCTCATATAATATAGCAAATTTTTGAGCCGAAAAACTGACGTTCATATTTTCGTATGGAAAATAGTACGAGTTTAAAAAAACTTTGACATCTCGTAAATTACAATGATCAAAACATGATATATCTTTGTCAGAAACATTTCTTCTGTGTGTTTTTAATCCGATTATAACATATCGTGGTTTTTCAATTTGAGATGAAGTTTTAACAGCCCAAGAATGTTTTGACGTTTTAGGTAAAAGCGGATACTCGTACAGATCCCAATTTCTGAATGCTAACTGAATAGCTCGATCTTTTTCCAAATATTTGAGCAAACTTAATCTTTCACGGTCAGAAACCTTGATGTGTGGCATACGCCATACTATATTCGATATAGTTATGTTATCTATATACTCATTTGCATTCAGTTTTACACTATTTAAATTAGTATTGGCTCGTAAAAGAATAAGTTCATGCTTGCAGTTAATAATAATTTTGTTATAATCCTCCGCGAAGCCTAGAACTTTATTTAAAGGAATAGATACAGAAAATGACCCATGCGTAATTTTTGTGCCGTTAACGTCCCAACCCCATAACTTTGACATAGATGATTCGAGTCCATTCATTGACACAAGAGATTTCATTGTTGTTGTGACCCCAGCGTTTTTAATTTTATCTATTTCGATACCATTCAGTTCATAACGAATATCTTGAAATAAATGAAGTATAGGGTTATTTGTGAAAAGAACACTGTTCGCTTGTGCTTTTGTTTCTCTGTTGAATACTGCAATTGTACCTTCTATGTATAAAGCACTCGCTGATGGTAGTACGTACAGATCTTGCTGGTTAATAGGTATACGGATTTCATCGTTTAAATTGAAACTTGTTACGTACGGTTTATAAGAGTGATATTCGAAACTTTCGATCGTGTTATCGAAGTTTAAAGCATCAGATAAGTTTAGTATGCTCATTTTAATAAACCTATGTTTTTTAAGAATTGTTTATTTTCCTTTGTAAGTTGCTCTTTAGGTCTTCTTTTCTTGATAGCACAATGAGCACTAATGCTTTTGGTGTGCGATACCACTCTTTTATTGAAATCTATCATTTTTTTCTAAGATGTAAATATATTTGAATCTCTTCACCACGTAAATTAACCAAATTGTCGTTTATATCCAATATTCTTATTTTGAGTGAGTTTAAGCTGTTTTGAGTAACGGGAAAATAAATAACGTTTTTGGGTGTTTCTATAATCCGGTAACCAGGAGGCACATTAGGAACAAACTCATGAATTATATGGCTAGGTTTTCCGTTTACAAATGATCCGCTCACGATGTCACATTCAACTCGCACTATGGTTGTAGACAGAATGGATACAGGAAAAGGGGATTCTGTTAATATATTCGCCCGAACATTTTCTTCCCCGAAACCAAGTAACTTGCCAATCGAATTTGGTTTATTAAAATACACACTTTTAGTACACAATATTGATGTCTTTAACGTATTATTATTGCATGTTAGTGTAAAGTTACATCCGTGGAGGTGTTTTTTAAGATAATCATCAAGATCTTGAAGTTCATACGACCCTTCAGGAATTTGTACTACTTCGTTTTCGCCATAATAAAACTTATTATTTCTATAGTCTATATTAGGTATCGAGTTAAAAGTTGACATGTATAGCAGACCGCATTCATATTCACCATCTAGTTGTAGAGCTGGTGAATGGTTCGTAATCAGGGTGGAGGAGGATCCCGTTATGGACAAAGTGAAAGACATCGTGAGAATGATAAGCTTTTTATTGATCATACGTATTTAAACGGTTATTCCAAAAATTTTTTAAATATTTTAAGCATAAATGTCCACAATTAAAAGTATTAAATTTTTGGTAAGTCTTATAATTATATGAAATGTCATTTTTTAAATACTTTATTAATTCTAGCGGTGGTTGAAGATCGCCATAACTATTGAAATATTCGCAATAATTATTATCTTTGACATAGGCTACCCAGTGAGTCCCTTGGTTTTTAGAACTATCTAAATTTATGATTGCACATTCTACTCTTTTTGGGCGCTTTGGCAAACTATCTCTCATGTAAACACCACGAAAATATCGAATATCTGCTGAGTGTTCTAAAATATCAATATTCGTAAGAGCACGTCTGGGTAGCCTTTTATTTAGTTTTTTGAGCGTTCTAAACACAATCCCTTTCCATTTTTATAAGGTTTAATGTGTAATCCTTTGCCTAATGCAATAGATTCCATCATCTTATTATGACGTTCTGATTCAGCTAAGTTTTTCCTTGCAGCTTTATAATCACCAACAGCTTTAGCGATTCCAGCAGCTCCTCCTGCCAATGATCCTAAGGCAGAAAGTCCGGCGAAAATAGGTATCAGTGGTAATATGCCCCCAGTTTTCGGGATCGGTATTAAACGAGGAACTCTCATTTTACTCGTATTGTTGTTAAGGAATACTTTTTTTGCAGCAGCAAAAGCTTGGCCGATTGCAGTGCCTTTATTTTTAGATTTTGTTTTTTTCAATTCAGTGCGTATTTTAGAAACAAAATGTTTAAATGATTTTATCCCCGCACCAGCTTTGATTTTAGATTTCATCAGTTTACTAACTAACCATGATGCAAGTTTTTCTCCTTTTCCAGCAGCTTTAGACTTCAATCTTTGCTTAGCCATTTTATAAAGTTCTAAATCTGCACGGTGTCGGTCTGCTAGGTTAGAATATTTATCGTAAGCTATGTCGTGTTGCATACACGCGTTGTCCAGTTCATTAACTCCTTTATCACCTCTTTGCAACCGTTTATGCAATTTTGTGCCAGGTCCGCAATAATTGTACCCAGGTAAGTGCAATTCAAATGGTAAGTGATTTATAATATTATTTAGAAGTCCTCTTCCTTTCATGTTCTATATGCTAATGGCTTCGAGCGCGAATGTTTATAAATATATTTATACAATGGCATTTCTGTCAATCCAGCTGTTTTCGCTATCATCAAGTCCTAACCACTTAACATAAAACTTTTCTCCCTTTTTTTTGATTACCTTTTCTATAAGGTAAACGTCTGGATACTTAGTTTTCTGAAGTTCTTGTTCGTAAAATGTACCGAGTATAGTGTTTTTTCGTTGGTCTTCAATATGATAAGTTACCGGACGAGTGTGATTAACTTTTTTAATAGTAAATAACTCTGTAGACCAATTTGGCATATAACCTTTCCGAAACACACTTTTGTACTTGCTTATACGCACACGGTCTCCTACATTAAGTTTGTTTAATTTATAGCGTAGATTGGATTGTCTTTTTTCTATGTTTTTCTTTACTTCGACTTCATTGTCAAAATTAACATCATTTGGTCTAAATTTGGTTGTGCTATGCACAGTTTGATTATAAGATTGGATTATGTTATCTAAAGGTTTTCCAACCCATTTATAATTTCCAATTAAACTAAAATATTTGTAAAGTTTGTTCTTGAGAGTCTTTATTACCCTTTCAACAATTGATGCCTTTTTAATTGAATACGTGGAATAATGGTTTATTTTTAAGGATTTTAAGTAAGAATCAAATTCATTATTGTAAAACTCTTTTCCAAAGTCTGTCTGTAAGTTTCTAGGTATTCGTTTTGCTGATATTATAATTTGTTCAAATGCATTTTTTATTTCGGTTTTGGTTTTAGATTTTGTTGGAGTACACCACGCGTACTTTGAAAAAGTGTCAATAACAACTAAAATGTATTTATTTCCCTTGTTAATCGTTTGTAAATTCTGTAAATCAATCAAATCTGCTTGCCACAAATCGTCAATTCCTTTTAATATAACTGCACGACGCTTGAAATTTCTTCTTGCCGATCTGTGTATCTCATTCACGACTTGTTCCTTTGCCATGTTTGAAATTATTTAAAATATTATCTATGTCCTTTTTAGTATAAAAGTTTATTTTCAACTGATTCGCAAGCTGATAGATTTGAGAATTTATAATGTCAAACAAAGAATCCAGATGCTTCTTCTCGTAAATATTATGGAAAAGCTGATCGACATACTTCTTATTAACCGCATCATCAGGTGATGAAGGATCTGCTACCCCCTTCAATCTCGTTGATTGTAAATCAAAAGCGCCATTATCTGAACGCAGCAAAGCCTTATTTGTAACTTCAGAAACATCAGATACACGCAAACGTTTATGAACATGATGACCGAATTTGTCTATATTCATTTTTAATATTTGTTGACAAAAGCCCGGCTTCGACTGACGGTAAAAGTAAAACAACAGTTTTATATATTATTAATTAACCAAACCAGCTTCATGAAGTTCTTCAATAATAGATATGATTTCATTATCTAATCCTGTGTTACCAGCATCACGGGAAGCTATGAGTAATTTCAATCTTTCCACTAATTCGTTCGGGTTATCCCAATATACATACGAAACATTTCTTTTAACTCTTTTCATTACTGGTAATCCTTTGCCTTGAGTACATACTTCTTCACTTATTTCACGTTCTTTGGTTAATTTGAAAAGCGGTTTTATAATATACAAATATTTCATGCCCTTGTTACTTTTTATTGGTTTATGGGGATTAAAATCTCGCCTATGAGCATTCGTTTCTAATAGCAGCATTTTATAATTACGTTTGTCGACTTCAGTTATTATACTTAAATCAGGCAATTTCTTAAATAGCAAATCGTATAAGCCCGGTGTCAAATCGTAAGTATGCCCATTTACTTTAAGTTTCTCGTTACTCATGGAAACTGAATAAGATCCTAGCATTAGCTTATCACGCTCTGTTCTTATGCCAAAAGGAATGTTCAAGTTAACATCGTATTGCTTTTGCCATGCAGGATCTTCGCGAGGAGAAGGATACGAGTCAGATGTCTTAAATGACATATCATTTGTTATTTCCAAGTCATCCTTGTCGTCACTTTCCTCGTCATCTTTGTGTTCACTGTCATCATCTTGTTCGTACTCGCAACCATTTGATATCTCATCATCATTATTAGATTCAGGAGATTTTTGTACAATTGTCCGATTATAAAAGCTACTTCTCTTGTCATCACCAGGACTAAATTTTAATGTTTTTGCGGCCTTCTGCCATTTAAATTCACCGTCGTCAAAATCGGTATCGTTGGAGTGAAAGTTGTTATTATCGTTAGTTTTAACCATTTCATTAAGCGGTTCCGTTATTGGCTTCAACACTGATTCCAATATCATGTTATTATTAGTTTTCATGTCACGAAGCAGTTTCACCTTCTTTTTGACTGCCTCGGCATATTGAAACACTTTTCTTTTTAATGCCTTCTCTTCATTTATTTTAAGATTCATGTCCGATCTCGATGGTCTCATATGAAGAAATAAAAGTTTCTTGAAAATGGAACACATTAAGTATCACACTTAATCCAAGACAATAAATGTATCAAATCCCATTCTATAACATCCTGAATTTCTGGCACAATCCTTGTTTACAACCAAGTAACTAAAAGGTACGGTCCATATTTTTGCGCACATTTCCCGGAACTGCGACCAAGACATATCGGTTCCAACATGTTCGTCATAAACATGGCGTAAATTAACATCATCTTGTTTAAAAAGAATTATTAAATTAGCATTGTCTCTTATTAATTGTTTAGGTACTTTGCTGTAAGTTTGATTCAAGTAGAAGCTGTCTATATTTTTATGTCTTCCCATTGCGAAGTAATCCCTTATATTGTTTTGATTTTCGCATGCAACGTCATCAAATATGATAACTGAATTATTCTTAGCTTCATTCGGGCTCACTATTTCGTCATTTTCGCGATATTTTTGAAATTTAACTGATGGAATCATCATCAATATTTTTTCCAAAAACTGGTACATAGGTTGGAACAGTGTTTTTGAATATACATAAACATTTTGGAAACGTAGCCCTTGTTCATGCATTAAAAGACCAACAATTAAATTAGTTTTCCCACAATTAGAAGGACCGCAAATTATACAACGAATTGTGTCAGGTAAGAGTTCACCATGACGAAAAGTACGGTTGTTGCGATCTGAACAAACGGCATCCAACTGCAAGCTCTGAGCTTGTTTTACAAACTTCATACTTCTTTAAGATCAATTCAACCAATGCGCGCGTGTTACAAGCATGAAAGTCTTACTCGAAATGGTTTGAACTTAACATCAATGTTAGGTATTTGGATTGCCCCGAGTGAGTGAGAATGAAAAATTTGGATGATCGAAAGAGTCGCAATCGAAATGGTTTTTAAACGGAATGCTGAACGGAACGCTGAACGGGATGCCTCATAGGTACACTTAACGCGAACGCAGTCGAAGTGATTTTGAACGGAACGCTGAACGGAATACCTCTCAATAATCCGATATTAATAAGGTATTGATTCAAATTTTTAATAATGAGCAGAAATTCAAAATTGGGAATTTTAAAACAACGAAACTAAGGGGTAGCTGAAAGCTACCCCGAAGTAAGCTGGTTTAAAATGCCCAATTTTATACTACTGGCGACACTCTTTGATTTGCAAAAAGTGTCCATTGTTGGACGTTCCGGAGTTTTCTTCGTGAGGTCAAATTCAAATGTTTTAGTGCTTACATATTTTAAAATTATAATCATCATCGTCATCATCTCAGCCTAAGTTTCACTGCAGGGCACAGGCCACCCCTCAGAGGGGTTGGGCCGTAGTTCCCACGCGGGCCCAGTGCGGATTAGGAACTTCACACACACCATTGAATTTCTTCGCAGGTGTATGCAGGTTTCCTCACGATGTTTTCCTTCACCGTAAAGCTCATGATAAATTTCAAATGTAATTTCGCACATAAATTCCGCTAAACTCAAGAGGTGCGAGGTGGGGATTTGAACCCACGACCCTCTGCTTGAGAGGACCTAGGTCAGGAATTAAACAATCGAATTGCAGACTGATGGTTTCGTAACATATATCTATCAGTCTTAAATAGGTGCCCTTTTCCATCTCCATGGAACTTGCGGCAACAGACCTGGTGCAGCTTCTGAAGCGGCTGAAAAAGCGAAAGGACTCAATTTCTATGGTATTTTTAACTTTAAGGTCATAAAAGAATGTGAAATATGTAATTTCTTTGAACATGAAACTACCGTGAGACACTCATAGTGCAAAACGGATCATTCACGTCTTAAAACGAGTTTAACTCGACATGTATCGGGCTAATCCGTATCCCTTCCTCTCGGAGTCGCACGTCACGGCAGCTGTCAAACGCGCACTCACTTTAAGACTCGCTTTAAGACGTGAGTGATCCGTTTATTTTCACTACGTAATTTCTTTCTAATTTATGACGTAAAGTTGAATACATATGAAAATAAAATATCATCTGCGCTTCCCGCTCCCCCTTTTTCAGCTGCTTTAAAAAAAAAACAAAATTCAATATGTTTATTTATTTATTTTATTTTTTTATTGTTTTAATAATATTTTTTATACGGCCAACACCAGCATTAATACTGGCCCCATTAATACTGGCATGACCATTTACTACATGAAAAAATGAAAAAAGTTTATTCCACACACAATACACATACAATTATAAAATTGCAAAATATATAAAACAAAATAAAATAAAAATAAAACATTAAATTATGTGTGAAAAAGGTCCCACCTCAGCATAAATGCGGACTCCTGGGGTGGAGCCAGCGCTGGTCTTCCGGCGAGACCATTTTTTATCAGTCACAGAAACCCCGTCGTGAACACTGCCTTAAGGCTCGGCCATACCGCTGCTTAAAATACGGAAACGTTACGGAATCGCAGTGACGTGCCGTAAACGTCAGAATTTACCGCAGCGCATGCTCTCCACAGTAAAGTCGTGACGTTTACGGTGCGTCACTGCGATTCCGTAACGTCACCGCTTTTTAAGCGGCGGTTTGGTCGCACCTTTACGCAGTATGCTGAACGCAGCCGTTGCGACTGCAACGAGCAGCGCTGTCTAGCAGGAAAACATAGCTAACTTGTTTCAAAAAGTTTCTTCCTACTGGCAGAACACAATCGAATTTTCACTTCTCATGCTCTAAAAGTAGGCCAATATAGCCTTACGAGGCGGGAGTAAAGTGAGTGCTTTAGTCCCCAGGGAGTAAAAGTAATTAATTTTTTAATTCATTTCGAGTGACTTAAATAAACTCAAATAGCCAGTACTTGCTTAGTGGCAAAACAAAATATATGTAAAAAAATAAGATTGTGTGAACCATTTTCATGACGAAAATGTTACGTTCTTGGTCTACGTGGTCTTAGTTCTATGCTTTTTCCGCAAAGAAGGTGGCGCCATTCTGTTTTTTCCATTTTGTGTATGGACCATTTCGCCGATGCGATTTTGTTATATCTGTGTAAATGTACCGCGAAAACTTTGAAATTGTTGTAGAGCGTAAATCGTAAACAATTAAAATAAATCGATTATTCTCACAATGTCGTCAAGTGATTGTGAAAATTATGATGTCGAGCAAAGAGCAAAAGACATAATTGATAATCTTTTGCCGCCGAAATCTAGAAAGATTTGTTTAAAAACCTATGAAAGTTTTATGGACTGGATTTTTTTCTCGCAATATCGAAGTGAAAAATAGAGTTTTCACCTGGAGACTAAAAGTCAATATAAAGCTCGGGTGGCTAACCACCTCGGGTATATATTGGCTTCTTTTAGTCCCTCGATAAAAAATATACTATTTCGATTTCGAAATTTCTTTGTAAGCTTCTTTTTTAGAACGCAAACACAGCGTCTTAGTCTTGATTTCAAGTTTTTCTGGTTTTAATCAGTGCATATTTCTAGGTTTCTGCTGTTGAATTTATTTACTTCGTGATTTGGATTCTGGATAAGTTAGTGATACTAACGAAGACTTGGATTTCTGCTGCAGTCTTTTTTTGACTGCAACGACTTGGCTTTTCTCTTTATTACCATTTAAATCACATCTTTTAGTTTATTTTGTATTTTTTTTATTTTTCACTGAATGCTTTGCGTTCCAATCCCCAATCACACACACACACGCATCTTTTTGTATTTTTTTAGGGTTCCGTACCCAAAGGGTAAAAACGGAACCCTATTACTGAGACTTTCCTGTGCGTCCGTCCGTCCGTCTGACATCAAGACTCATATTCAATCAAGAGTAAGACTGTCTAAGACGCTGTTTGCGTTCCAAACTTAAAAAATAAGTTTACAAAGAAATTTCGAAATCAAAAATTCGATTATGTTCTGCCAGTAGGAAGAAATTTTTTGAAACCAGTCAGCTGTGTAGTCATGCAATTTAAGTCGAAATGTTTCGGTCCAATCCGTAGCCCTTCTTTCCGGAGTCACGCATTTAGCAGCCTCTGAGATGTGTGACTCCAGGAGGGCCACGGATTAGCCCGAAACATGTCGAGTTAGACTCGTTTTACAACGTGAGTGATCCGTATATTTTAACAATTTTTGAATGTCATCATAATATCCAAACATCGTTCACAAACGTTCCCATTTGTAATATTATTATTGATAGTTGTAGTTACCAGGAATGGGCTGAGCTTGGGTTGAGCTTTATTTTCCTGTTAATTCGCTTTGTAAATAAATAAATGAATAAGTAAATAATTAAACAAATAAAAAATAAATAAGGCTCATCCCAATCTCAGCCCAATCCTCTCGCAAACCAGTGATTTTCGGCGTTCCTGAATAGCAGTTCATCCCTATCCTCTCGCAAACGATTGTATTACCGCTCGCAAACCGTGTTGGGCCGTTCCTGAATTTAGCCCATGATCACGTCACGTCAAGCAGCCCCACGGTTTACGTTTAATGAACACGCGCCCAGGCCTCTTAAGGCCCTCCTCCACCGCTCCACCGGCTTTAACGACAGCTCCAACCGCGAAACCGTTTCAAACTGACAGCTCTTTTAGTTTACGGCCTTTGATGTAACCGCTGCGTTTTTATGACGTCTATGCATGAGTTACACCAATCCATACTATTATTATAAATTCTCAAGTGTGTCTGTCTTACCTTTTCACGCTTAAACCTCTGAACCTGGGAAGGGTATAGGTTTGTTTTTACCCCGGAAGCTTGCATTGTTCCCACGAGATACTGATAGACGAATCTTTCGCAGACGGAGTCGTAGGCAACAGCTAGTTTACAATCAGCTGTTAAATCTCCGGTTAGGTAAATTTTTCGGTTTCCTATCGTTTGTCAGAATTTCATATGCTATAATGTATCATTCCCATAATTTTCATTTACGTACGTCTTCAATTTAACCTAGTGTGACCAACTAAACCTACGGTAAAACTAAAAGAACATGATAAAGGATTCAGGATTCAGGTCACGCACGGTCAGATCGCGTAACTATACAAAATATATAGAGACCGACAATGTTGTTCATACATACTGCGGGCTGCGTTCAATTTGACCTGACCACGGACCGCAGAACGCATCTGGTGTGGCAAATCCATCTTCAAAACAGACAAATTTGCAAACTCTCCGTATATTCTCTTCCCATTAACACAAAATTTATGATTTTCACAGCACATTAGTTCCACAAAAAACAGATGGCGCTGAAATCAATGTTTATAACGCGAGGCGTTTTGGTTCTTGTAAAGCAATTACTATAATGTTGCGTGCGTAAAGGGAGTTTTATGATTAGATTAGATTACTAATGTACTGTACCACCAACATTATTTATTATTGCGTACAACATGTAACGTAGATTCGAGGTCTGCTGGATCCGTGGCTAAGAGAGAATGCCGCGAGGTCTAAGCACCTTAAGTACTCAGCCTTGGAGCCGACGTATGAGTTCGTGTCTTTTGCGGTCGTAACGGCTAGTCCATGGGGTGCTAAGGCCAAATCTTTGGTGTGGGAATTGAGCCGTAGGGTATGGGATAGGGACGGCGACCCCCGCTCCGGGTCGTACTTGGTTCAGCAGATTGCGCTGACCATACAGCGAGGCAATGCTGCCAGTATTATGCGCATTTTTGAGCTGTACGACGCGGAATGGCGGTTTATAGTTTGCAAGTTTTTAATTTTAGTTTTTTTACACCCTTTTTAGGGTTCCGTACCCAAAGGGTAAAAACGGAAACCTATTACTGAGACTTCGCTGTCCGTCCGTCTGTCGGTCCGTCTATCACCAGGCTGTGTCTCGTGAACAGTGATAGTTAGACATTTTAAATTTTCACAGATGATGTATTTCTGTTACCGCTATGACAACAAATACTAAAAATAAAATAAAAACTAAGGGGTCGTCATACAAGAAACGTGTTTTTTTCAGCGTTTTTAGCTTAATCTTTATAATGGCGTTAACTAGACACTTGAAATTTTCACCGATTATTGGCCGATATAACAACAAATAATAAAAATATGATCTCACACTGCGTACGTTTTACTTAGAAGCAGGGTTTTACTAACACTGGATTATTATAGTTACGGCTGTTCACGGGTTATATTTTAACTTACTTACCTAAACATTTGTAAGGAACCCTCAGAAGGAATATTATGTCAGACGTCTAGCTATCTAAATAACTACTAAATTGCGGTCAGCGCAGGACCAATCGTTGTGGACTCTCTTGGGAAGGACTGTGTTCAGCAGTGGACTTGTTTTGCCTGATATGACGATGACGATGAGGGAATTCTTCGCAGACGAAGTCATAGACAACAGCTATAAGTCTTCTAGAGAAAGTTCGACCCATCAAAGCGTTAACAAGCGCAAACTCGCGCATTCTCCCGTACCGTATCTCAGCAGGGCGTCATTTAATGGACCATTAATGTCACCACATGCCGACACACTGCCTTTGTCACGAAGATCTATGGCACAAGTGAACAATACACCTTAATAGCTTTAATTAGGGATTAACTGGGCGCCTTAACGAAGTCTGTTATTGTGTTGGATAGAAGTAATACATCTACTTTTGCTATCGGGTCTCGCAGATGCGGAATCTGTTTTAAACCTCTTAAGACCCATAAAAAGTATTGTTTGCTTATTTGAATTAGGAATCCTGTTGTTATTAAAGTTCAAAGTAAACTTTTAAACGTGTACTAAAAATTGTACGTTTGGTCCTAGGAGGTTAATATGCAATTGCCCATTTACGTTATACAACTTTCTTGCACTTTGCATACAATATAATTGAGGCAATAAAACATTGCTCAGTCTAAACCTTAGAAATTTAGGTTTTTTTTTTTTTTTTATTAGAAATTTAATTACAACTTTAGTACTACTACATAAATATCCTCGCCAAACTGTTACGTTTGAGGGCGAGACGCGCTCAGTTTTTATAAAATTAACCTATTAAACTTATCCTATAAAATAAACCATTAAACAGCTTCAGAAAAGAAACAAATAAGTAGGTATAGGTACTTAACTATGAAAATTCTAGAAGACATTCTTTTAGTTTGGTCTTTAGCGTGGGTTTACTTAATCTAGCAACTGTTCAGACTGATGCTGACTGTGCAGACTGATCTAGCATCTGTTTAGACTGTGCAATGTTTTACTGCCTCAATTTTATTGTATGGAAAGTACAAGAAAGTTGTATAATATAAATGGGCCTAGAGGGAGAAAGACGACGAGGGAATAAAAGAGAAAGCATTGAGCCGAGCCGATCGACGTCTTTTTCGCGCTTATCGCGTTATTCTTTTATATACGTACACACATAATCATCATCTTATCATCATCATCTCAGCTTATATACGTCCCACTGCTGGGCACAGGCCTCCTCTCAGAATTGGGCCGTAGTTCTTACGCGGGCCCAGTGCGAGTTGGGAACTTACATACATTATAACTTACTTATGTACAATATATCACATACATAATACTTACATAAATTATATTTCACATTTTTTTATCGCAGGCTCGGATTCTGAGTTTTTCCAAATTTATGTGCCAAATTGCATTAAAAATTTACCTACTATTATCATTTACGCATTTACGGCGAAGAAAAACATCGTGAGGAAACCTGGTACACACTCTGCGAAAATATTCATTGCTGTTGTGTAGTTCCCAATCCGCACTGAGCCCGCGTGAGAATTATGGTCCAACTCCTCTCATTCTGAGAGGAGGTCTGTGCATTGCAGTGAAACGTACCTATAACATAGGCTGCGATGGTCATGATGATACCTACTTACCTAGCTACCTAAACTATTACCCGTAAAAAATTTTAAAAATTCTCTCATACTTACACCTACAACATGATACTCAAAATTTAAACCAAAATTCAAGTCGCTGTCAGTCGCTGGCTTCTGTAATTAAGGCGTGCGTTATCTCCTTATGAACTGAAACAATTACTTTGCTCACCCCCAACCTTGCCTGTTAGATCTAACATTTGGTAGCACAGTGAACGGTTGCGGTACTCTGAAGATGAGCTCTGGTTAAGTTCGAAACGCGTCAGTGTAGTTTGCTGGTGGTGATAGTTGAGTTTATGTGATTTGTGTGTGTTTATGCAGTGGGGAGGTGCTTGAACACGCATTTTTTACATAAACGTAGCTATCGTAAGGTCGCGGGTGAGCAAAGTAATTGTTTCTGTTCATTAATACATCCGCAAAGTAACGCCTGATTCAAAAAATTATCTCCTTATCTCTGTTTCGTACGTTGACAATTTCCCTCATAATTTCAACAAACGATCGTACTTTCGAAGTACAGAATAACAGCATACTTTTCCCTTTCACGTACACCTGCCACAAACTATAGCAATAAACACAATAATTTTTGCTTTCGCCAGCTTACCCTCATTTACCGAACGCACTTAGTTGTAAAACATTCGCATTACCATTTAGACCTTAAATACACCCAATACAATTTAGAATACGAATGACGCTGTATCTGTTTTATGTCTTTTTACTTGTAAGAGGCAACTAAAGCTAATGATTTCAACAAGGATGTTTACCATTTTGAGCTACACTGAATTTTGTACTTTGATAGGAATCCGCAAAGTTGCTTTTGCAGCTTAACGTGTGAGAAACAAACGAGCTTGCGTAAATTACTCATCATTTTTGATGTATTGTTTAAGTTAGCGCCCTCTGTTAGATGATTTACGAGTTGTAAGTAATGAACGCGGCCTGCAGATGGCGCTAGAGTTGTTTATTAAGGGAGAGATTTATTGTTTGTAGGGGGATGTCGAATGTAGCGATTTAAGTGAGTCCCTTTAATTGTTTTCCGTAAATCATTAGGGACGTTTGTAGAGGTATTTCTTTTGTTGCGGTGGTTTTCGCATGTGATTCAAATCTATACTAATATATAAAGCTGAAGAGTTTGTTTGTTTGTTTGTTTGTTTGTTTGTTTGTTTGAACGCGCTAATCTCAGGAACTACTGCTCCGATTTGAAAAATTCTTTCAGTGTTAGATAGCCCATTTATCGAGGAAGGCTATAGGCTATATATTATCACGCTAACACCAATAGGAGCGGAGCGGAGCGGAAGAATGTTTCCAAATCGGGGGTTTTTGAAGTAAAACTTCTATATCTCGGGAACTACTGCTCCGATTTGGAAAATTCTTTCAGTGTTAGACAGCCCAGTTAGGGGCGGGTTGGGAGCGGGTGGGGGGGCGGGTTCAGAGCGGGTTGGGGCGGGTTGGGAGCGGGTGGGGGAGGCGAGTTGGGAGCGGGTTGGGGGCGGGTTGAGAGCGAGTTGGGGGCGGGTAAAGCGCGGGTTGGGAGCGGGTTAGGAGCAGGTTGGGGGTGGGTTGAGAGCGGGTTGGGGGCGGGTTGGGAGCGGGTTGGGGGCGGGTTGAGAGCGAGTTGGGGGCGGGTTGGGGGCGGGTTAGGAGCGGGTTGGGGGCGGGTTAGGAGCGGGTTGGGGGCGGGTTAGGAGCGGGTTGGGGGCGGGTTGAGAGCGAGTTGGGGCGGGTTGGGAGCGAATTGGGGGTGGGTTAGGAGCGGGTTGGGGGCGGGTTGGGGGCGGGTTGGGAGCGGGTTGGGGGCGGGTTGAGAGCGAGTTGGGGGTGGGTTGGGTGTGTGTTAGGGGCGGATTGGGAGCGGGTTGGTTTATTATGAAGTTTCACTTCTTCCGGAAGGATCTAAGGAGAGCCATAATTGATGAAAAAGCAAGTTGGATAAAAAAATAAGCTGCCCAAATTACTAATTCCACGCGGACGGAGTCGCGGGCAAAAGCTAGTACTTTATAGTTTTACACAAAAGAACACGATTAACTAGTTGTAACCCGCACCTTCGCTCTCATTGAAATACCTTCTAAATACATTTGCAACGTATAGTTTGGCCTCAAAAATGTTACGGCGAAATTTTTCAAGTACGTACGTTTGCTTGAATAACGGCATCTATTGATTGTCAACCTATCCCAACGTTCAAGGACCCTCTATTTCTGTTCAAAGCTAAAATATTGTTTCAGCGAAACGCATTACCAGGATATTGAGTATCCTATGTCTCAATCCAGATTTTTGTCTGCCTTTACGCCAAGTTTCATCCTAATCCATGTAGTCGTTCATGCGTGATTGACTAACAAACATTCAAACATCCAAGTACCTATCAAAACAACTGCACAATATAAGTCTGTTTAGTATAATAGGATATCTTACGCTTACGATGTAATTAGGTATTACTTATTTGCCTATATTTATGTTTCCCTGATGGGTAAACGCCTCCTCTCCCCTTATTCATTTTATTTATTTATCTCTCATCTTTCTAGCCAAAGCCATATTCGGCCGTTCGCGTAGTTCCACATCTGGTCATCTCGCCATTTCCACCTCTTCTACCTTGCCATCGTAAAACGTCAATATACAAATATCACAAAACAAAATACGGCTAAGCAACAATTTCTTAACAATTTAATTAATTAATTTAACACCTTGTTTGATGTCGGTGAAGCTACTCCTAGCGCCATCTAGTCATCAAATGAGGAACTAATTACTGCATCCTACATCGCGCATCGAAGTTTCTAAACTCAGCTACATAAATACAACTTCCAACTTTCATCCATCAGACTTCGGTCCCCAAGCATAACCGGCCCCGCCACGACTTCGCGCGTTTAGCGGCGCGGCGAGCTATTTATCAGTTCATTACGTGTGGCGCCAGGTAACCACTGTACGGCGAGCGTCTCGGCCGCGCAATGAACTGATAAAACGCTCGCCGCGCCGCTAAAACGCGCGAAGTCGTGGCCGAGCCGCATCTGCCTAGAGAGAGGTATCTCTATTGCAACTACTCCCTAATCGGTTTTAATGCAAAATTACATGAACGTGGAATTACCGTGTGACTCGTTCATAGTGACTAGTTTAAAGACATGAATTCCGTATTTTTCACTATGGAAGATAATATAAGCAATATTCCTGTAGCTTCAGTCGTGAACTTTCATTTTCTTGGTTTCTTTTGAACTCGTAACTTTTTTCTATTAAACCAAAAATTATACGTTGGGTACCTAACCAATCTGCGTCGTATTTGATTGCTTTATTTACTTTCTGTTCATTTGTGAAATTCATCTATTACCACAATAATAACCGCAATTTTAATACAAAGTTGTAAATTGAGTTATAAAATTGTTCACTCTTGCTTTTATGTTCATTTGGCCTAAGAACTTTGAAACAGGAGCTTGACTTTTAGTTGCAAGTTTTAGTAAAATTCTACGTATTTTTTTTGCCTTGAGTTAGTTCCTAACTATGAACAAGAAACATGAAATCGAATAAAATAATTTTGAAGGTAAGTTTAATCAAATTTCTATTTTATGATCCAAAATTGTCTTTGATTCATCTTTTCTAATTTGAGCACTGTTCTGCCCTCTATGTAATATTGTGAAACGTTGCGAGTCGAGTACCTTTTGTTTAAGTGCTTCACGCTTCTACTCCTAGATGTCGCTTGAACGCATTCCGTCTCGTTTGCAAAAGTGAATACAGATGGCGTTGTCGCGTCCTGCAAGCCGATGTAAAGTCCATTCAAACTCACAGATGGAGCTCTGCTGTAACATACCAAGCTAATCACATAGATGGCGCCTCAAACCTCAAAGTCTAAAGAAAGTTCATTATTATTTTACGACATTCGTAATAAAAGTTTTAAAACGTTTCCGCGAAGGTGTGAAAATGATTTTTGTCCGTTTTTTATACGACCATGGGAACAGGTAGTGAATATTATCTATTCACCGAGGTGTTATGGTGTTGTAAAACTACTGGGCTATTGTTAGGGAGTGCTTGCATCGCATTCTGTGCATTGATCACTGAGGGATCTCAAACCTGTTTTCAGATGTTACTCAATGAATGAAGTGACAATAAAGTGGACGGTATTTTTTTATTTGAAAGTATTTCAAAGTTCTGCACTATACCACCGTGGGTAGTTATGGAGCATTTGATTTTTATGTGGAAAACTGAACATTGATAAAATGTAGGTATATACTTATTTTAATTAATTTAATCTATGTAAGTATTTAATACTTACTGGTGTAACTTATAATTAAAGAACTAAAACAATTACTTTGCTCACCCGCGACCTTACAATAGTTACGTTTATGCAAGAAACAAGAAAAGAAAAGAAGAAGAAGAGAAAGAAAGAGAAGAAGTGTTATTAATGAACAGGTAAATTTAGTATCTTCTCCTTTACTGCGGCTTGGGTCGAATTTGAACAGTTAGTATTAATTAAATATGCCTTATAAATAAATAAACAAAAAAATTCAAGGTAGTTTTAAATATGTCAATAAAAGTTAATTTTTGTGGGGTAGTTTGAGAATAAGAAAAATAAAGTGGGTACTTGAGAAGTTACAGTGACAAGTTAAAACATTTGTTTTGGTTTGTTAGTTTAACGTTTGGTAGCATAGCATACGGTTGTGGTAACTCTGAAGATGAGCTCTGGTTGAGTTCGAAACGCGTCAGTGTAGCTTGGTGGTGGTGATGGTTGGGTTTATGTGATTTGTGTGTGTTCGTACAGTGTGGAGGTGGAGGAACTGCATGAACGCACATTTCTTGCATAAACGTAACTATTGTAAGGTCGCGGGTGAGCAAAGTAATTGTTTTAGTTCATTAATATGGACCTCCGCAAAGTAACGCCTGATTCAATAAATAACTTATAATTATTAACTAAATCAAATAATGTAGGGTAAAACACCTAATGATAAACCCCATAACAACAAAACAATTATACATAAAAAAAACCGTTGTAGCCTAGTGTTTTGACCTTCGGCTTCTCAAGAAAATTGACAAGGGTTCGAATTTGCACCTCATAGCACCTCAACTTATGTGCAATAAATTAAATTTACTTATTACCAGGGTTAAAGAAATCATCGTGATTTAACGATAGGTACACCTGTGAAATTATAGTGTGTGTGTTAAGTGTTAAGCCCTCTCAATCTCAGCCCAGTTAGTAATGGCTAACGTTGTCACCCGTTTGTTTTCCCGGATTTGTCCTAGTTTAGAGAGCGTCCGGGGAATGTAAAAATAAAACAATAGACAATAGATTAAAATAAAACAAAAAAAAATGACATGTCCGGATTCTGAGCTCCAAATCCGGGGATCGTACGCTTTTTGTCCTGGTTGCCAAATTTTAGAGATGGCAACCCTAGTATGGCCCGTGTATATGTAGTATTGTGATGAAATAACTCAACGAAATGTTGTTCTAGTAGGCAGGCATGTATATACGTGCAAGCTTCCCATAAAAACTCACTTGTATCGTGATCTATTTGAACCGCACAAGGATCTATTGTTAGTCGGCGCATGAATGAACTCACGCGCATTCTTCGCTTTACGCGCTTTGTGCGATTCGCGGAAATATAAACATGGCTGCCGTTCATTCATAAAATGGCGGCATATTTTGACGCGTCGTAGTATTTTCTCTCGCATAGAATATTCGATCTAAAGATAAACTAAAGAGCTTTCAGCCAATTGCTGTCCAATACGCTCTTGCTTGAAAGGCTATTTTTAATCGGTGATTGGAAGTGTAGGATTCTCAACATCAACCAATCATTCAGACAGTCTAAAGCTCAGTTTAGACCTAAAAGAAGAATCGTGCCAGTTGCATTACATTGCGACGCTCGATTGACCTCTTCAAACTCGTTCGCCTTACGGCCGCGCGATGTAATGTAACTTGCACAAAAAAATCTGTATTCTAGTCTTAATTTAAAAAAAAAGCCGTGGTGGCCTAGCGGTTTGACCTATGGCCTCTCGAGCAGAGGGTCGTGGGTTCAAATCCCGGCTCGAACCTATGAGTTTTTTGGAATTTATGTGCGAAATTACATTTGAAATTTACCATGAGCTTTACGGTGAAGGAAATATTTTCAAACACTTGAGAGGCCATAGGTCACACCACTAGGCCACCAAGACTTCTTCACAAACTACTTCTTTATAATATTAGTAGGAAGATATCCTACCTAATAATCGTCCATTAAAACAAACACTGTCACAAACTCCACACCACTATTTAAAACATTTTAAACCCACAAAAAATATCACAGGAGGCTCCTAAAAACCAAGCAATGTAAACCCAAATAAGAAATTTCACGACCCCAAAATAAAAACGATGACTATGGATATGAGTTTAATAAAATAATCACAATGGACTTCAAAAAAAGCTCTTGTTTTTTATTCAAATCACGAGGGAGAGTTGCCACACCTGCCGTTTGTTTAAAAAAAGACGTTGGCTAAGTACCTTTAAATAAACGTCAGTAAGTTCACCCCCTTTGGCTTTTGGGGGTAGGCAGAGACGGCAAACTTAATGCTATATTTACACGCTTGTCGAGGCTTGCCAAACGTCGACAAGCTCCAAACAAACAAACGGTTGAATGCCACAATCACGCCTGATGGAAAGCGAAGATGAGGCCTACGATGGAGCACGCTTGCCTAGTAAATGCTCATTCACCCTAGACTTGAATTTAGGGGAATAAGCAGAAAGGAGGCAGTTGTGATTTTAACTAATACTTAAGTAATTTTTGTATTTTTCGTTTATAAACTACTCAAGGGTGAGTTGGCAGCAAGCCGCGCGAATTGTCTTTCCTGTGGAAATAAAATCATTGCTGGGAATTATAAAACATTTATTATTGTCTGTTATTTCTGCCACCTACATTCGTCTGTTGATATTTATTAATTTCTGAGTAATTGGTTGTCTGGAAGAGATCGCTTTTTAGCGATAAGACCGCCTATTGTCTACCTGAATTTTTATTTTTGTAATGTCACTGTACTGTTTTTGGTGATCAATAAAGAATATTTGTATTTGTATTTGTATTTGTATGCGGATGAGGAAAGGAAAACTATTAATTCAATGACTATTCAAACACTTAATTCAATATGAAACTACTGTGACTCATACCGTCACTATGAACTTAATTAAATCTTAGCAATGAATCCGTCGGCCTGCACAGCAAACATTATAATGAATGAGTATAATATATGGTTTTTATTTAATTTATCAATATTTTTTACTTACAAAAATATGTAATTTAGGATGAATGTTTAATTTATTTCATTTTATAAATTCACGCAATTTCTTTCAAATAATCATAAAATGAAAGGACGTACAAAAATTGCAAAAAGTAAATATAATGGTGTAATTTGGCCCATAAACGGACATAAGTTGCTCTACTTACATAAATGGGCCTTAATTTGCCTCTGCGGTCCCTTTGATCCACGCGCGGGGGCTACAAGACCTCTTTTACTTCTTTACCTTTTTTACTTACTCAACGATTGGGGTTTGGCAAAAAAACGAGAACTTTCTTTAAGTATGTTAAATTTGAAACGTGTTTTTGCGGGTATTATTATTAATTTTGTCCTATATACGTCCCGCTGCGGGGCACAGGTCTCCTCTCAGAATGAGAGGGCTTCGGCTGCAGTTGGTCCTATGCGGATTGGGAATTGGATTGGGCACACCACTGAATTTTTTCGTAAGTATGAGCTGGTTTCCTCACAATATTTGCCTTCACCGTAAAAGTAGTGGTAAATTTCAGATTCAGAACTCAGAAGTGCGAGCTCGGGTTTGACCTTCTGATTGAGAGCCCATAGATCAAACCAGTATGCTACCATGACCTTCAGTCAATGTAAGAAAACATTCCTCAAACACGATCAAAAAATCCTGAAAGTTATTTACAGAAGACAGTCAAACTCGTCCAACCAACAACTGAAGCATTCCGGAGTAATTTTTAACCTCCGACACAAAAAGAGGGTTGTTACAAATTTTACCGCTCTATGTGTGTGTGTGTGTGTGTGTGTGTGTGTGTGTGTGTGTGTGTGTGTCTGTGGCATCATAGCTCTTAAAAAAGTGATCCGATTTGGATGCGGTTTTTTCACTTGAAAGAAATTTTTTTGGCGATAGTTCTTAGACATGTTTCATGAAAATTGGTTCAGCCGTTTCAAAGTTATCAGCTCTTTTGTTAGCTGTGGAAAGGACCAAATTGCGTTGGGGGTTTTTAAATTTTTAATTTATAGTTATACAACACAAGTTTAGTGTATAAAGCTCGTAAAATTCCACTACCAACTTAACATTTCAACGGGTTATTTTTTCCTCGGTAATTTTAAAGGCGCTAATCCCCTGAACACATTAATTAGAATACTTAAAGAAAGTGTTTAAAAATAATCGACACCCTCGTGCGGTTAAAAAGTGGCTTCGCATACTGTCGTGCATATATTAGGGGCAACAGACGGTTAGAGAAAAAAAGTACGAAAAAAAGCTCCATCATAGGTGCGTATACCCTAAAGCCACGGTAGACTCGAAGCGTAGATGTTACAAATAATAATTAGTAGGCATTCTTTGGTGGGCAAAACTCATTGTTACATTCAATCATATTGTTCACGTCGACATTTGTCTGCGTAAAAAAAAGAAACATCATTAAGTATTGAACTTATGTGTTGAGAAGAAGTGTTTGTATTTTTTATCTGACTTTATGGTAATAATATTTTGACAGTTAGTTACTGAAGCATTCTAATTATTATTGGGTACCGAAAGGCAAGTCAAGTACAAGGCGTGGTAGCCTAGTGGTTTTACCTATGGCCTCTCAAACAGAGGATCGTGGGTTTGAGTCCGGGCTCGCACCTCTGTGAATTTATGTGTGAAATTACATTTGAAATTTATCATGAGCTTTACGGTGAAGGAAACATCTTGAGGAAACCTGCTGGCTGTGCTGGAGGTGTGTGTGAAGTTCCCAATCCGAGCTAGACCTGCGTGGGAACCACGGCCCAAGCCCTCTAATTCTGCGAAGAGACCTGTGCTCTGCAGTGGGGAGATGATGATTAACTGAAAAGCCGTCCACCTGATGACTTGGTGAAGTTTGCAACAGTCTGATGGACGCGGGCACAGGACATTATGGTTATGTCTAGCAGTGGACATCTTTCGTCCAATGATAATAATGATGACAAATTATTCAATAATAACACATAAAACGACATACCAATATTCTAATAAAACAGTTAAACCGATCAAATTCACGTTTTATTTGATTATACCTTTCAATAGACAAGCCAGACGGCGGTCTTGCCCAAAAAAAAAAGAAAAAAACAATATCTGCGCCAACACATGCCACCATATTTGAATTCAAATCGGATGCGAAAAAAATCCAGCGCAATGTGCACGAGCTGCGCCATCTGTTGAAGAAAAAAAACTTTTTTTTAGTCATCACGACCGAGAGATAAGTGAAAAAAGCATGAGCATAATATTAGTAGCAGTAAGTTAAATAAAAAGGGGGGCAAAAAGTCCCCGTTTGAGGTTAAATAGAGGATGTTATATGGCCCTCAGGGGTGGCACAAGTTTTGATATTATTTTTGAAGATAAACAGGAATGACTACAAACTTTCGACGAACGGATAGCATAGTGGTGAGAAAAGCTTGAGATAGGTACTGGGCTCGATCAAATATTCTGTATAAAAATTACTAATGTTTGTGCTCGAGTCTTTACTGTTGAATATTTATTTACGTATTTATTTACATAAATATGTTTATCGGTTGTTTAGTACCCATAGTACAAGCTTTGCTTAGTTACTTAGCAATTTGCGGCAATCGTCACAATGTCATGACTTATTTACATTACATTATTTACATTATTTATACATTATTTAGTACTTATAACTTACTGCCTATGTAAGTCGTACTATACGTGGTAGAAAAATTTAATAGTACAGGATACGATATAGGTATCGACATATACCGATCCACTAACCGAATGTTTTTTTTAATGAAATTAAATATGACAAAGGTTACGTTGATGAGTTGGCTAAAGAAATCTTTATAAGGTCGGGGTTAATTAAAAATTATTTTTTAGTGATCTTCTGCTCAAGCAAGAAAAATAACACAAATTAAATTTATAGAACCTATAGAATATGCAAAACATTTAACCTTGAACAGAAAGAGTTAAGCAGCCCAATTTTTGCATATTCTGTAAGATTAATACTCGCACTTATTTTTTTTTTTGTTAGAAGATCATTGATAGAATATTTTATTTCATAAAAAATAAATTTCATTCGGTTACCTACTCGGTGCGAATCGACATACATACCGTCCGAGTCCTTTATTATTATAATAGATCTTATACTATATATTTTTAAATTAATTGTAAAATTACGGTCGTACTCAAAAACGTTGATTTATATTTAAACTACATTGGTGCCAGTATTGTGTGCCCAGAAAATAAATAAGTTTCACCAATTAAGTATCCATTAAAGTTAACTTTTATTTATAAGTTAAATACTATAACAAGTGAAATAAAGTAAATGTTATGTATAAAAAAATAGTGGCAACCCTAAAAAGCTACGAAGCCTGCGCACGCGCCTAAGGACATCTGTCAGTTTAAAATTTGTTAATCTATCGGTTATACCGTGGCGCTGCAACTTTGTAACTTTTTTTTATTTACGAAGTTTCATAAAGTTTTACAGCTCCAATTGTATTCTTTGTTAAGTACATATTATTTTGGTAGAATTTGGGAAGCAATATAAACAGAAACAACTGTTTTTAAGTATCTACCCTCACAGCCTTTTTTTTATTTACGAAGTTTCATAAAGTTTTACAGCTCCAATTGTATTCTTTGTTAAGTACATATTATTTTGGTAGAATTTGGGAAGCAATATAAACAGAAACAACTGTTTTTAAGTATCTACCCTCACAGCAGGCAAGTAAGTTAAAACACAGTAAATAAAATTACATTTAGGTATATTCAATACATTTAACCCTGCCGTCGTTTTACATATAGGACCCATCGATTTTAAATTTTTACATTTTCTTCATTTCTTCATTCCTTCATTCCTTGCTTTCTTTCAGTTTAAAAGGTGGCCTGGAAGAGATCGCTTCTAAGCAATAAGACAGCTCATTGCTTACCTTATAAATGTATTTTTGCCATGTACTTGTTTTTCTGTATTGTATTAATTGTGGTATACAATAAAGAGTCATAGTATTGTATGTTTTTGTAGTACGCTGACACAGTGAACATTTCAGGTGTCCATTCAAGACTAAGTTTTAATAATAAGGTCTCTCTAGCAAGTAATCCAAATTAAGTCCCCCAAATTCAACTTTTACCATAAAACTAATAAAATAATGTTTATTAAATTACCGAAAACCAATAACTGAAGTGGCGTTAAGATAATCATCAAACAAATTATTTCCCGATTAAGTTTCAATTTGACCGCTTTAGGCGCATTTACCCTAGTTTTTGTCCGCTGTCACAGAATGATAATTTCTGTTACGATACTCATAATCAATTTAACCCATGAATAATTTATAATAGCTCGTAGGTTTTGAATAAATTATAGGCTTAAATAGAAATTGTGTTTTATGTAACTTTTATTTTTAGATGATGGCGCTAAGAATAATTTTATGTCATTTATGAAAAGCAAACCGAATTGTCATCATCTTCATTTCAGCCGCAGGACGTCCATTGCTGGACATAAGCCTCCCTCATTGACGCCCAATCATTTTACGGTAGGAAGCGACTTGTATCCACCCTGAACCTGCGGCCTGCGAACCATAATTGTGAACGTCAAAAAAACATATTAATTTAGTTACATCTTTTTATCGACCGCCTTAGCCTAGTTGGTAGTGACCCTGCCTACGAAGCAAGAGGTCCTGGGTTCGAATCCCGGTAAGGGCATTTATTTGTGCGATGAGCACGGATATTTGTTCCTGAGTTATGGATGTTTTCTATGTATTTAAGTATTTATTTATCTATATAAGTATGTTTATCGTCGTCTAGTACCCATAGTACAAGCTTTGCTTAGTTTGGGACTAGGTCGATTTGTGTAAGATTGTCCCCTAATATTTATTATTATTATTTATTTTTAAACGATTCTGGAATCAAAAGTTTATTCTGTAAATTGGCTGCTAAGTTTTTGAGTCTCCCAAACATCGATATAGAATTATATCGATGCTCCCAAAGCTTAATTAGTTGATTTCACACATAAATTTCAAAATAGTTAAAGGAGCGAGTCCGGATACGAATACGCGACCTGTTTACGAGGCCATAGGTCAGCCCACTAGGCTGCCAATATGCTAGGCTGCAAAGTATTCAAGAATTTAAGCAAGCCTTAAGCAACTATTTAGTAAAAAAAGCTTACGAGGGGCGTTCAATATAAAGTGAGAATGAGATGCAAACTCTTTTAATATTACGAAATTAAATACTGGCCGGTAAAGCTAATATATCTAGCTGATTGCTATGAAAAAAAAACTAACTGTCTTTTGTTTAAAAATATATATGGTAATTTCTTTGCAATGCTATTGAGTACGTTAGCGAAAATGGAGAAAATTGAACTGCGCGCCGTTATCAAATACTTGTATTTGAAAAATTTTTCTACGGACCAAGTCAATTTGGATTTGCGGGACACTTTAGGGTCTAATGCTCCTCCGTATTCGACAGTCGCACGTTGGTGCGCCGAATTTAGACGTGGAAGAACATCGACAATGGACGACCCCCGCTCCGGACGCCCTACTACAGCAGTAACTGAAGAAATTGTGAAAAAAGTCGAAAACTCAGTTTTGGCGGATCGTCGTGTCACAGTTCGTTTTATTGCTGAAAATGTAAAGATTTCAACGGGGAGCGTGCATAATATTTTACATGAACGCTTGGGTATGAAAAAGGTATCTGCGCGTTGGGTACCAAGAATGCTTACTGACACGCAAAAACAAACTAGACTAGAGATTTGTCAAGAAGCTTTGAACCTGATGCAGCAAGACCGGGAACTTTTTTTGGCGCGATTTATAACAATGGACGAAACATGGCTCCATCATTACGACCCTGAAACGAAACTGCAGTCTATGACATGGAAAAGGCCATCATCTCCAACTCCGAAGAAATTCAAGGTGAGCCCATCTGCCCGTAAGGTCATGGGCTCTGTTTTTTGGGATGGTAAAGGGGTATTAATGATTGAGTATCTCGAGCATAGAGCCACTATTACGGGCACTTTATACGCCAAACAAATAGCAACATTGCGCAATGAGATCCGCGAAAAACGGCGAGGTAAACACTCAAAAGTTGTGCTGTTCCACCAGGACAATGCCCCGGCACACAAGTCCGCTGTTGCAATGGCTGCAATTCGTGATGCTGGGTTCGATATCCTTAAGCATCCTCCGTATTCACCAGATCTCGCTCCCAGTGATTTCTACCTATTTCCGAGATTGAAACAATACCTGAGAGGCCAGAAATTTGAAGACGACGACGCGGTAGTCGCTGCAGTACAAGATTTTTTAAGTACTCAAGATGAGACCTTTTTTAAAAATGGAATTTTAAGTTTAGAAAAAGATATACTAAGTGTATTATACTAAAAGGTGACTATGTCGAAAAATAAAATGACATTTAGTAAAAGTTGTTTATAACATACTCATTCTCACTTTTTATTGAACGCCCCTAGTATTATTCTGTTAATGAATATTTAAATGATAAATTAAATATTAAATAAAAAAACTTACCATCCAACATAAAAAATGTATTAAATAAATAATAAATAAATAAATATCACGGGACAATTCACACCAATTGACCTAGTCCCAAAGTAAGCTAAGTAAAGCTTGTGTTATGGGTACTAGGCAACGGATAAACATACTTATATAGATAGATACATACTTAAATACATATTAAACACCCAAGACCCGAGAACAAACATTCGTATTTTTTATACAAATATCTGCCCCGACACGGGAATCGAACCCGGGACCTCAAGCTTCGTAGTCAGGTTCTCTAACCACTAGGCCATCTGGTCGTCAATTATTAAATAACTAATAACATAATTAGTATTATGTATGTAGGTAGGTACCTATCGTTCACAAATAAAGATATTTTGAATTTAAATCTAAATTTTGAATTTTCCACGACTTGTCTGATCTGAACTGATCCGGATCACGATTTCCGAATCAGCCTGTATACTCACTCACAAGATTTATAAGTATTAGCTTGTCTTTTCATTACATTGAAATATATCAAAAAACGACAGTCATTCTGCCAACATACGCAACTACAAAAGCACTATAGAACACTCTGTATAAACTACGCGTTGGGTTCGCTGACCCGCGTTACGCAACTATACAGGGTGGGCGCCAGACTGCCTTTATGAGTTGTTAAGGAAATGCTGGCTAACATAGAGAGGGGGGCAGTTGTGAAACGATAAAAATCGGTTTTTTCGAGACTAAGTCACTGATTCTGATATTCAGCCAAAAACCGGCCAAGTGCGAGTCGGACTCGCGCACGAAGGGTTCCGTACCATCATCTATAAAAACGGCAAAAAATCACGTTTTTTGTATGGGAGCCCCCCTTAAATAATTGTTTTATTTTAATTTAATTATTTATTTTTACAGAGAATATATGTAACTAAATATTCTGTGAAAATTTCAAGCGTCTACCTGTTGCCGTTATCAATATCTAGCAAAAACGAGCAAAAAAATCACGTTTGTTGTATGGGAGCCCCCTTAAATATTTATTTTATTCTGGTTTTTAGTATTTGTTGTTATAGCGGCAACCGGAATACATCATCTGTGAAAATTTCAACTGTCTAGCTATCACGGTTCATGAGATACAGCCTGGTGACAGACGGATAGACGGACGGACAGACGGACAGATGGACAGACGAACGGACAGCGGAGCCTCAGTAACAGGGTCCCGTTTTTACCCTTTGGGTACGGAACCCTAAAAAAGTCCATTGCTGGACAATGAGTTCCACAACGACGTCCCGCGCTGCCCACATCCAAGTAGATCCTGGGACCGTTCGGTCCATCGTATTGGGCCCTTTCCTACACCACGTCTTCCAGTTCGCGAAGCACACCAGAACCTTCCTGCAGCTTGCCTTTGAAATCCAAAAGTTTAATGGTTACTTGACCTGAAATGTGTTTTAACACATTCATTTTTAATGATTGTGACATTGGAAGACTATCTCCGATATATATATATTTTTTTTTTTAACTATGGGACCCAATACATCCCTGTATTGTTTTTTATATAATTATTATTATTTTTTATTTAATTCTATATTTGTATGGTTTTTTAGTTTGTAATTTATTATATTTTAATTTGAAAAGATGACTTCCTGCCAAGTTTCTTGCGGCGCATTCTTCTTGGCAATGATGGTCCTTACGAAAGCGCTGGTAGTTTAAAAAAGTGACATGTAAAAGAGCCCTTTGCGGCCTATTTGCAGAATAAACGTTTTGACTTTTGACTTTTTGACATCGGCCGTCGGTTCTACGAGCGATGTGCCCTGCCCACTGCCACTTGAGTCTGGCGATTCTTCGAGCAACGTCGGTGACATTACTCCTTGCGCGGATTTCATAATTTGTAATGCGAAACAAAAATCTACATCTCAAAAACCGATACGCGACCTATCCCAACTCTGATAGGAACTACTCGCATTTCCTAGACTTGGAGATCTTCCAAAAAACGAGGATCCCAAGGCCATTTTATTGCATAGCAACTTCTATTATGCCCTATGTAAATACAGACATACATTATGTGCTTACGATGCCAGTAATTTATAAGCTTGATAGCTTTTGGCCGTGACTTTCAGAGCTTTTCGCTAAATGTGGGCCCATAACCCAATAAATAACGGGCATAGCAACAGTACCTAAATACCGTTTGGAATATTAAATATAAGAAGATTTTTGGTTCCCCATGAAACTCATGGCAAATTCCAAATGTAATTTCGTAAGTAAATTCCCAAAAACTCAGAGGACAGAGGTGTGAGCCGAGCTCGAACCTACAACCCTCTGCTTGAGAAACCATAGGTCAACAAGGCTGCTACGGTTTTTTTTAATAATATTTATTTAAATTAATGTTATCAATTTGCCCCGATTTTGAGCAGTGTCTGACCAGTTGGGAAATAAAAAGGGGAAAGGCGTTTGCCCAGCAGTGGGACACTTCTCCAAGCTAAGTAGTAGTAATGTGATCGTCTGATAGTGCTCGTCACCTCGTCAACTAATTGGTAACAATAGGAATGATACTACCAATCAATTGGCGTACTTTTTCTGAGCTGTCAAACGGCGATTCTCCCATAATAAAAATTGGCTAGTTATGAAGTTACTTCTGTGCCAACTCAATCGCATATTTATTTGTTTTATAGGTAGCTGCTAAAAATCTGATTTCATGGCTAAAATAAATGTACGGAATGTTTAGTGTCCAACCAAAATATCCTAATGAACATCGCTTTAACAAAAGCTTGCAAAAATACATTTAAAATCAGTATCGCTAAGAACAATCCCATTTACGCGCAAACTCTGATCGCGATTTCATTGACACCAAAAATAATATGCACTCGATTCTAATTATAAGCAGACGTCTAAATACGTGACATTCCCGTGCAACCCGTCTGTGCGTCTGTCTAGACACGCGGCGTTAATCCTTCACCGGTTTTTTGTCACTAAATCATTGGTTGACAGTCGTGACATGTTTTTAATGCAATGTGTTTCATTGGAGACAGTATCCATTAGACTGTGTGTTGCTTTGTGTTAAAAGGAAGCTTTGGCAAGTTAATGGTTAGGGTGTGTGGAGCGGGACAGGAGAATCGACCAATCATATTAGTTGAAAGTCAATAGTTACTTCATTTTTTAACCCCCGACACAAAAAGAGAACAGAATTTTGACCAGGTTCGATTCCCGGTTATGTATGAGAGTTAGAAAAAAATGTTTGAATGTCATTTTTGTTAAATCTAAAATCGAAGCCATGGTTCCTAAGAACACATTTTGCTATCTCTCATAGTTTCTGATTTCGCCATTTGGATTTAACACCCTGTACGAGGGGCGTTCAATATAAAGTGAGAATGAGATGCAAACTCTTTTAATATTACGAAATTAAATACTGGCCGGTAAAGCTAATCTATCTAGCTGATTGCTATGAAAAAAAAAACTAACCGTCTTTTGTTTAAAAAAATATACGGTAATTTCTTTGCAATGCTATTGAGTACGTTAGCGAAAATGGAGAAAATTGAACTGCGCGCCGTTATCAAATACTTGTGTTTGAAAAATTTTTCCACGGACCAAGTCTATTTGGATTTGCGGGACACTTTAGGGTCTAATGCTCCTCCGTATTCGACAGTCGCACGTTGGTGCGCCGAATTTAGACGTGGAAGAACATCGACAATGGACGACCCCCGCTCCGGACGCCCTACTACAGCAGTAACTGAAGAAATTGTGAAAAAAGTCGAAAACTCAATTTTGGCGGATCGTCGTGTCACAGTTCGTTTTATTGCTGAAAATGTACAGATTTCAACGGGGAGCGTGCATAATATTTTACATGAACGCTTGGGTATGAAAAAGGTATCTGCGCGTTGGGTACCAAGAATGCTTACTGACACGCAAAAACAAACTAGACTAGAGATTTGTCAAGAAGCTTTGAACCTGATGCAGCAAGACCGGGAACTCGACCGGGAAACACAATATAATAATTTCAAAAATAAGTTGAAAGCGTTCCTAATCGAAAAATGTTATTATTCTGTAAATTAATTCCTTAATGATGAGAGTGTAAAACACTACAAATGTAAATAGATCGAATATTCAGTGACAAACGAAACGCTGCACTTGATGACATAGATACTCCTGTAATGTAATAATCAAAATTAATTGAATGTACCTAATGTGATTATTGTAATTTAATTTTTATTATTTATTTTGATTGTTTTTAATTTGTTTTAATTTTATTAATTCTAATGTATGTTCATAAAATTGAAGATCAAAGTAATAATATAATCTAGTAATAATAATAATGCATGATTTCAATTTAATATAAATATGACATAATTAAATATTTAGTTTTAAGTATTATTGTGTGCCCTTGCAGGGCGTCATGGACCGACTTATAAAACTATTATAACATCTTTTAAAATGTACATGACTTTACAGTGAAATAAATAAATAAATAAACTTTTTTTGGCGTGATTTATAACAATGGACGTAACATGGCTCCATCATTACGACCCAGAAACGAAACTGCAGTCTATGACATGGAAAAGGCCATCATCTCCAACTCCAAAGAAATTCAAGGTGAGCCCATCTGCCGGTAAGGTCATGGGCTCTATTTTTTGGGATGGTAAAGGGGTATTAATGATTGAGTACCTCGAGCATGGAGCCACTATTACGGGCACATTATACGCCAAACAAATAGCAACATTGCGCAATGAGATCCGCGAAAAACGGCGAGGTAAACTCTCGAAAGTTGTGCTGTTCCACCAGGACAATGCCCCGGCACACAAGTCTGCCGTTGCAATGGCTGCAATTCGTGATGCTGGGTTCGATATCCTTAAGCATCCTCCGTATTCACCAGATCTCGCTCCCAGTGATTTCTACCTATTTCCGAGATTGAAACAATACCTGAGAGGCCAGAAATTTGAAGACGACGACGCGGTAGTCGCTGCAGTACAAGATTTTTTAAGTACTCAAGATGAGACCTTTTTCAAAAATGGAATTTTAAGTTTAGAAAAAAGATATACTAAGTGTATTATGCTAAAAGGTGACTATGTCGAAAAATAAAATGACATTTAGTAAAAGTTGTTTACAACATACTCATTCTCACTTTTTACTGAACGCCCCTAGTATATTTGTTTTAAAGCAACAAAAAATCTAATTTTGCATTTAAACGAAAATTAATCTGGTTTTCAGGGCTAAAATTAAGCGTTTTTTTACTGGAGTCGTGTCTTCGAATTATTTTTTAACGGCGACAACATCCCTATTGGCAATGCCAATAAGTCGACGGAGAAAAGAGCCAGCCTGTCACCTTTGAATCGGATAAGTTTACTTTTTGCTACAATGGCTTGTCCAGAAGGAAAAATGCTTTCACTTAGCGAATAAATAATACCTAATTAAGTACACTACACCCTTCCATCCCTATCGCGATCTAAAACAAACAATTTGCACCGAAACTTGCAAAAAAGACATTAAAATCATATTTGCAATTACTGCACGCGGCGTTCGCTGTGCGCAAAAAAATAATTAAAAATTCCACATTGCAGCACATTTTGTTATCTCCGATCTGATAGCGAGTCTCCCACGATTATGGCGAAATTATTTTTATGCCCGACAGAGTTAATTGATATAAGTTTTCATGTTTAATTAGAACTACAAGGGTTATCGCTCATCTAGGACGTTAAACGATGGTTAAGATAGGAAATACTCACATTAGTCGCATTTTTGTCGGAATAGAGTAATCATAAAATGTGGCGATAATTTTTAAGTAAGTTTTTAAGTATAATCACACTGCGTAGTACAGGCCTTTGAGAATGAGAGGGCTTGGATCGTAGTACTTTGGGCACTTCATACACCATTAAATTTCTTCGTAGGTGAGTACGATTTTCCCCACACTATTTGCCTTCACTGTAAATTCCAAATGCTACCACGGCTACCACAAGTTAAAATAGTAGCATGGTGAACGGTTGTGTTGCTCTGAAGAAGAGCTCTGCTTAAGTTCGAAACGCGTCAGTTAGTATGGTGTTGGTGAGAAAGGACATAAGTAGGCTATATATTATCACGCTAATACCAATAGGCGCGGAGCGGAGTGGATGAATGTTTCAAAATCGGGGGTTTTTGAAGTAAAACTTCTATAGGCACGCTTGACTTGGGAGTACGGTGGTGAATGTGAACACGAGTGTGCGGGGGGGGGGGGGGTTCGGGGGGGAGGTTTCGGGGGCGGGTAATTTTTTTTATATCGAGGATCTAAGGAGAGCCATAATTGATGAAAAAGCAAATTGGATAAAAAAAATAAGCTGCCCAAATTACTAATTCCACGCGGACAGAGTCGCGGGCAAAAGCTAGTGTAGAATAAGCTGGAAATTACTCCACCGACAAGAGCCTAGCTCTTAAATATATGATGATGATTTGCTGAAATAATCCTGAACAATTCATGACACAGTGTATAATGAGGTTTTCCTGCAAGCGATGACAATAGCTGGAACATTCCAAATCGGTTTCTCACTCGCTTGCGCCTCTGATATCTCCCGTAATCGCTCGAGGCGCAAATAGACGCGGCCCCCTACAAACTGGCCATGGAGTTACGAAGTCAGTCTGTTAAACAGGTTGGTTGATACGTCGTAGGGAAATGGCCAAAACAGAGCAACAATCTAAGGGACAATATAATGGTGGGTGTTAAATGGGGAATCAATTGTATTATTTGCCAAAAAAAAAACAGTTATTTCATGAAATCCCTAAATTTGTTTAGTGAAATGACAAAATCAGCCAAAAAAGGCAATTTGTTTTTTTCATTTCACCAGATTTGTTTAGATAAATCCCTGAAACACGTTAGTGGGTTGACGATACTAACACCCAACGTCAACTTGTTTTATCATTTCAGCAGACACGTTCAGAGATTTGATGAAATCACCCCGTAAGTAGACACTTTAAATGAGATAAAATTATCAAATATATATCGTACGGAATCCTCTCCTCTCGTCCAGTATTTTTCTTGAACGTCTGAACCGTTATTTATCTTGTCTCTTTACTATTACGTTCCCTAAATCACCCAAACATTACATATATTAAAACTACATCCTTTCTTACAAATATTATAAATGCGAAAGTAACTCTGTCTGTCTGTCTGTCTGTCTGTCTGTCTCGCTTTCACGCTAAAACTACTGAACCGATTTAAATGAAATTTGGTACACAGATAGTCTAGAGCCTGAGAAAGGACATAGGCTATATACCATCACGCTAACACCAATAGGAGCGGAGCGGAGCGGAAGAACGTTTCAAAATCGGGGGTTTTTGAAGTAAAACTTCTATAGGCACGCTTGACTTGGGAGTACGGTGGTGAATGTGAACGCTGGTGTGCGGGGGGGGGGGGGTTCGGGAGGGGGATTCGGGGGGGGGGGAGGGGTCTGGGGGGTAATTTTTTTTATATCGAGGAACTAAGGAGAGCCATAGTTGATGAAAAAGCGAATTGGATAAAAAAATAAGCTGCCCAAATTACTCATTCCACGCGGACAGAGTCGCGGGAAAAAGCTAGTATAACCATAAACGCCACTCCATAAACATCGTTCCGTGGCGCATCCCCGCAATGCGCTCGTGCGCAGATCAAAGGCGCGGGATGCGCAGACGACGTCCCGTCCCCCTCCCCCCCCCCACTAAAAGCGCCACATTTTGATCTTTTTGCGGCGGTGATAGTGACTATAATGGTGCGGTTGTCATGCGCGCGGATTCGTGGCGCCTGGCATTGGTATCCAATTGTAGAATTAATAGCAATATGGCTTATAGCTGTTGCCGCAACTCATGCGGGGAATTCGTTTATCACTATTCTGCGGGAACTATGTCACTTTTCCTTCTTCTCCTTCTTACATTTAAGAGTTATGCAGTGCTCTTGCTGGTGGTGTAACCGCCACTCCGCACGGTCTTCGGGCAGCCGTTTGACTTCCTGATACGACACGACACTCTCTTTCTCCTTCACCTGGTCAAAATAGGTCAATCTTGGCCTTCCTCTGCCTCGTCTTCCTTCCATTGACGTGTCGTATGAAATGTCTTGTCAGCAGTGTTGTCACATCTACCAACTTTTTGGTAGATCTACCTATTTTGCCTCCGTTCTACCTATCTACCACCCGCGGCCTCAAATCTACATCTTTTTCAAAACATTTCCGTTGCAAACAATTTCTTTGATTCTATCCACTTCCTCATAGAAGTGCGAATGTTGAGAGGCTGTTTTCGTCCATAAACAATATGAAAACATGCCAAACTTTGGAGGGTCTGCTGGCACACACAAAGATTTGTTTTTAAAAGTTGTGTTCCTAACTCCGACCATTTGAAATTGTTTTACAAAAACATGTTAAAGCAGCGTCAATAAATCCTTTTCAACATTTTAACGCATTTTTATTCAATAAAAGGGACTGATTTGACTAAAACGGTAGATCTACCTATTTTCATTTTCAGTTCTACCTATTTCTACTAAATTTTCATTTTATTCTACCAATTTTTCAAAATTGTATGTGTCAACACTGGTCTCCAGTAACGTTCTTTTCACTATTTTTGACTTTTTAATACTCATTGTCTTGCTCATTGTCGGTACCTACCTTGTAAATGCTCCTCTCATTTAGAATAAAAATAAAAGATTAGATATTTCGAAAAATTTATTCGTAATAATACATATACAGATAAATAAATTAAAAAAAATCATTTATTTCAAGTACAAAGACACATACACATTTCAATTATAAAATAAAATAAAATAACACTTACAAACACACAAGTATCTGGCTTACATTACTAAATCATATGCCCCATACTAATCATAAATGCCCCTGGAATAATATTTTAACTTTAACCTTATGACCGCCACGCATAGTTTTTGTTTGGAACAAAATTGATTCTTATGCGGATGCGGGTAGGTTTAATTTTGTATTACCGTGCTGTCGTCTATAGCAGACGCTGGCGGTCAAAAGGTTAAAATCGTGAAGTATAGACGACTAAGAAATTCCTTTACTATTCTAAGGTTCAAAGTCAGTTGCATTGTACGGCTATTTTCACTTACAAATACACTTATTATGTAAGCCTTATTGTTTTTATTCTGATGTCGGAACTGTAATAAACTACTACTACATACCTGTATGTATTACAGTCATAGAAACTCCTTCTTTTTTAAGTCGATTAAAAATGGTAAAGTACATGTTTGACCATTTGTCCTTCCAAGATTACGTATTAACTTCGCCTACAATCAAAAGATGGCGTTGTTCGGATGAACGTTGCGCTTTAAAAATGTCACCGTAACTTTTCAAATAATCATAAAAAATAATAGTACATTACTGCAGCGGCCGCGAAATAGGGGATTGCCGGCCGAGTAGTAATAGATGGCCGAGTGTTAACGAGGCCATCTAGAGATACGGGGCCGGCAATCCCTGTTCGTGGCCAAGGCTTGTATAGTGCTTTTCTCAAATAAATCCAAGGAAATGACACGAATGTTCAACTTATATATTCATATTTAATTCAAATTGTTTTTTTTTTATTCCCGCCAAAATATTTTTTTTCCAGCAATTTATTTGTAAGCTGTTTCAGTTAATGTTTTTGACGCAAAATCTTGAGATGATTTATATTTATTAAAAAATTACGACCTTATTAATTGGTTATTTTAATAAATTGTTAACAATAAACGCCAATCCTTATTTATTTTATTAAATCTAGCCAAGTAAGATATTAAAAAGTAAATTCACAAACTAAATTTTTCTTAATTGGCAGTATGTCATTGATAGTCAATAAAAGAAAATACGACCCACTAAAACAAAAGACAATCTCTTTGCTGGCCTTGGCCAGCAATGTTTGTATGAAATTCCATTATTGTCGTCTAATTTGAAATTAGAACGAATCTTCCTCAACTGCTATACAATGGCATACTTCGTGTTCTATTGTCACGACTATAAGGACCACATTTCCTTGGATGTTTGAGAAAATACATATTAAACATCCAAAACCCGGGACCTCAAGCTTCATAGTCAGGTTTTCTAGCCACTGGGCTATCCGGTCGTCTACTTTTAGACAAAACTTTAACATTATAAATGTTCTTTGTAAAGGTAGGTACCTAATAACGCAGGTGCAACCGCAGATTAAAGCTAGTACGTTTACACGAAGGGCTAGTTTTATTACGCTTCATGACATTTCCGTCAACACGCCTGTCACTTGACGTGTCAAATGATGACAAATCACCCCCATTGAAGTACTCGCGCCGTGCTAAGTGGAACATTTATCATGCTATCATGTCTGTAACGATACAAGTGGACTGGACAGGGACACCTACATGATTTTGTGTATACCAGTGGCGAAGGGTGCTAACAACTCGATTCCCAGCGGGTTGCCTAAAATTTTGAAGTAACCAAACGCTTCTCTTAGTAACCGATTGTTTGTATAGAGACTTACTCTTCCATAATAAACTTTTAAGTATTTTTCAAAATGGTGCAGTAACAAAACGCATCAAAATATCCACAAGACCAATCAGTCATTCATAAATTCAGTATTCCGGCAGGAATTGTACACTCACACATGTAAATATTCATTCATAAAACCATAGATTCACTACAAGCGTCTACCGTAAGAATAGGCATGAAATAGGCTGAAGATAAACCGGTCTCTATCGGCTTATCACATTTAAAAAAAGACTTTCAATGTTGTGCATAAGGCTTAATTTCACTTTGACAGAAGTTTGTTTTTTAATTAATTTATCCCACTTGGAATAGCCGACGGAATTGACATTCATGCAGCCATTCGTAGACTTATTTAAAATTACTGGAGCGAAATTTAGTTTTAAAATATCGAGTTTTAGTGTAAAACAGAAAGTACGATATTTTATCTATTTTTATAATAAGATTTATAAACAGACAAAATTAAACCGCCACGGGCTGTGCTCAGCGCGCTGCACAACACCAAATTGTATACGCTGTGCCGCGCTGCCGGAATGTGTCACTGTATGTACGATTCGGAGCCATAGAACGTGCCGGACGTGATCCGCTAGCGCGGCTGATTTGTTTGTGGTGTGGTATTTATAGAAATGACAACATTAGGTAATGTCATGTCAATAGCTCAGTGTTTTGTAGTTTGTTTATTTATATTATAATAAAATTATGTGAAATAATTTTAATAAAAACACAATATTAGATCAGTGTTGATACGCAATATCGGTGAAATTTAATCGTACATATTATCGTCTGTCAGGTTGTAAATCTGATTATAATTCAGTGTCTAATTCATGTATAAGTAACATATTGTTTTGATACTGATATCAGTGAAAGGATAAATATGCTGCAGTCTTATGGACCGAATTACTGCACGTAAGTACTAGTTTTCAAGAATATAACCTAGTATAACTACTAAGAAATGGGGTATGATTTTTGTTTGCTTTTTTTCGTCCGGCTTTACCTGGAAAAAAATTCACGCCTCGCCACTGGTGTATACATAATATTTATTGAATCAGGCGTTACTTTACGGAGATCCATATTAATGAACTGAAACAATTACTTTGCTCACCCGCGCGTTTGCATTGGTTGCGGGTGGGCAAAGTAATTGTTTCAGTTCATTGTGTATTAATATTAGATTCGATGAGCTAGAGCTACTTTTTTTTCAGATTAATTTTAAAATTATGATTTCAGTCTGTATTTTTAGTCTGTGTTAGGGTGGAGACCAAAAAGTCGAGACTCTTTATCCATACTAATTCCATACTAATATTATAAATGTGAATGTGTGTTCTTTCACGTCGAAACTGAGTGTCGGATTACCGTGATTTTTTGTATGGACATAGTTGAAGAGCTGGAGAGTGGCATAGGCTACTTTTTACCACGGGGAAAAATCTCATTCCCGCGGCCAAACACGTTTTAATCTACTTTAGCGCGCCGCCATGGCTATGGCTGTTAATCGTTGCCTAGCAACTGTCAGCTGTCGCCTAGCAACCAGCGCCGCAGTTAAAAGCGCTGCAAAAGGCACGTTTCTTGACACGACGACCCCCTTTAATTTTTAACTTAATAAACACAAACATACAATATTACATGATAAAATAATACATAATTACTACATAATTGGTGAAAATTTCAAGTGTCTAGTTATTACGGACGGACAGACAGCGGAGGCTCAGTAATAGGGTCCAGTGACTGCCTTTGGGTACGGAACCCAAAAAAAGACTAGTTATAAGTAGGATGAAAGGATACGTTGACCTAGGATGAGGAGAATTTCTAAAATGATAAATCAAGTCTTGAACTTTGACATATCACTCTCAAAGCATTTTTACGACAATGAATAACCTATATCCTTTATCGTAAAAGCCATTTATTCGCGATATTGTTCTTTATTCACTAACACTGGACAATGGCGACTCCTACGCGCTCTCTGTCAACAAAAGTAGGAAACTAATACAGAACGTAAGCACTTTGTGTTAACAATTTGTATGGGAAGCTGAAAATAACTCTCCATTCATCAATTTTTAACCCCTACCCAATAGGGTGAAAATGTCTTAAAAATATTGAAGTTTTTTATTTTGTCCAAATTTAGGGTTAGCTTAGACCTCTGTGCAGTTTTTAGGGTTCCGTACCCAAAGGGTAAAACGGGACTCTATTACTAAGACTCCGTCTGTCTGTTTGTCCGTCTGTCACCAGGCTGTATCTCATGAACCGTGATAGTTAGTTAAAATTTTCACAGATGGTGTATTTCTGTTACTTCTATAACAACAAATACAAAAAAACATACAGTCGAACATAGAACCTCCTCCTCTTTTTGAAGTCGGTTAAAAACAGAATAAAATAAATATTTAAGGGGGCTCCCATACAACAAACGTGATTTTTTTGCTCGTTTTTGCTCGATATTGATAACGGCAACAGGTACACCTACATACTTGAAATATTCACAGATTCACTTTAAAAATAAATAAATTAAAATAAAACCAATATTTAAGGGGGGCTCCCATACGACAGCCATGATTTTTTTACCGTTTTTATAGATAATGGTACGGAACCCTTCGTTCGCGAATCCGACTCGCACTTTCGACTGGCACTCGAAAACTATACCTGACTCAATCGATAGTATCCTGCCTAATCTTTAAATATAATAATTATTAATATAAAAATGTAAAACGCGCTCTCTCGTCTCTTGGATCACGGGACACGAGTTATTTCTGGACAGACACACAAAAGGGAGGTTACGAGCGGTTTTTTAGGAAATTGCGAATGGACAAAAATAGGCGTAGGCGGACTAATTACTTAGCTAATTCATGCTTTGACACTGTCTAGAGGCCTTAGTGTATACTCCTGTTTATTGATACAAAGTATCAATTTCTCCTTTACATGCATCCTATAATATACTTACATAATGTATAATGTTTTTCTTATTTTTCCAGAAGTGATATAAATATAACTTGATTTCTCGGGTTACCGTTGAGTTTTGAGTCTTGTATAATACCTAGACGGTCTCGTAAACGGCTCTAAGGGTTTTGACAAAAATCTACGATTAGGAATATTGAGTCTAAAAAGCAAGTCAAGATTATAGATACACGCCACGCCAAAGTAAGTAGGTACTGATTAGAAATAAAAAAAATATCATCCATTTTAAAAATCCAAATAGTTTTATTATCAAATATAATTTACAATTATACCTTTATATATAAATTAACACTATGATTAAAAATGAAATAAAACTAACATTAACTACAACTAGGTAAAATTAACAAAAGGTTCCCCCCGCGGCATGGACCCAAAGACTCTGGCAGCATTACCTCGCTGTACAGCAATGCTGATACGTTGTGCGAGGAAGCTGCCAGCTCTTCGGTCTGCTGTGGCATCACAAAGCCGTTTAGAAAGGTCTTAAATCCAAATCCACCAATTTTTAAACAATTCATCGAATTTATAAAAAAAACTTAGCATAGCTGTCAACAGTGGTCGTAAAACTCCTTGTTTGTTTACATTCGTGTCAACACAACCATTTTTTCTTTATTGGTTATTTATTAACATGCGCAAGAGTGCGCGGAAAGCTTGAGTCGTCTAAGGCTGACGAATTATAGCGATTGGATGTACAGTTAGGCTTCCTACACACGATTAAAGAAAACAAACATGGCCGCCAGTAATGCACCTGACGGACAATACAAACAGAAATCAATAAAACACTTCGTATTTATAATTTGACTTCTCGTCTCGATATAACATCCAAATATTACAAATGTGAAAGTTTGTTTGTTTATTGTTCAATCTAACGAAAACTGTTGCGCGGATTTGAATACAATTTAGTACATATATATTTTACAATACAGGGAGATTCGGGAGTCATCAGCAGGAGTGAAAGGGGTGATGGGGAGATTCACACTGAGCAACTTTTACTATGGGATCAGTACGAAATCGCAAAAAAAAATCAGCTGTTCTATACATTTCGGATAGTTAGCGATTAGCGATCAATTAACTCTTGGTTACATTTTTTTTCGCGATTTCGGGGTGTTTTTTGAAGGTGTTTTTTTTTAATAATTTTTCTAACAGCGAAGTCAGTAGTGACGCAATCGAGGCTAAAAAGTAGTGTAAATAAAAATGTGTTTTACTGTCAAACACCGTTAAACTGACGCAGTGGGCGCTAGATAGACACAGATAAATAATCCGACCGCGCAAGCAAAATCAAATATAAACATACTACAACCTATGTAAAGAAACCGTCACTAAATGGTTATTGAATAAAACTTAATACTGAAGACTTTTTTTAGCGATATTCACTTGATCAAAACGTAACTTAAATAGCCATGGTACATTAATTAAAAGTACCTAAAATACTATCGATTTGCCGGTGACTTGACGGTGCCGAAACATGGACACTCACTGTAGGGTTGGTCCACAAATTTAAAGTTGTTCAACGTGCTATGGAAAGGGCTACGCTCGGAGTTTCTCTAAAAGATCGAATTCGTAATGAAGTGATCCGACAGAGAACCAAAGTTATCGACATAGCCCACCGCATTAGCACGCTGAAGTGGCAATGGGCCGGCCATATAACCCGAAGAACCAATAACCGTTGGGGTAGATGAGTTCTTGAGTGGAGACCACGTATCGGCAAACGTAACGTGGGACGTCCTCAGACTCGGTGGAGCGATGATCTTCGCAAGGCGGCTGGCAAGAGCTGGATGAGAGTGGCCGAGGATCGTGCTTAGTGGCGTGCCATGGGAGAGGCCTATGTCCAGCAGTGGACGAACATAGGCTGATGATGATGATGATGATGATGATGAAAATACTATCACATAACCTACCAGCTGCTAACAATTAACTAATATAAATACGGTAAACACACAAAAAAAATTATGCTCAAACGAAACCAAACGCGCCAGTTGCCCACCTCCAAACCGCACCAAAACTCTATTCATCGCACTAACAGTAATCAAACAAGTCCGTCAATTTTTTTCATCAGCAAACCGCTACACATTGCGCACCGAAACGCAGCCTGTCATCTCAAAATCAACCAACACCATCTGGCGTATCCTTGGCGAAACGTACATATGTCTTTTTGTCCAGATGACTTGGCTTCCCAAAACACTGTGCACGCTTCGCAAATTTAACCTAAAGCTCCATCATTTACGGTTGGGGTTTCACTGTTGATATTAAGTACAGTTTTGAAGCGTTGAAATTTCGTTTTGGGCTGTATACGTGGATGATATGGTTGCGTTTGGCTTGTGTCAGTTTTTGTCACAGTTTTTTCGGAAGTAGCACATATTCATATGGCAAGGAGTCAGGTTTCGCGGCAGATGCGCCGGCGCACGTTGGCGCGTGCTCCAGTTGCTGGCTGTTTGCAAACTTGAGAAAAAAATCTTGGCGATAAATAGTAAAAGTTTTGCTCTACTTAATTTGGGATCGTTGGGAAACATAATCTCGAGGTTTGCGATATATGTAATTCATCATCATCCCAGCCTATATACGTCTCACTGCAGAGCACAGGCCTCCTCTCAGAATGAAAGGGCTTGGGCTGTAGTTCCGACGCGGGCCCAGTACGGATTGGGAACTTCACACACACCAATGAACTTCTTATCAGGTGTAAAATAATAATAATAAAAAAACATGTGTATGTGATGTGTGTGTGTGTGTGTATGTAGTGTGTGTTTCCTTCACCGTAAATCTCATGATAGATTTTAAATACAATTTCGCACATAAATTTCGAAAAACCTTTTTCCAGAACTGGTATAATATAACTTAGCCTTTCGCCAGATAATACTAGGCTATTGTTGAATACTGGGACACACAAGAAATTCGATGGAGTGTGTGAAGTCCCAATCCGCACTGGGCCCGCGTGGGAACTACGGCCCAAGCCCTCTCATTCTGAGAGGAGGCCTGTGCCCTGCAGTGGGACGTATTTAGGCTGGGATGATGATTATTAACCCGTCGGTATTTCCGACATTCTTCCTCGACGCTTCCTTGTTTCGCAATCATAGTAAATGCGCATTATGGATGAGCATCTCTTGCGCAGCTCACGCAAAGCTCTTCGGGCAACGAAACAACTCAAATTAAAAACTCAATAACAAATGTAAGGCATTATTCATCATCATGATCATTTCAGCCGCAGGACGTCCACTGCTGGGCATGGCCTCCCTCATCGATAACTAGTCATTACGGTTGGAAGCGGCTTGCATCCACCTTGAACCTGCGGCTTTCACCAAATCGTCCGTCCATCTCGTTGGTGGACGTCTCACGCTGCGCTTGCCAGTAAATACTAGTCCGTGGTCTCCATTAGAGAACTTTTCAGCCCCAACGGCCATCTGTTCTGCGTGTTATATAGCCTGCAGATTGCCATTTCAACGAGCTAATCTGTTTGGGTATGTCGGTCACCCTTGTTCTTTTACGAAGGAGTCATTCCTGATAGGACCTCAAGAGAAACTCCGATGAACGACTCGAGCCTCATTAGGCCTATAGTGTACCGCGTCTCGGATCCATCTGTCATATTTTTAATTAATGAATTTGAAAAAATTCACTCAGAGGGCGATGCAGAGGGCTATGCTCGGAGTTTCTCTACGGGATCACATTAGAAATGATGAAATCCGCGCAAGAACTAAAGTCACCGACATAGCTCGAGGAATCGCAAGACTCAAGTGGCAGTGGGCAGGGCGCATCGCCCGTAGAACTGATGGCCGATGGAGCAAAAAGGTTCTCGAGTGACGTCCACGGGCCGGAAAACCCAGTGTAGGTAGACCTCCAACAAGATGGAACGAACCTGGTTAAGGCTGGTTAGGGTTGCGGGTTGCGGGATGGCGCGGGACCGATCTGTTTGGCGAGCCTTGGGGGAGGCCTATGTTCAGCATTGGACGTCTTTCGGCTGAAATGATGGATGACGATGATGATTTAACCTACACGATTTTTCTTGCTGATCTAAACTGAGCTTTAGTTAATAATCATCCCATTAAAATACAAGAATCTGTAATGAGTGTTATTTTTCGCGTCAAATTTTGCATTCATATAGATCTTGCGCAACACACGCAATGCACAACCGCAGGCATCAAAACAAAAGCTGGTAACATGTTACTCCGAAGCTGGCAATCCGAACTTCATATCGTGGTCCTGCTCACTCAAATACTATTTAATAGGTGAGTGAGAGAGTCGGTATGATGAAAACTTTGAATTTTGTAACTTGGGGTCCAAGAACCGCGGGATTCAAAACAAAATTTGGGCTGCGCACGCGATGCCAAATCAAAACAAAATTAGACTGATTACTGAACCGTCGATAAATTCCAGGGAATTTGTAAATTAGGTGTTGTTTGAGCTGGTCGTAAACATCTTTGAAGGTTCTTCAAGAATACTTAATTGGAATAGTTGAATCATTATCCTGTATGTTTTTATTCCATCTTTATCTTCTACTAATTTTTACCCTGAAGCCGTGTTGACCTAGCGGTTTGACCTATGGCCTCCCAAGCAGAGGGGCGTGGGTTCAAATCCCGGCTCGCACCTCTGACTTTTACGGAATTTATGTGCGAAATTACATTTGAAATTTACCATGAGCTTTACGGTGTAGGAAAACATCGCGCGGATATTTGCATACACCTGGGCGCGCGTGGGGTGGCCCAACCCTTCTCATTTTGAGAGGAGGCCTGTGCCCTGCTGTGGGGCGTATATAGGCAGGCTGGGATGATGATGATAATTTATTTATTTATGCTAGTTTCTGATGCTGCCTCTATCGGGTCTTGTAGCCATACAAGATGTTCGCGAGCTTTCGTCTGACAACTTGTCGCCAGGTGCGCGCGCAGCTGCCGGGTACCGTACGCGCACGCGCATGTCGTGGCGTATGACCAACGGTACACGCACCTCATCTTATAAACAAAAATGTTTTGCTTTAGTTTATTTTATTTTAAAACAAGAATAAACAGCACTGGTTCTCTGAATTTTCGTAACTAACTATTATGTTTCCCAATTGAGGACGCGTATATGTAATGTAACGCCACGAGAGTTGAGGCGAATGATTACGCACACTGCTACATAAAGTAATGATTGCAAAAAAGTAGTGAATGAATGAAATGAGTGGGTGAACGAAAATTTTAGTTACGAACGAGAATGATGAAATACCTACGCAATAAGTACTATGCATATGCATATTATAATTTTTGTTTTTATAATCTATTTTTGAAATAAAACAATTTGAAGCTAAGAAGAAATATTCGCAACAAAAAAAATCGGTATTTTATAAATAGGAAAAATATGTTTATCTAATTTAAATAAAATATATTAAAATATTTTATTATTTCTGTTTTGTTTTAACTACTTGGATGTATTTTCCTAAATAATTCTTGACGAAAAAGGTTGAAGAAATTTTGAGTCAATCTTGTAAATCACTGTTGAGTCTGTCGAACTTGCTAGTGGTACGAATAAATGTCAAAATCCCGCTGTCATTACGGGCATTTTCAGAAAAAAGTGTATGTTGTACCTTTTTTTAACAACCTAACAAATTTTGGGTTATTTCTACTCAGAATCACAAGCACTATCGATTTAAGCAATAAAAAAAAGTGTCCCACTTTTAAATGTCAGTTTTGTGAAGCATTAACCATACATGTTGTATGGACCGTCACAAAACTGACTAACAAATTTTGTATGGAAAGTTAAGGATAATTAAGGCAAAACGGGTACATTTTCTATTTCTGAAAACCCCCTTACATATGTTGTTGTGTGCGTGACCTCAACTCTACTGAGTTTAAATTGTTTATGATTTGAATTCTTCGATTTTATCTGAGTCACATTTAAAAAATCTTAACTTAATTTATTTACAGTGTTTTATTTTCTGCTTTTAACTTTGATATTTTTGTAATTTTAACAGACGTCTCGCTTTATGGTCAATGATATGTACTCTGTAATTGTCGTATATATCAGAATAATATACATGTAACTAATTTTTATGGCTCGGATTGTAATATATATGATGTAGATGTACTGAATAAAATAAATAAATAAATAAATAAATACTGGTGTTACCTATATATCTTAATGTATCTCTATGATGTAAATATCTTAATGTAAAAGCTACGAGTAATTTCATAATTTAAAAATAAGAAACAATGATCCATGCTGCCATTGAACATCGAAAATGACACGTTAGCGAAAATAGAATTAAAATAATTAACTTAACGAGAGGCAAACAAGTTATTAGGGCGAAAAAGAGGAGTTTTCGCGTGCGCTGCGTGTGCGCAGGTGGCGGGTAGGGTTGCTAGCTACTAGAAAATATAAAGTTTCATTTCAAAGTTTGACTAAGCAATTCTTTCCCAAACTTTTTTTTTCACATCTCTTTCATAATTTAGCTGGTTCCGGTGGACCCCCTGCAGCTACATTTGTACCATATTCCCAATACTCGACAAAAATGTGAAGATTGGATCTAAATCTAAATCCCGTCGAGTCTCCCGAGGACCCCTGGGGGTCCACCTGGACCACTTTGGGAATCAATGGACTAAGCTAAGATTTTGGGATTTTAATTTCTTAAATCCTGATATTAAAATAAAAAAGTCTATATTATTCCAGAGTTACAGCTATTTATAATAATAATAATAAATGTATATTTCGTACTAAATACAAACTGAAATATAGATGCACAGAAAAAACCCCAGAAAAAAGACCAATGCTGGGAATCGAACCCAGGTCCTCAGCATTCCGTGCCGCGTGCCATACCCCTACACCACCACTGGTCTAGAGATTAGACACGAATCTTTCCTATACATCATACATTTCAATCTGCTAAATCATCACCTTATGCAGTGACAAACGCACATCTATGTTACACCCTCATCGAGAGATTTTAACACTCCTTCGGAACTAACCAGCATTGGTCTTTTTTCTGGGGTTTTTTCTGTGCATCTATATTTCAGTTTGTATTTAGTACGAAATGTATGATTTCACGGGATGACCGTAAAAGTAATAAAAAAAATGAAGTTGAAAAAATAAGTACAAAAAAAGATACTTCATAGCTAACTTGTTTAAAGTTGCACAGTAGCGCCATCTCTTGTCCAGGTGAGCGGTTAGTTCCGAAGGAGTGTTAAAATCTCTCGATGAGGGTGTAACATAGATGTGCGTTTGTCACTGCATAAGGTGATGATTTAGCAGATTGAAATGTATGATGTATAGGAAAGATTCGTGTCTAATCTCTAGACCAGTGGTGGTGTAGGGGTATGGCACGCGGCACGGAATGCTGAGGACCTGGGTTCGATTCCCAGCATTGGTCTTTTTTCTGGGGTTTTTTCTGTGCATCTATATTTCAGTTTGTATTTAGTACGAAATGTATGATTTCACGGGATGACCGTAAAAGTAATAAAAAAAAATGAAGTTGAAAAAATAAGTACAAAAAAAGATACTTCATAGCTAACTTGTTTAAAGTTGCACAGTAGCGCCATCTCTTGTCCAGGTGAGCGGTTAGTTCCGAAGGAGTGTTAAAATCTCTCGATGAGGGTGTAACATAGATGTGCGTTTGTCACTGCATAAGGTGATGATTTAGCAGATTGAAATGTATGATGTATAGGAAAGATTCGTGTCTAATCTCTAGACCAGTGGTGGTGTAGGGGTATGGCACGCGGCACGGAATGCTGAGGACCTGGGTTCGATTCCCAGCATTGGTCTTTTTTCTGGGGTTTTTTCTGTGCATCTATATTTCAGTTTGTATTTAGTACGAAATGTATGATTTCACGGGATGACCGTAAAAGTAATAAAAAAAATGAAGTTGAAAAAATAAGTACAAAAAAAGATACTTCATAGCTAACTTAATAAATGTATTTATTTAGGCATTTTTTAGAGCCCATACAATTTAAAAAAAAACCTGGATTCCTTTTATCTGTCTTATACCTACTGCATTTACCATGGGGAGTGCTCTGAGAAGTTGTTCGATCTATTGCTGGCCTATGTATTACTTAAGTTTTTCTTTAAGTTCACTCATTATATTTTGCCGTTTTTTGCCCAAATAAACATTAAACATTATTTATCATCATCCCAGCCTATATATGTACGTCCCACTTCAGGGCACAGGCCTCCTCTCAGCTCTGGGCCGTAATTCCCACGCGGGCCCAGTGCGGATTGGGAACTTCACATACACCATTAAAATTCTTTTCAGGTGCATACAGGTTTACTCACGATGTTTTCCTTCACCGTAAAGCTCATGGTAAATTTCAAATGTAATTTCGCACATAAATTCCGAAAAACTCAGAGGTGCTAGCCTGGATTTGAACCCACGACCCTCTGCTTGAGAGGCCATAGTTCAAACCGATAGGCCACCATGGCTTAGTTGGCTACCTACCGACGAAAATTTTCCGTTGTGCACTTTCCATAAAGCTAGTTTACAAACTACTACTATTTGAGAGATGGAAATGTGTTAAATAATTTACTAAATAGTTTACTATGGCAGTAAATCCCCAAAGGATATATACGCTTAGTATTTTACAATGGAACTCGCAAAGTCTTAGGCCCAAGTTAGTGGAATTTGACAGGTTGGCTGATGTGATAAAGTCATAATTATAAATAGCATTGCGAGCATCCGTTTTTTGTATAGTTGTTTTTGCCCTATAGGCTAATGTGACAAGTTGTACGAAGCCTGTTTCAAAAATAAATTAAAAAAAAAAAAAAAAACTACTACTATGATACTTACTACTAGGACTATTATGATACTCGTACTTCACAGTTGACAACCCTACCTGAACAATTACCAATTGCACGCGTCCCGAACGCACGCGCCGCGTTCTATTTTTGAATATGGAACTTTTTAAATTGACGTTTCGGTAGGCAAATGCTTCTACTGTTCAGCCTATCATTGGCTTAAAAAGGTAGTTGTGCAAAATTGTTCGACCTAAATTATCTCGAGTGATCTAGAGATAATTTACTAAAGATAATTGATGAATTATCTTGTTTTTTTTTCAAGCTGCTGCGATAATAATGTTAAATTATAATGGTACTATTTATTTTCTTGTTTTATGCCAACTTTTTTTTTAACGCTACGTATTAAAAGTACCCGTCGATTATCGCTAGTTTTCCGGCAATCATTCACCTTTATGATAACTATATATTAAAAATTTTAAAAACCCCCAACGCAATTAGGTCACACATATGTTTGAAAATAAAGTAAATGACAATTATGCGTCTAAGATCCCTTCCGCAGCTAACAAAAGAGCTGATAATTATGAAACGGCTGAACCAATTTTGATTAAACACGTCTAAGAAACATCGCCGAAAAACCCGGTTTCAAATAAAAAAAACCGCATCCAAATCGATTCACCCGTCAAAGAGTTATAGCTATGTCCACACCAGTGCGCTTTCACGTTCATCTTGCATTTTCCTTTGACGCACGAAATTCAGCACGCCGATCCACTGGTGTTGGTTAGACATGCGCTAGCGGCACGCGCTGCCGTTCAATTAATTTTGAGGCATGCGCTATTGCATGCGCTATGGTTGCTCGGGCATGCGTCAAAGGAAAACGCAAGATGAACGTGAAAGCGCACTGGTGTGGACATAGCTTATGATGCCACAGACACACACACACACACACACACACACAAAGACACACAAATAACGACCGCTTTAGCCTAGTTGGTAGTGACCCTGCCTACGAAGCAAGAGGTCCTGGGTTCAAATCCCGGTAAGGGCATTTATTTGTGTGATGAGCACGACTATTTGTTCCTGAGTTATGGATGTTTTCTATGTATTTAAGTATTTATTTGTCTATATAAGTATGTTTATCGTCGTCTAGTACCCATAGTACAAGCTTTGCTTAGTTTGGGACTAGGTCGATTTGTGTAAGATTGTCCCCTAATATTTATTTATTTATTTATTTATTTATTTAAATAGCGGTCAAACTTATAACACCCCTCTTTTTGCGTCGGGGGTTAAAAATCCCCTTTCAGAGCTCTACTTATGATTAGATCCCGTTATCAGGCGGTCAGTTTGGTGGCTACCTACAATGGATATGCAATGCCAATGGAGCCGTGGTGACCTAGTGATTTGACCTATGGTTTCTCAAGCAAAGGGTCGTGGGTTCGAGTCCGGACTCGCACCTCTAAGTTTTTCGGAATTTATGTGCAAAATTACATTTGTAATTTACCATGAGCTTTACGGTGAAGGAAAACATCGTCAGGAAAACTGCCTACCTACATGAGAATAAATTCAATGGTGTGTGTGAAGATCCCAATCCGCACTGGGCCCTCGTGGGAACTACAGCACAGCCCAAGCCCTCTCATTCTGAGAGGAGGCCTGTGCCCTGCACTGGGACATATATAGGCTGGAATGATGATGTTTGCCTTCACCGAACAGCTCATGGTAAATTTCAAACGTAATTTCGCATAAGTATAAACTCAGAAGTTCCGGAGCTCGAACCCATGACCTGCTTAAGACCCCGTAGGTCAAACAATTAGGCAACTATTTCATACGCAATTCGGATACGGAACCCAAAACAGCAACCAAACTAAGCTCACACAACACAAAGATTTTTTCTCCGTAGCACGCATAAAGCTTGTTCAAATCGGCAACCACAAAAGCTCTCAGCCGCTAGGGGTCGCGGCGAGCGTATTTAAGGAGTCAACGCCCCCGCCGCATCTGGCGTGCGCGCGCGCCGCACATTTTGAAGGAGGCGGGAAGTTGGAGAGGCTGGTACTATCTAGGGTTCTGTATCCTAACTTTGTCAAGTGCCAAACCAGTTTGGTTGGGAAAACTTTGAAATCCATTTTAATATACGTGAAAGTGTGTTTGTCTGTTTATCCTTCTTTCACGTCGAAACTGAGTGACGAATTACCGTAATTTTTTGTATGGACATAGTTGAAGGGCTGGAGAGTGACATATAGTGTGTGCTGGTTTCCTTTCACCGTAAAGCTCATGGTAAATTTCAAATGTCAATTCGCACATTCCGGAAAACTCAGACGGAAAAGCTCGTATCTCAAAATCGATAATATGGCCAAGTGAACTTTACTACGTGTGCATCAAGGTTCAGTTTGGTTTACAGATTGATTTGAGATATGAGTTATAGTGACAAAATATAATAGTCTAGCTTTCTATAGGTTTCTTGAAACGCGGAACCCCAAAACAGTATTTTTGTTAGCACACCCCGTAGCAACCAATCTTCAAATAAACATTTCAGTTCAAAAACAAAATACTTTCCAATTTTAAGCTTTATTCCAATCAAATATGATTCAAACATGCGATATCGAAGCGTAATATTACTTGGTATTCTGAGGGTAGTTCTTATTCAAAGATATTTGCAGATGTTCAGTGTTTGTGTAATTTAAGTGGATATAATTAGTGGCCAAATTAATTATTTTGACGTATTTATTATGGCTCACAAATGCGAAGGTTTGGAAAAAAATAGTATGTACAGTCGCGGAATGAAAAGGTCCGTCACTTTTCGACTCTATGTCAACGAGTTAAGGTCGAAAAATGACGAACCTTTTCATTCCGCTACTACTTATACCTACTTAATCTCAGAACTAAGAGTTAAGCTACTTTTTTTTCTGGTATTGCCAAGCACAACGAACATTAAATCCTGTGGCCTTAAAGGGTCGTGGATTCGAGCAATGGCTCTGACTTTTGCCGAATTTGTGTGCGAAATTACATTTGAAATTTACTTACCATGAGCTTTGCAGTAAAGGAAAACATGATGAGGGAACCTGCACACACTAGAAATTGAATGGTGTGTATGAAGTTACCAATCCGCAATGGGGCCGCGTGGGAACTACGGTCCAACCAAACCCTCTCTTCTGACTTCGGGCTTGCTCCGTTCGTCGTGTTGTCGACACAAGGGCTTTTAGTTTTTTATGCTTATTAGAACAAAACTAAGTATACAAATTGTAAAAAGCTACCTTAAAACCTATAAGCTTTGACGTTAAGTTAGCAACCCTTAAGAACCCGCTACACACCGACTTTTGGCGAGTATTATGACAGTTCCTACATCATAATAAATACAATAAGGCCGATTGTCATATTGACTTGTAAGTGAAAATGTCTTTGATGTTTTAAGTCTTACTACTGGGGTTGCTGTCGCGGCGCCCCTATAGTTTTCTTGTTAAATGTGTAGAGGCGTCGCGATCCAAAGCAGATGGAAGAGACGGGGCGGAGACGCGGCCTGCGGACAAACGACGCGGACTGCGACGCGCCCCCGTCCCACGTCTCTTCTGTGTGGCTTGCGCCTTGGGACTCATCATCATTATCATCATCGCAGCCTATATAAGTACCTCTCAGAATGCCCACGCGGGCCCAGTGCGGATTGGGAACTTCACACACACCATTGATTTTTTTCGCAAGTGTTATACAGGGTTCTCTCACGATGTTTTCCTTCACCGTAAAGCGCATGGTAAATTATAAATGTAATTTCACACATAAATTCCGAAAAACTGAGAGGTGCGAGCCGGGGTTTGAACACACGACCCTCTGCTTGAGAGGCTATAGGTCAAACTCAAACCTTTAGGCCACCACGGCTTGGGACTATGGGGTAATAATTGGACCATTGACGATATTTATACTCGTAACAGACAACGAATAGCCTAAACCACTGTAGCAAGAGATTTGTTTTGTATGTAAATTACTTGGGCATCATAGAGAAGCATTGAGAAGGCATTTCACAAAATTGCCACGGTATAAAGAGCCAGTATTTCGAAGTAATCCTCACAGAGGCAAATCCACAGAAATAAACTATCACTATATTCTAAACGCCAAATAAATCGTGCGATCAAAAAAACGCGCGTCTAAATCGCACAGCCGCCGCGCGCTACCCCCTAACCTAACGCCATCGATTCCCGTAAACCACACGCGACCACTTCTCCACGTAAAACGATAAATCGAGATCCCAATCTCAACTATGACATTGTTTTGGGGGCTCATAAAGTGCTATGAAATAAAAGCCTAGCCGTTATGGCGGCTCCTCAGGCACTTGCAACGAGAGCAGCCGCTTTCCACACTCCGATGATGACGATGACGGTTACGATGACGATGACAATGACGATGATGATGAGGGATAATTTCGCCTTTGCACATCTGTTTCTCATGTTAACTGTTAATTTCATGTTTTTATGTACCTACAATAAAGAGATTTACATACAGTCGGTGTACGAAAGCCTTCGTCAGCTATGAAATTGATTCCTTTATCAAGTCATAGACTCTTAGTACCTTTTGAAAAATGGGAAACGTTTCGGACATACATACATGATCATGATGATTATGATGATGACGATGTCCCATAGTCCCTCTGCAAGGGCATAGGGCTTGCAGTAGCGACTTCTTTGCGTCACGGCCCTGTGCTGTCTTCAAGCATCCCACGAGCATCAGCAGAATTAATTTAGACTATTGCAATTATTATTTTATCACGGACAAAGTTGATGTTGATATAACTTTGATGATGATGATGATGATGATGATGATGATGATGACGTCCTATAGTTCCTCTGCAAGACCATAGGGCTTGCAGTAGGGATTTACATGCGTCGCGGTCCTGTACTATCTTCAAACATGCCATATGTTTCGGCGCGATAAGATTAGACTATTGCAACTCATTATGATAGAAAAAGTCGCTGCAAAGAAGTAAGATAGGCGAAAGAAGAAACTTTGGCTTCGTGACATCAAGACATGGACGAGGATCGTGAGCACCGCTGAGCTGATCCGCCTTACTAAAGACATGAAGAGCACGGAGCTAACGGCCTTCACTAGTTGAAGAGACACTGAATGAAGAAGAATACAAGCTAATAAGATAAGGCAACTCTCGTCATAAGTACTTCTTACGGTTCCAACGAACAGCCTATAAACTGGCTTAACTTAACTGAACATGAAAAGGTAATAAAACGAATGAGGACGTCGAATTGGTTCAGGGAAAGGTGTTATTCGGAAGTTTCAGCACAATTTTAAACGAAGCTCCGAATCGCTCGTTAATAATAATGATGATGATGATGACAATGAAAAATAATAAATTTGCGAACATAATATTAAAGTAAGTAAAACGATAAAACTATAAGTATCTTTACACATCTGGCGAAAGATAAATTCGCTGCTAAAGTGACACTTCATAATATGGCCATACGTCCCGTTTTGAACGGGACTGTCCCGCTCTGAGGTACTTTGTCCCGGTGTCCCGAAAAACAAGTTTGGGATGCGAAAATTGCGGGCAGAAAAGAAAACTCAATATATTTAGATATCTACGTAATTTGAACTAATTAATAGGGGTATGTCTGACAATACCGAAGTACGAAAGACCGAATATATTAAAACATCGAATGGTTCAAAAGACCGACACGATTTTTTTCTGAAACCGTTATTTTTTTAAGATTGTTATAAAACAAACCTAACCTAACCTAATGGGTTCTGTATGATGCCGTTTTAATAAATTCTGAGAAGTTTACGGTTTCAGAAAAAAATCGTGTCGGTCTTTTGACCCATTCGATGTTTTGATACATTCGGTCTTTCGTACTTCGGTATTGTAATACATACCCAATTAATAGTAATTGATAAAAATAAAAATTTCAAAAATCTTGCCAAGAGTTGTGCACATTTTGGAAGTTGACACTCAGTACTGCATTCCATAGATACCGTCGTCCGAGCAAACGTTGTGCTGTGAAAATAAATAATATTCCCGTAATTTATTTTCATGGATGTCAAACACGTCCGAAGCTATGGGATTAAGCTAGTACAGAATAAAAACATCTCTTACCCCAAAGTGGCCTCGAGACAGCACCCCTCACATTATTGGCACCACTTAACGACAAACTCGGCAAACCGGAAAAACATTATGGCAATCTAATTCTGTTTGTATTTATACATACGGAAGCAAAAGCTGATAGTTTTTCTGCAACCCTCCGCACGTGGCCAAGATTGTGAATCTAAAAGCGGCCCTTGAGGCACACCTGCGTACGCGCAGGCTCCAAAAACTTTGAATGGACGAAACTAAGCCTTATACAGCGCCAATAAGGCGGAAGTAAGCATCGTTGTTTAGCAGGAAGAGGGTGTCTATCATATTATATTTAGTTTGCTTTAACATGCAAGATGTGAATTCGGATGTGTATTATAGTTTATGATTTGAACATTATTTGTTTCATGAATTATGAGCATATACTTTATTTAACATACATTGTAAAATTAAAAAAAAGAGACAATATCAAAATTAGTAATGGAACATGGGGTTCTTCTTCAGAACATAATTCCTGCTCCGTCTATGCATTCGAAGGTCTTGATAAGTCTTCTGCCTCTCACCCTCATAGAGACAGCTCGTATTACTGAGATTTTGTACTTCGACTTTTAACTAAAAAATTATTTGTGAGTTGGTTTTCCCCATTTGGTGTTTAATTTGGATGCTGTTGTTTTCAAGAAATTGTTGTATCCAGTCCCTGTGGCTCCAACACATGAGATGACTAATGGTGTAAATGAGGCTCTTATATTGAATTATGTGATCATCAACTTATACTTGTAGGTTTACTAGCGATATTCCGCGGCTTTTCTCCCGTGAGAGAACGAATATTGGTCTAGTTCGCTTTCCCGAATGAATTTCGGGAAAAACCTTCTTCATCATCATCATCCCAGCATATTTTACGTGTATAAGTCCCACTGCACAAGCCTTCTCTCAGAATAGTTCTCATGCGGGTTCTAATTCATATTGGGAACTTCGAACTTTGAGCACAAACGGTATAATTTTGCTTATGGGTCAGACATTTTTTTGTTCGCGCCTCTCCTGTGGACATTGCAAAAGTTAAGGGTCTATAGCCAATATTTTTTAGTCAAGTCTACATTGGCGTGTGGGACGCCTGGCCAACTTTCGGCACATTTTAATAGATCTTGAGTTTGTTGACTAAGGATCGCTAATTTTTTGTGCACAGGAGAGACAATTTTTGTTTCCTACACTTATATCTAATTTGCTTACATCTGTTAAAAATTATGTCATATTTGTAAACTGACTCAGCGAGTCTAAGATGTAGGCTCAGCCTAGTTTGGTACTTACTGGATAATACCTAGGTTCTGTCCTTTGTGTAGGCATGTCGTTTTGTTTTTTAATAAACTAATACTACTACTATATTACTATGTAACGTTAACCAAATACCGTACAGTATACCTGCACAATTCGAACACATTTAATCCGAAACCTGTATTAACTTGCAAACCATTTGATTCATCCATAACACCTTGTGAACAGTTAAACTCTCCGTATTTCAAATCTTCCACATCTACCGCATTATGATCCTTAACGCCTTTGAAATTGTTACCATAATTGTGTACAGTAAGTTGCAGTTTCTCTTTCAATTTTGCACCTTTGTCGATCGTGCCAGATGGCGGGTCCCGTACGGCTTCTGTTAACAGAGAACTAATTACGAGAGCTGCCTTAAGCATCTGTAACCTACGTGCTCAAATGTACAGATATGTGTCGGTCCTGTCAGCATTTTCCTGTTTTTGCAGCGAAACCAAATTAGAACTTTTATTTATTATTTTGCATTCAAAACGCCGGAAAGCATCTTTGTTGGGCTACGTTGTTTTTCCACAGAACTAAAAGGATAGTTAAGAAATGTTTTATGTCAAAAGCGCAAGACGCACACATTATTACTAGCTGTTTGCCCGCGACTCCATCTGCGAAGAATAGGGGTATAAAAATAATAGCTTACGACTTATTCTCAGATCTACCAAATATAGATTAAAATTTCATAAAAATTGGTCAAGCCGTTTCCGAGAAGTTGCATATCAAACACTGTGACACGAGATTTATTAAAAGAAGATGACTAAAAAAAATATTCATTTACTTTTCCGGATTAGATTGTAACGAAGCTGCGCTCGGCTCGACTCAATGTGCGTATTACTATAGTATTTCCAATCATTTATTTTCTCGATGACAGATCCCGTAGAAAGTAAGTGCGTTTTTATTAACTTTACTTAACTAAAATTAACTTTTAAATGCGAGGTTTAAAAAATACGACAACTGCCTATTTTTGTTCCTTGATCCCATATATATTCATCTAAGACGAATTGAGTCCATATATGCAGTAAATTTTTTTTAAAGTTCGATAAATAATAAACGTTTTAATAAAGTTACATTCTATGGCAATACAAATAGTGATGTTATGATTGAAATATCGATATTGTATCGGTATTGTATATGTTGAACTAGATGTGTTCCCGCGACTTTGTTCAGTCAACGTCATAAATAAGTGATCACTTTTGTACCTTTTCGCTTTCAGTCGTTACGTAATTTCGTATGGCTTTTCAAACATGACATTAAAGTGACAAGGTACAAAAGTGATCACTTATTTATGGCGTTGACCCTACGCGTTGTAATTTTTTTCCCGGGATATAAAATAGCCTATGTTACTCAAGTGAAATAATTTTTATTTGTCCAGTAGTTTTTAGCTTCTTCATTACAAACATACAAATCTTTCCTCTTTATAATATAAGTAATATAAGTATAGATAGGTAATCAACAATGAAATGAAATAATTATAATAACAGGTCATTTTTATTTATTAATTTTAAAATTGGATCGATATCGTACCTACTGATCACTTTTTGGTCACAACACTATAACTTTCAAACTAGATCTGTCATCGAGAAAATAAATGATTGGAACAACTATAGCAAGGGAGGTGAAAAAGCGGCAGAATCGGTACTGAAAAAAAAAAGTTTTATTGTAACATTCCTCTTATTTCCAGGTTTACCGGGTTGTAACCTAAGTATTACTAGTTTTGTCTATACCTGTTTATATCCTGCGAACACACCAATTTTTTCATTTTACCACACAAGTAAACATTTCTCGTGACCAATGTGGTTGTTGTCAGTCATATTTTGGCAGACAGGACACCGCCCGCTGCCGACTCCTGTCATGAGTGCTAGTGCTTCTATTCATTGCTTGTCTAATACCATTTTTTTTTTCAGGTAAGTTACGAATTTTATTGGAGACAAAAAATCGGTGAGCAAAGGTAAGCGAGCATACGAGTTTCTGAGGAATTAGAATGGTCCGTACTCGCTAGCGACGGCGTAAATGTTTTGTATGGAGAATTGTACTTCCGTAAGTGACCGCTAGAGGCGCTGTACTGTTCTCCATACAAATAATTTACGCCGTCGCTAGCGAGTACGGTCACGTAAACTAGTGTAAACTCATGGTAGAGGTACAGATGGCTTGATGTAACTTCCGATGATAATTCATCCTACTCCTATGATTAATTGATTGAATATTATATACTATCCCATCAAAACTATGAAATGTAAAAAAGTGAATGTCATTTCGCGCACAAATTCCAAAAAAAAACAACAACCGCAATGACATATATTTAGCCTTCGTATCGTCCTTTTTAACCCCCGACACGAAAAGAGGGGTGTTATAAGTTTGACCGCTATGTGTTTGTGTCTGTCTGTCTGTGGCATCATAGCTCTTAAGCGGGTGCACCGATTTGGATGCGGTTTTTTTTTAATAGAAAGCAGGTTTCTTGGCGATGGTTTTTAGATATGTTTCATTAAAATCGGTGCAGCCGTTTCAAAGTTATCAGCTCTTTTGTTAGCTGCGGAAGAGATCTTAGACGCATATCGGGCATTGACTTGACAATGACATAATTGCGTTGGGGGTTTTTAAAAATTTTAATTTATAGTTATGTAAAAATATTTATGTGTCTTGTGTTGTTGTAAATAAATGTATTTTCTTTCTTTCTTTCTAAAAAAGTCAGTGGTACAGGACTGGGCTCGAACCCACGATCCTCTGCTTGAGGATAGGTCCAACCACTAGACTACTCTTTATACAGGGTTATTTGTAATTCACTGACATCCTCTTAACCCTGAATTCCTGTCACTCAAACAAATGTTTTTTGTTTTACGACTTTTTAAAATGAAGCACTTTTTTCCCATACAAATACACAGAGTATCGTAAAAATAAGAGGTAATCTCAAATTTTCAAAACGTTATTACACCAAAAATATTAAGTTATGACAAAAGCCGTAAAACAAAAAACATTTGTTTAAGTGGTAGGAGTTTAGGGTTAAAAGGATGCTAGTGAATTACAAATAACCCTGTATAATCTACATAAATAAAAATGAATCGCCACAAAATGTCTAAAACCACAGCACCACATGGATAACTCTTTTTTTTTAATAATTTATTGAATCACGTTACTTTGCGGAGGTCCATATTAATGAACTGAAACAATTACGTTGCTCACCCGCGACCTTAAAGAAGGACCTTGAAGGTCACGGGTGAGCGAAGTAATTGTTTCAGTCTTTTTTTTTGTTGTAACAGTCAGGGCATGGTTTTAAGCCGCGAGCATCAGCTAGTATAATGTATAATGATTTTCATACCAATAATTTCCATAACAACTACAAATGATTGATTACACACACATTCAGCGCAATGACTTGGGAAAATGCATTGTAACAATAGCCACTCGGTCATCAATATGTTTAGGTCACTGGTTCAGTCTGGTCAATTGATTGTATTTGAATGGCAAACACCGCCTTAGGGTGCGCTTCTATAGTCACGGTGATTGAACGGAGATAAAATATGCAGATTTGGACCATTGGACCGTGGATTTTCTTTTCTTATTTTTTCCTGTATCTTAACTTGGGCTCTTTGATCTTGGGATTTCGTGTTACAATATATATTTTATGCAATTAAATGAAATTATAGCTCACTCTCCTAATCATACCGATTATAATTATAAAAGGTCATTGAAATGAAATTAAATAATTTATTTGCATTGAACGGGTTACATGTCACGGTCTTATTATTTATTTCATACAGTACAGCCGCTCAGCCTTTGGTGGCATACAAATATTAGTACTTATAACTATTTCAATTAAAATAGTCGAATATAATTTATCAAATGAATACATCTAATAATAATAAAGTCTAATAATAATAAATTAACGGATCAATTAATAATTATTTATTTTTTTCGAAAAATTCTTGTAACCATTGTCTAAGTTTGGAATAAAATATATTTCCAGTTAAATTTGTTATAGTTCTAGGTACAGTATTATAAATTTTACTTATCATGTAATATGAATTCTTTTTAAAAAGGCTCAGTTTGGTTACAGGTAATTTTAATGGCTTTTGCGTAATAGTTCATTGCATTTTAATTTTTCAGTGCGCAATTTACTTTTTTTTAAATGAGGATATTATGTGGTTTCCTTATTCAGAAATTACGTGCATTTTGATAAAGAACAAAATGTCCTTATTTTTGAGTTAGTTATGTGACTTTTTGGCGTAGGCGTAAGCATATAATAAAAGTAAAACGACCGTATAATGTTTTACAACAGACTGACTTTTATTCACCAAACATGCTAGGTGGCGCTAGTGCAACAAGACACGTTCAGAAACATATTTTGATATTATACCAATACCCCCACTATATCAAAATAACAATAAGCTTCTACTTAAAGACAAACTTACAACTAAACAAAATCATTTTTGCTGCACTCCCATTAACTGCAAAAATTTTAAATGCTTTATACGGGGTAAAGATTTTGTCAATATGTCTGCAACCATATCAGCAGTAGGTAGGTATTCAACTTTAACAATATTATTTGCAATACATTCTACCAAAATGGTACCTTATGTCCACATGTTTTGATCGACTGTGGAACACAGGATTGTACAAAAGCTTGTGAGCGCTTTGATTGTCGTTATAAATAACAATACAATTACAATAACCTGTAATTTCTTTAAACAAATTTTTCAAGTAAATAGCTTCTTTACAACTTTCAGATATGCCAATATATTCGGCCTCTGTGGTGGATAAAGCAACATTTTTTTGCTTTTTACATCCCCAAGAAATTAAACTACCTGAAAGATTAAAACAAAATCCTGTAAATGACTTTCTGTCTGAAATATCACTACCCCAATCCGCATCAACAAAGCCTACTATATCTTTATTACCAGTTCCACAATATTGTATACAATAATGCTTAGTATGCTTTAAATATCTCAGGATACGCTTTGCATGAGTCCAATGTTCTGTATTGTAACAGTTATTAAACTGACTCAAATATCCAACTGCAAATGCAATGTCAGGACGGGTAAGTATGGCTAAATACATTAAGCAGCCAATCAATTGCTGGTAAGGCAAACTCTTATCACAACTATTATCTCTATCTAACTTCAACCCATTTTCCATAGGCGTTTCAACAGTTTTACAATTTAATAAATTAAATTTCAACAATAACTGATCAATATATTTACTTTGATCTAATGTTAACACTTGGTTTTGTTTATCATAACAAACTGACATTCCTAGACACTGCCTTATGTGGCCTAGGTCTCTTATTTTAAATCTAGACTCTAATATAGATTTCAGTTTATCAGTTTCAGAGCTACTATTCGAAAAAACGAAAAAATCGTCGACATATAGTGCAATTATTGTCTTACTTTTACCTTCATTTTTTTACATACAAACAAGGCTCATATTTAGATTTTAAATATCCATTCTCAGTCAAGCAAATATCAGCTTTATTGTACCACATTCTAGATGATTGCTTCAACCCATAAATAGCTTTCTTTAATTTCAGCACTTTACTAGAATCTGAACTATTAAAACCCTCAGGCATTTGCATATAAATGTCTTCATATAGGTCGCCATTTAAAAAAGCAGTCACCACATCTAAATGTGTGATATCAAATCCAAGTTTCACTGACAATGCAAATAACAACCTAAGAGTACTATGTCTAACTACTGGTGAAAAAGTTTCCACATAGTCTATACCAGGTTGTTGAGAAAAACCTTTTGCCACTAACCTTGCACGAAAACGAACCTTATTGTCACTCTCAATCTTCTTCTTTAGCACCCACTTACACTGCACTATAGTACCTTCACTAGGAACGTCCACCACTTCCCAAGCACCACTATCTTCAAAGCATTTCAATTCTTCTTGTACCGCCTGTAACCATTGATTTCCTTCAGGGCCTTTCAATGCTTTCTTCAGTGTAAGTTCAGTTGCATCGTCTATATTATTCTCCGAGTAGCAGACACCACCAAAGCCATATCAATCTGGTGCACGACATTCTCTGACAGGTCGCTTTGGTTTTGGCTGATTTACCTCATCCTGAGTTTCAGCAGAATCCTCATACTCACTCGGCATATAGTCTGAAGATGTATCACTCACCAACACTTCTGTTGATATTGAATCTGTAACCTCCCCCACTGTGTCCTGTAGGGTCTGAGTTTCTTCTGACTTACTATCAGGTACACATTTCTTATCAACATCTTCAGTCGCAACTTCTATCATGACTGTTTGCTTTTCCATAATAATCACATCTCTGCTTGTGATTATTTGCTTTTTCACAGGATCATACACTCTATATCCTTTGATATTATCAGGGAATCCAACTAGTATACATTCAGTAGATTTCTTGTCCCATTTTGACCTTTTTTCTTTATTGACATGAACCATGACAGGGGATCCGAAAATTCTCAAATTACTGACATCTGGCTTAACACCCATCCACAGTTCATATGGTGTCTTACCATCCAGAACTGATAGAACGGTTCTGTTATGCAAATACACAGCTGTATTGCACGCCTCAGCCCAAAATTTCTTACTCAACTGAGCATCACACAACAAGCATTTTGCTTTCTCAACTATTGATCTATTTTTTCTCTCGCAGAGACCATTCTGTTGCGGTGTGTATGGGTTTGTTTTCTGATGAATTATTCCATATTTTTTCAAGTAATTATCAAAATCTGAATTACAAAATTCCTTCCCATTGTCAGTCCTGAAGATTTTCACTTTTCTATTAGTTTGATTTTCTACCATTGCCTTAAACTCTTGAAAATATTTCAATGCTTCATTTTTATGCTTCAAAAAATATATGAAGGTCATGCGGCTAAAATCATCGACTAACAATAGAAAGTAGGATGAACCTCCCAGTGATTTCTCTTCCATTGGTCCACATAGGTCACTGTGTACTACTCCTAACAGTTCAGTGCTTCTTGTACCAACATTTGTAAAAGGTAGCCGACACTGCTTGCCTTCACAGCATGTCTTACAAGATGACTTACTGATTTGAACCTTCTCGTCCAAATCCATACCATTCACTGCATTCTTTGTCTTCATTAAACAATCACTGTTAACATGTCCTAATCTGCGATGCCAGGTCTGACCAGAGGTGGTCACTGTAGCAACAAGCTTTTCTTGTATGTTTAGTCTGTACACTCCATTCATCAGAGACGCAGTAGCCACTAATTCGCCATTTCTGTTGTATATCTGACAACCACCATCAGTAAAATTCACTTTATTTCCTTTTTCAATCAATTTGCTTACGGAAATAAGGTTAGTTGTCAATTCTGGTACACAAAACACATCTTCAATGTTTATGTCGAATTCACTGCCTTCAACGGAGCTCACAATCTTAACATCGCCAGCACAAGTAACGGAAACTCTTTCTTGGTTTGCTACGACAATTTCGTCTTGAACTTTTCGGCATCCTGTGATCCAATCTGTGTTAGCGGTTAAGTGAACGCTAGCACCGGAATCAACGTACCAGTCCTTTTTATTAAAGTTTCCACTCAAGAATACAGCCGAGAATGCGTTGGTCTGTTTACGGTCTTCTGTTTTACTGTTTATCTTAGAATTATTCGGACATTGCGTTCGAAAATGTCCAGCTTGTTTTCATTTGAAGCATCTGACATTGACAGTTTTTGTGTTGCTGTTGGCACTACTTGTCTTTGGCATATCTGAGGCGTCATGTTTACTTCCTCCTGCGGGCATTTGTTTCCGCTTTTGTTGCCAACTTCTAGACACAGCAAATGCACCATCTTCACTGTCATTAATACTATTTCCGGATTCAATATCTAGGAGTTTCGTTTTAATGGCGTCAGCTGTCACTTGAATTCCCGAATGTTCAATGGCCATTATCATTGGCGAAAACTTCTCTGGTAATCCAGCTAGCAACAACGAACCGATCCATTCGTCATTTATTGCAAATCCTGTTCCACAAAGCTTTTGACCTGCCTCGATTATCTGAGTAATATATGAGGTCATTGAACTGCAATTATCCAAACGTATGGATATCAAATGCCGTAAAAGACTTATCCTTCTAGTAAAACCGGAATCATCGAATAGAGACTTTAGTTTTTCCCATAAGTCCTTCGTAGTATTGACAGTCTTGATGTGAACGTACAAAGATGAATCAATTGTTAAAATCAACTTCGCCTTTGTCTTGGCGTCGTCCACGGCAGATACAGAAATTTCTGCACCATGTTAATTTTTTTCAGTTTTGATGCATTTCATCATTCCTTCTAGGATTAGAAAATTCTCCGCCGCGAACTTCCATTCATCGTAATTTTCTCGCCCACGTAATTTTGGAACATTAACAATATAATTAGCCGCCATATTGTTCACGCTGGCTATGCCGGCCGGCGAGCAACACACAAAATTCTAAGATCAACACAGCACAGTGTCTTACTAGCTAAACTAACTGCGAAATAAACACCGTACACGTTTTATCAACAATTCTTGTACTTTTCGCGAATAGCTAAACTGTAAAAACATAGTCTGAGCACATAACCTAATAAAAGTAAAACGACCGTATAATGTTTTACAACAGACTGACTTTTATTCACCAAACATGCTAGGTGGCGCTAGTGCAACAAGACACGTTCAGAAACATATTTTGATATTATACCAATAGCATACATAGTTTATATCATATATATGGAAAATTAGGGATATTTTTTTATGATCAAAATCAATAGCTATCTTAGATGACCAGATGGCCTAGTGGTTAGAGAACCTGACTACGAAGCTTGAGGTCCCGGGTTCGATTCCCGTGTCGGGGCAGATATTTGTATGAAAAATACGAATGTTTGTTCTCGGGTCTTGGGTGTTTAATATGTATTTAAGTATGTATCTATCTATATAAGTATGTTTATCCGTTGCTTAGTACAGTCAAGGGCAAAAATATGTATACACTTTAGTACCTTGTCACTTTAACCACTGTGACTGTTCATATATGGCAGTTCAAATATGACGAAAATAGACAAGGTACTAAAGTGTATACATATCTTTGCCCTTGACTGTACCCATAACACAAGCTTTGCTAAGCTTACTTTGGGACTAGTTCAATTGGTGTGAATTGCTCCATGATATTTATTTATTTTATTTTATTTATTCTGGCAACCCCGAAAAAAAGGTAATTTGCGCACTTTGAAATGAAGATGGCCAACCAGTCTGCTACGGGTGTATTTGTGGCCAAAAAACGTAGACAATAAAGTGATATTTTATTTACTTAGGCCGGCTTGCGCGAACCTGAGTTAGCTACTTAACTCCCGAGTTAACTACTAACCCAGGGTTAACAAGTGTCAAAATCTATGGAACTGTCATTCTTAACCCAGGGTTACCGATTTAATTTTTTAACCCTGTACTGTGCAAGTGACCCTTATTCACTTAACATTTGACCTCTGTGACCCCAAATCAATATCCTGATGATGCGCCGTCACGGCGCGTGGTGGCAGCTGCGCACGCGCTGGACGGTGAAATAGGGAAAGGGCAGACGGGATGACTTGATGACTTGAGTCAAGTGCAAAGTAAAACAACTTTTTTATATAGGTACAATATAGGCTTGCGTTTGACCACAATCACGCCTGATGGAAAGCGAAGATGAGGCCTACGATGGAGCACGCTTGCCCAGTAAATGCTCATTCACCCTAGACTTGAATTAAGGAGAGTAAGCAGGAAGAATGCAGCTGAGCGCGGTGTTGCGCGCGCCCCCAAGCAGTACAAACCGTACAGCAAATATGGGGCACTGTAACCGGTACGCGCGCGCTGTATACAACTGCTCAGATCCTTCCTCCAGAACGGCTTCTATAGGCAACAGGCCGGAACACGACGAAAGTCGCTTGGCGGCCTGGCTCAACCTATAGGGTGGTGACCAGCCACGGCCGAAGCCAACCACCGGAATTGTATCGCTCGTTTAGCACCACCCAGGGGTCACGTGTAGCGATTTCAACCTCCAGAACAACTGCAAAATCAAAGCGTTTTTCAACCGACGAAAACAAAAGGAGGAGGTTCTCAATTCGACGTGTGTATATACAGGGTTATTGGTAATTCACTGACATCCTCTTAACCCTGAATTCCTATCACTCAATCAAATGTTTTTTGATTTACGACTTTTTAAAATGAAGCACTTTTTTCCCCATACAAATACACAGAGTATCGTAAAAATAAGAGGTAATCTAAATTTTTCAAAACGTTATTACACCAAAAATATTAAGTTATGACAAAAGCCGTAAAACAAAAAACATTTGTTTAAGTGGTAGGAGTTTAGGGTTAAAAGGATGCTAGTGAATTACAAATAACCCTGTATATATATATTTTTTTTTATGTATGATCACGCATAACTTTTTACAGAGTAGTCCGATTTTGACGATTCTTTTTTTATTGGAAAGCGTATACCCCGAGGGTGGTCCCATTTAAATTTGGAAATAATATTCCTACCCTAAGGGTAGGAAAACAGGGGATGATTGACTAACTTTTTACAGAGTAGTCTGATTTTCATAATTCTTTTTTATTGGATAGATAGGGTATACCTTGAAGTTGGTATTATAAATTTGGAAAAAAAATTACCCCAAGGATGGAAAAAAAGTATAAAATAAAAACTTTTTAACAAAAAATTAAACCGCCGAAAAAACTGAAAAGCAAAAAATAATACCTTTTTTGTTTGACCTTAATCTAGGTACCAGTTTGAAGTCGGTGCCTCAGCACGAGCCAGGAGGAGTGATAGAAGCCAATCAGGTAGACGATTATAGGTCCACTCCTCCTGGCTAAGTGCTGAGGCACCGACTTCAAACTGGTACCTAGATTAAGGTCAAACAAACAAGGTATTATTTTTTGCTTTTCAGTTTTTTCGGCGGTTTAATTTTTTGTTAAAAAGTTTTTATTGTGTACTTATTAGCTGTTAACCTTGTCTCCGTCTGGAAAGAATTAATTTATCGCTATCCCGCGGCAACTATGCGATTTTTCGGGATAAAAACTCCTTTACGGCAATCCGGGTTATTAACTGTGTGCCAAATTTCATCACAAGCCTTCAAACAGTTTTAGCGTGCAAGAGTAACAAACATTTATGTTATTTATTTAGTTATAGATTACAATAAAATTTGAGTACAAGTAAATAAATAAATATAAATAAATATTAGGGGACAATCTTACACAAATCGACCTGATCCCAAACTAAGCAAAGCTTGTGCTATGGGTACTAGACGACGATAAACGTACTTATATAGATAAATAAATACTTAAGTACATAGAAAACATCCATAACTCGGGAAAAAATATTCGTGCTCATCACACAAACAAATGCCCTTACCGGGATTCGAACCCAGGACCTCTTGCTTCGTAGGCAGGGTCACTACCAACTAGTCTTAAGCGGTCGTTAGTATTATTTTTGTACTAGCTTTCGTCTTCACTCCGTCAGTTCGTCCGAACAGAATTCAAATTTATGGTAAAGCTTCTTTATTATTCATTGAATAAAGCATGAATCCATAAACATGATCATCGGTATCAGTGAATACAGGGTTATTTGTAATTCTCTGACAACCTCTTAACCCTGAATTCCTATCACTCAAACAAATGTTTTTTGTATTACGACTTTTTAAAATGAAGCACTTTTTTCCTATACAAATACACAGAGTATCGTAAAAATAAGAGGCAATCTCAAATTTTAAAAACGTTATTACACCAAAAATATTAAGTTATGACAAAAGCCGTAAAACAAAAACATGTTTAAGTGGTAGGAGTTTAGGATTAAAAGGATGCTAGTGAATTACAAATAACCCTGTATACAAATCCCACTTTTCCTTATCCCGTGGAAACGATCTTTTCGGCATCTAATCGAAACTCTCGATACACCAGCCCGACTCACACTTGCAAGATTTTTTTAATCAAATAAACTTATCAATTAATTATATTTTTTAGACATTTTACCCCGCCCTTTTCCTTTAGGTAGCACATTCACATTACCTAATTATTCTAATTAATATAAGAAACTAACCTAAAAACCTACTATTTCAAAACTACACCTGGCAAATGTAACCATAAAATTCTGGCCCAGTAAGAAAGGAAAGGAACCTAATTAGTCCTATTAACCGCAAACATACTTGAATTCTTTTAAATAAAAAGCGTTTAAATACCGCGAAATTCTTCATACATCCTTTTAGTTTCATCCAAGTTATTGTAGGAGTTTCCTTGGAATGTGCAACACACAACGCAAAGGCTCAAATAACATAAAGTTTAAAAAGAATAATGGACCAAATACATAATAATTTATTGAATCAGGCGTTACTTTGCGGAGGTCCATATCAATGAACCGAAACAATAGGGATGTTTCCTAGGTAAAAAAATAATAATTGTTATTAGTCCGTATTTTACATTATCAAAAAATATTAGACACGTAATTTTTCTTTTGACAATTAAACAAAAAATGACGAAGATATGGCGCGTTGAAGTTCCGCGTGACGAGGCGTGACGTCACTTGTTCCTAAAACGCTCATACAAAGTGTAGGAACAAGTGACGTCACGCGAAACTTCAACGCGCCATATCTTCGTAATTTTTTGTTTAATTGACAAAATAAAAAATATGTGTCCAATATTTTTTGATAATCTAAAAGACTGACTAGTTAGGAAAGTAGCCTATTACTTTGCTCACCCGCGACTTTATGATAGTTACGTTTAAGCAAGAAATGTGTGTTCAAGCAGTTCCTCCACCTCCACACTGTACGAACACACACAAATCACACAAACCCAACTATTACCACCACCAAACTACACTGACGCAATGATGACCAAAGTCATTCAGTTCAAAATACATAATGTTCATTTGACATAAATGACATAAAGCAATTTTCTCAGAAATTTTCATAAAATGCCTACATTTGAAATTTACCATGAGCTTTACGGTGAAGGAAAACAACGTGAAGAAACTCGCACGCACTTGCGAAGAAATTCAATGGTGTGTGTGAATTTTCCATTCCGCACCGGACCCACGTGGAAACTATGGCGCAAGCCCTCTCATTCTGAGGGGAGGCCTGTGCCCTGCAGTGGGACCTATATGGGCTACGATGATGATGATTATTTGTTGGTATAGCGGCCACAGTAAGACATAAAAGGTGGAAATTTCAAGTGTCTAGCTATTACAGTTCAAGAGATAGAACCCCGTGACAGACGGACAGACAGACAGACAGTGGAGTCTCAGTAAAAGGGTCCCGTTGATACGCTTTGGGTACGGAACCCTAAAAACTATAGGGCAATTATCTGTCACCTATAGTCTAGTTCGCGTGCAAGCGAACATGCCAAACTTGACCTTCTGCTGACCTTTAACCGTGAATTATATGCATTGTTTTATCTCATTAAGAGTGTACGATGGGCACCATTTCTCCATACAAACGTAATCCCCTGTTTCCTCCCTGGATAATGGCTTTAGAGCCAATTTTTTTTACTGTGTAATCTGTATCTACCACAGCTATGCCCCTATGTTTCGTTTTTTTCCATATTTCAATTAACATAAGAAATATGAGCTTCCAAAAACTTAAAAAATTGCCCAATTTCAACGTCATTTTCAGACACTCTTCAGAAAAGAATCCCTGATATAAACAAAAAAAGGAAAACATAGGGGCATAGCTAAATCTGTCCTCTAATTATTTTTGAAAAAAAATACTTTTATTGGTCCAGTTTTCGAGAAGAAAACAGGGGATTACGAAATGCTGTTTTGATCAATTTTACGCGCCTAATAACGGTCTGAGCTGCAGTTGTCCCGCTCTCGCTGTACTGACACGGAGGGGTTCGGGCGAGACAGCGACATTTCATTAAAATACCTATTTCTCAAAAGTCTCTCAGCCATCGTACCCTCTTAACAGCTACGTGGCGTAGCTTATTATAACAGGGGAGTTTCTGAGCTTTAAGATACAGTGGAACGACACGTTACTTCATAATCATCATCATTTCAGCCGTAAGAGTTCCACTGCTGAACATAGGCCTCCCCCAAGGCTCGCCAAACAGATCGGTCCCGCGCCATCCGCATCGCACGCGTTTCCACAACCTTAACCAGGTCGTCGCTCGATCTTGTTGGAGGCCTACCTACACTGCGTCTTCCGGTCCGTGGACGCCACTCGAGAACCCTTTTGCCCCATCGGCCATCAGATCTACGAGCGATGTGCCCTGCCCACTGCCACTTGAGTCTGGCGATTCTTCGAGCTATGTCGCATAATTGGTTACCTATCAAAATTCAGAATTATTTTTTTCCGAATATTTAAAATCCCGAATGCTTCATTTATCCGAATGCATTTTTTTCTGAAACTGTAAATATTTCAGGATTTTTATAAAACAACCCTAACCTAACCTAAAGGGTTCTACACGATGGTCCTGAAATAAATCCTGAAGTATTTACAGTTTCAGAAAAAAATGCTTTCGGACAAATGAAGTTTTCGGGATTCTAAACCTTCGGAAATAAAATTTTCTAAACATCGATAGGATCCCCGCATAATTGCATACGTTTTTTTTTATAATAAAATTCCGAAAACAATAACCGACCAAAAGGATACAAAATTCAAATCCATCGTCAAGTAAACCTTAACTTCTAAGAGTTGTATTTGGAAAGATTTTATGGAGTAAAATTATAATATAGTTACAACCAATATTCATTTATTTCAAGAGTGACACAAGTACACATATTTTTTTTTAGAACCAAAGACATTAGTATTGTGAGAAAACCTGCTTTTAGTGAATTACAACATGCCCCCTCAATAAAAGCATTTCGTTAAAAAAATAACAGAAAGCAACTTAACATATTTAAACAATTTCTCAACATAGACACCTCTAAACAACTAGCAACAGGCAGTATCAATAAAGCTATAAGACAACACATACTACTAATAAAAACCAGTTAGTTAGTGACAAAAGGTCTCTAGCGTTTCTAAACACTTGAGTCGATAGAGGCTTTGTTAAGATATCAGCTACTTGTTCTTTTGAACATATAAAGCTTATTTTGATATGGCCACTAGATACCCTTTCCTTTATAAAATGGTACTTAATGTCTAAATGTTTCATTCGTTTTGGTTGGATGAGGGTACTGCAAGAACGAATAGCTGATTGGTTATCCTCATACATAGTCACAACTATGGAGTCTGGGAAAAACATCTCAATTAACAAAGATCGAAGCCAGCAAGCTTCACTGACGGCAGCTGCTAGAGCGACATATTCTGCCTCACAAGAAGACAGAGCTACAGTAGACTGCTTTTTGGAATACCAAGCCACCAAGTTTCCGTAAACACGGAAGCAATAACCATTGGTCGACTTTCTGTCTATTGGATTTCCACCCCAGTCAGCGTCAGCGTAGCCTACAAGGAGAACATCGCTACTTTGGTCTCTACGATAAGTCAGTTTTAAATTAATGGTTGCCTTAACGTATCTTAAAACGCGTTTAAGACACAACCAAAGATCCTGACTAGCACAGCTTTGAAATCTAGAAAGTATAGTTATACTCAAACATAGATCAGGCCTAGTTCCTAACATAGCATACATTAAGCAGCCTATGACTTGTCTACACCGATATTCTATCATGTTATCCTCAGATTTATCTTTTTGCAGTTGTGATAAATCCAAGTTTGAATCCATCGGAGTAGACACGCCATTGCACTCAGGCATTTTGAATTTATCTAGAACATTTTTTAAGGACTGGGTCTGATTCAAAGTGACAACACCTTTTTCTAAGTCATGATTTATTTGAATACCGAGATAGCTATTTACCAACCCCAAATATTTCATTTTGAAAGCTTTAGACATTTCGTTCATGACACTTTTTAAGACTGGACCAAACCCTGTGATTAAAATGTCATCGACAAATATTAAAACAAAAACTGTATTTGCATCGTCTTTGAAACAATACAAACACTGATCACTGACTGTTTTCTGAAAATTCTGACTTATGATAAAGTTGTGAAACTTATCATACCAGCATCGTGGTGCTTGTCTTAAGCCATACAGCGATTTATTTAATTTGCACGTTTTATTAGCCGGTATGTCAAAATTTTCAGGTATTTTTAAATAAATAACATCTTTAATATCTCCGTGCAAAAAAGCTGCACAAACATCCATTTGATGAACAGGCCAGTTATTTATACAAGAAATTGACAGTAAGGTTCGTACGCTAACCAACTTTACTACAGGGGAATACATTTCATTATAGTCAACATTGGTTTGCATAAAACCCCTTGCTACCAACCTCGCTTTATATTGCGTAATTTCGTTGGGCCCATAACCCATGTATTTGGAAAGATTTTATGGAGTAAAATTATAATATAGTTACAACCAATATTCATTTATTTCAAGAGTGACACAAGTACACATATTTTTTTTTAGAACCAAAGACATATTTCAAACTAAATACAAACTGAAATATAGATGCACAGAAAAAACCCCAGAAAAAAGACCAATGCTGGGAATCGAACCCAGGTCCTCAGCGTTCCGTGCTGCGTGCTTACCCCTACACCATCACTGGTCTAGAAGTTAGCGACGAATCTTTCCCATACATCGTACACTTCAGTCTGTTATAATCACATTTAGGCAGTGATAAAGCGCATCTATGTTATGCCCTCTACCGAGAGACTTCAACACTCCTTCGGAGCTACCCGCTCACCTGGACCAAGAGATGGCGCTACTAGGCCAACTTTTACAAGTTAAGTATGAAGTATCTTTTTCTATTTATTTTTTATTTTCTTCAACTTCATTTTTTTTTTATTACTTTTACGGTCATCCCGTGAAACCATATATTTCAAACTAAATACAAACTGAAATATAGATGCACAGAAAAAACCCCAGAAAAAAGACCAATGCTGGGAATCGAACCCAGGTCCTCAGCGTTCCGTGCTGCGTGCTTACCCCTACACCATCACTGGTCTAGAAGTTAGCGACGAATCTTTCCCATACATCGTACACTTCAGTCTGTTATAATCACATTTAGGCAGTGATAAAGCGCATCTATGTTATGCCCTCTACCGAGAGACTTCAACACTCCTTCGGAGCTACCCGCTCACCTGGACCAAGAGATGGCGCTACTAGGCCAACTTTTACAAGTTAAGTATGAAGTATCTTTTTCTATTTATTTTTTATTTTCTTCAACTTCATTTTTTTTTTATTACTTTTACGGTCATCCCGTGAAACCATATATTTCAAACTAAATACAAACTGAAATATAGATGCACAGAAAAAACCCCAGAAAAAAGACCAATGCTGGGAATCGAACCCAGGTCCTCAGCGTTCCGTGCTGCGTGCTTACCCCTACACCATCACTGGTCTAGAAGTTAGCGACGAATCTTTCCCATACATCGTACACTTCAGTCTGTTATAATCACATTTAGGCAGTGATAAAGCGCATCTATGTTATGCCCTCTACCGAGAGACTTCAACACTCCTTCGGAGCTACCCGCTCACCTGGACCAAGAGATGGCGCTACTAGGCCAACTTTTACAAGTTAAGTATGAAGTATCTTAAGTAAGTTTACGGGATGACCGTAAAAGTAATAAAAAAAAAATGAAGTTGAAGAAAATAAAAAATAAATAGAAAAAGATACTTCATACTTAACTTGTAGAACCAAAGACATTAGTATTGTGAGAAAGCCTGCTTTTAGTGAATTACAACACTAAGGCGTACTATAAAATTAATGGCAATATCATGGACGGGGATGTTTGTAAATAATTTCGAACCGCTTTGACGATCCCTAGTCTCAAATAGCGAAACTACTGTTAAAAAAATATGTAGTTGTATTAAATAGGTACTTTAGATGTCTACATGTAATTTAATAACATTGTTTATCTGTTTGAAAATAAATACCTTAGTCTATTGAATAAGCCGTTACTTTGCGGATGTCCATATTAATGACCTGAAACAATTTCTTTGCTTTTTGTTTGTTTGCGTGGCCGCGGGTGAGCAAAGTAATTGTTTCAGTTCATTGCTACAAAGTGTTTTAGGAGTACTGTGAATAGGAGGCCTATTGTGACATATGGAACCCTCAGTGCGCGAGTCCAGCTCGCACTTGACCGGTTTCGAAATTAAACCTGTAATTACACGTCATGGCTTTTGTATTTCATCTCCAAAAATTCGAAAGAAATGGTGTTAAAACCATTTATACGAATCGTTATAACTCAAAGATTTTATCAGGTCGAATCATTAGCATTTCGGGGCGCGAAGTTCGCTGCCCTAGTCCAGCCTTCAGGTAAAGCCTAGACCAGTGGTATTCAAACTTTAGGGGTCTCTCATAATTTTATTTGTCATACTTTATAAGATTAGTGTACTAGTAACCATTTTATGGATTTGTCTGAAATAAATATTTTGAATTGAATTTGAATAATTTCGCTAACCGCTTACGATGGGCCTCATAATAAGAAAACTCGAAGTCACTCAGAGGGCGATGGAGAGGACTATGCTTGGGAGTTTCTCTGCGGGATCGCATTAGAAATGATGAAATCCGCGCAAGAACTAAAGTCACGGACATGGCTCGAAGAATCGCCAGACTCAAGTGGCAGTGGGCAGAGCCCATCACTCGTAGAATTGACGGCCAATGGGGCCGAAAGATTCATTTCTGGAGATTTTTGACCCCCTCTCCCCCATGTAGCGTTTTTCTGTACGCGTAGTTTAAAACCCGTTAGGTATCGTAACGTTTTACAAGATCCGCCCCCCCCCCTTACCACCAAATTCGTTACGTAATACTTGAACGCTCCCATACCCACCTGATTGAATCTGCGTTTAACACGGAAATTATACATGTTCAGAAAATATCTAAAATGGCAATAAAGTGAATGAAAATCTCTAGCTGTGGTGTGAACTGCTTGTTGAATCAGTTGTGTATGCTGGGAACTCTGGACCTCCACTATCGATGCTCGGATATCCATCATCATCTCAACCGAAGCACCGCCCTGGTGGAGAACTAAGGCATCAAAGTGGCCTCTTTTGTATGAAAGGTGGACTGTGTGCCGAATTATTTGACCGTGAATGTTAAATTTAACCTATGTTAAATGAGAATCATTTGATGACGACCCTTTGGCGACCCCTTTTAAAGGAGCGTTGTGACCCCCACCCGCAGTTTGGGCACCGCTGACTCAGACCTAGCCGCGCCCAATTACCTGCACACGGACTTCGGTCACGCACTAGACTTTTTATTACCCTAGATTATAAATAAGTTTCGAGATTGGAATTTTCGACTGGAACAAATTTTTTGTTTTTTTTTTATTTAAGCGCTTGACCTCCATATAACTGTCGGTAATATTAACGGTGTTATCGAATAGTTAGTTAGTTTATATTATAGTTAAGCATTTATTTTTTTAAAGTGATACGAATTTCAAATGTCATATGTGCATAATAAAGGGTGAAATATAAATCATAAGTCAAACACAATATTAATATATATACTTATCCCCTTTTTCACAATCCATTGATCAAATTTATTTGACGGATAAATGTCATGCCGTCTCTGTTTGTTTTGTTCTAGTAGACGGAGACGGCATCACATTTATCCGTCAGTTAAAATTAATCAATGGGTGGTGAAACAGCCCCTCAGTGTTTTAACTCAGTTAATGCTGGGCAATACGAGTATAATGCACTAAATCAATTGTTTTAATGTTATTCAACTTCAGGTGTCCATACATTGAGTTTTTGTTTTCATTTGAACAAATTGAACCCCCTAAATTTTATCAGACTAATGTTGCCCAGCATTAACTGAGTTAGAAATACTAATTGTGTATTAAGATGTAAATTTCATCCTGTATTTTTAAGTAAAACGGGAAAACCACTGTAAATTCTGTTCATTTTCATAATATTGCTACGCCGTTTATTTAACTACGTTTACCTATTTAACGATCAATCTAGCTTGGCCTTATCTTTAAAAAAAACGGTTGTTTTCTAGTTTTAGCAAAAAGTTTTAGCAAAGTCTCTGAGCAAAACTCGGTCGCCCAGGAACTAACAATAAAATTCTTGAGTTAAAATAACGAAGCGCTTTTTTATTTTTGTGGCCCACGTTATTTCAATCGCCACAAAATCAAACTAGTAATACGAAATTTTTTATCTTCAGTCAAAACTTTAAATGACAAAGCATTTACTTAAATAAACCGCATTCTGGCGATAACAGCGTTATAGGTGTTCACACGCAACAAACAGACGTACACACAAAAACATCCGAACATAAGATGCAACTTAACACCGCCCCGATTCTCCTTACGAGCTCCTTCAAATAAACTGAATTGGGTATCTCTACAAGAAAAAAACACATACATACATCACGCCAGTTTCCCCAACATACACACACACACACACGAAACACTTCATTTACGAATGGACTGAAACAGTTACTTTGCTCACCCACGAAGCTTTGCTTGCTTTGGTCGCGGGTGAGCAAAATAATTGTTTCAGTTCATTAATATGGACCTCTGCAAAGTAACGCCTGATTCAGTAAATTACTGCATTTAAGTTTCGGGGCTACTTTTGGCAATTTTAGGTTTAAAGTTAGATAAAAGTGATCCAATAGTGACAGGTTGCTAGCCTATCGCCTACGATATACCTTAACCTATTTCCTTAATCGCTTCATACGACATCCACGGAAGAAATGGAGAGGTTTAATTTTAGACCCGACACCACACCTTTAGTTCTTTCCTTTCTAAAAACCTTTAGTTCCCCGCGGGGCCCAGTGAATATTGGGAATTTCACACACACTATAGAATTACTTCAAAAAAGGTTTCCTCACGAAATCCTCCTTTACCGAAAAACTCAGAACGAACCCACAACAACTCTTTACTGGAAATGCCATAGGTCAAACCAATGCTACAACGCCTTTTTGAACATAGATATATAAATGAACTGAAACAATTACTTTGCTCACCCGCGACTTATCAAAGAAAGAAAAAAAGTCGCGGGTGAGCAAAGTACTTGTTTCAGTTCATCAATATGGACCTCCGCAAAGTAACGCCTGATTCAATAAATTAGATATTTAAATGCTAAACTACAATTTTTCGTGGAATCGCCCATTTCTTCGAAGTCCTCCGTGATTTTTTAGTTTAGTGAGTGTAAGAATAAGGGTAATTAATGAATCCAGAGGTAAATGGGTCAATCCATTATCCCCATCTGATAGGGTATCGCTATATTTTACCTTTTTGTAACTTTTGTTTTGTTGGTGTTACATTCCGGATCCGAGAGGCAAGAGGCTATGTTTAGATCAGATATGGCGTATTAGGTTTTATTTATTTATTGTTTATTTTTTTTGCAATTAGAAAAAAAAGCGTTAAGTATCAAAGGACAATCGACCAATCATTTTGATTATAAAAGGTATTTTTGGGTTACAAAAAGTTAGTGACAGTGTTAATTCTCCTGAGACCCAGAAAAATGTTTATGTGTTTGAATTAGAAGCCCTTTTGTTAATGAACTGAAACAATTGCTTTGCTCACCTGCGACCTTCAAAGCAAAGCAAAGGGTGAGCAAAGTAATTGTTTCAGTTCATTAATACGGACATCCGCAAAGTAACGCCTGATTCAATAAACCCTTTTGTTATTTAGTTAAAATTCAAAATCAATTTTGAAATATGTACCTACAAAAAATATACGTGGGGTCTTAGGAGGTTAAATCTATTACAACATAGCTTAGCGTAGTTGTACATAAATATACCGGGCATGAATATTTAAATTTAATTCTTGATTATCTTTTTTAACAATAAGAGTTAGTGAACTGAAACAATTACTTTGCTCACCCGCGACCTTAGGATAGTTACGTTTATGTAAGAAAGAAGACGAAGATGAATCAGTGTAATAGTTTGGTGGTGGTGATATTTGGGTTTGTATGGTTTTTGTGTTCGTACAGTGTGGATTTGGAGGAACTGCATGACCACGCATTTCTTACATAAACGTAGCTATCGTAAGGTCGGGGGTGAGCAAAGTAATTGTTTCAGTTCATTAATATGGACCTCCGCAAAGTAACGCCTGATTCAATAAATTATTTAAATAAGAGTAGCCACTAGTGTCTTAGAGAAATTATTATAATTTGACCTATTGCGTGTTCCATTAAAGTTAAAGGAAATCAAAAGTAGCACGGTGTACCTATTATGTATTTTAAAATGAATCCGGAATATAGAGAAGTTTACATACAAACTAACATGCCTCATCCACGCCATACACCATCCCAGACCTAAGTTTCCGAGAACGCGGTACACTGATAGTCGCTTAGCGGTTCCACACCTCGGACCTATGGGGACCCAGGGGGGTCAGAGGGGTCCGGGGGGAACCCTTGGGCCGCGGGGCGCTATCAGCTGACAAGGCCGCCGGTGACCACCGCGGTACCCTGGTTAGGGTTGCCTGCTTTTAAATCTTACATTACTAGCTACCTTGTAAAGCCCACGTCAATTTTTGACTATCATAATTTGACATATTGTCAATCAAGAAAAGTTAACATTTGACATCTTGATACCTGGTTCACACTCGCGTACGAGTGGCGAGACGAACTGCGGGACGAGCCACGAGACGAGAGTGTGAACAGGCGCGCCTCGCGCCTCGTCTCGTGATTTCCCTTGATTTTGAGGCTCGCGTCCGGAGCGAGACGACGAGGCGAGGCGCGAGGTGAGGTGACGAGGCGCGAGGTGAGGTGACGAGGCGAGAGTGTAAATCAGGTATCAGAAACCTTCTTGTTCATAGTCTTCTAATATATAAAAATCTCGTGTCACGGTGTTTGTTATCGAACTCCTCCGAAACAGCTTGACCGATTTTATCAAACTTTTTGTCCATATTCGGTAAGTCTGATACCTGGTTTACACTCGCGTACGAGCGGCGAGACGAACTGCGAGACGAGCAACGAGACGAGAGTGTGAACAGGCTCGCCTCGCGCCTCGTCTCGTGATTTGCAGGCTCGCGTCCGGAGCGAGACGACAAGACAAGGTACGAGGCGAGGTAAATTTGGTTGGTTAACCCAACGCCATAACTGTTGTTTGTTGTTGACAGCTGAAGTTTGTTTACATTTAATTAAGTACCTAAATTTCAAACTAAATACAAACTGAAATATAGATGCACAGAAAAAACCCCAGAAAAAAGACCAATGCTGGCAGCATTGGTCTTTTTTTTTTTTTTTTTTTTTCTGGGGTTTTTTCTGTGCATCTATATTTCAGTTTGCATTTAGTTTGAAATATATGGTTTCACGGGATGACCGTAAAAGTAATAAAAAAATGAAGTTGAAGAAAATAAAAAAAAATAAAAAATAATAATAGAAAAAGATACTTCATACTTAACTTGTAAGTACCTAAACCTTTCTAGTATTGTTTTTACCCGCGGCCCGTGACTGAATATTAAACGCGAAATCGTATATCGATACAGTCCATAGTCACCGACATAGCTCGAAGAATGGCCAGGCTCATGTGGCAGTGGGCACATCGCTCGTAGAACTGATGGCCTGTGGGGGCGGAGGCCTAAAGACGCAGACGCAGACCCCACAAGATGGAGCGAAGAACTGGTTAGGGTTGCGGGAACGCGTTGGATGCGGATGACTTAGGACCGATCTGTTTGGCGAGCCTTGCGGGAGACCCCATCTAAATATAGATTAGCGACTAATCATTGACTCGTCTCATCATCATTCATTATCCCAGCTTATATACGTCCCACTGCAGGGCACAGGCCTCCTCTCACAATAAGAGGGCTTGGACCGTACTTCCCAGGCGGGTCCAGTGCGGTTTGGAAATTTATTCTCAGGTGTGTGGCCTTGTGGTTTGACCTATTGCCTCTCAAGCAGAGTGTCGTGGGTTCGAATCCGGGCTCGCACCTCTGAGTTTTTCATTTTATTTATATTCGAAATTTACCGGTGAAGGATTGAGTCGAATATCGATCGGCAGCTAGTGTAAAGGCTAGTTCTACAGGGTGTTACAAAATAACCCCTAAAGCCTGAAACCCCATGAACAGTAAATAAAACTGTAATTTTGCGCGCTGTTCTTTTTTTTCAAAAAAAAAATATTATTATTTTTATTTTTTTATTTAGCCTATTTTTGTGTCCCACTGCTGGGGGGCAAAGGCCTCTCCTCTCTTGCTCCACTCCTGCCTATCAAAGGCGAGCTCCCGCCATCCCAAAAAATGTATATACTAATTTAATTCTTTACTAGAGTACTTCCATACCCTTCAGTTATTACGGGTAATTTTGTAACACCCTGTACAATATTAATAAGATTAAAAGTGTGAAGTGGCAACCCTGAACCAGATCAGTTTAATTGCCAGATAAAGGCCGTCAGTGCTAAATGGTGTGATTGTTTTATCTCTCGTTCGGAATGTCATAATGAATTTTAAGAAACGGACCTTTTAGTGGATTCTCTGAATATTTGTCACTTCTGTTTTGCTATACATTAGGCGTTAGCCACAGTTTTGCTCGTAGAAACCAAACCATTAGGAACTGGTTGAATTTAAATTACACGATTTTATAAAATTCTCATTGGAGCTTGCAGTGGGTGATGGAGAGGGCTATGCTCGGAGTTTCTCAGCGGGATCGCATTAGAAATGATGAAATCCGCGCAAGAACTAAAGTCACGGACATAGCTCGAAGAATCGCCAGACTCAAGTGGCACTGGGCAGGGCACATCGCTCGTAGAATTGGCCGCCGTTGGGACCGAAAGGCCGACAGGTCCTCGAGTGGCGTACACGGACCCGAAGACGCAGTATAAGTAGGCCTCCAAGAAGATTGAGCGGCGACCTGGTTAAGGTTGCGGGATCGCGTTGGATGCGGAAGGCGCAGGACCGATCTGTTTGGCGAGCCTTGGGGGACGCCTGTGTTCAGCATAGGACTTCTTTCTGAAATGATGATGAGTTTCCAAAAATTACCATCTCTAGAATAAACCCGTACGATAATAATAATAGCTCATTGTTTAAACATATACATGTATAACTTAAAAATCTTAACGTCATTCTATAACTTCTTCAGGAACAAAGACAGACAGATAAATCATCGATTTACCACTGATTTGTACACAAATCATACTCGGCGAGATATAAAGTCGTCCGCTGCGGAACAATGACCATTTAAATCTGTCAACAGTCATTGGGAATTCTGTCACGATCGTTCAATCCAGATAGGACGATTAAGCTACGCTATCCCCATGAATAAAAACCACCAATATTATTACTTTACTAGCTGTTACCCGCGACTCCGTTTGCGTAGATAAAATATAGCCTACGACCTATTCTCAGACTTACCGAGTATGGAGAAAAAAGTTTCATAAAAATCGGTCGAGCCGTTTCGGAGGAGTTCGATAACAAACACCGTGACACGAGATTTTTATATATTAGATAATTATATCTAGCTGTGAATAGCCTTAGTGGCCTCTCAAGGGTCGTGGGTTCGAGCCCATGACCCGCGGGATTTTCAATAAAAATAAATGCAAAAAATAATTAATTCTGAATATCACAACTCAAAATCTTAGTGCGGGTGTACATTTTACAAAAAATCAGAGAAATCTAAATTTCTCGAAATCGGTGCGACTTTTACATATGAGGTAATTTTTGATATTTGGTAGATGAACTGCCCCCCTATCTCCCATTTCAGTTTGTCGTAATCGTAATACTTACGGGACACCCTGTATATTTGGTGATTTGTTAAATACTAGCCAGTTACATTTATTAGTAAGTACTCTACGCTTCTTGTACGCTTGCTATTCACTATTTCACCATTTCATTCTATCAAACGGTATAAAATGATGACAGAAAGAGATGGTGAAAGCGAAGGTAAGCGCCTGCGTGTTATACCTGATTTACACTCTCGCCTCGTCACCTCGCCTCGCGCCTCGCCTCGCGCCTCGCCTCGTCGTCTCGCTCCGGACGCAAGCCTCAAAATCAAGGCAAATCACGAGACGAGGCGCGAGGCGCGCCTGTTCACACTCTCGTCTCGTGGCTCGTCCCGCAGTTCGCCTCGCCACTCGTACGCGAGTGTAAACCAGGTATTAGACAATATGGCATCTGGTTTAGACTGTTATTATCAAACCGAGTTTAGAAAGGGATTGAGTTCATATGACTGTCAGTCTTGAACTAATGCATGAATGAATGAGTGTGCAGGTAAATGAAATTGTTATTTTAGTACAATGAAGTTCTAAAGCATGGAAAAAACATCAAATTATATTACTTAAGGGCCTACCGTGTTTTTGGCGCATTTATTGCATTCATTTAATCTCGTGCTGTATCTGTATTATTCATTACAAGTAAAGCTATAGTCTTGAAATTCATGTGTCAGATATTTGAGGATTCACTCTAATGACAAGTGTTTATCGAAACACGATTACTTAAAGTTCGCTCGATAGAAAAAAATCCAAAGTCGTCTCTAAAAAATAAAATAAATTCGTAGTACCTACGAAGTACTACGACGCTAATACTGCATGGCAGGTCATGATTTTTTGAATGTTAATAAAACAAGATGTTTTCTAGGGCGTAGTGTTGCTACACTTTTAAAATATGTATTTGTTTTAGTGTAACATATAAGATCATTGGTTTTAGTAATAAGATGAAAATACCCAAAAACACGCGCAGTCCAACCAACCTATCTTGAGCCATCGTGCCTCCCCCACGGCCGAAATCGCCCACCCAAAATCGATTAGCGCGAAAAGCTCGGTAGCGGACCAGACAAGTCTTATAGGTAGACCGTTTAAATGTGTCCTCGCCCACGGGGTACAGAGGCGCGGGGGGGTAGACGACAAAGGTTGTCATCTACCCCCGCGCTTCTGTACCCCGTGGGCGAGGACTCATTGAAACGGTTCAGCTATATTGCAGAGCGTATAGTTAGCACGTCTATGGCACAGCATGCTATGTTTATCCGCTGTCTAGCTGCGCGGGCGCCGGCATTAGCATGGGTTTCCGCCGCGCGAGGAAACACACGCAGGAAAGGGCATTTTGTCTGCGCTGACGCACCCGAACAGCGATGGTGTGGAGTCGTCGTAATAGTATAGTATTATATTCTTACCATTATCCGTTAAAACACTCTTACTGCTAAAGAAAGAAAGAAAGAAAGAAAATACATTTATTTACAACATCACAAGACGCATCATCAATATTTTACAAAACAAAAGACAACACTAAAGCTAAAGATAGAATTAGTCATTGTGGTTGCAAATCGCTCAGCATAATGTTGAGGCGTTTAAAGCACCCCAGTGCTGATTTTCAGCCAGTACCGTTGGTGACACCCGGATCGCTGTTTAGATACATAAATAAACTGCACACTAATAGATACATAAGACTACATGCGTAAATAACTAATTTGAAAATTAAGTATGAAGTATCTTTTTCTATTTATTTTTTATTTTCTTCAACTTCATTTTTTTTATTACTTTTACGGTCATCCCGTGAAACCATATAGGGGTTTTTTCTGTGCATCTATATTTTCAGTTTGTATTTAGTTTGAAATATAATTTGAAAATTGTAAAAGCAAATAATAATAGCAAAATTTCTTGAACATAATTAGAAAAAAATTGACTTTACTTTTAATTTTGGTTTTGTCTGTCGGATCTCCTGAAACAGACCACGGACCACAGGGGTCCACGGACCACAAGATGAGAAACTAACCTATACCTACGGCCAGGAAATTCCTTTTCTCAATCATTGTAGAATCAACTTCCGGCAGCAGTATTTCCAGATAATTGACTATAACATCGTGGCAGTGGACGATTTTCGGCGTACCATTATTTTCCCCTCATTATATTGTTTGCGAATAAAATATCGATTAATTTTAAGTAAGTAAATATGGCCGTGGTGATCTAGTGGTTTGACCTACGGTCTCTCAAGCAGAGGGTCGTGGGTTCGAGTCCGGGCTCGCACCTCTGAGTTTTACGGAATTTATGTGCGAAAGCACATTTGTAATTTACCATGAGCTTTACGGTGAAGGAAAACATCGTGAGGAAACCTGGATACACCTGCGAAGAAGAAGTGTGAAGTTCCCAATCCGCACTGGGCCCGCGTGGGAACTACGGCCCAAGCCCTCTCATTCTGAGAGGAGGCCTGTGCCCTGCAGTGGGACGTATATATATAGGCTAAGATGATGAGGATGATGATGATGATATTTTTAAGTAAGTAAATATGGTTACGGCTCCACATATTTCCCTAGCTTTACTTCGTCATCTGTCTTTAAATTAAATACGGAAATCCTTACGAATGGTAATTTTAAAATTACTTAAAAAACAGCTTATTTGTATTCGTCGTATCGATCATGAATTGTGAAGACATTTAGGGCATTTAAATTAGTGAAATTTAACCTAAACCAATTAAATCAATAAACCATGACTTAGGTTTCTGTGTCTTTAAAGCCAGATTTAGACACCTCCTCCTTATTTTTCAAGTCGATTCATCATCATCATTCCACCCGAAAGACGTCCACTGCTGAACATAGGCCTCCCCCAAGGCTCGCCAAACAGATCGGCCCTGAGCCATCCGCATCCAATGCGTTCCCGCCACCTTCGCCAGGTCGTCGCTCCATCTTGTTGGAGGCCTACGTACACTGCGTCTGCCGGTCCGCGGACGCCACTCGAGAACCTTTCGGGCCCATCGGCCGTCAGTTCTACGAGCGATATGCCATACCCACTGCCGGGTACGTATCAAAATATATAAAGTTTAAAAATAATAATGGACGAAATACATAATGGTCAGTTGATATAATGCAATTTTCTTCGAAATTCTCAACTTTACAGGATTTTCATAAAATAAACCTAACCTAACCTAAACCAATCTGTAGATTACACAATTAAAAAAATTCGGTTCATCAATAGTTTCATAGAAAATTTTAGTATATATTACGACCATTATGTATTTCGTCCATTATTTGTTTTAAACTTTATACATTTTGATACGTACCCCCCACTGCCACTTAAGTCTTGCTATTCTTCAAGCAATTTCCGTGACTTTAGTTCTTGCGCGGATTTCATCATTTCTAAATTTTCTAATGCGATCCCGCAGAGAAACTCCAAGCATAGCCCTCTCCATCGCCCACTGAGTGACTTTGAGCTTTCTTATGAGGCCCATCGTTAGCGGCCACGTCTCAGTGCCATAAGCCATCAACTTATCACTGGCAACACACACTGGTCAAAGGCTTTTGACTTGAGACACGCGGTGTATTGGATGACAAGATATTGCGGAGCTTCCCTAACGCTGCCCAGTCGAGTCTTAATTCGTCGAAAAAAATGTACCCGCCGCGTTTTCTAAATTATCCTTAATTTTTCCATACAAAATTTATTATTCAGTTTTGTGACGGTCCATAGAACATGTTTGTATGGTTAACTGCGTCACAAAACTGACAAAAAAGTAGGGACACTTTTTTTTTTGTTGCTGAAATCGATAGTGCTTGTGATTCTGAGTAGAATTAACCCAAAATTTGTTAGGTTTTTAAAAAAAGTACAGGGTACACTTTTTTCTGAAAATGCCCTGACCTCGTCTCAAGTCGATTAAAAAGGCTGAAATCCCTGATCCGCAAAATATAACTTTGTTTCGTCATTCATAAGGTATACAATTTTTTGCTTGCTTTTAAATATACGGAACCATCAGCGCGTGAGTACGATATGAACTTGGCCGGAATTTTAATGACGACGCAAATATTTTGTTCGTTTGTCTTAACAAGCCCCTTAAACGTGTGACGTCTATACTAATATTATAAAGAGGAAAGATTTGTTTGTTTGTTTGTTTGTTTGCATTGAATAGGCTCCGAAACTACTGGACTGATTTCAAAAATTCTTTTGCCGTTAGAAAGCTACATTATCACTGAGTGACATAGGCAACTTTTTACCGCGGGAAAATACCTTTTCCTACGGGAAAATTAATTTATCGCGGGCGATGCTGCAGCTGCAAACCGAAGGCTAGTAATTTATAAATGGCTTAAGCGCTTACGAGTACCTATATTAGAAAGATACTACAAAATCCGATTACTTTGGTTATAATATAATTCAAAACCTTTATTTAAAATAATCACGAAATCATAATGACATTCATGCGGCTTAGTAATAAGCCAGTTTTGTATCTGATTTATGTATGTTTACAGAAATTGCTTTGGGACCGTTTTTTACAACTTTATTTGTCTCGTGTCAACGTACCGTTTGGAATTTGAACCATAACTTTGTACATTTAATGGTTATTTTTCTGGTTATTGCGTTAAGATGTGTGATAAAGATGCAAGATTAGGGGGTAAGTTTGAATGTCTTAATTTTATTTGGGCACGGGTTGGGTTTGTTACGATTATGTTCCATAATTTGATCTATTGTTATGAGAACGGGGGTTTTGCTTCATTCCAATTTATATACGTAATTACGTAAACAAAACAACATTATTTTGTTAAACAAAGTGCGATTGTTATGGTTACGTCAAAAAGAATGGAAAAACCGGTCAAATGCGAGTCGGACTCGCGCACGAAGGGTTTCGTACCATTATATATAGAAACGGTACAAAAGACACGTTTGTTGTATGGGAGCCCCCCCTTAAATATTTGTTTTATTTTAATTTAATTATTTATTTTTAAAGTGAATATATAAAATATTCTGTGAATATTTCAAGCGTCTACCTGTTGCCGTTATAAATATCGAGCAAAAACGAGCAAAAAAATCACGTTTGTTGTATGGGAGCCCCCTTAAATATTTCTTCATTCTATTTTTTAATATTTTTTTGTTATAGCGGCAACCGAAATACATCATCTGTGAAAATTTCAATTTCAAATTGTCTAGCTATCACGGTTCATGAGATGCAGCCTGGTGACGGACGGGCAATCGGACAGATGGACAGACGGACAGACGGACGGCCGGACAGCGAAGTCTCAGTAATAGGGTCCCGTTTTTACCCTTTGGGTACGGAACCCTAAAAAATTTAACCGACTTCAAAAACCCACGAAAATAACTGAAATAACCGAAACATGACGTCATACCTTATACTAACCCGTGAAAAGCTGGGGCGCGTTGCTAGTCTAAATACACGTTAGTTTATAACTAAAACAATCGACTGACGCAATTCACACAAGAAAAGCCTACGTCAATCGTTTTCAACTTTAGAAAACCAAAGAAGCATATCTTATGAATTAAACTACCGTGACCAAGACTTTAAGCTATCTAGATTATTTATAACTAATCTAAAACCCACTTCAGTCAGACTTGCACGAACAATTATTGTTCAAGTTGCAAATACTTACATTGCGGCACTGAATTGACCACTACAAACTCTTTCGTTCCTGGGCCGCGCAATGTTTTTTTTTTATGGTGTAGGATTCTGTGGTATAGGAGGCAAACGAGCAGACGGATCGCCTGATGGTAAACGATTACCGTCGCCCATGGACACCTGCGACACCAGAAGAGTCACAAGTGCGTTGCCGGCCTTTTAGGTAGGAGTACCTACGCTCTTTTTTTGAAAGCTTGAAGGTCATATCGGTCCGGGAATACCGCAGCAGGTACTTCATTCCAGAGCTTTGCTGTGCGAGGCAGGAAATTTCTGGAAAAACGCACAGTAGTAGAAGATGAATGTGGGATCCTATCGATGTTTAGAAAATTTTATTTCCGAAGGTTTAGAATCCCGAAAACTTCATTTGTCCGAAAGCATTTTTATCTGAAACTGTAAATATTTCAGGATTTATTTCAGGACCATCGTGTAGGTAGGTTAGGGTTGTTTTGTAAAAATCCTGAAATATTTACAGTTTCAGAAAAAAATGCATTCGGATAAATGAAGCATTCGGGATTTTAAATATTCGGAAAAAAAAAATCTAAATTTTGATAGGTAACCGATGAATGTATAATTAGTTGCAAGATTTTCGTTGCAGTTCTAATCTAAACGGAGCTTGGAACTCCAATCTTTCATTTCAACTGTTTTTATTTATATATAAGAGGAAAAAACGAGCAGGTCACATAGACACCCGCAACACGAAGGGTACCACAGGTGCGTTTCTGGCCCTTTAAGAGAGAGATAGGCTCGTTTTTTAAAAATCCCTATGTTGTATATGTCGCTCTGAGAGTGTTGACTTAAGAAGCTGGTTAGAAAACTCTTTGCCGACTCATGTACAAGAAACTTGCATAGTCTAAATAGGCCATTATTCTGTAAATAATCTAGAAAACAGTAGGTTTTTCTAATGTGTTCTAGTTTTTTAATTCAGAGTAATATTTGAATAATTTAAATTCCCTTACATTTGAAATTTACGATAATAAGCTTCACGGTGAAGGAAAGCATCGTGCGTTAGGAAACCTACGCACGCCTTTGAAGAAACTCAATGGTGTGTGTGAAGTTCCCAATCCACACTGGGCCCGCGTGAGAACTACGGCCCAAGCCCTCTCATTCTGAGAGGAGGCTGTCGCCCTGCGGTGCAGAGATTTAAAGTTAAATTTCAGAGTTTCATTGTGATCTATTCCAATTTCATCGTTTTTTGCCGTTTTGAACAAAAATATAAAATAGACACACATTATCAAAAACAGTTAAAGTTAATTGCCTAAAACAATCCCGCACTGTGGTCTCCTAATCTCTGAATAAATACAGGTGATCGCACAGTGGGCGATACGCTAATCTCGGGACAAAAACCGAGACAACATTAATCTTGATTTTTTTTATACGTTAACATTTCATTTTGTATCAGAAACCACTGGTGATAAGCGACAAATACATTGATAAGCGCCACGCGTCGCAAGGTGGGAGCAAGTATTAATGGAGCAGATTAGAATGACAAATATTAGCTTTCCGAACAACGACGTTCACGATTCGTTCCATTTCTGCCAGATAACGTCACAGCAGGTGCAACAGAAAAAACAATTTCTCTACAACATTTTTATTTTTACTGTGAGAATACGACTCACTTTCATAAAAGTTGCTCAAACGCTAATTCTAATAAAGCAATAAAACAGAATCTAACTGAATTCAATTCGGCTTAAAAACTTTTTTTTATTTCGCTTCCCACGTACCCGACAATACTTACAATTTCACCTAAACAAATAGACATGATCTTACGGCGGCGTGCCAAATATTTAACGGTATATAAATTAGTAGGCTCCCACCGCACGGGGGGGCGAACGTGCACCGATGACGGACAAAAAAAATCTTTTGTATTTCACCTTATTATTTACACCTCTGTGGGACAACACTGGACTGAGCCGCTCAGGCCGGAATCGTGAAAAAAAAGTTCTTTGCGGAACTGACATTTAAATGAATTGTCACAAATCGGGGTGTGAATGAGACTTACAGATAGTACGCTAGCCGCCGGCCGTTCTGCGTACTTAAAGACCCTTAGCTTCATTCATTGTAAATGGGTGGCCGCTATTCCATTCATAAACTCAAAAACCATTGATAAGCTTTCTTATAAGAATCAACGATGCCTAAATCGCGTCATGTAAAATTATAATTTGTATGTACCATCGATACGTCTATTGAAATTACCTACAAAAGTACCCATAGCTTTAAACATAATGCCCTAACATGAGACTCGTGCATCATTGAGATGTATCGACCGAATTTCATGGTCGTTTCACCTTAATGACCGGCAGGGCCCTACACAACCATGATAAATGCAAGTCGGCGTTCACAAAGGAGCTATTGACAGCGTCTACCCAACCCAATTATGCCCTCACATGTCCAAAAATTTTTGTCCACCCGCCTGCCGCTCGACCCACCGGGTTAGAAAAAACATTCCACTTTTTCTAAAGTATTTAAAGATGTGTTGATATAGCAAATATTTGCGAAGGTGGATAACAATTCCAATATATTATAATGCGAAATGTTTGTAAATTCAATAACAGGTAACATACGGCAAGGTCGAGAATTCGACAATTTGAACACGTTCTCGATTCAGAATTTAGTCATTTGATTCAACCCACTCGCCTTAGCACTTCAAGGGATTATAAAAAACACTTAATATTAAAAAGTTTAAAACAAAACTTATGAACCTTAACCAACTACACTAAAAGACAGGTAATGGATTAAAGTCGGAGAGTCGCCAGACTTAAATGTCAATGGGCAGGGCACATTGCTTGTAGAACCGACGACTGGTTCTCATTTAATCAGAATTATGTCCTAGTAGCAAAATTTCCATTCGCATTTTTTCTCACATGTTTATTTTTCTCACTATGGTTTTTATTGAAGCTTGTTTCCACAGTCGCGTTTTTCCCAATTTTAATAAACACAGAAACATAGGTAGGTTTAGGTTATGTTAAGTTTGCATCGGCCCCAAGGGCCAAAAGTACACAGAAGGAGCTCCGCGTTAGACTAGACGTCCGTTGACACTATTTCTGTGTCAATTCAAACTGGGGAGAAACGCTTGTGTGAAAATAAGTTTCAGTAATATACCATAGTTTTGGGGTTTTGCAGATTCAATTCAACCGCAAACCTGTCATCGTAACTGACGTTGGCCCAAGCCTTAAGGCCGCCATTAACTCTCTGCAACTGTGGTGACTTTTTTACAAAGATTCTACTGATGTGGAGTCTGTCAGACGTCATTATCATTAATTGTAAATTCATTAAAAAATAACTATTTCGAAATTAGTAATTATTATTACCTAAAACGATTATTTCATTCGTAAAATTGCTTATAATAAATTATAAATTTGGTAAATAAAAGAATTATAAATATGTTGTTATAATTATCTCTAAGGGAAATAATAATAATAATAATAAAAGACCATGGTGAGAAAAAAAGCATCTCGGGCAAAATGTGAATGGCAATTTTGCTCCTAAGAAATAAATTCAGGCGAATTAATCTAACCGTTCGAACCAACGGCCGATGGGGCAGCAAGGTTCTAGAGTGGCGACCGCAAACCCGAAGACGATTAGTAAGAAAAGGACCTCAACAACCGAGTCCAGCTATCTGGTAAAGGTCGCAGAAACAATTTTAATGCGACCGATCGTTGTGGAACTCTTTGGGGAAGATATTTGTTCAGCAGTGGACGTATTTTGGCCCAGCTTAGAATGATCTAATCACCATCCGAAGATAAGAGCATCGACTGTGCTTCGCCGCTTTGGCGGTGGCATTTCAGGAACTAGCTCCCCCTCCCCTCTCTAATATAGATACGCAACCGTGTTAAAACAAAACAAATATTCTCGAAATTTCAATTTCTTTTAATACATTTATGTTACAATAATCTTAAAGCATGGACAACCTTCTAGACGAAGTAAGTAGAAAGAATAAAAAAAAAATACAGCAGTTTTTATTCTCCTCTTGACGATATAGTCACACACAAGTTATTTTTAACTCTTATGTATATTATGTATATCTCATTCTTCTATAATACTGCAATAGAATTAAGTGCGAGTTGCACCAAGTTGCTATAATAATAGATAACTATAATGAAGCCAGCTGTGAAATCTCTGCAAGTTAATACTTAGTTCCAGAAAATCCATGTGTAAACATAAAACGCTACAGTAACTTGGTAAAACTCACACGAAACTTCGTTCGAACCCGTGCGAAATGTGGGTGCGGTTGTAATACGACCTGCAATTGACGACCCGGAAATAATGACAATAATGTACGACCTTATAGTTCAAACCCTCATGTAGTTGCCGTAAGGGTTTGAATTATTAGGTCGTCTATTATTGTCGTTCATTTCGAGTAGACAAATACATGGATACACACACCACACCCCAAAATGTCTCAGTTTCACGAAACAAAATTAATAATATCCCTTGTTTCCTTGTTTAATCAATCCATGGATAGTTTTCCCTGGCAACAGTTACATTATGACGCATTTTGTATAGCTTATTTTAGTGTTATTAATTCTTCACCTTCGCAATTTTCACTCGTAACTATTTGTACCACTCAAATACGAAAGTGTTCGACCAGAGTGAGTGATCACTAAAACGTTATTTCATTACGCGATAAGGTCGGTGAGTAGTCGGAGGTTATAATTACAAAACAAATAAATATCACGGGACAATAATTGACACCAATCGACCTAGCTCCAGTAAGCAAAGCTTGTGTTTGGAGTATTAGACCTCCAAAACATGCTTGAGTAGATAGACACACACTTAATTAAATAAACTTCTGCCCGTAATCAGTCCAACACGGGGCTTTAAGCTTTGTAGGCAGATTCTCTAACCATTCGGCTATCCATCTGTTATTGTTAAGGAAACTATTCGTGGATTCATCTTTGAGAACATTAGGTAAGACTTATACATCTACTACTACAGCATCACCAAGCTGGAGGAGACATCGTGGTTCCTCCCAAACCTGCAAACCATTTGACTATCCATCTGTTAAGAAAACATCCATGGATTTATCTTTGCGACAATAAGATACGGTACCCACTACGACAGCATCACCAAGCTGGAGGAGGCATCGTGCTTCCTCCCGAACCTGCGAGCACAGGTCTGCTGGTGCAGCTCGCAGCAGTAAGCCCGGGTGAACACCTGCCCGCAGTACTGGCAGCCGAACAGGCTGGAACAGCAGCGTTTGGTGACCAAGGCGTGGCGGCAGACGCAGCAATCCCTGAAAAGAAAATAGAGTAACAAACACGTGATTTGCTGCAGGTATAGAATAGAGGCTAGTTGTTAGAGGAACTTGTTCTGGTGCCACATGTACCTATACAGGGTGACATCTAAGACGTAATACAAAATTATATTTTCCAGAGATCACAAAACGTAACGTAAACACAAAATCGACGTCTCCATACAAATTGCGAAAATTGCTTATAGTATGGGAGGCTCAATTTTTTTCTAGCGATTTCGATATTACTCCTATAATAAAAGTTGATCGTAATCATGAGTGGGTCCATAGAATATAATTTTGTATTACGTCTTAGATGTCACCCTGTATAGTTTATTATTATTATTATGTTGGTACGGATTTCCGATCACGGGCCCATGGGGACCCGGTCATTTGAAAGGCATACATGGGGCCGAAGCCAACATGAAGAGGCCTTTGGTACCATATAATATAAATGAGATGGGCGCAACTATGGGGGTCTATCCCCTAATACACCATGAGGATGTGCTAGCGGACAGTCCCCCACAGTTGCCAAACTATTGCCAGGTAGGAAGCGACATGGAATTGGCTATGGGGTTGGGATGTTGTGGACAGGATTACCGGGCTATGGAGTGAGATAACGGACACCTACCATTTCAATATCTCATAACTTTTGGTAGGCGGTGACTCGCCATTCACTAAATGGGCCCCTCAAACTATTGCCCACTCGGGGCAACGAGGCGGCAACATTGGTGTGAACGGCTAAGGATGGAGAGGTGTTCCTGGACTTTAAACTTCAGAATGCCAACTCGCCACTTACGGAAACACATCCATCCTTCGAGCATTAGCTCTTGCGCTCCACTCTAGGCGACCAACAAAGGCAAACTAGAGGCGGGGTGGGTGTGTAACTGTGTGTGAGTGTGTGTATAAGCGCATGTGTGTATGTGTACCCCTGGAGGTCTCGGGTTCGTGGTGTCGCTACGCACCAACAGCTCGCCACAAGCCGCCCTGCGATGTTATTATTATTATTATTACTAGCCTATTCTGTCCCACTACTGAGCAAAGATATAAGGAAGGTTTTACGAACTTGTTAATTTGTCAGTTAAAAATGACTAGGAGAGAAGAAGTGTTAAGCATAGGTGTTGCGACTAGAAACTTACTTGGCGTTGCCTAGCTTATGTCTCTTAATATGATCGCTCAGCTGAGAAGGGCGAGCGAAGGCGTCTCCGCAAATGTTGCAGACGTAATCTAAGACGCCACTCTTTTCCACCTGGCGGAGGGGCAGCCTTGAAAAGCACCAGTTGTAGTCCACATATGACATGAGCTGCTTAATCGCCTCCGAAGATATCCTGAACAAAGCGAGCAGCCCCAGAGGATCCGTATTAACTGCTATCGTCATCTTCCTGTGGCGATTTGGAGTTATGAGTTCTTCAATAACTTGATTCACCTTTGTGTCTTTGTTGCTTAGCTTCGTTTTCGAAAGTGAGTTTGTCACTTCCGTAGCGCGCTCTTTCGTGGGTATGTCAAAAGTGATTTGTACACAACGCTGGTTTGTTTGTATCGGCAACAACTCCTCTATTTCCCTTCTCAATTTGTTGCTTTTGTCCATTTCTTCGTCCAGAATGTTGTTAATCTTCGTATTGGCTGTAGCATGCCGTAATATACCATTTGCAAATGGAATTGACTGTAAAATGCTGGTGGAGGTGTTTGTGGCGTTACCGACTATAGTTACAGATTTCTTTTTTGCCCCAAAGTAGCTACTGTTCCGCGGCAGAAGTGACGATTCCCTACTGTTATCAGAACTCTCTATACTATCTATTGGCGTCAAAGATGGGCTCGTACTGCCTTTCTTCGATTTAATTTCAGCCATAAAATTGTTCAATGATGTCATTAACGCATCCAATTTGGTTTCAATTGCTTTCAAAGAGCTCTTCCGCTGCATCTTTTGTTTATTATTATCTAGTTTCTCTTTTAATCTGTTTACGTTTTCTGTGATTCTGTCGTATTTTTCCTTTGTCGTTTCTATACGCTCACCAGAAGTTGCTACACCTACGGGTTGCTCAGGTTTTTCTTTAAAGAAACGCTTAATCTCTCCTATTGGAGAACAGCCACAATCGTCAATTGTGGTACTTAATTTTGTTTTGATATTGTTTCTTTTTACACTACGTGATTTTGTAAGATTAATCTCTCTATCCACTATTTTAGATGTCGCAGGCCTATGGGGTTCAGTACGACTGTGTGCTTTTTTATAGTTAATTTCTCTGTCAATAACAATTGGTGTATCAAGCTTATGTGAGTGGTTTGGGTAAATTCTGTCCTTTTTCATCATCATAAATCTTCCTTGCGATGATGTAGGAAAACAGCATTGCTGGTTTTGGTACAGATGATTTAATCTAGGGTTTTCGGAAGCCCGTTCATAGTCTGATGGATAATAATATTCGTGGGGAGGTGCATCGTTATATCCGCAAACAGCGTGTACAAGACTGCCAACAGGTTTGTGATCATTCCAGGAATATTTTGTATTGTAGAAGTCGTACATTGGTCCAGGGTAGAAGCTCTCCCGGGGTACGTACTGCGGTGAGATGTGTCTCGGTTCGTTACTGTAATAGCTGTGCTTATTTTTTAATTCATTCACGTAGTTATTCCATTTTTCTTTCTCTTTCTCCCGTTTTCTTGCTAAAACTATCTTTTTAAGAAGCTTCTGCAATTTGATGTTCTTCTCTATGGTTTTATTGACAAATTCTTTGTTATAAATATTGTAAACTGGACGACAGTAAGTAGTTTTCTCAGCGCATGATGTGTGAGGAAAGTTGCTTTTGCTAGAACTTTGTGCTTGCTCCTCATTTTCAAAGATGACCTGGTTACGACATTCAGCTAGATAGTTGTTTAAGTTTTCTATATTCTTATGGTAACTTAAACTACTGTCGTAATGGTGAGTTTTGTAGCTACTGAAAGAATATTTCGGCAGGACAGTATTTTTACTGTGATCACTGAAGTGTTTCCCTACATCCGCATCAGAATTTATGATACTATGGTCACTTAACTCGCTATTATTATGTTTTACCATATACTCTTGTAGATTTTCACCACCACTAGCTCTAGATGCTTCTCCGCGTGTATTAAAAGTGTCTTTAGACTTGCGTTTGTAAAATTCTTTCGTCGCATCACTTTTGTTGACACTTTTTTGACTATCAAGTTCCAACATTTCTGCTATGGCTTTAAAGTCATGTTTCGCCAAAAATTTGCTAAAAGCATCATTTGTCATGGAACTTCCACTAAAACTTGGCTCTTTGTTCTCACAATTTCTGTAATTTCTCTCGACGTCCATAATTAAAACACGGAAAATTTACAAAGTGGCTGATATGAAGTGCCATTCGATTGACACTTGACAGTAACCCTAACGTCTCTTTTTCGTATTAGAGCATTTTTCAAGGAGATCAAAAGCAACAAGTTTTTGTTTATATCTAGACTGTAAAAGAGTAACATCACGGACTGATTAACTGACCAATACACAACCTAAATCACAGGAGCTATTTGACGGATTTATACCTTGAGTTTTTTAAAAAAAGCTGTCGTATCTTATATAGCTATACCGTTATAACCGTTTAAATGTGTCCTCGCCCGCGCGGTGCAGGGGCTGGGGGGTATGACGACAAAGGGGGCTGAGAGAGGTGCGGGCGGCGAGCGCGCCTCGTGTGCCTGCCGTCCGCACCTCTCTCAGGCCCCTTTGTCGTCTACCCCCGCGCCTGTGGTGTTTATTTGGCGTACGGCCTCTCAAGCAAAATGGTTGTGAATTCAAGCGGCTCGCACCTCTGAGTCGTACGGAATTTACGTGCCTAATTACATTTGAAATTAACCATGAGCTTTACGGTGAAGGAAAACATCGTGAGGAACCCTGCAAAGTAATTCAATTGTGTGTGTGTGTGTGTGTGCGTGTGTGTTAAGTTCTTGTTGGAGGCCTACCTACACTGCGTCTTCCGGTCCGCGGACGCCACTCGAGAACCTTTCGGCCCCATCGGCCGTCAGTTCTACGAGCGATGTGCCCTGCCCACTGCCACTTAAGTGTAGCGATTTTTCGAGCTATGTCCGTGACTTTAGTTCTTGCGCGGATTTCATCATTTCTAATGCAATCCCGCATAGAAACGCCAAGCAAAGCCATCTCCATCGCCCTCTGAGTGACTTTGAGCTTTCTTATGAGGCCCATCGTTAGCGGCCACGTCTCAGTGCCATAAGTCATCACTGGCAACACACACTGGTCAAAGACTTTTGACTTGAGACACTGCGGTACATTGGATGACAAGATATTGCGGAGCTTCCCGATCGCTACCCAGCCAAATTCGTCGATTGACCTCTTTCTCGAAGTTGAACCTACCTACTTGGATTGTATATCCCAGGTAGATATACTAGTAGTCGTCAAAAACTTCGAGCAAAGTCTCTCCGATTACGACGGGGGTTGGTACATAAGATTGTAGGTTTATTTTTTCGTGAAGATATTTCTAAAGCGGGTTGAAGTTAGTCTTGCATGTAGCTATCATATTAAGCAATCAAATAAACTTAGCGATAATTCTCGACACATTTCGCAGAGGTGGTCGCAAATGAATAAAGATACAAAGGTATCAGGCCACCCAAACGATGAGTCGGGTACCTACCAGATTTGTATGTTAATATTCTTTATTGAATGCTTAAATTGGACCCGTTCTTTCCAAAAGTATGGGCATAGCTACTGCAGTTTTGGTAGAAGGATTATTCAAGAATATCTACTAAATGTTAAACGAGTGTATTGTGTATGTTTTTAGATCTCGACAATTATGCTGTCTAATGTGGAAAAGGAATGCTGCTAGCCTTTTAGGCACGATGCCACGGGGGCTTTCTTTAGTCCCGAAAAGTTAATTATGTATTACTGTGGCCGCTATAAACAAATACTAAAAATTAAATTCAATTAAAAATTAAAGGGGGTCGTCTGTCACACAAGAAACGTGTTAGTTTCCGCGTTTTTAACTCAATCATTAAGTATAATGGCATTAATTAGATACTTGAAATTTTCTCCGATTATGTATTACTGTGCCCGCTACAACAATAAATAATAAAAGTTTAATTAAATTAATCATTAATGATCACACTGCGCACATTTTTTTAATAAGTAGTTTTTAATTTTAACCTTTAACGTCCCTATTAACTAACTTACTACTACTTACTTAAAAGGATATTGTTAGTTTTTATAACATTTTCTTGTATCTTAAGATACAAAAATTATATTGTTTATTTTGCTATTTTAAGTGTTAAGATGCTTGTTGTAATTTCCTGTTATTGGGCTATCAGTTATCACTCTGTTATTATTATTAACGCATTGTTCTTTTATTTTATAGTGTTGTACCTACCTGTTGGCGAACCAAAATAAATAAAAATAAGATATGGAACCCTAAAAAACTAAAGCAATAAACCATAAAACTAGCATTAACATAATACGGTGTTCAGGCTTTACAATAGTTTTTCAATCCAGGGCTGAATCTCGATAGGTTTTTTTATGGGTGCTTTTTAGTCGCGCCGTGTCTCTTTCGCGGGTGGAACGATTATGCTAAGTGGGATGGAATATTCAACGAAAAAACACCCTCGTGCGCTTACACAGCTGTTACTCCAAACGTCTAAAGTACTCTAAGTACGTCTAAGTAGTAGTAGTGTAGTAGTAGTTTCGTTAGCTTGCATTATGTTATTGTACCAAAGTTAATAAAATAACACAAATAAATATCTTCGATCAACGTATAGAGTTTTCGGATTTTTTTATTTATCATAGTCACAAAGCCCAGCTGTCACATACAGAAATATCATTTAGTTATCATTGAACTTGGATGTTTTGAACTGAGTTTTGGTTCAGCAACTATAATTTTTCACACATTTTTAATCACATAACGGTGCAATGCGGCTAGTGTGTTGGGCAACTTTGCACCTAGTACGATCCGGGGCGGTTTATTTGACTAACTTAGGCTGACTTGCACAGACTCGAGTTAACTATATAACCCCGTGTTAAGTGCTAACCCAGGGTTAAGAAGTGTCAAAATGTATGGAACTGTCATCCTTAACCCAGTGTTAACCACTTAATTTTTAGGGTTCCGTAGTCAACTAGGAACCCTTATAGTTTCGCCATGTCTGTCCGTCTGTCTGTCTGTCCGCGGCTAAGCTCAGAGACTGTTTGTACTTGAAAGCTGTAATTTGACATGAATATATATATCAGTCACGCCGACAAAGTGATTAAATAAAAAAAACTAAAATATTTTTTTTTAGGGTACCTCCCATAGACGTAAAGTGGGGGTGATTTTTTTTTTCCCGACTAACCCTATAGTGTGGGGTATCATTGGATAGGTCTCTTAAAACCATTGGGGGTTGCTCACATGATTTTTCTATTCAGTGATCTGTTTGCGAAATATTCAACTTTAAAGTGAAAATTTTCATTAAAATCGACCGTCCCCCCCCCCTCTAAAATCTAAACTGTTGGGTGGAAAAATTTGAAAAAATTCAGAATGGTAGTAAATATATTATATTTACAAGGAAAATTATAGAGGCTAAAATTGCTTGGGAATTATTAATGTAGTTTAAGAGTAAATAGTAGTCTAAGGTATAAAACATACCTAAACTTGGAAGATTCCGTACACATACAAAATCCTTTGAAAAATATTGCTTGATTTTTTCGTAATGGCTACGGAACCCTATCTTGGGCGTGTCCGACACGCTCTTGGCCGGTTTTTTAACCCTGGTCTGTGCAAGTGGTCCTTAAAGTATTCTTATTTTTATTTTATTGTATTTTGTGTGTACCTACCTCTGTGTATTAGTTACCTTTTTTCAGAAATAAATCACTTTATGACTGAAAAAAAAAATATTAATCATTTAATATTTCTATTTTATGAATATAAAATATAAAATATTTCGATTTACTTTCTTTTCCGAACTTGGCCAGTTTTTTTTATGGTATTTTTTTTTTATAATAATAAATATTGACCTAGTCCCATAGTAAGCAAAACTTGTGTTATGGCTCGAGAAAACACATTTTTTTTCATACATAATATCAACTACCGGGGATCGAACCCGGGACCTCAAGCTTCGTACTCAGGTTCTCTAACTACTGGCCTATTCGAGTATAGGTGATTTCATAATCTCTGCATCAGTGTGCGCTCTCCGCTGTCTCGACCCCTTTCTTCGTTCTGTAGACGTGTCGTGTCATGTCATCGTCATGACTTCGTTGCTTTTACAACTTCACTGACGCCATTCAGTCAACTTTGATCCATGTTATATTATACGGACTGATTCAGGAGTCATGGGCAGGAGTGAAAGGAGGGATGAAAAATTTATACTATTCGATATTTTTTTATTTGTAAATTTCCTGTCAAATGTATTTTTTTTCTGTGTTTGTATCGAATATGTGTAAATAAACATCTCTCTCTCTCTCTCTCTGAAGAGGAGGGCCACACTGAGCAACTTTCACTATGGGATCAATTAACTCTTTTAATTCGCGATTTCTGGGCTGGTCCCATAGCAAAAGTTGTTCACCCCTTTCACTCCTGCGCTGATGACTCCAGAATTACCCTGTACTAGCCTAGCCTGTAACAAACTAGCCTATTCCCGCGGCTTGGCCCCCGAATCCAGAAAAATATCAAAAAGTAGCCCACTACCATATCCTATAGGAATTACTGAAATTTTCTTCTTAGTCCATCTTCATGATACCTCAAAATATTATTATCGTCATCACCATCCCCGGCCTATACATTCCTCTGCAGGGCACGGGCCTCCTCTCAGAAGTAGAGGACTTGGGCCTTACTACCCACGCGGATCCAGTGCGGATTGGGAATAAATGGCACAGGAACTTCTCTATGGTAAAACTACGAGTAGTTACAAGTTTATTATTTTAAATGAACGCAACGTTGTATAGACAGACAGTCCTTTGGGTCGGCCCTCCGACCTATAAGCTATCTGGTCGAATTAATATTATGTCTATCCTTCAGTGTCTAAGATATTTGCGTATATTTGCGTTAAAATTGAGTCATATCAGATACTTACAATTATTTACGCGTAATTCTTAACATAAATTAATTTGCCCTCATAATCTTGATAACATTATAGTATTTTCACAGCCTATTTTCCCTCGACGACAACTTGATTTCTATAGCAATTCAATTACCCCACAAAGAGGTGAAATCGAGATTATTACACAAAAGACGCCCTTCAGGAGGTCAAATAGGGTACCGGGATCAAAACACTACCCTACTATAACATCTATTCACCAGTGTACACTATTTATTCCATTAAGTTCTAACCCTATCGCTCACAGCAATAACCATTGACGGATCAATGCATGTATTAAGACAAGAGTCCTTATCAAAAACAGCAATGTACGTTAGGGTGAACCGAAGGTTGGTGTTACTAGAGACTTGGTAGCAGCAATACTCGCCAGGCATGGCATTATGAACCAAGGTGAAGGCCAGAGTGTTGCCATGCCGTCGACGTTCGATGGCGCCTGATGAAAAATAAGACCTTCGTTAGGAAAAGACAGTCAACTAGGTAAAACTATACACTTTGTAATAAATATCTGTTTTTTACTGACGTCAAAAATGGGGTTCAGGGTGATTTCGTCTACTGTCCCATTTCGTGATCTTCTTAAGAGGGTACGATGGCTGAGAGAATTTTGAGAAATAGGTATTTTAATGAAATGTCGCTGTCTCGTCCGAACCCCTCCGTGTCAGTACAGCGAGAGCGGGACAACTGCAGCTCAGACCGTTAATAGGCGCGTAAAATTGATCAAAACAGCATTTCGTAGACCCCTGTTTTCTTCTCGAAAACTGGGCCAGTAAATTTATTTTTTTCATAAATAATTAGAGGACAGATTTAGCTATACCCGTAAGTTTTCCTTTTTTTTGTTTATAGGAGGGATTCTTTTCTGATGAGTGTCTGAAAATGACGTTGAAATTGGGCAATTTTTTCAGTTTTTGAAAGCTCATATTTCTTATGTTAATTGAAATATGGAAAAAAACGAAACATAGGGGCATAGCTGTGGTAGATACAGATTACACAGTAAGAAAAATTTGGCTCTAAAGCCATTATCCAGGGAGGAAACAGGGGATTACGTTTGTATGGAGAAATGGTGCGCATCGTACCCTCTTAAAACGTCCACAGTGCCATGTCGTCAGCCTACAATTCCTCAATCGTCAACTTCCTAACTCATCCACTTTCTGATATCGTCATACTCATATCCCATTTTGTCTACAGTCCTATTTCGACCACAGTGCCAACTCGTCCACTATCTTTTATCGACCACAGTACTACTTGATCTCCAGTGCCAACTCGTCCACATTCCTTTCGACCACAGTGCCGCTTGGTATAAATAGGAATGTTGACGAGTTAGCAATGTAGTCGAAATAAGACAGTTCACCAGTTGGCACTGTAATCGAAACATAAATGTTGACGAGTTCTACTCTAGTATTCCAAGTCCAAGTGTTTGGTCTGATGAGTCAATCAAAACCAAGACTTACTTCTACATGAGTTGTAACCAATCCTTGAATTAGAGCAATCAAATCGAATACATACATTATAGTGTCCCAATTTTCTGCAAAACAAGCGCGCTGATTGGCCAAACTAATTCTGAAAAAGTTTTACACGATATCATTTGCGAATTAACATCGGGTTACTATTGTTTGGAATGAATAGGTCGTAATAACATTATGCTAACAAAGTAATTTGGATGATTGTGTTTGGAAATCCAGAATTATTGCTTGTAGCCTAAAATACTAGGTTATTTGAGTTCATTTTATTATATTAAACTAGCTTTAACCACCGGTTCCGCCCGCGTTATAAATTTCGTCACGAAAAACATAATCTTAAAGTTTGGCCTGGAAAAAGGTTACGGTGACATTTTCAAATCACAACGTTCTTGGACAGCGCCCTCTATTCTTCTTTAAAGTTGAAATATTACTAGCTGTTGCCCGCGACTCCGTCTGCGCAGGATATGGGTATAAAAAATAGCCTACGACCTATTCCCAGACCTACCAAAAATGGAAAAACAAAATTATAAAAATTGGCCAAGCCGATTCGGAGGAGTTCGATAACAAACACCGTGACACGATATTTTTATATATTAGAAATGTGTTTGTATAAATTAGAAGGTCTTGTTTCTGAATTCCTATTGGTAGAAAATTCAAATTAAATTCATATACGCAGTAATAACTGTTATTGGCTCACAACACATTTTTAAGTCAACCAATCACAAGAAAGTATTCCAAAAAAATACCAAAGACAATGAGAAGCTTAATAATAATAATAAAATAAATAAACTATTACAGGACAATTCACACCAATGGACCTCCCAAAGTAAGCTAGGCAAAGCTTGTGTTAAGGGTACCTACTAGGCAACGTATAAACATACTTATAAAGATAGATACATACTTAAATACATATTAAACACCCAAGACCCGAGAACAAACATTCGTATTTTTCATACAAATATCTGCCCCGACACGGGAATCGAACCTGGGACCTCAAGCTTCATAGTCAGGTTCTCTAACCACTAGGCCATCTGGTCGTCTAATGTAGTCTAATGTAGTCTCTAGGACACTAACAGCACAAAAAGTTAGGGACTAATATAATCTCTGGGACGCGTGAAGGGTTAAACTGAGGATTATTCACTTATAAGGACATAATAGAATACAATGCAATGGCTTTGTTCCCAAGGTGGGCTTTTAACGAGATCGGGACATCTCAAAAAATTCGTACTGTAGCGACTACTAGCGCCATCTAGTCATCACATAAGGAACTAATCACTACAATCCTACATCACGCTATCGAAGTTACTCGGCTGCATAAATACAACTTCCAACTTTCATCCATTGGACTTCGGTCCCCAGGCATAACATCTGCCTGGAGAGAGATCTCTCTATGCAGCCTACCCCCAAATTGGTGACCCACGATATTGGACAAAATCGCAATCTTCAGACACACAAGACGATGATGCAGTCTCACAGCAAGCCATACTCACCGCACTGTGCACCATTAGCATGTATCTATTATCTGCCTGGTGTCTACAGTTCGCAAATCCTCCTCCCACTACTTCCACTTGCCAATCAATCAACCAACGCTCGCCAACAAGGCTCCGAGCAATCACGCAACAGGCATGCATCTACAAGTAGCAGAGGAACAACAATGCTCGCCGACGAGGCTCTGAGCGACTGGCCCTTGCAAGCGCCCACATGACGCACAGACTGCACTCCACTGCAATTCGTATCGACCTCCGGTCTAAAAGGGGGGCTGCTGTAGCGACTACTAGCGCCATCTAGTCATCACATAAGGAACTAATCACTACAATCCTACATCACGCTATCGAAGTTTCACAACTCGGCTGCATAAATACAACTTCCAACTTTCATCCATTGGACTTCGGTCCCCAGGCATAACATCTGCCTGGAGAGAGATCTCTCTATTGGAACTACCCCCAAAGTACTATACCAGACAAGGCTCGAAGAGAGCGAGAGGACAGGAACGAGCGAGAAGGCACTATTAGAGCTGGATTCCAATCCTCAAACTCTCCCGCGTTTTGTTTTATCAATTTACTTGGGCTGAAAAGATTGTAATTTGTATAACGACCGCTTTAGCCTAGTTGGTAGTGACCCTGCCTACGAAGCAAGAGGTCCTGGGTTCGAATCCCGGTCAGGGCATTTATTTGTGTGATGAGCACGAATATTTGTTCCTGAGTTATGGATGTTTTCTATGTATTTAAGTATTTATTTGTATAAGTAAGTTTATCGTCGTCTAGTACCCATAGTACAAGCTTTGCTTAGTTTGGGACTAGGTCGATTTGTGTAAGATTGTCCCCTAATAAAAATAAAAATATATATATATATATATAGTCCTAAAAATAGAACGTTGGGCCTTAGGAGTTTAAAATAAGCCCATCTTAAACTTATATCGGAACCCAGATCCAAGCACGACGGAACCCAACCAGCCTTACAATACCCATTATTCATAAATAAAAAAAAGAAACCGAGACACAATCACGCGCATGTAGATAAAGCATTATACAAACACAATGCTATCGCCGCCTCTGTCGCACACCGGCTTTCGAATGACATTTTTTATAGCCGTCTCATTCAGACGAATTACTTTATAATGTTGTTAGGTTTGGTGGGTTTTGATTCCTTGTGATTTCGCGTCACGAAGGCTTTTGGACGATTGTGTCTGTTGAAAGGGAATGGTGTCGAAGATGATAATATCCTAAATTATTTTAGAGTAACGTCGGTTCTAAACACTTGGCTTTTAGGATTCCGTATCCAAAGGGTGCCAAAGGGACCATATTACTGAGACTGTGCTGTCTGTACTGTCGTCTGTCAGTAGGTATCTCTGGATCCGTGAATGTTACACTTCGGTTGTTTTAGCATTAGAAAGAAGTTACGTGTCTTTTTATTGAAAAACACTTTTAAAAATAAATGACAGCAAATGTGTACTTAACAATTTTATTACCAAGGACATATGGTATTTACATTCTTTTGGTTTCATAAGTAATAGTTATTATTTTTTAAAAAGCGTTTTTCAATAAAAAGACTCATCAAGATTGTTTACCTTATTTTGAATGTTTAAAAAACGAAGTATAAAGACTTGAAATTTTCACCGTTTATACTATTACTGTGACGCGTAGAGCGGATTTTGTATCTGGTGCCGTGGCGAGTGCTCCAAGAGGAAAGGCTACTAAGTTCGAAACATGTTGAGGTGAACTTAGTTAAACAAATTATTCTTATATGTATTTTACTATGAGTGACCTTCAAGGTCGTTTCATGTTCTAAGACTTCGATCTCCTTCAACGAAAGCTTTGATGAAGTTATCAAAAATATAAGGTGCTAATAGATTAAATACCAATATTTCCAGAGCGTACTTAACTTACTCATCAAAACAAGACACTTCCACTTAAACAACTTTTAAAAATTGAAAAAAACGCCAACTTTTCATACATATCCATCCAAACGGAATGCTGCTTTAATAATGGAAAAGCGATTTTTTTTTCAAATTTTAAAAAGTTGTTATCTAGAATAAATGTGACTTGTTTTAATGAGTAGACTAAGCCATAGAAATATTGGTACGTACCTAATTTGTTAGCACCCTAAAAACACATTTTGTCTTCGATAAAATCCATCGACCATTACTGCCGTTATGTGTCTTAAGCGGACTGTCGGGTATTACAGGGACAGAAAAACACCGGTATATGCGTGCTTCTTGGACTTGTCTAAGGCGTTTGACCTGGTTGCTTACCATCTATTGTGGAAGAAACTAAGCTGTACGACTGTGCCAGCAGAATGTGTGTCGCTTTTGAAATACTGGTATAGCAATCAGGTCAATCAGGTTAGATGGGTGGGTACAATGTCTGATGAATATAAACTTGGGTGTGGTGTCAGGCAGGGGGGGCTGTCGTCGCCTATTCTGTTCAATCTATATGTAAACCAATTGATCGAGGAACTCAGCAGCATGCATGTGGGATGTCATGTTGATGGCGTCAGCGTCAATAACATTAGTTATGCTGATGACATGGTGCTGCTGGGCCCCTCCATCAATGCAATCAGGCAACTGGTCGGAAGGTGTGAGAGCTATGCCGAGCAGCATGGCCTGAGGTACAACTCAAAAAAGAGTGAAATGCTGATATTTAAAGCAAATAAATTTAACCCGCCAGTTGTACCTCAGGTGGTGTTGGGCGGCGTTGCTCTAAAGGTGGTAGATCAGTTCAAGTACCTGGGGCATATGGTCACGACAGATTTAAGGGATGATCTGGACATAGAGCGGGAGAGGAGGGCCCTGTCTGTGCGAGGCAACATGATTGGCCGCAGATTTGCTCGGTGTACAAAGGAGGTTAAGATCACCTTATTCAAAGCGTTTTGCCAAACCTTTTACACCGGCAGCCTGTGGATGAGTCATGCGCAGCGAACTTATAATGCCATAAGGGTCCAGTATAATAACGTATTCAGGATGATGATGAAACTGCCAAGACGCTGTAGCGCGTCGGGTATGTTCGCAGAGGCGCGCACTGACGGCTTTCACGCCATCAGACGGAAGAGAGTCGCGTCTCTGCTGAACAGAGTGCGCGGCAGTTCCAATATCATTCTGAATATGTTTGCCGCCCGCCTGGACTGCCCTATGACAAAGTACTGGGTGAAGATCGTCACTGGTCAAATTAAGTGACGATCTTCACTCAGTGCCGCGCAATTTTAATTTTTTAATATTAATTTTAATTGTTATTATTTTAATTTCTTTTAAATTTTTATTTTTATTTTTAATTGACTTGTTTGAATTATTTCACAATCTTTTAAGTTTATATTTTAAATATCATGCATGTAATATGGGTTCTGCCTGAAATAAATTATTTTTATTTTTTTATTTTATTTATTTATTACCATTTTTAATGTGGTAACACCGTTTTACCCCATTTTCGTGGGGGATCCATTTCTTTAGTCAGCGGCGTGAGGAATGCGGCGCTGCGGGGATTAAGCGGCGCGGGCGCATTGCCCGTCAAAGCCTTGTATAGCTTTTGAAAATATTTGCCACTTTTGTGAGGTCGTGTTTGAATTTCTATTACATTGCTGAGTCATCGTTTTTGTGTAATTGTACGATTTTTATTGATTCGAGTAGTCCATTTTTTTTATTTGTGTACATTACTGTTGCCGTTCCGTCTGCGAATTCGTTTATCGCTATCCCGCGAGAACTTTGCAATTTTCCGGGATAAAAAGTATCCTATGTCCTTCCCAGGGTTATAAACCATTTGTGTGGCAAATTTCGTCAGAATCCACTAAACCGTAGTAGCGTGAAAGAGTAACAAACATCCACACATCCATCCATCCATACATAAAAACTTTCACATTTATAAGTGGGATAGGATGGGATTTGACGTCAAAAAGTTTGTAACAGATTTCAACCTTATATTGTTAAAAATGCATGATATTTGTCATCTAGATCTATGTATTAATTATGTCCCACTGCAAGACAGGCCACCTCTCACAACAAGAAGACTAGGACCGCACACTGGCCAATGTGGATCGGAAATTTACGGACACCATTGATTTTTTTCGCGCAGGCGTTTGAAGCAAAAATACCCTCATGAAATGTATTTTCCAAAAGTACAGTCAATACAGTTAAATATTTGTAATACCCATGAAGCAATTTCCCGCCTATTGACATATGGATAAGATACGAAACGGAATTTTCTATGAAATTTCCCACGCCCATGACGACACACTTAAAACAATGATTATTTACTCAAACGATAGATAAAAATGTTACTAAGGCGCCTCACCTAATTCTACTTATTTTAAAATATTGTTTTCACCTATTTTTTTTTTCCGACATACGTTTTCCGCGCTATTTCAACCTAGATTATGTACTAATTCAACTGGTGGTACATACAACTTTCTAATCCTTCCTTCTTTGTTGATATTATAAATGCTAAAGTAACTCTATCTATCGTGAAAGCTTAGAAAGAAAAATAAATATAGGTCAAGAGTAAACAGTCGAGCACAATTATGAAAGGACTAACGAGTGTTGTGGAAGCGAAAGATGTATGTCAGGGTCGTAGCAGGTGGAGACAAATAGTCTCTGCCTATCCCTTTGCAGGGAAGGAGGCGTGATTGTATGTAACTCTATCTAAGTACCTGTCTCTTTGTTGCCTCTTCACGCTGTTGAATAAATTTGATATGGAGGTAGTTTGAGACAGTGTGAAGGACATAGGATAGATTTATGTAAAAAAAATTGCATAGTTCGGGTTAAAGATATACTTTATTCTCAAAAGAATTACATAAATTCACTTACGTGAGGACATTAAAATAGTTACAATTAATAGTTCCCGCAGTAATTAACAGATACCGATAATGATGATGGATTTTTGGAGGTTGCTTTGCCGCATTTTAAGAAGCTACGAAATTTTTTAATTTTGCTCGGACGAAGTCGCGGGCAAAAGCTAATCTAATATACACCGTGAAATTTTAGTGGTTGTTTTCCCGAAACGAGGTGATTTAGTTTCGATTGTACAATCTTATTATATAAAAGAACAAACTGACTGACTGACATATCAATGCACAGCCCAAACCGCTGGGCCTAGAGATTCCGAATTTGGCATGTAGGTTCCTTAAAAGTTCTAGGGGTGCACTAAGAAAGGATTTTTCAAAATTCACTCCCTAAGGGGGTGAAAAGGGGGTTCAAAGTTTGTATGGGGAAACAAGATTAGTTTGACTTTTTTATTCGAAACTTCACAGAAGTACTCCTGATGATAAATGAGTAAACACGTGTTTCAGGTTTTTTGAGAATTCAACCCCTAAAAGGGGGGAAAGGGGTAACAAAGTCTGAAAATCAACATGGGTGTTGTTTCTATGGTTTATCGGGTCGCTGGTTATGAAAACAACAGCGGTTTTAAAATCCGATGTGGCATACGTAAAATACCATCTGCCTGGATGGGGTGCGATGGGGTTATAATGTCTAAATATCAATATGGGTGTCGTTTTTAATGTATAGCCCAAACCACTGGACCTACAGACTTGAAATTTTGCACATAGATACCTTATACAATGTAGGCATCCACTAAGGAAGGATTTTTGGGAATTCCCTCGGGAACGGGAAAAAACGGGATTTATATATTCGATTCCGAGTGACCCTATCTCAGTAACTATAATAACTAGACTCTTCAAATTTGATACACAAGTAGGTATTACATTAGTTAAAACATTGATTTCAGGATATTTCAAAATTCTCACGGGATAAGAAAAAAACGGGATTTATATATTCAGTTCAACGGAATCCTATGAACTTTATTTACTAGACTCTTCAAATTTGGCATAGAAGTAGGTAATTATAATAGTAAAAAACAGATTCAAGGATTTTCGGAAATTCCCACGGGATAAGGAAAAAACGGGATTTTTCGTTTTAATGGTCGTACAAAGCTGAAATTCGGCATGTAGATTGTTTGGGAAGTGTAGAGGAGCATAGAGAGAGGACTTTACAAAATTCCTACGGGAACGGGAAAAAGCGGGATTTTTCGTTTTACTGGTCGTAGAAAGCTGAAATTCGGCATGTAGGTTGTTTGTGGAGTGTAGAGGAGCATTGAGAGAGGACTTTCCGAAATTCCCACGGGAACGAGAAAAAACGGGATTTATATATTCAGTTCAACGGAATCCCATGAACTATAATTACTAGACTCTTCAAATTTGGCATAGAAGTAGGTAATTATAGTAGTAAAAAACAGTTTTAAGAATTTTCAGAAATTCCCACGGGATAAGGAAAAAACGGGATTTTTCGTTTTACTGGTCGTAGAAAGCTGAAATTCGGCATGTAGGTTGCTTGGGGAGTGCAGAGGAGCATTGAGAGAGAACTTTCTGAAATTCCTACGGGAACGAGAAAAAACGGGATTTTTCGTTTCAATGGTCGTAGAAAGCTGAAATTAGGCAAGTGGGTTCCTTGGGGAGTGTAGGGGAGCATTAATAAAGCATTTCCCGAAATTCTTACGGTAACGAGAAAAAACGGGATTTTGCGTTTTACTGGTTGTAGAAAGGTAAAATTTCAAAATTCAAAAGTTTATACCACATAGTAATAGGCCACAAAGGGCTTTTTAACCGACTTCAAAAAAGGAGGAGATTATGCATTCCACTGTATGTATTTTTGGGTATGTAGTACAATACCGAAATACGAAAGACCGAATGTATTAAAACATCGAATGGATCAAAAGACCGACACGATTTTTTTCTGAAACCGTAAACATTTCAGAATTTATTAAAACGGCAATAACAGAACCCATTAGGTTAGGTTAGGTTTGTTTTATAACAATCTTAAAAAGTTAACGGTTTCAGAAAAAAATCGTGTCGGTCTTTTGACCCATTCGATGTTTTAATACATTCGGTCTTTCGTACTTCGGTATTGTAATACATACCCGTATTTTTTTATGTAGGTATGTTCACCGATTCTTCGGTCAATTGTGGACCGATTTTAAAAATTCTTTTTTATACTAAAGAATATAATATACTCCTGAGATGGTCCCATTGTCACCAAATCAGGATCTGATGACGGGATCTCAGGGAAATCGAGAGCAACCTTCAAATTTTGTAGGCACGCATTACGTTTTTCATATATTTTCTCAAGCTATTTAAGTGTTTGCGCCTGGTAGACATCATCTCATGTTGTATATGACCGATAGTTGTATTTTTGCAGGTTATCCAGGTGAGCTGATGATGGAAGGTTAAACTCCTTAACGGTTAGGAGTTATAGGAAGTTTCTTTAAATATCATATCCATGTAACTTTAGTTGTATTCTTTCTGGTTATACAGATTTTTAGTGCTCGCTTCCGAATTAGTGAAAAGCATTGTATACAAAGAAATACTGTAAAGGATCGTATCTACCTGAAGTTTAGTCGTGCTTGCTTGCACGCTTACTTGCACGCTTTCTTGCACGCTTGCTTGCTTGCGTGCATGCATGCTTGCTTGCATATTGCTTGCATGCTTGCTTGCATGCTTGCATGCTTTCTTGCTTGCCTGTATGCTTGCTTGCCTGTATGCTTGCTTGCTTGATATCTTTGTTCTTTGGAATACTCATGTTACACGCGAGCGAAGCCGCGGGCAAAAGCTAGTCGATTTATAATTACTATTTTGACTAGAGTCAAAAATCCAATTGTGAAAAACGAAAGTCGAAAATGACCGCAAACCAATAGAACGCTTCGTTGGTACAAGTAGCGTACGATCGTACGATAGGTTAGGTACCAACGAAGCGTTACTATTGGTTTGCGGTCATTTTCGACTTTCGTTTTTCACAATTGGATTTTTGACTCTAGTCAAAATAGTAATTATAATTCGATTGTACAATCGATACTAAATCACCTCGTTTCGGGAAAACGACCACTAAAATTTCACGGTGTATAAAAATTTCTAGTCACAGTGTTTGTTAAAGAACTCCGAAACGGCTTGACAGATTTTTATGAAATTTTATCTCCATATTGAATAGGTCGTAGGCTAATAGTTTTCCTAATTCTATTCATCGCAGACTAAGTCGCGGGCAACAGCTAATAAGTAAATAAATAAGTTATAACGATGCAAATCTCTGTTAAACTTTGACATAGTTTATTGTCATGTTGTTGTTGTCTGTTGTAGAGGTACCCAAATAATTCTCATACGTCTCAGAGTGCATTTTATACCTGATTTACACTCTCGCCTCGTCACCTCGCCTCGCGCCTCGCCGCGTCGTCTCGCTCCGGACGCGAGCCTCAAAATCAAGGCAAATCACGAGACGAGGCGCGAGGCGCGCCTGTTCACACTCTCGTCTCGTGGCTCGTCCCGCAGTTCGTCTCGCCACTCGTACGCGAGTGTAAACCAGGTATTAGAAGTAGAGCAAAAAATAAAGTTACAACATATTATAAATGCGTTTCGTATGGTTGTCACGCCCACCGTCGGAACTTAAGGTACTGTGTAGCTTTCGACGAGCTTATGAAAATATTTAAAAAACCGGCCAAGTGCTAGTCGCACTCGCGCACCGAGGGTTCCTTAGAAATTAGGTAAACATTATTTTCTTATTTTTTCCAAAACTTGACCTTTCGCCTAGTAGGTAGGTAGTAGGTAGGTCATGACTTTTGGAACAACCTTTATTGGTTAATTTATTTTAAGATAGTTTTTATTTAAATTGTACCCTTTTTTCTCTTTGTAATACACCGTGAAATCTTAGTGGTTGTTTTCCCGAAACGAGGTGATTTCGTTTCGATTGTACAATCGATTTATTACTATTTTTTATTTACTATTTTGACTATAGTCAAAAATCCAATTGTGAAAAACGAATGTCGAAAATGACCGCAAACCAATAGTAACGCTTCGTTGGTACAAGTAGCGTATGATCGTACGATAGGTTAGGTACCAACGAAGCGTTACTATTGGTTTGCGGTAATTTTCGAATTTCGTTTTTCACAATTGGATTTTTGACTCTAGTCAAAATAGAAATTATAAATCGATTGTACAATCGATACTAAATCACCTCGTTTCGGGAAAACAACCACTAAAATTTCACGGTGTATACAGGATGATTCAGGAGTCATGAGCAGGAGTGAAAAGGGTGATAGGAAGATTCACATCTAATCTAGAGTCAATTGATCATTAACTGTCCAAAGTGCATGGAGCAGCAGATTTTTTTTACTATTTCCTGGCTGGTCCCTTAGTGAAATTTCTTCAGTGTGACCCTCTTCATCGCCCTTTTTACTCCTGCACATGACTCCTGAATCAGCCTGTATTTGTTAAATTTTCTTATTTTTTTGCAAAAAAAAGGAATTAAAAAAAAAAATAGTATATTTACCAAAAAACACTTGTTACAAAAAATGCGCTACATCTATCAGACTCCAAACTAGGCTGAGCCTGTATCTTGGTAGCCTGCGAGTGCTATTAACTGATTAACAGAACTAAAGTGTTACAGAAGTTGTTATTAATTACAAAAATAAAATAAAAACGGATTACGCAATTACAGTGTGTTCGAATTTGTATGTGTGCATGTGCATACATGTGTGGTGTGTGTGTGTGTGTGTGTGTGTGTGTGTGTGTGTGTGTGTATGCTTGAGTAAGCGCGTGCGTGTGTGTATGCGGTGAAAGTGTGTGGGGGATTTTGAGAATTTACGAGGCAATTCAATAGCTTTTAACTAGGTTTACAAAATTAAAATTAAAAAATTTAAAAAAAACATTCAGTAGGCCGTTAAGATCTCTTTTACACGTCTTGTTTTTAGTCTACCACCGCATTGAAGAATGCGCTGCAAGAAACTTGGCACTAAGTAATTTTTTTCTAAAAACTGATTACCTACAACAACACAACACACATCAATAGAAAACACAAATAGACAACACGAAAGATAAAGGTAGAGTGTGTCATTGTGGTTGCATTTCGGACACTGGATCAGCATAATGCTGAGGCGTTACAAACTATTATTACAACATTACAACAATAATATTACTACTAGCTGTTGCCCGCGACTCCGTCTGCGAAGATAAAAAATAGCATACCCTATCCTCAGACCTACCAAACATAGAGAAAAACATTCATGAAAATCGGTCTAGCCGTTTCGGAGGAGTTCGTTAGCAAACACCGTGACACGAGATTTTTATACATTAGAAGATTATTGGTGTTGTAACGACAAACTTCACCTTAATACAACCTGCAAAAATTCAAAGTATTTTAATAGCTATCCCGCCCCACACTCCCGCGTCAGCGTTCAATTTGGTTATCCTTATTTACTAACCCTGTTTGGGGGTCCGTACCTAAAAGGTGCCTTAAGGGACCCTATTACAATGCCTCCGCTGTCTGTGCGTACGTCCGTCACAGGGTTGTATAAATAATTATGAACCGTAATAGATAGAAACTTCAAAATTTAATAATGTATGAGGGTCATTCTTCGGAATCGGATTCTCCGTCTGATTCCCTTGACGTTTTTTACTTTTACTTTTTTCAACCTGTGTACTATAAAATATGAAATTGTATTTAATTATAAGCAGATTTATCGAATAGGCATTAATTTTGGTCAGTTTGGTATTGAAATATAATACTTTAAGTTTTCAGTACCAGGGGAATAAGAAAAATGACAGATGAATAAGATAAAACGCCAAGGGAATAAGAAAAACGCCAAGGGAATCATACAAAAGGACAGGGGAATAAAAAGTAGAACATTGAAGATAATGTAATATTTGAGACCTGCTATCAATTGAATACATTTCTAAATGAATAAATCAGCGAATTAAAAGAAAACTATTTTTCTTTATAAGAAAACGCAAGAAAAATATGATTCCCTTGTTCAAAACCCAAGGGAATAAGAACCAGGGGAATAAGAATATGTATGTTTCTTGTCGATTCTGCCGAAACTGTTATTGTTATAATAATTACTGCTAATTCAACATATGCAGGCAGTAATGTAGTTTTCTTTTTACTTAACACTATATACCAATTGCATGCACACAATTTTATATGTAAGTCCAAGAGAATCAGAATCACAGTGAACCAAAGCCAAGATAATCATATATTTACCTCCATAGCTAATAATTCCAGCGTCGAGTCACGACCTCTCCCGGCCATGCTGGAAGCGTTACTGACGTTTGTCGAGCCCCGCGATCACAACACGTCATATGACGTTTAAGTAGGGATCAGCAGGATGTTGAATGAGGCACCAAGGGAATCATAGCTTAGGTCTGGACAAAGCTTTAAGATCGTTTTTTTTAAAAACTGCGATAAATTTAGGAACCATATTTTTTCTTTTAAACCAATGACTTATATTGTAACTATTTAACTAAATACAATACTTGATTTCAATACATAACATGTTCTTTTCGGGGTAGTTTGTTCACAAAATGGGCAATGGACGCACAAAGGGAATAAGGTTTTAGAGGTTTGATAATTATTTACAGTTAATTATACTTACTTTAAACAAAAAAGGAATCGTGCCCCAGTTAGATTATGTGCTAAAGTAATGTATAAAAAATATTCTAGCCAATTATTTGTACATTGCGGGTACTTTTTCTGCCTGGACGCTGTAATTTGGCCCTCCGAAGAATGACCCATGATTCTGTGAAGAAAAAATAATATAAATAAAATAAAGTTATAAATTGGAGATATAAATTGCATTAAATTAAATCAAATTAAAGTAAAATAAATCAAATTAAATTACATTGCATTAAATTTAAATTCAAATAATTATTAGAAAAGTAATACTAAATACTTAAAGTGCCAATACTTGACCGTTTAAAAATTATAAAGGTTACGTTTTCGAGATTATTTATAACTATGACAATTTATCCAGTCAGAGATTCAAAACCACGTGCGGACTTTCCGGTGAATCACAAGTTCATTGTCATATGATTAATATATTATGTAAGGCATGTATTATGATATATCTAGGCATCGGAGTATGACAAACTAGATCTATTTGGATAGCAATTACCCACACAATTTCTTTAACAGGCTTCGCATGTAGGTACGCTACGCACAGTTCAATGAAACTATGTACACACATGTTTGTATGTACTGTTGACTCAGTAACAGTACTTATGTCCGAGTACACAGGATGCCCCTAAACTTACGATAACCTGGTACAAGAAGCCAAGTTTTACAACCGTAACCGTTGTTACCAGTACCTCTACCATGAGTTTACACTAGTTTACGTGACCGTACTCGCTAGCGACGGCGTAAATTATTTGTATGGAGAATTGTACAGCGCCTCTAGCGGTCACTTACGGAAGTACAATTCTCCATACAAATCATTTACGCCGTCGCTAGCGAGTACGGTCACTGTAAACTAGTGTAAACTCATGGTAGAGGTACAGTTCTAGGAAAAATAAGAAAAAAATCCCTGTCACTTACACTCACACGTGTTACAAACTCTCAAAAATATTTACCTATCCCTAAAGCTTAAGTTGAAAACCCCTAAAATTGACTCAATTAACTTGAAAACGCCCCAAAAAATTTTATTATTCCAATTTAATTGAACCTCTAAAATCAGGAAAGAAGTAATTCATCACATCATTTCAGCCGAAAGACGTCCACTGCTGAACATAGGCCTCCCCCAAGGCTCGCCAAACAGATCGGTACCGCCATCCGCATCCAACGCGATCCCGGAACCTTAACTAGGTCGTCGCTCCATCTTGTTGGAGGCCTACCTACACTGCGTCTTCCGGTCCGTGGACGCCACTCGAGAACCTTTTTGCCCCATCGGCCATCAGTCAGTTCTACGAGAGCGATGTGCCTAAAAAATTTTATTACAAAAATTTAACCTCTAAAATCAGGAAACAAGTAATTACTTTTGACACTATGGGGACAATTGTTTATAGTTCTACTCCGCATTCTTAGAAACTGAACTAAATATCCCTAAGCCGCTAAGTTAACAAATAAACACCTATGATAAAGCCTTCTAAATACATACCTTTCAAAAAAGCCTCCTCAAAAATCTCAAAGTGAACAAAAACTAAACCACATAAACAAAATCCAGTTTGAAAACATCAAAGCCAAATAAAGAAACAAAATCAAGTGAAAACCAATCAATTAGTGGAGTGAAAAAAACGGGTTACGAAGGCGATAGATCCTCCACTTTTAATTAACGGGGGCTGCGCTAGCGCATTGTTTTCTAAGCTTAAAAAAAAAGGATGAAGTTCGAGCTGGTTCAGTACGCAAGTTCCGTAGAAGTTTTCACAACTCCGATGTTTCACTTCACTAAACGGATCCAATGCGTGCCCGGGGAACCTATCGATGTTTAGAAAATTTTATTTCCGAAGGTTTAGAATCCCGAAAACTTCATTTGTCCGAAAGCATTTTTTTCTGAAACTGTAAATAATCAGAATTTATTTCAGGACCATGTCAGAACCCTTTAGGTTATGTTAGGGTTGTTTTATAAGAAATCCTGAAATATTTACAGTTTCAGAAAAAAATGCATTCGGATAAATGAAGCATTCGGGATTTTAAATATTCGGAAAAAAATAATTCTAAATTTTGATAGGTAACCGCGAACGGCCTTAGTTTTACGAGGGATGTGCCCTGCCCACTGCAACTTAAGTCTGGCGATTTTTCGAGCATTTCGTTGAACTTTAATTCTTGCGCGGATCATCAATTCTAATGTGACCCCGGCGAAACTCCGAGCATAGCTTTCTCCATCGCCCTCCGAGTGAGCTTCGTTATGAGGCCCATCGTTAGCGGCCACGTCTCAGTGCCATAAGTCATCACTGGCAACACACACTGGTCAAAGACTTTTGACTTGAGACACTGCGGTATATTGGACGACAAGATATTGCGGAGCTTCCCGAACGCCACTTAATTTAAGCCATAATAGAGAAATATTTCTCAAGGCAGATGTTATGCCTGGATAAATATACCGCATATTGGTCGTGCCTACAGACCCCTAATTGAGGACTGCTAGATAAAGTTGTATGGCGCTAGGAACGTCTGTTAGAACGGCAGTAACTCAACTGGGACTGATCCGCCGCGCGATAAAATTACCTGGATGAATTAATTACTAACCATTCCTCTGGGATTTTGCTGATGTTTTTTGTGATAGTTTTTTGATGTCTTATTCCGACATAGCTCGAGGAATATGTGAGTTGAAGTAGCAATGGGCCACGTCGATATAAGAATCGTCGACAGGTTCTCGAGGGACTACTACGAACAGAAAGACGTATCGACTAGGTGAAGCAACGACATTTCGAGAGTTGCGGAAAGGGTGAATATATCCAATAAACTCTACTAATAGGGATGTTTCCTAGGTAAAAAAAGAATAATTCTTATTAGTCCGTATTTTACATTATCAAAAAATATTAGACACGTAATTTTTCTTTTGACAATTAAACAAAAAATGACGAAGATATGGCGCGTTGAAGTTCCGCGTGACGAGGCGTGACTTCACTTGTTCCTAAAACGCTCATACAAAGTGTAGTAACAAGTGACGTCACGCGAAACTTCAACGCGCCATATCTTCGTAATTTTTTGTTTAATTGACAAAATAAAAAATACGTGTCCAATATTTCTTGATAATCTAAAAGACTGACTAGTTAGGAAAGTAGCCAATTGTATCTACTAGTATAGCAAATTGAACTGTTTTTTTCCAATTTCCTATACTACTTCTAACGATAGAGCAAATTGGAGGAAAACAGTTAAATTTGCCCTTGGAGTTGGAAAGCTAGAGCCGTTTTTATTTATTTCATAGTTTCATTTTATATTTATTTCATTAACTAGTAGAGCAAATTGGAGAAGAAATGTCGAATTTGCTCTATCTTTCCAACTAGTAGGGCAAATCAAACTATTTTCCTCCAATTTGCTCTATCTATGTTAGTTCAATTCGCGCTAACGCTAGAACTTGTAGAGCAATTGGAAGAAAATTTCCAATTTGCTATACTAGTAGATATAATTAGTAGAGCATAGGGGGTAGATTCGGAAAAGGGAGGTTCCTGATTGCATTTGGCACTAAAGTTTTTTTTTTAAACTGTTTCAAAGTGCAACGAGTTAACAACACAGAAAGTAATTTATTGAATCAGGCGTTACTTTGCGGAAGTCCTAATTAATGAACTGAAACAATTACTTTGCTCACCCGCGACCCAACTTTGACTTTGACTTTGGTCGCGGGTGAGCAAAGTAATTGTTTCAGTTCATTAACACAGAAAGTCTTAATTACATTACCTTATATCTCAGGAATCAAGCTCGGCTTAAGCAATCGGCTTAAGAATAGCACTCCCCCAACTCTTCTCGCGGGTGTCGTAAAAGGCGACTCAGAGACTCTGTGACCAAGTACACATCGGTCCCACCGGTGTCGGGCAGCAGCGATACCGGTGTAAATATACTGCGATTGCCAACCCGCCTGCTCAGCGTGGCAATTAGAGCAAACCCGACCAAATGGCAAGTCAACACGAACCACGTCCCCCAGTTCCCGGCCGCCCTGCTATTTCGCAAGGCGGCTGGCAAGAGCTGGATGAGAGTAGCCGAGGGTCGTGCTCAGTGGCGTGCCATGGGAGAGGCCTATGTCCAGCAGTGGACGAACATAGGCTGATGATGATGATGATGATGATGATATCTCAGGAATATTATAAACGTGAAAGTTTGTATGGATGGATGGATGTGTGGATGATTGGTTACTCTTTCACGCTAAAACGGTTTGACGGATTCTGATGAAGTTTGGCACACAGAAAGTAAAAATTATAGTGAGCATAAAATGTGTAAGTTCGTTCCGTATAAAATGACATGTTCAGATTAGGATATTTATCTTTATGGCGAAAGATTACTTTTGTCAAACTATTTTACTATTTTACTTTTAGGGGAATCTGTGCTTATTTTTTTTGTAAATTCGTCATACACACATCGTAACAACCAAAAGTGGTCTCTCCTATGCTCATAAAATTGATGTCACCGAGTCAGCAAACTTGAAATTTATTTAAATGGGCCCAAAGTTGCTCCATTGAGTTGGGTTAGTTGTCAGTGTAGGTAGGCCTCCAACAAGATGGAGCGACGATCTGGTTAAGGTGGCGGGAACGCATTGGATTAGAGGCCTATGTTCCAGCAGTGGACGTCGGCTGAAATGATGATGATGATGAAAGCTGGCCAGGGTGCCCCACACTCTGATGCAGACTTGACTAAAAAATATTGGCTTCAGAAGAGACACGAACAAAAAGATGTGTATATTCCAAAACCTATCTACTTACTGGCAGATTTACTATATACATACAATACGCGGCAGTCAGGTACAGATGATAAATAGTAAATAATTCCCATACGAACTGAAGTAGTCTTCTGCCCCTAAAATAAATACATCAGCCATGGTTTATATCGTTGGTGTCAAATAAACCCGTAAAGAACATAACTACATTAGAATAGTGACCAAGGCAAGTAATAGACAATAAAAAGAATACAGCGCCGACCTCTTTACACGTAACGACTTCGTCTAACATAAATATCAAAGCATTTTTTTTTTTATAATGCCACTCTTATTCTTTTTTATATTTCCAACAATTTTATGTCATTCCTACTCAGAATCACGAGCTCTTTCCATCCCTGTAGCAGACAAAAAATGTCTCGAAAATGCCGTACATTTTTTATGTTCTTCCTTTTCGTTACCCCATATAAAGTGTATGGAATAGTAACAAAATAGGAAAAAAAAACTTAAGGACATTTTTGTCATATTAAGATTGAAAGAGCTCGTGATTCTGAGTAGGAATAATATAAAATTACTAGAACAAAAAATAGAGGTGGCATTTTTTGAAGTGAAACTTCTAATGCGACTTCCAACAAGCGTTGCGTTAAATGCGTTGCGTTAAATACTTAACGCAACGCAATGCAACGTAAGTTGACGTTTACGAGACGTTCGCATTGTATATATATTAACGGATGTTAAAAACTTCGTCAGTGCGATCCTGAACAATTGCGTGGTTTAGTATGAAAACTTGTAAAAATCAAAATTGTTTTAATGGTAGATCGTAGAATAAAGTATTTTAAACGTATTTAGTAAAAAAAAGTATTGAATATCTTTGAGAATTACGGAAAATCAAGAAAAAATATTAAAAATAACGTGCGTACGAGGAGCAACGCCATCTAGCGACGATTTATGTAACTTGTTTCGCTTAAATTTGTATGAGACTTGATAAAAGCGCCATCTAGTGAGTAATTTAAACACATAGATGCATAAGTAAATTTAGTTCTTTAAGTTATTGCAACAAGGTTCATTTTGATGTATAAGTAAGTGCCTTTTTCATTTCCACATTACGAAGTTTCACTTATTCCGCGCGGAGGAGCTGCACGCACGATTTTTTTGAGAAATGCTCATCACGGGTATTGTAAAGTAAGAAGAGAAGAGCAATGTTTATAGGCTGATAGTGCCAGGGACGGTATGGAATTCTTCTAGTAAAGGTCTTCAAGGGTCCCCCTGAATTTGCAAGCATCCATGTCTTACGGTATCCACTTACCATAGGCGCAATTACTTCGCTTGACATTTTTATTCCTCTTATCATAGCTAGAAACTATAAAACTAAATTATAACTAAACATGACCCGGGTAGCATTGTGCCCAAAAAGCTGGTAGCGTTTCCTCGTTGAATAGCGGAGCTAATTTGTTGAAAGAGATAACACCCGGCCCATTAGTCGCCAGTTGTGTCCACCAGGGGCTAAATTCCGGAAGGGCCCAACACGGTTTGCGAGATTCAATCGTTTGCGAGAGGATAGGGATTAACTGCTATTCAGGAACGCTAAAAATCACTGGTTTACGAGAGGTTCGGGTTCGGGAAAATAAGGCTCATCCCAAGCTCAGCCCATTCTTATCCTCTCGCAATGATTGGATTACCGCTCGCAAACCGTGTTGGGCCGTTCCTGAATTTAGCCCCAGGCGCTTGTGCAACTCTCTGATGAGCCTATTTGCGCCAAGACCCCATGATGTCTATAAACAATAACGTTTCCACCCACAAAAATCGAAAATTGTACTTTGTCGTCTGCTCTACATTTTATAGAAACGAGTCATGGAACTTAACTTCACAATATCGAAAAACGGTAAAAAAAATGCGTTAGTTCATTCCTAATAAAAATCTTTAGCGTCCATTTTCCCAAAATGATGTTCGTATGCCAAGAAAGTCGTCTACCAGTTTTAACAAAAGTTTTTGTGTGATCTAAAGGTTGACTTCTCTAACCGAGTGAAGCCATTAGTCACTGTCATCATATTATTGCAAGGGGAAATCGAACTCGTATCATGACGTGCAAATGAACTTCAAACATATTTTTGGCCGACTGTACATACTTATCAGCAGTTCTGGGTCCCTTTTCTAAGCAAGGGCATATAGTGACCACCTAAATCTACACAAAGGTTCGACCTCACTCCCTTTTACAGATAGAAAATGTATTGAATGTGTTTAAAATATGCTTCTGCATAAGTGAAAAATATAAAACAGTAATTAATTTTGCATTATTATTATTATTATTACAGCTTTATTTTCCACTTAACACTTCACAAATATACATGCAGTTATAATTATTTCATTCGTTTCATTGTTATGTGGCCCCCTATGGGTAAAAGCCTCCTCCGTTCTTTTCCAACTTTCCCTGTCTTTGGCCATTTGCATCCAACTTTTTCCAGCTATGTTCATTATGTCATCTGCCTATCTTTTCTCGTCTTCCCACTTTCCTTTTGCCTTTTGGGCCCTGCCATTTAGTTGTTTGGTAAGTCCATCTCTTATCTTTGTATCTTGACAGGTGCCCTTCCCATTTCCACTTCTTAAACTAAAATGACGTGCATCTGTTTATTTGGCACTATCTTTTGCCCGCGACTCTGTCCGCGTGGAATTAGTAATTTGAGCAGCTTATATTTTTATCCAATTTGCTTTTTCATCAATTATGGCTCTCCTTAGTTCCTCGATATAAAAAATTACCCGCCCCCGCACCCCCCACCCCCACCACAGAAACCCCCCCTCCCCGAACCCCCTCGCACACTCCCGTTCACACTCACCACCGTACTGCCAAGTCAAGCGTGCCTATTAGAGAAGTTTTACATCAAAAACCCCCGATTTTGAAACATTCTTCCGCTCCGCTCCGCTCCTATTAGTGTTAGCGTGATGATATATAGCCTATGTCCTTTCTCAGGCTCTAGACTATCTGTGTACGAAATTTCATTTAAATCGGTTCAGTAGTTTTAGCGTGAAAGCGAGACAGACAGACAAACAGAGTTACTTTCGCATTTATAATATTAGTTAGGATTAGCGTGTCTAAATAGACGGGGCCTGGGAAAGGGTTACAATCGTACGACGTGTCGGTCGTGTCGCAGTCGTCCCGTGCCGGGTAAGAGCCCCGGTCGCCGGCACGGCGCGGCGATTTCATGGCGACCGTTCCCACACGAGCCGGCCCCGGTTTTTTACACGTTGGAGGTCTACGGTCTTATTTTGTTTTCAGACGGCTTATTGAGACGTAGACGACAGTTTCATACAGCTTAACGTATCGGCGGTGTCTGTTCTATGTCTGGTTGTGATTGTACAGTCGAGGATTTTAATTTCCAACCCGCCTAAGTTTGAATATCGTACTGCAAACTGTCACCATAGCTACGACGCTGCTTTGACGTGGTGCGTTTGGCATTACGATCTTAATGCATTGCGAATGTTTTTAAATAACGATTTTTTTACGAAATGGGTAGAGAATTAAATTCCTTGACTGTATAGTGTGTTACCATCATGTGGGCATTTCTAAGACCTCTGAGATTATTACAGGCCAAAATTATAGATCGATTTGTCTTATTGTCATTTTGAGTGATATTCATTTTTTTTTTATAATTTAGAAAATTTCTACAGTGCAACAAACCCTAATTGATAGGCAACGTTCATCATCATCCCAGTCTATTTATGTTCCACTGCAGCACACAGGCTTCCTCTCAGAATGAGAGGGCTTGGCCGTAATTCCCACGCAGGCCCAGTGCGAATTCAGAACTTCACACAGCCATTGAATTTCTTCGCAAGTGTGTCCAGGTTTCCTGATGATGTTTTCTTTCACCATAAAGCTCATAATCCAAATGCAATTTCGCACATAAATACCGAAAAACTCAGAGGTGCAAGCCCGGGCTCGAACCCACGACCCTCTGCTTGAGAGGCCATAGGTCAAACCACTAGGCTACTTACAATGAACTGAAACAATTACTTTGCTCACCCGCGACCTTACGATAGTTACGTTTATGTAAGAAATGCGTGTTCATGCAGTTGCGGGTGAGCAAAGTGATTGTTTCAGTTTATTAATATGGACCTCCGGAAAGTAACGCCTGATTCAATAAATTATTCAAGTATCTACACTAAACTACACTAAATAATGGTCAGATTTTTGAAAGAAAACCTTATCCATGAATCAACAGAGAATTTTATACATCTCCATCAAAAACGAAATAGGGTCACGAACCGTGCGCGCACGCACCCACGCGCGCACACACGACACACAAACAAACACAACGTGTTGTTTATGAATCAATACGCCGTGTTGTGATAGGTTTGGAGTTCGATCCGGAATTAGAAGATGCATTTAAGATGGTTATAAAAATATCTTTCAACAAAAAAATGCATAAAATGTTATTATACATACTTAAGCTATAATTTACAATTATATCCTTATATAAATTAAAACTGTGATTAAAAATAAAATAAAACTAACAAAACTGAAACTAAATAAAATTAACAAAAGGTTCCCCCCGCGGCATGGACCCAAAGACACTGGCAGCATTACCTCGCTGTATAGCAATGCTGATACGTTGTGCGAGGTAGCTGCCAGCTCTTTGGTCTCCTGTAGTGTCACAAAGACACTGGCAGCATTACCTCGCTGTATAGCAATGCTGATACGTTGTGCGAGGTAGCTGCCAGCTCTTTGGTCTCCTGTAGTGTCACAAAGACACTGGCAGCAGCATTACCTCGCTGTATAGCAATGCTGATACGTTGTGCGAGGTAGCTGCCAGCTCTTTGGTCTCCTGTAGTGTCACAAAGACACTGGCAGCATTACCTCGCTGTATAGCAATGCTGATACGTTGTGCGAGGTAGCTGCCAGCTCTTTGGTCTCCTGTAGTGTCACAAAGACACTGGCAGCATTACCTCGCTGTATAGCAATGCTGATACGTTGTGCGAGGTAGCTGCCAGCTCTTTGGTCTCCTGTAGTGTCACAAAGACACTGGCAGCATTACCTCGCTGTATAGCAATGCTGATACGTTGTGCGAGGTAGCTGCCAGCTCTTTGGTCTCCTGTAGTGTCACAAAGACACTGGCAGCAGCATTACCTCGCTGTATAGCAATGCTGATACGTTGTGCGAGGTAGCTGCCAGCTCTTTGGTCTCCTGTAGTGTCACAAAGACACTGGCAGCATTACCTCGCTGTATAGCAATGCTGATACGTTGTGCGAGGTAGCTGCCAGCTCTTTGGTCTCCTGTAGTGTCACAAAGACACTGGCAGCATTACCTCGCTGTATAGCAATGCTGATACGTTGTGCGAGGTAGCTGCCAGCTCTTTGGTCTCCTGTAGTGTCACAAAGACACTGGCAGCATTACCTCGCTGTATAGCAATGCTGATACGTTGTGCGAGGTAGCTGCCAGCTCTTTGGTCTCCTGTAGTGTCACAAAGACACTGGCAGCATTACCTCGCTGTATAGCAATGCTGATACGTTGTGCGAGGTAGCTGCCAGCTCTTTGGTCTCCTGTAGTGTCACAAAGACACTGGCAGCATTACCTCGCTGTATAGCAATGCTGATACGTTGTGCGAGGTAGCTGCCAGCTCTTTGGTCTCCTGTAGTGTCACAAAGACACTGGCAGCATTACCTCGCTGTATAGCAATGCTGATACGTTGTGCGAGGTAGCTGCCAGCTCTTTGGTCTCCTGTAGTGTCACAAAGACACTGGCAGCATTACCTCGCTGTATAGCAATGCTGATACGTTGTGCGAGGTAGCTGCCAGCTCTTTGGTCTCCTGTAGTGTCACAAAGACACTGGCAGCATTACCTCGCTGTATAGCAATGCTGATACGTTGTGCGAGGTAGCTGCCAGCTCTTTGGTCTCCTGTGGCATCACAAAGCCGTTTAGAATTTTTTTATAGCAAAAACCTTCATTGCAACTGAATCAAAATAGTTTTCCCGTAGAAGTAAAGTTTTGTCGACTTTTGTCGATTATTTCTGTAGATCTACTATAACACAGATTCGTCGGTTACTATACAATTCAGTACTTTATCGACTTTATCGTAGACCACGTAGAAAACAATTACAGAAAACTTATATAGGCAGATTAGGCAGGGATACCTTTTAACAGTAAAATTCCAATGTATTTAATTGCAATGTATTCTTCGACAAAGTTATTACAGGAGCAAAAATTCTAAGGTTCTGAAATTACTGAGAAGCCTTCTAAATACACAGTTTACATTTTAAATTGTTAAGCCAGATGTCCTAGAAGTATAAATTTTTTTTGCGTGGCTGAAACTTTAAGCTAGTAACCACTGTAACGCTATTTCAAATGTCCAACCAGCATTTAACGTCCACCAACAAGATGGACGGACGATTTGGTAAAGGCCGCAGGTTCAATTCAAGGTGGATGCAAGATGGGTGTCAATGAGGGAGGTCTATGTTCAGCAGTGGACATGATGATGAATCAGATCTACTAAAATATAACACAAACTACCATTTACCTAGCTGCTGCTTATTAAATTCGATGGACACCACCAAATATATCACGCGGAAAACAATGCACAATGAGAGAAACAAAAATTCTTTATTTATATTTCAAAAAAGAAAATCATAAATCAAATCATTTATTTTATAAGTAGGCTCCAAAGTGTTTTTTTTCATGATTTTTTTTATACTACTAGCGCTTCCGGAAGGACCATCATTGCCAAAATGAATGCGCCGCAAAAAACTTGGCAGAAAGTCATTTTTCCCAAGCAAAAAATTTTATATTACAATTACAATTAAAGTGAATTAAAAATATTATGTAAAACAAAGAAACAAACTTACTCAAGTACAATAAAAGGCATAAATATCTATACGGCTATGTTGTCAAATATATGTAAACACCAATCTTATAATTAGTGCCATAGAGTTGTATAGGTAGTTTTGACGCCTTGGTAATGTACATATACTTATGACTATGATTGTAAGTAATTCGAAACTTATTAGAGCTGTAACTGAATAAAGAATCCAATTTGAAGTCAAACGCTTGCACAAATACATTTGTAAAGCCATTTTGCTACAAAAAACCTGTCTTCTGTCCCTTATCTACATTAAACGCGTTCGTTTCTTCCCCGAATTCGGTTTCGCTAATACCGGAACGTACGTGCCTGCCGATCGAGCTATCGATCTTACACAACTGTGCTTTACACCGACTAAATTCCATAGTAACACCATCAACAGCACCATCCATTACCCTCTCACCATCGGACAAGCTGAAAGATGTACGAGAACATACCGCAATGGTTGCGTTTATATTTTGATTGCGTTTAGTTCTGCCGTCAAAGCGTTAAATGACTGCCCAGGGGGCAGCCGGCAGGTAAAATCCTACTTTTTACCAGCTCTTGAAAATCCAACTCTAATACTGTAGCAACAACGGTGATAGTAACTGTATTCGTAAGGAACTTAAAAGCATTCCAGAAAATGCTATCGGATTTTTGATACTCGACTTTGAAATAAGAGTAATAAAGGTGTTGGTGGGTGTACATTGAAGTGTGTTTAGAAGGTTTTTGAAGAAAAAAGTGGCCATTCCTGACAAGTGCGTGAGGTACGCCGTATTAGAGGTGGGAACAAATCCGAGTTTGCTCTCTGAATGGTTTGGGATATTATAGATAAATATTTAAGGAATTTGAACACGTCGGGGTGTTTATTTGTAGATCGAGAATAAACGAAGACGGTAAAGAAATTGATGAGGTTATTTCTTTGTAAATATGCGGTTTCTTAATACTGGTGATAGCAAGGCGATTCCAACAACTTTAAGAGCATTTCTAAAAAAAGTTGAGCATATTATAGAACGCTCCAAATCGTAAAAAAAATAGAAGTAGGTTGAGTGAATGCTGCTGAGCCTAAATAACATGATTGATTGCTTAATATTTTCTAATTCATTTTCATGAAAACTTCTTTACAAATTGACACACTTTTTCCACATATTTTTCTTTCAAATTGGAGTCGTAAATGCAAGATAAGTTGTTTTAAAATAGCTGTTGTTTTAAAAAAATGAAGTTGAAAAAATAAGTACAAAAAAAAAAAAGATACTTCATAGCTAACTAGTTTAAAATAGCTCTTTTAGATTTAGATTGCCTGCAAATACGCATCAGCGACCTTTTACTTACCATCTTCTGTTTTTAAAAATACGTAAATAATCATAATATACTACATACATGTGAATGTTTTTATTTTATCGGTCTAACTAAACACTCAAGATGATAGATACAACTTTTTTCTACCTAAACAAAAGTGATAAATTCCTATTTTAATTTATCCTCCTCTAGCGAAACGACTAACCCAATAAGTCCTCGTTGTCCGCCGCCGGTGGTCCAATCACCCAACGCTGGCCAAACATTTGCACCATTCATCAAACATCACCAACACGCACTCTGTAATCATTTTGCCGAAATATTTGTTCAAAACCAAATCACTGTCAAAATTTGCTATTATTACCAAATTATCACTACGATTTCCAAAATATTCCACATTCTTTATGTTTATAGCAATAGGATTCGTTTTAGCGTTGTTTTCTTGTTTATCAATAGTATCATTAAATTTAATTGGGTGCGGTACAGTCGGCATCCTTTACAGTGTAATCGTAATGGCTTGGGGCGGGTCATCGGTGATCACTGTTTGATTTGACTGTACCGACTGCGTTTTTTAACAAATTAGCGACTCGTTTGGATCTGGTAGGTTTTTAGTGATTGAGATTTGATTGTTTTGCTCTTAAATTATTGAAGGTGTGGTCCATGGCTATAAGTGCTGTCGGCGAGATCTATCGCATCTGTAATAAATATTAGGCACTTTTTTATAAACAAACATCAGTGGAAGACTCAACTATTAGTATAATAAAAGTAAAGTTTCTTGTAAACTGTCTATAGATACTTAATGATAATGTAGTTGACTACAATGCATCAAAGATTGCGACTCTTTAGCTAAATCAATTTGAATTAAAATTCTGTCAATAAGCTTCTTCTGCTTCCATGAATGACTTCCATTGGCATGGCATTCGTTCCTGTCATCACATTAGTAATTTTGGTAGCTATCTACTAGGTACTACAACTGTTTGTTTATCGCGATCAGATCAATTGACAACGATATCTTTCACTTTGTTTTAATTTCTTCAACTCCTAGTCTTATCTCCTGTTTCAAAACTCTCAGTAAAATCTTTCCTATGATGCAGTTTCTGTTTATTTGGTACATTTCTGCAGGAACGGCACAGATATCTGTCACATAAAATAATAGGAACTTAACAAAGAGTGGTGAAGCAGGCATGTACGATCGACATCATAGAAATAGCTAACTTTGCAATCTACTTTGTCGCCTCAATAACAATTATAATGAGTTGACAGTTTACATTGTCCACGATCGCTTACAAGTCGCGCCGGTAACGACCGCTTTAGCCTAGTTGGTAGTGACCCTGCCTACGAAGCAAGAGGTCCTGGGTTCAAATCCCGGTAAGGGCATTTATTTGTGTGATGAGCACGAATATTTGTTCCTGAGTTATGGATGTTTTCTATGTATTTAAGTATTTATTTATCTATATAAGTATGTTTATCGTCGTCTAGTACCCATAGTACAAGCTTTGCTTAGTTTGGGACTAGGTCGATTTGTGTAAGATTGTCCCCTAATATTTATTTATTTATTTTTATTTAAGTCACAGTCAAGCATTTTACTTTTATCAAACATTATGTCAAAATATAGCGATTAACAAGTGAAACAGTTACAAGACCGCCATCATATCTTTCCGTTTATTCCGGCCATACTTTTATACTTCACTAAAAACAAATTCCATCTCAAGTCCTTGATAATGACCGGCCTTGCCCTACCCAGAATCAAAGTGAGTCATCAACAAAAAAAGAATTTTGCATTCTCGGAGTTGAACCTACGACCGTCGTCACATGCGTAGTCGCTTCCGTTGCTCGGCTAGCAGTGAAAGTGTATGCCGCATGCATTTTTACTACTAGGTGACTAACTTATAACTAATTCAACGTAGCGAAGCGAGGTCCATGTTCTACCAAAAGCGGATAATACAAAGGAACGGTTTGGAGACAGTTTTAACTGTTTCATGGTTAGGCATGAAATCAAAATCAAATCCATTTATTCACTTGAAATGCGGTTACATCAGTTGTTTATAGCGATAGGATATTTTGTACAACGCTCTCGCCGGCGACACCAGTATCTATTCAAATATATAATATGTAATTATGTAAAAATAATAACAATGATAAATAAAACCTAATTTCAATTCAATTATCAAATGTCATGCCTTAAAACTCTAAAAAAGAACTTTATATAAAATACACATATCGCCCTGTTCCCCGGTAAATGTCGTATGTATGAAACAATGTATCACATGCTAGTTACAAGAGTTAGCGGGGAAGAGGACAATATCTGCTAGGCTAGGGGATGTAGACCCTGATTCTGATTACCTTTAATAAATCCCCGACATTGACATCCACCTGCGAATTATTTAGCTGCTGTCCTTGCTGGTAGATGGTTACCTATCAAAATTTAGAATTATTTTTTTCCGAATATTTAAAATCCCGAATGCTTCATTTATCCGAATACATTTTTTTCTGAAACTGTAAATATTTCAGGATTTTTATAAAACAACCCTAACCTAACCTAAAGGGTTCTACACTATGGTCCTGAAATAAATCTTGAAATATTTACAGTTTCAGAAAAAAATGCTTTCGGACAAATGAAGTTTTCGGGATTCTAAACCTTCGGAAATAAAATTTTCTAAACATCGATAGGATCCCCTGGTAGATACATCCAAATATCTGGCTTATTAAAAGCAATCTAATCACGATCTATTTCCCGTAACAAACATGTCGAGGTTTGGCTGTTTATGTCGCCTCTACTAATGCTTCATACCATGCCTCTTTCTTAATGGATTTGATAGACAAAGCCAGGATATCCGAAATAATCAATGTTATTCAACATTATACATTCAAATTTTTCGGTTTGATCTGATGATCTGTTAAGCAAGTTGTGTGTGTTTAGTAGTTCCAGGAGAAAGGGCTACGGATTACCCCGAAACAGGTCGAGGTAAAATCGTTCATAGACGTGAGTTATCCGTATTTTGTCACTATGAGTTAGTCCCACGGTAGTTTCCTGTTCAGAATCTGTTAAATAGTTTAAAAAGTATTCTTTATTATTTTTTCGACTCCTGTAGTATAATCTTTCAATTATATGGTCAAAAACTATGCAATAATAACTAACGTTATAAGTCTGTTCCAAGTTCTATGCTCTATGGTGCAAATTCAGTAACATAATAACCCATAGTAATTTCATTATGTCACGGGACTGAGTAATATAATAACATTCAAAAAAAGAATACTGAAATCAATTTTGATAATCGAGTTTCTTTAAATATGCGTGTGCCACGTGATTGGTTGCTTAAAAATGAGTAAGAACAGGTAAGACCAATCACAATCAAGGTTTATTTTTTCAAGCGAATTTTCGTAATTGAGAACACGCTGATCAAGCTCTATGGTACGAGTACGGTCGCAAATTAGAAAAAAAATAAAGCGGGAAATTAATATAAAGTCATTATACATTAATTAAAATATGTTTACATTAACAATTATTAAATAATGAATACTTAAATAACGGACAATAAATGAATTTTAATGTCATTATTAAAATAAATATGAATATTTTAACATCATTCAATTTGGCTGTATTACCTAAAGTTCCCGGGTCCATTCTAAGGTTGTGAATAGTGAAAAAAAATGTTTCAAAATAGCGGGAATTTGTTTTGCTTTTGCACGGAGTTCTTTCAAGTTGAAAGAAATAAAAGAGTTAATCACTATTTAAATGAATTTTTACCTGTGAGAATTTGTGACTTTTGTGAATTAAGTGATGCAGAAATGTTGACGCCGCTAGAAATAAAACAGGCGGCAATGGAGGTGAGCAATAATTTGCTCCTTTTAAAATCGAAAAATTAATTTATTGTCCGTTATGTAAGTACTCATTATTTAATAATTGTTTATTTTGAACTCGTAGAAAAAGTAATGTATGCAACTATTCATAATCGGCCATTAAGACACTCATGCGTATCTATTATGACATTCGGCTTCGCCTCATGTCATAAACTCGCATTCGTGTCTTAATGGCCCTTATTATGATACAGTTGCGTAAAATACTATAACGGTTCAAACCACGATACATTAAATTTCAGCCTGTCAAAAAACGTCTAAAACAGGTAAATCATGGACTTTACTGTCTACTGATTACGGTTTTCTTTTAGTTTACAAAGGCGGCCCTTTGTCGCCAAAAATAATCTCGATAAATATGCTTTTAAATTGCATTTTATTTTGCCAAATTTGTCTGTAGAGATAGGAAGATTTCCCCTTGATTATTTCTGTGTCCGAATAACCTGATTTTATCTTATTTGATAAGACAAGCAAGTTGGAACTTGTCGCCGACTGTATTTATCGAGGTGACTAAGATAACAATAAAGTCTATTAGCAATGCAAATGATCTGCTACTTGACTTATGTGGCTCAAATTTCTGTCTTAATTTCTAAGGATGCTATTATTGACTAAGTAGAAAAAGGTCACATTATTAACAAGTCATATCATGTGTAAAGCCTTGGAGGCCTAGTGATTTGATCTATGGTCTCTCAAGCAGAGGGTCGTGGGTTCGAGTCTGGGCTCGCAACTCAGAGTGTTTCGGAATTTCTTCTTCTTCATAAATTTAAGAGCCAGCCAGCCGTTTGACTTCCTGATACGACACAATACCCATTTTATCCTTCGCGAAATTACATTTGTAATTTACCACACTTGAGAAGAAATTCAATGGTGTATGTGAAGTTACTAAACCGCACTGGGCCCGCGTGGGAACTACAGCCCAAGCACTCTTATTCTGAGAGGCGGCCTGTGCCCTGCAGTGGGACGTATAGGTATAGGCTGGGATGGTGTTGGTTAACATGTAGAGTTAACATGCGTTTTCTGGTAAACTCCCATTATAAAAGTTTTCCTTAGTTGGGACTGGAAAAATTAGTGTAATTTATAAATTGTCCAGTGACTTAACACAAAGCCATGGTGGCCTAATGGTTTGAACTATGGGCCTCTCAAGCAGAGGGTCGTGGGTTGAAACCTGGGCTCGCACTTCTGAGTTTTTCGGAATTACCGTGCGGAACTACATTAGAAAATTATTTGGCTTCACGGTGAAGGAAAGAATCGTGGAGTTCCGCATACACTTGCGAAGAGATTTGATTTTTGCCCGCGTGATAACTACGGCAGCACTCTCACTCTGAGAGGAGACTTGTGCCTTCCAGTGGAACGTATATGGCTGGGGTGATGTAATAAAGTAAATATTACTATTTTTTAACGAGATAGATGGACGATTAAGCAAAGGCCGCAGGTTCAAGATGCCAATCCGCTTCCAACCGTAATGATTGTGTCAGTGAGGGAGGCCTATGTCCAGTGGACATCCTAAGCGCAAACCACACAAAAGAGACGCGTCGCAGTCCGCGTAGTTTGTCCGCAGGCCGCGTCTCCGCCTCGTCTCTTCTGTCTGCTTTGGATCGCGACGCTTCTATACATTTAGTATGAAAACTGACTCAAGGGGCGCCTGACTGCGAGGCGCCCCCGTCCACGTCTCTTCTGTGTGGCTTGCGCCCTACGGCTGAAATGATGACGATTGTTTTTTTGCATAAAAGGATTAACTTGCCAAAATTTTTGATTCAACTTCCTTTATCAATCACTCCTTAAGTATATCCTTACTATATGCAACATCCCTGTTCGTCCCACAGTGCGCAGGCGCCGGCAGTGAGTCAGCGGCACGCCAGACGGGCAGCTATGTGGAAGTGCTATCTATAAGCACGTGCAATACTTGAATAGCATAGACTGCAATAGCGTAGCTAGGTAATGTAGGATCCCAGTCATTATATAAGGTCCAGTGCAGTCTGCTTCCAACGCGTTTTCGCAACCTTAACCAGACCGTCGCTCCATCTTGTTGCGGGTCTACTGAGTTTTCAGGTCCGTGGATGCCATTCGAGAACCTTTTGATCCCATCGGCCATCAGTTGTACGAGCGATGTGCTAAGAATCCCGGTGCTGAAAAGAGATTGGGCTCCCAAATTTTGAATTCCCTTTTTTTGGCATTGTTTGAGCTTAAAGGCACCACTAGGTTTCTTTTTTATCGATAATTTGTAGGTTAAAACGACATAACCAACCCCATCGACAGTCAACAAAGAAACTTGTTTAAAAATTTAATTTTTTAACAAAAACTTTTTTGTTCTACGGAGGCTAAATCGTGGGCAAAACTGGTATTTCATAAATTTCTTTTATTTCCTTCATTACTGATTCAATTCCATTGAAATGAATGATCGTCCCACTAAACTTATGAGTATAGCAGCCTTACGAGCATTTTTATTGCTTTCTATACATTCGTTGCGCCCCTTCGTGACTTCCCCTTCCGCCATTTGCCGAAACAGCATGCGACCTGGAAACGGTCCAAAGAATCAATCCGATCTTTGGCAACATGCCTTTACTGAAGTAACTTTTGTGGTAACTGAAATTGTTTTGCGGGTGGAAGAGTCGTTTGAACAACCTTCGAAACTGATATCATACAGGGTTGTTGTAAAATAGACCCATTTTAACCCAAACCAATTTATAGATTACCTACACAATCGAAAAAGGTACCCTGATAAATAGTAAGTAAGTATCAAGTAAAAATTGTGTATAGTCTTCCATTATTCTTTTTAAAGTTTTGACACATTCCGTTAAAAGCCAAATTTCATTAAGGTTTCAATTTTGTTTAAAATCTGCTACGATCTAGCTCTGTGTTACTAGCAATACTAAAATATTTTGGCCAAAATTGATTAAATTTAAACATTTTAATATCAAAGCTATCTCCAATATTGCTGTGCCTGGCGTCACATGTGACTACACTGAATTGTAACACCTACTATTTATGAGTGTGATGTGCAATGAAACAAATAAAATTAAAGAAAATGCTGGAGTGGCCTAGCTGATAAATTTCCGTATTGAATCATGAATTAAACCTAGTAACTATACCATCGTGAATATTAGGAACTATGACTAAGTTATAATTTTCAGGTATCTAACCTAAACCAATCTGATTACACGATCAAAAAAGTTGTAATTGCTGACAGTTACACCGAAAACTATGTCTTATTAAATAAACCAAATACAAAAATACAAATACAAATAATTTATTTCCAAAAAATAACAATAAAAAACAGTTACATTTTTACTGAACCCCACACTAGGCATGGCCTGTCCCGTAACCATAAGGTTATATACCCTTTTATTCAACTTTGCGTATTATGATACGATTCCAATTTAAAAATATTAATTTGAATCATCTTCAAGTTTAATAGATCTTCAATAGATTCCTGGATAAATTCAAACCGAAAATTTACGTCAACTATAAGCAATACTAAAAACACAATATAGCGGTCCGCAGGTGGCCCGTGGACTTACCGAGTTCCCCGAAGGCTGGTACTGGTACGTGCCTCGTCGCCGGCTCAAACTTACCTCTTTACGCGAATCGCAAAAAAACAGAACCAACCATCATTTTATTTGAAGCTAGTTATGTGAAATGTTTTTCATGTGCCATTTTTGTCCTTCGACACAACAATCAATGTTTCTAATACGCATTTTCGTCCATGATGGGAGGTATACCTCTAGCTAGACCATGATGACTTGACTACCCTACAAGGACTCGCGCCATATATATTTTTGTTGGATGTTGCTTCTAATCGGAATTAGGTGTGGCTTTTGAAAGGATTATATTATTTTGTTATAGTAATTTCCCGTTCATTGGAAGGAAAACGGAGGATATTCAAAAAGGAAATAATTTATTAACGTCATAAAATTTAAAATAATTAGTTGTAGTTATAATCTTGCTTTAAATTACTAACCTGATTTGGGATATAATGAGGTGTACCCCTGGGTTCTGTTTTGGGTCATTAAATCTAAAAACAGTACTTGTTTGAAAAATATTGACCATGTTAGTGTCATGCGTTATTATTATTATCAGTATTCTAAAAGGGTTAAACAAAATCTGTCACGTGAATGGTAAAGCGAAGAATGCGTGAATCAGACCAGTGAATAGATCTAAACTAAACAGATCAATCGCAAGGAATCCCAAACAATAGCATACCGAGTGCTTAGTCCATAGCTGACTAGAAGCGAATTCTGTAGACAGTTGAATGAATATCTTTATATTCTGGTCTTTACGAGTCTCCGATGTAAGGGACCGTGAATTTTCTAACCAAAATAACAGTGGAAATTCACGGTTTTACATATTGTTATGGTTTATTACCGATATTACCATTGCCACCGTCATTGCTATTGCCATCGCCGTTATTGTTATCATATCAAAAAATCCATGATTTACCTATATGATCAGTATTTTTTGGACGAGTGAATTTTAATGTACATTTTACAGGGTTATTTGTAATTCACTAGCATCCTTTTAACCCTAAACTCCTACCACTTAAACAAATGTTTTTTGTTTTACGGCTTTTGTCATAACTTAATATTTTTGGTGTAATAACGTTTTGAAAATTTGAGATTACCTCTTATTTTTACGATACTCTGTGTATTTGTATGGGAAAAAAAAGTGCTTCATTTTAAAAAATCGTAGAACAAAAAACATTTGTTTGAGTGATAGGAATTCAGGGTTAAGAGAATGTCAGTGAATTAAAAATAACCCTGTATATACAGTGTAAAAAAACAAGTACGCTTGTTGAACTATAACGTATACTTTTATTTGATTATACAGAACATTTTAATGTATAAAATTGGGCCAAAAAATTGTTTATTTCATGTAATTTGGCCTAAACTTTTTTCGGTCATGTTTGAGGGTTCTGTTCTCAAGAGTGACAAACCCTAAAAAACGCTACCCTATTAAATGTTGCTACACTGTCCGTCTGAGTGACTATCACGGGACTGTAACTTAAAGACCTTTAATAGATAAACAGCTGAGAATTATACATAATATGTATTTCTATTGCCGCTATAACAAACAATAAAAAATACAATACAATTAAAAATGAATAGGCCCAATCAACTAATATCATAAATAAAAGACGCCACTCATCCATCCATCCCAGCCTATAAACAACCCACTGCAGGGCACAGCCCTCCTCTCAGAATGAGAGGGCTTGGGCCGTAGTTCCCACGCGGGCCGAGCGCGGATTGGGAACTTCATACACACCATTGAATTTCTTCGCAGGTGTATGCACGTTTTCTCACGATGTTTTCCTTCACCGTGCTCATGGTAAATTTCAAATGTAATTTCCACATAAATTCCGAACAACTCAGAGGTGCGAGCCGGGATTTGAACCCACGAGCCTCTGCTTGAGAGGCCAAAGGTCAAACCGCTAGGCCACCACGGGTTTTGGAAAGGACGCCACACTACGTAGATTAGATTCTACATAGAAGAAGAGCTCTGGATTTTTATAGATACGGCGTTTTATCCGGGGAACTTCGAGTCCGACTCGCACTTGGCCGGTTTTGTAACAAAGGACCGGCAGCTTTTAAACGAAGTGTGAAACATCGTCATTAATAGTCATTAATTCAACAGACAATATAATTGCGAAACGATATGTGGTTCACGACCAGAATTATCAGTGGTCACTTGCTCCCTGAATGGAATGGCAATCAGTGGTCGAACAATACAATGTTGTGACAATTTTGTCACTTCAAAGCATTACCATTGTAAAAAACTCGCTAAAAACTCTCCAATACTGACATGGAAAATCACTTGCGAGTTTTTGTGCTGCGAAGTAAAAACTTGATTGTTCAATCAAATTTTTAGTTAGTTTTTACAGTGTCATTGTTAACTGACCCATTCTACATTTAAGTAACCATTAAATCTTTTGTGAAATAAAAAGCGTACCTGGTGATTTTTAAACAACTTATATAAAAAAAAAGAAAAAACTAAATTTAACTTTAAAATAAAAAAATACATTGTGGAAAAAATTGGTAACTCAGCGGTGAATCTACCAATTTCCGTACAAATGGGACATGCATGTCCACTGCGTTACCTACTTTAAAATTAATAATGATTACTTTTATACGTAGAGATAATCTTAAATTTAAGCTTAATTATATGTCTATTTATATTTTAAATTAAAAAACCGAGCGCGTTACCGGATTTGTAAAAAAAAATTTTGAAGAGCTCATGTCAAAAAATTACTGGTCTTCAAAAAGTAGAAGCCAACTAGCTTTTGCTCGCAATTTGTTCCCCACATAATTCAAATTAACTATATGGTTAGGTTCTTCATCTCTTTTATTGGATAATGCGGCAAGCGGCACAAAAACCTTTCAATCCCTATTTCACTTAACCTTAGAGGTTAATTTTACAAAATCGCTGATATAATAATTCTGTATTTTTAATTTTTAAGCTACCTAAATACTTTTTAATTTTAAAAACGATAAAGTTGCCACACGAATAAAAAAACACCCCCCTTATCACCCACATAGGGGATAAAACTATTCTATATTCTTTCCAGGATCTTTAACTACCTAGGAGTACACACCAAATTTCATTCAAATTAGTTCAGCGGTTTAAGCGTGAAGAGGTCAGACAGACAGTTACTTTCGTAAGTTAAGTATGAAGTATCTTTTTCTATTTATTTTCTTATTTTCTTCAACTTCATTTTTTTATTACTTTTACGGTCATCCCGTGAAACCATATATTTCAAACTAAATACAAACTGAAACATAGATGCACAGAAAAAACCCCAGACCAGTGATGGTGTAGGGGTAAGCACGCAGCACGGAACGCTGAGGACCTGGGTTCGAATCCCAGCATTGGTCTTTTTTCTGGGGTTTTTTCTGTGCATCTATGTTTCAGTTTGTATTTAGTTTGAAATAGTTACTTTCGTGTTTATTAATATTACTTACTACTTACTATAAATGACCGTCTCGGTCTTCCCCTGCCTCGCCTGCCTTCTATTTGCCCTTCCAAAATAGTTTTTATGTAACTGTCATGTCGTATCAGACATTTTAAATAATAATTTTTATTAATTTAACGGTCATTTATAGATCAAGCCAAGGAAAAAGTCAATGTCATGTCGTATCAGGAGCTGAAAACGCTGGCAGAGAACCGAAAAGAGTGGCGATTACTCCACCGACAAGAGCTAAGCTCTTAAATTAATGATGATGACTACTTACTATGGTTTAAATAGGTAGTTTTTTTTTTCTATTTTTTTTCGAGGCTTTAGGGGACCTGTGTGACTATGCCAGCCTCATTGGGAGACTCAACAAAAATAGGTAGTTGAATTTGTTTGACCGAAAGGCTCAACAAGAAATGAATGCAGTGCGTGTAATTGTATTATTTAAATTCTCGTAATAAAATAGTCGTGAAAAATGTCTTTAATGTTCACTCTTCATAAATTATTCAACTTTTACCATAAATATGAAAGATTTCCATAAATCACGGTCCTACAGGAACTCGAAGAGCCTTTTCTTCAGCTCTTTTGCGTAATATGAAAATGATCTATTGCCAGTTCACCCAACTCTTGAAGGATATTTAGCAGTTTATAGTTTATGGGTAGTTACATCTTGAAAATAATAATTTATTGAATCAGCCGTTACTTTGCGGAGGTCCATATTAATGAACTGAAACAATTACTTTGCTCACCCACTACCTTATGATATTTACGTTTATGCAAGAAAATAAATGCGTGTTCATGCAGTTCCTCCATCTCCACACTGTACGAACACACAAATCACACAAACCCAACTATCACCACCACCAAGCTACACTGACGCGTTTTGAACTCAACCAGAGCTCAGCCTCGGAGTATCGCAACCGTTCACTATGCTACCAAATGTTAGACTAAACATAACATTTTGAGTCTAACATTTGGTAGCATACAGTATAATTTTAACCGACTTCAAAAAAAAGAGGAGTTTCTCAATTCGTCTGAATGTTTTTTTTTGTATTAGCTATTTACTTAGGGTCTCTTGCCCATATGTCCCTGCAAAAACTAGATGTAAGCCGTGTAATTTTTGTCTTTTATATTTTAATTTACTTTGTCTTGTTTGTAAAAATAGTTAATTGAATTGTAAGATATTTTGTGTTTTGAAAAAAATACTTTCTACTTCTTAGACATTCTTCTTAGCAATGATAGCTGGTAGTACGAAAAACAGGCATGTTTTTACCTTTTGCGACCTACTTACAGAATTAGCTTTATGGTTTTAAATTTTATCTGTGCGCTGTCTTTCAGTCAGTCAGTTACATTTACTGTTTTATTATAGCTATACTTTATACTTAGATTTATACTTAGTTTCATAAAAAAAATTAGCTGCTCCGCTCTTGAAGAGTTGCAAAGACTCCAATCCGAAAAAATCCGAGTGAAGCGAGAGCTTAAGGTTCGCGGTAACGCATGCGTACGACCTTCAGGTGTTTGACCGGCGGCGGCATGCGCTTGCGTCTGCTGCGGTCAAATATTATGGTGTTTGGTGCATACCAAAAATGTGATATCAAAAAGACCACGTCTTTCGGTAATCGTAAGCTGCAGTTTACTGAATTTCAAATAACATTATACAGTTGCATGAGCAATTTAAGAGTTGCCAATTTCGAAATGAAAAATAACAGACTAGAAAAGGTTATTCTGATTTTAATTTTTTATGAAATTCTAAAATTTGTCTCAAAAGTCTCATAAAATCTCGTGTCCTCGTCGTAATGTATAAAGGTTAACGAAAATCGTTTTTTTTTTCGCTGTTAAAACGTCCACTACCATGTCTCCTAGTCTCTAATAGCGTAGCTACCTAGCTACAGTGTTTTTTATAATAATAATAATAGTTGCGCCCATCTCATTTATATTATATGGTACCAAAGGCCTCTTCATGTTGGCTTTGGCCCCATGAATGCCTTTCAAATGACCGGGCCCCCATGGGCCCGTGATCGGAAATCCGTACCAACATAATAATAATAAAAATCTTTATTTCGAACAGCGCTGGTCCATAGGTGTTAGTAACAATTATGCACTTAACGATAGGTTAGTAGGTATATTATTACAAATCATTGATAAGATGTTAAAAAGCCATTGGACTATTTGGACTTCCCACTGCTGGTCAAAGGCCTCCGCTCTTTCTTTCCACCCGTCTCCATCGTACATATCTACTGAATTTTAAAAAATGTGTTAAATACTTTAGATGTAATTTAATAACAATGTAGATCTGTTTGAAAAACATATACCTTGTTGAGTTTCTTGCCGTATACTTCTCAACAGCGTTTTTCCGAACCGGTGCTAGATTCTTCGATAAAAATATTTTGACTTTGATGTTGGCATGTGTCTTACACATTGAAGTAACCAGCTATGTCTTTGTCCACAGTGCGAGGAGTCCATGTCAGCTGGCGACATGTGCGTGTCAGCGGCTCGTGCGGGGCCCTCGGCGCGCTGGCACCCTGCGTGCTTCGTGTGCTCCTCCTGCCAGGAGCTGCTGGTGGACCTGGTGTACTTCTGGAAGGACGGACGGATGTACTGCGGGCGGCATCACGCCGAGGCGCTGAAGCCGAGATGCTCTGCGTGCGACGAGGTAAGGATCGTCTACGGCATAATATATAGGAACGTCCTGCTGGGCAAAAGGGTAGGAGACTCCCAGAATGAAAGGGTAAGTAGGGTAGGTATGTATTATAATACCAAAATACGTTTGACCAAAAGCCTGAAAATCCGAAGACTACAAATCCCAAAGATTAATATATCTTCTAAGGCCGAAAAATTATAAAAATCCTCATTGGTACAGCCTAACCGGTCGTCCTGGAGAGAGATCTGGTGAGGCCTGTCGCCAAAATAATTTCGATATTCTTGAATTTACCTGTGTTAAGCTTCGATATTTCAATTGTGGGTATTATGATTTTTCGGTATTATAATACATAGCTACCCAATCGACCTGACTTAAAACTACATTTTGTATTAAAAAAATCCTGAAGAATCTGTTTCAAATCTGTCAGGTTACTCGTTGACACTTGTGTATACATACAACCGTCGCAAGTTAAATAAAAACAACATACAGACGAAATGAGAACCTCCTCTTTTTTAAGAAGTCGGTTGAAAAGCTTGTGAATTGCGACTTCATCAATGATTGCATTTTAATATTTTGCTTGTCAAGTACAGATGGCACTATAAATGGAAATTAAATTATTCCTTTCCGTATCTGTCTGAATATCGTAGGTATTTTCTTTATTTTCCGTGGAATTCGACTGTTAGCAAGCCATTAAACGAAATATTAATTATGAAATCTGTTTAGGGTTCAATCACATTCTCGCGTGAAGCATGAACGGAACGATAAGGGTTTCTGGGTCACGAGGGGAACCCTTGAAGGCTTATATTAGCCAGAAAAGCGTTATACTTGAAGCTATTTGTTTTTCTGAGCAAATGGAATGTGCTCGAAATATGGGCCGCCCTAAAAGTCCAATGTAGTGCTTGTAGATGTCTGGGAGTGGTGTCTGCCTTTGAGAGGCTGATTCAATACTGCGACAAAATGTTTTCTTTATAACATAGTACAGTCAACGTCATAAATATTATTATTTATTTATTTATTTAAATAAGTGATCACTTTTGTACCTTGTCGCTTTCAGTCGTTACATAATTTCGTATGACTTTTCAAACATGACGTTAAAGTGACAAGGTACAAAAGTGATCACTTATTTATGACGTTGACCCTACAAGGAACAGTTTTATTCAAAAATACTCGTAAAATAGATTTTTTATTGGATTCCAGTCTTGAATTATTATTTTATAGTATTAACTACCGACCGTGCCGTGGTGGCCTAGTGGCCTAGGACCTCTCAAGCAGAGGGTCGTGGGTTCAAATCCCGGCTCGCACCTTTGAGTTTTTCGGAATTTGTGTGCGAATTTACATTTGTAATTTACCATGAGTACGGTGAAGGAAAACATCGTGAGCAAACCAGCATACACCTGCGAAGAAATTCAATGGTTTGCGTGAAGTTCCCAATCCGCACTGGGCCCGCGTGGGAACTACGGCCCAAACCCTCTCATTCTGAGAGAAGGCCTGTGCCCTGCAGTGGGACGTATATAGGCTGGTATGATTATGAGTATTAACTACACTACTTCATTATGTTATGTAATATGTAGGTATACTGTGCAATAATAACAGCAGGTATTCCGTTACGGTTCGCAATATTAGCATGCGCAAGAGTCGATAAGGCTGATTTATCGCGCAACTGGTCAGAACGGCCAATTTTGGCACACCCTTCAGAAGGGGGTGTAAATACATAAAAGTGGACAAATTTGGGGCCGGGTGAATATTCGAGCGTTTTGAACGCTCGGTTAAACCTCATTACCATCCAATGATTATTACCATAACCAAAGGACGAGTCACTCGAAATTTCAGGACTCATTAGGGATTTAGAAATAACAAAAAAACATTTATTTAAGTCAAAATTAAAAAAGTTCATTATTGATAATTAAAAATTAATTGTTTAGCAACAAGTGTGGTGCATATGTATCATGCTTGTTGTAATAGTTAAATAGTTCAAATTTGTATAATGTCATAAGTTATAACTTATAACATAACACTAACCATTTCAAATCTTAATACTAACCATACCAATAACTATACCACTAACTATACCAATGTTTAGCGTTGCTTGTAATTTGTAATTTCATAAACCAAGAGCTAAAGTGCCGACAAACTGCTCTGTAGTTTGGCACAATTAATACAAATTGTACTTAAATGTAACTCTAAACAGAAATAAATAATTATATTCTATTATTTTTATCAAACTAGATTCAGCTTCGGTACTGACTTGAGTTTTCATGAAAGTTAATACCTAAGCATCACCCTGCCCGCCTAACGCCCCGTGCGTGTTATTAAATGAAAATGAAATGAAATATTTTATTGATGCAGAAACAGTAACTTAAATTCATTGTCAAATAAAATAATTCAGGGGACGATTGATACCAATTGTACTGTTTAGGCTTTTATTTACTCTTATTATTTTTATTTTTAATTACAGTTTCAATTTAGTGTTAGTCAAATTACTTAGTATAATATGTATAATACTTGTACATAAACTAGTGGCAAACTAAACAAGGCATGTACTGTGGCTCTAGTGAAAAAGGGGTTAAGTCTGCAGAAATTAAACAGCTATTTTCTATTTTATGTGTAAAGGGGGCTAAGTCGAAATCAGCTGTTCAACTTCTGAAGACTTAACCCCTTTTTCACTAGAGCCACAGTACTATAGATAACGGATAAACATGATAAGGTATGTTAAATATATGTGGGCCTTAGATGTAGACAAATTACATTAAATTCAAGGCTCGAGCATAAATTCTTACAAATTCATACAAATATTCTACTCCGATTGGGGATCGAATCCGGGGTCCGGGATTGTTGCAGTCTCGTAGTCAGGGTCTCCAACCACTAAGCCATCCGGTCGTCCAATACCATTGTCCGCAAACCTACCTTGTCGAGTTTCTTGTCGGACATGTTTCAACAGGTTTTTCCGAACCAGTGGCAGATTCTTCGTCTTTCATAAGTGCTTGTTTGTAGTCTAATATAAAAATATTTTAACTCTGACTATAACTATAACTCTGGCATTTTATATTGTGGTTGGAATTGCTAGTAACACTCGCCCATCAAAACCCCCCTTTTCCAGCAAATCAATCATAATCGCGAAAAGATGCGAAAATTCACCACCGTGAAATTGCCGTAATAAATAACAGTAATCCTGGCCCCTGATTGGCTGCAATTTGACCGGCGCGTGCGCGCGACGCGCCGATATCCGGCCGACGGAAGTGAGATAGCATCGGAATTGAGAGGGTCTTCACTTCAGCTTATTCAAAAAACAATGCAACCAAGGGGTACTAAGTAAGAACGACCGCCTTAGCCTAGTTGGTAGTGATCCTGCCTACGAAGGAAGAGGTCCTGGGTTCGAATCCCGGTAAGGGCATTTATTTGTGTGATGAGCACGAATATTTGTTCCTGAGTTATGGATGTTTTCTACGTATTTATGTATTTATTTATCTATATAAGTATGTTTTTCGTCGTCTAGTACCCATAGTACAAGCTTTGCTTAGTTTGAGACTAGGTCGATTTGTGTAAGATTGTCCCCTAATATTTATTTATTTATTTATTTTATTTTTAAGTAAAGTACGGAGTGAATTCTGTGTGGACGAAGTCACAAACCCTAAAATGCAAAAATAAGTGAATTTTAGACCACAACTCTCAGGGTTCTTGGTTACCATCGCTACCCTAATGTGAAGCGTGGGTTACGTGGGTATGTATTATTTATTGAAAAAGTTTACATCTAATACAAAGTCCTTATATCTAGAAACTCTACTCCCTAGATAGGTAAAACCTGTGCCCTAGGATAAGCAGTGCTCCCCCTCGCTTCACAGAGTTTGATAAATGTTTTTACGCAAAAGAAAACAGAAAACATGGCAGGTATAATAAAAAGAAAAAAAAATTAAAACTAAAACTAAACAAAAAAAAAAACAAAAAGTGTGTGTTGTATGTAAAGTTATATGTAAATGGATTATTTTTCACACACGCTTAAACTTTCAAACGCTGTTTTCCGAAACGTGACTCCAGGCATATGTTTATAAATTATCTAAAACAATGCATGTCACGTATAACTAATTATATAATGCGATAGTATCTGCGGGGGGAAACTTCGGGGTGACTGACCGTCTGGATCTAGATCTAATATCGTCTGATCTGAAATTAATTTTAATTGTTATTCCATGCCGATACGTTGGAAAGCACGTACTTTGATGATAAGGTCGATAAGTGATCGTAATTTCCGTTTCACGGTAACTCATTGCCGGGAAGAAGCTTGTTCGGCGCCAAGTCAGTCTGTGTGCTATAGTGCTTCAAAGTAGTCTGGGCATCATCAGCATATCAGCCAAAATACGTTCAGTGGTGGACAAAGGGTTCCCCAAAGAGTTCGACAACGATCGGTCCAGCCCTGCCCACATTCAATCGGTTCCTGTGACCTGTACCAGACCATCGGTCCATCTTGTTGAGGGCCTTCCTACACCACATCATCCGGGTCGCAGTCGTAACCTTAGTGCCCATCAGCCATCGGTTCCACGACCAACCTCTGGCAGAGGCCGTATTGTCTAACGCTTCTGACGGTTGGCTTCGCTTTCAAAGTCTCTTTCTGTTGTCATCTAAAGTCATCTTATACCGTTTGACACAATGAAATAGTGATTGCGAAGGCAAGCGTCAGAAGCGTTAGACAATAAGCCTGCAGGTCAGTGCTTTATTATTAAATACAATTGGAAAACTAAAACAGAATATAAAAATGTCGTCGTAAAATTACAAAGTAAAAACGCCGTAGATTTTCTGTCACAGGCATTGACCCCAAAACACTGGCCGCATTAGCCTTTGATCAATTTGGGGCTACTTTGATAGTTTCAAAATCACTATAAAGTCGACATCTATATATATAAAAACTGACTGACTGACTGACTGACATATCAACGCACAGCCCAAACCACTGGGCCTAGAGATTCAAAATTTGGCATGTAGGTTCCTTATAAGGTCTAGGGGTGCACTAAGAAAGGATTTTTCAAAATTCACTCCCTAAGGGGGTGAAACGGGGGTCCAAAGTTTGTATGGGGAAACAAGATTAGTTCGACTATTTTATTCGAAACTTCACAGAAGTACTCCTAATGATAAATGAGTAAACACGTGTTTCAGGTTTTTTGAGAATTCAACCCCTAAAAGGGGGGAAAGGGGTAACAAAGTCTGAAAATCAACATGGGTGTTGTTTCTATGGTTTATCGGGTCGCTGGTTATGAAAACAACAGCGGTTTTAAAATCCGACGAGGCAGACGTAAAATACCATCTCCCTGGATGGGGTGCGATGGGGTTGAAATATCTAAATAAACTAAATGACTGTTGATATATCAACGCACAGCCCAAACCCCTGGACCTAGAGACTTGAAATTTTGCACATAACCTTATACAATGTAGGCATCCACTAAGGAAGGATTTTTGGGAATTCCCACGGGAAAGGGAAAAAATGGGATTTATATATTCGATTCCGAGTGACGCTATCTCAGTAACTATAATAACTAGACTCTTCAAATTTAATACACGAGTAGGTATTACATTATTTAAAACATTAATTTCAGGATTTTTCAAAATTCCCACGGGATAAGGAAAAAACGGGATTTATATATTCAGTTCTACGGGATCCTATGAACTATAATTACTAGACTCTTCAAATTTGGCATAGATGTAGGTAATTATAAATTCCCATGGGATAAGGAAAAAACGGGATTTTTCGTTTTACAGGTCGTAGAAAGTTAAAATTCGGCATGTAGGTTGCTTGAAGAGTGTAGATGAGCATTGAGAGAGGACTTTCCCAAATTCCCACGGGAACGGGAAAAAACGGGATTTTTCGTTTTACTGGTCATAGAAAGCTGAAATTTGGCAAGTGGGTTCCTTGGGGAGTGTAGAGCTGGATTGAGAGAGGACTTTCCAAAATTCCCACGGGAACGGGAAACAACAGGATTTTTCGTTTTACTGGTCGTAGAAAGCTGAAATTCAGTATGTAGGTTACTTGGAGAGTGTAGAGGAGCATTGAGAGAGGACTTTCCCAAAATCCAACGGGAACGGGAAAAAACGGGATTTTTCGTTTTACTGGTCATAGAAAGCTGAAATTTGGCAAGTGGGTTCCTTGGGGAGTGTAGAGCTGGATTGAGAGAGGACTTTCCAAAATTCCCACGGGAACGGGAAAAAACAGGATTTTTCGTTTTACTGGTCGTAGAAAGCTGAAATTCAGTATGTAGGTTACTTGGAGAGTGTAGAGGAGCATTGAGAGAGGACTTTCCCAAAATCCAACGGGAACGGGAAAAAACGGGATTTTTCGTTTTACTGGTCATAGAAAGCTGAAATTCGGCATGTAGGTTGTTTGGGGAGTGTCGAGGAGCATTGAGAGAGGACTTTCCAAAATTCCCACGGGAACGGGAAAAAACAGGATTTTTCGTTTTACTGGTCGTAGAAAGCTGAAATTCAGTATGTAGGTTACTTGGAGAGTGTAGAGGAGCATTGAGAGAGGACTTTCCCAAAATCCAACGGGAACGGGAAAAAACGGGATTTTTCGTTTTACTGGTTGTAGAAAGCTGAAATTCGGCATGTAGGTTGTTTGGGGAGTGTCGAGGAGCATTGAGAGAGAACTTTCCGAAATTCCCACGGGAACGGGAAAAACGGGCTTTTTCGTTTTACTGGTCATAGAAAGCTGAAATTTGGCAAGTGGGTTCCTTTGGGAGTGTAGAGGAGCATTGAGAGAGGACTTTCCCAAAATCCAACGGGAACGGGAAAAAACGGGATTTTTCGTTTTACTGGTTGTAGAAAGCTGAAATTCGGCATGTAGGTTGTTTGGGGAGTGTCGAGGAGCATTGAGAGAGAGCTTTCCGAAATTCTCACGGGAACGGGAAAAACGGGCTTTTTCGTTTTACTGGTCATAGAAAGCTGAAATTTGGCAAGTGGGTTCCTTGGGGAGTGTAGGGGAGCATTAAGAAAACATTTCCCGAAATTCTTACGGGAACGGGAAAAACGGGATTTTGCGTTTTACTGGTTGTAGAAAGCTAAAATTTAAAAATTCATAAGTTTATACTGTAAGTAGGCCGCAAAGGGCACTTAAACCGACTTCTAAAAAAGGAGGAGGTTATGCATTCCACTTTATGTTTTTTTTTATGTAGGTATGTTCACCGATTTCTCGGTCAATTGTGGACCTGCTTGCTTGCTTGCCTGTATGCTTGCTTGCTTGATATCTTGGTTCTTTGATATACCCATAGTACACGCGAGCGAAGCCGCGGGCAAAAGCTAGTTGTCCATATGAGACTGGCATTTAGAGAATAAGTTTTTGTACAAAATTTAATTTTCAATGCAAGCTTTTTCGTTTGACTGTACTTTTTGTTGACTGTACTTGCATTGTCATTCAACTTAGATAGATAGATAGAAATCATTTATTCATATAAAAAACAAATACAATTTAAAATTCACTAAATGCGCCAAACTGGAGTGACCAGTTTGTTGGCGCGCCACGCTCAAATCACATTACTACTTAACGAGGTTTATAACATAAGTACAACAAATTTCAAGTATCAAGTAAATCCGACCACTAGAAGTGGGTCAAATTCGACTTCCAAGATTTGACCCGTACATACATATATACATACATTGTAGGACGTCCACTGCTGGACATAGGCCTCCCTAATTGGTACCCAATCATTACGGTAGGAAGCGTCTTGCATCCACCTTGAACCTGCGGCCTTTTCCAAATCGTCCATCTCGTTGGTGGATGCCCCACGCTGCTCTTGCCGGTCCGTGGACTCCATCCTAGAACGTATCGGCCCCAACGACCATCTATTCTGCGTGCTATATCCAACTTTGAAGAAGCTGCATTAATTTTCGAGATTGGCATTTTACGTTAGTGACTCCGAAGATTTGCTCTTGAGTTTAGATAAACTGAATTGACGTCTAATTTTTCTTTGCGTAATAAATGATTTAAATTGCCAGACAGGCCAATAATTGTTACTTCGTAATCTCGAAATCTATAACAATCTTTCTCCATCCCCAATTAGGTGGGAATTCGCTACGTGCACAAAATGGCCGACTGACATGCGATCGCTTACATCTTACGAATAAGTAAGCTTAAAAGGTATTGCTACAATTTTAAACACTAACTTAGAAGTTTTAGGGTTCCTTACTTCAAAAGGAAATAAATTTTAAATTTAATAACCCTCAACGTAATTTCGTCACACCTATGTTTGAAAATTAAGTAAATGTCCATTATGCGTCTAAGATCCCTTCCACAGCTAACAAAAGAGTTGATAACTTTGAAATGGGTGAACCAATTTCGATGAAATGTTTAAGAACCTTCGCCAAGAAACCTGCTTTCAAATAAAATAAAAAAACCGGCCAAGAGCGTGTCGGACACGCCCAAGATAGGGTTCCGTAGCCATTACGAAAAAATCAAGTAATATTTTTCAAAGGATTTCGTATGTGTACGGAATCTTCCAAGTTTAGGTATGTTTTATACCTTAGGCTACTATTTACTCTTAAACTACAAATAATTCCCAAGCAATTTTAGCCGCTATAATTTTCCTTGTAAATGTAATATATTTACTACCATTCTGAATTTTTTTAAATTTTTCCACCCAACAGTTTAGATTTTAGAGGGGGGGGGGGACGGTCGATTTTAATGAAAATTTTCACTTTAATGCTGAATATTTCGCAAACATATCACTGAATAGATAAATCATGTTAGCAACCCCCCCATTGGTTTTAAAATACCTATTCAACGATACCCCACACTATAGGGTTAGTCGAGAAAAAAAAAATCACCCCCACTTTACGTCTATGAGAGGTGGTACCCTAAAAAAAATTATTTTAGTTTTTTTTATTTAATCACTTTGTCGGCGTGACTGATATATATATTCACGCCAAATTACAGCTTTATAGTACTAACAGTCTCTGAGCTTAGCCGCGGACAGACAGACAGACAGACAGACGGACAGACATGGCGAACCTATAAGGGTTCCTAGTTGACTACGGAACCCTAAAAACCGCATTCAAATCTTTACCAGTTTAAGAGCTATGATGCCACAGACAGATACACACAGATAGCGGTGAAACTTATAACACCTCTCTTTTTGGGTCGGGGTTGAAAAGGGGACACTTATAGGAACATTTCGTTGTGTGTTCGTGAGCGCAAAAATGCAACAGTATCTAATGTTATACCGTTATCTCAAGAACGAGTAAAAGTTAGTTGAAATTATTATTTTTTTTTAACTAATTTCAATAAATAAATAACTGTCAAAATATCTTTTGATTTTGTGATGTTCGTTCCGGGTCGTATTTTAAACTCACCCGATTAAAATCAGGTAAAACGACCTAACTGATTCCACATAATATGTTTTACTGTGATTCGAGAGCCCGAATCTTGTACCATTTTTTAAAGGTGATATACGCTGAACCCTACGCGTGCCAATCCGACTCGCACTTAACCGTTTTTTACCGTACGGTACGCATAATCGGAAGCCCCCCCCTAAATGGGGTAATAAATAAATAAATGTAACATAACCACCCCCATTAGGGTTAAATTGCCGTTAATTACATCTTGATCGTTCGAATTTAAGATCCGGTACTGAGACGTCGGAGGTGGTGACCACAAATCGCGGAACATGTAGGATAGTCCATGAATTCCTGCGAACTTATTTAATAAGAAAACTTGCATTTAAGGGCATTGCAGACCACGACACGTCACGTTCACATAGCTGTCAAACTTACAGCACCCCTCTTTTTGTGTCGGGGGTTAAAAATATGGCGTCAACATGAATTGTTTTCTTATCTTTTAATTTTATTTATTTTCTGCGAAAATTTAAAATATCCAGTTTATGCCATTTATAAAAAATATTCTCTTTAAAAAAATCTTTTTTTTTATTGTGAGGAGGCAAACGAGCAAGCGGGTCATCTGATGGAAAATGATCATTGATCACCACCGCCCATAAATATCAACACAAAAAATAATAATATATCGTTGCCGGCCTTTAAGTAAGTAAAGCCCCGATGTCATAATTGTCTGAAAAAACTGCTGCCGGAAGCTGGTTCCACAGTTTCACCGTAGGTACGTGGCAGGAAGTGCCGAAGAAAACGTACAGTGGTAGACTGCCATTCCTCGTGATGGTGACGATGGAACTTAGGCTTTCAGTCGGCGGGAAGTGCGATAGTGGAATTTTGCAGCAGGCAGCAAATTAAATAAGTTTTCAGAGCACTCGCCGTGGTAGATCCTATATAATAGAACACACAAAGATAACCTACGTCCCTTCGCATGGACAAGGAATCCAAACGATCGGAAATCAATGAATGATCAAGTCGAAAAATCTCTTAAATAAATAGCATAGCATCATCACTAGTCACATTTTTCATCAGAGCAATTTATTTTTTTCAGAAGCCTGGCCACACCGGGGGTCAATATAAAATGTAAGGTCATGAAACCGATTTAGTGCCGAATTGTCGTGGCGGTTATCGGTTAATGAGGTCACTCACCCCGTCTAGCGTCAGCGTTAACTTTAACGCACGCCATATTTACCAATTAAGCAGACATTTTGGATTTATGTTAATAAGACTGTTCTTTCCTTATTTTCATAACTTTATGACGACCGGATAGTTAGAGAACCTGACGACGAGGCTTGAGGTTCAAGGGTTTGATCCCAGGATTCCCAGGTCAGGGCAGATTATTATGTAGAAAAAATATGAAAGTTTGTTCTGGTTTCTTGGTTGTTTAATATCTATTTAAGTACTAGCTTTTGCCCGCGACTCCGTCCGCGTGGAATTAGTAATTTGGGCAGCTTATTTTTTTATCAAATTTGCTTTTTCTTCAATTATGGCTCTCCTTAGTCCCCCCCCCCGCAAACCTTCCCTCACCCCCCTCCCAACCCCACCCACCCACCGAATCCCCCCGCACACCCGCTTTCACATTCACCACCGTACTCCCAAGTCAAGCGTGCCTATAGAAGTTTTACTTCAAAAAACCCTGATTTTGAAACATTATTTCGCTCCGCTCCGCTCCTATTGGTGTTGGCGTGATGATATATAGCCTATAGCCTTTCTCGATAAATGGGCTATCTAAAACTGAAAGAATTTTTCAAATCGGAGCAGTAGTTCCTGAGATTAGCGCGTTTAAACAACAAACAAACAAACTCTTCAGCTTATTAATTCTTCTAAAAACTGTTCGATAAATTCTTAAAATAGACGTATCTTTCTTATTTGTGAACCGATTGAAATGAAACAAACACTAAATGTTTATCCAAGAATATACCAACATATCAGTGAAAACCGCATCCTTCTAGGTTAAGCCGTTTCTGAGATTAGCGCGCACAAACGCACAGACAAACAGACAAACAGACAATAATTCTAAAAAACATTGTTTTGGGTTCTATTGCGCTAATAAGTAGCCCTAGTGACAGTTTTTCTCAAATATCTTCAATGTACAGACACCGACTTGTTACAGATTTATTATATGTATAGATGTATCTTTCTATATAAATATGTTTACCCCTTGTCTAGTACCTGTAGTAAATACAAGCTTTGCTTAGTTTGGGACTAGGTCAATCGGTGTCAAGTGCCCCGTAATTTTTTATTTATTTAGCGGTCAACTAAGGCGGTCAATTAGGATTTCGGGATTTGTATCCATCGATATTGGTATTCTATATCGATGTTTGTATCCCAATCCCACTATCAGAACAGAACTAAAAGTCTGTGATATTCCTGAGGTCCAGCTATGTGTGAACCGAGTTTCATAAAATCCTCGAAAACGAAATATAAAACTTTTATTAACCTACCTTATTCATTAAAAAAAATCAACCAAATAGTTTTAAACAGAGACCGTCAACAGAATTCGTTGCAAAAATGTAGAGTCAAGCGGTATGTGTGATTTTCTGTTGCCTTATTTCGAAGGTTTAACGTTGAAAATGGTTTAAAACAATTTTTACCTTGTCATTCGCCCTCCAAAGCCAAAATATAGGGTTGTCGCTGTAACTAAAGATTTTTTTAATTAAAAATCTTTTTGGGTGTACCGGACAGGATTAAAAACCGGCCAAGTGCGTGTCGGATTCGCACACGAAGGGTTCCATACCATTATCTATAAAAACGGAAAAAAACACGTTTGTTGCATGGGAGCCCCCCTTAAATACATAACGCCACTAGACCGCATATCTCTCTCACGATTTTTACTCCTTTGTGAAACACCGAGCATAGTACGTTCCATAGCTCACTAAGCGAACCAATAATAAAGCCAGCGAGCGATATTAGGCTATTTAAAAAAAATGTATTTTACTTATTTTTTTCCAAATAAGGAAATTTTGGGCTCTTCTTACTCAGAATCAAGCGCACTATTGATAAAAAAATGACACAATATTTTTTTGACAGTAACTCGTCATAATATTGACACAATTTATTTATGAGAAATTAGGGATTTTTTTACGAAAAGGATTTTTTTAAATGCCCATTTATGCCATTGCCAACCCTGCAGTGCTCCTGTAATCCCGCCCGACGGACCGTACGATATGGCCGCCGCACACGCGACGGGTACCAGCTGATTTATTACCGCGCCGAAAAATACGAACGCGGTTGACGAAATGTAAGGGTTCATAATCAATATCATCCCAAATATTATTTATTTTATTAGCAGTACGGCTGCTCACCGAATCTAAGATTATTTAAAAGCGAAAAAGTTATTCGGGTGCGCCGGCGGGATTCGAACCCACGTCTCCCGGGTATGCGCCCCAACGGGTGTTCTACCAATTGAACCACGTCGCATCCAACCGACTCCCCCGAAATTCTTAATCGCTTACATACGCCAACAGTGGCGTGTGGTAACATCCATCGCAACTATTAGAAGCTACGACTTCTACGTTCCAAATTACATTGGAAATGCGTAAGAAATGATGTACCACATCTATTTATTCAAATATTATTTATTTTATTAGCAGTACGGCTGCTCACCGAATCTAAGATTATTTAAAAGCGAATAAGTTTTTCGGGTGCGCCGGCGGGATTCGAACCCACGTCTCCCGGGTATGCGCCCCAACGGGTGTTCTACCAATTGAACCACGTCGCATCCAACCGACTCCCCCGAAATTCTTAATCGCGTACATACAGTACATACATACAGTGTGTGTGTAGTCATACAGTGGCGGGAGACGTGGGTTCGAATCCCGCCGGCGCACCCGAAAAACTTTTTCGCTTTATATAATATCATCCCAGCCTATACACTTTTCACTACAGGGCACAGTTCTTTCTGAATGAAAGGGGTAGCCTTAGTTCCCACGCGGGCCTATGCGGGTTGGGAACTTCCACACCATTGAATTTTCTTCGCAGGTATATAAAGGTTTCCTTACGATGTTTTCCTTTGGAGCGACGACCTGGTTAAGGTTGCGGGATCGCGTTGGATGCGGATGGCACGGGACCGATCTGTTTGGCGAGCCTTGGGGGAGGCCTATGTTCAGCAGTGGACGTCTTTTGGCTGAAATGACGATGATGACGATGATTTTTTCCCTCACCGTAAAGCTCATGTATGAAATAGGTGGCAAAAGCTAAGTTCGCACATAAATTCCGAAATACTCAGAGGCCCAAACCCGGGCTTGAACCTACGACCCTTTGCTTGAGAGGCCATAGACTAAACCACTAGATACAAACTGAAATATAGATGCACAGAAAAAACCCCAGAAAAAAGACCAATGCTGGGAATCGAACCCAGGTCCTCAGCGTTCCGTGCTGCGTGCTTACCCCTACACCATCACTGGTCTAGAAGTTAGCGACGAATCTTTCCCATACATCGTACACTTCAGTCTGTTATAATCACATTTAGGCAGTGATAAAGCGCATCTATGTTATGCCCTCTACCGATCTCTTGGTCCAGGTGAGCGGGTAGCTCCGAAGGAGTGTTGAAGTCTCTCGGTAGAGGGCATAACATAGATGCGCTTTATCACTGCCTAAATGTGATTATAACAGACTGAAGTGTACGATGTATGGGAAAGATTCGTCGCTAACTTCTAGACCAGTGATGGTGTAGGGGTAAGCACGCAGCACGGAACGCTGAGGACCTGGGTTCGATTCCCAGCATTGGTCTTTTTTCTGGGGTTTTTTCTGTGCATCTCTATTTCAGTTTGTATTTAGTTTGAAATATATGGTTTCACGGGATAACCGTAAAAGTAATAAAAAAAAAAAAAAAAAAAAAAAAAAAAAAAAAAAAAAAAAAAAAAAAAAAAATAGAAAAAGATACTTCATACTTAACTTGTAAACCACTAGCCCCCAAGGCACTAGACACCCTTTACGGAACCCTATCTGCCAGTAGTGCGGTGCATACAACCTTGCCCCATTGCGGGTTGCCGAAGCTGCCAACTTCAAAACTGCAGTGCACTTGGCCTTTTCACTCCGAAGTATAAGTTTTCCGGCTGTCAAGCAGTTAAAATTTATATGCACCGCTTGAATCTACTCGAATTTTATATCTTTTCAAGTAGATGTAGGTGAAAAACTTAAGTAAAGGGCCTGTTGTATGCAGTAGTAGTAATGTGTCCATATAAATTGGGGATGTCTATTTTTTTGCAATGTATAGAAAATCGAAAACCATTTCGAGATAAATGCTTTTTAAATCGTTTTCTGTAGTTATTTAATTTGAATATTATGTAATGAATTTATTATATAACAAATAAGCAATGACCTTCATTTGACATTGGTGTAAATTGGGATGTCCCAATTTTTGACAACGTATAATAAATCGAAAACCGTTTGGAGAAATAGGCTTTGTGAAGCGTTCTCAGAAATCAGATTCCAAAAATATGATAAAATGAATTAAATAAAGAAAATTTAAGTGATGACCTTCATTTGACCCCTGCAGTGAATCGTCACAAAGGAAGGTATAAAGCAGGTCTACACTCTAAAGCAAATTGACAGTTTGAAATGTTGCTGTCCTGCTTATAACAGCAAAGAGTGACAAAGACAGAACTTTAATCACATGATGCGCACCTGGCTTTAAACAGTTGTCATTTATCGTAAAGTCCGAAATGTATACGAGTATTTCCAATGTATTTTTACAAATTTAATTATTAAATTACTACGTTATAAGTAAATATAAAAAATTTAAATATCAGATTTTAATAAAAAATATCTATTTACTATCACACCATTTAACAAACAGGAATAATTGAAGCTAAAAGAAGAGAAATAAATAAAACTATATTTTGTCATGGTTCATTTAGGACCCTAAGCCGTACTTGTACTTATTATTGACAGTGACAAGACAAATCAGAGGCTACCACGAAGTGCATAATTCGAACTTCGTTTTGTGCAGTCCCGCTCACGCTAATATGATTTGACACGAGAGTGAGAGGGATAATACGATACGAACTTCGATTTTCGAATTTCGTAGTAGCGCCTCAGCAGTGCCACAGATTATGTTATGTACGACTTGAATTTTTCTAGGTAATGGAACGTGACGTGATCAAACGTATTTCTTAAAAAAATTATAAAAAATTAAATATTCAACCAAATTCAAAATCGATGAAAATGGTATCTTAAAATATCCTATTCTTTCCAAATAAAATATAAAAACTATAGGTTATTTTTTTTGGTGCATCCCAATTGCGTGACCGGTTCAAGTCGTACTTTATTGTGTGTGGTTAGAATTCTTCACAATTTACGCGTGGATTAATAATACTACGGAGTTTGATTTGGACCCGCTGTCTGACATCTAGCACTTTGTCAGTGCCAGTAAAGTGACACAGTGTATAGTGTACCACTACGCAAAAAATAATTAAAGGGGTTGCCTTATCGTACGCATTTAGATAGATTTAGAAATTTGGCATTGTGGGAGCCCTCAATTATAATCTGACGTCATCAACTAAAATAGTTTCAATAATTAATTTTGAAAAAAGTAGAGAACTAAATGACAAAATATTGAAATTCTTCTTCTAATTGACTTTTCTATACAAAAAAAAAATATAAAAACCACTGGTAATTTTTTTTAGACATTCCCAATTACTTAAGCTACATATGTAATGTATATTAACCCTTAATAAGGCACCATTTTATTGAAGCATACTACCACAAAGTCAACAGCAGCTATCGAATGCAATTGCATAGCTGACACAGTATATTTTTAAAGCTAGTCGTATTTTCAATAACTACAATGGACATTGTGACGTATTATAAAAGCAACAAGGTTGAATTTCCAAAGAAACGCATGTGGTCGGTAAATCGCCTCTAACTAACCTTTTTAGGGGTTAAATTTTGCCTATAAAATTGACACCAGCCCCCTATAACCACAAAAATAACAACAATTTGACACCGATCAATCATGCAAATTTAATGTACAACTTGTCATTTTTGCGATTGGATTGGATAATGGATTGGATGGATGGTCCAGTTGGATAAAATGGCAATTTCGTAGCTCAACTTCTAGTAAAAATACGTTTGCTTGTAGTTTAATTTCGATTTTTCTCTTTTACTTACATACTTACTTTCCAAAACTTTTCAAAAGCTACGAGTAAACAACCATAAGTACGAAACTAAACTTTTCTATCTAAGCGAAGTAAATCAAGCAACCAGTGACTCAGAAATTCCAATACGTGCATTGCAAGTTATGTAAACAAGTTAAGATGTTAATAAAGGACTTGTATAATTAAATGATGTAACAAACGATGACGTGCCATTGGGTTAAACTAATATCATAAACATATTTTTCCTGTAGATCTTCCATGAGAAATTGTATGCAAAATATTACCTAGTAGCTTTTGCCCATGGCTAGTTCGCGCAATCGAACCGAATGTGCCTAAGACGCAAGCCACACAGAAGAGACGTGGGATGGGGCCGCGGCGCGTCTCCGCCCCGTCTCTTCCGTCTGCTTTGGATCACGACGCTTCAATACATTTAGTATAAAAACTGTATCAAGGGGCGACAGCGAGCCCTGTGCTCTGCAGGACGTCTATAGGCTAGGATTTCGATGATTATGATGATTTAATTAATATTTTTGGGGTTGAAAGTTAATCAATAAAGCAACACTTTGTAAATACTTAGAAAAACTAAATGCAACTGATTCCGTAACAGCAGTACATATACGACTAAGAAAGCTGTATAACCCTTATTTCATTGCCTCGAGACGACATAAAAAAAACTCGATCTGTATCTATGCAACTTAGGAAGTAGCATTTCCTCCAACGCAACACAGTAGACAGCGAACATTGCAACCGTAGCATAGGCCGAAGTCCGATGCAAATTGTACCACAGACAATGCATCTTGATGGCATGGCTCCCATGGCTGTATAAGTAAATGAAATCCCAGATAAACCCAAGCGAATTAGATAGCTGGCATAGCTACACTGTTATATCACAGGGTTAGTAAACAGAGCAAGTAAATGTTGTTAAAGTTATTAAGGTGCTATAGTCTAAAGGTAAAGGGAGCTTTCACTCATGTACCCACTGTCTGACCATACCTTTGTAGGTGCATGCGACAAACGTATCCAGCCCAGTCCCATTTTAGCTTAACAGTCTTTTTCCCGAAAAGTCAATCGACGAATCCGGCTCGACTAGGCAATATACCCCAGTGTCTCGAGAGTTTTATGGTGAAGTAAAAGATCGTGAGGCAATTCAATGTTGTGTGTGAAGCTTCCAATCCGCACTGGGCCCGCGTGGGAACTACGGCCCAAGCCGTAACCGTATACGTTCTAAGTGTGCAGTGGGGCGTATTACTTATAGGCTGGAATAGGACAATGATGATGATGACTAACTTGCCCATCAGAAAGTTAATAAAATTCGTATTTTATTAACTTTCTGATGGGCAAGTTAGTCATCATCATCATTGTCCTATTCTTAAAGCTTGCAATTTGATGCAGAACCGCCGTAAATCAGCGCCTAATTAACAATAATTCTGTATAAAAACTGCATTAACTGGCCAGAAACCCACTTGACAACTGTAGCACTTGCATCAAATTTACCGTTCCGAATTATTAATATGAGGAAACAGTTCACTAATGAACGCGAACAAACATAAGTTTGAGGTCCGTGGGAGTCTCCCAGATGTATTGTGCTTGGACGCTGTGACAGAAGGTCGTAAGTGCGTGTAAAATCCGAATGAGGTTACGTCGTTCTGATTCGCGAGGCGGCGGGGTCGACAGCATCGGCGCAAGCGCGCGATGAATGCCCAATTAGTCTCCAGGTTCTTAATTAGATGGATGATTTCGTGGGGAAAGCTCGAAGATTTGGGGCTGGACAAATGGACCATGGACCTAAATTTAAGTCAGGTTTAATAACCTTCGCTAGAAAATACTGACAGAAGTTTGTCAAAAATAGGAATTTAAAGGCAATTTTTTTGAGATGACGAAAATGGCTCTTTGAGCCCTAGGCAAACAGAGGCTCCGTCTTTTTTGAAATTTTTCCAAAAAGTGAATCGACAATAAAATCCATAGAGTTTAATCTGCTCACAAAATTTCACGAGAATCAGCTGACCTGTAGGTAGAGAATAAACAGCCTGGCGGCAGATCAGACATACGAAAGTATTTTTGCCTGAGCTTTTTCGTTATATTTTTCTTGAGAAAGTTTACGATAAACGTAAAAGAAAACACTCTATGATTTAACTGTTTTGGTTTTTTTTTGATCGAGTTCTGTTTAAAAACCTATCGTGTTTTTGAACCATTGAATCAAGAACGCTTGTTAAACTTAATATTTTACCTTATCAAAAAGAAGATTTAAATGTGTAAAATTGAACTAAAATTTTAATGATTTTACATGAAATTATGCTAGTTTAGCTCTCTTGGCTATTATAATCACCATTTTTTGGCAAATTTAAATTTGTCTACTAGTCAGTGTTACTTTTAATTGAAACAAAACCAGTGACTTCACTCGCACTTGCGAGTCGGAGTCATACAGGAAGGGTTCCGTAACTCCGTACAATGTTTAAAAATAGTTCAGTAAAAAACAAGATAGACAGATTTCTACTTAATGACATAAAGATCGAGTTAAAAACGCTGAAATAAAACACGTTTCTCGTATGTATAACGACTTACTCTAATTTTAAATGTGTTTGCTAGATTTTAAATACAATCAACCCTCCTGCCGCCCACGTCAAATTTTGTTCAATGAAATTTAAACTTTTTCACTAATGAGTTGAGTTCAATGTCACATTAGAATAAGTTCTAATAATAGGACATCGGACCTCAGGAGGTTAAGATGCCTTAATTCACGTCTATAATAAAACCAGCCGAAACCTACACTAATTACTCCATTTCTTCCACAGATAATCCTCGCAGACGAATGCACAGAAGCAGAGGGTCGCGCCTGGCACATGAAGCATTTCGCCTGTGCCGAGTGTTCCAGGCAGTTGGGGGGTCAGCGGTACATCATGAGGGAAGCCCGCCCGTACTGCCTCCCGTGCTTCGATGGTTGCTTCGCGGAGTACTGTGACGCTTGCGGGGAGCCAGTGGGAGTGGACCAGGGCCAGATGTCCCATGAAGGACAGCATTGGCACGCCACGGAGCGATGCTTTGCGTGTCATACCTGTGGAGCTAGCTTGCTAGGTTAGTATGATGTTATCTTCTTTTAATTTCAGCCTATATACATTCCAATGCAGAATGAGAGGGCTTGGTTTGGACCGTTGTTCTTCGCGGGCCCAGTGTAGATTGGGAACTTAATACGCACCATTGAATTTCTTCGTGAGTCTGTGCAAGTGGAAATTACGTTTCTCCTTCATCGTAAAGCTCGTGGTAAATTTAAAATGTAATTTCGCACTCAAATTCCCAAAAATTCTGAGGTGCAAGCCCGGTTTCGGACTCACGACTCTCTGCTTGAGTGCTTGAGAGGCCATTGGTCAAACCAGTAGGGTACCGTTCCCCATCTCCATTTGTAACTATCAACTGAGACTTAATACTGATTTTCGTAGAAGTTGCTAATATTTTTATGTCTACTATTGTAATTATACTTAGCTCAATCTTACGGCTTTGCCTTTGTGAAAGACTCACATTTTGCGAGAGTTTCGATATCGAGGGTTCAGACTGGACGTTGATGAGTAACTCAGCTGGGACTTTTCTTTACATACCTACATCAATATGGTTAATAAAAAACAATTCCCATTCGTATATTTACAATAAAGCATGTAACCAAATACAAAATATGAAGAATCTGTCATACAAAAAGCTAAAAGTTGAGTGTTGGCTAATGAGTCTAGACTATGATGAAACTGAGGATATAATTGCAGCCTGTAATTAAACACACATACACACAAACACACACACATGCACACGACCACACACACACACACACACATACACACACACGCACGCACGCACACACAGAGACACACACAATTTTTAGCATAGGATTTATTTACTTAAATGTTTCAACTTAGTACTAAGCAACTACTGTTAAATTGTCACTGGTCCCCGCGATACAGGCATAGAGTCTAGTGTGGAGACCGCCAAAAAACCATACAATTGTAATGTTTTTATATTTCAAATAAATATCTTTATCATTTATCTAATTATAATAATAAAATAGCTACATTATGGTTTTTTCCCCTAGGTCGTCCGTTCCTGCCCCGGAAAGGCGCTATATTCTGCTCAATAGCATGCTCCAAAGGCGAGCCGCCGACGCCCTCGGACTCTTCAGGCCCTGGACCCCGGCCGCCACGCGTGCCTCGCCACAGAAGACCACCTTCACCAAAATCCCCACCGATGACACCCCAACGCGAGCCATCACCACATATAGACGCTGACTCGGAACCCAGTGGCTCTTACGTGAGAGAAAGCCCGCCGCCGCACCCTCCGCCCCCGCCGCATGCTTGCCTCAGCCTCGATAGAGCTTTAGCCGACTTGCGTCTAGAACAATCCATGACAGAACACCAGCTACAACCCACGCCCACCTCAGAAGAACCTAAGGAAGAATCCCCAGAAGACTGGAGACCGCCGCATCCCATCGAAGCACAGGTCGTTACTCCTGGGCATTCCACGTCCATGCCTGAGCTTACTTTAGTAGATGGTAAAGGTTCACCGAGAAAGCCAAGAGGCGGGAGGACCGTGAGGTTCTGTGGGGACGACAATCAAGCGTTCGAGCCTGATGAGCCTGCACGGAGGGAGAGAGAAAAAGAAAAGGTACGGGATGACGACGCAAGCAGCTACTGCAGCACTTGTTCGTCATCGTCTTCGTCTGCTGAGTCTTACACTCTCCCCACGAGACGAGCTTATGGCGGAGTGAGGATCTCCTATGTCCCTAATGACACCATCGCCTGCGCCAAGCGGGAACGTCAAAGGAAGAACGCACAGCAAGATAAGAACTGCATCATCTCGTGATCCTGGATTACCTTTTTACACTCAACCTCCGATCAAAAGACTGACTTTTTGATAGTTTAAACCCACGCCATAGTTTAGGGAATTAAAATAAAAGTCAATGTAACAGTAAATCTAAAATATGCTGGCTTCGGCAAACAGTTTTTTAACACAACCACTGTTGTCACGATGTATGCTTTTCATTTCTACATTTTGAGGTATGATAGTACTTTGTTAAGAATCACATGGATATTGTCTTCCTTAGTAATAAAAACAGCTTTTGGCAAAACCGTGCAACTCACAAATAAAAGGATACCAGGTGCATTACTGTCACTAATCATGTTGTGACATTGTCGCGATTCTACTATTGTGTCACCATCTTATGTAACTTAGCGGTGACAATTGGAACTTAAAGAAGAACCACGAAATTACTACACCTTTTAAGTTTCTGCAGCGTTGGAAATAAGTCGATTATTGTGTAATTCGTGTATTTTTTATCGTGGTATTTGTATTCATGTGTGCGATGTCAGCGCCACCGCTAGCTGCTCAAGTAAGCTTGTATCAATGTATCTCTATATAAAGGGTTTACGCCCAAATGAATAGGATTTTTGACAAATTTGTACCCAACGTGTAATTTGGCTGTAATCGCTTTCAAATTTGACGTTCTATTCATTCGCACACCTTTCCTCGTGATGTATTGAAAGGTACGTATGTTTTAATATATTTAACTTAAAATGGATCCTATAATTATATTTAAACGTCAGCTTTAAATTATTTGGATTAATTTATCTTAACATATCTGCTTTTGATACGTATTAACCATATCCTTTTCATAAAATGATTATTTTAAGACATATCCCATTTTGCCACTTAATTAAGTAAATTTAAGTTAGTAATTAAGGAAAAATGTATGATAAAGAGAATTAGTACAAATGTGGATTGTATTATTTTGTATTACACTTTGAGGAAACGTGTGTTCAAATTCTGTATATAGATATAAGAATTAATATAATGTAATATTAAGATTGCCTTATGAATAAATTGCCTGTAATTTTGAATTAAGTAGGTCATTTCAATGTTTTATTTTATTTCTATAGACGAAATAATTACTGCAAGTGGTTTGTTAAAATTGTAAAAAATGTACTTACAACGCTTCTTAAGTTTTCCTTTGAACACGTCTGATTTTTTTTGTTTAATTTTTTATTTGATGTGAAAAATTAGAAAAGACGTTTGCATGCATGCGGTTTTTTCAATAATTGAAAATTCAATTATATAAAATACTCTTACCAACGTAAAAGCATCAAAATAACAATAACAAATAAGTTTTATACAAGTGTTTGTACAAATAAATGTAAAATGTAAACAATTTGTAAGATATTTGTATTGAGAAGAAAATAAAATGTTTTACAAATAAATAGTGTGTTTTTTATTAAATGCTAAACAACCTACTTGAAGTTCAAACGATCTGTAAATCGGCATTTTCAATTAAAAATGTAAATGCTATTTTTTTTTCAGAATTAGGTACTTTTGGGATTTTGCTACTCAGAATCCAGAACGCTATTGATTTTGATGATTCAAAAAATTAACCTAATTTTCCGTTTTTTTTGGTCAGTTTGTGACGTCGAAACATTTATTTATTTATTTATCAAACAATTACATAGCTTTACAGTTAAAAACTAAAGCACTATGAATTACAACAACAACACAAAGAACAAATCTAAATTTTAACAGTAAAAACAGAAAAGATATAAACTTAGTACACTACAGACGAAGCCCGGATATACATCCTCTCGCAAAACCTCATGCATTCTTGGCACACAACTACCCAACTGTACATATAAACTGTAGTAAAAAAAGTCAGCAAACTGACTTAAAATTTAAGGACGCTTTTTTTCTTTGAAAATGAATAAGTATTACTCGTGATTTTAAATAAGAAAACTCCAAAATTTCAAAACTAAACTAAATTTTCAAAAGCTCACGTTTTACTTTTTCTTGGAATGAGGATATTTTGGTTTTTTCTATTGATTTTGATGATAAAAAAACGTATGAAATTTTTGTGCCCGTTTTTTGATGTTTTTTTCTTACAGTTTATATTGCTCATCACAAAACTGTCACAAAAAAAATTGTATTGAAAGTTAGGAATATTTTTTAGAAAACGGTATGCTTTTTTTTTAAAAATGCCCATGATACACTTTAAATTAAAATGGCCAAATAACATATCACCAACCTACTTTAAAAATACTTATCTCAAAATTGGTAATCTCCCTGAGTGAATCTTAATCTTTAGTTTACACATCGATTTTAGATATGATCTTTTTTCAAAATAGTGACGAAATGTTTATACTAGCCGTGTTAGAATACGGGTGGATTAAAGCTTGCAAGTAAAATTTTTGATCCACTTCCAGCGGCAAGATTGACTTGGGTATAATTCGGATGGCAATGCAAGTAGAGTCAACAAAAAATATGGCCAGAAAATAAGCTTCTACTAAAAATTAATTTCAACAAACCTATATCAACACACAAGATGGAGCGACGACCTGGTTAAGGTTGCGGGATCGCGTTGGATGCGGATCGCACGGGACCGATGTGATTGGCGAGCCTTGGGGGAGGCCTATGTTCAGCAGTGGATGACGATGATGGTGATGATGATGGTGAAACCTATAATACGTTTACTTTTAGTTTACCACTGACAGATTGCTTGCCATCATTTAATTTCCAACTTTAACACCATACAAATAAAGTAGTTATTACAAAATCTGCAAACGTGGGTAACAGTATTCTAATATTGGCTTTATTTGTAGGTCGTTTAAGTTGAATATGAAATGAAGACAAACAAAACAGTCAGTGGTAAACTTTTTGTAATTTTACTGTATCTACTTTCAATTTATTTACAAAGTTCACAGGGTGAGTTAATACCAGCAAAATTGGTGACAAGTGTTATTCAAGGAAAAACTGAGTAATAACCAATCATGTATATTAGTTAGTGGGTTAATTGACAGGTTGAGCAATTTACCAAAATCGTAATTCCTTGTAGCAAAATTTCCGTTCGCATTTTTTCTAACTATGGGTTTTGCAGCGCAAGCTGCAGTACTTTGGTCACATAATGCGCAATGATAAATATGACCTACTCCAACTAATTATGCAAGGGAAAATCCAGGGACGGCGACCACCCGGAAGAAGGCGTACTTCGTGGCTTAAGAATCTCCGGACTTGGTTCAACCTTAGCACGAGATCCTTGTTCCGAGCTGCTGTGTCCAAGATAAGGATAGCACTAATGATAGCCGACCTCCGGTAGGAGATGGCACCTCAAGAAGAAGATGGTTTTTTACTGAAGCTTATTTTCACAATCGCGTTTTTTCCCAAGTTCAATCGACACAGAAACATGGTTTAGGTTATGTTAAGTTTTCATCTACCGGAAGGGCCAAAAGCACACAGAAGAAGGAGCTCCGCTCGAGCGGAGCTCCGTCGACACTGTTTCTGTGTCAATTCAAATTGGAAAAAAACGCTACTGTGAAAATAAGCTTCATATGATGAGAAAAAAAGCATTTAGGAAAATCTGCGAACGGAAATTTTGCTACAAGGAAATTACGATTTTGGGGAAGTGATCTATCCAGTCAGTGTGTTTGTCTATATGCTTGGCTGTTGCCTCTTCACGCTTAAACAGCTGAACCGATTTAGATGAAATTTAGTATAGCCTCCTAGGACGCCGCGTAAAGTTTTTTGTACATATTTCAAAATTAACTTTGAACTTTAACTAAATAACAATAGGATTCATAATTCAAAACCACAATATTTTTTCTGGGTCTCAGGAGGATAGAGATGGTTCGAACCCCGGGAAAGAACATAGGATGGTTTTTATCCCGGTAATTTCATAGCTTCTCTACAATTGGGCTAAACGTTAACGATGGGCCTCATAAGAAAGCTCAAAGTCACTCAGATGGCGATGCAGAGGGCTATGCTCGGAGTTTCTCTACGGGATCGCATTATAAATGATGAAATCCGCGCAAGAACTAAAGTCACCGACATAGCTCGAAGAATCGCCAGACTCAAGTGGCAGTGGGCAGGGCACATCGCTCGTAGAACTGATGGCCGATGGGGCAAAAAGTTTCTCAAGTGACGTCCACGGATTGGAAGACGCAGTGTAGGTAGGCCTCCAACAAGATGGAGCAACCGATCGCTGTTTGGCGAGCCTTGGGGGAGGCCTATGTTCAGCAGTTAACGTCTTTCGGCTGAAGATGGGCTAAAACACGTGACCCATATTGTGCAGACAGCAGACAACTACAAATAACACTAAACGAATGACAAGTCCTTATCATTGAAAGTGCATATTGACAGAGCCGCGGGAACTGTCACGCGTCCGCCATTGTTGTAGGTGAAACCGCGTTATCGGAGACGAATGCCGTTCATTACGATATCGTAAGTACTGAAACGATCAAGGGGAATCTTATCCTCTATTCCCCCCTATCCTCTATTCTTGCCCTTGTGTTGCTGCACAATCATATGGTTGCGTTCGCAATTAGACACGGTCCGATCGTGTGTGCAGCGAGCAAATGACGGCCTCACGGTCCCACCGGAAGACCAGCGCTGGCTCTCGAGCCGGCATTATGCTGAGGTGGGTCCGTTTCGTGATACCTAGTTGCTTTATTTTGTAATCTTTATACCTTTATGCTATTGTTGTCACGAATAAATGTTTTTCTTTCTTTCTTTCTTTCTTTCTATTCCCACTAGTTCAGTTGTCCAGTTCAGTTGACTGAACTAGTGAGATTTTTTCTCGGTAGTTCAGTCAACCAAACTAATGGGAATAGAGGACTGATAGAAATTTTCTTTCTCACGAGGACAGGCCCGTGGTCAACCTACAGTTTGTCTACCTGGTTTTCCTTTCTCTGGGTATTTTGCCCTTCGGGCAACTGCAGCTAACCTAACCTACATCACTAGTTCAGTCAACTGAACTACCGAGAAAAAATCTCACTAGTTTAGAACTAGTGAGAATAGACTAATCCTATTACTGAAACTGAAAAGGAAATGTAACAAGGGGAAACGTACTGTCACTCATAAAGCTTTGTACAACACACAATAAAAGCCTTCGTTACTCGTGTTACTACCCATCATACTACCAGTAGTAACAAAAGTTTAGTAGAGCTTGTCTAAGCTAAAATGACGCGCGCCCCTCTACCGAATCAGTTGATTTTGATGTGTCCGTGCAAGTATTAATTACAACTCTTCATCTGCGTGGGAGCGTCAACTATTCTGTGTGCAACATCACAATCGTCAAATTACATGAAAAATCTTGGGCGTAAATGCGGTGGTAGGACGCGTCATTTTAAATTAGACAAGCTATAGTAGTTTCATACATACAACTTTGAACGGGAAGTTACCCATCATCGTTGCTCGTCTATGTAGTTACAATGCAAAAGTCCGATCGTTTTCGGTAAACACTAAACCAAGATACGGATCATTTCATTTCTTTGGTGAATAAATTTTATTTGCCATTTGACGGCGAGGAAGCGACGGGACGTTTGGCAAACTTGGCAGACGACGCGACAGAGCCCATAACTGCTGCTGGGGAGTTGGATAAGTAATAAATAGTTTGGATATCTATGTAGAACTATTGTAGCTTGACGAGCAAACGACACGCTAAGATTAAACTTTGATGCCATAAAATGGCAGCTAATTTAGCTCGTTGCAAGTAACAGTGCTAGATTTTTCCCGCGATTTTGTGGTGAAGGGTGCTAACAACCCGATTCCCCCCGGGTTGACTAAACTTTTGAAGTTACCAAACGCTTCTCTTCCATAACTGCACTTTCAAGAAGAGGATAAATGCCTTTCTAGGATTTTTTGCTACAGCTTTACTTGCAAAAATTTTTACGCACCGCCACTGTTGTCTATTCTCGAATGGCGTCCACGGACCGGAAAACGCAGTGTAGGTACAAGATGGAGCGATAACCTGATTAGATTAAGGTTGCGGGAACGCGTTAGATGCGGATGACCTAGGACCGCTCTGTCTGGCGAGCCTTGAGGGAGGTCTATATAAATATCACGGGACAATTCACACCAATTGACCTAGTCCCAAAGTAAGCTAAGCATAGCTTGTGTTATGGGTACAAGGCAATGGATAAACATACTTATATAGATAGATACATACTTAAATACATATTAAACACCCAAGACCCGAGAACAAACATTCGTATTATTCATACAAATATCTGCCCCGACGCGGGAATCGAACCCGGGACCTCAAGCTTCGTAGTCAGGTTCTCTACCTATTAGGCCATCTGGTCGTCAAATATATTCAACAGTAGACGTCTTTCGGCCGAAAATAACCCAAAATCCCAATCCCAATCCCAATCTACAATTATGTTTTTTGTTTTTATTGTTATTATTGTTCTTTTTATTTTTCTCAGTGTATTAGTCAGTGTATTTTCTTTTTTGATGTCGAATAAAGTTATGTAAAGATGATGAGATATTACCACGATTTTCAAACCACAATCATTTTAAGAGCCTAATGTTTATTTTACCACCGTCGAAACATATTTATATATTCTTTTAATCTTCTAAAATATAAAAATTTCATGTCACGGTTTTGTTATCGAACTCCTCCGAAACAGGTCGACCGATTGTTATGGAACTTTTTTGTCTATATTCGGTAGGTGCAGGTAGGTCTGAGAAGAGGTCGTAGGCTATGTTTTATACCCCTATTCTTCGCAGACAAAGTCGCCGGCAACAGCTATTCTAATATATAAAAATCTCGTGTCACGGTGTTTGTTATCGAACTCCTCCGAAACGGCTCGACCGATTTTTATGAAATTTTTTCTCTATATTTGGTAGGTCTGAGAATAGGTCGTATGCTATAATTTATACCCCAATTCCTCGCAGAAGGAGTCGCGGGCAATAGCTAGTAATATATAAAAGAGTCTATTCGGTTGGATAAATAACAATCCATTCAACGACGAAGTTAACAAGGCGTGAGAGGAAGCGGCTGCCAAAAGCCCAGCTATTTAGCCGGCTAGACGCAATTTAGCAAGCCTAACTCAATCTAGAGGCGCAGACCGTTTTTCACCCCTTACAAGCACTGGAGTGGAGTTGTTTATTAAGTCTGCATGACTTTGGGCGATGGGCGTAGAAATAACGTTGGAAATATATGTACATTTTGAGATGCGGAGATTCTTATCTCATCATATCATCTATAAGTTAGAACCAAGCAATGAAAGCCTGTTGGTGACTATGAATCGTTTTATTATCTTTACAGATTTAAGTTATTTTTAAGGCGTCTATTAGAAGCTTATACTTTTACAAGACATTTTGAAAAAATGCTCTACCAAAATAACGTCTAAAAATCTCAAAAATTCACTCTTTATTTAAATCTGAATACATACACAGTCGGAGCGAGGCGACCTGGACGCGGGATAAAACGATTGGCCAATGGCTCAAAACAAGGAAAAATGAACGACCTGTGGGGAGGCCTTTGCCCAGCAGTAGGACGCTATTATAGGCTAGTAAAAAAAAATACAGTCGGGGTAAGAAAAGGTTCGTCACCTTAAAGTCGGTATTTGCTTGCACCAAGATAATTGTCAGTCCTGTCAACATTTTATTTCAAACGAAACAGAAGGAATATTATACCGCATTGACGTTTCCCATATTTCAAAACTACACCAAGAGTATATTTCAAACTAAATACAAACTGAAATATAGATGCACAGAAAAAACCCCAGAAAAAAGACCAATGCTGGGAATCGAACCCAGGTCCTCAGCATTCTGTGCTGCGTGGTTTTTCTGGGGTTTTTTCTGTGCATCTATATTTCAGTTTGTATTTAGTTTGAAATATATGGTTTCACTGGATGACCGTAAAAGTAATAAAAAATGAAGTTGAAAAAATAAGTACAAAAAGATACCTAACTTGTTACACCAAGAGTCTAAGAGTCTATGACTTGTTATAGAAATAACTTTAATAACTGACGCAGGTTTTCGTACCCTAACTGTACAGTGTACATAATATATAGGTACAGTCGAAGGCATAAATATGTACACAGCCATCGCGTCAAATTATGTAAACATCAACCTTCTTGTTAGTGGCATAGAGTTGTACTGATATATTTTTTTTACGCCTTGTTAACGTAAAGGTAAACCAAAAATATATGACTATTGTCAAGAGGGCGCTATTGTTCTTATTTATATGGCAATAGTTCAGTATAGTCGGAACAATGACTTCTTGACTTGTCTACAACGTTTAAACTGTCAGTCAAATTGAAATTGCAAACAATGTAAACAAACCTTGTATTTAAAATGTCTTTAATTTCCATTTTCCCTCATTAAATACTGCTAAATCCGTGTGTTATTTAATCAATACTTACCACAACACTATCCTAAACCATTAAAACAATAAACAAGTACTAGAATATGGATATTTCATTAAATGGCTTATTTACATTGTTCGCAATTTCAATTGACATTGATTTTACGCCATGGATTTCACCTGTTAGCTCTGATGTTAATTTGGAAAGGTTTTGCAGCGAAATAGTTTCATTTCCCAAGCTTTTTTTTCTTCAGTAGTTTATTATAAACATCATTACAATGATCCGTTGTTGACCACGAATCGTTTTGGGCATTTTTTGTTATTGTTCAAAGAAACCGCCACAGTGACACTGACAATCATTAAAATTATTGCCAGTGTAAGAAATTACTTCCAATGAAATTCCGCAACATGGCGAATAGTCATATATTTCTTGTCAGGCTTTTTATATATATTTATGACTTTGCTGTACGTATGTAACATGTAAATAGAATTTAAATTTGACCCCTTTTAGTAATCGGATTGACTTGAAATTTAGTTAATATAATAGGATGACAATGCAGGTACCTGTCAAGAAAAAAGTGTACTTATTGAATTTTTTATTTATTTTCACTACCCGTAAATATACGTATGACAAATTCTCATGTTACGCCATTATTATAACACACATTAATAACCAACCAGAACCAGAAACCAGAGGGGTGCCGAAAAAAGTCAAAAATTTGCTACCCCTTGAACATTTAATCAAATTAATTTGAACCCAAAAAGGGTTGGTGACTAATTCTAAGCCAGATGACTAACCAATTGACCTTGGGGCACCCCGGGAAATCATCTCAACCCTTAGTCTGCCGCCCCACAGCTAGTTATTAAGTGATTAGTCGCTTAAACCAGAGATTTATTAATCGCTGTCGCGAGAAATGCTCAAAGAGTAGAAGAAAAGAGTATTGTAGAACCGTCCTAATCACAATACATATTCAAAAAATATCATGGGATAATTGACGCCAATTGACCTAGTCCTAAACTAAATAATATTTTTGGCAACGGATAAAAAGGCATTTTCAATCAAAAGAGTTTTTTTAAGTACGGTCGCGTGCTTTAATTTGGGATCCAGGGTGAGTGGGGGGGGTAAGATGAAAAAATAGTGTAAGATGAAAAACCACTCGTAGCACCCGGCACTAAGAGTAGTTTTTCATCTTACACTGCCTTTCATATTATCATATTATTTTCATCTTACCCCCCCCCCCCCCACTCACCCCATTTCGAAAAAATATCTTTTGAATTCCTATAAGTACAATATGACAGGACTGTCAACCTTAGGTGGGTCCCAAATTGAAGCACGCGACCGTACCTTGTTTGTAAAATTAAGACATTTTTGTCTTTTTTTATTTAAAATTACGAGTATTCATTAAAAGAAAAAAGTGTCCTTATTTTCGAGTTAGTTCTGTCAATTCTGCGAGTCAGTTTTTATTCAGTTGTATATGTTTCATCACAAAACTGACACAAAATAAAATATGGTAAATTAGGGACATTTTTTATCATTAAAATCAATAGCGCGCTGTCGCTTCTGCACCCCTCTTTGGGACTCAAAGGGGTGAAATAACCCTTCGCCGTCGGGTCGTTACAATGTCGCTTTGTCGAGTTCTCTTCTCTAATCTCGGTGATTTGCGTTAATTACTGTGTTTGTGCGTTTGTAGGGTTAGTTCGCCAAACTGGGTTATTATTAAAATGTAGGGGTTTTGAATAGATTGCCGAATGATTTGATTAGGGTAATTTTGTTTTGTTTCAATTGGTCGGGCATACCTACGTTGAAAAAAAGGTTTTATTTTTTCCAAAATTAAAATATGTCCTAGTAAGTCGTGGTGGCCTAGGTAGTGGTTTGACTTACTTATGGCCTCACAAGCGGAGGGTCGTGGGTTCGAGTCACGTCTTACTCGAAGTTTTTTGGGATTTATGAGCGTAAATACATTTGAAAACTTTACCATGAGCTTTTTGGTGAAGGAAACCATAATATACAAAACATATGTGTACGGGCGGCCCAGAAACTGGTCTACCAGTTTTGACAAAAGTTTATGTAATTTTAACACAAATATCTGCCCCGACTGGGAATCAAACCCGGGACTTCAAGCTTCGCAGTCAGGTACTATAACCACTAGCTATCCGGTCGTTAATGATGATTGATGAAATTTTGAAACACTGCTTATACTCGTATACAAACTTCCGAACGTTGCATGTTAAAAAGTTTGTAAAAAGCTTAGGTATAATATATTATTTCTACTCAAAGGTAAAAAGGTACCTCCCCATTTGAATCTCAGCAGTCATCGCAGCGAACCCCCGGCCGCCGGCGCGTGGCACAGGTAGGGTTGCCAACTATACTGTTTTAAACAGTATTCTACTGTTTTTCACTAAATTATACTTTTTACTGTTTAACAAAAAAAAAGTATACAAAATACTGTTTTCAGCATCAAAATGTAGACACATTATTATGTGTTACATTTAGACGCTCACAATTTTTTTTATTTAGTCAGAGGGCGCACATTACACTTACACTGCTCAGTGCAGCGCAGCCACAAACATATCGCACTGAGTTTCTGAACGAATCTGTAGTGTCAAATATTCAAGGCTGTCAGCTGTCACTCACTGACAGACATGCGAGTGTGTGTGTACGTACGTTCTCAGAATCTATCCGTTTTTTTGCGTGGACCTTGTTTGTTTTTGTAATAAATCTTTAATTAAATTATTTATTTTTTAAATCTTTATTAAAGTAATTAAATATAAGTAATACAGTGATAAGTTTAGTGTACAAAAGATGGAAAGTGACAACGAATTATCTACTTCTACAATCTACTTCTGCGCGCACCTGACTATTGATTTATCAATGCACTTCCAAATCGATTGGGGATGTTACGTCAACTGAAGCAAGCCCAAGCGGGAATTTGTCGCTTTACAACCAGCCAAATTTTATTTAATATTAAATATTTTAAAACCCCCAACGTAATTAAGTCTAAGAACCCTTCCGCCGTAACTTACAAAAGAGCTGATAACTTTGAAACGGCTGGACCAATTTTGATGAAACATGTCTAAGAACCATCGCCAAGAAACCTGCTTTCAAATAAAAAAACCGCATCAAAATCGGCTCACCCGCTTAAGAGTTATGATGCCACAGACACACACACACACACACACACACACACACACACACACACACACACACACACACACACACACACACACACACACACACACACAACACCCCTCTTTTTATGTCGGGGGTTAAAAAATGTGAATCAACTATTTTTGCTGTTTACTCTGTCCCCGGTTGTACAAGTGACACTTCATACTGTCTCATAGAAAAATGGTTAGGTTGTCCAAGGGACAAAATAAGTGTAACCATAGCAACGGGTGGCAAAATAAAATTCAAAGTCCGGACTGATTGATATTTCAACGCATAGCCCAAACCACTGAAGCGAGACTTGAAATTTATCACACATATACATTCAGTGTCATAGAGGTAGGTTCGGTTTCCTAACTTAAGTATCCACTTTTCCATACTAACTGCTTAGAAATGTGGATACTTATGTTAGGGTACCGACTACACACTAAGACTGAAGACTGTACACTAAGGCCCCGTCCGCACAGCGATATTACACCGCGCGGTTTTTTATTTTCAATTCTGTGTACAATGGCCTTAAAATTTGGTTCCAAGTAGGTGATTATAACAGTAAAACTAAATTTTGTCTATCACTGTATATCCTTCCCACGTTGTCAGAGTATCTTCATATCAAATTTCACCTATGAAGAGGTCAGACAGATAGAGTTACTATTTGTTAGTTAATATTATACGTATAATTATATTTACAATAATGTTGCGGTGGAGCATACAGACAAAGTGTACATTTAGAGTGTCAACAAGGTGACAAACAGGATTAGCGTTTAATAGCGTCATAGAATAGAACAATATTATCAGCGTATTGTATTGTAGGTAAGTACGCATACGCTTTGTCCGCGGCGCGTGTCAAGCCAATTTCAAGCAAAATAAACTGGAGAAGCAGTACACGAACCATTTGGAGCCAATTTTAACCCCTTCATCTTCTAATCTTCTAATATATAAAAAACTCGTGTCACGGTGTTTGTTATTGGACTCCTCCGAAACGTCTTGGCCGATTTTTATGTAATTTTTTCTCTATATTTGGTAGGTCTTAAAATAGGCCGTAGGCTATTTTTTATACCACTATTCTTCGCAGACGGAGTCGCGGGCAACAGCATTTTATTTTTTATTTTTTTGAGAGTGAGGCAAACGAGCAAGCGGGTCATCTGATAATAATTTTAACACCCCAAGCTACTGTACCATTATGTCCTGTGAATAAACTGTTCATTTATTCAATCGAGTTATAACAACTCTTCGCCACTTACAAGTATGGAGTTAGCTAAGCCCATAACCTCCGATAATTCGAACTGGTTTGAGTTGTCAACATTGGCGGCGGACGGTCGATACTGCCGCCCCTGTAACCCGAGCCTGCGGTCGCCGCGTCCGAACTGTCCCATATTGTTTACTGTTTACTTTTATAAGCTGTGATAGGTCTTGATTTGAGGCTTGCTTTATTTGATCAAATAAAACCCTTTGGCGGCACGTCCACTGTATCAAAATGTCCACTGTTAGGTACGTCGGACTACACTGCAACGTCCACGGTGAACAGAATCTATCGAAATAACAACTGTATCAAAACGTCGAATCTGCATTAGTGTGAATATTCAGCGTTGTTACGGTGTTTTATCGTCATTACCATTTCAGCAAATATTTTTGGGTCATTATTTTAGCGTTTGTTCCGAATCACTTTCGTGGACACTTTGTTGTAGAAATGGCAAAAGATTCTGATACATTATTTCAGCCGAAAGACGTCCACTGCTGAGCATAGGCCTTCCCCAAGGCTTTCCAAACAGATCGGCCCTGCGCCATCCGCATCCAACGCGTTCCCGCCACCTTCATCAGGTCGTCGCTCCATCTTGTTGGAGGCTTACCTACACTGCGTCTTCCGGTGCACGGACGCCACTCGAGAACCTTTCGGCCCAATCGGCCGTCGGTTCTACGAACGATGTGCCCTGCCCACTGCCACTTAAGTCTACCGATTCTTCGAGCTATGTCCGTGACTGTAGTTCTTGCGCGGTTTTCATCATTTCTAATGTGTTGCCGCAGAGAAACTCCAAGCATAGCCCTCTCCATCGCCCTCTGAGTGACTTTGAGCTTTCTTATGAGGCAAATCGTTAGCGGCCACAGATACAGATACAGTTCTCAGTTCTCAGTTTCTGATACAGTTTTCAATTATTAGAAGTACAGGTCCTCTAATAAATAAACGAAAACGCTATCAAAACCTACAGCCGATTCGTAGAAAACGTGACCACGAAAGTGAAGCGGTTGAAACGGCCGAATAATGACCCTTTTAGAAGAGATGATGCTCAGGATTAACTTTTCTGAAAACTACAAACAGCACAGATGCTAAATCTAATTTGATCAAAGATTTTGCGACTTGTGTTTCCTTGGGCTGTTCGTACATTACGCTACGCAAATATTCCATACCCGCGTAATCTTCGATAAGAAACTCCTCTCCTCCTCTCCCATACGTCTCCTCTTGTCTTCCGACAAGAAACTTTATAGAAAGTCAATCTAACGTGTGGGATAGAACGAGGTAACAATCGTGGGATGGTAATGATACTAATGATGTATAGCCGAGCGATGAAAATTCACCATATTATGTCCACTGTATTAAAATGTCCACTGTTATGAAAATGCCCACTGTATCCCAACGTGCACTAAAATTGATGTGAATTGTCCCATGCTTATAATGCTTGATCTTTCACAAAAGTAACTGAGATTCACAGTGAAATGAAAACGATGGTTTATAGAAAAATAATGGTTGTCGCGTGCTTTGGAATCGATCTGTATCAGTCGCGGTCATGGTCGGAATCCATTATACATTAGAAAGCAGGTTTGAGTCGAAAATTACTTTCGTATCTTTATGTTAGCACGGTCCCTTGAAAAACGGTACCTTTAGTTACTTAATACATCATCGTTCAATAGCGATGATAGAAGTACATACAAAGAGACACGCATTTTTTAAAATACAAGTACCTAATTAAATCATACAACGGTTTCTTGACAAATGACAAATTTATTAAGTTTGACACCCTATTTGTACAAAGTAAAATCTCGCCAGCGTAGACATTTCAGCATTGTTTACGATTAAGATTTTGGGATTTTACATACGTAGGTATATCTTTGACGTAATATATCTCGATATCTATATGTAATTGGTCGACCACGTTTTCTCGACCTTGGAAAAATTTATTTAAAGCCTATATTGTAGCTCTTTCAGCCCGAGAGACAGGATTTCCTGGTTCGGGCTCATGAGTTGCTTATTTAGATTTATAAGGAAACTTTGAACCATTAAATTATTCTGTAAAAATCAACTTTTCAATATTTTATCTTATCTCAATTTGTTATTTTTGAGGCACTGTCTCAACTGTACTGTTTTCAAGCCAGATAAAAGAGATCATTTCTCGTAACTCTATAAATTGGCATTCAATAGCAAATTTAAACCGTCAAAATAACGAAATAGCGTAAAATACGGTGGTCCAGGGGACAAATCACTATTTCAGTAGTAGCCATGTATTAGTTAGTAGTCACATGACTAGACTATACCTTCATAGTAGTTATAGTCAAGCCGTTTTAGCCTAAAAAAGCAACAAACTCGTACTACACACACTTTCACATTTATAATATGTATTCGTATACATTAACCGGTGCTTAACAAATCAATAAAATAAAGTTGCAACCGCATACACCTTGCTTACGCATGTCTAAAGTCCAATACCTGTTATTCAGCAACACTTGTGCAAATTCCTTAACGGCCATAAGTGCACAAAGTCCCAAGTGCCACTAACGACCAAGAGAGTTACAACGATGTCGCAATCACAAAGCGCAAGGACGGCCGGTTGACTCAACGTCAACAGTGTCAGTTTGACAGCCATTTACGCGGGAAATTTCGTCCGATACCGGGAAACTTTTACGAGGCAATGACTCATTGTAAACAGCCAAAGTCTTAAAAAATGTCGCTTAAATGCTGTATTAAGTTTTAGAGCTTTCGCTTTCTGCCAAAGTGTTTTTAAACCATGTTGTTATCCTACGTCATAATTCGTGGTAATAATACAAATACAAAAGTTTGCCACTGTGTGTGTTGCTTTTCAAGCTTTAGCGCTTTTTTGTTTTGTTTTTTTTGCGTTTTTTTAGCAACTGGATTAATTTTGATGAACTTTGGTCTAGAAATTGATGGATCTCTGGAATAAACACATAGGCTACTTTTATCTTGATTTTTCACAAGGGATTTACTACTGTTTAGTGACGATGTATGTATTTAACGTCAACATGACGTGTGCAGCGAAAAGGTTCCATCATGTCGTGGACGATTCAGTTTCTCAGACTGTAAATCCGACAGAAAACCGTCATTGGTAAATATCTGCAACGTTTTTTATGCAACGCATTATGGCATGAGTCAGTGGCCAAATATTTTTATAATGACCCGAAACGGTTGAGGCAAAAATGCACGATGTTTGTTTACTTCCAAATACTAAGTAAGTAGGGGTTCTTGTCAAGGAAATACTTGGATTTACATATTAGGGACGATGGAATGGTTCTGTTTAGGGTTCTACCGCAAAAGGAAACAAGGAAGCCTTTAGAGAATAACTTCATTATCTGACTGTTAAGACTTATTTGCCTAGGAACTCAAGTTGATATTTTTTTTGACATTTTTATAATGTTGTAGTTTTTATTTTTTGACATTTTCACATTATGTGATTTAATATTTTGGTTGACATTTTGTTTTATTATACTTTTATTGTTCTTATTATTACTATCTTTGTGAAATTTGATTTTGTTCACTGTCATTTTCACATGTACCTACATGTTACGACAGTTGACATATATTCATTTTAATATATACAATATGACATACAATTCAATCACATAATTATGTACAACTAATCTAGACTGACGACAAGGATTCGATTTGTGGCATTCGAACATGGCGGATGTAGACAGTATCTAATTTTGGTATTTCTGTTTCTTTGGCTAGTTGAAGTATAATTTTGATAGTGTTTTATGCGGCGATTAACCTTAATTAACAGTGATCACAAAATTATATATTGCTCTTGTGTCTGACATTTTTTAATGCGCAAGTTGTCTCCACGTGGTTTCTGGAATTTTACTATCAAGTTGCAGAAACTACTATCACCGTACAACGTCGCTCCCAAGAGAGCTTACTTTGACACTGGCGAAATTGTCCTACCGAAAATAGGACAGAAGCCATATTTTTAAATAAATAATAATAATAATAATAATCTAGACTAAAAATACGTACGATAAGAAAAAAGAAAACAAAAATATAAAACAAGGATAATTACCTACAACTAAAACATGTGTATGAAAGGTGGTGGTCCCCTTAGGCAAGGTGCCGAAGATACTGGCAGCGTTTCCTCTTTGAATATAGCTAGACTAATTCTTTGTCCGAGGAAGCTGCCAGTTCTTCGGCCACCTGTGACGTCCATTAACCTCTTTGAAATTTCTCTTAAGAGCTTCAAAGCGCTAGGACCCCACTGACCAAAGGTCTCGACACCGAATGGAACAAAGTCATATTCGCTGCCTAGACTCCTGTATTTGAGTCCTTTCGCTTTTTCAGCCGCTTCAGAAGCTGCACGACATTTTATTTTAATGTATTTTAATTATTTTTGACGTGACAACGTCTAAGGCGGCCCCTAGACCTACAATAATATTGTACAATACTTTTAATTGTACAATAAGATTGAAAGGCGCTCTGAATCCAAACGATCAATTATATTGCTCAATAATACGAACTGCACAATGTTTTCGTGTTCAGTCGGATACTAAAATATTGCACAATACTGACCCTACACGATGCAATGGAAAAATATGGCGCAATAAAAATTAAACTTGCTCAAACTTTCGGTCAATCATTGCGCAATCTTCAATATTAACCCTAAACGGTCAATAATATTGCACAATTCGGAATATTGTGCAATATAATTGATCGTTTAGGGGCGGCCTAATAAATCGATGAACGCGCCGGCTGCATACACGAAAAAGGATGACGCAACGTAACGTACATGCCTACCTACAGAGCAGCGAAGGCCAGTTGCACGAGAGCGGCGAGGGCCTGTTGCACGAGAGCGGCGAGGGCCTGTTGCACGAGAGCGGCGAGGGCCTGTTGCAAGAGAGTTTGTGGGGGCGGAGGGGGGGGGGCGGGGGTATCAAAGAGGGAGGCGACAATTTCATTGATTTTGCCGTAGGATACACCGTTTTCAAGATATTTGACAAAACACCGTTTCTCGTCCGATCACCGAGGTTAAGCAACGTCGGGCGCGGTCAATACTTGGATGGGTGACCGCCTGGTTTCATTTTCATTTTTTGAATGTTTTGTTATGACGTTGTCACGTTAAACTATCGTCCGTAAACCGACTTTACAGACAACCGGTTTTTTTATTTATGTATGTATTTTACTGACAATTTTTTTGTGAATTCTTTATATTTATGTCATTTAAAATCCAGAATATAATTTGTAATTTTCAATCAGAAATAAATTAATCTATCTATTAATGCGAAGGTTTGTATGTATGTGTATTTGTTACTCCTTCACGCTAAGCAACTTTAATACCAAAAACCAGTTGAAAGACTATTTAAAGATTAAGCAGATGTAGATCACACTAATATAGCTATTGTATTTGAATACCTATTTTTTACACCCACAAAAAACATCGTCTGCTTAAGATGAAAATAATCCTTAATCACTACCTTCGGCGCGTGCGCATACAAAATGTCAAATATAATCGCACAGTGTGCCCCGCATCTGCTCACGGCCCAGTTTTAAAATGTTTACTGCATTATGGTATTTCTAGACAATTAAAACCGGCCAAGAGCGTGTCGGACACGCCCAAGGTAGGGTTCCGTAGCCATTACGAAAAAATCAAGTAATATTTTTCTAAGGATTTCGTATGTGTACGGAATCGTCCAAGTTTAGGTATGTTTATACCTTAGGCTACTATTTATTCTTAAACTACAAATAATTTCCAAGCAATCTTAGCCACTATAATTTTCCTAGTAAATTTGATATATTTACTACCATTCTGAATTTTTTCAAATTTTTCCACCCAACAGTTTAGATTTTAGAGGGGGGGGGGACGCTCGATTTTAATGAAAATTTTCACTTTAAAGTTGAATATTTCGCAAACAGATCACTGAATAGAAAAATCATGTTAGCAACCCCGCAATGGTTTTAAAAGACCTATCCAACGATACCCCACACTATAGGATTAGTCGAGAAAAAAAAAATCACCCCCCCTTTACGTCTATGGGAGGTACCCTAAAAAATTTTTTTTTACTTTTTTTTATTCAATCACTTTGTCGGCGTGACTGATATATATATTGATGCCAAATTACAGCATTCTAGTACTAACAGTCTCTGAGCTTAGCCGCGGACAGACAGACAGACAGACAGACAGACGGACAGACATGGCGAAACTATAAGGGTTCCTAGTTGACTACGGAACCCTAAAAAAACGAACATGTATTATAATACCGAAGAACTAAAAACTGAATGTATTAAAATATAGGATGGAAAGAAAAATAAAAAAGAAAACAAAGAAATATTTATTTGTGACAACAAACATTTTTATTTTTTTATTTTTATTTATTTATTTATTTAACACTAGCGACCCGCCGCGGCTTCGCACGGGTACAACTATATTATGCATGTATTATACTTGTAAACCTTCCTCTTGAATCACTTTATCTAATATATAAACACATAAATAGCATGGTTTGAATTTGGTTAGCATTTTCATTAATGTTTAAAATGAAAAAAGTTGTTGTAGTGACATAACTACAATAGTTGGACATATGCTACCGCGGAGTTTTTTGTAGACATTATGATGTTCTTCAATATTGTTGTACATTATTTTGTTCTATCGCTAATAGTTTCGGCAGCGCATTCGACGAAAGACATTTTAAGACTCATTTTTCTACACCTTCGGTTACATTGTTCAAATTTTACCAAGGATCCCTAATTTTTTTCAAAATTAAATGTAGCCTATGTCAAATTGGAAGAATGTAGCATTCTATTGGTGAAAGAATTTTTTAAATCGGCCCAGTACTTTTTGAGCCTATTCATTACAAACATACAAACATACAAAAATAGGTACAAATCTTTCCTCTTTATAATATTAGTGTAGATAGACAAAAGAAAAAATTAAAAAGATTAAAAAAGAATAAACAATAAAAGTAAAATTAACACAATGAAAAAACAACATACTTGTGTCACAAAATGGCCCCAAATCAGCAAAACATTGCCAATCTCGCGAACGGCACTGATCTTCCTTTGGGACCAATGAGAATGGCTCAAAATACCGAAAAGTTTTTTCTGAAATCGTAAATTGATTATAAAACTAATCTAACCTAAACTATAGCTCGTGCCATTCACGAAGGCACGTATATCAAAATTAGACATTAATGACATTGCAATAAGAATGACTCTATCTATGGGTTCAATTCTCCGTCGGCAAAGAATTCGTTCATCGCTATCCCGCGGGAACCATACAATTTCCCAGGATAAAAACTCCCTAAGTCCTTTCCCGGGACTCAAACTATTTCTATACCAAATATTATCTAAATCAGTTCAGTGGTTTAAGCGTGAAGAGGTAATAGACAGACAGACAGACGGACACACTTTCGCATTTATAATATTAAAGTATTAAAGTATGGAATTAGTATGGATGTCCATACTAAGCTTACGCACGAAGTCTCACAAAATTGCACTACCTATTCTAATCACTGCTAATAAGTAAGTGACCTGTGTTTATTATTTTAGTAATAAAAGGCCTTCTACACGGTCGGGACCAACCGCCAACCATCGTGTCCTTGGTCGGGTTGATTTAAAAATGGACAGTGTAGAAATCGGTTGACCCGACCGATATTTGGTTGATGTCAACGGCCTTGGTCGCGAGCGCATTGTCCGTGGTCGGCCCCAACCGTATGGAACGCTGTCGGTCGACGCGAGCGACACGACGGTCGGCAGTTGGACCCGACCGTGTAGAAGGGGTTTTATACTTTAGATGATTTTGTTAAGAACCTGGATCAGTGCAGTGGACTTCTTGTTGGATTGAAAAACAAAATTACGCACGTTTGTATTCACCGCTCTACAGGATTATTTGTAATTCACTAGCATCCTTTTAACCCTAAACTCCTACCACTTAAACAAATGTTTTTTGTTTTACGGCTTTTGTCATAACTTAATATTTTTGGTGTAATAACGTTTTGAAAATTAGAGATTACCTCTTATTTTTACGATAATCTGTGTATTTGTACGGGAAAAAAGTGCTTCATTTTAAAAAGTCGTAAAACAAAAAACATTTGTTTGAGGGATAGGAATTCAGGGTTAAGAGGGTGTCAGTGAATTACAAATAACCCTGTATATTTCTCATAAATATACACAGTGAATGCTACACAGTTAGAAAAGATGATCACGATGGCAAGAGATAACCTTAACATCAAAAAGGAAGGAAGGAAGAGGAGGTGGAAGTGAAAAAGCCAAATAAAAAAAAACAAATTTTGACAGATACTCTACAAATGACACGAGTCATTTGAGGTACTAATAAACGTTCATGCTTATGATCCTATGTATATTTCCAACAGATTTTCCCTTTGTAAATAATCATATAGGTAGATAGTTTGTTTGACATAAATCTGTTGTGGCTGCGCCTGCGCCGCGTCGCGTGTCGGCGGTGGCGCGTGGGCTCGCCCAACACGGCTCGGTGACGTCAGTAACGACTGACGGCTCCCAGTGACTGCCGACGTGCTAACTTTATGGACATTTGCGGAATACTACTTTACATCCAGTCTAGGGTGAATGAGCATTTACTAGGCAAGCGTGCTCCATCGTAGGCTTTCTGTTGTAAAAGGCTGCCTGGAAGGGATCGGTCTGAAGGGATATGTATTACAATACCGAATTACGAAAGACTGAACGTCTTAAAATATTAAAAGATCGACAAATTTTTTTTTAAACCGTATACTTCTCAGAATTTATTAAAACAGCATCGTATAGGTTAGGTTAGTTTTATAACAATCTTTAAAAATTTACGATTTCAGTAAAAAACCATTTCGGTCTTTTGACCCATTCGATATTTTAATACATTCGGTCTTTCGTAATTCGGTATTATGATACATACCCACGTTGAAACGATGAGGCTACCTATTGCTTACCTTGTATTTTTTTTCTAGGTAACTTGTTGTAAGCTCACATAGCATACTCGACATAGCTCGAAGAATCGCCAGACTCAAGTGGCGGTGGGCGGGGCACTAGCTCGTAGAATGGCCAATGGGGCCAAAAGGTTCTCGAATTGCGTCCACGGAAAGGAAACACAACCGAAACCGAAAGAAGCAGTGTAGGTAGGCCTCCAACAAGATGGAGCGACGACCTGGTTAAGGTTGTAGGAACGCGTTGGATGCGAATGGCTCAAGACCGGTCTGTTTGGCGAACCTTGGGGGAAGCCTATATTCAGCAGTGGACGTCTTTCGGCAGAAACGATGATTCATATAATAAAGGAAAATGTGTCCTGTGTTATTTTTGGGACATTAATGCAACTCGTTTCGCAACACTGACACAGAGAAAAATGGAAAATTAGGGCATTTTTAATCATAGCGCACTTGATTCTGAATTTCTGAGTAAAAAGACCCTAAAATTACCAATGTAATTCTGAAAAAGTAGTAGTACATTTTTAAATTTCGGTAACTAGATCGTCCTCTATAAATCACTCTAACACTTCTACAAATTAGTCGTCATAGACTCGTGTCACCAGTAGATTTTGTTTATTCGCCTGAGTCACAAGGAGCGTAGGTAAATCGCCGGTATCCTGCTTACAGCAATTGCCGACATTGCGACAATGGCGGCGTTTCCCGCGCAAACTGACGCGTCTCTGCACGTTGGCACGCTTGGGCCCATTTTTTCTAAGTCTGACCTAGGTAATGCCCATTGCCCATTATGCCTAATTGTTTACTATTTTAATTCTTATTTTTTTAATTAAATTTAACCATATTATATTCTTACACTTGCCTTTATCTGTGGCTGCGCTCGCATTAACGATTAGATCAGTGATTCGAATTGAAATTAAAAAAAGCGCTAAATTCTCTTCTTTCTCATTAATCCTAACTAATATTATAAATGCGAAAGTAACTCTGTCTGTCTGTCTTGCTTTCACGCTGCTTGCTTGCTTGCTTTCTACTGAACCGATTTAAATGACATTTGGTACACAGATAGTCTAGAGCCTGAGAAAGGACAAAGGCTATATACCGTCACGCTAACACCAATAGGAGCGGAGCGGAGCGGAAGAATGTTTCAAAATCGGGGGTTTTTGAAGTAAAACTATAGGCACGCTTGACTTGGGAGTACGGTGGTGAATGTGAATGCGGGGGGGGTCCGGGGGGGGGGGGTTCTGTGGTGGGGGGGCGGTTATAATTGATGAAAAAGCAAATTGGATAAAAAAATAAGCTGCCCAAATTACTAATTCCACGCGGACGGAGTCGCGGGCAAAATTAAATGCCAATTACTGACATTTCCGTAGTAACAAAAATTTGCCCGCCTACATCGTTCACGACATAGTTTCGCAGAGGTTAAGGTTGCCCATCAATATTTATGGTCATTATGGCATAAAGTCACAATGATTATGACATTAATGATGCTGCGCTATTCTGTTTGAGTTACTTTTCTTTTATTTCTTTACTAGCTTTTGCCCGCGCCTCCGTCCGCGTGGAATTAGTAATTTGGGCAGCTTTTTTTTTTATCCAATTTGCTTTTTCATCAATTATGGCTCTCCTTAGTTCCTCGATATAAAAAAAACTACCCCCCCCCCGGCACCCGCACCCCCCACCCCGCGTTCACATACACCACCGTACTCCCAAGTCAAGCGTGCCTATAGAATGAAAGAAAGAAAGAAAGAAATATTTATTTGTGACAGCTAACATAGACAAAAGAAAATTAAAACAGATGTTTTACTTCAAAAACCCCCGATTTTGAAACATTCTTCCGCTCCTATTGGTGTTAGCGTGATGAATATAGCCTATAGCCTTCCTCGATAAATGGGCTATCTTGTTTTGATAACCAATAGAGAAGGGGACTTGTGACCGGGTTTTTTAGTCCGTGCAAGTCGGACACTGTCTGGGCCCTCCATTCCCAGTTCGTCCGAAGGGATTTTTCCCGAGCACAAGTCAACCTTCCAATCCTTAAAGTAAAAAACAGCAAAGACTTCGCGTCTTTGGCCCCTCTGGCGACTCATTCAAAAAAAAAATGGTCTATCTAACACTGAAAGAATTTTTGAAATCGGAGCAGTTAGTTCCTGTGTTTAGCGCGTTCAACCAAACAAACAAACAAACTCTTCAGCTTTATAATATTATTATATTAGTATAGATTTTCCCAATATGTACTAGTAAGTACTAAGGTACTTTATTTTCACCAGGTCAAGACCTTTCTTGTAGATCGACAGTGTCGGCAATCTCTCATAGGTACCCGTGAAAGTGGACCAGCAATGACGTCACTTCCTGCGCGACAGGAAGCCGTGGGAGGATCCCTAGCTCTAAGCTAGATTCGACCTGGATAGGGTGGCCATGAGGTCAATTAATGTGGACACTAAGCGCTTGCATATCGACGTAACAACGAAGTCTTTACGACATTACAATTTTACAGTACCTACACCACTTAGATTATTTAAACACTAGATAGAGTGTCAGTAGCAAACACTGCGATACAAAACACAAAAAATTAAAATAAATTAATTAAATTAATTTGACAGCTTCATATTACGATCGCGTTACGTCATTCAGACTGAAGGGCGGCAAATTACATATAAGCCAACTGTTGGCTTATATTTTTCGGGACGTTTTCATGCCACCTAAGCTCTATCTAGTGCATAAATAATCTAAGCTACACCAGTATTAAGAACAAAACTTCATATTTAATAATAATAATAAAAAGTCTTTATTGCCATAACTTAAAAACTAGACACTGATGAAAACTATTAAACATTCCAAATTGAAGTATTGTCCAGTAGTCCACAGTGACCGTACTCGCTAGCGACGGCGTAAATGATTTGTATGGAGAATTGTACTTCCGTAAGTGAGCGCTAGAGGCGCTGTACAATTCTCCATACAAATAATTTACGCCGTCGCTAGCGAGTACGGTCACGTAAACTAGTGTAAACTCATGGTAGAGGTACTGTATTGGCTTAGTTGCCCGGCGCTAGTGTTCAGCCCGGTCCCTGTGAGGACGGCCGGTATTTATGTATAGTATGTAATGTATATAAGGTGATTAACCGATTTTCTTAAAAAGAACGGTGCAAGATATCTATAATACTAATGTAAAAATAAAACCGTAAGTAGGTAACTAATTTAGTTTGTTAATTTTTCTGTAAGTACTGTTTTTGGTGATCAATATAGAATATTTGTATTGTATTGTAAACTAATAACAATAACTGTGCTGATGCCTCTTTTTGAGTATACATGATACTCGTACTAAGAGAACACCGCTCCTCCACGTTATGGAACTTAAAAATTACTTAGGTGGATATTCTGTACTGCATAAAAGGTGTAAATGCTTTAATGGCAATCAAATATATTTGTGCTTTTACCAAATGTACAACTTTATCTACGTTTGAATAAAAATAATCTTAGTTGAGATAAATATCACTTAAAGATTGCTTAGTTTGAGATTGAGACTAGGTCAAATTGTCCCACGATTTATTATCATTTAAATTTATTATTTGGGTACCAAACCTGCCAAGCTGAAGTGTGGGCAGGCCCGCATAGCCACGGACTGGATACCACAAGATGGATGGCAGCGACGAGGTAGGCCCAGGAGACTTTGGCGGGACTATGACAACTACTAGAAGGACATCGGGACGAACGGAGAAAATGGGAGGAGGCCCAGCAGTGGAACACGACTTCTCCAGGCTAATTAATCCTACTAATATTATAAACGCGAAAGTTTGTAAGTATGGATGGATGGATGGATGTTTGTTACTCTTTCACGCTAAAACGGTTTGACGGGTTGTGATGAAATTTTCGACACACTAGTTTATATTCCGGATTAACATATAGGATACTTTTTATCCCGGAAAATTGCATAGTTCTCGCGGGATAGCGATAAACGAATTCTTCGTAGACGGAGTCGGGGGCACAGCAGCTCGTAATAATAATATTATTATGTATTTATCCGCGTGTTCCCTGAACCCATGGTGGCTCTAGTCCTAGAGCGCAGTTTCCTCAGCCGTCCCACATCTGGGTCAAGTCGAGGCGCCCACGGCGTCCCGACGCTGACCTTGTCAAAGTTACTTATTTTATAGAATAGCTGTTGTCCGCGACTCCGTCTGCGAAGTCGTTTGTCGCTATCCCGCGGGAACTATACAATTTCCGGGGTAAAAATCAACCTATATATCTAGGCTAGAAATTATCTGTGTGCGAAATTTCATCAGAATCCGTCAAACTGTTTCAGCGTGAAAGAGTAGTTCAAATTTACACATCCCATCCCTACATAATAATAATAATAATAATTTTATTTCAGACTTAGGTCCATACAAAAGGGGTTAGTAAAAAATGAAAATCTTAAAAACCTAAGTGTTAGTACTCAATTATTACAAAACTATAACTAAATAAGTAAATAAATAAATAAAAAAATCGAGCAGTTCACTGTGAAACGTGCAGGGACGTCCACCGGGCCATCATGGGGCCGTCCCAGCGGTTCGCGAACACGCTCAGGATGCGGTTGGGGCTGGCGCGCAGGCGAGCCTCCAGCGAGGCGCAGCGCTACATACCTACAAACTTTCACGTTTATAACATTAGTAAGATTGGAAGGTATTGGTGTAAATGGTTTTCACGTTTTCCTTAAATATACGACTTAATCTAGTAATAGAATACGTTTTTGTCGACTGGGTTGTAATAAAGTTCTGAAGAATTTCCGTTAGTAATTTTCAATTTGTAACTCATACATTAGGCTGATTTCATATTGTGTTTCATGGAACTTTAAGAAGGAAATGACAAACTATGAGTAACAGAGATTAGCCACGAAGAAAACAAATACTGTTAGTAACTAATCGACTAAGTAAATACTAGAAATAAGTAACTTTGACGTCATTGTGTGAGCCGCGTACGGGAAAAAACCTTTTTTTTTTTTACGTGGGGAGATCCTCATGGATACCCACCGTTCTCGGGGGAGGACGGTGGGTTATGTCAGACTCCTACTGACTAAAACCCCACGGGGTTCCCTCTCTCAGCTTAGGTAGGGGCTACGGGAACGGTTACGCCATCCGCGGCCCCCACCGGCGGTTGCCCTTGCGGGCCCACCTACAGGAAAAAACCTAGATTATCTAATGTTAAGATCACCGTACAAAATCTGTCAATAATTTATTACCTTTAAACTAGCCGTAGTGGTCTCCTTAATTTAATTATTTATTTATTTCGGGATCTGGGAAACGGTTCCAAAATTTTCGATGAAATTTGCTATGTGGGGATTTTAGGGGGCGAACAATCAATCTAACTTGGTCTTGTTTTTATCTCTTAAAAAATTTAAGAGGAGTCCCAAACAACCAATATGACGCCACTCTGCTCCTCTTTATTAAAAGTCGATTTAAATAACATGCCAGTAGTCCAGAAGTAACTTTAAATGTTATCTTATACAGCCACCAAAAAGACAATAAATCAACGGCTTAACATAATTGGCCATAAAATCTGTTAAAATCGTTTAACCCGATTAGGTACTTTAACAAATCGTACTAAACACAATATCTTTGGCTGAATAGCAAAACACCTGGGCCTTTATCTAACTTTTTAAATTGCAACAGATAAGACAGATGTTTGGGTGCAAACAGCCAGGGGCTAAATTCAGGAACGGCCCAACACGGTTTGCGAGCGGTAATTCAATCGTTTGGGAGAGGATAGGAATGGGTTGAGCTTGGGATGAGCCTTATTTTCCTGTTTATTCGCTTTGTAAATAAATAAATAAATAAACAAATAAATAAGGCTCATCCCAAATTCAGCCCAAACCTCTTGCAAACCAGTGACTTTTGGCGTTCCTGAATAGCAGCTCAAACAAAACCCAACCCAAACGATTGAATTACCGCTACCAAACCCGTGAAGGCCCGCTCCTGAATTTAGCCCCAGGTCTATGGCTTTTGTCTTTTATGCCAGCACGTGATCAGACAGCGGTTACCGTTGTTCAATGACACAGATAAGATATTATTATGACAGCTAGGCTTCGATCAACAATGTATGTAATGCATTGTTGATCGAAGCAGCTAGGTAAGACACGAAAACATGGCGCGTCGTGAAAAGAGACACGAAATATTTAGTTTACCGACTTTGATAGTGATCCAAAGGTTAATACGACCGTGTCCGGTTAAAACAGAACCCTGTATTTGAGGGGTATAGAATCAAAGTCCGCTAAATCCATTTTGGTTTGGTATTCATTTTGATTTAGCGGACTTTGATTCTATACCCTCATTTGTCGGCCCGAAATTAATAATGAACAATAAGGTACAGTCAGCAACAAAAATATGAATACACTCAAAGTACTAAAAATATGCATCTACGACTCTATTACCAGGGCATAAAGGCGTGTATACTTACAACGACCGCTTTAGCCTAGTTGGTAGTGACCCTGCCTACGAAGCAAGAGGTCCTGGGTTCAAATCCCGGTAAGGGCATTTATTTGTGTGATGAGCACGAATATTTGTTCCTGAGTTATGGATGTTTTCTATGTATTTAAGTATTTATTTATCTATATAAGTATGTTTATCGTCGTCTAGTACCCATAGTACAAGCTTTGTTTAGTTTGGGACTAGGTCGATTTGTGTAAGATTGTCCCCTAATATTTATTTATTTATTTATTTATATTTTTGGTACTTTAAGTGTATTCCTATTTTTGTTTGGTACGACCTGTTAATTCAAACCCTTATGGCAATCATGAATAAAGGTTCAGCCATACCACTGCTTATATTATAATACGGAGACGTTACGGAATCGCAGTGATGCACCGTATCCGCGCAGTTTTTATCGAATCCCCTTCACACCGCTGCTCAAAATACGCTGACGGTGCAGAAACGCAGTGACAGTGTAAACGTCACGACTTCTTCTTCTTCTTCTTTTTAGGGTTCCGTAGTCAACTAGGAACCCTTATAGTTTCGCCATGTCTGTCTGTCTGTCTGTCTGTCCGCGGCTAAGCTCAGAGATCGTTAGTACTAGAAAGCTGTAATTTGGCATGAATATACATATTAGTCACGCCAACAAAGTGGTAAAATAAAAAAATAAAAAAATATTTTTTTTTAGGGTACCTCCCATAGACGTAAAGGGGCGGTGATTTTTTTTTTCTCGACTTATCCTATAGTGTGGGGTATCGTTGGATAGGTCTTTTAAAATCATTGTGGGGTTGCTAACATGTTTTTTTCTATTCAGTGATCTGTTTGCGAAATATTCAACTTTAAAGTGAAAATTTTCATTAAAATCGGCCGTCCCCCCCCCCTCTAAAATCTAAACTGTTGTGTGGAAAAATTCGAAAAAATTCAGAAGGGTAGTAAATATATCAAATTTACTAGGAAAATTATAGCGGCTAAGATTGCTTGGAAATTATTTGTAGTTTAAGAGTAAATAGTAGCCTAAGGTATAAAACATACCTAAACTTGGATGATTCCGTACACATACGAAATCCTTAGAAAAATATTACTTGATTTTTTCGTAATGGCTACGGAACCCTACCTTGGGCGTGTCTGACACGCTCTTGGCCGGTTTTAAAATTATGGTTTCTGTCCCATTTTAAAGGTAGGACAATTTCGCCAGTGTCGAAGTAAGCTCTCTTGGGAGCGACGTTGTACGGTGATTGGTAGTTTCTGCAACTTGATAGAAAAATTCCAGAAACCACGTGGAGACAACTTGCACATTAAAAAATGTCAGACACGAGAGCAATAAAGTAGAATTTTGTGATCACTGTTAATTAAGGTTAATCGCCGCATAAAACACTATCAAAATTATACTTCAGAAACAGAAATACCAAAATTAGATACTGTCTACATCGGCCATGTGCGAATGCTACAAATCGAATCCGTCACGACTTTACTATGGAGAGCATGCGGTAAGGTCTGAAGTTTACGGAACGTCAGCTGCAATTCCGTACTGTCAACGTATTTTGAGCAGCGGTGTGGAGGGCATGCGCATAAAATAAGTAGCTATAGATTTTGATGGGGCTTTTGGTTAAAGAATCTATTTCCCTAAAACCACGTGTTGGACACGCCCAGGATAGGGTTCCGCAGCTGTTACGAAAAATCCTTGCAAATCTTATTAATTTTACTATTAATTATTCTGTCGGTATTAAACAAGCAATATGTTACAGGTCAGGCTACTAAACTACCTACCTGCTCTTAAACTACCTACTATAATAGCTCTCAAGCAAACTTAGCCGTTATAGTTTTCCTTGTTAATTCTAGATATTTCCTCCCATCCTGTTTTTTCAAAATTTTTTTACCAACAGTTTAGCTTTAAGTCGTCTTCACAACCCCGTAATGAGGAAAACACCTATCCAACGATACCCCACACTATAAAGTTAGACGAGAAAAAAAATCACCCCACTTTACGTCCATGGGAGGTCTGCGCTAAGCCGCAGACAGACAGACAGACAGACGGACGGACGGGCAGATAGACATGACGAAACTATAAGGGTTCCGTTTTGCCATTTTGGCTCCGGAGCCCTAAAATTGTGACCAGATAAATGAGGCGGTTATAACGCTCTAATAAACGCTCCGATCTGTTTTAAGCATATTTTATGCTTTGGACCTGGGTCAAGCTCATTATACGCGTTACACAACCGTTAGCTCACGCCTAACTTTAAGAAGGAAATGGAAAATTCTGTCTGACTCAGTGTTCGGGATGTTAGCCGCGCAATCATGCAATCATACAATCATACAAATTACGTTTGACGGGCACGTGTGGCGCCAATATGATTAGGTGTCGAATGATTTTGACGCCTGCGATGCATTTCACGAGAACATAGTTACTTAGAGTAGTGATTTATTTATTTATGAAATTACAAAACACGCTTACCGTATTTTACCAACGTGCCTGAATTGTTAGATCATCATTATCATTTCAGCAAAAAGACGTCTATTGAACATAGGTCTCCCCCCAAGCTTCGACCAACAGAACCGGCCATGCTTTAAAATCCGTCAAACCATCCATATATACATCCATCCATCCATCCATACTTACTTACTTTCGCTGGCTCAGCGACCCCAAGTGGATCTTGCCTCCGACATCAAAGTGCGCCATTCCTTCCTGCTCTGTGCCGTGCCAAGTCCATACAAACTTTATAACATATAATATAACTTTATAATATTAGTAATATTAGTAGGGTGTAAAATTCATGAGTTTTATTCAAAGTCAAAGTCAAAAATCTTTATTAAATTTAGGCATCAATTGATGCTCTCCTACGAACGTCGAAGAATCTACCATTACTTAATTTCAAATGAATGAATTTTAATTGAATAAGTGTGTTATTCATTTATATTAGGTGCACCTTGTTTACTTGCTTCAAATAAACCGCCTTTCAATCATCACATGCTTATCTAAGCTACGGCATGTTGATCACGATCGCATACTGGACCGAAATAAAACGGAGATCGATATCTGTGCCGACTTATAAGGCGCTGGTCAAGTCCATTATGCCGATCTTATACAGCAGTCTTGTGAGCGAAAAAAACGGCAAAGTGCGAGTCGAAATTTTTACTTTAAAGAAAGAAAGAAAATACAATACACTCACACACACACACACACACACACACACACACACACACACACACACACACACACACACACACCCACACTCGCACGCGTAACTATAAATATAAATTGTACCTACTGTAAATCTAGTTTAGTAAGTAATTTAGTTGTTGTTTTTTATTATTTTTTGCTTCATTGTTCTTTTTATTTTTTATTTTTTTTATATATATTTTCTCTCTAGTCCTCTGGTAAGCTTTCTAAGTAAACTATATGTATAGTGCACTCCAAGGCCCCAAGATACAGGCTCTGCCTAGTTTGGGGTCTGCCAGATATTCCCTTGTATTTTGCTGATGTATGTTTTTGGAAATAAATTATTATTATTATTATTATTATTATTTACATTTTTTTTTTCAAAAATTATACGTAAAGTCGCCATTACATCATTAAAAAGTCACTAGTAAGTTAATTAATAATACTGGACAATGATCGAAAGTCTCCGGTAAGTAAGACTGAAAAAGTGTCCAGTAAGTACGATCAAGTACGACGTATCACATTTAACATCATTGTAATTAAAACTTAGAACTCCTTGTAAAATATGACATATTTATTAATAGTGCAAAAAGACTCATTTTGTGAAAAGCACTATAAGTATACAAGCTTCGACCAATAAGTGCCATACTAGACTCGAACATAGAAATCCTCGCCTATGGCTCGGATTCCAAATCGTACCTGTAGTGTCCAGTATTACAACAACATAAGACTCATCAATATTATTACAAATAGACAACACGAAGAATAAAGGTAGTGTGTCATTGCAGTTGTAAATCGGACACTGGCTCAGCATATTTCCTTAGCTTATAATACATATATATCGTACCTACCGGAGAAAACGTACTACTACACCGCCATTCATCGAGATGGTGACCATGATACTTAGAGTCAGCGGAGATGTCATGGTGGAATTGCGCAGCAGGCAGCAAGTCAAATAATTCTTCGGACTATTCGCCGTGGTAGAGCCTATTACACACAAAGAGAACCTACGTCCCATCGCATGTAGGTACACATACGTATACATATAAATATGTGTTCATATTTTACTTACGGCACTGTCTGCCTTGGCAGTCTAGTGGTTTGACCTATAGCCTCTCAAGTAGAGTGTCGTGGGTTCCAGTCCGGGCTCGCTCTTCAAAGTTTTTCGGAATTCACATACGAAATTATATTTGAGCTTTACGGTGATGGAAAACGTCATGGGGAATCTTCACGCACGTGTTAAGTAATTCAATGGTGTGTGTGAAGTTCTTAATCTGCACTATATAGGAGTGGGAACTACGGCCCAAGCCCCGTTCTGAGAGGAGGCCTGTGCCGGAATGATGATGGTGACTGTACCTAGCCTTTGACAGACGCTTCTAGAGTCTCTAGAATCTAGACTCATTTATTAAGGAATCTAGCTAGAATGTAAACACGCTGAACTCTGATTGTTCGACCTGTCAACGCGACGTAGACAAACAACGCTGACCGACGCTAGGCGGCGTGCTCACAGGGGATATAAACATAAATTTCAACCTGTACCATCATCATTGCAGCCGAAAGACGTCCACTGCTGAAGATAAACCTCCCCCAAGGTAGGTACCGTAACCAGGGCCCAATTGCATAACAAAGTACATTATATTACAAGCGGTACTCCCTTTCTAGTTAATATAGCTGAAGCGAGAGTTCCGCTTGTAATATTAGTTGTAATTTGTTATGCAATTTGGCCCAGGTCGGCGCTCCGTCTTATTGGAGGCCTATCTACACTGCATCTTCCGGTCCGTGGACGCCATTCGAGAGCCTTTTGATCCCATCGGCCATCAGTTCTACGAGCGATGTGCTCTGCCCACTGCCACTTGAGTGTAGCGATTCTTAGAGATAAGTTGGTGACTTTAGTTCTTGCGCGGATTTCTGATGTGATCCCGCAGTGAAGCTCCGAGCATAGCCCTCTCCACGTCACAGAATCGAGATAAAATCCCGAATTATCAATCGCTAGGTTCAGAAAGATGAAATTTGGCACGAATACTGTATATTATGCAACGTTATTGAGCACGTTGTAATTTTTGGAGATTCCCAGTGGCATTTTAGGAAATTCCGGAATTTCAATTAGACTGCTAGACATAGGTTAGGCCCTTTTTAATATAAATTATTTTTAAAAATGAACTGAAACAATTACTTTAATCACCCGCGACCTTACGATAGTTACGTTTATGTAAGAAAGCGTGTCCAATGGGCAGTACCTCCACCTCGACACTGTACGAACACACACAAATCACACAAACCCAACTATCCACCATACTCTAAATATGAGCTCTGGTTGAATTGGAAACGCGTCAGTGTAGTTTGCTAGCGGTGATGGTTGGGTTTGTGTGATTTGTGTGTGTTCGTACAGTGTGGAGGTGGAGGAATTGCATGATGAACACGCATTTCTTACATAAATGTAATTGGGAATGTCTAAAAAAAATTACCAGTGGTTTTTATATTTTTTTTGTATAGAAAAGTCAATTATAAGAAACTAATTTCAATATTTTGTCATTAAGTTCTCTACTTTTTTCAAAATTAATTATTGAAACTATTTTAGTTGATGACGTCAGATTATAATTGAGAGCTCCCACAATGTCAAATTTCTAAATCTATCTAAATGCGTACGATAAGGCAACCCCTTTAATTATTTTTTGCGTAGTGGTACACTATACACTGTGTCACTTTACTGGCACTGACAAAGTGCTAGATGTAATATAGCGGGTCCAAATCAAACTCCGTAGTATAATCCACGCATAAATTGTGAAGAATTCTTCTAACCACACAGAATAAAGTACGACCTGAACCGGTCACGCAATTTACACCAATGTCAAATGAAGGTCATTGCTTATTTGTTATATAATAAATTCATTACATAATATTAAAATTAAATAACTACAGAAAACGATTTAAAAAGCATTTATCTCGAAATGGTTTTCGATTTTCTATACATTGCAAAAAAATAGACATCCCCAATTGTCGTAAGGTCGGGATGAGCAAAGTAATTGTTTCAGTTCATTAATATGGACCTCCGCAAAGTAACGCCTTTCAATATTTTTTTAAAGTTAAATACTTACCTGTAGATTAATAATGATTTCTCACTCCAGTGGTGGCCACTCCGCCTAACCGTCGAATGCGATTGTTCTCCGCCATTGTGCTCTCCGTAAACACTTTTATTGTGAAAACTGTGTTTTATATAGATTTCCACAATGCCGCGTCGCGGCAAGATGACTGTAGATTAGCAGACGATTGGCACAGTACCCATTGAGATTATGATTCGGGATTAAATATCCGATTTCCTCGATTCTACTGTGTCCGAAATTTTAGATTCAATCAAACTGGCGAAGACAACCAGATAGCCAAATGGTTAGAGAAACTGCCTATGATGCTTGAGGTCCCAGGTTTGATCCGCACGGGGCAGATATTTCGTGGTAGCTTTCGATACGCGGCCACGAAGTGTTGGAATGATCTGCCTCCACCGATCCGTGCTTTAAAGTCAAAGCATAATTTTAAAACAAAATGTAAAATTCACTTTCTCGCGCTGAATGGATAACCTAAACAGAACACTATACTTACCTTGCTCCAACTCCAACACGACATTTGGCTGGCTTGGGTGACGCTCTCAGGGCAACACGTACATTGAGCGCATTTGACACAGACTTTTTAATTGTTTTTAATTATTCGTTGGGATGTATTTATATATTTTTTGTTACCTATTTGTTATTTGCTAAGTTATTTGCTAAGTATTTATTTTTTTCACACGAAATGGCGGTAGCTTAAATTTATTGTGAACGACTTTACAAAGGGCCGGGCTGCGTTCCCGCCTAACCTTAAGTCTTTAGAATGTTTTGTTGTTTTTAAGTTTGTTTTATCGAAGGTTGAGTGAATGCGTCACAATATCAAAATTTGTGAAATTGCTGATAATTCACTACAGTAGCCAGAATAATCTTTGGCGTAATTTGTTGCGGTTTAATGGTTCTGATACGATTAAACTGATCAAGTGTTGCCATACATACTTCCGGTTTGTATACCTATCTAGGTTTTTGTTGCGAACTACATTTTCCGCTGGCGTTCGTGTCTTCACAATGTGTTGTTTTTTTTTTTGTGTTTAGTTTTTAAATGGGTCCCACTGAAAAACAGCGTTGCGGCTTGCCGCAACATTATGCTGAGTGGGGCCCAATTTATACTATTCGATGATTTTTATTTGTATCTTTTCCTGTCAAATGTATTTCCTGTGTATCGAATATGTGTAAATAAACATCTCTCTCTCTCTCTCTCTCTCTCTCTCTCTCTCTCTCTCTCTCTCTCTCTCTCTCTCTCTCTCTCATATTTGTATGGAAAATTAGGAATTTTTGCTCTCGAGTGTTGGGTTTTTAATACCCAACATATACATACATATAAATACATATGTATTTGCTTACTTTGGGACTAGGTCTTTAGGTACACGTTTTCTTCGTGAAACTACTTATTATATTGTATAACTGTTTCATTTTGTTGTGTTGTGTATCCTTGTGGTGTCGGGTTTAGAATTACACCTCTCAATTTTTTTCGTGGATGTCGTAAGAAGCGACTAAGGACATAGGTTAAGGTACCCATATTGTAGGCAACCTGTCACGATTTATTGTACCACTTTTATCTAACATTAAACCTAAATATGGGGAAGAAAAGAGCTGGAGTTGAGACCGGGCGCTGAAATATGGGAAGGCAGCCCATGAGGTGGACTGACGATCTATCACGAGTGGCGGGTAAAGACTGGATGCGGAAAGCACGCGACCGCACAGCATGGAAAAAATTGGAAGAGACCTATATACGAGTAAAAGGGTAGAAAAAGGTTGAAAAAAAAGGTAAACCTAATATAACTTAGCCTTGAAACCAAAATGCAGCGTTTCATGTGCTCTGCTCTTCATTTTGTTAGTTCCTACATATACTTGTCCTAAATGAGGCATTCTGGCAAAGTAGGTAGGTACAGTTAAAGATACTGAACCGTCTACCTTTTCACAACCAATTTCACGATGATTTCTTTGGCAGATGTATGGAATGTCAACATGACATTCGCAATGAAAAGGGTTCACCCTGCTACGTGATTCAGTTTCTTCAAATACAAATACAAATACAAATAACTTTATTTCGCTTGAAATATGGTACAGAAGATGGCTCAACAATAATATATAATGGCTCACATATTTCGCCAGTATCTGGCATGCAAAATTTTACAATAAATATTACTAACATTACAATTAAACTACAGTAAATTATCGTGACATGCAAATTTTAACAATGATTCAAAGGCAAACTATAACTTAGCCAATTCAAACAATAATCCGCAGGTAAATCATAACTAATGTCAATTTTAAGTATTCTATCTAAGCAAGTATGCATTCATTATTTATCAAAAAAGGAAAAATATTCGGCTACAGAGTAGAAAGCGTTTTGCACAAGCCATGTTTTAAGTTCACGTTTGAACACTATCAAAGGCAACTGCTTGATGTCATCATTTAGCTTATTATAAATATGAATAGACATCCAAAACGTGTTCCTACCATACAAAGCTGTTTTTTTCCGGGGTACAAACAACCTTTCAGGGTACCTCGTATTGAAGTTGCATACATCTCGATTAGATTTGAAGAGATCTGGGTTAGTTTTGACAAATAAACAGATTTCATATATGTAAATGCATGGTACCGTCATCAACTGCAGATCCTTAAACAACGGTCTACAAGATGTCATTATATCAACATCACAGATTGCTCTGATGCATTGCTTTTGAGCTATAAGAGCTCGATTTGCGTGCTGCGAGTTTCCCCATAAAAGGACGGCATATCTTAGTAACGAGCAAACATATCCGTGATATGCCTGAATGGCAGCCCTTTTACTGCAGATTTTTGTTAGTCTCCATAAGGCGTATGCAAAGGAATTTATTTTATTACACAATTTTTCAATATGGCTGACCCAAGAACATCTGTCATCCAGGAGAATACCCAAAAATGTTGTCTGACAGGATTCTTCAATAACTTCATCATCAAAAGATATTTTTAATGACTGTTTTCTGCCATTCCGGTTTACAAATTGTATGTATGTTGTTTTGTTTATATTTACATGTAAGTTGTTATTGTGTAGCCACACTATAACTTTACAGATTGTGTTGTGTGTATTATCATTATATTTATTTATGTCAGTACAAGGGACTATAATAGAAACATCATCAGCAAAAAGCGTGCAATCAAACTCTGTGATATCAGGAAGATCATTGATATACAATAAAAAGAGCAAAGGTCCCAGAATACTACCCTGTGGTACCCCAACTCTGTTCACTTTGGTGGAAGACTTACATACAGTAACAGTGTTTTTGGAATTGACAGTATACGCGTGATAATGTGTTTGTAAATGACTAAAAACTCATTGTGTTTGTATTTTCGGCCTCGATTGAGTTCGAACTGCAGCAAATTACTTATAAACTAAAAATCGACAAAATATGATGACAAATGCGCTATTACTAATAAAGGATTGAATTATTTAGTATCAATCAAGATGTGACGAAGATTGTCTAACTCTTAACTAAATAAAGAAACACTTAGATAATACACGATAAACTTAATGATAGCGATGTGTGTTGGGTAGCCTCCTTGTGTGTCCAACAACTAGAAGAGATCCTTTTAAGGGATAAGTTTGCCTTTGAACATCTGTTTCTCTTGTTAACTAAATAATAAATAAATAATAAATAAATATTAGGGGACAATCTTACACAAATCGACCTAGCCCCAAACTAAGCAAAGCTTGTACTATGGGTACTAGACGACGATAAACATACTTATATAGATAAATAAATACTTAAATACATAGAAAACATCCATAACTCAGGAACAAATATTCGTGCTCATCACACAAATAAATGCCCTTACCGGGATTCGAACCCAGGACCTCTTGCTTCGTAGGCAGGGTCACTACCAACTAGGCTAAAGCGGTCGTTAAACTGTTAATTTCATGTTTCATGCCGCGCCATCAACAAAGTTGGAAGATTCAAAAATCTTTCCAAAGCGTCGGCGCAAATGAACACGTCTGTATGACAGTTAAATATTTGGGCGCCGTGAAAGTAAAAACGTATTACAACAATCAAAGTATCCCACGGCTTTAGCAACGGCGAATAACGATGTAACTATGAAATTATATCCGATCCAGGTCATCGCGATTCGCGCTTGCGTAAACTGAATTCAAAACTTAGCTGCAACGGAGGCAAGATTTACCTTTTTCCGCTAAAAACTGCGCCGCAAATCGTTAATAATAGGTTTTTTGTTTTGAAAGATATAAGTAGTAGTTTAAAGTTATAGAATAACTAGCTGTTTCCCGCGACTCCGTCTGCGAAGGATAGGGGTAAAAAATAGCCTACGACCTATTCTCAGACCAACCGAATACAGACAAAAAATTTCATAAAAAAATCGGTCAAGCCGTTTCGGAGGAGTTCGATAACAAACACCGTGACACGAGATTTTTATATATTAGATAGATTAGAAGAATAACTAGCTGTTGCCCGCGACTCACTCTGCGAATACGTTTATCGCTATCCCGCGGGAACTATGCAATTTTCCGGGATAAAAAGTTTACCGGCGAGACGAAGTCCACTGGCTGACTACATCTTGCCGGATATTGGAGGGAGCAGAGAGTATTAGAATATCATATTGACATTGAATCGAATGAATTAATAGTGTATAGTCAACAGTTTGTGTAAACTTAAGAATTCACATTATTTATTCTACAAATTAAGATATTTGCATGCCAACGTATCTGGTTATGGTTAGACATTTCTCCGTGCAACACAATTATTATAAGACCACTAGTAATCCCTTAAAGCAAATAACAATTGTAATTTAACTTTTTTTATTTTTATTTATTCTCGATTATAGTATGTAAGCAAAAAGTGTGAACGCCTGAAAAGGTAAGAGTTTAATGAGATTTATGTTAAGAGTGCATTATTGAACACCTATGTTACTGTACCTAAATTCTTCACAATAAATTGATTATGAATAAATTTATTTCATATTTCATTTCTCGTGAGGTTTACACCTCATAGGGCCATTAGTTTGATGACTTAGAAAGTACTTCGAATTGCTAAAAGTATGGGAATCCCAGTTTTTATCAGCATCATTGTCCCAGCCTATATACGTGTCCCACTGTAGGGCACAGTCTCTCGAAATGAGAGGGCATGGGCCGTAGTTCCCACGCGGGCCTAGAGCAGATTGGGAACTCCACACACACACCACTGAATACCTTCTCAGCTGTCTAAAGTTTGTTTGAGACGTCTTCCTCCATCGTAAAACTCATCGTAAACTTCAAACGTAATTTCGCACATTTATTCCGAAAAACTCAGAGGTGCGCGCCCGGGAACCCACGACCCTCTGCTTGAGAGGCCACACGTCAAACCGCTAGGCTACCATGGCCTTTCAGCTATGTGCAAAGCTGTTTAAAGTTTTACAACGCTCTCACGTAACGCCACTATCGCAGGGAACCGTCTGCGCCGTGGGAAGATCGCCAGGAAGCTACAGCTCTACATTTTTGTACAAATGCTTTTGTATGTTGTCGGTAAGAGCTCGGTCACAGTATAAACCCGATATTTATTTATATGTGGCTGTTTATCCCAATGCTTATATTTGTTTTAGACGTGTACTTATTATATGTACGATATATGTATGAGTAGATGTACTATTTTTTGTTGCGTTTTAATTTTCTGATCCACTGTTGACCTGCTGTAAACTAGTCCTTCCTTCTTTCTGGTAAAGGGTTGCCTGGAAGAGATCGCTCTTAAGCGATAAGGCCGCCTATTGCTTACCTTGTAACTTACTCTCTGTGTACCTGTTTTCTGTATTGCTTACTATTCCTGGTGTACAATAAAGAGTCATTGTATTGTATTGTAAACCCAGTAAGTAATCGAACAACTCAAGTGGGAGGGCAGGGCACATCGCTCTAGAACTTATGGCCGATGGGGCAAAAAGGTTCTTAAGTGGCGTCCACGGACCGGAAGATGCAGTGTAGGTAGGCCTCCAACAAGATAGCGACGACCTGGTTAAGGATGCGGGATCGCGTTGGATGCGGATAGAACGGGACCGTTCTGTTTGGCGAGCCTTGGGGGAGGCCTATGTTCAGTATGCTTAGTATAAGTTTTATTTCACCAAATACTTCTCGATCGCGTTTACGTAAAAATTTCAATTCTATGGAAACATGGACGCGCGGCCGCGGAGGCACTGTCCATGTTTCCCTAGTAATTGATTTGTTTACGTAAACGCGATCGAGAAGTATTTTGGTGAAGTAAAACTTATACTAAGCACTCTGAGCATACAGCAGTGGACGTTTTGCGGCTGAAATGATGATGATGATTCGAACAACGCGCCGACTTTGCACTAATATAAGGGTCTAACTCAGCGTAAGAAACAAAAGTTGTCTCTCCTGCGGTCATACAATTAGCGACTCTGAGTGCAAACTTAAGATTTAACGACCGCTTTAGCCTAGTTGATAGTGCCCTGCCTACGAAGCAAGAGGTCCTGGGTTCGAATCCCGGTAAGGGCATTTATTTGTGTGATGAGCACGAATGTTTGTTCCTGAGTTATGGATGTTTCCTATGTATTTATGTATTTATGTATTTATATATCTATATAAGTATGTTTATCGTCGTCTAGTACCCATAGTACAAGCTTTGCTTAGTTTGGGAGTCGATTTGTGTAAGATTGTCCCCCCTAATATTTATTTATATTTATTTATATATTTAAATGGGCCGTAAGTTGGCCAGGCGTCCGACTTGATTAAAAAATATTGGCTTAGATCCATAACTGGCCGTGGTGGCCTAGCGGTTTTACCTATGGCCTCTCAAGCAGAGGGTCGTGGGTTCCAATCCCGGCTCGCACCTCTGAGTTTTTCGGAATTTATGTGCGAAATTACATTTCAAATTTACCACGAGCTTTACAGTGAAGGAAAACATCGTGAGGAAACCTACATACGCCTGCGAAGAAATTCAATGGTGTGTGTGAAGTTCCCAATTCGCACTGGGCCCGCGTCACAGGGGAGTACCGTTCCTCTTCAACTAACTGTACAGTCAAGGAATTTAATTTCCTACCCACCAAAGTTTGAATATCGTACAGCAAACTGTCACCATAAGAGCTAGCAACGATGTTGTTTTGACGTGTCCCAATTGACATTTCGACCTTAATGCATTGCGAATATTACACGACATTTTTACGAAATGGGTAGGGAATTAAATTCCTTGACTGTACCTACACAGGGCAAAATAAGGTAACGGCAGCGAATTCCGTGGGGTTTAAGGACATTTTTCAAATACATCAAAAAAATAAGCACTTCTGAATAAAATAGAGTCAGAAAATATTATTTTTTTAGGAGTACCTTAAGTGAACTTTGATTTTTTTTACTTTTGTAGTTTGTCTTGGATGATTTAATAGTAAAAAATATTTTTTAAAGGCAGGAATGTGAAAAATTCTTATTCCGTGGTAATCCATAGCTAGTAAATCTAATTCCGTGTGTTTTGGCTGACAATTCCGTGGGTAACGACTAAATATTTTGCTTGGTTCCGTACAATAAAAATATTATTTGTAGCGTCTGTATATTTTGCGCAGACTTAAATATTTTAATAACCTATCCTAAAAAAATACACATAATAAATTAAAAAAATATTTAGTATGATTTACTACAAAAATACAGAACTATGGACACAAGTTAGAGATCAAATTAATAATGGCCAGAAAGTATGGAAAGGTTAGAAAATAAAGGTTTACTGGTAGAGATACTTAAATAAGAATAATAATTAAATTTTGAGGACTGTACCTATCAAAAATAATTCTTATAATTACAAATTATTCTTATAATTATTATTATATAATTTTATTTTTATTTTATTATAATTTTAATTTAATTTTCAATTTTAATTTTATTTTATTTTAATTTTAGATTATATTATTTTTCTTTTGAACTAATTTAGGCTTTAAGTTCTTTACTAACAAATTTATGGATCTATGAAATCTGAGTTAATAAAATATTCTATTCTATTCTATTCTATTCTATTCTATTCTATTCTATATCTTAAGTAATTATAAAAAATATTTTTGATAGGTACAGTCCTCATGTCAGTTATAATTGTTTAAGCTATACTTGATACAATAATCATCTTTGAAAGTTCTCATAGTTATTATTCTATCATTTGCTGTTATATCAAACAATAACAGTTAAAATAAAAGTTAAGTGTATAAATAAATAAATATCATGGGACACCTGACACCAATTGACCTAGTTCCAAACTAAGCACAGCTTGTACTATGGATAAATAAACCATTTAATGAAATATCTATATTCTAGCACTTGTTTATAGTTTTAATGGTTTAGGATAATGTTGTGGTAAGTATAGATTAAATAACACATGGATTTAGCAGTATTTGATAAGGGAAAATGGAAATTAAAGACATTTTAAATACAAGGTTTGTTTTACATTGTTTGCAATTTCAATTGACAGTGACTTTATATCCAATTTTACGGTACCCTAAATTTCAATTTTGTTGGCAATACCACTCGGAATTACATTATATGAGAAGATAATTCCGAGGGGTACAAATTCTTCGTAACACGGATTTAGATTCCCATATATGCTATTTCCGTGTGTTGGGGTTTTCATTTATCTTCAATCCAGGTTATCAAAAAACATAATTCCGACCCATAAAAAAACAAGTAAACAGAGATTTTTTTAATGTAAATCGAAAGCTCATATTCCAATCTTCACAAAAAACTCAACTTTCATATCTTAACAAGCAAATTACTTCAATTTTTCATAAAAGTAAAATGACGTGTATATTTAAGGGTTTCTAAGAAAACATACTTTATTGTGATCAGCGAATCTTTAAAAATTAAGAGTTCTGATCACTTTTTAATACCACGGATATTGCTCTTTACCTGCTGTATTAGCTAAAGATTACATTTCCATAAATATTTAATATAAGTGCTAAGCAAAATTTAAAATAAATTAACTCGGAATGGAAAGTATTGTTACATCTTAAGCCGAGGCATACCTCGGAATAATCTGCCACTGCAAAAATATGGATGCTTATTCCGCTGTATTTAATTTACCGTTTTTAACGTATTTCTGTCCAAAAATATGAAAAAATTATGATCTTAAGTCATAAAAGAAACTACTATCTAACATTACAAAACCGCAACATTAAAGTAACTGTCATATTTATTATCCAAATCACTAATTAGAAACACGGTTGTACTTACGCGAGGTATCTTGCGTTTGTATGACACAACCTGCTTCTGCGGCAACGTTGCGTCTACTGACAATTTTTATGGTCCCTTGCTTGATATATGTTCACTAGTGCTGTTAATTTCGTTGACAAAAAATTACTTTTTATTCCTGTATAAGCAAATTTACTGTAAGTCTCTTAAATACATCACAAAACGCATAAATAAAAATACCACGGAATAGAATGCCGATTCTGAATACCACGGAAATCGCTGCCGTTACCTTACATTTGGGAGGAAAAGATAGAAATATAAACATCGAATAGGCAGTATAAATATATATCAGCGTAAAGGGTTCCGTTTTGACCACGCAACCCTAATAAGCCTCCCCAACACTGGGCACCTGTGGAAGCCCATCTTCCAGCCGAGCGGGCTTCCGCGCCAGATGCGGCGCGTGCGCGGCTCTGTTGCGGTCGGCAGGTGGCGCTGCTGTCGTTACGAGACGTACCATCGACAAAAAGGTCGCCTTGACACCTTAAATGTCCATTTTGCTTGCAGTGGCTAGACATCTGTACGCTTTGATCCACCAATGAACTTCAACGGCTGCAAGCAAATTTGTTTTGAAACTGGACAGGCCTCGCGGTTTTGTTGATTGTACACCAGCAATTATGACAAGAGCTTCCCGCTTAACTTGTCTGTCATTTTTAGGGTTCCGTACCCAAAGGGTGGTTTGACCTATGGCCTATCAAGCAGCGGTTCGTGGGCTCAAAGCCCGGCTCGCACCTCTGAGTTTTTCGGAATTTATAATAATAATAAAATGTAAAGGTATACACCGTGAAATTTTAGTGGTTGTTTTCCGGAAACGAGGTGATTTAGTATCGATTGTACAATCGATTTATAATTACTATTTTGACTAGAGTCAAAAATCCAATTGTGAAAAACGAAAGTCGAAAATGACCGCAAACCAATAGTAACGCTTCGTTGGTACCTAACCTATCGTACGATCGTACGCTACTTGTACCAACGAAGCGTTACTATTGGTTTGCGGTCATTTTCGACTTTCGTTTTTCACAATTGGATTTTTGACTCTAGTCAAAATAGTAATTATAAATCGATTGTACAATCGAAACTAAATCACCTCGTTTCCGGAAAACAACCGCTAAAATTTCACGGTGTATTTATTTCGGACAAAATTCATAGATACGAAATTACCAATTAATTAAATTACTTTATTTTTTATTATTACATTTTTTTAAGTACGAAATTACTTTTGAAATTTACCACGAGCTTTACGGTGAAGGAAAACATCGCGAGGCAACCTGCTATACCTGCGAAGAAATTCAATGTGTGTGTGAACTTCCCAATTTACACTGGGCTCGCGTGGGTACTACGGACCAACCCCTCTCATTCTGAGAGGAGGCCTGTGCCCTACAGTGGGACGTATATAGGCTGGGATGATGATGATAACCCAAATGGTGCCAACGGGACCCTGTTATTGAGACTCCGCTGTCTGTTCGTCCGTCTGTCACAGGGCTCTATCTCTTGAACCGTAATGTTAACGAAATAGAACGCTTTTTTTCGCTGGCAGCAAATATAAGTTTGTCGCTCGTTCGATGACACTTCATCACACATTGACGAGTGGAACAGGTGACACGTGCGTGCGCGCAGCTTTTTATACTGAAACTGTATCGCAAATGCGTCCGGTAAAGCGTTTAGCACAACTATTAAGGTTCAAAATCAAAGGGTTGATGTGTTTGCGTGATATCAGTAGCCCACCCTTGCGGCGGGTTCGAGGGCCAGATACTAAAGAGGATGAAGGGGAGGATTTTTGAGTGCTTTAATCGATAATTTTAGTTAGTACGAAGAGCACGTGCCAATAAGCTATTGAAGTATCGTCATCTTCTTACGTCCCATTGAAGCGAAATAACATTTTAAATTTACCATGAGCTTTACGGTGAACGAAAACCTGCGAAGAAATTCAATGGTAACTACGGCCCATGCCCTCTCATTCTGAAAGGAGGCCTGTGCCCCGCAGTGGGACGTATATAGGCTGGGAAGGTGATAAATTTTGGACATAATGAGTCTAGATCTGTTTTTTAAGTTTATACTTCGACCCTCATGAAAAGTTACAAAAAAAAACGGCCAAGTGCAAGTCACAATTGTACATTAAGGGTTCCCTACCTCAGTATAGTCAGTAAGTACATTATTTCAAAAATAGTTCAGTAAAAAACATATGAAGTCCGAGTTAAAAACGCTGAACGTGTTTCACGTTTCTTGCATGAAGGACGCCCGCTGTAATTTTTAACTTTATCTTGTTTTTAGTATTCGTTGTTATTGCGGCTATAGATGCATAATTGGTGAAAATTTCAAGTGCCTAACTAAAACAGTTCGAGAGATGAGCCCTGTGACAGACAGCTACGGGTACGCAATTCTAAAAACGCATGAATATTCGTCGAACAAAATCTCCAACGGAAATAAGTCCAGAAATGTCATACCATTATAAACCTTACCTAACAACGTAGGTCTGCATACCATGTTTGTCAGATTTTTGCGAAGGTAATGACAAGTGGGCCGGGCACGCGGGCACGTTAATTGCTCCGAATGGGCATTGCCCGACGGCTATTAAGGACTAGCGTGGGTCGGTCACGTCTCACACTAAAACCAGGACCGGAAACAACGATACAAGTACCCCTCGGACACCCAGTAAAGGACTGCTTTCGAGACGCGCGGGAGCTCAAGCTAGAATGGTGTTCAGTTTCTAACGACAAACGTGAAGAGCTCTCGTTCCACTGTTCTTTCTCCGTAATGGTCCTATGTTCTATGATGGATGGGGAGAGGGGTAGCTCAGGTTATATTGGTGCGACGGCTCGGATGCCATTCTTGTCGATTGTGTCTGTTCATTCACAGAGCCCATACTTTCGCTGTGTATTTGAATGTTTTATGCAATGTCAATGCGATGTGATTGATTGTTTGTATTGAAATGCCACCGGTTCTGTTTGTTTGTTTAATATGAATATGGATTGAGAGGCTTGTGAGTATCTAAGTTTTATAAGAATCGTCTGGCCCGAGGCGACGTTAGGCGTTAGCGACGAGGCCACTGGCTACGGCCTCGCGGTCTGAGGGGTCTCGAACCTCATTCTCAATTTCACGTTATGTTTGATGATTTAGACATCCGCCATCTAAACACTAGCTTTTGCTGACTGTACCTACTGCATTAGGCTGCGTTTCCACCAGAGATGTGCGAGGATGCGTTGCGAGGGATGTGTCTGTCATGAACCAATAGAAACACTTCATTCACTTAGGACCTTTTAAATGAAATGTTTCTATTGGTTCATGACAGACACATCCCTCGCAACGCATCCTCGCACAGCTCCGGTGGATACTCAGCCTTAACCTCGTAAGAGCGACGTCAAATTTCGATTATCACAGAATCTTAATGTCAGTAAATAAAAGTTTACGTTTGGTTAGCTGAAGTCAATTCAATTATAAGAAGCGGGTGAATTCCGACTTGCAAGTTTTGATCTCATTTTAAAGTGCTCCATTTACTTTTTTTAATGAAGAAATCATGAGGTTTCTTACTTAGAATCAAAAGCACTTTTGATTTTGATAATAAAAATGCCCCTAATTATCCATACAATTTTTTGTGCCCGTTTCGTGATGATAAATAAAATCCATAATCTACGAAAAAAGTCACAGAACTGTGTCAATAATAACGACACTTTTTTATGAAAATGCAAAAAAGGAAATGCCATCGAACAAACCATCGCATGTTAAATAAAAGCATATAAAAACTATTATTTATCAATGCCATTAAAGCGCCTCTATGTCTCGAGTAACCGGAAAAATCTGGCCAGCAGACAAGCCGCTATCATGCTCTAAAAATAACAACAGATTCGCCCAAATCGGCGTTTTGGCAAATGAGTCTCGATCACGTCACGAGTAGTCAACTGCTCTGGTGACCTATTTGTTCAGTCTGGAGCAGGTAACAAGGTTAATGACTCTAGGTACCAGTGGCGTAGCTATCTGAGGGCTAGATGATGCCTCGCACCGAGGCCCTCACGCTCCGGGGGGCCTTGGATTTACACAAGCCACACAGAAGACACGTGGGATGGGGGCACGTCGCAGCCGCGGCGCCCCTTGCATCAGTTTTCATACTAAATGTATAGAAGCGTAGCGATCCACAGCAGACAGAAGAGACGAGGCGGAGACGCGGCGTGCGGACAAACGACGCGGATCACGCGGACTTCGACGCGCCTGTCCCACGTCTCTTCTGTGTGGCTTACGCCTAGAGTTGCCAACCGTCCCGTTATACGTGGAACGTCCTGTTTCTGGAGCCCTATACTTATCAGTACATAATTATGAAGGATTGAATCGATACATAAGTTTGTACTCAACCGCACGAAACCCTAAAAAACCGTAAAAATCACGTACAGATTTAAACTAACACTGATATTACTCTTGATGACTCCTTAATTAAACAAACACCGATACGATATCGTGATTCGCCGGCTGACTTGGCACCATGCCGCTTGATTGAATCACTTATTCTTGATTGAATTGACCTTATTGCCCTGCAATGTGCCGTTGACTTTTGAATTAGATTAAAAGTATAGTTAGACTCTTTCCACCAGATTTGTGCTATGCATTACATGACAATTTTGCCACTTTAAAACGGGACAACGACATTTTAAGAAGATTTTGGACAGATATTAACTTTTTTTACAAGAAAAAACGTCTTATCACCCAATTTAGGCACACATCTGTCACCTCTCTTACTATGACATAAGATTGAAGGTGCCATGTATTGAGTCAGTGTCGAGCACAGCCTCTGTTACCAACCCACCAACCAGACATTCCACCCAGTTGAGCATTCCACCTAGTTGACACCTTGGATGGTTGATTAAGAAAAAAGTACCAACCGACCATCTAGTTGGCACCTTGGATGGTTAGTTAAGAAAAAAAAAGTATCAACCGGACAGCCAGATTGTGGGTCAGGAACATCTATTATTAATAGGGTTGCCATCTCTAAAATTCGGCAACCAGGCCCGGACGTTCCCCGGACGCTCTCTAAACTAGGACAAATCCGGGGAAACCCGGACGGATGGCAACCTTAATTATTAACCAACCAACCAAGTTGTCGTTTGAGAAAAAAAATACCAACCGTCCAACTGGGTGGAATATCTGGTTGGTGGGTTAGTAATAGAGGGAGCACAGGGACGTTTACCTTACTGACTAGGTGACAACTTGAAAATTGAACCCGGTTCTGCCTGTGCTATGCTATGTGGACCAATGAATATGCTGGATATCAAACGCTGGATACACCCTGTGAAAATCATAAGGTGAAACAGCTAAGTATTACGTGTCGGAACAGGCAGAAGGTTATATATTTAGCCGAATGAGTAAATAGTACACTCGCCATCGCCACCTGTAGGCCTATTGTCTAACGTTTCTGACGCTTGCCTTCGCAATCACTATCTCTTTCTGTCAGTCGGTATAAAATGATGACAGAAAGAGACGGTGTAAGCGAAGGCAAGCGACAGAAGCGTTAGACAATTCGGCCTCTGGCCTTCTTTAGGACGCGAGCTCTGACCAACCAAAACTCGTTTTCGTCCGAAATTGCATGAATAATGCAATGAATCAAAAACTATTCATTGAAGCTATGATTCTGACGCTTTAAGTGATATCGTAATAAAACGGTCGTTAACATTATACATAACATAAGTACAAACATAGGATTAAGGGATGTGACTAATGTATGTAATTAAGATTATATTTTCAATTTGTTTTTTTTTTTTTATCACTACATAGTATAAAACAAAGTCGCATCCCGCTGTCTGTCTGTCCCTATGTATGCTTAGATCTTTAAAACTACATTTTGATGCGGTTTTTTTAAATAGATAAGAGTGATTCAAGAGGAGAGAAAAACATGCATAATTGCACCCGCGCGAAGCCGGGGAGGGTCGCTAGTTGTTATTATGTTAAAAATAAATTATGAACTGCGCATGTCTACTATAATAGAGTAACGACTGACTGACAGACAACGCATAGCCTAAACAGCTGCGGCTAGAAACTTGAATTTGGCAGACATTTTCTTTAAGGATCATGGAGTTGGTGATTTTTTTGGGTTCCTTAGTCCTAAAGGAATTCTTGTTGTTTTGCCAAGACTATTATCTGTGCGCGGCTTGGCTTGGGGACTGTTAGCGATAAGGAGCTGTAATTTTGCATCGGTATTTTCTTCTATCTTTTCCTTCTATTTTTTTTAAGATTTTTTTTTCTGTTTTTGGTGCGCCTGAGAATAGGTCGTAGGCTATTTTTTATACCCCTTTTATTCGCAGACGAAGTCGCGGGCATCAGTACCTCTACCATGAGTTTACACTAGTTTACGTGACCGTACTCGCTAGCGACGGCATAAATGATTTGTATGGAGAATTGTACTTCCGTAAGTGACCGCTAGAGGCGCTGTACAATTCTCCATACAAATAATTTAAGCCGTCGCTAGCGAGTACGGTCACGTAAACTAGTGTAAACTCATGGTAGATGTACAGTACGCTTAGTATAAGTTTTCCTTCACTTCAATACTTCTCGATCGCGTTTACGTAAAAAAATCAATTACTAGGGAAACATGGACAGCGCCTCCGCGGCCGCGCGTCCATGTTTCCATAGAATTGAAATTTTTACGTAAACGCGATCGAGAAGTATTTTGGTGAAGTAAAACTTACACTAAGCGTACAGCACACGGATGACTCGCGCACCGAGAGTGACGTACTATCGCCCCAAGCGCCAGATACCCATTTTCAAAACAAATTTGCTTGCAGCCGTTGATGTTTATTGCTATGGATTGTTATGGACAGATGTCTAGCCACTGCACGCAAACTGGGCCTTTAAGGTGGTTATCTGGCGCTTGGGGCGATCGATAGTACATTTGTAGTTAAGTCAAGATCAAGCTACGAACGGCCGTATCAATACAAATCCAGTGTTTACGAAATGGTTTAAAAATACGCTATCTTAACCATATTGGGGTGCATAATTTTTTTACGCATAATTCATCATATCGCATAACTCTTTTTTTTCCAGAAACCATTAATTATTTGGAATAGTTATAAAATAAACCGGACCTAACCAATAGAATCCTACAAGATAATCATTTCAAAATTCCTGAATAATTAATAGGTAGTTTCTGAGAAAAAAAAAGTTATGGCAAATAATAGGGATGTTGATACCGCCAATCAACTGACGTACATTTTATGAGCTGTCAAACAAAACACAATTCCCCCATATAGTTTGAATGGTAATAGCAACTTATGACGTCACTTGTACGCCAACTCAATCAACTAACTATTTATTTGTTTTAACAACAAGAACTCTAATTTTGCAGTTAATCGAAAATTAATCTGGTTTTCAGGGCTAAAATAAAGCGTTTTTTTACTGGAGTCGTGTCTTCGAATTATTTTTTAATGGTGTCAACATCCCTATTAAGTAATTATGTGCAAAAATTGTATTCATGGATCCCATGTTAATGTCAAAAGCATGTCGTAACATAACGACTGAGCAAAAGTCAACTACCCATAAGTCCCACGACCGTTCTCTCGACAAGACCAGTCCATTGAGTTGGGAGTATAATTTTTATGAATAGTCTGAACCGGTTGAGTTCATTGAATGAACGCTTGTTGACATTCCCCGAAAACCTGTACCCGGAATAGCTCCCGAGTCCCGAGTCGTCCCGATGACGACCGAAATAGATCTCGGCTCGAAGAGATTAAAGTTTTACGTTCGGATTTTGAGGGCGATCCGGCTTTATCACGGTTAAGTTACCCATTAGTCGTTCTACTAGCGTTCTGATTCTGTTTTATACGTCCCACTGTAGGGCACAGGGCTTCTATCAGAATACGGAATGTTCACGCAGGCCTAATGCGGATTGGGAACTTCACGCACAGCAGCAGCAGTGTGTAGTCTATGTTTCCTCGCGATGTTTTCCTTCACCTTAAAGCTCGTGGTATATTTCAAATGTAATATTGCATATAAATTTTATAAAAATCAGAGGTGCAGGCCGGGCCTCGAACCCACGAAACTCTGCTCGAGAGACCATAGGTCAAACCACTAGGCCATGGCTTCTTTTTCCCTGCCATCACACACCTGCGACGAAATTCAATGATATGTATGTGAACTTCCTTGGGGAAAATATTATGACTGGTCCGACTAGTGTGGGCAAAGCCCCCCCCCCCCCCCCCCCCCCGCCATCTCACTGCCTCGCTCGTTCAAGAGGCTACGTGTCCGATTATCACACAATTGATCAATATTTCATCACATTGCCCATAATAGGTAATTAATATCTGGTGATTTTATTGAATCAGGCGTTACTTTGCGGAGGTCCATATTAATGAACTAAAACAATTACTTTGCTCACCCGCGACCTTACAATAGTTACGTTTATGCAAGAAATGTGCGTTCATGCAGTTCCTCCACCTCCACACTGTACGAACACACACAAATCACATAAACCCAACCATCACCACCACCAAGCTACACTGACGCGTTTCGAACTCAACCAGAGCTCATTTTCAGAGTAGGTACCACAACCGTACGCTATCGAATATATATCGTATATATGCTACCGAATGTTAGACTAACATGGCACCTACTCTGAAGATGAGCTCTGTACCACTACCATGAGTTTACACTAGTTTACGTGACCGTACTCGCTAGCGACGGCGTAAATTATTTGTATGGAGAATTGTGCAGCGCCTCTAGCGGTCACTTGCGGAAGTACAATTCTCCATACAAATCATTTACGCCGTCGCTAGCGAGTACGGTCACTGTGAACTAGTGTAAACTCATGGTAGAGGTACTGGTTGAGTTCGAATCGCGTCAGTGTAGCTTGCATGGTGGTGGTGATAGTTGGGTTTGTGTGATTTGTGTGTGTTCGTACAGTGTGGAGGTAGAGGAGCTGCTTGAACACGCATTTCTTACCTACATAAATATCTGGTTCATTAAAATATCTGGTGGCTTAACTGTTTGCGGGCTAAATACCCTGAACCACAAAATGATATTTTGTGCCTGAACCGAGCCCCCGCGCTCAGTTGACCCTCGTATCCTAACCTTAACTTAAATAAAAGCTTGTGTTATTGGTACTCGGCAAAATAATCCTGCCCTCGAATTTAATTGATTGGGCTAATCCGTAGCCCTTATTCTCGGAGCCACACGTCGCGGCCCGAAACATGTCAGATCATAGACGTGAGTTATCCGTATTTTTTCACTATAAAATGTATGTACATAATAACAATAATTAACAACCTTTCATTTTTTTAACACCTGAAAATTACTGCAGGAATCGAAAGAGTTTCGCCTCCTGAACACGGAAATTTTTTTTCTCCATATTTAAAAAAATAAAACAAATTTAAAAAACATATATGTACTTACAAATAGTGCCACAGAATAGATATGTTTCCTTTACCCTTTTCACTAGAAAAAAGAGTTGTCATAATTTTAAATTTGATAACAACCTTAACGTCAAATTTACGTCATCACTTTTTTTAATAGAGACTAGACAAAAGTAATGTATCTATTCTATCGTTATACGCTCTTTTAGAATAAGCACATCTTTAAAAAAATGTAACAAATTAATTAATAATCCTAGTGAAAATTTAAAACTATCAGCGTCTTTCTCTTTCCAAACAGAATGCAGAGAACGAATCAAATATGAAATGTTGTCAATTGTGACTAAAACATTATATGAAAAAATTGGTCCACTTAGGCAAGGTGCCGAAGATACTGGCAGCGTTTCCTCTTTGAATAGCTAAGCTAATTCTTTGTCCGAGGAAGCTGCCAGCTCTTCGGTCTCCCGCAACGTCGATTAACCTCTTTGATATATGAAACCCTTATTTAATTTACTTCTTAAGTTAAAATGACGTCATAATGGCTGCAAACGCGCAACACGTGCGTTGCATTGCATAGCAGACGTGTGACGTCACTAATAAATACTTCACTTCACACCCAATATAGCCAATTATACAGAACTACGGATTATCGATTTATTTTAACCCAAAAACAATCGATTTTACCTTGACGATATATTCTTTATTTAAGTAAAATGTAATATAACTAGGTAGTTATTTTTACGAAATACGTGTAATATTATGAGTTAAAACATGTTGTCAATCGTTTTAGAATTGATCGAGCATCGTTACGTGTTTTAGCGCATCGGTAACAGTGACCTACTGTTTTTCTTTATCCAAATGTAGGCCAAGTTTATTATAATTAGCTTATTTTTGTTAGAAACGTAACGTTTCTTTTAACATGATGCGAATAGCAACCGATTTAAAAAGTAGGTATAGTAGCGGAATGAAGAGGTTCCTCAGTTTCTACGTTAACTCGTTGGACATAGAGTCTAAAAGTGACGAATCTTATTTCCGCGAATGTACATTCGTCGTTTTTATCTTGTCAATGTATAATACTCGGCTAATGTACGATTTGTTTTTGCCGACGCGGAAATAAAAGACAGTCCGACGATGCCACCACTCGAATTATTTTATCGTGTAAAAGAATGGGTAGGTAGGGGAGCGGAGGGCTGGTTGTAACATTTTTTCATTCGAAATGTAAACTTTTTCGTAATTGTGATTTTACCAATTTACACAGTAATTATTTTTGTATTAGATCAAATTCAAAATTAGCAGCAATTACATATCATAACAGTAAAAAACTAATATCAGGATTATTAGAAATTCACACGGTATAAGGAAAAATGGGCTTTAAGTATATAGGTACTCCCTGGTAACTAATACCTACCGATGATGATGATGATGGATTTATGGACGTAGCGTTGCCAAATATTTGTTTTATTCAATGAAAGAGATAAAGAAGCTTTACTTTCCACAAATTTGAATTTTGCGCTGACGAAGTCGCGGGCAAAAGCTAGTTTGGAACAATACATTAGTACCTAGTTAGATGATAACAGCTCTAATCAATCTTGTCAACTAGTGACTAGTCGAAATTCTAATTTGAACAGATTTGTATGTAGCGATGCACGAATTTTTTACAATTTCGAATAGTATTTTCGAGTAATTTCAATAACCGCTCTTCTCGACGGGAAAACGCGGAGATTCCCCGCTCCCATATTTTATGGACTCGTGACCTGCATTCGACGTCCAAATTCCCGTTATTTTCAAATTAAAATTGTACTTTTTTTACAATTAGGTAGTTTAGGGTTTTCGAACACAGAATCAAGAAAGCTATTGATTTTGATGATTAAAAAATAAGCTGGGGGGGGGGGGGGCTTTCCCGGGAAGCACGCTAAGACAAGTGACATTGTGGATAACCTTTTTCTAATTTTTGCTTACACACGTTAGGGGCCTCTGTAACCCGGGAGCCCCGTATCTATCATTGATACGGCTGGATACGGCTGATACGGCGGCTGCTTTTTTTCTTTAAGAGGGTTTATACCTGCTGAGCTGGCAACGTTGCATTTTTGTTAGTTTTTCTCGATTATTCCATAAAAATTGAATGAAAATTAAAAATGTTTTGTATACAAATTGTTCTAATATATAAGTTAATGTGTCTATTGCAATAATAATTCGTGATAAGACTTTTATTTTCTTTAAAAACCGTTAGGTAATAATTTGTTCGTTTTTAAAGAAAATAAAAGTCTATCACGAATTATTATTGAAGTAGACACATTAACTTATATATTAGAACAATTTGTATACAAAACATTTTTAATTTTCATTCAATTTTTATGGAATAATCGAGAAAAACTAATAAAAATGCAACGACCGCCTTAGCCTAGTTGGTAGTGACCCTGCCTACGAAGCAAGAGGTCCTGGGTAAGGGCATTTATTTGTGTGATGAGCACGAATATTTGTTCCTGAGTTATGGATGTTTTTTATGTATTTAAGTATTTATTTGTCTATATAAGTATGTTTATCGTCGTCTAGTACCCATAGTACAAGCTTTGCTTAGTTTGGGACTAGGTCGATTTGTGTAAGATTGTCCACTAATATTTATTTATTTATTTTATTTATATTTATTTAATACTTCTCTAGTGGTTTTGAATAAGAAAACGCCAAAATTTCCTGATTTAAATATAAGTAAATCGCACGTTTAAATGAAACTGACTCAAGCCGAATTATTTTATTATCATTTCAAAACTAAACCTATCTTTTCACACATAGTTTATTTTTGAAATGGGAAAAATTCTGATTGAGTCAATGTCAACGTGCAATGGACTTTCTATTGAAAATACCCTATTTGGGAAAACTATCCCCAGCAGTTAAAACAAAGCGGTATGTGATCAATTTGAGTAAACGCTCGACATAGACCCTAGGATTGGCCTTATTCACATAATCCAATAAAAAAATGGAGACTTTCAGTAGTTAGTTAGCCTATAATGTCATTTAAAGAGTTAAAACTAGGTCATTTGTTTTATAACCTAAACTTGCAAGATAATCCTTCTGCAGTAAAACTCATTGTTTACTTGTGACTAACTAGATTGGTATGCATGATATGAACACCTAACAAAGGTCCTAAATCAGCTAGAAATCAATAAAAGTCTGTTAAGGATTTAGTTTCGTATAATTTTCTTTTAACAAATGATCAATAGAAAACTGTAAAATTAACAATGTAGCGTCTTAACAGATACTTCGAAATTATTAGCAATGTAATGTACGTAATATTTTACAAATACTTTGGAATGTTCATAATATATAAACAATCTCATGATGAATACCAAGTCTACAAAGGCTGCGAGGGAAATTTGACAATTTAAGCCCTAAAAGGTTGAAAATGGCATGTTGGTGAGACACCAGCAGTAATTTTTCTACTAGTCACATGTCATTTTTGAGCATGACAGTGTTGTGAGACTTACTGCTAGGGTCTGGCCTCCTCAGAGGCTAACAACCTCTGCCCAGAACCCACCCATAAGCCCCATTAACAAATTTGCTATTTTTTTGTGTCCCTCATGCAGTCTAAACAGTCCACAGACTACACACAAAGCTGAGATTATACAAAAGTTAAAAATACTCAAACAACCTTCCTTAAATGTCATGTTCAAGTTTTACTGTGGCTTTTTACAAATACTTCCACCACTTCACATAGGCACATTGATGTGTAGAAACATTCAGAATAGATACTAAGGTTATTTTCGTTATTGACAAAGAGGAGATTATATTAATTACAATAGAATGGAATAAGAAAGTTTGAAGTTAACAATGAGACTGATTACACTGCAGAGAAACAAATTTTATACACCATCCAATGTTATTTTATTTTTTTACAAAATATAAGACAGTGGGAGATTCATAATGAGATTACAATTGGGAATAAGTGATTCGCGAGGCCATGCGTAGCAGGTGAAATGAAAATGCAACCGTTATGAGTTAGGCTTACTAATGGCTCTTCTCGGAGATAACTAAATAAAGCAGTCAATAAATAAACGATCATAAATATCTAATAAATACCTATGCGGGCTATATTTACAAGAAGCCTACCATCCAGGGCACATCTCAGCCTTTAAACGAATATAATACAGCACTATCCCAGCGGGATAACAGGTATAAATTATAAAATAAAGTAAAGCTGCCGGCTTAACACACATTACAAAATAATACTGACACCAGTAACATACACTATCCGCGAGATGGAATGTGCGGGGAGGCCCGAGACGGCCCGTCTCCGCCTCACACTTCCAATTCATCACAATTCTATTCAGATACAACGGAGGACTAATAAATACAATCAACATCGATCCGCGACTATCCAGGAGGCGCGGCGCGGGCGCAGCCGAGTCCATAACAACATAACACGTAACAGCTCTACGAAGCGGGTAGCGTTCGTCCTCCACTCCCGACGCGGCACGGGCTCCGGCCGCCGAACACTCGGGAACACACAATTTATCGACAGCGACACGTGCGGTATATACAAAAGAAACTCCTTCCGAATAAATTATAAGCTTCGTAAAATAATTATCACATAAATTTTCTTATATTCTTGTTCGCTCGACACTTAACACGTAACTATATACACTGCGGCGCGGAGGACGGGTCAGGTCAGCGCGCGGGCAGATCCGGCGGCGCGGGCGGCGGCGCGGGCGGCGCGGGCAGCGCGCGGCTGCGGGCCGGCCGGCCGGGCGCCGCCAGCGCCACCAGCTGCACCCGCAGCACGCCGCTCTCGCCGCCCGGCGCCAGCTTGCCGGTCCCCGGCGCGCGCCGCCGCAGCCGCACCCACGCGCCGAAGCAGACTAGAAGCGCCAGAAACACGGCCACGGTCGCGCCGCCCGCGATCGACGCCGTCTCCATCATCAGCTGCCGGCTCGTCAGCACGTACGAGTCGTCCAGGTCCTTGAACTCGCAGCGCTGCCCCACGAAGCCCGAGCGACACTCGCAGTTGTAGATGGGGCTGCCCGAGATGACCACGGTGAAGCACTCGCCGCCGTTGAGGCAGTAGTACTCCGAGTAGTCCGGCTCGCACTTGAAGGTGGGGAAGGTGACGTTGACCCGCGGCTGCGGCGGCGGCGGGCCGGGCGCGCCGGGCGCGGGCCGCGCGGGCCGCGCCGGCCGCTTCGAGATCGAGCTCGAGCACGCGCCCGCCAGCGCCCAGGCCGCCGACACCACCGCCAACCAAACTACCAACGATTGCATTTTCCGCGCGCTCCGGAGGGTACGCCGCTCCCGTATCGGCGCTCGCGGTACGTACACGATTTTGACATTGGACGGTGACTTATACGAAATCCGAGAGGCGATGACATGACCGCTTTCGAATTTCGAACCCTTCGCTCGCATCCGCGTCGGCGGTCCGCCGAGACATGTTTCCTGTGTTAACTTTTTTTACGTCGCTCGCTCGACGATCACTCGCTCATGACGGAGGCGCGGTTTCTACGGGCGCCCGAGATATCGCATCGATCCCCGTGCGGGCATATCGCGAGCGAAACACTGATCTCGAATCGACACTTTGGCAGTTCGTGCTATTCGATTATTCACGGAGCACATACACACAATGTCCCGTTCGAAACGATACACACAAAATGGTGCTGAGCGAAAACACTGTGCTCGGTCGGTTGTCTATGCGCGACTGACGGCCCGAGCGGAGCGGAGGGCGTCTACTGCATCCGCCATCTGCCGACGAGAATGAATGGCGGTGAACTCGCGTGCGCGTGTGTGCGCGCCGCGTCTATACACTGGAAAATACATGAGTATGCGTCATTTTCCGTTTGTGTGGGTGAACCTTTTTTTTCTTTCGTATGGGATTATGAACAAGTATTTAGCTTCTTTATCTCCGACATTCAGCTAGCTTCGTTCTGTCTCGAGAAATAAGTAACTTAACAGCTTCCAAATCAACTTTATGTGTTATGATGTGGATGAATTTCATCAATTAAAAATGTTTGACGAAACAGATGCGCCGGTAAACTAAGTAATGTAAGTAGGTAGATAGGTGGTATACGAGCAACTTGCACTGGCTTCGTGAAACACTTTGCGTCACATTACGAAATGAACTGGAGAGGTTTGATTAGATTATCTATTACGGTATAGGAGCTCGAGATTTTATATCATGAGTCAGTTCTCTTAATTTATTACGATTACGCAGACTTCAAGGCCTACCTATTGTACCTTTATTCCTTTTCTTTATTTAAAATATATTACCTACAAACTTAGATACTTAATACAATTCGCACCAGTAAGTATACGTCTGTAAAGCGAATTATCAAGCTATGTACTAGTTCATAGAAAACGTTTTTGAATGTAGACGGCAGGTGATATACCTAGATAGCGCGGGAACCTATTTACACAAAATAGGCTCAACTTAACGCTAACTTCCCAGACACAAATTTATTTGATGCGAATTGTACTTACATGCTTACGTATGTACCGATACCAACGTTTCATCATTTAAACAGCATATTTACTCAAGAATGTATAATAGGTATAAATACCACTTATACCTACCGAACCGACTGATGTACTTACCTACTTATAATCTTTGTCTCTAGGCGCAGCTAGGAAACCATCTACTGTAGATACCATAGAATAGATGAATGAATAGTACAAATAAGTATGATGTAGTTAGCTTTAGCTAGTACCTACCTTCAATTGGCTACTTTCCTAACTAGTCAGTCTTTTAGATTATCAAAAAATATTGGACACGTATTTTTTATTTTGTCAATTAAACAAAAAATTACGAAGATATGGCGCGTTGAAGTTTCGCGTGACGTCACTTGTTCCTACACTTTGTATGAGCGTTTTAGGAACAAGTGACGTCACGCCTCGTCACGCGGAACTTCAACGCGCCATATTTTCGTCATTTTTTGTTTAATTGTCAAAAGAAAAATTACGTGTCTAATATTTTTTGATAATGTAAAATACGGACTAATAAGAATTATTATTTTTTTACCTAGGAAACATCCCTATTATGTTATGAGCGACATCAAATTATTTCTTCCCAAAAACTTATTTGACACGTTCTTATGTGTAACGTAACGTTACTGGCACTTGAGTTTTTAAAGGGCAAAAGTAAAAATACCGACTTACTTACTCTAATTCATAAGACTAAAATAGACTCATAAAACATATTGTCGATCGACTTTAATCGTATGGATTCTGCCTTTTTAGGGCTCCGTAGTTCCAGAAGGCACTCTTATAGTTTCGCCATGTCTGTCTGTCTGTCCGTTATATTATATACTTACGTAACTATATGGGTAACTTTCGTTACACGAAGTTTTGTTTTAATTCAATCACGTAAGAAATTTTCTTTTAAAACGACTTTTAAATGACTTTTTTAGTGGAGATAGGTTTAGTTAGACCCTGGGAAGGACATAGAATATTTAAAAATAGGACATAGGAAATGTATTCCAGAAAAATTAAAAAAAAATCCCATAGTTAGCCATAAACCAATCCTTCGCAGATAAGAGTCGAGGGCAACGAATACTTGCCATATACCTACCTGTTACGAAACCCTATACACTTATTACTGCGCGGCCCGACACACACTTGCCCAATAATGAGGGTTTTCTGACAGGTGGAATATCGCTAGATGGCGTTAGTTTAGTATCGTAAGGTCTATTTGACGTTACACCCATACAACAAATGTCAAAGTTGTCAAACGGACCTGACGATACTAGCGCCAAATAGCTTCTCATAGAAAACCCTCATTGTGTAAAAAAATGCATCGCACCCGCACCAAAGAGTATTGTAACATTATATGAACAAGAGTGGCAACTCTATGGCGGGGGGGGGCACACTTACATATATCACACTTTTCATGCGACTACAGCGATCTCTGGTTGTTTGGTGAAGAACTAAATTAGCGGCCATCTTGGTTGACTTGTCAAACTTATCAGTTGTCATTCATCGGCCATGGCCATGGCGTACCAAATTGTACGGTCAAGGACTTTAATTGATAGGCCACTTGCCAATGTTCGTATTTTAGCCGTATAGTGCAAATCGGGTTTAGCCGCTTATACTTCGTATATGCTGATTTGAATTAGACGGCTAAAATACGAATAGTGACAATTAACCTATCAATTAAAATTACGCGTAATTATAGCTGTACATCACTACCAACATATACATATAGATAGGTATACATCTATAGATACGTCACATTAGTTCTTCACCAGGGCGTAGGGCAGCAGCACCTTCCATACATGCAAATTTGACCATAGAGTTGCCACTCTTGTTCATATAACATTACAATACTCTTTGCACTATGGTCAAATATGCATGTATGGAAGGTGCTGCTGCCCTACGCCCTGGTGAAGAACTAATGTGACGTATCTATAGATGTATACCTATCTATATGTATATGTTGGTAGTGATGTACAGCTATAATCACGCGTAATTTTAATTGATAGGCTAATTGCCACTATTCGTATTTTAGCCGTCTAATTCAAATCAGCATATACGAAGTATAAGCGGCTAAACCCGATTTACACTATACGGCTAAAATACGAACATTGGCAAGTGGCCTATCAATTAAAGTCCTTGACCGTACAATTTGGTACGCCATGGCCATAGCCGATGAATGACAACTGACAAGTTTGACAAGTCAACCAAGATGGCCGCTAATTTAGTTCTTTACCAAACAACCAGGGATCGCTGTTGTCGCATGAAAAGTGTGATATATGTAAGTGTGCCCCCCCTGACCCGCACGCTTCTAGATACTTACAATTTGTACTTAACTGTTCGCATTTCTGTTTGTTTGTAAATATACGTTGTCAAAACAAACTATGTATTTATGTATAATAAATCTCTTTTATTTTTTATAGCTTTTTTTTTGTTGGAATTAATGTACCTAGTCCACATAATTACGAGCTCATTAACAATAGTTTTTTTTTAAATTTGTGTGGTACATTACCTACTAGGCGACTCGCGAGTCGCGACCGACTAATTTCCACGGGATGCAGAATGCGATTTCCTTTTATCGAAATATCGGAAGTTGATTATAATATAATAATTGCAGTCTACATCCGCAGAAAATATGTTTAATTGTGTAATATACTTATACTAACTCTTAGATTATTTATGCACTAGATGGAGCGTCACTAGCAAACATTGCGATACAAAACGTCCACAAATCCATTTGACAGCTTCATATTACGATCGCGTTACGTCATTCCGGTTGTCACTGTGTGCGTGCTTAATGATACCAGTTAATTTCACATTCCCCAAAATGTGGGGAAAGTGAAGCTGATTGGGGAATGTGTGGGGAGAGCTTCAATTCGGGGAAAATGAGGGGATTTTAAGTATGAACACAAATACGCGACATTTGACATCAAATTTCTGCTAGTCTTGATTAATTTCCTACAATTCATTATTCACAACAGCTCTAAACTAAGTCACTCGGCCCACATAATTTTTCATTCCCCACACGTGGGGAATTTCGACAATGCGTTTGGGGATTTTAGCATATTGGCAACCCTGCAAATGACGCAAATGACATATAAGCCAATTGGCTTATATTTTTACGGGACCTTTCCATGCCACCAAAGCTCTATCTAGTGCATAAATAATCTAAGTACTAACTTAACCTATTTTATTATTTACCTCCTACCTGTTGCCCGGGAACTGTGCAATTTTCCGGCATAAAAACTATCATAAGTCCTTTCCAAGGTGTCATTTAAATCGGAGATGTGGTGTAAGCATGAAGAGGTACCTCTTCAGACAAACTTTCGCATTTATAATATTAGTAATATGGATTAGCTAAGAAGAGAACTAGCTTGGAGACGGCTTTCTGCGTGGGATTTTGAATGTTTTTGACTATAAATAAAATGGTAATAAAAGTTGTGTTGTAAGGCAAACTCATCATCCCAGCCTATATACATCCCACTGCAGTGCACAGGCGTCCTCTCAGAATGAGAGGGCTTGGGCCGTAGTTCCCACGCGGGCCTAGTACGGATCGGGAACTTCACATACACCATTGAATTTTTCTCAGGTTTCCTCACGATGTTTTCCTTCACCGTAAAGCTCATGGGTTTCGCACATATATTCCGAAAAACTCAGAGGTGCGAGCCCGGACTCGAACCCACGACCCTCTGTTTGAGAGACCATAGGTCAAACCACTAGGCCACCACGGCAAGGCAAGCTCACAGAAGAAGCGAAATAAGTAGAGCTTAAGAAGATAACTAAGCATGAATTTATCTGTGTCTGTGTGTATTCCCGTGAAAAAGCCTATAAAGCCTTATAGAATGTGACTATTCCAGGGTACTTATGCACTAAAATACTAAAATGTTTGTATTGATGTTAGTTTTACTGAATAATGTTTGGTTAAGAGTTTATATACTTAAACCCCCACACTGGCGCTACTTTTGCGCCTAACACCATTAATCGTCAAGCGAGATCGAGTGAGGTAAGGTCGTGACAATAGAACACGAAGTATGCCATTGTATAGCAGTTGAGGAAGATTCGTTCTAATTTCAAATTAGACGACAATAATGGAATTTCATACAAACATTGCTGGCCAAGGCCAGCAAAGAGATTTTCTTTTGTTTTAGTGGGTCGTATTTTCTTTTATTGACTATCAATGACATACTGCCAATTAAGAAAAATTTAGTTTGTGAATTTACTTTTTAATATCTTACTTGGCTAGATTTAATAAAATAAATAAGGATTGGCGTTTATTGTTAACAATTTATTAAAATAACCAATTAATAAGGTCGTAATTTTTTAATAAATATAAATCATCTCAAGATTTTGCGTTAAAAACATTAACTGGAACAGCTTACAAATAAATTGCTGGAAAAAAAATATTTTGGCGGGAATAAAAAAAAAACAATTTGAATTAAATATGAATATATAAGTTGAACATTCGTATCATTTCCTTGGATTTATTTGAGAAAAGCACTATACAAGCCTTGGCCACGAACAGGGATTGCCGGCCTCGTATCTCTAGATGGCCTCGTTAACACTCGGCCATCTATTACTACTCGGCCGGCAATCCCCTATTTCGCGGCCGCTGCAGTAATGTACTATTAAAGGTGCGGTTAGAGTATGCGCGCACGAGCAATTTTGTCTCCGTGACTATTTTATTAAGTCTATGGGTAGTATGGAAGTGCGCACACGTAGCGCCGCGACTCCCAGGATACAAATACACAGACTTGATAAAATAGTCGCGGAGACAAAGTTGCTCGTGCGCGCATACCCTTAGTAGATGTAGACTATGAGCGACGTGGTCATTTTGCGATCTAGTCAGTCAGTCATTCTACTAGTGACCCCGGGTTTCTCCTTTCTTTCTCAGTCCGTCAGTACGAGTTTTATGAGGTTTTTAAAGAATTTAAAGGGACCTCCATACAATCGACAAAATCTTGAAAGAAAGCTTGGCATTCGCTCCGTTTGAACATTTATAAACAAGACTGAAACAACCAAAAAAAAGCTAAATGTCAAATAATGATGTTCATAAACCATTAAACGATAGTTTGTAAAATGCAAAAATAACGAAAAATACAGTATAGTAAATAATAAATCTACAAGAGTCTCTGGATGTCTGTTTATAAATTAATAAAAATTCTCCCATGTTTTAGTTTTAAATTGCTTAATTACCAAGGAAAATGATGATGACATATTGAACAAGAACAAAAAAAAATACTAATGTATTCAGAACGAACCTAACCTGAATGTAATGTAATATCTGACGGAAGTTTGTTTTGTTTTGCACGTAAAAATATCAAGATAAAATATTAATAACTGACTGTTAACCATCATATACTTTATTAATGATTCACGTGAAAATAATTTATATTGAACAATACATTCATAATGTCGGAGTCGTCTAAATCCAAGGGATCAGTGAATCTTAACCCGTCACCGACATTACAGTGCAAAGACCTTCATGAATACCTTAAAAGCCGGTCAGCCCAGTTTCTAGAGACTTTATACAACTACCCTACGATATGTCTAGCTGTCTACAGGTAAAAATAAAACTAGTTACAACTTGATCTCTATTTTTGTTTTCTTAAACTTTTGAGGTTAAGTTTGTGTTTGATTGTGTTTTTGTCAATAAAAAGCTAGGTACTGTCATATTTTATGCATATTTGCTGCAAACTGATTATTGGAGTAAGGTGAAAAGCTGTAATATTTTTTTAAACTCACTTGATTGTGACATTTTAAGGTTTAAAAACAAAATTGTCAAATACTTGTTCTAGAGAGTTGCCAGAGTTGGCGCGTCATTTCGTGATTCGGCTGCTGTTTGTGGAGCAGCCTGTGCCACAGGCCGTGGTCGCCTCCTGGGTCTCACAAGCTCACGCCAAGTATGTAGGAACTTATCCTAATAGTTACAACTTTACTTGAGAACCCAGGGCAAACATGAGGAGCAATCGCAAGGAGATATCAAAGGTAGGCAATTAGCATGATTGACGTTTTTACACCTCACTTATCCTTGTTCTTTACATGTACAGTCGGGGGCAAAAATATTAGAGATGCAATGGAAAGTTGGTTCACCGGACGGTTACCGAATATCTGGAGAAACCTAGGCCAGATAGCCAAATATTTGGACAAGGTACCTACAGTAAAATTGAGCTAATTGGAGTGTGCGCGCGGCACTCGGCGCAGGTTGCGACGTATTTAAGGAATTGTAGGACGTAATAGGTAATAGCACCTTTTTTTTCTTAATTTGTATAATTGGATTTATATGAAACAGTTGAGACTAGAATACACAATTTTTTATACTTTCCGCATACAGGGTTTAATAAACTGATACTAATTAATGACAAATATATAAATAAATACCCATTTTCAAGCATATCTGTAACTTATTTCACTGTCTGGAATCCGGCCCGATAAAAAAAGTAAAAAAATATTAGGGGACAATCTTACACAAATCAACCTAGTCCCAAACTAAGCAAAGCTTGTACTATGGGTACTAGACGACGATAAACATACTTATATAGATAAATAAATACTTAAATACATAGAAAACATCCATAACTCAGGAACAAATATTCGTGCTCATCACACAAATAAATGCCCTTACCGGGATTCGAACCCAGGACCTCTTGCTTCGTAGGCAGGGTCACTACCAACTAGGCTAAAGCGGTTGTTATAAGTACACAACTATCCTGTATTTGGCAGAATACTAAAATTGTGGCCAGATAGGCTGGACAAACAAAGAAGTCGTGCCAATGCAGCAATGGTGAAACCCATTAAAAAAAAACAAATGTCAATGCTTCCAGGGAGCAGCTGAAGGCAGCTGAAGCACTGTCGGAGCTGTCGGTGTGGCAAGAGGCCCCCATCCCGGGCGGGCTGCCGGGCTGGATGCTGGCGCACTCCTTCAAGAGGAACCTGAAGGTGGCTCTGCTGGGCGGGTAAGCAGTGTCACAAGAATTTGTAAATTGTATATTATATATTTGTATATTGCTGCTTTGACGACCAGGAGCCTGTTGCATAACAAAGTACAACTTATATTACAAGCGGAACTCCCTTTCTAGTTAATATAACTAAAGCGAGAGTTCCGCTTGTAATATTAGTTGTACTTTGTTTTGCAATTGGGCCCCAATGGCCTAGTGGTTAGAGAACCTGACTATGAAGCTTGAGGTCCCGGGTTTGATTTGGGCAGATATTTTTATGAAAAATATGAATGTTTGTTCCTGGGTCTTGGGTGTTTAATATGTATTTAAGTATGTATATATCTATATAAGTATGTTTGAATTACTTCTCAGGTGTATGCGGGTTTCCTCACGATGTTTTCCTTCACCGTAAAGCTCATGGTAAATTACAAATGTAAATTCGCACATAAATTCCGCAAAACTCAGGGTGCAAGCCCAGACTCGAACCTACGACCCTCTGCTTTAGAGACCATAGGCCAAAACACTAGGCCACCACGACTTTTTAATCTTCTAATTTATATACACACAGTACAGTAGTTACAGTGTGGAGGTGGAGGAACTGCATGAACGCACATTTCTTGCATAAACGTAACTATTGTAAGGTCGCGGGTGAGCAAAGTAATTGTTTTACTTTCTTCTAATATATAAAAATCTTGTGTCATGGTGTTTGTTATCGAACTCCTCCGTGGCTTGACCGATTTTTATAAAACTTTTTTCTCTATGTTCGGTAGGTCTGAGAATAGGTCCTAGGCTATATTTTATACCTTCGCGGACGAAGTCGCAGGCAACAGGTAGTAAAGCTATAATACGGGCTTTACGGCCGGATAGCCTAGTTGTTAGTGAACCTGACTACGAAGCTTGAGGTCCCGGATTCGATTCGCGGTCGGGGCAGATATTTGTGTGAAAAATATTAATGTTTGTGCTCAAGTCTTGGATGTTTAATATGTATTTAAGTATGTATTTATCTATATAAGTATGTTTATCCGTTGTCTAGGTAGTACCCATAGTACAAGCTTTGCTTAGTTTTGGGACTGGGTCAATTGGTGTGAATTGTCCCGAGATATTTATTTATTTATTTTATTTTCTATACTAATATTATAAAGAGGAAAGATTTGATTGTTTGTATGTTTGTTAAGGCAGTGGCGGGTGGTACTTGGATATCACTAGCCAGAGAAAAAGAAAAGGGAGGAGGCCTTTGCTATAACAAAGCACACAGATATTGATTGTATCCAATGAAACAACTAAAGAATTTATATCCACTTGTGAAATATCTGATAGAAGGCTTATAATAATAATAATAATAAATAAATAAATAAATAACTTAAAAGCCAGTAAGTACCTTGACCTAGCTCACGAGATAACCGCCATGTGGGATGTTGATTCGATGATCATTGTCCCGATAGTCGTTTCTGCGAACGGTCTGATAGCGAAGAGTCTCGACCAACACCTCAAGAGACTCTCGCTAGATGACTGGATCAAGGGTCAGATACAGAAGGCGGTACTCCTAGACACTGCGCGGATAGTCAGGAGGTTCCTCTCTCTGTCGCCCTAACCACCGATAGCTTAGGCCCCGCCTCGCTGCCGGTGGCACCCTAGGTTGGGTTTTTAAAATGATTTTACGTTTTGTATGTATAGTTTTATATTTTACTTTTTGTATAATTATTGTAAAAATCTAACCTAAGAGAAAAAAATATAAATAAAGAGAATAATAATAATAATATGTTTGTTTGTTTGTTTGTTTGTTTGCATTGAATAGGCTCCGAAACTACCGGACCGATTTCAAAAATTCTTTTGCCGTTAGAAAGCTACATTACCACAGAGTGACATAGGCTACTTTTTACCGCGGGAAAATACCTTTTCCTACGGGAAAATTAATTTTATCGCGGGCGAAGCTGCGGACGGAAGGCTTGTATTTAATAATGATAAAACTCGTCAGGGGTCGGCCGTGGAGCATGTCTTCGTCCCTGGAGCCTGATGGTAAGGCGCGAGACGTGGCGTTCCTGGACGCATACGCCCTGGAGCGCTGGGAGTGCGTCCTACACTACATGGTGGGCTCAGCGCAGACCGAGGGCATCAGTGCTGACGCCGTCAGGATACTGTTGCACGCCGGCCTCATGACCAGGTGGGTATTAGACTATAATGCTGTATGGCTGTTGCGAGCCAATGTGTTCTTAATTGACGGCCACTACTACTGACGGCACTAGGCCCTAGAATAGTACATTACTGCAGAGGCCGGAACGTAAGGGGTTGCCGGCCGAGTATCTAAGTATGATACGAGGCCGGCAACCCCTGTTCCGGCCGAGGCTTGTATAGTGCTTTTCTCAAACATGCACCATCAACATCACCATCATCATCATCATCATCATCGTCGGCATCATGATGATGATGATGATGATGACTACGATGATGATGATGATGATGACGAAGACGATGATGCTGATGATGATGGTGATGATGATGACGATGACGATGATGAAATTGAAGGTGGTGGTTTCAGAAGAGCAATGAACAAGCTTTATAATCCAAATAAGCTTTATAATAAAGTTAAAACACAATATAAAGTAACAAACAATTAGACACGTATTTTTCACAATTGCTTGACTGACAGAATAAACAAACATTAGGTCGCTAGGTGATTACAAAATCCAATATCTCCTCTCAGCAAAGACCTATGAGTTTTGAGATCTTGAGGATTCTGGCTCTTGTGAGTGGCTTTGTAAATATGTCAGCCAGCTGCTCTTCACTGGCTACCTTGTTTACATGTAGCTCACCGCTAGTAACCAACTCCCTTACAAAGAAGTGCCGTACCCGAATATGCTTAGTCCGTCGATGGAATTCGGGATTTTCAGCTAGTCTTATTGCAGCTTCATTATCCACTCTTAAGCAGGGAATCTTCTTAATAACGCCAATATTGCTCAAAAGCCGTGACAGCCATACAGTTTCTCTGGCTGCTTCACTTGCGGCTACAATTTCAGCTTCTGTAGTTGAAATTGCAACACTTGCCTGTCTTTGGCTTAGGCATGAGATCGCTCCTCCCGCGTACATGCATAACACTCCGCTGGTGGACCTTACAGTGCTAATATCTCCCGCATGGTCAGCATCGCTGTAGCATTCCAAAATGCCTTCCTTGTAATGCTTCTTGTACACGATACCTAGGTCTGGCGTATATTGCAAATAACGCATTATGCGCTTCAGTCGGACACAGTCTGATTCTTCTGGTTTCTCCAGACTTCGAGAGACTATACTGACAGCATATGCAATGTCAGGTCTAGTGCATACCATCAAGTAAGCTAAGGCTCCAACGATCTGCCTGTAGCTATTCTTCATATAACTCATATCTATTTTCTCACTTGGTGTACTATCTTTCACGACCGGCGTAGAAACTGGTTTACAAGAATCCATTCCGAATCTCCGCAAGATTTTCTGTACATAAGACTTCTGAAATATTTTAATTCCGTCTCCTCTGCTTTCTATCTCTATTCCAAGAAAATAGGAAGCCGGTTTTATGTTAACCTTGAACCGACCATTAAGCTCCTTAATAAACTCGTCTATCAGCTGCTGACTGGAGCCAGCGACGAGACCGTCATCGACATATAAAGCCACTATGACTTTTCCAAGTCCTTTCTCCCTCTTATCAAAAGGCAAGGATCCGCTTCACTTGACTTGAAGCCAATCTCTTTAAAGAAATCTAAAATGCACCGATTCCAGCATCGAGATGCTTGCTTTAATCCATAAAGGCTCTTCCGTAAAAGACACACTCGACCGGAGCCGTCATCATAACCTTCCGGTTGTTTCATAAAAATCTCCTCACAGTGGCGAGGCGTGAATTTTTTTCCAGGTAAAGCCGGACGAAAAAAAGCAAACAAAAATCATACCCCATTTCTTAGTAGTTATACTAGGTTATATTCTTGAAAACTAGTACTTACGTGCAGTAATTCGGTCCATAAGACTGCAGCATATTTATCCTTTCACTGATATCAGTATCAAAACAATATGTTACTTATACATGAATTAGACACTGAATTATAATCAGATTTACAACCTGACAGACGATAATATGTACGATTAAATTTCACCGATATTGCGTATCAACACTGATCTAATATTGTGTTTTTATTAAAATTATTTCACATAATTTTATTATAATATAAATAAACAAACTACAAAACACTGAGCTATTGACATGACATTACCTAATGTTGTCATTTCAATAAATACCACACCACAAACAAATCGACCGCGCTAGCGGATCACGTCCGGCACGTTCTATGGCTCCGAATCGTACATACAGTGACACATTCCGGCAGCGCGGTACAGCGTATACGATTTGGTGTTGTGCAGCGCGCTGAGCACAGCCCGTGGCGGTTTAATTTTGTCTGTTTATAAATCTTATTATAAAAATAGATAAAATATCGTACTTTCTGTTTTACACTAAAACTCGATATTTTAAAATTAAATTTCGCTCCAGTAATTTTAAATAAGTCTACAAATGGCTGCATGAATGTCAATTCCGTCGGCTATTCCAAGTGGGATAAATTAATTTAAAAAAAAGCTTCTGTCAAAGTGAAATTAAGCCTTATGCACAACGTTGAGTCTTTTTTTAAATGTGATAAGCCGATAGAGACCGGGTTATCTTCAGCCTATTCCATGCCTATTCTTACGGTAGACGCTTGTAGTGAATCTATGGTTTTATGAATGAATATTTACATGTGTGAGTTTACAATTCCTGCCGGAATACTGAATTTATGAATGACTGATTGGTCTTGTGGATATTTTGATGCGTTTTGTTACTGCACCATTTTGAAAAATACTTAAAAGTTTATTATGGAAGAGTAAGTCTCTATACAAACAATCGGTTACTAAGATAAGCGTTTGGTTACTTCAAAATTTTAGGCAACCCGCTGGGAATCCAGTTGTTAGCACCCTTCGCCACTGTCTCCTCATCTAGAGAGCCATACAAGAAGGCAGTCGAGACATCAAACTGTAGCATTGCCATTCCTTCGCTAGCTGCTACACTCAACAAGGAGCGCACAGTCCCCATTCTGGTAACCGGGCTAAACGTTTGCTCATAGTCAATCCCCTTTTTCTGATGAAAACCTTTTATGACTAGTCTTGCCTTGTATTTGTCTACAGAGCCATCAGCGTTCGTCTTTACTCGAAATACCCACTTACATGGTATTGCTTTTCTTCCCTTAGGCAGACTTACAAGCTTCCATGTGTCATTTTCCTGTAAAGAGTTTATCTCACTGTCCATGGCTTCTTCCCATAGATCTTTCTCCGGGCTTCTAATCGCGTCCTTATGCGACTTTGGCTCGTTATTTTCCATTATAGCATTCATGATAAAGTCTTTGAATCGATCTGGTGGGCGTAACGAAGAGCGGTCACGAAGTACCATCTGTTCCGGGAACACATCTTCGTGATCATCATAATCTTGACCTTCATCTATGACATCGTCGAGACCATCAACCACATCTTCGTCTACGATATCATTCTACCCTGATTCAAATGACTGTTCAGGCAAAATGTTCTGAGCATCGTGGAACTCTTCACCAATACTTACATGACCTTCATCAATGCTAATACCAGGACTGTCTCTATTGGGCACATCAGAAACACTTTGTACATTATCCGTCAAACTCTTTGTAACAGGAACTACTTCAATTTCATTACAATGATCGTAGACTGTCTCAACGTCTCGCTCATTCATTGAAGACTCCAATGCTTTTTCATTAAAGATGACATCTCTAGACCTCACCAGCGAATTTCGCTCTCGGTTCCGAAGTCTGTACCCGTCATCATTGTCGTATCCAATCAAAATCCAACGTGTAGCTTTCTTGTGCATTTTCTTTCTCCTCTGCTTTGGTACATGCGCATAGCAAGGCGAGCCGATTATTCTCAAGTGCTTTATCTGAGGCTTCTTGTTTAGCCAAAGTTCATAAGGCGACTTGTGTTCCACTAGAGTTGGTCCTGTCCTGTCAAGTACATACACAGCAGTGTTTACTATCTCTGCCCACAAATTCTGAGGAATTTCTTCATGCGCGTGCATCATTGCTCTAGCAGATTCGACCAGGGTCCGGTTTTCCCTTTCGCTACACCCATTTTGTTCTGGGGTATACGGCATAATGAGCCTTTGCTTTATTCCTGTTTTCTCAAGTAAATCTCGTACTCTCTTGTTATCGTATTCGCCTCCGTTGTCACTTAAAAGCTCTTTAACATCATGTCCAGCATTTCTAGCTTCCGACAACATTAACTTCAACTTTTCATAGACGTCAGACTTATTTTTCAGGAAATACACATATCTGTACCGTGTATGCTCATCCTTGAATAAAACGAAGTATCGATATCCCGAGATACTTGAAGGGAAGGGACCACAGACGTCAGAGTGTATGCGCTCACCAGGTTTCGTAGCTATTTCGCGAACACCAAATGGTTGCCTGTGCGCTTTCCCAAAGATACAACCCTCGCATAGTTCTCCACTGCTTGACGTCTTTACTCCTAGCTCCTTCTCTATCAATCGTTTGACATGTTTCTTATCTTGATGCCCCATACGTTCATAGTATAGTTGCAGCATATCTCCATGTTCAATTAAATTCACTGAAACATCAGGACGTATGACTTTGCAATCTATCCTGTACAAACCGCCATATCTTTGCCTTGTTCCAGTCAAAACAATCCTACCATTTGATTTCATGGAACATTTTGTTACCCGCGACTCAAATACGCTCGTAGGGTTCTTGTCCTGTGAACTAAGCACAGAAAAAAGGTTCTTGCTAATCTGGGGAACATACCAAACATCTCTCAAAAAAAGGTTCTCACTCCGTCCTTTAAAACTGGCTTCCAGATGGACTGTGCCTTTACCAACAACCTGTATCACGTTCCCATCCGCCGTAGTTACCGTGTGAGCTTCACCAAAATGTTCAAAATCTTGAAACAGATCTCCTCGCATTGTGACATGGTGAGTGGCCCCGTTATCCACATACCAATCATCACGATCATTGCCAGAATCTGTAGAATTTACAGTCAGTAAAATCATGTTCGAACTATGAGACCTGTTTTCCTTCTCTTTTATCCCAACTTTGGGGCAATCCTTTTTGAGATGACCAGGCTCCTTGCAAATAAAACATTTGTATTTTTTCTTTGATCCTTGGTCTCTTAGGTCATATCCCTTAGCAATCTTTTTATTTGCTTTTACATAAAGCGCTGTCTCACTTGATTCAGCATCAGCCATCTTAGCATTAAGCGCCTTTTCATGTGCACACAACTGGCCTGTAATGTTTTCTACTGTCCTTTCCTTCTTTGACATTAACAGCCAACTCGACTTAAAGGAGAAATATGCTTCCGACAGCGTGTCAAGGATTTTACAAATCAAGAGAACTTCGGGTAACTCTACCTTTTCTTCTTTCAATAACTCTTCCTTCAAGCTGTGCCACAGATTTTTCAATTTAGATATATGAGTCGACGTGTCATCAGACGGATCCCTCTTAAGTTTGAAGAAATCCAAACATATATCGTAGAGTCGGCCCTCATTAGGTCCCTCATACAATCTATGGAGTTCATCCCAAACTTCTTTCGGAGTAGACAATCTAATTACTTTGCCAAGCGTCTCATCTGTCACATTGTTTGTTATCAAGAGTAGGGCTGTACTCTCTAACTTTACAAAATCACGTAAACTTCTATTGTACAATTCTACTGCAGCGTCACCGCTTCCTTCTACGGGACTAGCTGGTCTTTGTGTTTTACCCTCCACAATATCCATGAGTCCGTCCATACCTCTCAGTAAGGCTACCATCCGGTACTTCCATGATATCCAATTGTGGTTGTCAAGTTTCACAATTTGAATTTTCGAAAGCTCCATTTCTTTTAAACTTCTGGGTCTGGGCCCATAACCAATTGAAGGTGGTGGTTTCAGAAGAGTAATGAACAAGCTTTATAATCCAAATAAGCTTTATAATAAAGTTAAAACACAATATAAAGTAACATACAATTAGACACGTATTTTTCACAATTGCTTGACTGACAGAATAAACAAACATTAGGTCGCTAGGTGATTACAAAATCCAATAGATGATGATGGATGATGGTGATGATGGTGATGATGATGATGATGATGATGACGATGATGATTATGATGATGATGATGGTGATGGTGATGATGATGGTGATGATGACGATGATAATGATGATGGTGAAATATTTCTCTAGGCAGATCACCTTTACCTTATTATTAAATAAGCGTAGTGGCAGAATATCATAATGAACCAAAACGCAAATATTGCTTATAGTTTTTTTTTTAATGGCTAATTGCTATGATGCCATAGACCTATAAATGTCATGGTGCTGTATCACATGAAACAATAGACGATCGCATTGCCGGCCAAGGCCTGCAATTTTGTATGAAAATCCATTACATACCAGTTGTCTAACCGCGCCCGCAACGTGATACGTCCCGGCCTATTATTTGGAACACAACGTAAACATTACATAGCATGTTTGAGAAAAACATCTTGTTTTATTAATATTCAAAAAGGTATGACCATTGAATTTCTTTGCAGGTGTATGTAGGTTTCCTCACGATGTTATCCGTTGCCTAGTACCCATAACACAAGCTTGGCTTACTTTGGGGCTAGGTCAAATGGTGTGAATTGTCCCTTGATATTTATTTATTTATTTATTTCTGCATTGTGTTGTGTTCAGAGATGCAGACGACGGCTCGGCTGTCATAACGCGTGCCGGATTCCAGTTCCTACTGCTCAGCACAGCTAAGCAGGTATAATATATTTTTGCTTCAGGAGAACCATCATTAATTCATTATAACCGCTCGTCCCCTAAATATCAGAATTGCAAAATACTAGATTGCCGACTTACCCTATTTCTAAATTAAAATCATTACACTACCTTTTGGCTTTGCCGTAGCCGTGTAAATACCCAATTCCCAGAATACCAGACTTTCCTGTCACCGGGTTTTTCTCTATATCGGATTGCCAAAATAGCTTGTTTTCAATACACAATGTTCCATTCAAAATAGAAATTCCATAATACCAGATAGTGAAATCACCAGGCTCGTCAGGCAGGTCGTGGTCGTCGTGGGGAGGTCAGGGGGTCGTGTTTTACGAGCCTGGTGATTTCACCATCTGGTATTATGGGAATTCGGTTTTGAATGGAACATGGTGTATTGAAAACAAGCCGTTTTGGCAATCCGATATAGAGGAAAACACGGTGACAGGAAAGTCTGGTATTCCGGGAATATAGTATTTTAGAAATAGGGTAAGTCGGCAATCTAGTATTTTGCAATTATGATATTTAGGGAACGAGTGACTTGGACAACCGGGGACAGAGTAAACAATATGAAAAACTTGATTCACCCAAATAAATATTTGCAGGTGTGGCTGTTTCTGCAACATTACCTGCACACCGCTGAGAAAAGGAGTCTCAGCGCCGCTGAATGCCTCGCGTTCTTGTACCAGCTTAGCTTCAGTACCTTAGGCAAGGTAGGGCAGCAAGGGATATGCTATACCGTAAGGTTAGGTAACTAGCTCAGTAGGGTAACTTTGGCTATAAGGGTGACTTTGGACGTTAGGGTAGTTTTGGACATTAGGGTAATTTTAGCCATTAGGATAACTAGCTATTAGGGTAACTTTGGACACAAGGGTAAATTCGATCATCAGGGTAATATTGGTCACTAGGGTAACTTTAGGTACTAGGGTAACTTTGGCTATCAAGGTAACTTAGGTCATTAGGGTGACTTTGGCCATTAGGGTCACTTTAGCTATTAGGGTAACTTTGGTCATTAGGGTAAATTCTACCATTAGGGTAACTGGGCATTAGGGTGAATTTACCATTAGAGTAAATTCTACCACTAGGGTAACTTTGGGCATTAGGGTAAATTTACCATTAGAGTAACTTTGGACATTAGGGTAAAGTCTACCATTAGGGTAACTTTAGGCATTAGGGTAAATTTACCATTAGAGTAACTTTGGACACCAGGGTAAATTCTACCATTAGGGTAACTTTGGTCATGATGGTAAATTTTACCATTAGGGTAACTTTGGACATCAAGGTAACTTTGGCCATTAGGGTATCTTTGACCATTAGGGAAACTTCGCCATTACGGTACTTTTTAAATGGAAAATACCCATTAGTAGGATTCATTTTGTGATGGCTTACATTTGTTTGTATGTTTCAGGATTACAGTACCGAGGGTATGAGCAATAATATGCTGGTATTTCTGCAGCATTTGCGAGAATTTGGCCTCGTCTATCAGAGAAAGGTGATTCAGTGTTCAGGGATTTTTTTCTAGTAATAAAATATAGCCTACTAGCTGTTGCCCGCGACTCCGTCTGCCAAGATTTGTTAATCGCTGTCCCGCGGGAACTATGCAATTTTCCGGGATAAAAACTATCCTTTGTCCTTCTCAGGGTCTTAAACTATCTCTCTACCAAATTTCATCCAAATCGCTTCAGCGGTTTAAGCGTGAAGAGGTAACATACAGATAGACAGACACACTTTCGCATTTATATTAGTATGGATATGGATGTTACTCAGGGACAACGTAGCATTGTAATGGTGAAAAAATATCGAAATTGGTCCAGCAGTTTTTGAGTTTGTTACAAACATATTTAATATTAGTGTAGTTGTTATAAATGTAATAAAATAAGCCGTGGTGTCCTTGTGTTCTGATCTATGGCCTCTCAAGCAGAGAATCGTGGATTCGAGTCCGGGCTCGCACCTCCGAGTTTTTCGAAATTTATGTGCAAAATTACATTAATTGAATTTTACCATGAGCTTTACGGTGGAGGTAAACATCGCAAGGAAATCTATACACACCTGAGAAGAAATTTAATGGTGTGTGTGAAGTTCCCAATCCGTACTGGGCCCGCGTGGGAACTACGGCCCAAGCCCTCTTAATCTGAGAAGAGGCCTGTGCCCTGCAGTGGGACGTAAATAGGCTGGGATGATGATAAATTAAAAAAAAAAACCGGTTGTCTGTAAAGTCAGTTTACGGACGATAGTTTAACGTGACAACGTCATAACAAAACATTCAAAAAACAAAAATGAAACCAGGCGGTCACCCATCCAAGTACTGACCGCGCCCGACGTTGCTTAACCTCGGTGATCGGACGAGAACCGGTGTTTTGTTAAATATCTTGAAAACGGTGCATTATCCTACGGCAAAATCAATGAAATTTTCACCTCCCCTTTAATACCTCCGCACCCCCGCACCCCGCTAGTACTAAGATTGTACATCCTGGCGCGCGCTGCTCTCTTGTACATCCTGGCCTTCACTGCTCTGTACGGGACATGTACGTTACATTGCGTCATCCTTTTTCGTGCGTGCAGCCGGCGTTTATCGATTTGTTAGACGTTGTCACGTCAAAAAAATAATAACTATAAACTAAAAATTTTAAAATCCTCCACCGCAATTACGCCACTCGTATGTTTGAACATTAAGACCCGTTATGCTTCTAAGATCCCTTCCGCAGCTAACAAAAGAGCTGATAACTTTGAAAAGGCTGAACCGATTTTCATGAAACATATCTAAGAACCATCGCCAAGAAAACTGCTTTCTATTAAAAAAAACCGCATCCAAATCGGCGCACCCGTTTAAGAGCTATGATGCCACAGACAGACAGACACACAGCGGTCAAACTTATAACACCCCTCTTTTTGTGTCGGGGGTTAACCCTTTAGTGGGTAATGGCAAGATATTTGCCGTCATAAAGAAATCAATGCAGATTCTAATTAGCAACATTGACGGTCCAAAATCGATTGTCTTGACAGGGTTATCAAATGGTTAAGAGGGTTTATACCTGCTGAGCTGGCAACGTTGCATTTTTGTTAGTTTTTCTCGATTATTCCATAAAAATTAAATGAAAATTAAAAATGTTTTGTATACAAATTGTTCTAATATATAAGTTAATGTGTCTATTGCAATAATAATTCGTGATAAGACTTTGATTTTCTTTAAAAACCGTTAGGTAATCATTTGTTCGTTTTTAAAGAAAATAAAAGTCTATCACGAATTATTATTGCAGTAGACACATTGACTTATATATTAGAACAATTTGTATTCAAAACATTTTTAATTTTCATTCAATTTTTATGAAATAATTGAGAAAAACTAAAAAAAATGCAACGTTGCCAGCTCAGCAGGTATAAACCCACTTAAAGGGTTAATAAATAATGACAACGACGCTCCCCAGCGCAAAGCGGGCCGCTTCTTCCCGACGCGGCTGGCGCTGAACATAGCGTGCGTGCGGTCCGACAGCGAAGCCCTGGAGCCGGCGGAGGCGTCGCCGCGCGGGTACATCCTGGTCGAGACCAACTACCGCGTGTACGCCTACACGCAGACCAGTCTGCAGGCGGCGCTGCTGGGCCTCTTCGCCGAGCTGGTCTACAGGTAACTGGCACAAGGGATTGCTCAAATACTCGTACACACGCTTCCAGTTGAAATTGTTATAGTAGTTCCAATCATTTAATTTCTCGATGACAGCTCCCGTAGAATGTAGCTGCGTTTAGTTACAAGTTAAGTATGAAGTATCTTTTTCTATTTATTTTTTTATTTTCTTCAACTTCATTTTTTTTTTTATTACTTTTACGGTCATCCCGTGAAACCATATATTTCAAACTAAATACAAACTGAAATATACATGCACAGAAAAAACCCCAGAAAAAAGACCAATGCTGGTCTAGAAGTTAGCGACGAATCTTTCCCATACATCGTACACTTCAGTCTGTTATAATCACATTAGGCAGTGATAAAGCGCATCTATGTTAATGCCCTCTACCGAGAGACTTTTTTTTTTTGCGTTTAGTTACGCAAAAATTAACTTTTAAATGCGAGATATAAAAAATATGACAACTGCCTAATTTTGTTCCTTGATCCCATATAATATAAGGTTCATCTGAGACACATTGAGTCCATATATGCAGTATTTTTTTTTAAAGTACGATAAATAATAAACGTTTCAATAAAGTTTGCATTCTATGGCAACACAAATGTCATGTTATGATTGCCATAGAATGTATCTTTATTAAAACGTTTATTATTTATCGTACTTTAAAAAAAAACTACTGCATATATGGACTCAATTTATCTTAGATGAATATTATACAGGGTGTTACAAAATTACCCGTAATAACTGAAGGGTATGGAAGTACTCCAGTAAAGAATTAAATTAGTATATATTTTTTTTATTCCATAGGTATGTTTTCAATATCGGAAAAATAAGTATTTTTAATAGTAAATTAAAATATCGACTGAGATTACGCACATCACTATTTAAGTTCATGACCTTACCAGGAGCAATAACTTACTACCTCATACGTACTACTACTACGTATCGTAAGCGCGTAGGCAGATTCAAATGAGCCAATGAGGTTAAAGGGGCATTTTTCTCTTTCCTGAGACAGAAAGGGACAAATTTATTATGAATGACGATGAGCGGGGCGTGACGTAACTTGCAGTGAACAATTATTATGACTAGGTAGTCATGAGGATTAAAGAGTAATTAGTATGATTTTAAAATCTTATACCTGATTTACACTCTCGCCTCGTCACCTCGCCTCGCGCCTCGCCTCGTCGTCTCGCTCCGGACGCGAGCCTCTAAATCAAGGCAAATCACGAGACGAGGCGCGAGGCGCGCCTGTTCACACTCTCGTCTCGTGGCTCGTCCCGCAGTTCGTCTCGCCACTCGTACGCGAGTGTAAACCAAGTATTAGAACTTGCCGCGCGGGAGCGCGTTGCACGACGCGGAGCTAAACTCTCCATGTGTTCAGTTCAAAACTATAGTAACAGCTTAGCAAAAACTACTTACATTGTGCCCCTGACCAGATACACGTACACACGCCATTAAAACACGCTTACTTTTCACATTTCCAATAGCTTGCTTAGTATGTCACCCACAAGCACAGTCCAGATGTGATCCTGAACTGATTGATACACAAACGCCACTAAAAACACGCTCACATTTACATCTTCGACAGTTTGCTTAGTATGGTACAAGCACAGTCCAGCCCGTAATCAAAAAGGTACCTCGGAATCTTCTCTAGGGACGTATTTACAGTAGAGGTTCGAAATGCCGTCCTCCTTCTTGAAGGCACAGGGAAGCTTCTTCTTTGGACGAAATCGGTAGGTATCAACTCCTGTGTACAGCGGTAGTGATACGGATGTTGATGGTCAGCTCGAAGAATGCGCCAAACTGCGACGTGGTTCATGTCGAGTCTTGCCGCGGCACGCCTGGTACTGACAGTTGGTTCCTCTTCAAAAAGTTCCAGTACTTCTTCCATTCGCCTGGCATCGACAGCTCTCGGTCGTCCACTGCCACGTGAACGATGAAAGGAGCCCGTGGAATGAAGCCGTGTTACCATATCGTGGAAACATTGGTAAGATGGTAATTGCCGTTGCCGCTGCTCAGCGGCTGGTCTGCCATCAATGAAACGTTCGCGATACAGCTCACGAGCTTGAGCTAAATTACCATCAGCTCGCCCTACACACAAAATCATTTCGTAGTATTCGGCATTCGAGAACTGCATGGTTACAACGATTTTAATAATTTGACTTTGCACGTACCTATGTCCGTTCGAATCAGATGACCGCGAAATACTGGCTATTTTTTACTAAATTTAAATTTATTTAGTGAACAACAAAGTACTTGCCGCTTGTGGCGGCTTTCTTTCAAAGAAATGCCGCCTTCTCCTTCGTCTCTTTCCTACTGGGTAGGTCAGAAAGAGACGGCACTAGAAAATATGACACAAACTGTGCTCCGGGAAGGGTGCGTAAAGCTTCGTTTAGCTAGGAAAATAGTCAAGTGATTAGTTATGTTTCTTTTACTTAATGTTTAGTTAAGTACTTAGTCAATGGAAGCGGGAACGGAATTATTTGCAGTTTTTAATTTGTGTTCACATTTTTAATGATATTATTATGATATTTCAGAGTGTATTAAGTTCCAATAAAACTGGAAAAACTGTTTTTTTTTAAACATGCTCGGAAATGTGTACGTTAATGTCACGAAATGAAGACATGAAGTTTCTTGTTTATGGCTCCCTACATTACTTCTTGGCCTAGGCAATGCAATAGAGCAATGAAAATCCTCAGAAAAACCATTATTGTCCGCTGCTCTAACTTTTTAAATTTGCTTACTAACATTAAACTGACGAAGGAAAAATTACATTCTGCCAACCACCACTAGGTTCTGGCTCGCTACTACAAAGTGCTAAATTCGAACTTCGTTTCGTGCCGTCCCGCTCAAGCTAATAGTATTTATTAAGAGAGTGAGAGGGACCGCGCGATACGAACTTTGAATTTCGAGTTTCGTAGTAGCCTCCCCTGTAACCTTGTAACTTGCGACATTAAAAAAAATTTAAGTGCGGTTAAACATGGTGCTCGAATAGCTTGTTCCAATTGCATGTTAAAAAAAAAGCGGCAAATTAAACACTTTTTTTGTAATCGTTCGTTTCGATTGTAATTTCAACAAAAATAAAAATAACTTCTAGTGACGAGAGTGATGGGAAGTTGTGGACTGTACTCCGCTTCATTTGAGGAAGGAGGCAAACTTAGCAATGGGATTTACTTGATAACCTGGTACTTATTTTAATTTTAATATTTCCTCACATTGCTTGAGTAACACCGCCGCCGCTCGGCCGGAACAGTGATTGCAGGACTCGTTTTATCCGGCCTTGTCTACGACTCGGCCGTCTACCCCAAGCTCATCCATCAATCCCTTACTTCACGGCCTCTGCAGTAATGTACTATTTTTCTAGCTTTAAACAATTGCTAGGTGGTGTGTGGCAATCCTAATCCTAAATTTTAATAAATTTAATTTTGTAATCGTGTGCGAGATTTTCGAGACCTGCTTCATAGCCGTAGTGCTGATTGGCGGGCGCGACTGTCACATGCGCAGAAATTAATGGTCAGCGCTACACTTACGTGCCGTTGGGCTGTAGCAAGGAGTGCTTGCAATTAAATCCTGGCTCTCTTACTTTTCACGTGGGACCACAACTAAACATGCTTACTGCTGCTTAGCGACTGGATTAACTAGATAAAAAGCGGATGGCCATCTTATTCGCCTATCATGCTGCTAAGCTACTTGCTAGCACCGTTGAGTCTTGCTTGGGACTCGGCTCTCACTATCCACTTTGAAACACAAGCACTGTTGCTTAGTGCCAGTATTAGTTAAAAAAGTGGATGCGGTAGGACCCTACACAAGTTGTTAACATAAATAACCTAACCAACAAAAAGTTGGAAACCACCGAAATTGACATTTAAAAGTTCAATATCTCAAAAACGGCTAAACCGATTTTGATAAAACATATCTAAGAACCATCGCTAGAAACCCTGCTTTCAAATAAAAAAACCGCATTCAAATCGGTCGACCCGGTTAGGAGCTACGTTTCCAAACTTACACCCCTCTTTTTTCGTCGGGGGTTAAAAAAACACATGTTAAAATAATTTTGCTACTAGGACTACATAATCATAATTTCAGTTACTGTAGCGCAAGTGCATCCGACAGTTGGTGTGAACGCAGCACTGCGCGTGAGCAAATTTTACGCTAGCCAATAAAATCAAAGAAGGCGGAGCTTGTAGTGAATAAGAATGATTTTGACCAGGCGTCATAAGAGTTAGTGGAAAGCTTCAATTACAAAGATTAAACTAAGACAGACGAGTCTTTTCGTATTTTAGGGTTAGGCAGGTACGTACTTAGTTTAAATTGTTGTTTGCACTGATAATTTTTCAGCTCAGTTTAGTTACTCTCTCTCTGTTTATGTCAAATTAAAAATAAGTGAGAGTTTCCGACACCCTTCACGACACATTTTCAAACCAGGTACATGGTGGAAATGTTGAACTAACCGCCACCAATGTCAGATTAATATGGGGTCATCCATAAAGAACGAAACACATCTAGGTGGGGGAGAGGTCTGGCAATTTGTGACACGGGAGCAAAATAATTCCAATTTTCAAGTGTGATAAGGGGCGGGGGTGGGGGGGGGGGCAAAAATGGTGTGACGTCATTTATGGATGACCGCTACGGGTTATTTAAAGAAAAATAGTTATTAATTACGTCACAAAACTGAAACGTCGCACTTAGGTAAAATTGCTGACAAATTAACATTCTGATAAATAGTTAGTCTATGATTTAAAAGCCAATGACCAGAACAGCTGATCGCTAGTGTTAGGAATCTTCTAAAAAACATGTCGATATTTTCAAAAAGTTTCGATATCGGTTTTTTCCATAACCATTATAGCTAGAAAAAAAAGAACAGCGCGCAAAATTACAGTTTTATTTACTGTTCATGGGGTTTCAGGCTTTAGGGGTTATTTTGTAACACCCTGTATAGGATCAAGGAACAAAATTAGGCAGTTGTCGTATTTTTTATACCTCGCATTTAATAGTTAATTTTTGTGTAACTAAACAAAGTTTCATTCTACGGGAGCTGTCATCGAGAAAATAAATGATTGGAAATACTATAGTGACCGAATGAAAATTCGGTTTCGGTTTCTTTAAAAACCGTTAGGTACTTAATAATTTGTTCGTTTTTAAAGAAAATAAAATTCTATCACGAATAATTATTGCAGTAGACACATTAACTTATAACTTACTAGGACAATTCTTATAGACCACATTTTTAATTTTCATTCAATTTTTATGGAATAGCCGAGAAAAACTAACAAAAATGCAACGTTGCCAGCTCAGCAGGTATGTAAGGTAAACGCTCTTAATAATGTACTGTTCCTTTGCAGGTTCCCGAATGTGGTTGTGGGAGTGCTGACTCGGGAGTCGGTGCGGCAAGCGCTGCGCGGCGGCATCACGGCCGCGCAGATCATACGCTACCTGGAGCAGCACGCACACCCACAGGTAAACAGTCACCCTGAAGATCCATCATCAAATCATCATCATCAGAAAGACGTCCACTGCTGAACATAGGGGAAACTCGTCCGCCAAACAGATTGGTCCTGTGCCACAGAATAAGTAATAGCAAGAATGATATAGACTGGATTGGCTTGGCAGTCGCCATAGTACGGATCGGTCGCGGTTTTTGTAGTTCGGTTATTAAATCTAGATGGCGCTGAAATATAGCCAGAGGCTTTGAAGGCAGAACAATAAGACTATATATTTCAAACTAAATACAAACTGAAATATAGATGCACAGAAAAAACCCCAGAAAAAAGACCAATGCTGGGAATCGAACCCAGGTCCTCAGCGTTCCGTGCTGCGTGCCTACCCCTACACCATCACTGGTCTAGGGACAGCATTGGTCTTTTTTCTGGGGTTTTTTCTGTGCATCTATATTTCAGTTTGTATTTAGTTTGAAATATATGGTTTCACGGGATGACCGTAAAAGTAATAAAAAAAATGAAGTTGAAGAAAATAAAAAAATAAATAGAAAAAGATACTTCATACTTAACTTGCAATAAGACTACAGATGTTTCATATTACTACAAATGTATTATTTTTCAAAAATATTGCATAATAATACATTTGCAGTGATATGAAATATCTGTAGTCTTATTGTTCTGCCTTCAAAGCCTCTGTCTATATTTCAGCGCCATCTAGATTTAATAATCGAACTACAAAAACCGCGGCCGATCCGTACTATGGCGACTGCCAATCCAGTCTATATCATCCTTGGTAATAGTGCTAACGTACAGAAGGATCACCCTCGAACAAAAGTCAACTTTAGGTATAAAAACTTGCGTACTCTTACTGCTTGCACGCGAAATTGAGACTTATCGTGTGATACGAGCGTTCATATTCCGTTGGGCACCGCTGATCCGAAACCAAGGGCACAGGGTTCCCGCTCGCCGATATTTGGTAGGTATATGAATCAAGAAAGATAACAGTGTGTATTAATTCAGTAAACTACCTTTAGTAAGTAAGTAAGTTATTTATAAGATCGTTTATGGTGACACTTCACTTGGCGTATTTGACGAAATAGTTGCGTGTGCGACAGAGGAGCACTATGCCGATTCTAGCGTGAAAGACGGAGATGGCAATAGCGCAACGCGAACACGCAACGCCAAGTGAAGTGCCACCATTAGAAGTCATTGTTTGTTGCAAAAATCACAGAAAAAAAGATGCTTAATTACGCGTGACGCGGCTAGCGTGCGAACTGAGGGCCGAGCGACAACCTGCTGCCATACATATCAATGGAGATGGATGTTTAAAAAATTAACTTATCCCTTGATCTATTGATTCGTTTTTATTGTGTCGTTATATGGAGTGTTTAAGTTTATATAATAATATGTATATTTCAATTGTTACCTTTTGGCCACGTTTTCTTTTACCAAATCGATTAAGGAAACTATAGGTCTGTTTACTGTTATCTATTTAAATTTCATATTTATGTATGACTGTTTGTTTCTCAATAAATAAATAAAAAAAAAAAAAAAAAAAATACGCCTCCCCGGGAGGCGCGCCGGCCAAACATACCGAATCCGACTCGCATTTGGCCGGTTTTATTTTTTGATGCATGATGACTTGATGGTCCCAAAAGATCAGCGCTGTTTTCGATACCGGCAGTTGGCTGATTTGGCATCACTTTGTGACATGCGCATTTTTTTCTTCATCTTCATCTATACTAATATATAAAGCTGAAGAGTTTGTTTGTTTGTTTGTTTGAACGCGCTAATCTCAGGCTATAGGCTATATATCATCACGCTAACACCAATAGGAGCGGAGCGGAGCGGAAGAATGTTTCAAAATCGGGGGTTTTGAAGTAAAACTTCAACATAGGCGCTAATCTCAGGAACTACTACTCCGATTTGAAAAATTCTTTCAGTGTTAACACCAGGGGGGTGGGGGGTGAGGGTGCGGGGGGGGGGTTCGGGGTTGCTGTGCGGGGGAGCGCGGGAGGGAGCGGGTTGGAGGGTGCGGGGGGGTTGCGGGGGGGGTAATTTTTTTATTATCGAGGAACTAAGGAGAGCCATAATTGATGAAAAAGTAAATTGGATAAAAAAAATAAGCTGCCCAAATTACTAATTCCACGCGGACGGAGTCGCGGGCAAAAGCTAGTGTTGTCATAAATAATGTTTCTTTCAAAATTTTGGCAATCCGGTGGGAATTGAGTCGTTACGGCACTACGTCACTGTAATTGACAAAATCAAAAAGGCTTGTGTTAAAATTGTTGCAGATGCTAAAGACAGATTCGGGGGGTATCCGGTCGGAGTCCGTGCTGCCCCCCACCGTCGTGGACCAGGTCAGGCTGTGGGAGAGCGAGAGGAACCGGTTCACCTACACCGAGGGAGTCGTCTACAACCAGTTCCTGTCGCAGGTACAGTAAAATTACATAAAGTTTACCACTTACAGATGGTTTGCCTTCATTTCATATTCAACTTTAACGACCTACAAATAAAGCCAATATTAGAATATTGTTACCCACGTTTGCAGATTTTGTAATAGCTACTTTATTTGTATGGTGTTAAAGTTGGAAATTAAATGAAGGCAAGCAATCTGTCAGTGGTAAATTAAAAGTAAACTTATTTGTACGAGCTTGTGGTAGTGTTGTTAGATAGAAAGGGTATCGAGAGGATCGTTTAAATTTAAGAAAAAATAGAACGGGGGCGAAGCCGCGGGTATCAGCTAGTTTAATATAATTACATTTTACTAATTTTTGTTGTAGCGGACACAGTAATACACAATCGGTGAAAATCTCAAGTTTCTAGTTAACACTGAAATAACGCTGGAAAAAAAACACTTTTCTTGTATGACGACCCCCTTTAATTTTTAACTCAGTTCGGCTCCTGAGATACTGCCTGGTGACAGACTGACGGATGGACAGCGGAATCTCAGTAATAGGGTCCCGTTTTACCCTTTGGGTACCCTAAAAGCAATATTAGTGGGATGTATTCCCCGTTGTGAAGGCGTGTATGTGTCGCAGGCGGATTTCGCGGCGCTGCGCGACTACGCGCGCGCGCAGAAAGTGCTGACCTGGCAGTCGGAGCGCGCGCGCACCATGGTGGTCACGCGCGCCGGTCACGACGACGTGCGCCGCTACTGGAAGCGGTACTCCAAGTCTTCCTAGTCACACGACTCCTCATACAAATCTCACTGGGCATAGACAGTGTTGGGCAAAATTTAGTTTGACTAATGATTAGACACGTCAATCATGATTGATGACTAATGATTTGTTAGTTTAGTCATGGTGTGGCGATTGATGATTGATTAGTTTCAATCTTAATCAAGCAATCATGATTGATCGTTTATGGTTATCGTTTATGACTTTAATTCATGAGCCACCATGGAACCTTTTCAAAGGAAAAGTCATTGCGATTTTGGATCGGTAAACGATTACATTAATTTACCCTAAGATAACATAAGGACAGTACAAAACTACCAGAAAAGCGATAACTCGAACAGAAGTACGACGAAATAAACAAACATTCACATTCCGTTAGAAGCATCAATCACATGGTCGTGATTACCTTTTGACCGCCAGCGTCGGCTATAGACGACAGTACGGTAATACAAAATTAAACCTACCCGCATCCGCATAAGAATCAATTTTGTTCCAAACAAAAACGATGCGTGGCGGTCAAAAGGTTAAAACTAACGATTGAATGACTAATGATTTTAGGCGTTAGTCACGATTAGTTCAATCATGATTAAATCAATCATGATTACATCAGTCATGATTAAATTAGTCATGATTGATCAGTTGATTGACGAAATTAGTTGATTTGCCACACACTGGGCAAAGCTCTCAGTATGGGCTTCGGCTTGGAATAGGCTAGACGACTATAAAAAACTGTTTAGTCCGTCAGTTAGATTATTAAAAAATATTGTATACGTATTTTTTCTTGTTTGACAAACAAAAAATTACGCGGATACAGTGCTTAGAAGTTTCGAGTGACGTCACAATCCCTCACTCCGGAAGTTTGATGATCTATGCCTTTGTCGATTTTTAATAATTTGATAAACCAAAAAATACGTGTCCCATATTTTTCCATTATCTAACTGACGGACTAAATAGAATGACATATTTATAACTTTATAACCCAGTCGTCATCCCTATTGTACATACACCGTTGATTTGCTTCGCAGGTGGGTCATAACTAATGTGACCAAACGTCTCGTTGTGAAAGGGACTGTCCCGCTCTCAGGCGCTCGTTCCCTAAATATCAGAATTGCAAAATATTAGATTGCCGACTGATCCTATTTATAAAATACCAAATTCCCAGAATACCAGACTTTCCTGTCATCGTGGTTTTCTCTATATCGGATTGTCAAAAAAGCTTGATTTCAATACACCATGTTCCATTCAAAACCGAATTCCCATAACAGTGACAGTTTTTTTTTATTTTTTTAGAAATTAGTGCGCATGGCTCCTCCCTTTTGAAACGGAAATTAACCCTTTCAACGCCACGCCTCGACAAAACGTAAACCTGCTTTGAATCTTATGTCACTTTGTCAAGATCACTTTGACACTATACTTTGTGACACCTATAAGTGTCGTTGGCGTTGGAAGGGTTAAAAAAACACGGTGTTTGTGTATTGGGATAATCGCGACCATAAAATACGCGAGATATCTGGTGTGTATAGTATTGTACAGTGGTAATACGTGTTGTGTGAATTGTTAGAGGGCGCGTGAAATGAGTACATTGCCGTCGATGAATGATGAATAATAAATCCACAGCCGCGCGGGCCCGCGATGTAACGAAACACGCACGATATTGTAGCATCGTCTGAATCAGGGGTGGGCAAACTTTTTTGATCGCGGGCCGGTAAATTAAAAAAATTCTTGACGCGGGCCAGAAAACAAAAAAAAATATTGCCGCGGGCCGGTCAATTAATAACATTCAGGGCAAGGCTACTAAGCTAAAAGTTTTAAAATATTGTTTTATAGGAACTTAAATATATTTTTTATTTTTATACTTTTTCACATAAAAAAATTGTCGCCTTAGCAGTATTGTCATAAAAAGTACGTGATTTTTATGTTTTAAGTGTAGATAAAATATTTTAATTCCGAAAAATATAATTTTTGATGTTATAATTTTTCTGAAAAACGCTCGGCGGGCCGGATTGAAACCTCTAACGGGCCGGATCCGGCCCGCGGGCCGTAGTTTGCCCATCCCTGGTCTAAATGAAGCTACGTGAACAGGTTCCCTGTCCCATATTACCACAAAGCTAGAAAGTTTATCAGATCAGTATTAAAATCTTCTTGATTCCATTTCGTAGTTTTCGTGCAGGATTCCTGACGGCGATGGACACCAGATTTTAAGTCTAAGACGTAAAAGATATAAACACTTAATAGTCTCAAGAGGAGATAATTTGCAAGTGGCCAGTAATTTCTTAATAATCACATTTTGTACTATGGAAGATAGAGATATTTTGTAATTTCTGATATATTTTTAATAAAAATGTATAGATAAATATTGCTCAAAATTTAATAAAAGTCTTATCCATCTTATGCTTTTGTATATCGTTTGACATGACTTTGACGTATATTGCATCCACTGTCCGCCCTTTACCCATGAGGTACATGTGCCTCATGCGTGACTACTGGTACTTCCTTGAGGCACATGTGCCTCATAACTCTATGAGCGTTTAAAGTCATTGTTACTACAGGGACGTGTCGAAAGAACCACAGCACATTGCTTCCGGACAGGGAATCTGTTAATGTACCGTATAAATAAAGAAAAATAAGTTTTTATTTCTAATATAAATAAATGAAATGAAAAATTTATTTCGCACACACAAAAATAAAAAATAAATAAATAAAAAACAACTAATAAGACAATACAATTTTAAAATATAAAATAAAAATAAAATAATATATGAAAAAGTGTACGAAAAAGGTCCCGCCCCAGCATAAATGCGGACTCCTGGGGTGGAGCCAGCGCTGGTCTTCCGGCGAGACCATTTTTATCGATCACAGAAACCCTATTTAACCTTAGAATATTTGATGTAAACATCGTCAATTCTAAAACTAGGTAAGTTTTTGCTTTGAAGCATTTATTTCGAATATGAAAACAAGTTTTTTCTTTATTTGCACGGCTCATTGATGAGTAGATATGTAAGGTATATTATTAGGTGATTTCATAAATAAATGAAAATAAAAATAAAGTTGTTTTTTATTCTTATAAATTACACATTTCATACATTAATTCACGTTTGGGATAGGTTAATTTGTGTGAATCCCATTACATTTTTTTTTTATTTATTTACTACTAACAATAATTCACAGTTAAAAACAATAGATTTTTAGTCAGTCAACGAAATTTCACCAATGGGGGTTTTTATGACAGGCTAGTTGGCTAGTATCGTGAAGTCCGTTTGACAACTTTGACATGTGTCTGGGATTGATTTATAACTAAACGAGCCAATCGGAAGCAAGACTGAGGGGGTCATACATAAAGTACAGTCGGGGTAAAAAAGGTTCGTCACCTTGAACGTTGACATTTGGGTGCACCAAGGCAATTGTCAGTCCTATCAACATTGTATTTCAAACGAAACTGAACGCCGCATTAACGTTTTCCATTTTTCAAAAGGTGGTAAGAGTCTATGACTTGATAAAGGAATCATTTTAATAACTGACGAAGGTTTGCGTACGGTTGGCCAGGAAAGTGGTCTACCAGTTTTGACAAGTTTCTGTGAGACCAAAATATCGCTAAGGTTGACTTTTCTAAGTTAGTGAAGTCTTTAGTCACTGTCATCATATTATTGCAATGGAAAATCGACCTTGTTGTATCATGTTGTGTCAGATGGGTAAATCAACTTTTTAATGCCACCCATTGCTATTGTTACACAAATGTTGTCCCTTGAACAACCTAAGCATTTTTCTATGTTAAAGTGTCACTTGGACAACCGAGGACAGAGTAAACAACACAAAAAAGTTGATTTACCTCTTTATTAAATTGATTCCTTTATTAAATCATAGACTTGAAGTACCTTTTGAAAAATAGGAAACGTCAATGCGATATTCTGTTTGTTTGTAATAAAATGTTGACAGGGCTGACGGTTGCGTTGGTCAAGCGAATGTCAACTTTAAGGTCGAACCTTTTCTTACACCTGTTGTACTTTATGGATCAACGTCACAGATGTCTCGATACTGACGCCATCTGGCGAACCACCTGTCAGAAAATCCTCAATAATTTCCAGACATAGGAATTTAGGCAGGGAGCTCCTTTATCGATAAACTCAATTACCGACGCTTTTCCCTTAACCGGTTTTGTTTGTAAGTCTATATTTTTTGACGTGACAACGTCTAATAAATCGATGAACGCCGGCTGCACGCACGAAAAAGGATGACGCAATGTAACGTACATACATGTACGTACATATTGTCCCGTACAAGAGAGAGCAGTGAACGCCAGGATGTACAAGAGAGCAGCGCGCGCCAGGATGTACAATCTTAGTACTAGCGCTCGGGTAATTTTTAATGGGGGTGCGGTGCGGGGGCATTAAAGGGGGAAGAAAATTTCATTGATTTTGCCGTAGGATGCACCGTTTTCGAGATATTTGACAAAACACCGGTTCTAGTCCGATCACCGAGGTTAGGCAACGTCGGGCGCGGTCAGTACTTGGATGGGTGACCGCCTGGTTTCATTTTTGTTTTTTGAATGTTTTGTTATGACGTTGTCACGTTAAACTATCGTCCTTAAACCGACTTTATAGACAACCGGTTTTTACAAACAAAACTTGAAGCGATCTAGTAGCGCATGGGAAAAGCATCGCTAATCGACTTTATCGATGTAGGAACTCTCTGTCTGTCATTAAATTTTGCCCCCTAAAATCCGACGTCTGTTAATTTCATCAGTCCAAGCGCTTCCTGGCGTTCATAATGCTTGGACTATTTCGTGTTTGCATTGTACAGTCGGCGGTCAGACAGCGGCGGGCGGCGGCTTGACCGGCGCGAGCGCGGCGTACAGTTTGCTGATGGCCGAGTGTACAGCTCGCTCTATGCTGTCGTCTTCTTCGCACGACACCTCCTGTATAAACAAGATTAGGTCCTTCAATACTAATAATATCAAGGAATAATTCACGCCAATTGATCTAATTCCAAAGTAAACTAACATATAGCTAAACCGTTTAAATGAGTCTAGCTATAGTATTAGTAGTTTTGACGACCGGGGCCCATTTGCATAACAGAGTACAACTTATATTACAAGCGGAACTCCCTTTCCAGTTAATATAACTGAAGCGAGAGTTCCGCTTGTAATATTAGTTGTACTTTGTTTTGCATGGGTCTTGGGTGTTTGTTTTGTATTTAAGTATGTATCTATCTATATAAGTGTGTTTATCCGTTGCCTAGTACCCATAACACAAGCTTTGCCTAGCTTACTTTGGGACTAAGTCAATTGGTGTGAATTGTCCCGTGATATTTATTTATTATTTATTTATTTATGATATTGAAGTGTACCTATAGTATGGAATGCATTTACTAACCATGCTATAGAGGTCGATGTCCGCCCGTTTCCCGTCGACGACGACGTGCAATTTGTCCCCTTTGAACATCTTCGGCACCGAGTCTTCCCCGTACATCTCTTGGAGCATCTCTATCACGCACTCCTGAACAAATAAATTATTTTTCACGACACTGCTCGAAAATGTGGCCATAGATAACCTAAATCCAGTACTCAAAACTGCCTATATATGTACATTTAACAGCTGACTCATTTATGGCGCACAAACACGACAACAAAGTTACACTAATCGAAAACAGGACGTATCAGTATATGTATTTCATTATACGATACGACTTTTTGAAAGATAATTTCTGAATTTCATTCCTGGCGTGCTGAAACGACATTATTGGACCAATCAACAGTAATCGTCTGCTGCATGCGATGGATGGATGGATGAATGGATGGACGGACGGACGGACGGACGGACGGACGGACGGACGGAGGGACGGACGGACGGACGGACGGACGGACAGACGGACGGGATGGACGGAATGGACGGGATGGCCGGAATGGACGGGATGGACGGGATGGACGGGTTGGACGGGATGGACAGAATGGACGGATGGGCAGATGGACGGGATGGACAGGATGGACGGATGGACAGATGGACGGGATGGACGGGATGGACGGAATGGACGGATGGACGGGATGGATGGACGAAATGGACGGGATGGACGGATGGACGGGATGGACAGAATGGACGGATGGGCAGATGGACGGGATGGACAGGATGGACGGGATGGACGGGATGGACGGGACGGATGGACGGATGGACGGGATGGACGGGATGGATGGATGGACGGGATAGACGGGATAGATGGATGGACGGATGGACGGGATGGACAGGATGGACGAAATGGACGGATGGACGGGATGGATGGACGGAATGGACGGGATGGACGGGATGGACAGAATGGACGGATGGGCAGATGGACGGGATGGACAGGATGGACGGGACGGATGGACGGATGGACGGGATGGACGGGATGGACGGGATGGATGGATGGACGGGATAGACGGGATAGATGGACGGATGGACGGATGGTCGGATGGACGGGATGGACGGGATGGTCAGGATGGACGGGATGGACGGGATGGATGGATGGATGATTATGATGATGATGATGATAATGATTTCCTCGCATTAGTCGTGAAAAGCACAATGTTTAGTCTCGGCCAAAAGTGCAATAGATGGACTCGTACTTTCGAGGGCCTCCGCTACGCGTCGGCCCTCAAACAAACTCGTCCATCTATTGCTTACTTTCCAGCCTCTACAACAATGTACTATACATGAATTACCCTGACGAATAGGCTCAGAGTCGCTCAACGAGCTATGGAGAGGGCTATGCTCTGAGTTTCTCTAGGATCGAATCAGGAATGAGATCCGTAGAAGAACCACACCGACATAGCCAAACGGATTGGCTCGTTGTAATGGCAATGGGCAGGTCATATAGCACACAGAACAGACAACCGTCGGGACCCAAAAGTTCTCGAATGGCGACCACGGACTGACAAACGCAGCGTGGGACGTCCACCAACGAGATGGACGGGCAATTTGGTAGAGGCCTCCAGAGGTGAATGCAGGCTTGCAACTGTAGTGATTGGATATCAATGAGGGAGGCCTATGGCCAGCAGTGGATGCCCTACGGCTGAAATGATGATGATGGCATGAATCACTGGGTCACAGACAACGCACGGTATTCGACGTATACTGACCTTAAAGTGCATCCGGTCTAGTTTGGGCGCGAGGGGGAGCGCGCGCGGCGCGGGGAGAGACGAGGCGCTCAAAATGGCCGCCACCAGCGCGTCGGCATACATATCTGTCACCGGCTGCGCCTGCCACTGCAACACAAGAGTACATTAAAATGAACATTCAAATAAAACCAAGAAGCTCCCCTGAGCACAGTTACGACAATTTTGTTGTCAAATTTAATAATTCGATTACCTCTGTAACCATGTATGCAGCCGTGTTGAATCATCATGCTTTCGCATAGAGTTCAGTTTGCAATGCAATATTTTAGAGACATCTATCGTACGATTGACGACTGGATGGCTAGGTGGCTGGACATTATATAAAATTTTCAACCGACGAAAACAAAAGGAGGTTCTCAAGTCGACGTGTATATTTGTTTTTTTTTTTTTTTTTTTATGTATGATCACGCATAACTTTTTACAGATTAGTCCGATTTTGATGATTCTTTTTTTATTGAAAAGCGTATACCCTTAGGGTGGTCCCATGTAAAATTGGAAATAATATTCCTACCCTAAGGGTAGGAAAACAGAGGATGATTGACTAACTAAGAGTGATAGAAGCCAATCAGGTAGACGATTATAGGTCCACTCCTCCTGGCTCGTGCTGAGGCACCGACTTCAAACTGGTACCTAGATTAAGGTCAAACAAAAAAGGTATTATTTTTTGCTTTTCAGTTTTTTCGGCGGTTTAATTTTTTTGTTAAAATGTTTTTATTTTATACTTTTTTCCCATCCTTGGGGTAATTTTTTCATTTACATACCATACCTGTACAACAAACTCAACAATATACCGTTGTTCTAAAGTTCTAATTATGATACCGGTTCAGAAGTTATTAATCTTTTCGTTTGTCTAAGAGTATTTAATGGTTTCGTCGCTAGTCAGTCAACGCGTAGTTTTCTCAGTATAGGTAACGCCATCAGAGTTGAGGCGAATGATTACACACACAGCTACATAAAGTACTGATTGAAAAAAAGATAGTGAATGAATGAAATGACTGAGCGAATGAAAATGTAAGTTATAAGATCTTTTGATGAAATACTTACGCATTACTATGCATATTACAATTTTTCTTTTTTCATATAACCTATTTTTGAAATAAAACAATTTGAAACTGATAAGAAATATTCGCAAGAAAAAATCGGTATTTTATAAATAGCGAAAAAAATGCTTATATTTATATAAAATAGATCAAAATATTTTATTTTTTGTTTTGTTTGAACTACCTAGATGTATTTTCCTAAATTATTCTTAGAGTAAAAGGTTGAAGAAATTTTTAGTCAATCTTGCTATCGGTACGAATAAATGTCAAAATCCCGCTGTCATTACATGACGTGTTGTTGTGTGCGTGGCCTCAACTCTGATGGCGTTACCTATAATAATAATAATTTATTGAAAAAAGTTTTACATCTAACACAAAGTCCTATCTAGAAACTCTACTCCCTAGATAGGTAAAACCCGTGCCCTAGGCCAGTGTCCCGCAAAGTGCGTGCCGCGGCACACTGGTGCACCGTGGTCGTTAGTGGGTGTGCCTAGGAAAAATAAGGTTTTATAAACCTAAATAGACGGACGGAAGAAAAATACACAGATGTAAATCACGCTGATTCACATGGTTTTTCATTTGTAGGTAAGGTTTGTACCTTGAATACAAAAAGTTTGCGGAACACTGCCCTGGGATAAGCAGTGCTCCCCCTCGCTTCACAGAGTTAGATGTGTGTTTCTCAGTGTATATTATTTCCAACGTTACCTCGAGTGTGATCATGTTCTGGTCGATAGTGAGATCGACGCAGTTGTACAGTCGCCAGCGGGTCTCGCTTACGAACTCCACCTGGCCCGCCACCTGTACACACAAATTTAGGTTAAAACCCAAACATTCAAAATCAAAACTTTTTTTTATACAATAGCCTTCCGTCTGCAGCTTCGCCCATGATAAATTAATTTTACCGTAGGAAAAGGTATTTTCCAGCAGTAAAAAGTAGCCTATGTCACTCAGTGATAATGTAGCATTCTAACAGCAAAAGAATTTTTGAAATCGGTCCAGTAGTTTTTAAGTTATTTGTTGTACAAAATACAAATCTTTCCTCTTTATAATATTAGTGTAGATAGACTTTCGTTTGACCATAATCACGCCTGATGGAAAGCGAAGATGAGGCATACGATGGAGCACGCTTGCCTAGTAAATGCTCATTCACCCTAGACTTGAGTTAAGGGGAGTAAGCAGGAAGAAGGCAGTTGTTTGCGGCGTTGCGCGCCCCCAACCTGCAAACCGTACAACTGCTCAGACCCGACTCCAGAATTAAAACGAACAATTCTTATAGACCACATTTTTAATTTTAATAATTAATTTTATAATAATCGAGCCGCCCCGACTGCCCGTGCACGTCAGTCGAGGCTAGCTTGCAGGCTGCGTTACTATCGACTGCAATGCAGTTGCGATGTATGGGCGGTCGGCAGTTGCAGTTGCCTTGCAGTTGTAGTGCGGTCCGTCTGTATCGGCCCTCACACTAGGGTTGCCAACTATTTCTTAAGCAAATATAGTATTTCCCAGCCCAAAGTACAAAAAATATAGTACTCTGAAAAAAAAAATAGTACAAAATACTTTAAATAGCGAAAATTGATTCATTAAACATAAGTATAGCCTATTGTCTACCTGAATTTTTATTTTTGTAATGTCACTGTACTGTTTTTGGTGATCAATAAAGAATATTTGTATTGTATTGTATTGTATAGTAAAAATGGCCTACCCAAACCGCATGCGTAAGGACTGACTGAAATATAGTATTTTTGCGTACTATATATTTCTTCAACAGTATATAGTACACAGAGCGAAAATATAGTACAATACTATATATTATAGTACGGTTGGCAACCCTACCTCACACACGTCCTTCACAGGTCCGTTAATGTATCCGTTTGCACCCCAACATAGCTTACCACAATCTTAAAATATATATTTTTTTGTAGCTGCTGGTTTTGTGATGTATTTGTTTCTTTTTATTGAATTAAACAGTTTAATTTTTTTTTTATTTCTAACAAAAATGCAACGTTGCCAGCTCAGCAGGTATAAACGCTCTTAGCCACCTGCATAACGACGTGTCTTAACAGCGGCAACGAGCCGGCGTAATGGATCGACTGACGCTGGGACACCTCCGATTGAGTCAGCTCCGTGTATTCTAGAAACAAGGGAACCTCTATAAGTATAGGCTAAACAAAAAAGATGCAAGAAAAGATGCGACTCAAACCTTTTCAACGCCAGCGACGGATATATGCGACACAAAATACAACGTCAAAGTGATCTTATTTATTTTATTGATAATGGGAAACAAACAGCGAAAAATAACATTTGTGATTAGTTCAAATTTAGATAATACAAAAGCCAAAGTAGTTTCCACTAGTGAATTATAACATTATGGTTGCTCAAAACGACTTATTCTTTACAATAGGGATGTTGACACCATTAAAAAAAATTTGAAGACACGACTCCAGTAAAGAAACGCTTTATTTCAGCCCTGAAAACCAGATTAATTTTCGATTAAATGCAAAATTAGATTTTTTGTTGTTTTAAAACAAATAAATGGTTATACCCCTTTCACTGTAGCATGGTGCAGGTGACACTTGACACACCGTTTCGTTACACTTAGACAAAATTGCTGCGGTGTATTTAATAGCGATTTATTTAAATTCCAGTCTGAATTTTTCTGGAGTTAAACATTTAAACTTCGAAAACAATCGTGCGCGAAAGAAATTTAACCTAATTATTTTTTATTATCAATAAAAAAAATATACGATTAAGTCAAGAAACGTAATATGCGTGTAACAGAACATTTAATGATGGGGCACAATCTACCACGAGAAGAAGATTTATCATTTGTCAGCGTTTTTACTCGATCTTTATAATGGTATTAACTAGATTCTTGAAATCTTCACCAATTATGTTAATTATGGCCGCTACAACAACAAATGATAAAAATATAATCAAATTAAACATTAAGGGGTCCCGACTGACCAATATAAAATGATACCCGAATGCGTAGGTAAATTTTACTTAGAAGCAGGGCTCTGCTAACACTGGATTATTATAGTTACTGCTTTAGTTTTGTTTATTATAGTTTTGTTTATTATGTTACGGCCTATTTTCGATATACCTAAAAATTTGTACGACCTCGACTTTTTTTGCATTATAAAAAACTCCGGTACTTAGTTTGCTTTACTTAATTTCATGAAGTAATCGTAAATTTATATTATTAATTACACAATATACCTAATTAAAGTTATAAATTTATAGTTTTATCGATTCGAGTTTTATAGCTTTCACTTCTCTAGTCTGTGGGTTTTGACACCTGCCACCCGCACCATGCTACAGTGAAAGGAGTATAGTTGATTGAGTATGCGAACAATGACGTCATATGTCGCTATTGTCATTCAATTCAATTCAATTTTTGAAAATATAGCTCCATCGATACTATCGATGATTCTGCCAATGTCGAGGTTGAGAAAGACGACGAAAGACGAGGTTGTCATTCAAACTATGGGAGATTGTGTTTTGACAGCTCATAAAAAGAACGTCAGTTGATTGGTGGTGTCAACGTCCCCATTGACTAATTACATTACTAAAATAATTGAAGGTAAATATTTATGTGTATATAAGTAAAAGCAAAAGCAATAAAAGTACCATGCACAAATTCAGCCAACAAAAGGCGAGGTCAAACTACTCAACTTATCACAGTTCATAATCTAATACCTTTAAACGAGCAATTCTTGTATATATACACCGTGAAATTTTAGTGGTTGTTTTCCCGAAACGAGGTGATTTAGTATCGATTGTACAATCGATTTATAATTACTATTTTGACTAGAGTCAAAAATCCGATTGTGAAAAACGAACGTCGAAAATGACCGCAAACCAATAGTAACGCTTCTTTGGTACCTAACCTATCGCACGATCGTACGCTACTTGTACCAACGAAGCGTTACTATTGGTTTGCGGTCATTTTCGACTTTCGTTTTTCACAATTGGATTTTTGACTCTAGTCAAAATAGTAATTATAAATCGATTGTACAATCGAAACTAAATCACCTCGTTTCGGGAAAACAACCACTAAAATTTCACGGTGTATAATCAGGATCTCGGAAACGGCTCCAACGATTTCGATGAAATTTGGTATGTGGGGGTTTTCGGGGATGAAAAACTGATCTAGCTATGTTTCATTTTCAGAAAACCGCTTTTACTCGTGTTTTCCGGCTATTTTTGTTTGCATTAGAATACAAAGCTAAATTTCGCCGGCTTCGAGCAGATCATAATAGCACAGTAGAAATCGGGTGGCCGCGGATCCAGCCGACCTCGGTTCGATTCCACGTTTTTTTTAAGGATTTTAGTTTTTTTTTAAGTTTATTTTTCATGAGAAAACGAAGTTTCTTCTTTTGTGAGAAAAAGTATTATGGGGAACGTGCAGTAACTATAGGCGGCAGCACTAATGCGACAAAAGAGACACTATGCGGACAGTAAAACAAACTTATCAAGGTAAAGCATTCAAATTGATGGCACCCTTATGACACCAGTTGGCAGCACCGTCTATGTGCACAATAAAATAATCTTTATTTTTTAACTAGCTTTTGCCCGCGACTCAGTCCGCGTAGAATTAGTAATTAGGGCAGCTTATTTTTTATCCAATTTGCTTTTTCATCAATTATGGCTCTCTTTAGTTCCTCGATAAAAAACCCGAAGAACCCGCACCCCCCACCCCCCGCACCCCCCACCCCCCGCACACCCGTGTTTGACCCAAGTCAAGCGTGCCTATAGAAGTTTTTTACTTCAAAACCCCCGGTGTTTTTGTCAAATATCTTGAAAACGGTGCATCCTACGGCAAAATCAATGAAATTTTCATCCCCCCTTTGATACCCCCACGCTCCCTCCCCCGCAAATATATAATCAGGATCTCGGAAACGGCTCCAACGATTTCGATGAAATTTGGTATGTGGGGGTTTTCGGGGATGAAAAATTGATCTAGCTTGGTCTTATCTCTGGGAAAACGCTTGGTACCGAGTTTCTGCCCGAGCAGAGTTCGGTCGCCCAGGTACTAATATGTAATCATGCTCATGAATAAAATAAAATTAATAAAATTATAATTAGATAACATTGTCTTCATTGTTGTATCTTCACGCAATGACTAAGGTTCAAAGTAGCTAAACCGCCCGGCCACGACTTCGCGCGTTTGGCGGCGCGGCGAGCGTTTTACCAGTTCATTGCGTGTGCCGCCAGGTACCCACTGTACGGCGAGCGTCTCGGCCGCGCGATGAACACAGAAAACGCTCGCCGCGCCACCAAACGGGCAAGTTCGTGGCCGGGCGGTTACGTTTCGTCATCATCATTCCAGCCAGTATACGTCCCAATACAGGACACAGGCCACCTCTCAGAATGAGAGGGCTTGGGCCGTAGTTCCCGCGCGGGCCCAGTGCGGTTTGGAAACGTCACACACACCATTGAATTTCTTCGCAGGTGTATGCAGGTTTCCTCACGATGTTATCCTTTCACTGTAAAGCTCGTGGTAAATTTCAAATGTAATTTCGCACATAAATTCCGTAAAACTCCCGGCTCGGGATTTGAACCCACGATCCTCTGCTTGAGAGACCATAGGTCATACCAGTAGGCCGACACGACTTTTTTATTACTTGGATATTATGTGGAAAATAATTTGTGGACAAAGGGGGCCCCCCCTCCTTTTATGCCCCGAGGCCGCCAGACCTCTAAATCCGGCTCTGCTTATTACGACGTAGCCCAAACAGAGTTAGTCATAATGCGTTTTAGTACAACAGAGATTAAAGGTTTATGTAGAATAGCAACATAGGCATAATGCGTTTTAGACAGACGTCGAACAAGGGATTCGAACGCAGTTATTTTCTAAAAGAGCTGAAGGTATTTTAAGGGCATATTCAGAAAAAAGCGTACCCGGTACTTTTTTTTAAAACCTAACAAATTTTGGGTTATTTCTAATCAGAATCACGAGCACTATCGACTTAAGCAATAAAAAAAGTGTCCCTCTTTTAACTGTCAGTTTTGTGACGCAGTTAACCATACATGTTGTATGGATCGTCACAAAACTGACTAACAAATTTTGTATGGAAAATTAAGGATAATTAAGACAAAACGGGTACATTTTTTTCTGAAAACCCCCTTAAAGGGATTAGGCACGCAGATATGGAAGGCAGAGAGATGTCTCACTGTTCAGGTCGCTAGGAGCCAGGATGTGGTAGTTAAAGTTCCTCTTGACCAGGATGCCTTGGAGCTGCTTTCCTTCCTCGGGAGGCTCCATCGCCAGCGATCCCATGACCTATGGGACACACCAAGAAATACATAAAAAGGTTATCACCAATAGTTGTAGAGAGAACGAAAGTACAGTAAAATTACATAAAGTTTACCACTGACAGATGGTTGGTTCGCCTTCATTTCATATACAACTTTAACGACCTAAAAATAAAGCCAATTTTAGACTACTGTTACCCACGTTTGCAGATTTTGTAATAACTACTTTATTTGTATGGTGTTAAAGTTGGAAATTAAATGAAGGCAAGCAATCTGTCAGTGGTAAACTAAAAGTAAACGTATTGTATACTAGAGTAAATCGTCAATAACTGGCCACCTCATACTAAAAATAAACTCTATTCACCCATAATAGAATTCATACTTAGGGTTCCGTAGCCAAATGGCAAAAAACGGAACCCTTATGGATTCGTCATGTCTGTCTGTCTGTCCGTCCGTATGTCACAGCCACTTTTTTCCGAAACTATAAGAACTATGCCGTTGAAACTTGGTAAGTAGATATTGGACGCGATTCTACAGCGGCCGCTAAAATTCCTAATTTTATTTAGGCGTCGTTAAATCACTTTGCTATTCTATGAGCAGCTATCATAATCAAATGACAACGCCAATTTGAATCTGACGTTTCTTATTTTAGGTGGTCTATTCAATTTAGGTTTAGCTGCTTAAATGCTATTCTTTGCATGCCCTTTTTAAGCAAAAGTCAAGCTAAACTGGCTAATTTTAGCGGCGACTAAAATAGTCCAATTTAAAATAAAATTACGAAAAGTCAAGTTGTGCAGGATCAATTCCATAAACATAACGTATTTAATTTATATTAATTTCTTTAATAATTGGTTGTCTGGAAGAGATCGCTTTTAAGCGATAAGAGCGCCTATTGTCTGCCATACTTTTTGTATTTTTGTTAATTCACTGTGCTGATTTGTGGTGTGCAATAAAAATATTTGTATTGTATCGTATTGTATTATCCATAAGAAATAGATGAAGAATATGAGATAGCTGCTGTGGTGGGCGAAGAGAGGGAATATGGCAAGGGTGAGGGTGAAAAATGTATTTAAAGAGGTTGCGAGATCAATCCGACCCATTTGCAGGTGCTCCACGAGTAAATTCTGCTGGATTTTATTAATTCGTTTTCGTGACATTTTAATTTAAGAGAAACCTTTTTTCTTAAATGTTGCCCACTCAAATCTAGTAAATTATTTGAGAAAATCCTATACTTTTTACAAATTTCATTCATGTTTTCGCTCACTTATTTTTTCCAAGTAGCAACACACTCAATTTAACTTAGAAATTTTAGAATACGGATAAAATCCGGCTAAATTTAATCAGCTTGACTTTTTGGAATAGCACTTGTTAAATCCGCCGTCTAAATTATAATTAAAATTTAGATTTAGACTATTTAGCCGACGTGCACGTAGAATCGCGTCCATTGTATTCTGTGAACCGCATTAAGATTTTCACACAAAAATAGAATAAAAACATTGCATTTTGGGGGTTCCCCATACTTAGAATTGAAACTCAAATTTTTTTTTTCATCAATCCCATACAATGGGGTATCTATGGATAGGTCTTCAAAAATGATATTGAGGTTTCAAATATCATTTTTTTCTAAACTGAATAGTTTGCGCGAGAGACACTTCCAAAGTGGTAAAATGTGTGCCCCCCCCCCCCCTGTAACTTCTAAAACAAGAGAATGATAAAAGTAAAAAAAAAATATGTTGTACATTACCATGTAAACTTCTACCGAAAATCAGTTTGAACGAGATCTAGTAAGTAGTTTTTTTTTAATACGTCATAAATCGTAACCCGCAATTTCTTATAGATAATGGTACGGAACCCTTCGTGCGCGAGTCCGCTCGCACTTGGCCGGTTTTTATTAATTCATTCCTACCCTTGGGAAGAAAGTACAGTTTTGCTCCCGTATGTCGGATATAATTTTCATTTTTTTTTTACTTTTTTTTTGGATTTTTGCAATTTGTTGTTCGAGTTTACCTTGGCGGTGGTGTCCCCCCGGAAGGTCAGAGCCAGCAGCTGCGTGTTGCGCGGCGTGTGCACCAGCAGCGCCCCACGGTGCTCGCGCTGCAGCGCCGCCTTCAGACGAGACATCTCATTCTGCTCCCCGTGTACCAACACCTGGTTTCAAATACTACATTAAAACACTCGTGTAATCTTATTATGATACTCGCCTTCAGCTCGTTTCATGAGCCTACACAATCTTAATATAACATAAAAGTAATGTATGGAACAGGAATATATGTATAACCCATTTGCTTATCGCTCCTGGAAATATTATACGGAAGTTATGAAATGGATGCAGATAAAATGTTTTTATTCAATACAACCTACATCTAAAGTATCCAACACAACTATTTTTTTTAACACAGTAGACACGAGGGATTGCCATTGCGAATCATAATTATTTCCAAACCTAACTGTCCATGATATAACATAAATTTATAGTAATGAATGTTTTCGTGTCCATGAATTTTAATTTTGTATCTGTTTAATCGGTTATAATTTTCATTAGGTGACATATTATGCAGTAGTAGGTACACAACACCCTGTTAGGGTACAAAAATGATAATTCCCAGACTATTTTAATTCTAATTACATATTAATTTATTACATGGATTTGGTAGATGATTGATGTCTTAAAAAAACTTATACTAATACAACATGATATGAATTTAATGTCATTTTCTAAAAATAATTAAATTGAATCTTAGCATATCTTTAATAATGTTCAATGTCTAGTTTAATTATTGTGTGTTGGTGGAAAGTAGACTTAAAACTCTCGCTGCGCTCGTGTTTTAAGATCACCGACGCTCGTTGCACATTGCTATAGCTGTATCTGATTTGTCAATGCGTTTTAGTAAAGCTGATAGGCAGATATACTCACAACATGAGGTGGCTTGAGTATATTAATGAACTCCGAAGTTTGCTGATAGTCCGTGTGGGCGGAGAAGGAGATGTAGTCTACGGACATGCGCAAAGGCAGCTTCTGTCCAGACATCGAGGTCACCTCCTCAGGCTCAGAGAGGATCGTCTTGGCCAGAGTGCCTTCCACACAGTAACCTGAAGATAGATATACACCGTGAAATTTTAGTGGTTGTTTTCCCGAAACGAGGTGATTTAGTATCGATTGTACAATCGATTTATAATTACTATTTTGACTAGAGTCAAAAAACCAATTGTGAAAAACGAAAGTCTAAAATGACCGCAAACCAACAGTAACGCTTCGTTGGTACCTAACCTATCGTACGATCGTACGCTACTTGTACCAACGAAGCGTTACTATTGGTTTGCGGTCATTTTCGACTTTCGTTTTTCACAATTGGATTTTTGACACTAGTCAAAAGTAGTAATTATAAATCATGTAATTATAATACATTCACTTTAAAAATAAATAATCAAATTAAAATAAAACAAATATTTAAGAGGGCCCCCAGACAAGAAACGTGATTTTTTTGCCGTTTTCATAGATAATGGTACGGAACCCTTCGTGCGCGAGTCCGACTCGCACTTGGCCGGTTTTTTATCGAAGTCTCTGTTGTGGTGGCCCCGGATGCCCTCTCCTAAATACGGTCCTGTACATATCATTCATCATCATCATCATTTCAGCCGAAAGACGTCCACTGCTGAACATAGGCTTCCCCCAAGGCTCGCCAAACAGATCGGCCCAGCGCCATCCGCATCCAATGCGTTCCCGCCACCTTCACCAGGTCGTCGCTATCTTGTTGGAGGCCTACCTACACTGCTTCCGATCCGCGGACGCCACTCAAGAACCTTTCGGCCCCATCGGCCATCAGTTCTACGAGCGAGCCCTGCCCACTGCCACTTAGGAACGTTTATACCTGCTGAGCTGACGACGTTGCATTTTTGTTAGTTTTTCTCGATTATTCCCTAAAAATTGAATGAAAATTAAAAATGTGGTATAGGCAAGAATATTACATAAAAAAACTGGATGTTGCCTGCCGAACTATGAGTTGAAGCCAGGTTCATTCACCTTTGCTCCTATGTTCTATCTCTTTTCAACACTGTGATATATTGCCAGGTTATTTATAAAAAAACCTTATTTTTTTTAGAAATACGCATTATCCGGCATCACCTAATTAATTTACTTTAAGCTAATTTCAACAGAAATTTATATTTTTCTTATAAAACTTTCTGCAATAAAATTTACTTAGTTTTCTTTGTATTATACAAAAAAAAGAACCCAGTCAAAATCCTCATTTCACCGGTATGCACCTCCTGCGTACTATGGCAGCACTAAATGGCCGATATGTCAGAATCACGTCAGAATTGTCAGAAGTCATTCACCAATTTCAGAGGATTTTTATGTTAAATAAACGTTTTTCGTCGATTTACTTGGGTTATGCGCTATGTATTGCATAGTAAAGCATTGTAGGAGTAATTGGAGGCCGAAATCCGACATAAAACTTCACAGGTGAGTACTTATTTTACGAAAATGTTCATAAATCTTAGTGGCAATCAATTTTCCTATATTTTGCTTCTAAGCTTTGTTAGTTTTTATTCAAAAACCCCACGAATAGGTTTATAATGTTAAGTTAGAAGTATATTTTGTTTATTTGGAGTTAAACATGACCTTAAATGAAAAATTGAAGAATGTGTGGTTTTACAACTGGGGTGACCAATCCTTTTTCATGCATGGTATTTATTCGTATTGAATGGAGCTAAATCTATCAACTTGGTACGGTTTCTATCTTCATAATTCATATCACAGTATATAATAACATGTTTATTGTTTGTGTCTTTACAATTAACATGAATAATATTTTACATTGCAGTTTTCCAAAAGATGAAAGAAGGAGGCAAAATTGGCTGTCGATTGTACCGATAAAGGGAAAGGTGTAGAGCGTTTGACAATTTGCAGCTTGCATTTTAAGCCTGAAGATTATGACTATGACCCAGAAAGGCCGGGACGCCTACTCAGTACAAAACAATATTATTCTCACATGTGTAGAAAATAAAGAAACTGTTATAACGTCCTAGTATTTTATTATTTTTTTCCATTGAAAAATATTTCCCTTATGTTTTGCAGTAAGTATTTGTAGCGTCCTCAGGTAAAAGGTAACCTTTTGCCGGATATCAGTAAGGCCGAGTAACTGCAGAGTGGCATAAAAATGCAACCAGAAATGGACCTTATATTGACGACTGACAAAAAAATTGGTACCTTTTACTTGAGTTTGTGAGGATGGATGCTCACTTTCATGATAAAACGGTTGAATAAAAATTTAATAACAAAACCAGCCAAGTGCGAGTCGGACTTGCGCACCGAGGGTTCCGTACAAATTTATATGTATCTATAAACATCCAGTCTTAGCAGACCCCTGTTCCTAAGCAAAATGTGCGCAGTGTGGGATCATTGTAGATTGGTTACTGATATAGACACACGGACAAAAAAAAATATGCTTTCTGCATGCAATTTATGCTTGCAATTTTTCCATTATCTGTGCTATAAGACCTTGCTTCGTACCAAATTTCAAGATTCTAAGTTCACGGGAAGTATCCCTTGCGAGTGTCGAAAATTTGCGGCAAATGGCTGTAGGTATCTTTTGATTGCGTTGGGTTAGAAGTTTGATTTTTCTGAGCTCCAAGGGACAGTACAGTAGACTTGAGTATTTGATATAAATTTCAGCTTGATACCTCCTCTCCTTGCGTTCCTGAGAAAAAGGGTGTTGACAGACGGACGAACGGACAACAAAGTGATCCTATAAGGGTTCCGTTTTTTCTTTTTGAGGTACGGAACCCTAAAAATTGAATTGAATTGAAATTGGTTGAATTTAATAAATTACAAAATCAATCTGTTGTATAAAAGTATGTCAAATTCCGCGGCATATTCCTAATGTATGCTTAATTATGGACACCCTAAAGAAAGAGATGCAAGATCGGCGTGACGTAATTCAAGGTCATTTTTTCTGGCTTCAAAGGAATGTTCGGCATGCAATATCCAGTTTTTTATTTAATATTCTTGGGTATATGTATACGAATTGTTCTAATATATAAGTTAATGTGTCTACTGCAATAATTATTCGTGATAAGACTTTTATTTTCTTTAAAAACCGTTAGGTAATAATTTGTTCGTTTAAAAATAAAAGTCTATCACGAATTATTATTGCAGTAGACACATTAACTTATATATTAGAACAATTCGTATACCTATACCACATTTTTAATATTCATTTAATTTTTATGGAATAATCGAGAAAAACTAACAAAAATGCAACGTTGCTAGCTCAGCAGGTATAAACGCTCTAAGTCTAGCGATTCTTCGAGCTATGTCCGTGACTTTAGTTCTTGCGCGGTACCCCTGTACATAATACAGGGTTATTTGTAATTCACTAGCATCTTTTGAACCCTAAACTCCTACCACTTAAACAAATGTTTTTTGTTTTACGGCTTTTGTCATAATTTAATATTTTTGGTGTAATAACGTTTTGAAAATTTGAGATTACCTCTTATTTTTCCGATACTCTGTGTATTTGTATGGGAAAAAAGTGCTTCATTTTAAAAAGTCGTAAAACAAAAAACATTTGTTCGAGTGGTAGGAATTCAGGGTTAAGAGGATGTCAGAGAATTACAAATAACCCTGTATACGGATGACTGGCGCGTGTCGTTACCAGCTATGATGACGCCGTTCTTGGGGTCGGTGCACCAGGACTCGAACAGCTCGCGGGACAGCCCAGACTGCATCATGCCCGGCGACGCGAGGATCACGCACGGCCCGATGTCCTCGAAGTGGTCGATGCCCTGGAACAACAAGTCTAACTATGTCAAAATCATCATCATCATCCCAATCAATAAATAAATAAATATAAATATAAATATAAATATAAATATAAATATAAATATAAATATAAATATAAATATAAATATAAATATAAATATAAATATAAATATAAATATATATATAAATTTAATAAATATAAATAAATTTGAATTATGAATTCCTTCTGAGCCGCAGCACGGGCTCTCATCAGTCTCATCGTGCCAGACTATTGGCTGCAGGTACGAAGGAAGCCGGCTGCTGGTTGCACGCCTTTCCATCAGCCAACACTGGTACTTTTCTAGAGCCCGACACTCTCAGAATTTCCATCTGCCTGCGACTTGGAGTAGCAGTTCGCGCACCGCATAAATGCCCCTGCGGCTTTGAGGTCGACGCGCTGGGACACCACGGCCTTTCGTGCCAGAAGAGCGCGGGCCGCTTCTCTAGACACTCTGCTCTCAATGACATTATCCGTCGCTCTCTTGCCACCGTCAATGTGCCTGCGTTACTGGAGCCATCGGGCATCGCCAGAGATGATGGCAAGAGACCAGACGGAATGTCATTGATTCCGTGGAAATTGGGTCGTGTGCTAGTGTGGGACGCTACTTGTGTAGACACACTGGCTCCGTCCCACATCCGCGGAACAGCAAATCAAGCTGGTGCAGCAGCAGAAGCGGCAGAAAAGCTTAAGAAAAATAAATACAAAGGTCTTGGCTCTGAATACAACTTTGTTCCATTCGGGGTTGAGACCTTTGGTCGGTGGGGCTCCAGCGCAAAAAGTCTTTACAAAGATATTTGTAAACGGCTTTGTGACACTACAGGAGACCAAAGAGCTGGCAGCTACCTCGCACAACGTATCAGCATTGCTATACAGCGAGGTAATGCTGCCAGTGTCTTTGTGACACTACAGGAGACCAAAGAGCTGGCAGCTACCTCGCACAACGTATCAGCATTGCTATACAGCGAGGTAATGCTGCCAGTGTCTTTGTGACACTACAGGAGACCAAAGAGCTGGCAGCTACCTCGCACAACGTATCAGCATTGCTATACAGCGAGGTAATGCTGCCAGTGTCTTTGTGACACTACAGGAGACCAAAGAGCTGGCAGCTACCTCGCACAACGTATCAGCATTGCTATACAGCGAGGTAATGCTGCCAGTGTCTTTGTGACACTACAGGAGACCAAAGAGCTGGCAGCTACCTCGCACAACGTATCAGCATTGCTATACAGCGAGGTAATGCTGCCAGTGTCTTTGTGACACTACAGGAGACCAAAGAGCTGGCAGCTACCTCGCACAACGTATCAGCATTGCTATACAGCGAGGTAATGCTGCCAGTGTCTTTGTGACACTACAGGAGACCAAAGAGCTGGCAGCTACCTCGCACAACGTATCAGCATTGCTATACAGCGAGGTAATGCTGCCAGTGTCTTTGTGACACTACAGGAGACCAAAGAGCTGGCAGCTACCTCGCACAACGTATCAGCATTGCTATACAGCGAGGTAATGCTGCCAGTGTCTTTGTGACACTACAGGAGACCAAAGAGCTGGCAGCTACCTCGCACAACGTATCAGCATTGCTATACAGCGAGGTAATGCTGCCAGTGTCTTTGTGACACTACAGGAGACCAAAGAGCTGGCAGCTACCTCGCACAACGTATCAGCATTGCTATACAGCGAGGTAATGCTGCCAGTGTCTTTGTGACACTACAGGAGACCAAAGAGCTGGCAGCTACCTCGCACAACGTATCAGCATTGCTATACAGCGAGGTAATGCTGCCAGTGTCTTTGTGACACTACAGGAGACCAAAGAGCTGGCAGCTACCTCGCACAACGTATCAGCATTGCTATACAGCGAGGTAATGCTGCCAGTGTCTTTGTGACACTACAGGAGACCAAAGAGCTGGCAGCTACCTCGCACAACGTATCAGCATTGCTATATAGCGAGGTAATGCTGCCAGTGTCTTTGTGACACTACAGGAGACCAAAGAGCTGGCAGCTACCTCGCACAACGTATCAGCATTGCTATACAGCGAGGTAATGCTGCCAGTGTCTTTGTGACACTACAGGAGACCAAAGAGCTGGCAGCTACCTCGCACAACGTATCAGCATTGCTATACAGCGAGGTAATGCTGCCAGTGTCTTTGTGACACTACAGGAGACCAAAGAGCTGGCAGCTACCTCGCACAACGTATCAGCATTGCTATACAGCGAGGTAATGCTGCCAGTGTCTTTGTGACACTACAGGAGACCAAAGAGCTGGCAGCTACCTCGCACAACGTATCAGCATTGCTATACAGCGAGGTAATGCTGCCAGTGTCTTTGTGACACTACAGGAGACCAAAGAGCTGGCAGCTACCTCGCACAACGTATCAGCATTGCTATACAGCGAGGTAATGCTGCCAGTGTCTTTGGGTCCATGCCGCGGGGGAACCTTTTGTTAATTTTATTTAGTTTTAGTTTAAGTTAGTTTTATTTTATTTTATTTATAGTTATAGTATTAATTTATTATTGTTATTGTTTCTTAATATTTGTATGTGTTTAATAATAATAAATACTTAATATAAATATAAATATAAATATTAGGGGACAATCTTACACAAATCGACGTAGTCCCAAACTAAGCTAAGCTTGTACTATGGGTACTAGACGACGATAAACATACTTATATAGACAAATAAATACTTAAACACATAGAACATCCATAACTCAGGAACAAATATTCGTGCTCATCACACAAATGAATGCCCTTACCGGGATTTGAACCCAGGACCTCTTGCTTCGTAGGCAGGGTCACTACCAACTAGGCTAAGGCGGTCGTTAAATAAATATCATGAGACAATTCACACCAATTGGCCTAGTCCCAAAGTAAGCTAAGCAAAGCTTGTGTTATGGGTACTAAGCAACGGATAAACATACTTATATAGATAGATACATACTTAAATACGTATTAAACACCCAAGACCCGAGAACAAACATTCGTATTTTTCATACAAATATCTGCCCCGACACGGGAATCGAACCCGGGACCTCAAGCTTCGTAGTCAGGTTCTCTAACCACTAGGCCATCTGGTCGTCTAAAATCCAATCCAATGAATTTTATGATCTCATATTTTCATTTCACAAAGTTATCAAACAGTATCATTATTTTTTAAACAATATTATTTGTTCGATGTATTTTTTCATAGTATTCTATTTCGATAAAAATTTAAAAATAGACGTTAAGCCAATCGTAATTTTATAAAGGGTGCGTCTCACGAGATATAACTTTAAATTATATAATTTCGAAGATGTAATATCATGTGCAGTTCGAGTTTTTTAACCAAATGGAAGCGAAAGGGGGGAGTGGGAGGTGAAGCCCCCCACAATGGGGGGCCTCGGGGGGCGAAGCCCTACTGTAGTACTAGTAGGTTAGGTTAGGGTTATCTTCTGTCCCTTAAAGCAGAAATAGTGTTAAACCTAATCTAAAGAAGCGAAGCGGAGGTGACCAGATACTTGCAGAATCCTACCAATATTGGATCTACTTGTTTACTAAATACATACAAAGTACACATAACACGTATACTTATATCATTTATCACATACCAATTCATCATTGCATGTCCCCTAGTCCTTATCACCAACGTTATAGAGATAACTATTACTTAACCGCGCGCCCAAGTTATTTCGGTCAGTCCGAAACGATCGAGTCGGTTTCAAGGTTGTTATTTAGAATTGTTCTCGTCTGTTATTATCTTGTATATTAGTACTTGAAAAGCATAATATTGACTTATTTATACAAGTTCATATTCAGGCTTCGACATAAAAACGGTGAGTAAACGAAGCTGTTTGATTTTTGACTAGTTTTGAGGTTACGATGCCGGCAATGTTAGCCAGTGAAAGAAGTACAGATATACCTAGTGCATATTGTATTTCCATCGCGAAAAATCGGATCTCAATCGGAATACGTCGTCACCCGAAGTGTCCATCAATCTTCTATCTATCTTCTTCATCTTATATATAAAAATCTCGTGTCACGGTGTTTGTTATCGAACTCCTCCGAAACGGCTTGACCGCTTTTTATGAAACTTTTTTTCTGTATTCGGTAGGTCTGAGAATAGGTCGTAGGCTATTTTTTACACCCCTATTCTTTGCAGACGGAGTCGCGGGCAACAGCTAGTAATGAATGAAAATTTCAAGTGTCTAGCAATAGCTAATAACACAACAGTAATAACTGTACAAGAGAAAGGGCCCTGTGACAGACTGATAGACATCGGAGTCTCACTCAATAATAGGGTCCTGTTGACATCCTTCGAGTACGGAATCCTAAAATAAACATGACTTAAGCTCCATATCAATTTATGTATGTATGTATGTATGTATGTAAATACTTTATTTTACATAAACACACAAAAATAATACAAAAAATAATAAATAAAAAAATCAAAAACCCGCCTGCAGAAATACTGAAAAGGTGGAAACAAAATAAAATGTTCAATAACAATAAAACGAATTTAAAACACGTGGATGGCAGTCTTTCAAAATTTAATGCAACGATAAAATGCAGTCGGAGCGGAGGCATGCATGAAGTGACATTAAATCCCATGCAGCCACTGACTGCCATGCCTCCGACTGCATTTTATCGTTGCATTAAATTTTGAAAGACTGCCATCGTCGTGTTTTAAATTCGTTCTGCAGGCGGGTTTTTGATTTTTTTATTTATTATTTTATTTACAGCGCAGGCGGGTTTTTAGTTTTTTTAATTACTTTTTTATTTCTTGCTTTTTATTGTAACCTTCTGAGACCCAGATAAATTTTTGAGTATTTGAATTAGGAATCAGTTGCTATTTAGTTAAAGTTCAAAACCAATTTTGAAATATTGTATGTACTTAATTTTCCACATGGGTTTCATAGAGAAAATTATTGCTCAAAGATATCTTAGTAAGTAGGTATGTCGTCATTTTAATGCATTGATTGCCAATTTACTATTCCAAATTAAATTTAAACACATGACTTGTATATATTTTTGTAATCTCTTTTAAAATCCCTTTATTTTGATACCCTACTCAATAGGTTTGAATAAAAAAATTTTTTTGAGGACTCACAATTTGGTGCCAAAAATCTGCCATTTTGATTTTTCAAGAATTTCATGTATCCAGTGTTACTCGCGTTATCAAGACGAATCCAATGACATATCATTTATCAAAATCGGTTCAGCTGTTTTGTAGTTACGAGAGGACATAGGAATGGACATACATACATACATACATACATACATACGGGTCAAACACATAACCCTTCCTTCCTCGCAGTCGGGTAAAAACATCAAAACAAAAAGAGTACAAAGGCGAAATAGCGAAGTTTACATCTGCAAGAATAAGGTTCCGCAAAGTAAACTTAATCAATCATTGTCCCTTGCTACGTCACTTGACAATCAAGAATAAAGTGGATCTCATGCCATGAACAAGGCCAGTCCACCGGCGCCACGGTCAATGTCAAACGTATCGGCACAGAATAAGTAATAGTACTAACGTACAGAAGGATCACTCTCGAACAAAGGTCAACTTTAGGTATAAAAACTTTCCTACTCCTACTGCTTGCACGCGAAATTAAAACTTATCGTGTGATACGAGCGTTCATATTCCGTTCGGCACCGCTGATCCGAAACCAAGGGCACAGGGTTCCCACTCGCCCATATTTGGTAGGTATATAAATCAAGAAAGATAACAGTGTGTATTAATTCAGTAAACTACCTTTAGCATGTAAGTAAGTTATTTATAATATCGTTTAGAAGTCATTGTTTGTTGCAAAAATCACAGAAAAAAAAGATGCTTAATTACGCGCGACGCGGCTAGCGTGCGAACTGAAGGCTGCGCGACAACCTACTGCCATACTCCTCCCGGGAGGAGCGCCGGCCGAACATACCTAAACTGCGGAGTGAAATTCCCCTGGTATCGGCCCCGCCAATTAATATCACAGTTGATATTACAACAGACATCGCATTGTCTGCCGCGCGGGCGCTAATACCAAGAAATGATGAAAACGATTGTGATTCGAAATGCGGACAATAAGGGCCCGCGCAGACAGAGAGCGGTCTGGCGGTCCGAGTTCTGCGTTTTGACCGCTCGAGAGTTCCAACGCACACAAGAGGCGTTCAAATTTTTGCGTTCCATTTTCGTCCAAGTCTTTGTATAGTCGCCCAAGAAATTCTTTTACCACCCTAAGGTTCAATGTGAGTTGTACGGCTGGCTATTTTCACTCACAAATCAATGTGACAATCAGCCTTATTGTTTTTATTATGATGTAGGAACTGTCATCAAAAATGGTTATGCACTTACTTGGTCGACTATACGTGCAACATATAATATTATTTTTGCATGTTTTTTTTGTTGTTTTTTTTTTTTGTAAGTTGTGGTAGTTCTTGTGCGGGCGCACATTGAGACAGTAATGTCTCGATGTGCGGTTGCCCTTAAATGTGTTATTTTAAGAACCCATTGTCATTCAATTGCCACATCCTTCATTAACTCCAAGTGAGAATTTATTTAGGGTGCATACTACATTCTTATTTATATGCCTTGTTTGATAATGATTGTGTGTGTGTGTATCTGTTTTTTTCTCCAATAAATAAAATAAAATAAAATAAAATAACACTTCGCTAGAAAGTTCATCTTCCGAAGAAGCATTGCTTTTGTGGAGCCTAGAAACTTCTAAAAGAAGAATATTTTATGCACCCAATTAACACAACACTAGAAGAATCTCATTGCCGCGGCAATTTCAATTTCAAGCCAAGCCAATTTTTGTAGTGAACATGACTTAAATCATATAATATTTAGTTTCCTTTCTCTAACAAATTCAATCAGTTTTTCTGCATTTACAACTTCAGACGCGGCGTTTTCTGTCTCGGCGGCAAAAGAACTCTAGAACGCGGCGTTCCGCTTTGACCGCCGCGGTCTGACCGCCTGCTGTGTGCGTTATCTATCGTAAGGGACTCAGTACATACGAAAGAACGCAGAACTCTGAAAGCAGAACTCTGAACTCCAGACTCCATGTCTGCGAGGGCTCTAGTTATTTACACAGGGTATTTTTTTAATAAGTGCACAAATTTTCGTTATAATATTTATCACTTATTTTTTTTGTTTTTCATAGTAACTCGACCAATTATTGGATGAATCCCAATACATCCCAAACACCCAAACATCCCAAATTTAAAAATGTAAAAAAAAAATCTATCAACGATACTGAATCATATATCAAAACTTGTGCACTGATTAAAAAGTTACCCTGTATATAAAACCCCGTAATTTTAAAAAGTAAATAAATGGTAGGTACACTTTTTCTTAAAAACCACAAACGGATCTTTAACCAAAACATAATCAATTAATCAGTGTTGCTGTGACAGATAACAGATAATTAACCACAGCTGCGGCATTTGGTTGATAAGGTTATCGGAGCCAACTTACTTTTCAATATCAGTGTATTGTCTGTATTGAGATTAGGTCGTCTGTTGACTCATTCTAAATAGTGTTAGTGGTTGTGATATGAGACAGACAGACTTGAAACTGGAAGAGTTTGAATAAAACTCGAAATGTTGATTTCCGGATGCGCAATGATTATTTACGGTTTGTTCTATTTTATATTTTTCAACTATTATAATAATTACTAGTAGACCAAAAAGTTTCATAAAAATCGGTCGAGCCGTTTCGGAGGAGTTCGATAACAGACACCGTGACCCGAAATTTGTATATATTAGAGAAGAGATAATGTTGGTTAAGACATATAGAATTTTAATTTCCTTAACTGCTAAATTGACAAAATTAACCTGACAACCCGAAGTAGAACACAAAAAAAACTCTAAAAAGTTAAAAATGAAATTTTTGTCTTGGTCTTTTAACTACAATAAAAGATTTGTATCAATATTTTTAAGATGAGTGTCGCCGCATCGAGGGACCGCTAAGTGAAGAAGTACCTATAATTAGTTATATCTTAGCGGTCCACCCACTGGGCGACACTCATCTTAAAAATATTATATAATAGGTTCTTTGTAGTTAAAAAACCAAGATTTTTTTTTTTACTTTTTAGAGTTTTTGCTGTCGGAAGTTACATAAAAATTTTAATTTTATTTTAATTTAATTATTTTTTACTCAGGGGCCCTAACTTTCATAGTATACTTAAATAAAATTTTTCTTAAATATTAAAGTAAATACCCACTGTACGTGTAAGATCCCTAACCACAGCTAACAATAATCCCATTTTATGTCAAAAATGCCTTCCATCATTTTGAAAAAAAAAAAAAATTCGCCATTTTTGTATCCACAGCGATGTTGCCAGCTAGCTGGAAAGCTCGCATAGTCCGCTGGCTGGAGGAGCACAGAGAGCTCGTGGTTCTAGTATTCTGTCTGCCAGCGAGCTTCATATTCACGCTGTTGCTACGAGCTCGCGCGGCCGCGAGACGTCTCAGCGGGCGAAGCCGCCACGCGGACAATGTTAAGGAAATTCAGAGACAGGTTAGTGAGTCTTGGGTACCATTAATATCATTAACCCTTCGGATGCCTTGTACCGGATCTGTACCCAATTTAAGGCTTTCTTTTTGTATTTTTTTAAAAATCTGTATCATTGGATTTATATGAAACTGTTGAGACTAGAATGCACGACTTTTTTTTTTACTTTCGGCATTCGAAAGGTTAATCCATCGACAGGACAGTAACTTATTTGTTTTAAAGCAGTAAAAATCTAAAGCCGTGGTGGCCTAGTAGTTTGACTAATGCTAGGTTTACACGGGCTTAGTAGCTAATGCTTAGTACTTGTCACTTACACTTGCCACATGTGTAAACATGTTGTACAAGTGCTTAGTATTAGTGCAACTGCAAGTGCAAGTAATTAGAAGCCGGTCCTATTTACTAAGCGATAAGCACCTACCCGCAGCTAAAATCTACTAATACTTGTCACTTGTCGAGTGGTGTAAACATTTAATGAGAAGTACAATCTAATTAGTGATTACTCAAAGCTCTTGTAAACTAATACCATTGTCTAACACCAATGTGTAGACGGTTACTTGCCACTTGTCACTGTGCGTATAAGTCCCTAACCACCTACACTAATGACAAGTACTAAGCCCGTGTAAACCTAGCTTGCTGCGTATGCGAGGATGCGTTGCGAGGGATGTGTTTGTCATGAACCGACAGAAACACTTAATTTACAAGGTCCTTAGGTACAATAGGCCGACCACCGTGCAATAATAAAAAATGTCCAGCTGTTTTTCTTTTGTATGCCTACTTAATATTGCTATTTTTATTAGTGTTTTTTAGTTTATGTATGTACTCAATATTGTTATTTATAATTGATGTTAATTAATTTAATTTTAATTTTTTATTCTCTTTTTAATTTTTAGTCATTAAGTAATCTGGTTTCTCGGCGTATCGGTTCGCTGTAATGCCGTGTAAATTAATTGAATAAATAAAATAATAAATAAATGACAAACACATCCCTCGCAACGCATCCTCGCACATCTCTCGTGGAAACGCAGCCTTATGGGCTCTCAAGTACAGAGTCGTGCGTTCGAGCGTTCGAAATTAGATTTGAAATTACCATGAAACGAGTAATTGAGAAGAAATTCGTTGGTGTTTGTGAGTCCAAATCGGTACTAGGCTAGCGTGGGAACTAAGGCTCAAGCCCTCTCATTCTGAGAGACCTATGCCCTGCAGTGGGACCTGGGCTGAAATGATGATGATGATTATGAATCAAGAATATTATTTATGAGCTGTAAAAGCGCGATTCGCCCGTAGAAGTCTGTCATGGAAAACTCGTAAAGAGCGGGATGTTGGGTAATTCTAAATCTGCTTCAGGTGCAAGAATGGAACAAGCTGCCTGCGAGCGAGAGGAAGCTACTGTGCACAGCGCGCCCCAACTGGCTGTCTCTTTCTACGACATTCTTCCAAAAACATCTACATCATCGGGTAAGGCACTGTACAGTCGGACAAAAATATGGTCTACCACCCTACGGTCGAAGTTCATTTTCACGTCATGATACAACGAGGTAGATTTTCCCTTGTAATAATATGATGACAGTGACTAATGACTTATGCCTTGATCACACCATCATCATCATCATCATTCCAGCCGAAAGACGTCCACTGCTGAACATAGGCCTCCCCCAAGGCTCGCCAAACAGATCGGCCCTGCGCCATCCGCATCCAATGCGTTCCCGCTACCTTCACCAGGTCGTCGCTCCATCTTGTTGGAGGCCTACCTACACTGCGTCTTCCGGTCCGCGGACGCCACTCGAGAACCGATGCCCTGCGATGCGATGCGATGTGCCCTGCCCACTGCCACTTAAGTCTAGCGATTCTTCGAGCTATGTCCGTGACTTTAGTTTTTGCGCGGATTTCATCATTCCTAATGCGATCCCGCATTGATCACACGTACCGAGCAAACGGGCGAGACAGTAAAATGTTTCTCGGCCGAGACAGTGATGTAAGCGAGCACGTGTTTTGAAATTAGCACAGTCAGTTCAGTTCTCACGTGGCCGAGTGGCGAGACAGTGAACGTTCAGACCTGCCGAGTGAGCGAGCGAGACAGTGCCTAGTGCGTGCTCGGCCTAGTAGATAGAACGGGGTCCGAGCTACTGTCTCGCCGCTTCGTTCGGCCGAGCGCTCGGCCCAGCACTCGGCCACAAAATAAAAAGGTACAGAAGTAAATCTACATACAAAGTGCGCTCGAGCAACGCACACCTAGACACTGTTCACAGACACGATATCTCGGATCAGTTCGGATCAGTCCGAGCGCGATTGCCATCCGCGTGAGGCGCGCGCTGAGTCGCGCGTCTGTGGATTTTTTCGAGGCGCGCGCTGTGGTCGCGCGTACCTATTTATTTTGAGTCGCGCGTCTGTGGAATTTTTCGAGTGCAATAATGGAGCAACAAAAAAAAGGTTATTATATTTTATCTGTTCAGTGGACGGTTGTTTAAATTCAACCCTGAACGGTGAATGGTCGTTTTTTAAGCTACCAGCGGTTTCAGAGAGGTAAGTTTAGTAGGTATCTGCTTGTATTTCGATGGTTCATTTTAACGTTACATAGAATAGTTAGGTAGATAGGTAAGCACCTCGCCCCGACTCCCAAAGTAATAATAGTTTCCTATTTTGAATCAGTATAAACGAAGTAAGTACCTAACTACATTTTTGTAAGGTAAATTTTATTTATTCTTTATACGTCTGACATCATCAAGTGTTTCGAATTTTGGCAATTATCACATGTACGCAGATGATACCCAGATTTTTAAAACGTTTAAGCCTTCTGACACCCTTAGAGCAGTCGATGAGATTAATCAAGATTTGGAGCGCGTCAGGGGATGGTCTTCGCGAAACGGCTTGATTCTCAATCCAGTGAAATCTAAATATCTCATTATCGTGACGAAGGGGCAGATTGAGAAAACTTGTAGTACTGACGTTCGTTTGACGCTTGGTTCCCCTCAACCTTGGTCTCTTTTTGGACGAGGGATTGCGTTTTGAACAACAGGTGCTTGAGGCGACAAGACAATGTTTCTATCGGTTAAGTATATTGTATCAGGTTCGAGATCATCTCAACACTGACCTTAGAATCAGGCTCTGTGAATCATTAATCTTGTCCAAGCTTAATTATGTTGACATTGTTATGAGTGGCTGCTTACTGGCACGTTCCAAGTCTCTTCTGCAACGTGTCCAGAATGCTTGTGCTCGATTTTGTTTCTCAATCCCTCCTAGGACGCATGTGTCACCTTACCTTGACCAAAGTAATTTACTTAGAATGGATGCCAGGCGCTCTCTTCACCTGGCTAGTCTACTCTTTGGCGTTGTGAACTTCCAGCGGCCACGGTATTTGTTTGAGAGGCTCATCATTTCTCGGCGCGTGGTTAGGGCTGCCACTAGATTGATATTTCCTAAGCATTGTACGGCTGCTTTTCGTGGTAGCTTCCGTTATGCTGCCACGAAATGTTGGAACAATATTCCACCACCAATAAGGAATTCAAGTACGATTGGTTCTTTCAAATTTAAATTCAAAAAGTATTAATGAACTAAAACAATTACTTTGCTCACCCGCGACCTTACAATAGTTACGTTTATGCAAGAAATGTGCGTTCATGCAGTTCCTCCACCTCCACACTGTACGAACACACACAAATCACATAAACCCAACCATCACCACCACCAAGCTACACTGACGTGTTTCGAACTCAACCAGAGCTCATCTTCAGAGTTACCACAACCGTATGCTATGCTACCAAACGTTAAACTAACAAACCAAAACAAATGTTTTAACTTGTCACTGTAACTTCTCAAGTACCCACTTTATTTTTCTTATTCTCAAACTACCCCACAAAAATTAACTTTTATTGACATATTTAAAACTACCTTGAATTTTTTTTTGTTTATTTATTTATAAGGCATATTTAATTAATACTAACTGTTCAAATTCGACCCAAGCCGCAGTAAAGGAGAAGATACTAAATTTACCTGTTCATTAATAATAGACCCCATAGTGTTGTACCTAATTATTTCCATGCATTCCAGAGCATCCAGACGCAACCCCTTGCCGCAATAATGTAACACTTCATAAGAATCTGAATCTAACAATGAATGATTTGATTCCAACAAATGTTTTGCAAAATTCGATCTATCTGGATGCTCATTCCTATATGCCGAAACATGCTCTTTAAATCTAGTATTAAAACTTCGGCCTGTCTGTCCTACGTATATCCCATTGCAGTCATTACAAGTAAGCTTGTATACCCCCGATCTAGTTCCCTTATCTACCTGTTCTTTGTGGTTACATAGCCTAGAGTACAAAGAGTTGTTAGTCTTAAAGGCAACATTAATATTGTTTGATTTTAAAATGCCATAAATCTTATCAGACAAACCCCCGACGTAAGAGATGCTAGATCTATATTTGTTAGTAGACTGAGAAGGTAACGCAGCGTAAAGCATGCTATTTACTAACCGTGCCTGCTTCTTTTGAACTAAACTATTGTTTTAGTTCATTAATATGGACCTCCGCAAAGTAACGCCTGATTCAATAAATTATTCAAAAAGTATTTGCTGGATGTGCAAAAAAAAAATCACACTCTGTCAGTCCGTGCAGTGCTACATCCTTCTAATGATATGTAATAGTATATAATGTTGTGTAGGTATTTGTATATATATGATGTAATATTGTTATTTTATTTTGCACCACACCTTTTGCTTGGCGCCCTTCACTTTAGTTTAAAACAAATGCTTAGGCCTAGCTTGTGTGTATTGTTGTAACAGGTGGAGCTGTCGTGTAGCTCAAATCTGGGCTCTACAGAAAACCAGCGTTGCTGCACTCACTGTGTAGCAACACATGCTGAGTGGAGACCCTTTTTCGGTGACAATTGGTGTCACTACCATAACAAACTTGTGTATTAGGTGTTGTGTGTGTGTGTGTTGTTTTCTACTGTTTGGTGGTGGTACTCTTGTAACCTTAAATAAAATATTCTTCTTTCTTTTCTTTCTTTCTTTCTTAAATTCACGCCACTAATATTACATAAGTTGAAAACATGTTTTCACCTCACTAGCTCGGAAAGCCCTTTTTGTTTGTTTGACATCTATTGAGAAAATCGCTTTTTATCCACAAGTGAAGAAAGAGTTTTGACATTTGAAGGCAGCTTAAGTGATATTTGACAGCTAACAAAACGTAAAACGTTAAAAGTGCTGAATTTTTAACATCACAATTAATGAATTGCATCGAGTAAAAAACACTAAATACAGTCTTACAACTTTATTTTAATTCATAAATATCAGCATTCAACATTAACCTTCATTCTTGTTGTAAAAACGGATAAAATGTTCTGACAGTCCAAGTAAGTCGATGTGCGATCAAAACGCATCCGAAATAATAAAAAAAAACTTAAGTCAAAACGGTATACAATTTAACAGTAATACAGTTTGCTCGTATCTCAAAATCGATAATCTGGCTAATTGAACTTTACTCGATGTGCAATAAAGTTCAGTTTGGTTTATTCATTGATTGGAGATACGTGTTTTTTCAAAGTAGTGACGATATGTCGGTATTGGAATAGTTCCATAAATACTGGATTTTCTTAGGCTATTTTGCATTATTTTTGATTTTACCAATATTTCTGTAAGTACTTCAAAATTATTGTATTGACAAAGAGGTTAATAAATAATAATTGATAGTACAAACCCTTTTTCTTATTTTCCTCGCTGTAGTGAGGTGAAAAGTTTTGTGTTATACACGGGTGAAAAGTTATTTTACGTCTCGTGTGTTGAAGCACTCGCTATCGAAAGAATTCTATTTTTGAACCACTCACTTCGCTCGTGGTCAATCATACGATCCTTTCGATAGCTCGTGTTTCAAAATGAACACTCGCAGTTAAAATACAACTTTCCCCCCTTGTATAACAAATAACTATTTTTTGTTTGTATAGATATTGTGTTGTTTTTAGTGTCATTAGATAGGTTTAGGTCTAAAACCGATAGGACAATGGAAATTGTGTAACTAGGATAATCCGTTTAGAAGTTATTAGGGATGTTCGATAGTGAAAATTGACAAACGCTAAATTTTGTAGGTAGGTATTTTAATTATTATTATTAATATTTTATATTACCATTCTTCCCGTTTGAATATCAACAATGAATCAAACAACTAGATACGAGTGCCACTATCACGATAAGTTTTATGTGCATATGCCATAATTGACAACCCTAGAGCGACCGGCGAGCGTAGGTATGAAAAGTGAAGTACATACACTTGATTGACTTCTGTACCTTTTTATTTTGTGACTCGGCGCTATGTTCATACGCACCGAGTACTCGGCCGAGAGCACTGTCTCGCCCGTTTACTCGGTACGTGTGATCAAGGCAATAAAGTTAGAAAAGTCATCTTTAGCGACATTTAGATATCACAGAAACTTTTGTCAAAACTGGTAGACCACCTTCTTGGCCGCCCGTACCCGAGAGTAAATAAAGTAACAGAGAAATTTGTACAGAACCGCACTTGGCCGGTTTTTTAAACAAACTTTTTTTAGGGTGCCGTAGTCAACTAGGAACCCTTATAGTTTCGCCATGTCTGTCCGTCTGTCTGTCTGTCCGTCCGCGGCTAAGCTCAGACACTGTTAGTACTAAAAAGCTGTAATTTGGCATGAATATACATATCAGTTACGCCGACAAAGTGATTACATAAAAAAAATTAAAACAATTTTTTTTTAGGGTACCTCCCATAGACGTAAAGTGGGGGTGATTTTTTTTTCTCGATTAACCCTATAGTGTGGGGTATCATTGGATAGGTATTTGAAAATAAATAGGGGTTTTCTAAAACCATTTTTTTGATAAAATGAATATTTTCGGAGATATTCACTCCGAAAGTTCAAAATAATGTGTCCCCCCCCCCATCTAACTTTTAACCGCACGTCTAAAAAATAAGAAAAAAATCACGTAAGTTAAACTTAATAAAAACTTTCTAGGAAAATTATTTTCAACTTAATCAGTTGAGCAGTTTTTAAGTTTTTGTAAAAAAATATTTCTAAACTAAGATTGTAATTTAACCGCCATTACCCAATTCGCCGACAGATGGCGCTGTACAGCCGACGTTGCTCGTTGGGACCAAAACAACCACATTAATAAAGTATGCAAAGATTTTTTCGTACCTGCTACGGAACCCTATCTTGGGCGTGTCCGACACGCTCTTGGCCGGTTTTTTATTTAATTATATGTTTTTTCCAGGTCCCAATTCCCCTGTACGATATTCTCGAGCTGGACGAGGCTAACATGACCGTGCGTGTGGAGCCCATGGTCACCATCGGAGACATCACCAAGTTCCTGATCCCGAGGGGGTACTCGCTGGCGGTCACCATAGAGTTAGACGACGCCACTCTTGGAGGTATAACAATAAGACAATAACTAACGACCAGGGGCCTGTTGCATAACAAAGTGCAACATATATTACAAGCGGAACTCCCTTTCTAGTTAATATAACTGAAGCGAGAGTTCCGCTTGTAATATTAGTTGTACTTTGTTATGCAACAGGCCCCAGATAGACCAGTATTTAGAGAACCTGACTACGAAGCTGGAGGTCCTGGGTTCGATACCCGGTCGGGGCAGATATTTGTGTGAAAAATACTAATTTTTGTTCTAGAGCCTTGGATGTTAAAATTGTATTTGTCTATATAAGTATGTTTATCCGTTGTCTAGTACCAATAGTACAAGCTTTGCTTAGTTTGGGACTAGATCAATTGGTCTCAATCGTCCCTTAATTTATATACATATTTTAAGTAACAAACAAATACGTAAAGTGAACGCAATAAAATAAAAGATATTTTCTCAAACATGCTATGAAATATTGACGTTATGTTCCTTATAATACGCCACGAAGTGTCACGTTGAAGGTGCGGGCTAGACGAGAGGTCAATAATGGAATTTCATACAACATTGCTGGCCAAGGCCAGCAAAGTGATCGTCTATTGTTTCATACTATGACGTTTATAGGTCTATGGCATCATAGCATTTAGCCATTAAAAAAAAACTATAAGCAATATTTTGCGTTTTGGTTCATTAAGACATTCTGCCACTACGTTTATTTAAGGTAAGATAAGATTATGATGATGTTGGTGATGATGTTGGTGATGTTGATGGTGTCGATGATGGCGGTGATGATGATGGTGATGGTGTTGATGATGGTGATGATGGGTGATGATGGTGATGATGATGGTGATAACGAGATGATGATGATGGTGATGATGAGATGATGATGATGATGATGATGATGATGATGATGATGATGATGATGATGATGGTGATGATGGGTGATGATGATGATGATGATGGTGATGATGAGATGATGGTGATGATGGGTGATGGTGATGATGATGATGATGGTGATGATGATGGTGATGATGATGATGGTGATGATGATGGTGATGATAAGATGATGATGGTGGTGATGGTGATGATGATGGTGACGACGACGACGACGATGACGATGATGATGATGATGATGCATGTTTGAGAAAAACTCTATACAAGCCTTGGCCACGAACAGGGATTGCCGGCCTCGTATCTCTAGATGGCCTCGTTAACACTCGGCCATCTATAACTACTCGGCCGGCAATCCCCTATTTCGCGGCCGCTTCTGTAATGTACTATTAAAATATTTCTTTCAATATGGAAGCAGTATTGGACCCCCAACAACAAATATATATCACATGTTCAACAAAAGCTAGTATTCTCTCTGCACATCTCTACATTATGTCATCTATACTAATATTATAAAGAGGAAATATTTGATTGTTTGTTTGTATGTTTGTTTGTTTGTTTGCATTGAATAGGCTCCGAAACTACCGGACCGATTTCAAAAATTCTTTTGCCGTTAGAAAGCTATGTACCACAGCGTGGCATAGGCTACTTTTTACCGCGGGAAAATACCTTTTCCTACGGGAAAATTAATTTTATCGCGGGCGAAGCTGCGGAGGAAGGCTAGTTATCTATAACTTTTTTACTGTAGCGTGAAACTATCTAAAAACCATCGTATTTCACCACCAGGTCTGGCGTTTGGCACGGGGATGTCAACGCACTCCCACAAAGCTGGCCTGTACCACGAGACCATAACGAGCTACGAGGTCGTCACCGCCGACGGCTCCCTGGTAACAGCCACGGCCAATGAACACGCAGACCTGTACCGGACCCTAGCCTGGTCCCACGGAAGCCTAGGATTCCTAGTCGCTTTAACATTAAAAATAGTCAAAATAAAACCCTACATCAAAATCAAGTACACCCCGATCAAAGGGCAAGTGAACTACTGCAATAAAATGAGAGAACTATCGGGGACTTATGAAGCTAAACCTGTGGAGTTCCCTGATTACATCGAAGGCACGATCTTCAGCAAAGATGAAGCTGTCATCATGACTGGAGACTATTCTGACTACGACCCAAATATACCAGTGAATGAGTGCTCCAAATGGTACAAACCCTGGTTCTACAAGCACGTGGAAACATTCCTACAAAAGGGAGAAACTGAAGAACTGATCCCGTTAAGAGACTACCTGCTGCGTCACAACAGAGCTATATTCTGGGTGGTCGAGGACATGCTATCATTCGGAAACGACTTCCTATTCAGAACGCTTTTCGGTTGGCTGCTACCACCGAAACCTGCGTTCCTAAAGTTCACGACGACACCAGGAGTTCGAGCGTACACATTCACCAAACAAGTGTTTCAAGACATCGTTTTACCTATCAAAGAGTTAGAAAAACAGATAGAAATAGCTACAGAATTATTCGACAAATATCCACTGCTCGTGTACCCGTGCAAAGTTGTAGACCACGGGCCATCTTCAGGGCAATTGAAGCGACCTGATCCAAAATACATTGTCCCTGGAACTAACTATGCTATGTTCAATGACTTGGGCGTGTATGGAGTACCAGGAAAGGTTAAAGAGAAGAAGTCTTATAACCCTGTGGACGCTATGAGAAAAATGGAAAAGTTCACCAGGGACGTTGGTGGATTTTCCTTTTTGTACGCTGATATTTTTATGACGAGGGAAGAGTTTGAGGATATGTTTGATTTGTCGCTGTATGAGAGTGTGAGGAAGAAGTACGGTGCCGAGGGGGCCTTCCCGCATTTGTACGACAAAGTTAAGCCAGAGTTGGATGTGTTCGCTATAGGCGAGCAGAATGCCATATAAATAGTTAATTTGTTAGACAAGGGGGGAAAGTTGTATTTTACCTGCGAGTATTCATTTGAAACACGAGCTATCGAAAGGATTCTATGATTGACCACGAGTGAAGCGAGTGGTTCAAAAATAGAATCCAGAGCGTAGCGAGTGTTTCAACACACGAGACGTAAAATAACTTTTCACCCGTGTATAACACAAAACTTTTCACCTCACTACAGCGAGGAAAATAAGAAAAAGGGTTTGTACTATCAATTATTATTTATTTGCACCTTTTTTGTCTGCATGTATTGAAAAGGTCAAACGCTTTCATGTATCTTAAACGGGATTTTTCAGGCAATAAGCTCAATTCCGCATTTTCCACGGTTTCCCGTAATTCCACAGGTGTTAATTTGTCTTCGTCACTCGAATCACTCATTTTTAATAACAAAATAACTAGAAAAACATGTGAATATTTAACGTTGACGGCTTTTGAAAAGTTTTGACTTAAGTTTTTTTTTATTATTTCGGATGCGTTTTGTTCGCACATCGACTTACTTGGATTGTCAAAACATTTTATCCGTTTTTACAACAAGAATGAAGGTTAATGTTGAATGCTGATATTTATGAATTAAAATAAAGTTGTAAGACTGTATTTAGTGTTTTTTACTCGATGCAATTAATTAATTGTGATGTTAAAAATACAGCACTTTTAACGTTTTATGTTTTGTTAGCTGTCAAATATCACTTAAGCTGCCTTCAAATGTCAAAACTCTTTCTTCACATGTGGATAAAAAGTGATTTAAGTGTGAAACAAACAAAAAGGGCTTTCCGAGCTAGTGAGGTGAAAAATATATAATGAAGTGTAAAGTTTTCAGCACACTTTTGGACGTGGCAGGATAGTTTCATGTCAATAAGTGTGGTGGTCTATGATGGGTAGTGTTGTGACTAAAGGTGGTGATCTCACGCTCTATACCTGCCAACGCGGTTGTATACACTACGCGGTAGTTTGACTATTGAATTTTAAATTTCAATAAATACGTGAATTCAGATTAATCGTTTTCAATCCCTTTTTCTCGAAACCTACTTGTTTTTTACTTTCGATATTTTATTATTCGATATGTTTTGACATAAGTAAAGGAGTAAGTAAGAGTCTTGCCCATCACTAGTAAATTCATCTTTCAGAGACAATTTCAATATGGCGGTTTGTTTATATAGTTAGCAAGTTCCTTGAATGACAGAAAAATCAAGCGACCCCTTGCCTTGCCAGACACCCTTTAATTGTTAAATCTCTTCTTAACATTTACAATGCTGTCTGGCAAGGGGTTGGAACTATCAAAAATGTCTGGCTAATGAGGAAACATCATCTACTTATTACCAAAGTATTATATAAAATCAGCTTTTATACTGTAACGTAAGTAGAATTATAATTTAATTATTTATTTTTAATTTTAATTTCATGAACATTAAAGGTGTCTGGCAATGAATAACGTGATTCTTAATAATATTCTGAAGGTTTATTATTTGAAAGAAAGAAAGAAAGAAAAGAAATAGTACATTACTGCAGCGGCCGCGAAATAGGGGATTGCCGGCCGAGTAGTTATAGATGGCCGAGTGTTAACGAGGCCATCTAGAGATACGAGGCCGGCAATCCCTGTTCGTGGCCAAGGCTTGTATAGAGTTTTTCTCAAACATGCATCATCATCATCACCACCATCATCACCGCCATCATCATCACCATCACCATCACCATCACCATCACCAACAACATCATCTTATCATCACCATCATCATCATCATCATCATCATCATCATCACCACCATAATCATCACCCACCATTACCATCACCATCACCATCATCATCATCACCTTCACCCACCATCACCATCATCAGTATCACCACCATCATCATTATCATCATCATCATCTCACCATCATCACCATCACCATCACTACCACCACCATCATCATCATCATCATCATCATCGTCGTCATCATCTTCATCATAAAATCATCGTCATCATCATCATCATCATCATCATCATCTCATCATCATCACTACCACCACCATCATCATCACCATCACCCACCACCATCATCAACATCATCATCACCATCATCATCACCATCATCATCACCATCACCCACCATCACCATCATCATCATCATCATCATCATCATCATCATCATCACACCATCATCACCACCACCATCATCATCATCACCATCATCATCATCATCACCATCATCATCACCATCACCATCATCATCATTATGGCGGAATGTCATAGTGAACCAAAACGCAAATATTTCTTATAGTTTTTTTTTAATGGCTAAATGCTATGATGCCATAGATAGACTTATAAACGTCATGTTGCTGTGTCACATGAAACAATAGACGATCACTTTGCTGGCCAGCAATGTTGTATGAAATTCCATTATTGACCTCTCGTCTAGCCGCACCTGCAACGTGACACTTCGTGGCGTATTATAAGGAACATAACGTCAATATTTCATAGCATGTTTGAGAAAAAACATTTATTCGTGACAGTTAACAACAGGCATACGAGATAACAATTATGTAAGACAACAACAACTATCACGATACGGACCCACCTCAGCGTAATGCCGGCTCGAGCGAGAGCCAGCGCTGGTCTTCCGGTGGGACCGTGAGGCCGTCATTTGCTCGCTGCACGTACGACCGGACCGCGTCTAAATTGTGAACGCGACCATTTTAAGCTCAGCGCTACCACTACCAACACAAGGGCGTTATATTTGACATGGCGGCGTTGACTTGACATTGACATTGACAACTGACACGGCCAACCACACGCGCAGCAAGCAAAACGATGTATGTTTAATTATTCTAATTGACGAAAGTAGATCGGTATTTTACACACCTTTAGTACCGTACTGCCAAAGCCACTGTAAATATCACGGGACAATTCACACCAATGGGGATGTTGACACCACCAATCAACTAACGTTCTTTTTATGAGCTGTCAAAACACAATCTCCCATAGAGTTTGAATGACAATAGCGACATATGACGTCATTGTTCGCAATGCTCAATCAACTAACTATTTATTTGTTTTAAAGCAACAAAAAATCTAATTTTGCATTTAATCGAAAATTAATCTGACTTTCAGGGCTGAAATAAAGCGTTTTTTTACTGGAGTCGTGTCTTCAAATTCTTTTTTAATGGTGTCAACATCCCTATTGACCTAGTCCTAAAGTAAGCTAGGCAAGCTTGTGTTATGGGTACAAGGCAACGGATAAACATACTTATATAGATAGACACATACATAAATACATATTAAACACCCAAAGCCCGAGAACAAACATTCTTTTTTTTTCATACAAATATCTGCCCCGACACGGGAATCGAAACCGGGACCTCAAGCTTCATAGTCAGGTTCTCTAACCACTAGGCCAACTGATCGTCTAAAATATAACGAATATAACGCTTTTATAATATAACGAAGGTCTGGGGTGCACGGGCTCTTGCTCTATTAACACATTCAGTGCCGGAAACGCCACAGGGGAGTTCTCCGTTCATAGCGCGTAGCAATACGTGGCAGCGAATGTGTTAACTTACCTTGAGGTTAGAGATGTGCCGGAACACGAACGGGTTGTTCACAGCGATCTGCCGCCGGATGCGGTCGTTCATAGCGTTCACGTAGGTCTGGTAAACCGCCATGCACTTCTTGGCGAGGGAGGACGCGTAGTATATCGGCACGTCTTGCAACTCCGGGTGGAGCGCCCAGAACTCATCTGCGGATAGATTAGATACAGTATTAGTAGAGGCAGGAGGATGTCGATGCATGAGGAAAAGAACTAATCATCGTCATCACAGAATGAGAGGTCTTGGGCCGTAGTTCTCACACGTGCCCAGTGCGGATTGGAAACTTCACGCACACCATTGAACTTCTTCGCACCTGTGAGCAGGTAACCTCTCAATTTTTTCTCAAGCTGTAATTTCGCACATAAATAACGAAAACCCAGAGGTGCGAGCAGAGAGATCCTGAAAATGATAGCAGAGAGATGGGATTCTTTCACCCTTAGGAGATTGACAGACCTTCAAGCAAAACGGAAGAAGTGATGGAAGCTCCTTTTTTCGTGTCGTTCAGCTGTTTTTTAATTGCATGTCTACTAACCTATTTTGTAGGATATTCGTCACTAACATTATTGGGAACCCGCTTTCCGAAATAAATGTTTTTTACTATATTTCGTACTAAATACAAACTGAAATATAGATGCACAGAAAAAAAACCCAGGAAAATGGCCAATGCTGGGAATCGAACCCAGGTCCTCAGCGTTCCGTGCTTTTTCCTGGGGTTTATTCTGTGCATCTATATTTCAGTTTGTATTTAGTACGAAATATATGATTTCACGGGATGACCGTAAAAGTAATAAAAAAATGAAGTTGAAAAAATAAATACAAAAAGATACTTCATAGCTAACTTGTTTTTTACTATTTTTTTATAACGTAATTATAAAATTTTGTTGTTATAATCTCCCGCTCCTCCCGCTTATACAGGGGCGGGTGTTGGTAGATACTGACCCAGTATAAGCAGCAGTTCCTGTGCTCTGCCGAGAGCGAACACGGGCACGAGGCATCGACCGCCGCGCGTCACTATGTCGCTGACCAGACCAGTGAAGCGACTCTCCCGCTCCTCCCGCTTCTCGTGTATATGGGTGCCGTACGTAGATTCCTGAGTACAAAAAATTTACCACGCTTTAGATCTATTGGTAGCGAGTTCGACAACCGAATAAATAGCCTGGACAGTACCTATACCTAACCTATAATACTATGTGTTTAATACAGCGCCATCTACAATGTACAGTCAAGGAATTTAATTCCCTACCCATTTCGTAAAAAGATCGCTAAGCATTCGCAATGCATTAAGGTCGAAATGTCAAACGCAACACGTCAAAGCAACATCGTAACTAGCTCTTATGGTGACAGTTTGCTGTACGATATTCAAACTTAGGTGGGTAGGAAATTAAATTCCTTGACTGTATTTGCCGAACTAAATGGCTTGCTAATTAACTATAACAATCGATGCCTGTTGACAACCAATCACCTCAGTAGTTCTAATTTTGCACACAACTTGTGGTGGCGCTAGTATATAGTTACGTATATAAGTTAAGGTTTGAGAGTATGTCTGTCTATTCCTGAGCAATCGGCTTCGAAATATAATCTCCCAAATACCACCCTATCTCTCATTTTCTGGGCACCCTATTTTACACTATGACTACAACTAAAAGGATGGAAAAACAAACGCCAAATAGAGGGAAACTACTTTAAATATTGGAATAGAACATTCTATGTAAAGGAAACTTTCCTTTATTTTTAAAAACAAAAATTATTGCATTTTTGGTTATTTCAAAAATCGCTTCTCTTAATCGGGACTAGAACTCGGTCAAATGCGACAAATAGCATGCCGTATTTTATGATGCAAAATGGCCCACGGATAAGCTACGATGGAGCACACTTGCCTAGTAAATACTCATTCACCCTAGACTTGAAAGCGGTCAAATTGTAGCGTTCAGGGAACCAGATTTTTGCTTTATTCAATGAAGAGATGATTAAGTATACAGATGTAAAATCTAACTATAAACATCTTATTAATATCTAGTTTCTAAGTTGTTACTGATAAAATATGGACTCATTGAGTCTGAAAATATGTTTTCTCAAAAATATCCGTAAAAGTTGACATTATTCTTTACATATCAGAACGTGAAGTGCATAGTTTATGGTCAGTAAAAAAATTAAAAAATTAAAAACATTGCAGGCTCGATAAACTCGACAACAATGTCGCATACAAATTCCATTATTGTCGAGTCTCAAACTTTATAACAAGTTAAAACGGCCATGGTAATAAGTTGGCACTATTCGTATACAACCTACTCAAATGACCGGTATCAGTTGTTTTGTTGGAACTCCAGACTTTTTTTATTGTGTTTGAAACAGCTTGTGGTGTTTTTCGGTAGAAAAATACACCTGTAGTTTTTATTAATGAAAAAAGGCGGGAAAGGGTTTAATGACATTTAATTTTAAGTGATTTGCAATTCTTTGTACCTATTTAAGTTAATAAAAGTTTATTCTATTTTTTTCCCTTCACCATTTTTGAGAAAAGCTTTATATTAGTCTCGGCTGGAATAGCAATTGCTGGCTTTGTATAATCTACCATGTTCTATCTCACACGTTAGACAATGACTTTCTGTCGTTTAATACTCATACTCAGCCAGCAATTGCCTACTTCCAGGCCACGACAATAATGTACTATTTTTTATTTAAAAGTAGGATCATTCTGCTAATAGTTAAATGGAGAAGACACTTACCGTTATGAGGACGTCTGGATGGACGGTCGGGATTTCAGCAGCCATCAGATGTCTGTCTTCCTGTCTTGAGAAATCACCCGTGTATAGCACCTGAAATCAAGGAGTGCCTATAAAAAAAAATCACAGAATTTTAACACCAATAGACCAAGCTATAAAAAAAGCTTGTCATGTGGGCGCTTGCGAGGACCGTCGCTCAGTCTCGTCGGCAAGCGTTGCTGTTCCTCTGCTAATTCTGGCTCCTTGTTGGAGCGGGTTTGCGGACTGTAGTCACCAGTGCCCAATTGCATAACAAAGTACAACTAATGAACTAAAACAATTACTTTGCTCACCCGCGACCTTACAATAGTTACGTTTATGCAAGAAATGTGCGTTCATGCAGTTCCTCCACCTCCACACTGTACGAACACACACAAATCACATAAACCCAACCATCACCACCACCAAGCTACACTGACGCGTTTCGAACTCAACCAGAGCTCATCTTCAGAGTTACCACAACCGTATGCTATGCTACCAAACGTTAAGTTCTTCGATGAGCTCTGGTTGAGTTCGAAACGCGTCAGTGTAGCTTGGTGGTGGTGATGGTTGGGTTTATGTGATTTGTGTGTGTTCGTACAGTGTGGAGGTGGAGGAACTGCATGAACGCACATTTCTTGCATAAACGTAACTATTGTAAGGTCGCGGGTGAGCAAAGTAATTGTTTTAGTTCATTAATATGGACCTCCGCAAAGTAACGCCTGATTCAATAAAGTACAACTAATATTACAAGCGGAACTCTCGCTTCAGTTATATTAACTAGAAAGGGAGTTCCGCTTGTAATATAAGTTGTACTTTGTTATGCAATTGGGCCCGGGCATGGAGATATTATGTAGCAACACGCTAGTGGTGCACAGTGGAGTAGTCTAGCTTACTGTGAGATCGAATCTTCGTCTTGTATGTCTTTGAAGGTTGTTTTTTTAACCCCCAACACAAAATGTGTGTATGTGGCATCATAACTCTTAAATGGGTGAACCGGTTTGGATGTGTTTTTTTTTATTTGAAAGCAGGTTTCTTGACGGATGGTTCTTAAACATCATTATCATCATCATCATCATTTCAGCCGAAAGATGTCCACTGCTGAACATAGGCCTCCCCCAAGGTTCACCAAACATGTTTCATCAAAATTGGTTCAACCGTTTCAACCGTTTCAAAGTTCAGCTCTTTTGTTAGTTGCGGAAGCGATCTTAGAAGCATAATGGGCATTTACTTTATTTTCAACATTATGTGTGACCTAATTGCGTTGGAGGTTTTTAATTTTTAGGGTTCCGTAGTCAACTAGGAACCCTTATAGTTTCGCCATGTCTGTCCGTCTGTCTGTCTGTCCGCGGCTAAGCTCAGAGATCGTTAGTACTAGAAAGCTGTAATTTGGCATGAATATACATATCAGTCACGCCAACAAAGTGGTAAAATAAAAAATAAAAAAATATTTTTTTTTAGGTTACCTCCGATAGACGTAAAGGGGGGGTGATTTTCTTTTTCTCGACTAATCCTATAGTGTGGGGTATCGTTGGATAGGTCTTTTAAAACCATTGCGGGGTTGCTAACATGATTTTTCTATTCAGTGATCTGTTTGCGAAATATTCAACTTTAAAGTGAAAATTTTCATTAAAATCGAGCGTCCCCCCCCCTCTAAAATCTAAACTGTTAGGTGGAAAAATTTGATTAAATTCAGAATGGTAGTAAATATATCAAATTTACTAGGAAAATTATAGCGGCTAAGATTGCTTGGAAATTATGTGTAGTTTAAGAGTAAATAGTAGCCTAAGGTATAAAACATACCTAAACTTGGATGATTCCGTACACATACGAAATCCTTAGAAAAATATTACTTGATTTTTTTTGTAATGGCTACGGAACCCTACCTTGTGCGTGTCCGACACGCTCTTGGCCGGTTTTGTTTTAATTTATCGTTGTTTTTGTCTAATGCCGTGGGTTACCAGTGTGGTAGTTTACAATAGAGAGTACTGCCTGGAAAGCAGATGTTACGCTTGGGGACTGAAGCACAGAATAAGTAATAGTACTAACGTACAGAAGGATCACACTCGAACAAGTCAACTTTAGGTATAAAAACTTGCCTACTTAAGAGTAGGCAGTAAGCTGCTTGCACGCGAAATTGAAACTTAAAGTGTGATATGATCGTTCATATTCCGTTAGGCACCGCTGATCCGAAACCAAGGGCACAGGTATATAAATCAAGAAAGGTAACAGTGTGTATTAATTCAGTAAACTACCTTTAGTAAATAAGTAAGTTATTTATAAGATCGTTTAGAAGTTGCAAAAATCAGAGAAAAAGAAATGCTTAACTAATTACGCGCGACGCGCCTAGCGTGCGAACTGAAGGCCGAGCGACAACCTACTGCCATACTCCTCCCCGGGAGGAGCGCCGGCCGAACATACCTAAACTGCGGAGTGAAACCCCCCTGACTGAAGTCCAAAGGAAGAAAGTTGGAAGTTGTGCATTTTATTTATTCATCCGAGTTGAGAAACTTCAATAGCGCGATGTAGAAGGCAGCGGTTTCTCTAATAAAATTGACGACTAGATTTTTTTTTATATAAGAGGTGGCAAACGAGCAGACGGGTCACCTGATGGAGAGCGATCACCGTCGCCCATGGACACCCGCAACACGGGGGGCATCACAGGTGCGTTGCCGACCCTTTTAGGAATTGGTAGGCTCGTTTTTTAAAGATCCCTAAGTTGTGACGCTCCGGGAATGCTGCCGCAGAAAGCTGATTCCAGATCTTTGTCGTGCGAGAAAAGAAGTTTCGCTTAAAACGCACGGTACTAGAATGCCAATCATCAAGATGGTGAGGATGGAAAGACAAACGGTTCCTCGAAGTGCGGTAGTGGAATTTAGCCGCAGGCAGCAATAGGCTACTTTCCTAACTAGTCAGTCTTTTAGATTATCAAAAAATATTGGACATGTATTTTTTATTTTGTCAATTAAACAAAAAATACGAAGATATGGCGCGTAGAAGTTTCGCGTGACGTCACTTGTTCCTACACTTTGTATGAGCGTTTTAGGAACAAGTGACGTCACGCCTCGTCACGCGGAACTTCAACGCGCCATATCTTCGTCATTTTTTGTTTAATTGTCAAAAGAAAAATTACGTGTCTAATATTTTTTGATAATGTAAAATACGGACTAATAAGAATTATTATTTTTTTACCTAGGAAACATCCCTATTCGAACAGGTCGTCAGAACATTCCCCATGTTAGATACGGTATAATATACAGAGAGACGCCACATCCCTCCGCAAAGCCAAAGGATCGAGTAGGCCAGAGAGTGCCTGATTACCGACAAATCGAGCAGCTCTACGTTGGATGCGGTCAAATGGAAGAATTTGGTTCTTGGGTGCCCCAGCCCAGAGATGAGAGCAGTACTCCATGTGCGGCCTAACCTGCGCCTTATAAAGTTGTAAGCGATGGGCTGGCGAGAAGTACCGTCCCGCTCTATTAAGCACCCCCAATTTTTTAGAAGCTAACTTAGCTTTGCCTTCCAAATGACCACGAAACTGAACATCACTCGAAATGTCGACACCCAGGATCCCAATAGACGATTTGGCATCAAGGGGTGGGGAGCGGGGTAGATGGCGCTGGTAGTCGCTACAGCCCGTACCTCAGGGGGGGCACACTTACATATATCACACTTTTCATGCGACTACAGCGATCTCTGGTGTTTTTTGAAGAACTAAATTAGCGGCCATCTTGGTTGACTTGTCAGTTGTCATTCATCGGCCATGGCCATGGCGTACCAAATTGTCCGTACTTTAATTGATAGGCAACTTGCCAATGTTCGTATTTTAGCCGTATAGTGCAAATCGGGTGTAGCCGCTTATACTTCGTACATGCTGATTTGAATTAGACGGCTAAAATACGAATAGTGGCAATTAGCCTATCAATTAAAATTACGCGTAATTATAGCTTTACATCACTACCAACATATACATATAGATAGGTATACATCTATAGATACGTCACATTAGTTCTTGACCAGCCGTAGGGCGGCAGCACCTTCCATACATGCATATTTGACCATAGAGTTGCCACTCTTGTTCATATAATATTACAATACTTTTTGCCGTACCTTGACTCCAGCGATCTCTATCATGAACATGGCGGCTCCGAGCACGTGCCCCGCGTTGTACGCCCAAAAGCGCACGCCGCGCACGTCCCTTTCCTCGTGGAAGTTGACCGTCTCTATGCGGTCCATGGAGTTCTCCAGGTCTGACTCCGTGTACAGCATCTGCTCCGTTGATATGTTGCTGGAATGCGAACGTGTCTTATGATTTATCCATTACAAACATCCACAAAACACACACAAATAAGTAATTTCTTAGTGAAAATAAACGGATCACTCACGTCTTAAAACGAGTTTAACTCGACATGTTTCGGGCTAATCCGTGGCCCTTCCTCTCGGAGTCGCACGTCACGGCGGCTGCCAAACGTGCACTCGAGATTATAAGAAACTAATTTCAATATTTTGTCATTTAGTTTTCTACTTTTTTCAAAATTAATTATTGAAACTATTTTAGTTGATGACGTCAGATTATAATTGAGGGCTACCACAATGCCAAATTTCTAAATCTATCTACATGCGTACGATAAGGCAGCCCCTTTAATTATTTTTTGCGTAGTGGTACACTATACACTGTGTCACTTTACTGGCACTGTCAAAGTGCTAGATGTCAGACAGCGGGTCCAAATCAAACTCCGTAGTATAATCCACGCGTAAATTGTGAAGAATTCTAACCACACAGAATAAAGTACGACTTGAACCGGTCACGCAATTTACACCAATGTCAAATGAAGGTCATTGTTTATTTGTTATATTATAAATTCTTTACATAATATTAAAATTAAATAACTACCGAAAACGAGTTAAAAAGCATTTATCTCGAAATGGTTTTCGATTTACTACATTTATACATTGCAAAAAAATAGACATCCCCAATTATACTCACCTAACTTTAATATAATCGGAGACGAGCCACCTGTAGATGGCTTTGGTGGCGTGAGTCATGAACACCCGCCCCTTGAACGAGGTCTTCGTCAGGAACCACGGCAGGGCGCCGCTGTGGTCCAAGTGGAAACTGAAATACATCAGAATGTTAGGATCAACTTCAACATTTACTTTTACGGGGGCCATTTGGTAGACAAAAGCCACATAGAGCGGAGACAGGCCCTTGTTCATGATTGGGATGTCCTGACAATTTTATACCTTTTATCATCATCATCATCATAAATAATAAATAATAATAAATATCACGGGACAATTCACACCAATTGACCTAGTCCCAAAGTAAGCTAAGCATAGCTTGTGTTATGGGTACAAGGCAACGGATAAACATACTTATATAGATAGATAAATACTTAAATACATATCAAACACCCAAGGCCCGAGAACAAACATTCGTATTATTCATACAAATATCTGCCCCGACACGGGAATCGAACCCGGGACCTCAAGCTTCGTAGTCAGGTTCTCTAACCACTAGGCCATCTGGTCGTCAAATCATCATTATCATCTCAGCCTATTTACGTCCCACTGAAGGGCACAGAATGAGAGGGCTTGGGCCGTAGTTCCCGCGCGGGCCCAGTGCGGATTGGGAACTTCACACACACCATTGAATTTCTTCGCAGGTGTATGCAGGTTTCCTCACAATGTCTGGTTGAAATAATAGGTGAAAAAAATATATTTACATGCAATAAATAAACAGCAATAATATCTTTTTTTTTTCAAGACTCAAGACATTCATATTTTGCACACTTAATAAATATCGGCCCCAACCGGGGATCGAACCCGGGACCTCAAGCTTCATAATCAGATTCTCTACCCCCAGGCCGCCGGGTCATCTAATAAGAAAATAATTATACAGGGTGTTTGGTAGCTACGTACAAAGCTTTAAGGGGGTGATAGCCGAGGTATTTTTGAACATTTTTAGCCATACACCGTGAAATTTTAGTGGTTGTTTTCCCGAAACGAGGTAATTTAGTTTCGATTGTACAATCGATTTATAGTTACTATTTTGACTAGACTCAAAAATCCAATTGTGAAAAACGAAAGTCGAAAATGACCGCAAACCAATAGTAACGCTTCGTTGGTACAAGTAGCGTACGATCGTACGATAGGTTAGGTACCATGATGATGATGATGATGATGTATGGGGACGCCTTGCTGAGTCAGGCGGGCTGTCGATCGTTTGCACAGTCATTCAGCCCAGTTCCCCGTGGTTGGAGCCGACAGGTTACTTTCCCAGCAGCGCTCCCACACAGCAATTCTCCTCGAATCTTCTCGTTCTCCTGCTAAACAAAAGGACATCTTTGAGACAGACATCCTTTAGCTCCTCCTCCCTCAGCTCGTCACTCCCGAATACATCACGCCTCGCTGCGGCGTACCAGACACACTCGGTTAGGACGTGCTCACTCGTTTCCTCCTTCCCACAATGTGGACAGGAGGGGTCACTTTTTATACCTATTACGCTTAAGTGCCTATTTAACAAGTTATGGCCAGTAATTATGCCAGTTATAGTTCTTAAGCTACTCTTACCTAGATTTAGGAGATACCTAGTTCTTCTGTGGTTTATGCCATCCAGCATCATCTTCGATTGTCTGCACCCTACAGCCTGTTTCCACTCACTGTTTGCTTCCTGTTCCTTCATTCTATCTATAACTCCCTTGGTGACTTCTGCAGACATTGGAAGTACCGGTTCAGGACCTATGAATCCCGTATCCGCTCCCTCCCTTGCCAGCTCATCAGCCTTCTCATTACCTGTCACTCCCTGATGTCCTGGGACCCAGGCCACCGTAACTTTCGTACTCTCTCCTAGTTTATTAAGTGCATCTCTACACTCTCTTACCAAAGAGGAGTTAACTGTCGGCTTGTTTAATGCCTTTAGCGCTGCTTGACTATCAGAGTAAATCACCACTGTTCCTACACCTCGATAGTCACCCAGTTTTGCTTGTATAATCTGAGCGCACTTCAACACTGCGCACACCTCAGCCTGAAACACACTGGCATATCTGCCTAATGGTATAGCCTCTCGAACATTCATCTTGGGTATTATTATACCTGCTCCCGCAAGTTGGGACGTTTTCTTCCTTGATCCATCCGTAAAACAAATTGTAGTCGGATATTCAAGGTCTACCTTCCAATCATCTCTCTCTCCTATATGGATTCTGTATTTCTTATCGAAAACCCTCTGTTTCTTAATTAAGTCGTTATTCTGTACTAGCATTCCTAGCTTTAATAACGCCTCCTTTTGTATAAGTGCATGTTTCTTGTCTGTGAAGTTCCCCCTCCACTCCTCACATGCCCTCATTCTAAACCATTGTGTTCCATGGCCCTCTTCTCTATTTCCATATGAAGTGCCTTCAGTCCTAGCATAACTTCCATGGCATGCGTTGGGGTTGTTCTCATTGCCCCTGTTATCATCAGGCATGCCAATCTTTGAACTTTATTCAGTTCCTTTTGATACTCCTTAATACGGGCCCTATGCCACCATATCACAGCACCATACAGCAGCCTTGGTAATATGACCGCCTTATACATCCAGTTTATCATCCGGGGTTTTAGTCCCCACTTCTTTCCAACTGCCCTTCTGCATTGACACAGTGTTCTTATTGACTTTGCGGCCTGCTCCTTTATATGTATCTTGTATCTGAGGTTTGTATCGATTGTCACTCCCAGATACTTAATTTCTTTCACCAATTCAAGATTCTCACCTTTTACGCTTATTGGCCTCATATCGCCTATCTTCCTTTTGTTGGTAAATAATATCAACTTCGTCTTTGTAGGATTTAGATCTAATCCTCTCTCCCTGCACCACTCTAACGTCTGTGACAGTCCTTTTACCATTATGTCTCTGACGATGTTAAGAACCATGCCTTGTACCAATAGCACACCATCATCAGAGTATGCTTGCATATAGAGTCCTCCTTTGTTTAGCTTTTTAATCAGCGAGTCCAGCAGTAGACACCACATAAGGGGGGACAGACATCCCCCCTGTGGGAATCCCCTACGAGGTCTGATTCTTTTCGTAGATCCGCCCAGTTGGGCCATTACTGCCCTTCCTCTGAGCATCCTCGAGATCCATCTTCCTATAATCTGACTAATTCCTTCTCTCACTAAACTTTCTTCAACCGCGATATACGTTGCTTTATCGAATGCCCCCTCCACATCGAAGAAGCATCCTAGCATGTATTGCTTGGCTTCCAGTGCCCTTTCCACTCTAACCGTTAGGTTGTGCAAAGCCGTCTCCGTTGACTTCCCTGCTACATAGGCATGTTGATTACCATGTAGCGGTCTGCCACTACTTTCTATTCCTTTTCTTACGTGTATGTCTATCATCTTTTCTAGTGTTTTTAACACAAAGGATGATAGACTAATGCTTCTGAACGCCTTCGCATCCTGGTACGTTTTCTTACCCGGTTTTGGCAGAAAGACTGCTCTAACCTCTCTCCATTCCTTCGGAATGTATCCCATTGCTATGCTTCCCTGATATAGTGCTATCAAATTATCTCTAATGCACTTAAAGCCTTTCTGAAGAAGCACCGGGATTACACCATCTGGGCCCGCCGCTTTGAAAGGGGCGAAGGATCTAATTGCCCATTCCAATCTTTCCTCCGTTACCACCTCCTCAGCCTGTACCCAGTCATGCATACCTCCCTCCACTTCTTCATCCTCTATCACCTCATCTACGCAGTCTGGGAAATGCGCTTTAAGCATGATCTCCAGAACCTTATCAGGCTCAGTGACCATGTCCTCACCCACCAGGTTAGGTACCAACGAAGCGTTACTATTGGTTTGCGGTCATTTTCGACTTTCGTTTTTCACAATTGGATTTTTGACTCTAGTCAAAATAGTAATTATAAATCGATTGTACAATCGATACTAAATCACCTCGTTTCGGGAAAACAACCAATAAAAATTCACGGTGTATATGTCTTAGCCGAAAATTGATTTTTTTTTTTTAAATTGAAGACTTAGTAATTTTAGGTAAATACCCAGAATTTGATAATCACGAGTCAATATTGGCCCAATGAGCGTTAATTTGGAAATTTTAAATATGGCACAGAAAAATGACGTAGACTTGTCTTTTTCACATGTTATTTACTAGTAAAATTTCAAGACTAGTGCATTCTTAGCGAGTGCTCCCTGAGTTTGGTTTTTACTTTTTATCTCAGATTTAGCAAGCAATGTCAATGAGTGATATCTTAAAAGAAAGAACAATAAACAGGCATGTTTCTAAAAATGTTTGAACATTGCAAGGATTTTTTTATGGCACAGAAAAATGACTCTGTTCCAACCTAAGACCTTTTTAGTAATTTCGAATGCCTCCATTTTGTTTTTGTGGCATGAAAGGCACTTAAAAATTATTTCATTTGGTTGAATACACATTAAACTATTCGAAATAAAAGATTTGGTTCCCAAATTAACGCTCATTGGGGCAATATTGACTCGTGACTATCAAATTCTGGGTATTTTCCTAAAATTTCTAAGTCTTCAATTTTAAAAAAAATATCAAATTTCGGCTAAGACATATATGGCTAAAAATGTTTAAAAATACCTCGGCTATCACCCCCTTAAAGCTTTGTACGTAGCTATGAAACACCCTATATGTGTACAAAAATAATAACAAAATGACTTACTGTGATATTAGAAGAAGATCTACTTCGTCTGCCTCAATTAGGTCTACAAATGGTAGGGCGTCCATGCCGGACAACCCAGGGTGGATCCCACAGTCCAACTAGAAAATACCAGAACAAATCAAATAGGGTAAATTGCCAATAACTGGCCACCGTTCAATAACTGGCCACTTCACGCTAAGAATGAACTCTATTCACCCGTAATAGAATCCATTTTCAGTATAAGGTGTTAATTACTGGCCACATTATACTAAATTGAATACCGTTTGTAGGGAAACAGAGTTCACTTTCAGTATGAGGGGGCCAGTTATTAAAGTGTGGTCAGTTATTGGTGATTTACCGTACAATAATTAACAATTATAATTATTATAATTATACAATGAGTGTGGTTTTACAGTGACACTTTTGCCAGTGCTGTTGGTAAGCATTGCAGGCCACAAGCTTTACATCTCTTGGATTGCTACATAGTTAACCACGCTGGCGAAAACATCACAACTATGTAACAATCCAAGCTCTAAGATTTACTTTTAAGCTCAGTTTAGACAAAATTTATGGATCTGTACAGCTAACACCAGGTGTAACTAAATCTAGATTTTTTAAAGCAACAAAACAAGCTTTTTAAAAGATTTTTTAAAAGCAGCAATTTTTTTTTTGGCGTTATGTAGTGCAGGACCGTGCTGAGTGGCGTCTTCTGGTGTTGGAGGCCAAGATCCTCTTTGGGTCCTTGAGCCAGCGTAGTAAGTAAGTAAGTAAAGCAAGTGGGCCATAAGTTGCTTTATTTCTAGTGCATTATACTTTTGTATAACATGTACTGACCAGTCCTAGTCAAAATAATAGTCAAAAGATGAGGATTCAGATACTGTTTACTCAATTTTGAGCCGAGAAATTCTTGGGTTCTATGGCTATATATTTTTAAAGCAGTACACTTTATAAAAAACATGATTAAGAAAATATATTTATTTGCAGTACACGTTAGAACATAACCTTATCAGATAATGATAGTGATTATGATAACTAGGAATTTATAATAAAGACTAAACTACAAATTAGAGAAACAATTTACTTATTAAGGAATTGCATACCATAATTTTCTTTCCTTTGAATTCTAGCATGATGCATGATCTCCCCACTTCTTGACCTGCTCCTCTGAAAAAACATTTTACTTACAAACACTATGAAAAATTGCTTTTATTTACACAAAAACTTTCCACAATAATTAGTCATTTCGGCGTGAAACTGATACTTAAAAGACTTAAACGGTGAAGTTAATAGTGTGGACTTGAATAAAATAGATAATTTCAGTCTATCTCCCAACAAAACTAGGCTTTAGAGGAAGTTAAACAATAGTATTTACAAAACAAAATCAATATATTTACAATGGACGAATTGTGAGCTGATCGCTTTCCTCCAAAGGAACCGGATCGGTCCCTTTTCTTGGGTTAGTTGTCATGTTTCTATATTCTTTATTATTCTAATAATAAAAAGTAATGCAAGAGTATGTTAAACAATTTCAAGAAAACCTAAATAAAACAATTCAGTCCACCGGTCCGCCCGACAACTGACAGACAGAACCTGAATTGAGGTTATGTTTTATTTTTATTGTTGTTGCCAGCAAAAAAATGTTTACGTCATAGAAGAAAATATTGCAAGCCAAGCGTTTTCTATACGTGCTCCAACAGCTCGAGTGAAAACGACATTGGCTGCTGAGGCCCTACCACGAAGTGCATAATTCGAACTTCGTTTCGTGCCGTCCCGCTCACGCTAATATGATTTGACACGAGAGTGAGAGGGATAATGCGATGCGAACTTCGATTTTCGGATTTCGTGGTAGCGCCTCTGGAATAAAATGTTAAAAAAAAAGGAAACGTCAGTCAGTTGTCAACTTGACATTTACGTGTCTTCGCATTGCACGCACTATTTTCAACACGAGTTTTTGGTTATGTATTGCCTTGAATTGTATGACACTTTGCCATAAATATGCCGAAAAAAGCCTTATTTGATGAGGACTCTGAAGAGGAGGTATCACTTAAGACAGAAAATCAATACGCTAAGAGATACGACGCGTGGCGCCAAAAGGAAGAGCTTCACAAGCTGGAGCAGAAATATGGTTCTAAAGCCCTAAATTCTGATGCCTCGCTGACTTCCGACAGCGAAGACGAAAGCGACGTGCCACCAGAAGTCTCTGAAGAGACAGAAACACAGTTCTTGAAGGCCATAGCGTTATTAAAAACAAAAGACCCTAGAATCTACGATCCTAATTTCAAGTGTTTCGAAGCTGAAAAAAAGGAAGTGAAAGACAAAACAGAAACAAAAACTTTGAGTTTTGCTGATAGCGACGACGATGATGAAGATGACGGTAACATATTTAAAGTGGAAAAGGCTGCTGAAGTCAAACCAACTGAGAAGACAGATAAACAAGAGAGTTCGTTGGAGAAACTTAAAGATTTCTTAACAGGTAAAACAGAAAATATTAATAACCCTGTCGCTAAAGATCTAGCTCCATTAAAAGCCCTATGGTCTGATCCAAAGTTAAATGAAGGTGAAGCATTTCTGAGAGACTACATTCTCAATAAGAAATACTTGGAAGAAGGTGATGCTGGAGAAGCAGGTGATAAGATCAGGGATGATGAGGATTTGGAGGCTGATGAGGCTATTGTAGAGGAACAGGGCAAATTTGAAAGAGCATACAATTTCAGATTTGAAGAGCCAGATGAGGAATACCTTAAAAGATTTCCCCGAACTATGAGTTCTGTCAGGCCTAAAGATGACAGAAGATCCAAGAAACGAGCAGAAATCAGAGACCGCAAAGAAGAAGAAAAGAAGAAAAAAATGGATGAAATTGCAAGAATGAAAGCACTCAAGTTAAAAGAAATTCAAGAAAAATTAGCAAAGATTAAAGAAGTGACCGGGAATGAGGATTTAGCTTTTCGGGATGAAGACATGGAGAGTGACTTTGATCCTAATGAACATGACAAGCGCATGAAGGAAATATTTGATGAAGAATATTACGGTGGGATTGATGACGAAAAACCTGTGTTCCCTGACCTGGATGAAGAATTGGAGATAGAGAATTGGGAGAAGTATGAACCAGATGTAGAGAAAGAAGAACCACATTGTGACGATGGAGAATTTAATATGGATGCAGACTATGATCCAAAGCAAGCTAAGCTAAATTTACTTGAGGAACTACAAAAGAATATGACTAAGAAAAGGAGGAATCGTAAAAAGAAATCTAAATTGGCTGAACTGCTGGCTACAGAGAAACCTAAGTTTATACCAAATGTAACGGAGATGACCTATGCAGAATATATGGATGAATATTACAAGATGGACTGTGAGGATGTAATAGGAGGAGATTTACCTACAAGATTTAAGTACAGAGAGGTGGTACCAAATGACTATGGGTTGACTGTTGAAGAGGTTTGTATGATCATAATACTTCATAAATAAAATTAAAACCTTTGTACTATACCTAATTGTAGCAAATAACTTTGTACTTTTCCAGGATAAAAACTAGCCCATGTTAATCTAAGATGATACAGCTTTTCATTAACAAAATAATTATTAAAATTTGTATTCATTAAAGAGATTATTACCCTACACAATACACAAACAAAGTTGCATCTTCATTTTATTAGTTGTTAGTACAATCCACAAAAAAATGGCATAGGTGAAAGAACAAATATTGAAATAAATATATTTTCCTTCTTTAATAATGTCATCAACAACTTTTATTTTTACACAGATCCTGCTAGCTGATGATAAGGAGTTAACACAGTGGGTGCCTCTGAAGAAGGTAGTGAAGTACCGGCCTGAGAATGTTGAAAAAGGAGAAGTCAAGATGTATAAACAGAAGGCAGCAGATGTCAGGCTGAAAAAGAAAGTTCTGCCCAGCTTGTTTAAGGATCTACCAGAGTAAGGCTTTATCCTAATTTAAGCGTCTGTAACAATATAGCTTAATGTGCTGCAGCTTTCAAGGGATAAAAAATATTTAAACAAACTAGCCACTGAATGAAATAGTATAGCACTGGAAATTGTATCTGTGGAATCTATTCTTAATTTTAATTTTAATTTTAAGTTTTATTGTTACTAACCTATTTAATATCTATGGATGGATTGATTTAATCTAATCTGAAATAAATAATTTCAATTTAATCTGGAGTAGTTTTAAAGGATCTTTGCAATTCATTCTAATTTTAATTACTTTGTGTTATTTATTGATTTTATTTTTATTTAATTTCAGGGAGCCAGAAATATTAGTACCAATTGAAACTGCAGCTAAAAAGAAGAAGAAGAAGAAAAAGAACAAAAACAAAGATGGAGAAAAGAATGCTAAATCAGAAGAACAGTCTAATACTGAAGAAGCTGTAGATAATGTAACAAAAGAAGAAATACTTAAAAAAAATAAGAAACAAAAAATTACAGAGGAAGATCAGGAATGTGATCTTGATACCAAGAATTACAGTGGGGAAAATGATACTACTTCTAATGGACAAATTACTAAGAAAAAGAAGAAAAGAGGTAATACAGGAAATGAAAATGGTTTGGTAGATTCCTTAATTTCTAGCAATACTAGTGAACAGAATAACACTGCCTCTGTTGGTCAAATCAATAAGAGAAAGAAGAGGAAAATTAAATCTGCACATAATGTAGAAGATATTTTACCAACAGTTACAATTAATAATGATGAAACTACACAAAATGAAAATTCTGCCAAGAAAAAGAAGAAAAAGCATATAATGCAACAAGATGGTGCACATATCAATAGTGAACTCCAAGCTGCCACACAAGAAACCTCATCAAAAAATATGCAACATAGTATTGCAGTTATAAAAGCTAAAACTAAAAATAAAAAGAATGTTGAACAAGATGCACAAAAACAGAACCTTAAAAGAAAACTTCAAGAAAGTATAAATGAGAATCCAGTGTCACACAAGAAGAAGAAAAAGAAAAATAAGTCAAACGGTAATGCAAATGTAGATAAGAATTCTGACAAAAAGGATTTCAATAAAATTAAGAATAAGAATAAGCAAAATAATAAAACATCAGATAATCCATACAGCAATTTATCAGATGAGAGATTAAAAGCATATGGTCTAAACCCTAAGAGGTATAAGGGTTTTATGAAATACAAAAAGTTTTAATATGAATATAAAACACTTGGCAACAGCTGGATGAGAGTGGCCGAGGATTGTGCTCAGTGGCGTGCCATGGGAGAGGCCTATGTCCAGCAGAGGACGAACATAGGCTGATGATGATGATGATGATAAAACACTTAATTTTAAATTGTTGGTAAATACATAAATAGTTTTGTCAATAACTATTTTCTATTTATTAAGGTTTTATTTTATAATAAATAACAACGGGTTATTCACGGTAGTTCCTTTAGCTGTTCCTTCAAAGGAACTATTGCATTTTTCCGCACTAGTTCCTTCACAAGAGATAATAATAATAAAGATATTTTTAACCCCCAACACAAAAAGAGGGGTGTTATAAGTTTGACCGCTATGTGTGTGTGTCTGTCTGTGGCATCATAGCTCTTAAGCGGGTGCACCGATTTGGATGCGGTTTTTTTTAATAGAAAGCAGGTTTCTTGGCGATGGTTCTTAGATATGTTTCATCAAAATCGGTGCAGCCGTTTCAAAGTTATCAGCTCTGCGGAAGAGATCTTAGACGCAGAACGGGCATTGACAGTGACATAATTGCGTTGGGGTTTTTAAAATTTTTAATTTATAGTTATATTTGAAATATTAAAAAAAAAGATATTTGATCGATGAAAGAAGAACCTGTGTTAATTTGTTCGCCTTTGTTCCATGTCGCAATAGCACCAACAATATTAATAATTTATTTATTTCAAGTATCTAGGGCTTATGTTTATTAGTAGCCTAGGAGCATGAAATTTTCTCGTGGGAAAAGGTATTTTCCCGCGGTATAAATTAGCCTATGTCACTCTGTGGTAATGTAGCTTTGGAACGGCAAAAGAATCGGTCCGGTAGTTTCGGAGCCTATTCAATGCAAACAAACAAACAAAGATAAGAACAATCAAATCTTTCCTCTTTATAATATTAGTATAGAGTATAGATAATAATAATCAATATAATATTAATCACTGTAATTTTTTTTTTACCTACATCTTATTTTAGGTGGCCATTTATTTGACTTTCTATGTCTATTATTAATTTTGGCAGAAAGGCTAATATTATCTCGTAATACTATACTATTGCGTAGTTACTGTGTAAGTAACGTGTGTGTGTGTGTAAGTGTGTGATTATATACATAGTAGTTAAATAATTTATTGAATCAGGCGTTACTTTGCGGAGGTCCATATTAATGAACTAAAACAATTACTTTGCTCACCCGCGACCTTACAATAGTTACGTTTATGCAAGAAATGTGCGTTCATGCAGTTCCTCCACCTCCACACTGTACGAACACACACAAATCACATAAACTCAACCATCACCACCACCAAGCTACACTGACGCGTTTCGAACTCAACCAGAGCTCATCTTCAGAGTTACCACAACCGTATGCTATGCTACCAAATGTTAAACTAACAAACCAAAACAAATAAACGCAACTAAATTGCATAAACGTAACTATTGTAAGGTCGCGGGTGAGCAAAGTAATTGTTTTAGTACATAGTAGTTAGTTAGCTAGACTTTCCTTTTGTTTGATCCCACTTAAAAACGCACTCGTATACTTTTCATCACATTCATTGTAATCATGGCGTAGATCTATAGGGTCAAGTCCTTTTCCATCAGATGAAAATATGTTTTGTCTATAGGCTGAAAAAGAAAAACGCGTTGTTTCTGGCGTTGACATCAGGGTGACCATTTGTGGCCGTTTTGCCATTTGAACAAATTTAGCCATTAAATTATAACACTGGCAGAATAAGCTGACGATTTGATAGTGGCTGCATTTAGCAGATTTCAAGGAAACCCTTAATATTTTTGAAATACAAATTATGCAAAAAAAATACAAACCTTATAAATTTATATGTCTTATCAGATACTTTTGTTTTTACTTAGGTACTTATTTAGCAGAAGTTTATTTTATTAAAGTACTGAAATAAAACTGATATAGTGAAGAATTTGCAAAACTTAGGGTGTCACAGGTGCGTTGCCTGCCAGCCCTTTATAGTGTAGTATAAGAGCTGAATCCTTAAAGAGTATAAGTGAAAAAAATATTTTGAATTAAAAAAAAACTTTTTATTTTTTATTGACTCATTTGCTTTCCCATGGAGACGATAATAAGATGACATATTATTGGTATTTTCTGGATTTTAGCAAATTTGGCAAATTTTGGCTTATTTTTGGCCAGCCTTGGGTAGATTTGCTATTTTTGAGATGGTCACCCTGGTTGACGTACATGACGTTTCGATTTCGGCCATATTGCATTCTTTCTGTTTTGATCAACGAGCTGTGTTGACGGAACGAGGTGAATATATTAATTTATTTTAGTAAAACTAAGAAATAAGTAGTTGAAGTGTATTTAAACATAGTCCGGTGGTTTCCTTTTCGTAATTTTTGTAGAAAAGTAGTGAAGTGTCTGTGATTTAACTGGATTACAGTAGAATAACCTAAAAGGTGATCAGGCAGGCGCTCGGCGCTCGTATCGTTTCGCCGATGAATGGCGAATAGTAAGGAGAAAAGGGCTAAATTAATTGCCACGGTCACTGATACCCTAACACGGCTAGAGTGGGTGGATACTTACCCAAAATTACCTATGCTAGTCTTTTGTTTGTCGCGGTTCGAGGCTGCAAACCCCAAAACATTAGTATTTTAGTTTGTGTTAACCTTAAATATTCTTAGATTAATTAATTTGTTGCATTCATTTCAGATCGACGAGCCACGTTGAAATAACGAGGTAACTATCTCACATATTCTGAATGTTAGGTTAGATTCGTGTCTATCCTACCATAACCTCAAAATAATGCCTTTAAGTAGATCATATCGTCAACCTATTTGACGATTTGAATGGACCACAAGGCAACAGTATTTGCCAAAGGCATTGATTCCCAAGCTCAATTACTCAACGAGGGTGGCTAATTCTCTATTTGAGTATTTGTGTTTGCAACGGTTTTTGGCTACAAACCCCCCTAAATTTTATCAGTCCCGGTTATTTTGCCGCTAGATAGTGTTAAGCTGTGGTTTGACCTAGCTTCTCGGAGGGTCGTGGTGTCGAGCCCGGGCTTGCACCAAAGTTTTTGGGATTTTATGTGCAAAATTACATTTGAAATTTACCGGCTAAGAAGAAATCGTTCCGCTCTGGGCCCACGTGGGAACTACGGCCCTAAAGCCCTCTGATACTGAGAGGAGGCCTGTGTCTTGCAGTGGGACGTATATAGGCTGGAATGATGATAGAAATTTAGGAGACAACAAGTTGAAATAAAAATTTTATTTTGAATAATTGGTAATTCGCATTTGTGTAACTTTATAAGTAATTCTAAATTACAATTAACTCTGAGATCCTCGAGCTTTTATGTTTCATAGACAATCTATGGTAAATCCCTAGCAATATTTTTCAATTTTAGGTAAGCCCCTTGCTTTCTTAATATTGTTTTATCGCAAAGTAATCGACTTTAAATGTGGTTTTTCGCTTACCTAGACCCGTCTCATGTATACCACCGTGGATATCAGTGATCTAACCGACTTGACCTTGCTTCCAGCTCGTCATGGTGAACAACCGAGTACCGTCGGTCTTTTCCAAGACCTATGTCACGCCCCGCCGTCCGTTCGAGAAGGCGCGTCTCGACCAGGAGTTGAAGATCATTGGAGAGTATGGTCTGCGCAACAAGCGTGAAGTGTGGAGGGTCAAGTACACTCTGGCGCGCATCCGTAAAGCTGCTCGTGAGCTGCTGACCCTGGAAGAGAAGGATCCCAAGAGATTGTTCGAGGGTGAGAACATAGCTATTTTTTTTGCTCTACAAAAATCTAAGATTTTATAGACCGGCCAGACCAGATGCGTGTGCGTCTGCGTGTCACGCACTGGTTGTAATGATTGGAACTTTAAGAAAGATTTCACATTTCTGGCGTGCAATCTTTCTTAGTTTCATTCATTCACTACAACTGATGCGTGTCACGTAACGCACACGCACCGGTTGCGAGTACAGCTGTGGGAGGGATGGCACACTAGATGAGTGCACATGGTGTGCCATCTTTCTTAAAGTTTCATTCATTACAACTGTTGTGTGACACGCACACGCACATCTGGTCTGCGCCAGCTTTACACTAATTTTAAATCAAAGCTTCTAATTTTCCTTTACCCTCTACTATAGTTTGGATAGACTTAAATCGAGCATATACACAGGGGTTTTCACTTGTGTTATATAAGTTCAATTTGACGAAAAATGAGCGGAAAAACTAGACGAGCCATGCTAATTTTTAATTCGGGGGAAATGATTATAATCAAGTATGCTATGGTACTCTTAGAGCAATAGAAAAATGTTTTTCTCTTGACCAATTTCACATACAAACAAGCCACAAAGATGATGATTAACATGACACCTCTTGTCAGAATATTATTGATGACACCCAACTTAACTGACTTGACCACTTCTTCTCTCCAAACCCTCTGGAACTTCTCAATCTGACCTGACTCTTTGCAGGCAACGCACTCCTCCGTCGGCTGGTCCGCATCGGAGTGCTGGACGAGAAGCAGATGAAGCTTGATTATGTGCTCGGTCTGAAGATTGAGGACTTCTTGGAGCGCCGTCTCCAGACCCAAGTGTTCAAGGCTGGTCTCGCCAAGTCCATCCATCACGCCCGCATCCTCATCAGGCAGAGGCATATCCGGTAATTATTTTATTTATATTCCTGTTATTTCAGTCCAGTGCCCCATATAAGGGTCACAGGGACTTAGCTCCACAGGTCTGTGCTCACATATGGGGCACTAAGAAACAACCAGACTTGCGTCAAGATTAGTACAGTATCTTGTTTACACACTGAGCAGGATGGTACAATGATTAAACTAATTTGCTGGACTTACCAGGAATTTGAAATTTGTATGGGACTGAGAACATGTTAATAATGTGACAGCAACTTTGATATAACTTTCAAGAAGCACAAGTTTTACGCCTATGACAATAAGTGGGCACTAGTGGGACTTAGTTTTCCTATCCATTGTACTGCTGACTGGGAAAATTCCCTGTAAGGAGTGAGAATAGCCCAGACAGCCCAGTTCATCTTTTAAGTTGCAAATTTACTGAAAAACTGACACCATTTTATTTGAGACACGAAAATGTTTAGTGAACTAAGTTTCTCTGTAATCCCAGTCTACCAAACGCAATTGAAGTGTCTTATTCTGATGCTCTTTCGAAATTTTATGACAGATTTCATCAAATAAATTAATCTAACAGGTAGCAGAACTGCATATGAGCTGTGATGGCTTGGTTTCAAATTTCCTAAAGACCACTTGATCAACCTTGTGTTGATTCCAATGTCTTGAAATGTGTCTCGTAGAGATGTGATGCAGGTAATTTGTTACAACATTTTATTACGTTTACTTGAATCTGAACTTACTTGCTCGTAAGAATTATACTGACTTCGCCTACGAGTGAATGTTCCAAGTTATGACTTCTGTCCAACAAATCCACGGACAAAGTTTATTTCCTCTGGTATAAAACTGCGTTTACGTATCATATGCGATTCATAGAACTAGAAACCTTAGTCCGCAAACTGGACGGCAGCGACGCCTCTAGCGTTTTCTCTGTTCATTCTGTTTAGAGATCGCCTCTGGTATAAAACTGCGTCCGCGTATCATATGTGATTCATGCGACCAGAAACTTATTTGGACGCTAGCGGCGTAGCAAGCGTCTCGACCACACGATAAACAAAACACTGCGCTCCGCTGCCCGTTGGCGTCCAGCAAGTTTTTTTTCCTCAAACTTATTTTAATTTTTACAATCCCCCACAGCGTCCGCAAGCAAGTGGTAAACATCCCGTCGTTCATCGTGCGTCTGGACTCTGGCAAGCACATCGACTTCTCGCTGAAGTCTCCGTTCGGCGGCGGCCGCCCGGGCCGCGTCAAGAGGAAGAACCTGCGCAAGGGCCAGTCTGGCGGCGCCGCTAACGATGAAGAAGAAGATTAAGCAATAAATGTGTTGACCTAGTCGCTGTTTTATTTCGATTGGCGAAAGGGAATATAGCCCAATATCTATCTCTAAGGGGGTGACTTTCCACCAGATATCTCCTACGCTATGTTGCTATGGACGAGTTATCCACCCATATTAATTGGTTCACATAGCTCTGGTGGAAATTGGTTCAACTAAGCTGTTTTTACACGCTTTATATTAGCTTCACCTGTATGTTTGTATGTTTGTAACCGACTCCTTAGGGCGTGATTTTGACCCACTTCCCGGTTTCCGATTGAGCTGAAATTTTGCACAAATGTGTAAATTGGATGACAATGCAATATTATTGTAACATGGAGCTGATCTGATGATGGAGCTGGATGGTGGCCATAGGAACTATGTAATAAAACAACACAATCCCGTCGAGTTTGGGCTCGTTTGATTCGTCTTGACGAGCACTTTGATCTCAGATGGTAACCAGGGTCTGATGATGTAGCTGGAAGATGGCCAAAGGCACTGCACAATAAAACTACACAACCCCGTCGAGTTTGGGCTCGTTTGATTCGTCTTAACGAGCACTTTGATCCTAGATGGTAACCAGGGTCTGATGATGGAGCTGGAAGATTGCCAAAGGCACTCCACAATAAAACGAAACAACCCCATCGAGTTTGGGCTCGTTTGATTCGTTTTGACGAGTACTTTGGTTCTAGATGGTAACAAGGGTCTGATGATGTAGGTGGCGGGGTGGGGGGGAATGGGGTTAGGAGATGGGGGGGGGGGGTTTATGGGGAATAGGGTGGGGGGGTTGTGGGAAATGGGGAGGGGGTAAGAGGCCTAGATGGTAACAAGGGTTTGATGATGGAACTGGAAGGGGGGTTGGGTTTAAGTGGTTCGGGGGTTTGTAAAATGAGGAGGGGGTTTAGGGGTTTGGGGAAATGGGGTGGGGGATGTTGGGGGGTTGGGTTTAGGGGGTTTGGGGGTTGTAGGTGAGGGGGGTAAAGTTAGAAAGAAAAAAAATGCAACTAAAAAATAGAAAATAAATAATAGTTTAAAAAAACTAAAAAACACGCTTTAAAAAATAAAAAATAAATTTTAATAAATTTCAATTCACTATTCTTATAGTGCAGTAAAAAATCTTAATAAGCAATTATTATATTGTTATATCCAGATCAAAATTTGTAAACAATTCTAAATATTGATAAAATAAATAATAATAGTTTAAAATATTTTATTGTAAAAAAAGCGTGGGGTGCTTTTTAAGATGTTATCAAAATGATAATCCTTGACAATTGACACCATGCACCCCACGCTTTTTTTACAATAAAATATTTTAAACTATTATTATTTATTTTATCAATATTTAGAATTGTTTACAAATTTTGATCTGGATATAACAATATAATAATTGCTTATTAAGATTTTTTACTGCACTATAAGAATAGTGTATTGAAATTTATTAAAATTTATTTTTTATTTTTTAAAGCGTGTTTTTTAGTTTTTTTAAACTATTATTTTATATGAAAATATTTGGCAAACGCTAGTGGTAAGGCACCCTCGTATGCAGTCACAAAGCTGTGCCCAATTATTCTCCCGGCTCGTGGTTCAACTGAAACTCCTTTTTGTGGTTATTTCGCCCTTCGAGCAGCTGAAAATAATGGCAGCATTTTTTCCGAGTTGGACAAATTAGTTGGACCATGGGTACGTAACTCCCAATCCAAGCCGTTCTTTTCGTGTTCTCAGCGGCAAATCTAATCTCCCTCCTTCCTTAGAAGCATGTCTGTAAGGAACGAGCACGCGCGTTGACGCGCGGTCATGTACACAACAACATTGATTAGTAACAATCTTAAACCGCGCGTTCATCAGAACTTAGCCTAAAGTGGACGGTTAGATTGCCGCTGAGTATATTTTTTTAAATCTTCCTAATTGGTAATTTATTGAATCAGGCGTTACTTTGCGGAGGTCCATATTAATGAACTAAAACAATTACTTTTCACATTTCTTGCATAAACGTAACTATTGTAAGGTCGCGGGTGAGCAAAGTAATTGTTTTAGTTCTTCCTAATTGGATTAATAGGAAACAGTCGAGACAGAATGCCAAAGTTTTTTCACTTCCTCATACGAGGGTTTAACTTGAAAACGCCCGTTTTCCCAGATACAAAGACCGTGCTATGCACATCGTGTGCCCCCGAAATCCCACAACTAATTTCATCGAAATACTAGGGGCGTTCAATAAAAAGTGAGAATGAGTATGTTATAAACAACTTTTACTAAATGTAATTTTATTTTTCGACATAGTCACCTTTTAGCATAATACACTTATTAAATCTTTTTTCTAAACTTAAAATTTCATTTTTACAAAAGGTCTCATCTTGAGTACTTAAAAAATCTTGTACTGCAGCGACTACCGCGTCGTCGTCTTCAAATTTCTGGCCTCTCAGGTATTGTTTCAATCTCGGAAATAGGTAGAAATCACTGGGAGCGAGATCTGGTGAATACGGAGGATGCTTAAGGATATCGAACCCAGCATCACGAATTGCAGCCATTGCAACGGCGGACTTGTGTGCCGGGGCATTGTCCTGGTGGAACAGCACAACTTTCGAGAGTTTACCTCGCCGTTTTTCGCGGATCTCATTGCGCAATGTTGCTATTTGTTTGGCGTATAAAGTGCCCGTAATAGTGGCTCCATGCTCGAGATACTCAATCATTAATACCCCTTTACCATCCCAAAAAACAGAGCCCATGACCTTACCGGCAGATGGGCTCACCTTGAATTTCTTCGGAGTTGGAGATGATGGCCTTTTCCATGTCATAGACTGCAGTTTCGTTTCTGGGTCGTAATGATGGAGCCATGTTTCGTCCATTGCTATAAATCGCGCCAAAAAAAGTTCCCGGTCTTGCTGCATCAGGTTCAAAGCTTCTTGACAAATCTCTAGTCTAGTTTGTTTTTGCGTGTCAGTAAGCATTCTTGGTACCCAACGCGCAGATACCTTTTTCATACCCTAGCGTTCATGTAAAATATTATGCACGCTCCCCGTTGAAATCTTTACATTTTCAGCAATAAAACGAACCGTGACACGACGATCCGCCAAAACTGAGTTTTCGACTTTTTTCACAATTTCTTCAGTTACTGCTGTAGTAGGGGTCCGGAGCGGGGGTCGTCCATTGTCGATGTTCTTCCACGTCTAAATTCGGCGCACCAACGTGCGACTGTCGAATACGGAGGAGCATTAGACGTTAAAGTGTCCCGCGAATCCAAATTGACTTGGTCCTTAGAAAAATTTTTCAATCACAAGTATTTGACAACGGCGCGCAGTTCAATTTTCTCCATTTTCGCTTACGTACTCAATAGCATTGCAAAGAAATTACCGTATTTTTTTTTTAAACAAAAGACAGTTATTTTTTTTTCATAGCAATCAGCTAGATAGATTAGCTTTACCGGCCAGTATTTAATTTCCTAATATTGAAAGAGTTTGCATCTCATTCTCACTTTATATTGAACGCCCCTCGTAGTTAAAGCGGTGTCCAGACTTAATATTAGAAATGCGAAAGTTTGTCGTTCTGTTGCCTCTCCTCTTCACACAAACCTATTTAGATGAAATTTGGTATAGAGATAGCTTGAGTCCCGGCAAAGAACATTGGGTAGTTTCATCCAGGAAAATTTTTTCGCATACTTAGTCGCGGGCAACAGCAAAACATCAGCTAGTATAGTGCAGTGTGGCCGCGGCACGCTGGTGTACCGTGGTCACTAGTTGCTGTGCCTCGGAAAAATAATGTCGTAAACCTAAATAGACGGACGCAAGAAAAATACTTAAACAGATGTAAATCACGCTGAATCACATGATTTTTCATATATGGCGTACCTCCAAAAAATTTCGTTTGGCTAGGTGTACCTTGAACACAAAAAGTTTGCGGAACAGTGGTCTAGTGGCTCCGGATATTTTGCTCTCCCCTTAATCCGGCGCTGCGTAAAGTCAAGTCACTAGCGTCTGTATTTGGAGATTATTATGTACCTACACCTACCTACACGTTTGTAATGTATGAACGATAGTACTTAGGAAATTAACAGGTTGCCTGTTCCAGGAATCACATATGACTCATTGAGCATGGTACTATCCTTAGTCTATTAAAAATAGAATTAAAAAAAAAATCAAAACGTTTATTCTGCAAATAGGCCGCAAACATTGACGTACAATAACAACTAGACTCCCAATCACGCTCAAAAACTGTCGGAAGCAAAAGCCTACACACGCGTCTATTGTGCAGGCTTTTGGTTCAGTTGTGTTTCGACCGCGCCTTGATTACAACGTCACTTCTCGCCCCGTATTCGTATATGTCTCTTTCGCACCGTAATCAAACTCACGAGAAAAAAAGAGACAGACAGTCTAGCTTCCGCTTCGCATGACCACTCCACTGCATTCTTTACTCTTTAGGCGGTTTCCAGCGCGTGACGTCATGTCACTACTTCGAACGATCGTATTCAATTGACATTAAACAATACTGCTACGAAACAAGGTGTTAATTTGAATGAATGCTGTTAATGTTATCTGTATAAATTGATGTATACGTACACACAACGCCGCTCGGACGTTTTTTGAGGAACTTTTGTTAAGCGATTGGGTGTCTTGTTGTTATTATAGGTCAATGCGTAGGATGCACCGTTTTCAAGATATTTGACAAAACACCGGGGGTTTTTGAAGTAAAAAACTTCTATAGGCACGCTTGACTTGGGTCAAACACGGGTGTGCGGGGGGTGCGGAGCGGTGCGGGGGGTGGGGGGTGCGGGTTCTTCGGGTTTTTTATCGAGGAACTAAAGAGAGCCATAATTGATGAAAAAGCAAATTGGATAAAAAATAAGCTGCCCTAATTACTAATTCTACGCGGACTGAGTCGCGGGCAAAAGCTAGTTAAAAAATAAAGATTATATATTTTTTTTTATTTAATCAATTTGTTTATTTTTCTCGCATGACGACTCCACTGCATTCTTTACTCTTTCTTTAGGCGGTTTCCAGCGCGTGACGTCATGTCACTACTTCTAACGATCGTATACAATTGACATTAAACATTACCGCTACGAAATAAGGTGTTAATTTGTATGAAGGCTGTTAATGTTATCTATATAAGTTGATGTATACGTACACACAACGCCGCTCGGACGTTTTTAAAGGAACTTTTGTTAAGCGATTGGGAGTCTTGTTGTTTTATTGTATGTCAATGGCCGCAAAGGGCTCTTTTACATGTCACTTTTTTTAAACTACCAGCGCTTTCGTAAGGACCATCATTGCCAAGAAAAATGCGCCGCAAGAAACTTGGCAGGAAGTCATCTTTTCAAATTAAAATATAATAAATTACGAACTAAAAAACCATACAAATATAGAATTAAATAAAAAAATAATAATTATATAAAAAAAAACAATACAGGGATGTATTGGGTCCCTTAGTTAAAAAAAAAACTAAAACTATACCTACATCTTAACTAAGTATATCTATGTTCAGTGGAAGTGTAGAATGCTTCCACCGTCAAAAAAGAAAAAAAAAGAAAAAGAAAAAAATTATTCGCACTGTTTCAATGTAAAATACGATTGTTGTCAACAAATAATTTTATTATGAAGAAAATAAATAATTAGCTATAGCCATATAATTATATAAATATATTTAGAACTTTAAAAGCTCAGTCCTCCACCCATCGCGTAAAAAATACTTGGTAATTAATACCGTAGTGGAGTTATAATAATTGAACAAAAATAAAGTATTACCTAAATACATGGAATAAAATTGTTAATCTCTAGAATAAAACTTATGGCCCACTTGCAGTAAAAAAAGACGACTTTTTTTGTAAAATTCTATACATTTTGATTTTGACATTTAACGAAACGGCTGAAGTATATTTAACTGTTGATCAAATTTAATAAAGTACTTATAAGTCTTTTTTTGCTGCGAAATGGCCTAAAGAATACAACACTATAAATTATTTCATTAGAAGCAAAACCTCACATCCATCCAGGAACCCTGCATTGAATAACGCGTGAATGCTCCCAATCGCATTCACCATCTGTCTACTGCCATTTTATGCCGTTTAACACAGACGTGGTAAATGTGATGTGATGGCGTGCGTGCGTAGGCAATAGGGCAGCTTTAGTGTGAAAGACAGCCGATGGAGTTTCGCTTTTGTCCTTATCTTCTACAAGTAAGTAAGTAGGTTTACATTTTTGGTCCTTAACCTAAAAGCTTCTAGCATAATGGTAGCGCTCAGAGCAGTACCTAATATTCTGGGAAATTTATTCATTGATGCTAATTGTTTTTAACTGATTTCATAACACGCATAACTAGCTTATAAGCCGGATCTCAATTTACCTTATGAACTAGATTACTTATAAAGTTATCTTATACGGTACTGTACAAACTTAGTGTATGCACAAGCATTACACCTTGTTGCTCTCAATACTACTCTCCGACATAGCTGTCGTAACTTCTGCGACCTCTTTACTCTCTTCAGCCTCCCTAATCTGCTCCAGGCAAAGGTCCAGGATCCTTTCGAGCCCCCGGGCTGTCTGTTCCGAAGGATAAAGATTCGTGTCTGGGACGTGTACGAAAAGCGTCCGGGTATTGTTCACACTGAGAGATGTGTAGTAGATATATTCACAGAGATATCTGAAATGAGAAAATGTTAATTGATAAGTTTTTAAAAAACGCGTGTTATACTGCCGATTTTTCTGTTGGTAGGCAAATTAATTTCCATGATAAACTTAAAGGACACAATAAACCGGGAGTGAGGGGCGCCGACGGAGCGTGCCCAGCGCGGTCAATAACACTGAATCAAATACGGCGGGCCGCACTGCCGGTGTGTGTTACCGTATATATGACTCAGTGTTATAGAGCGCGCTGGGCACGTTCCGTCGGCGCCCCGCACTCCCGGTTTGTTGTGGCCTTAAAGGCATGTTAAGCGCGTTTAGTAAGAACTGTATGAGTTTTTAATCCGAAACCGGGAATCGTGACTAATAATAATAGACAAATAAATAAGGCGCAAACTAATAATTGCGATTACGTTTGCGAAATGAATAAGCGCGATCGCTATACATATTCATCAGTCAACTGGACATGGAAGAGTCCATGACATGCCAGTCGCCAGTGTCGCCACTGAGCTTAACCTACAGCTCTCCTCCTCCAATCCCTGCCCGTGGCCTATTGAAATTACGAATATGCTAATTCCAATCGCAATTGGGAAAAAAAATCGCTTTAAAATTATTATTTTTTTTAAATTGAGATGGCGGGATTATTTGGACCGTTTTGAACCAATTTAATAATAATAAGCATTTTTTTTTGCCAAGATAAGATTCGTACTCATTTTAACAAATACTAATCTATCAAAATTAAGTTTAATACCGTCGAGTTTAATATATTCATGAATTTTGCGCTGCATGTGTAACAGAATGCAACGTACTCATTGCAAAAAGATAGCAAATCGTCGTTGCGCTGATACGATAATATTGCATGGCACATTGTTTTCGTTATAGGTATTTGTTATTATTCTATTGTTCCAGGATTTATTATCACGCAAGAGATTTATTTATCGGGCATCTTGCCTTGCACGAAATAAATATGAGAATTCCTTTTGTTTCAATAGAGATTAATGCAAGGATAAATGGGTCATAATTATTTTCTTCATAACTACCTAATAAAAATATATTAGCGGTTACATAGAATTCCTAAAATGTTAGAAAATATTGACTGTATAGTGTGTTTTCTTATCTCTATTCAAAAATACTTGATTTACCAATAACTTAAAATTGAAATGTTTATATGAAAGAAAATGTGTTGTCAGTTATATAATACATATAATATTATAAAAAAAAACAATTACATTTTAGGCTGATTTTCATTATCCACAGAACTTATTGCCACATCAGAAATTTAGATCATAAATGTTAGAGCTTCATGTCTTTAACTTTTCACGGGGACTATTTTTATTAACAAATTAGTTAAAGTTTTAAGATATTTCAAAAACGAACAAGCTTTTCGGATGCTCTGGACGGGATTTGAACCAGCATTTTTTGGGTAACCGTGCCAAGTGTGTTACCAATTACAACTAACCATAGCGTTCCCAACTAACCCACATGAAAACATTGATCAAACCCTGCCTAACCCCAAAAAATCTTAGATTAAGTTTTTTCTTCTTACCGTCCAGCGTCTTTAGACGACACAGCGCTGACATTTTCCTCTGCCACATCATTGAACTCCTTGCAAATCCGTTCCACATTAAGCTTGGTGTGTATTCTGATAGCCCCCTCGGCAGTGCACATGTGGTTGGCAGGGCATTGCTCGAAGTAGTCCTGTTTTTGGTAGCCTTTCCGGTGGGCTTGGGTCTCGATGGTGAAGCAGTTTGCTATGCTGGAGACCCCCACATGGATCATTAACTGGAATATGATATTCCTAAAATTAAAACAGGTACCTTGTCGTCATTCAAGAGTGAATTTTCACTATGGGTGCTAATAATTTACTGAAAAAAAAATTACATCTAAAAACAAAGTCCTTATATCTTGAAACTCTACTCCTTAGATTGATTAAACCTGTGATCTAGATAATATAGTGTCTAAAGCTTATTTCAAATAACGTAAATTATATCTGAATTTGATGACATTTAATTTAGTTTATTTTAATTTCATTTAATTCATAATTTAGTATTTCAGTATTTAATCAATTGCAACATTTCTTACGATTTTTATTTTATTTTTTCTTTATTGATTCTGTGTAAACATGGACTTTTAGCTGGAATAGATTTCATTTTATTCATAATATTTTAATACAGTAAAAAAACATGAGTCATATGGGATTCATTAGACATTAAACATGTTAAAGCCTTATTTATAACAGGAGGAATACAATCTCGATAATTAGATAATTTACTGGTTTTAATTACTGATTGATACATAAGGTGAGGTATTCTATGTGAGCATCTTACACTGGCAAGGCAGAGTTGCAGGGGGGTGGTTGTGGGTGATACTCACTTATAATCAGGTAATCCAATTGCTCAATTGACACCTCATTTCTTAAAAAAACTCTAACATATCATACATGATAACCAATATTGCTAGTTTTTTTTTCGGGCAAAGCGAGATTCTTAAACCTTTTGAGTAAAAAAAAGTGTGGTTCTTTCATCGAAAGTGGGACATACTAAAATACAGTTGAGTTTATAACTCAACTAGCTTTTGCCCGCGACTCCGTCCGCGTGGAATTAGTAATTTGGGCAGCTTATTTTTTTATCCCTTATCCATTAAAAGCGGGACTGAGCCTGTACCACGCGGGACATTTAACTTTGGGCCAAAAATCGGGACGTCAGCCAACGCTGATGAATGATGATAACCTACCTTAGGCTCGTGAGTCTCCCAGAGCGCGGGCACGAATTCGTCCACATTTTCGTAGGTAACAGGGATCTCTAGCAGCACCAGCTCAATGCGATGCTTGTCCTCGATAGCCTCCTTATTCATCAGCTTCACAGCTTCCCAACTGGCGTTTACCGGATGGTTAGCGAACGGCCCAAAACCCGTAACCAGTACTATTGGTTTAATGTAGAAGTCCAAGTCGTTACACATACCGGCGGCGGAGCAGGGGAACAGGTTTAATGCAAATAATCACAGTGTTTGTGTTAATGAGCGTGTAAGTGTGATTCTTGGGAAATAGAGTTAATCTCGCAATGTTTTGACACTGCTTTTGACGTTTCTGATAAGGATAAGGTCAGCTGATTAGCAGTATTTGTAAGATGGCAGAATTGTGAAGCAGAGACAATAAAGGTGCTACCAGACTTGTGATCGGTAGAGGTGAATCGGTAAATTTCAATCGATATTCGAGGGAGCAACTCTGTTTTATTTCAAAAAAGCTTGAAGCAATTACAGTGATGATGGGACTAGAATGAACTTTAAGAGCCCCCGCAGGCTGCAGACTTTCTATCGGCCGATAGTTTAGTTCGGCTAAACTAAAGAGCCCAACTATACTTCGTTTTTTTAGCATTAGAAATAAGGTAAACAATCTTTGTCTTTTTATTGAAAAACGCTTTTAAAAAAATACCTAGTAACTATTACTTAGGAAACCAAAAGAATATAAATGACCATATTTCCTTGTTGTTACACAATTGCCGTGATTTATCTCTCAAAAGTGTTTTTCAATAAAAAAAGACGCGTCAAGATTGCTTACCTTCTTCCTCATGCTAAAAAAACGTAGTGTAACCATAAACCATCGGCCGATAGAAAGTCTGCGGTCTGCGGGGGCTCTTATGGGCCTGGCCCGGATAGATTGGAAGAGTTTTAAGTTACGGTCATTACCTCTTTGACCCGCAAGGACGATTCCCTATAATAAGTTCGTGCCATTTTTTGGGTCCACTGTGGCGTCGATCAACCGTCGTGTATGTTACAAATACGTAAACCGCATGAGTCAAAAAAGTCAATACTATTTACTAAATTAACATACAATTATATTTTTATCTTCATTACAATTTTTGGAGAATCAATCCCATTTCCAGCAGTCGCCAAAACTAATATGTGGGGGATGTCACAATAGAGAGATCTCTCTCCAGGCAGATGTTACTTATGCCTGGGGACCGAAGTCTGATGGATGTTATAAAAAATTTAAATAAAAAATAAAACCTCCTTCAAAAAACCCCCAAAAAAACATAAAATAATAATTGATTGAACCGACCACAATAAGCATGAAAATATCTTTCTACTAATCTGTTTGAAGTCGGTGCCTCAGCACGAGCCAGCAGGAGTGTAGAAGCCCTATAATAGGTATGTAGGTAAGTTAGATTACTAGGTCCACTCCTGCTGGCTCGTGCTGAGGCACCAACTTCAAACAGATTAGTAGAAAGATATTTTCATGCTTATTGTGGTCGGTTCAATCAATTATTATTTTATGTTTTTTTGGGGGTTTTTTGAAGGTTTTATTTTTTATTTAAATTTTTTTTATTTCCAAGTTTTTTTTGGGTGTTTTTTGAAGGCGGTTTTATTTTTTATTTAAAATTTTTTATTTTTTTCTTTTTAGTTGTTGCTAATGGCCTGGACTGGCACTCTTTACTGACTGTACTTTTTGCCTCTGGTTACCAAAGTACTTATCAAGACGAATCAAACGAGACCAAACTTGATGGGGTTATGTCGTTTTACTACGGAGTTCTTATGGTCACCATCCAACTTCATTGTCAGACCCTGGTTACCATCTAGGACCAAAGTACTCGTTGAGACGAGTCAAATGAGTCCGTACTCGATGGGGTAAGTGCCGTTACTTTATGGAGTAACTTTGGCCACCTTCCAGCTCCATCATCAGACCCTGGTTACCATCTGGGATCAAAGTGCTCGTCAAGACGTTTCAAATGAACCCAAACTCGACGGGGTTGTGTTGTTTTATTACAGAGTTTCTATGGCCACCTTCCAACTCCATCATCAGATTAGCTCCATGTCACAATAATATTGCATTGTCACCTGATTTACACATGCATGTAAAATATGAAATCAATCAGAAACCGGGAAGTGAGTCAAATTCAACTTGCAAGATTTGACCCGTTGAGGAGTTCCGTTGGCCATCTGCGGTCTTCTTCATCAGATCTAGTTTACCAAATGACACTTTATGAATGCAAATGCTCGATTTGTCACTGAAAATACTAAAATCGCTTTACATTTCCCTTGAACTTTTGAAGAGTTCCTTCAATTCCTCATGGATCCCATCATCAGAACTGGATTCCGGTAACAACGGGACCAACCTTGAAGCATATGCTTTCAAACAACGAAAGAATTTTCCAAATCGGTTCATAAATGACGGAGTTCTGAGGTAACACACGTTAAAAAAAAAAAAAAAAAAAAAAGAACATACAACCGAATTGAGAACCTCCTCCTTTTTTTGAAGTCGGTTAAAAAGTGGAAGTTGTTCTTATGCAGCCGAGTCAAGAAATTTCGATAGGTTTCTCTAATTGATGACTAGATGGCGCCAGAGGTCGCTACCGCAATAATGGCATTTATAAATAAAAAACTCTTTCACTACTTTCATCTTATAATTAATTAAATAGCACTTTTTTTTAATAATTCTAGTTCTATTTCTTTTTTTTCTTTTTCTAACAATAATATATCTATCTCCAACTTGTGCCTCAACTTCTGATGTTCTAATTCCTGCTTTTGGTATTTAATTTTTAACACATGCTCTTCTTCCATCAACAAGGCTGCTTGCCTCTTGGATTCCATATTGCTTTCGACTAGGGCTGCTTTGCTGATTCTGTAACAAACATCATCGTATAAACATTTCAACGTAAAGACGTCCACTGCTGAACACAGGCCTCCCCCTAACAGACCGGGCCTGCGCCGTCCCCGCAACTCAGTAAGCTTGTTTGTTGTCTAACGCGCGTCCGCTTGGTTTGGGCGTATAATGTCTCGCTCGCACAACGTCCCTCCACTTAAATTACGTCCATTGACGTACAATAAAACAACTAGACTCCCAATCGCTTAACAAAAGTTCCTCAAAAAACGTCCGAGCGGCGTTGTGTGTACGTATACATCAATTTATACAGATAACATTAACAGCATTCATTCAAATTAACACCTTATTTCGTAGCAGTAATGTTTAATGTCAATTGAATACGATCGTTCGAAGTAGTGACATGACGTCACGCGCTGGAAACCGCCTAAAGAGTAAAGAATGCAGTGGAGTGGTCATGCGAAGCGGAAGCTAGACTGTCTGTCTCTTTTTTTCTCGTGAGTTTGATTACGGTGCGAAAGAGACATATACGAATACGGGGCGAGAAGTGACGTTGTAATCAACGCGCGGTCGAAACACAACTGAACCAAATCTCTGTACAATAGACGCGTGTGCAGACTTTTGCTTCGGACAATTTTTGAGCGTGATTGGGAGTCTAGTTGTTTTATTGCACGTCAATGATTACGTCCCATTCGCAAAACGTTCCGTAGGCCAAATGTCACACACGCAAATTAAATTAGTAATTTTTTAATTTATAAAATAATTTTGCCAACGGGACATTCTGCGAAGGGAACTTATTGCGAACGGGACATTTCGTGACAGGGACCTTCTGCGAAAGGGTCGTAATTTATGCAAAGGGACATTTTGAGAACGGGATATTTTGCAGAAGGCCCGTTTTGGGAATATGGGACATTTATAATAGGGACCTTTTGCAAAAGGGACAAAGGTACACTCTGCGTATGGGACGTTATGCGCCCTAACCGTTCGCTTGCCTTCGCTTTCACCATCTCTTTCGGTCACAATCTTATACCGTTTTATAGAAGATAGGGTGGCGAAATAGGAAGGCATTTTAGCGAGTCTAACCTGGTTAGAAAGTAGAAGCTCGACCAAACGCGTCGCCGTGATGAAACGAATGAGTGTTTCCTTTTCTACCCCCGGTTAGACCGTAGAAAAGTTAGATAATATGGTAAGGAAAAGGAGGGTAAAAATTTTGTGTAGTGATGGGATGAATCGGTATTCGCCAGAAGGAAATAGTGAATTCGAAAGCAAGCGTCAGACAATAAGCTTGCAGGGCGTTGCTCCATCTTGTCGTTCGCGATCACATTAGCCATCTCTTTCTACCCTTGCCCTATACCATGTGACAGAAAGAAATGGTGAAAACAATCGTGATGCCGAGTGCATTAGACATAAGTCTTTAAGCTCCAAACCCAGAGACAGCGGAGGCGGTGCGGTAGCGGTGACGGTTGTAATATTCTAACTTGTATGAACGGTTGTGCGGTACTGTACCGTGTACTCGTTCATACAAGATAGAATATTACAACCGTCACCGCCACCGCACCGCCACGCCTCCGCTGTCTGTGCTTTGATGTCCATTACTGGGTACTACTGTGCTTAACATGTCCATGATTGGTGCCGTCACCCTATGTTTTTTTATATCAAAAGATGCGGGCTAAGGATGATACCTACTGTCGATAAGACACATCGCCAAAGAGTATTGTAATATTATATGAACAAGAGTGGCGACTCTATGGTCAAATTTGCATGTATGGAAGGTGCTGCTGCCCTACGCCCTGGTGAAGAACTAATGTGACGTATCTATAGATGTATACCTATCTATATGTATATGTTGGTAGTGATGTACAGCTATAATTACGCGTAATTTTAATTGATAGGCTAATTGCCACTATTCGTATTTTAGCCGTCTGATTCAAATCAGCATATACGAAGTATAAGCGGCTAAACCCGATTTGCACTATACGGCTAAAATACGAACATTGCAAAGTGGCCTATCAATTAAAGTCCTTGACCGTACAATTTGGTACGCCATGGCCATGGCCGATGAATGACAACTGACAAGTTTGACAAGTCAACCAAGATGGCCGCTAATTTAGTTCTTTACCAAACAACCAGAGATCGCTGTAGTCGCATGAAAAGTGTGATATATGTAAGTGTGCCCCCCCCCCTGCACATCGCTTAGCTCGAGCTGCGCATCTTCCTCGCATAGCTATATCGCGGCTGCACATCTTCCTCGAACGGCTACATAACTTAGCATTAGTGGAAGTGGAAACGGTCACATAGCTTTAATATCCTCGCGGCATAGCTGCATACTGTTCTTTGGCTGCATAGCACGGTAGAAACGCACCCTAAAGCTTCAAACGCACAGACAGCGGAGGGGTGGCGGTGACGGTTGTAATATTCTAACTTGTATGAACGAGTTCGTGGTACGGTACCGCAAAAACCGTTCATACAAGTTAGAATATTACAACCGTCACCGCCACGCCTCGGCGCTGATTATGACCATTATCTATTTAGTCCATTATTCCAAACTTCATGTATTTTGATACACTCCTAACTATACTTCATTTAATTTAGAATTGAAAACCACAACATCATTATATTGCGGCTCGTCAACTATTTCTTACCTAGCAAATAGTACAGTACAATAGTCTGGGAGCCGCAAAATAAAGTAGTTTTAATGACACCTTATTTGCTTGTCGTCAATTGTTACTCTAGTACAAATTGTAAAGAGATTACAGTTCACGAGCCGCAATATAATGTTGTTGTGGTTTATAATTCTAAATTAAATGGAGTATAGCTTGTAACAGATGTAATATAAATGCAATACTTACAATTTCTTTTTGGTTTGATCCTTCTTTTTTATATCCAGGTCTTTTTCCTTCTTTGGAAAATTTTGAACTTTCATTTCTGTTGTACCTTTCCTCTGTTTCGTCTCAATGTCAACCTGTGTGAACAACAATTCCCTTGATTCTTAACTAAAAAACATAAAATAATCATCATCATCATTTCAGCCGTACGACATCCACTGCAAGTTTTTTTTAAATACAATATAGGCTTGCGTTTGACCACAATCACGCCTGATGGAAAGCGAAGATGAGGCCTACGATGGAGCACGCTTGCCTAGTAAATGCTCATTCACCCTAGACTTGAATTTAGGGGAATAAGCAGGAAGAAGGCAGTTGTTTGCGGCGTTGCGCGCCCCCAAGCTGCAAACCGTACAACAAATACGGGGGGAGCATAACTTAAAAAAAGCTTTTCTATTGAAGTGGCCAGACTAGACCGTAACTCACCTCATCACCTTGCACTTCTACAACTGTAATAATTGGCTCAACAAATGAATCCTTTGACTGACTATCAATTTTCTGTAAGCAAATAATTGTAATAATTAAATTGTTGTCAAACAATGAAATAGCAAAGCAGCATTCACAATTATCTGACGTGTTGTGTCACGACGTGGTGTTTTTGAAGTGGTAGAGCCATCTTGTAGCTAGCCGCTGCATCACGAATGGGCCGGCTCGTCCGGGGCAGTACCACCCTCTCATAGAACACCGGCGTGAAACAGCAGTACTCCTGCCGCGTTTCGTAAGGTCAGTGAGAGCGCCGGGGGCCCAATACCTCTCCCCGTCCCCCTTCCCTCTCCTTTTCACAGGCCGGCAACAGATCAGTGACTCTCTTTGAGTTGTTAATATTTATGGGCGACGGTGTTCATTTTCCATCAGATGACCCGCTTGCTAGTTTGCCGACGACGAAGAAACGACGCATCAGAATAAGGGACTAGTCTGAAACTCGTATCGTGCCATCTCGGTCACTCTCGTTTTAAAGCTATTAGCAAGCCTCATGCATGCCATGTACTTACGCGCGATATTTACCTACCGCGGGGACGATCTCCTGCGATCGAAATTTCAGTAGGTTGTCACAAGCGCGCGCCAACGCACGTTCATTCGTGTTCCACGGAAAAAATATGCCGCCTGGACTTTTATAAGTGAAAATGGTGAAACAGGTTACAAACTTTAATATGACTATGCTAGAATTAATAGCTAATATAACAATGTGGAAGTTCGTATCGTGCTGTCCCTCTTACTCTTCTATAACAAGCTATAAGCGTGAGCGGGATGGCACGATGCGAAGTTCGAAAGTTGATCTTCGTATCTAGTACTAGCAGCCCGTCCCGGCTTCGCACGGGGTAGACAATTATTTATTTTTGGAAATTTGGATATAAAACACTTTTTTTCACAAATATTTTTATTTATTAAAAAATTATTATTTATTAATTATTACAGACGTGCACGCCCCACTCCTGTATTTCAGTGCCCCCTCCACCCCGCCCGCCGCGATGCCCGGCGCGCTTTTCAGACTGCATCGCAAACAACGGCCACGGCGCTATGGCGGTTTTGTTTACTGTTTGAATTTTTTAATTCGTAATATCTTTTGAATGGAAAGTCCAATTTAAATAATTTAAAAACTATTTTATAGGTAGTTAAATGGTCTTTACCATTAAATAATTTATTTGGATAAGGATTAATATAAACACATAAATAGCATGGTTTGAATTTGGTTAGCATTTTCATTAATGTTTAAAATGAAAAAAGTTGTTGTAGTGACATAACTACAATAGTTGGACATATGCTACCGCGGAGTTTTTTGTAGACATTATGATGTTCTTCAATATTGTTGTACATTATTTTGTTCTATCGCTAATAGTTTCGGCAGCGCATTCGACGAAAGACATTTTAAGACTCATTTTTCTACACCTTCGGTTACATTGTTCAAATTTTACCAAGGATCCCTAATTTTTTTCAAAATGAAATGTAGCCTATGTCAAATTGGAAGAATGTAGCATTCTATTGGTGAAAGAATTTTTTAAATCGGCCCAGTACTTTTTGAGCCTATTCATTACAAACATACAAACATAGGTACAAATCTTTCCTCTTTATAATATTAGTGTAGATAACGTTAGGGTACTGTGAGCATGGCAATGTGTTCTGCGCATTACAATAAATATCCTTTTTTGTTAGGATTCCAGAGCTAAAATGGCAAAAACGGAACCTTTATAGTTTCGCCATGACCGTCTGTCCTTTTGTCCGTCCGTGGCTTAGCTTAGGGAATATTAGTGCTAGAAAGTTTGCATGGATATAATATATAGCAATTATCCCGACAAAAAGGTAAAACAACATGTAGAGAAAAAAAAAATCCAAACTGCCAGCCCTTGTCACTGTCAGCACGCACACATTCTTAAGGAGACGGAGTAGTATAATCTGTGGCTACAATCGCGGTAAGTACCAAGATTTTATACGAGATGAGTATCTGTTACGAAGTAACTATTAAGTAATCTGTGCTATTAGCGTGAGTGGAACAACAAGATACGAACGATTTTGAACTTCGTAGTATTTTGACCGCTCGGTTGTAAATCATTACCATACCACGATTATTACTATACTCCACTAACAAGCGGACAGCTTGCTGGCGACCTAAAATTAGTGTTGTGCAATACAAACTATCTAAGTCTAGAGTTCTAGACGTTGTAGCTGTTGATCACCAAAAACAGTACAGTGACATTACAAAAATAAAAATTCAGGTAGACAATAGACGGTCTTATCGCTAAAAAGCGATAATACCGCCTATTATATCTGAGATCTCAATCCAAAAAAATGTTTTTTATTGACAGCACATCACTAATGTTAGGTTAGGTAGCCACCAAACTGCCTGCTTGATAAAGGAGTATAATCATTACCTACCACCCAAGAGTATTGTAATATTATATGAACAAGAGTGGCAACTCTATGGTCAAATATGCATGTATGGAAGGTGCTGCTGCCCTACGCCCTGGTGAAGAACTAATGTGACGTATCTATAGATGTATACCTATCTATATGTATATGTTGGTAGTGATGTACAGCTATAATTACGCGTAATTTTAATTGATAGGCTAATTGCCACTATTCGTATTTTAGCCGTCTGATTCAAATCAGCATATACGAAGTATAAGCGGCTAAACCCGATTTGCACTATACGGCTAAAATACGAACATTGGCAAGTGGCCTATCAATTAAAGTCCTTGACCGTACAATTTGGTACGCCATGGCCATGGCCGATGAATGACAACTGACAAGTTTGACAAGTCAACCAAGATGGCCGCTAATTTAGTTCTCCACCAAACAACCAGAGATCGCTGTAGTCGCATGAAAAGTGTGATATATGTAAGTGTGCCCCCCCTTCCTACCACAATGAAAACACTAGTTGCAAGATCTTTGATCAAACTAGATTTACCATTGGTACTGTTTGTAGTCTTTGTAGTTATAAAAAAAGCTAACCCTGAGCATCAAATCTTTTAAAAATATTTTCTGAAATGGTAATGACGAAAATAACGCCATAACGACACTGAATATCCACCCTGGTATAAGGTCTGTCAGTTTCATGTATTTGACACAAGCCAACACAGCAAGCATCAGAAAAATATAAACGCAACCATTAAATGTATGAAACTGATAATTCTGATGCATCATGGTCATGACACGACACGTCAGATAAAATGTGAACGCGCCTTAAACAAACTTTGAAAAGTCGGACATACCTCTTTGTCGCATTGTTCATGTTCATTATCGAAAACTCCTAGAAGAACATCTTGGCTCTGTAAAAAAAGTATGTATGACATGAAATGATGATGAAATGTACCAGCTTAAATTATGTTTCATTGCAGGGATATAGCCTTATCTTTATACTAGGCTTGGGAGAAAGCTGTGGTGGCCTAGTGGTTTGATCTATGGTCTCTCAAGCAGTGTTATGGGCTGAAATCCGGGCTCGCACCTCTGAGTTTTTCGGAATTTATGTGCAAAATTACATTTGTATTTTACCATGAGCTTTACGGCGAAGGAAAACATCGTGAGGAAACCTGCACACACCTGAACTGTAGATCCATAGGTCACTGGTTCATATCCGGCTCGAAGGACCACTTTCGCATGGATGAATCAAACACGCGAAGAAATTAAGAATATAAAAGGTTATATTTTTAACACTTTTTTACAATAATTTTGTGCTCGCCGTGAGCCTAGACAGGAGGAAGAGAAATGTTGCCAGCTTAAAAATAAATAAAATTTTTTCAACTATATGTTTTGTATTAAACAGTGTGTGTGAAGTTCCTAATCCACACTGGGCCCGCGTGGGAACTAGGGCCCAAGCTCTCTCCTTCTGGGAGGAGGCCTGTGCCCTGCAGTGAGACGTAAATAGGCTGGGATGAGGCGTGGGAGAATGGGACAGGTGCTCACACAGAAATAATAATAAAGAGGATGGAAGTGCCTTAGACGCGTGACCTTGGCGCCGCGCTTGTGACTCGTAGGTCACAAGCGCGCGACTTGTGGCTCAGTGCTATTTGAAACATGGGTATGACAACAAGTGCTTTAAAATGGTGTTTTGCAGCATTAGCAATTGCGGATACTCGTCCACACTGTGTAATTACACTAATAAGGTGATTACATTTCATTGGTATCTATTAATTTAATGTAATAATGCGGTTTATATCAAAATACAACTTGAGAAAATATTTCATTATGAAATATTGGTTTACACGTTATTAACACGAAACTTCATATACCATTGCTACTCATGCCCATAAAAACGCAGATCGTTTTGAATTATACGCAGCAATGTAAAGTAATTTTTCATAACCCTTCCGTATTGCACAAAAGTTCGTGGTACGGACAAAAAAACAGGTTACGACTAGTACAGACATAATGCCGACGCGGCCAATAAATGGCGCCGTTGTGTAAATGTGGGTATGACTTACGTTGAGTGTTATACAACGCTATCTCTAAGGTGTAAGGTTCATAATTGTTTGTAAGCAAAAATATTTGTAATTGTGTGCGTGATTGCGTAGTACGGTTCCGGTCTTTTGCATGTGTGCATTAACACAGTAAGTAGAGGGGATGAAGCAGCGACACGAGTTCCGGAAGAAAATAGGAACTAAGGCATTTCTATCCTCTTTATTATTATTTCTGTGGGTGCTCAATACTGATTGGAGACACTTTGGTGCAGCAGCTTGGGTGTCGGCAGCAGCAGACGATTTCAGAGAGGGCCATGTCCTGCGGTGAGAAGATATTCTGGAATGGTGATGATGACCACAGAAGAAGGGTAGCATGAGACAGAACCCGGTGAAAAATGTTGGAGGAAGCCATTGAAAAAAGGGTTGCAAAAAGCACATTTTGGTATTCAATCACTACATAGTATAAAACAAAGTCGCTTCCCGCTGTCTGTCTGTCCCTATGTATACTTATAATAATAAGCCCTTTATTCTGAAATTAATTTTGCGATGGTATGTCTATCTCTTAGGGATAACCCACAATAACATTTTTCATGCTTTAATTTTAAGCAATACAGCATTAATCCTTATCCAATTAAGTACCTTAGGCGGGCTCGCGTGGACCTGGGTTAGCTACTTAACTCCGAGTTAACTGCTAACCCCGGGCTAACAAGTGTCACAATTTAATTTTTTAACCCTAGACTGTGCAAGTGGCCCTTAAATACATTGTGCATGTAATATAGATCAATATGGCCCTTTACAGCATGAAATTTAAATTAATATTGTCGAAGATATTACAGATTTAAAATGTAGGGACATAGCGGGGGGGGGGGGCGGCGCGTGCCTATAAGGTCAAATTTAGTATCAGCATTGCACCCGTGCGAAGCCGGGGCGGGTCGCCAGTAAAGAATATTTGTATACTATTGTATTGTAGGTACTTACTGTCAATTGATTCATAGAATCACTGTCGCTATCATATACATTGTCGTCAGTAACAAAGTCCGACGGACACATTGCCAATATCCTCAGGTCATCTGGGGAAGGGGAAGAATGCCCTCTTGTCTTGTTCCCCGTAGCCTTCAAACACTTCCTGTGCTGAGAGACGGACTTCTTTGCTTCTCTCTTGGCTCTTCTCCAGAAACCTTTCAGCTGTGTTATATCTCTATGTTTGCCAGTGAGTTCACTTAGTCTGGAATAGAAGTAGCACAGGGGTCAAAAAACACACCCGGACCCCTGACTTATGTAATAAATTTCATACTAGATACAAACTGAAACATGGATGCACAGAATAACACAGAAAGAAATTCAGCTCCAGGAATCAAACCCAGGTCCTCAGCATACCGTGCTGCATGCTTTTTACCCTTACACCACAACTGGTTGGGATATAGACACAATTTTTTTATGTAATAAGTAGAAACGGATTGCGGTGGTATTTTATTTTAAAAACTAATTGGTGATTTCTGAAGTAGTATATGAAATTTGGTACAGTAAAATTACATAAAGTTTACCACTGACAAATGGTTTGCCTTCATTTCATATTCAACTTTAAAAACCTACAAATAAAGCCAAGGGTCCCACTGAAAAACAGCATTGTGGTTTGCCGCAACATTATGCTGAGTGGGGCCCAATTTATACTATTTGATGTTTTTTTTTGTATCTTTTCCTGTCAACTGCATTGGTCTTTTTTCTGGGGTTTTTTCTGTGCATCTATATTTCAGTTTGTATTTAGTACGAAATGTATTTCCTGTGTATCGAATATGTGTAAATAAACATCTCTCTCTCTCTCTCTCAATTTTAGAATACTGTTACCCACGTTTGCAGATTTTGTAATAACTACTTTATTTGTTTGGTGTTAAAGTTGGAAATGAAATGAAGACAAGCAATCTGTCAGTGGTAAACTAAAAGTAAATGTATTGTATGGAGATTGTTTGAGACACTGGGAAGGAGCTGAAACAATTACTTTGCTCACCCGCAACCTTATGATAGTTCTGTTTATGCAAGAAATGTTCATGCACTCCACCTCCACATTGTACACACACAAATCACACAAACCCATCTATCACCACCACCACACTAACTGACGCGTTTCCAACTCAACCAGAGCTCATCTTCAGAGCAACACTTTACTTCAGAGGACTGGGAAATGTAGGTCATTGCCATGGACCTCCACAAAATAATGCCTGATTCAATATATCATCGCTTAAGTTCTAACACTATGTAAGTAATTTTTTGGCGGTTTCACATTTTAATGCCACAATGAGTATCTGTTGAAAATTAATCAGTTTTTTTATTCTCTTGAAAGTGACTATTTTTGATTTATATGTGGTGTTAGAACTTAAGGGACGATATTATTTATTTATTCTACATTACATACTTGCTTTGTATATTAATCCACTCCAAATTCTTCCGCTTATTGCTATTTGTGTCGCTTTGTTTATTTTCTATAATAGTTGCAGACTGCTGCATAATATCTAAAAATAGGTCCTGTAAAGAAAAATATTAAGTAACTGTGGTTCTTTTTATGGCTAGATACGAAGTTGCTACGCTTTTTTAATCATCTGTGTGATAATTTGTGGGAAATGTAAATATATTTCACCTTATCTTCTTGAGTCCAGTTTTCTCCTCGTAAGCGACTTTTTTTTTTCTCGGAAACACAATTTTCTTTCGATTCCATGATTGACCAAAATCCAAATAATAGAATCAATCAATAACACAAATCAAAACCATCACTATTTATTTAATTTCCTCTTTTTAAAAACCGCTAACAGTTTCACCGTTACTTTACTTATAAAACTAACATAATATAATACGTTCCGTTTCTAAGGCTGCCAATGTTGTTCACTTTCTCTGTTTTTAACTATTTTTATTCTAAAATACTAAAGATATTGGTTAGATTGATAATAAATTGGAACTTAATATTTTGAAAATTCAAGAGAACGAAAAGCTCCTACGAAGTGCTAATTATTCATTAAATTTAAATTATTTGCTCAAAATGGAACAAATTAACGAATGTATTTAATGAATGAAAATGGAACGAAATAGTTCCGGTGTGACCAATAGCAAAATTAAGTCATTGAGTTTATTGGGAAAGAAATGTTTTTTTACCGTGTGTTTAGCGCAAGGAATTTATATACTAACGTACGTTAGTATATAAATTCCTTGGTTTAGCGAAACACACGTTGGAACAGTGTTCAAACATCTTTTTAGTAAGACTAATCTATGAAATGATACGTCCATGTCCCTGGGTAAGGAGCAGGGGGGGCACACTTACATATATCACACTTTTCATGCGACTACAGCGATCTCTGGTTGTTTGGTGGAGAACTAAATTAGCGGCCATCTTGGTTGACTTGTCAAACTTGTCAGTTGTCATTCATCGGCCATGGCCATGGCGTACCAAATTGTACGGTCCAGGACTTTAATTGATAGGCCACTTGCCAATGTTCGTATTTTAGCCGTATAGTGCAAATCGGGTTTAGCCGCTTATACTTCGTATATGCTGATTTGAATTAGACGGCTAAAATACGAATAGTGGCAATTAGCCTATCAATTAAAATTACGCGTAATTATAGCTGTACATCACTACCAACATATACATATAGATAGGTATACATCTATAGATACGTCACATTAGTTCTTCACCAGGGCGTAGGGCAGCAGCACCTTCCATACATGCATATTTGACCGTAGAGTTGCCACTCTTGTTCATATAATATTACAATACTCTTTGGTAAGGAGCAGGAGGGGAGGACTCGATACATAATCTAATATTACAATCTCAATCTAAAAAATGACGAAGACTTGGCTGTATGGTGTTAATCCTATGCTTTATCCCTAGCGTAGAGAATTTAAAAACAACAATCCATGGACTTAATACCTAACCAGGACTGAGTACTGCGACAAAAAAGTGAGGCCGTAAAAAAAAATAACTAGTGGATTGCATCTCGTTCTAATTAGGATCAAGTAATGGTGCGAGTGGGACACAATCCACTAGTTTCTCTAGTTTGTATGTAATTTCTCGGACCGCTGTCTCTAGTTGCCATTATTAAACTGTATGGCTTGGTAATATGGGTCACTTTTGATTGACTAATAAAAGTTAGTACTCAGTCCTGGTTAGGTATTAAGTCCATGCAACAATCTCGATCTTTCTCGTCTCGGTCAGTCAATCAATTCACTCACTTTTTTTTCATTACACATTCGTTCGCAGTGTTGCTAGGTCTCCTGATTTCTCAGGAGATTTACTAATTCCAGGTATAGCTACTGGTCTACTGAATTTCCACAAGAATCTACTGATTTTCTACTTCGGGAATTTCGGTTAGCGAAATTAATTATTATATGGAAAAGATACCCATGACTATTGGCATTATTGGTAACTGGTCAACTTTTTTGAATCAAACAAACGTTAATCAATTTAGAATATCGAATGCGTAAAATTAAACGTATCTTCAATCAATAAAATGTGAAACATAATGTTTATACATATAGTGTGACCTACAGCCAAACCCAAAAAATATACATGGAGGCACCTTATGTCAATATTGTTAATGTTTTGGCGGGAGGGAGCCCGAAATGAATGGATAGCGCACAGGGATAGCGGGTGACGAATCGTCACGAGGTGAGGTGCCTCAATGTATATTTTTGGGTTTGGCTGTAGTGTAGTGCACATTATATAAACATTGTTTCATATTTTATTTATTATATTTGATCTCTTGTCTCTTGTATGTATGTATGTATGTATGTAAACTCTTTATTGTACAAAATAAGGAAAAAAAAAAAAAAATATTATAGACAACCGTTGAAATGCATGTACAAAGGCGAACTTATCCCTTTAAGGGATCCCTACCAGTCAACCTTTATTTGTGATAGGTAACTTTATATTTTTGCAGATAAAATTAATGTAAAGTACATTAATTAGTTAAGCGATTAAAAAATATATCGATGAAATAAAAAAATAAAGATTAAAATCCTGTAAAGAAAAAAACTAAACTGGAAAGCATTAAGAACTTATTATAAGGTATGTATGTACTATGGAAAAACATTCTACTGATTTTTTTTTGAATCTCCTGATTTTTAGTGCTCATATCTTCTGACTTTTTCAAATTGGACCTGGCAACACTGTTCGTTCGTCGTATCGTCGTTCGTTCAAATTGAACTATTCTTGATATTTTCATGGCGCGTTTTGATTTTTATTAAATGACGATGTGCTCTTGTAGTTGATTATAAAAGTTTTAATTTATTATAGTCGTACGGGTTTATTTATTACTATAATAGTGATTCCAAATTGGCGGTGTGGGATTCAATGCCGCAGTGTTTACCCAGATTTTAGGTTATGTTAGGGACGAAACCATATTTCATTAATAAACCAGTTTTATAATGACGGAGGGAGAGTCTAGTAATAATTGCCGGACGGTGGTGATACCATGCCCGTTCGTGACGAGGAAAGTGGAATGCGTCGGGGCCGCGTTCCTTAGATATTACAACATAAAATGCCACGGGGAGGATGCTTTGTTCGAGACGTCCAAATCCAGCGACAAGTTGGAAGAGGTGGTGTTCGATGACGACGTGGAGTACTTGCGGAGCTTGGACCCTAAAGAATGGAAGCAGCAAGACCACTATGCCGTGCTAGGTATGAAGAAACTGCGCTATAAGGCGACAGACGACGACATAAAACGCGCATATCGCCAGAAAGTTCTAAAACACCACCCGGACAAGCGTAAGGCGCAAGGCGAGGACGTCCGCAGCGACGACGACTATTTCACGTGCATCACAAAAGCCTACGAGATCCTCGGGACGCCTGTCAAGCGCAGATCGTACGACTCCGTCGATCCAGAGTTTGACGATACAGTGCCGAGTCAGAGTGAGGTTAAAAAAGGTTTCTTTAAAACATTTTCTAAATTCTTCGAGCAGAATGCGAGGTGGTCGGAAAAGAAGAATGCGCCTCCGCTCGGAGATGATAACAGTCCTCGGGAGCAGGTGGAGAGGTTTTACGCGTTCTGGTACGAGTTTGATTCGTGGCGCGAATTCTCTTACATGGACGAGGAGGAGAAGGAGAGAGGTCAGGACAGGGAGGAGCGCCGGTGGATAGAGAAGCAGAATAAAGCAGCGCGCGCCAAGCTAAAGAAGGAGGAGATGGCGAGGATCCGGAGTCTGGTGGACCTTGCTTACGCCAACGATCCCAGGATCCAACGGTTCAAGCAAGAGGATAAAGACAAGAAGTTGGCTGCCAAACGTGCTAGACAGGTACGTGTTTTGGTAGCAGTTTATTTTGATATCATGTAGTTTTTTGGTTCAGCAGTTACAGATTGTTTCTTGTTAATCTGCTGGCCCTTTTAAGCCGCCTGTGTTTGAGGACCTTGTATGTAAGTAGACAACACGGGTTGATCTATCTTGCATGTTGTAAACACGTCTAAATTTTGGCTGTTGGACAAATTTAAGTATATGCAACAATCAATGCAGGATTAAGCGGGGCCTGTAGCAAATTCTATCAAGGGGCACTTGGATTGTTTTAGGTTATCAACTTTAAAACTTGACATTTTGATGAAACTGTTTTCTTTTTAGCAAGAATTGTGGGTAGGTAAATTAATTTGGAAAATATTTTCCACTTAAATTTAAATATTTTGTTACGGTCAGAAAAGTTAGGTGCGTGGGGCCCTTTTATGTGGGGACCCGTAGCATTTGCTACTCTTGCTGCGTGACTAATCCGCCACTGGTAACATTCAGTTCCAAAATAATGTTTATTGACAAAAATTTACATACTTAATAGTTCCAACATGAGATTTGAGGTAATTAATCACAAATATATGACACTCGAATGTCTAAACCAGGCCAAGCCTGTATCTTAGACACTAGTTTCTAGCTTTGTCATTACTATTAAGCAAATACAAAACTAAAATAAGAGTGTAGGTAGTAGGTAGTAGCGGGCTATTTTCCGCAACTCAACAACTCAATGCGCCTATTTCGCTTAACTGAAAATAAGAGGGTAAGAAACATTGTGAACGGCCCAACTGGCCACTGAGATTAGGAACTTAATTTTCTTTGCCAACAATAATATTTAATAAGATATCTTTCTTACTTTCTGCTGTGCTCTTGCCAATGCAATTTCAAACACTATTTGGGGTTCTACTTTTGCAGAGGGTGGAGTGGAAAGGGATTGGTATTATTTAGTGTCCGACCGAAACACGATTTTTAGCCGAAACCGAAACCGAAACCGAATATTCGGTTTTTTTCTGATTTCGGCCGAAACCGAAACCGAAACCGAAATTTTTGAAGACGTATCATATCAAACAAAATATTCAAAATTACTGTACAGATCGTAAGGAAAAGGTTATTGCAAGGATTTCTTATATGAGAACAGTTACTTTTTTTGTTAAACAAAATAAAAAACGATTATTTTTAATGAAAAATGTCTTGGCATAGGTATTATATTATTCAAAACAAACAACCTATTCTTATCACGTCTAAACTAAATTCACAATCCTAATATCAAACGTATTGTTCATTAATCACAGCATAAAACGCAGTAACAAATAAAATAAATAAATATTAGGGGACAATCTTACACAAATCGACCTAGTCCCAAACTAAGCAAAGCTTGTACTATGGGTACTAGACGACGATAAACATACTTATATAGATAAATAAATACTTAAATACATAGAAAACATCCATAACTCAGGAACAAATATTCGTGCTCATCACACAAATAAATGCCCTTACCGGGATTCGAACCCTGGACCTCTTGCTTCGTAGGCAGGGTCACAACCAACTAGGCTAAAGCGGTCGCCAAACAGATTCTAAAAAGTAAATAATAATTTAATAAATAAACAACACTCATACATACTACTGTCGCTGGTCCCAGCTGGGCCGGCCGCCGATGCATTACCTATACCTACCCGGCCGAGCGTGTCCGAATTAAGCCGAGCGCTCCCGATGCGAGAGCCGCGAGAGGCCGCGAAGTAATTTCGGCCCGGCCGAAGGTTTCGGCCGGATTCTGGCCGAAACCGAAACCTCGGCCGAAATCACTTTTTTGGCCGAAATTGGCCGAAACCGAAACCGAAACCGAAACTTCGGTCGGACACTAGTATTATTAGTAAGGATTGGATGATTCAGTGCAAATAACATAAAGAACGTGACTAGTGATCGTTATCAACGTGCAGTTTTCGTAGCAAAGTATATGGTTGGCAAAAAAATTAATACAAGTGAAAATTCAATATTAATTTTTACCGTAATACATTTACTTCGGGATATAATTCTTCCGTTGTGCTACATTTTGAACACTTCAATTGCCTTCTTGTAGCTTCCGTCAACGTGCAAAGTCACTTTTATTAAAAATTAGCTTTTTTCTGATGGACGTGAAAAACTGACAGTCATAACCGTTGAACTGATTTTGATTGTTTGTTCCGCTTATTTTAATAATAAATGTGAATAATTTTTTTTTTTATATAGCCTATAATATGTCCCCCTGCTGGGAAAAGGCCTCCCCTTTCCTCCGCCATTTTTCCCTATCCTGGGCATGCACCTGCCAATCGAGCTGAAAAGCGCTCAGGTCGTCCAGCCATCTCCTCTTAGGTCTGCCTCTGCTCCTTTGGCCATCCCTCGGAACCCATTCGGTAACGATTCGCGCCCATCGGTCCGGATGCATTCGGCAGACATGTCCGGCCCAGTCCCACTTCAGCTTGGCGGTTTTGACACCCACATATGTAATACGAGTTTTGGAGCGCAGTGCAGTGTTTCTGATTCGATCAGTTCTTCGAACACCCAGGATACTGCGCTCCACTGCTCGCTGGCAAACCTTAAGCTTAATGTGAATAATGTATAATTTTAAAAATACTTGTGTATTTTTTTGCCAACCTTACTTTGCTACAAAAACTGCACGTTGATAATAATCACTAAACATGACTAATGGAGTAGAAATCTGTGTTACATTTTTTTTGCAGCCAACTAATTTGTTTATTTATTGTAGAAAAAATTTCTACATAAGACGGAGGATAGATTATCTAATGAAATAGGCTATAAGGTCAAATCAAATCATCAAGTCATCAAATATATCCATAGTCAGACACTTTAAGGCGGCCCCTAAACAATCAATTATATTGCACAATGTTGCGAATTGTGCAATATTATTGACCGTTTAGGGTTAATATTGAAGATTGCGCAATGATTGACCGAAAGGGTTTACTAATGTTTCGCAAATTACATTTCCCAAAGTGATTCAGTTGGCAAATGTTTCATTTCCCAAATGTTTATTTTTTCTGAAACTGTAAACTTTTCAGGATTGTTATAAAACAAACCTAACCTAACCTAACCTAACCTAACCTACAGAATAGTCCTGAAATATATCCTGAACAGTTTACAGTTTCAGAAAAAATAAACATTTGGGAAATGAAACATTTGCCAAATGAATCAGTTTGGGAAACGTAATTTGCCAAACGAAAGTACACCGATATTTTAGTATCCGACTGAACACGAAAACATTGTGCAGTTCGTATTATTGAGCAATATAATTGCTCGTTTGGATTCAGAGCGCCTTTCAATCTTATTGTACAATAAAAAGTATTGTACAATGTTATTGTAGGTCTAGGGGCCGCCTAAAAAATGCAATCTCAGAATCACAAATAATGTATGTTGTAGCAAAATGGAGGTACCTACAGTACCCACACTAGTAGCAATAAAAATTTACCAACAGCATCATCATCATTTCAGCTGAAAGATGTACATTACTGCTGAACATAGACATCCCCCCAAGGTTCATCAAACAGACAAGTGCAAAAAAAAATGTTATACCTAATTTTTATAGACAAATTTAATAACAATTTTTTTTTTTATGTGCAAAATTACATTTGAAATGACTAGAGACTTGAAAATTACCATGAGCTTTACGGTGAAGGAAAACATTGTCAGGAAACCTTCACAGACCCGAGAACAAATTCAATGGTGTGTGTGAAGTTCACAGTCTGCACTGGGCCCACGTGGGAACTAGGGCCCAAGCCCTCTTAATCCGAGATGAGGCCTGTGCCCTGCAGTATGTATATGTATAGGCTGGGATGTTAGTGAATTTTTGTCGAGGCTTTGAATACTCTAGGTAATTATGTCAGTCTTATGGGTGTATACTCAGTTCCCTACTCAATTTTTTTTTTTTTTTTTTTTTGAGTTTTTTTTTTTACTAGTTCTTTACTCAAGGCCTAAATCAATAAAAATCGTATATATACAGGGTTATTTGTAATTCACTGACATCCTCTTAACCCTGAATTCCTATCACTCAAACAACTGTTTTTTGCTTTACGACTTTTTAAAATGAAGCTTGTTTTTCCCATACAAATACACAGAGTATCGTAAAAATAAAGAGGTAATCTCAAATTTTCAAAACGTTATTACACCAAAAATATTAAGTTATGACAAAAGCCGTAAAACAAAAAAACATTTGTTTAAGTGGTAGGAGTTTAGGCTTTGATCAATTATAACTGAAGATACACATTGCCGAACAAAATCCCCTTCAAAGAATGTCCGAACTTTTTTATTTGTTCGCATAACAAATAAAATCATCACCTACACAGAAATTTGAACCTAGTCTTTACTACATTACAGTCGAATTTCGGTTGACACTTGACAGCTAAACTTGACAATTTCATGCAACGTACTGAGAAAAAAGAAGGCCACTTTTATCAAAGTGGCGCTCATTTGGCTCGGACATTTTCGGGCGCGCGACTGTGGATCTACAGTTATAATTGATCAAAGAGTTTAGGGTTAAAAGGATGCTAGTGAATTACAAATAACCCTGTATAGTTGCTTAGCTAAGAATATGGTACAAGTCAGATACTGACCATGTGGTGCTTTTAATTAATGATCAGATCAAGTACAAAACAATATGAAAGTTGCCCTCGTGTTCATCATTCATTATAGTATTAATGTTGCTTCAACTTTGGATAAATAAAGGCTATAATTTATAGTACAATTTGAAAAGCCGCATTTTTTTTAAATTGACTTAGCGGAAAAGTTTAATTATGTTATAAGCAATCTTTCATAATGCTGCATATTTAACCTCTAAATCTGTCTGACCATTTAGTAATACTGTTTTTATATTTAAATTCCAGGATGCTGTACAAGCCAAGAAAGCAGAAGAGGAGCGTCTCGTCAAAGAAGCCCTGCAAGCAAAACAAAAGGCTGACGAAGCTGAGAGAGCCCGCATCGAGGCCGCCCGCGCCGAACGCGAACAAATGAAGAAGAACCTGCGCAAGGAACGCAAAGCGCTCCGAGACTGCTGCAAAGCCAACAACTACTATGCTGAGAATGAAGAAGAAACTGTGGCACACATGGCCGCAGTTGAAAAACTCTGTGAAATGATGAAAGCAGTAGAATTGCAAGATTTAGTTAAATCTCTGGAAGCTAATGGTAGGGAATTGTTTGTCAAAACTGTGAACGACGCCGAGGAGAAGCTTGAAGAAGAGCGTAGAGCCCTGTTCGACACAAAGAAGGTGGATGAACAAAAGGCGAAGAAGGATGCTTCTTTAAGAGCACCCGTAGAATGGACACCAGACATGACACAACTCCTTATCAAAGCGGTGAATCTCTTCCCAGCAGGAACCAACCAGCGGTGGGATGTAGTTGCCAATTTCCTAAACCAACATGGCACCTTCACCGATGACAAACGCTTTAATGCTAAAGAAGTGTTGAACAAAGCTAAGGACCTGCAAAGCTCTGATTTCTCAAAGAGCAGCCTCAAAAAAGCTGCCAACGAAGAAGCTTTCGACCAATTTGAGAAGGAAAAGAAAAAGCCTGCTAATAATGTTGATGATAACAGTATATCCAAGAGCGACAGTGGATCCAAATTAGTTAATGGCACTGCTAAACCTAAAATGAATGGAGATGTACCGAAAGCTGAGAAAGAAGCAAAAGATGTCTGGACGAAAACTGAGCAAGAACTACTAGAACAAGCTATCAAGACCTTCCCTGTCAGTACTCCAGAACGGTGGGATAAAATTGCCGATTGCATCCCGAATAGGTCCAAGAAAGATTGTATGAAACGTTACAAGGAACTAGCAGAATTAGTTAAAGCGAAGAAGCAAGCCGCAAACCTAGCAAAATAACATTAATGTCGTCTAGTTCTGTATCAAATTGTAAAATACATATTTTTATGGGATTGAAATAATTTTTGGCATCACACGCGTTTTCCAATGCTCCTACGCTGCGGCGTCAAAAACCGGCAACTTGTAAAAAAATTATGTATATTGGGGGAGTTCCACACCAAATATTTTTATTTTTTTAAATGAACGCCGCTTTTTGGTGCAGCAAATTTATCAATCAAAATAAATAGCTGAAGATAATACCAAATTGCTAAGATCAGAAATGGTTTTTGTCTCATTCGGAATAATTAGTTTCTAAAAGTCGCCATCTTAATATAATGGATTGCTACATAAAAGAGTAGAAATTTTTATTAAGGCGCCACCGTTTAAATTGGCAACACAAGTACGTAGGTGCGATGGTAACAGACTTTATTAATCTTTTGTAATTTATTATTCATTTAATTATTTATCTTAACATTACAACATTGCATTGTTAAGTAATATAGTACAGTATGATTATATTTTACATTACACTATCACGAGATTTTTAAATTCCGGGAATGGGTTGTCAACGTGACAAAATGTTTGATGGTTGGAATGTGCAGGGGTCAAAATGTCTATAGGGACCGGCTGTCTACGTGGCAAAAAGTACAAACGTCAAATGCCCCAAAGTCAAAATCATCATCATGGTCACAATGTTTTAGTGACAAATGGTACTTTAGTGGTAATGTAATGCTCAAAATCGAATTTTAAATGTTACATTACAGTCAAATTACTTTATTTAAACTTTTTACTTACAACTTATATAAAGTGCCAAAAGTCACGGACGTAAATCAGAATGGTTACTTCAATAATTGAAGTAAAAAAATACTTTTGTGTAATTTTTATTTCATTTCTTCCAATCTAATAGGGATGTTTCCTAGGTAAAAAAATAATAATTCTTATTAGTCCGTATTTTACATTATCAAAAAATATTAGACACGTAATTTTTCTTTTGACAATTAAACAAAAAATGACGAAGATATGGCGCGTTGAAGTTCCGCGTGACGAGGCGTGACGTCACTTGTTCCTAAAACGCTCATACAAAGTGTAGGAACAAGTGACGTCACGCGAAACTTCAACGCGCCATATCTTCGTAATTTTTTGTTTAACTGACAAAATAAAAAATACGTGTCCAATATTTTTTGATAATCTAAAAGACTGACTAGTTAGGAAAGTAGCCAATTATTATAATTATTCAGACTACACTTCAACTTTACTTCAGTCATTCATTCACATGCTTACTTATATTTAACACGGCTGGACATTTTGACACACTTGCATGTGGTGCCGCTTATACCTTTTGACTCTTGTACGATTTTACCTTGCTGCATTTAAACGCGTGTTCACGTTAGCCATTATACTTTATGACGCTTGTTCGATTGGACCCGAACACGTTTTAACTCCTGTCCATTTTAACTGCTGCACATTTTGACGTTTTGACCCCTGCACATTCCAACCGTTGAACATTTTGTCACGTTGACTAACTATGTATCATTCCCGGAATGTGTTTAAATTTTCACTTTATTGAATTTAGTTAATTTCTACTCTTTTATTTGCATTTATGATTTATTGTAAAATTCTGGGAGCAAGTACTTTAATGACAATTAACAAATAAAAATAATAACAACTCATTCATAATCAAATATGAGTCCACCATTTTTGTAAACTGGCATTTTGTTCATTGACGTACAATAAAACAACTAGACTCCCAATCGCTTAACAAAAGTTCCTCAAAAAACGTCCGAGCGGCGTTGTGAGTACGTATACATCAATTTATACAGATAACATTAACAGCATTCATTCAAATTAACACCTTATTTCGTAGCAGTAATGTTTAATGTCAATTGAATACGATCGTTCGAAGTAGTGACATGACGTCACGCGCTGGAAACCGCCTAAAGAGTAAAGAATGCAGTGGAGTGGTCATGCGAAGCGGAAGCTAGACTGTCTGTCTCTTTTTTTCTCGTGAGTTTGATTACGGTGCGAAAGAGACATATACGAATACGGGGCGAGAAGTGACGTTGTAATCAACGCGCGGTCGAAACACAACTGAACCAAAACTCTGCACAATAGACGCGTGTGCAGACTTTTGCTTCGGACAATTTTTGAGCGTGATTGGGAGTCTAGTTGTTTTATTGTACGTCAATGATTTTGTTATCATAATTATGTTTGTTTTTTTGGCCTCTATTGCCGGTAAAGATTTGAAGTGGCCTCTGAATTTGGACCTTTAATCTGCCTGCAACCTCTTAACCGCCAGAGTCATCTAGTCGTGACAGCCAATGGAATGTCTCACAGGCCGCGGTATCATTACAAGACAAATTATATACTATACTAAACTGCAATTCGCGGCTGTCAAGAGGTTAATAATTAGTTATATTATAGACAATTGCTTCAAAATTCCTTTACAAGATAATGTTGAACCTTTTGAACGCCACACATCGTTTTTGTTACGAACAAATTTGATTCTAATGCGGATCCGGGTAGGTTGATTTTTGTATAACCGTATTGTCGTCTATAGCCGACACTGGCGTTCAAAAGGTGGAATAATTCACTGTCACTTGTCCCGCAGCGATTAAGAAATAAGTATCGTACCGGTATATTAAGATTACCAACAAAACATTGCTTGATATTAATAAATTATTTTCACCTATCAAACAAGCGCTCAGTTTACTTATTTTACCATACTTACTATATTATACTACCAATAATAATATAATTCCATGACACGATTCTAGTAAAAAAACCAGCCAAGTGCGAGTTGGACTCTCATATCGAGGGTTCCATACAACTTTGTAGGTATGTCAATATTTACGCCGTAAACAGCCTATGTGTTTATAATCCAGTGATAGCAGAGCCCTACTTTCAAGTAAAATATACGCACTGTGGGATATTTTATATTGGTACACTTACAAAATATCAAATTTGTAGTTTAACCCTTTTCCAGACATAGTGCATACACCGTGAAATTTTAGTGGTTGTTTTCCCGAAACGAGGTGATTTAGTTTCGATTGTACAATCGATTTATAATTACTATTTTGACTAGAGTCAAAAATCCAATTGTGAAAAATGAAAGTCGAAAATGACCGCAAACCAATAGTAACGCTTCGTTGGTACCTAACCTATCGTACGATCGTACGCTACTTGTACCTAACCTATCGTACGATCGTACGCTACTTGTACCAACGAAGCGTTACTATTGGTTTGCGGTCATTTTTGACTTTCGTTTTTCACAATTGGATTTTTGACTCTAGTCAAAATAGTAATTATAAATCAATTGTACAATCGGTACTAAATCACCTCGTTTCGGGAAAACAACCACTAAAATTTCACGGTGTATAGGGACCACATAAATCTACACAAAGATTCGACCTTACTCCCTTTACAATATGGTAGAAAAATAATTGAATTTGTTGAAAAGATTCACTTTTAAATTAATCCTGCATAGGTAAACAATACAACACAGTGATTAATTTTGCTGTAGGAACATTACAGCTCGCGCGATAAGAGTTTGGCTTTGACCGTTATTGCGCATTGGGTATCAACGGGGGTGCGGGGTATGCGCAGTAATCCCCTCCACCCGAAGGTCAAAGCCAAACTCTTATCGCGCGAGCTGTATCTACATATAGAAAGGTAGTCAAGTCATTCCAGCACGCTTCTGCAAGTGTGAAAATGTTTTGTCATTGATGGAGAATTTATGGAGCTACGAGCGAAACTGAGGCGCTACTACGAAATTCGAAAATCGAAGTTCGTATCGTATTATCCCTCTCACTCTCGTGTCAAATCATATTAGCGTGAGCGGGACGGCACAAAACGAAGTTCGAATTATGCACTTCGTTGTAGGGCCTCTGCTTAAACGTATAGTAAATGCGGAAAATTTGAGAAATTGCGATGTTCTCCGGGTCTGGTTTTATATTAAAGGTGGCAGTCCTAATCCACGCATCCACACCCATCCATACAAACTTTCGCGATTATAAGTAAGAATTAAGATAAGAAGAATAAAAGTTTGTAATTTACTAGATCACGTACCGTAATTATCTCGGACATACGGAAGACATTTCAAGGCAGAACGGGCTCTCATTGAATACTGGTTGGATATGAATAGCCGGCCTTTTACGTCGACATGTGAGCAGACTGAACCGTTTTAAAGATTACAACGATAATACACTGTGTAGTAAACGGCCTGGGGATGACTACGCGCGGTGCTGTGCTGTGCTGTACATTCACATTTTATTTTATTCCAATAAAAAGTTTTGAGAGTCAATGATAGGGTGACGATGTCCCGTATTTCAAGCCCGAATTTTTCAGTACCATATTTTGGCGAAACCAATGCGGGACAATACATTATCTCGTAATTTTATGATTCAATGGCATTTAACGACAAGAATACCTATTATATGTGTTTAAAGTCTTTCATTAAGAAATTATCAATTGTATCGGTTAATTGACTATGCCAAATTTTAGTAATAAAAAATGAATTTTGATTTTTAATAAAAAACGGCCTGTCCGGGGATATTTTAAACTTCGTATCCCGTAAGTATATTCAATGCAGTTGTCCCGGAAAACCGGAAATCAAATCTGGTCACCCTCTTGTCAATGATGAGAAGTGAAGTGACTATACACTTGCTATACACTATTTATTTATTTATTTATTTATTTATCAAATAATTACATAGCTTTACAGTTAAAAACTAAAGCACTATGAATTACAACAACAACACAAACAACAAATCTAAATTTTAACAGTAAAAACAGAAAAGATATAAACTTAGTACACTACAGACGAAGCCCGGATATCCATCCTCTCGCAAAACCTCATGCATAACGTTTAACGTCAACACAACGTCAAAATCCCGCTGTCATTACATGAGATGTGGTTGTGTGCGTGGCCTCAACTCTGGTGGCGTTACCTATACCTACACCATTATAGTGATCACCTAACCTAATATCAAATTCACATACCTATGTAAACAAATCACGTAGATTCCAAAGTCGAGCTTGCACTATGAACTGTCTATATTGTCTATGCTTTGCGAAACCGGAGAATCCCCGGGAAAGTTTTTATCACTCTCACTTTAATTTACAAAAGGGCCCTAATAGTTCTTGTGTCTTGTGTCCAGCCCAGGCCCCCGTATGGCCAGACACTACCGTGGTCATGAGTTTACACTAGTTTACGTGACCGTAATCGCTAGCGACGGCGTAAATTATTTGTATAGAGAATTGTACAGCGCCTCTAGCGGTCACTTACGGAAGTACAATTCTCCATACAAGTCATTTGCGCCGTCGCTAGCGAGTACGGTCACTGTAAACTAGTGTAAACTCATGGTAGAGGTACTGGTGCGTTGCCGGCTTCGCAAGAAACGCTACACTCATCTTTTAAAAGCACCCGTGTCACGACTGTAAGTAGGTACAGTCGCCATCATAAACAGGGTTATTTGTAATTCACTAGCATCCTTTTAACCCTAAACTCCTACCACTTAAACAAATGGTTTTTGTTTCACGGCTTTTGTCATAACTTAATATTTTTGGTGTAATAACGTTTTGAAAATTTGAGATTACCTCTTATTTATACGATACTCTGTGTATTTGTATGCGAAAAAAAGTGCTTCATTTTAAAAAGTCGTAAATCAAAAAACATTTGTTTGAGCGATAGGAATTCAGGGTTAGGAGGATGTCAGTGAATTAAAAATAACCCTGAATATCGGAGATTAATAGGTGTTCAAAAATATCTAAACGCAGTTGCGTGTTCTGATATTTTTGAGCACCTCGACAGCTCGTATGTTTATGCTGGCGACTGTATGTAGATGTTACAGCACTTGTCGGTTGAAAGTCCGTTTGATATTGATCTGAAATGCTGTTGAGAAGGTTATACTCATAATAAAACAATTATGCATATTAAGGATCATGATTTTACTTAACAGCTGTGCAAGCTATTGAAGGTCCGCGTCCAGAAGCAAACTTGGTCACAGCTCAAGATTGTGGAAGTTAAGTAGGTACCTACCATAATTTGTTTGAGGGCCCAAGTTACTATAGGTAGTATTTTTTAGGAGGTAACTAACCTCACAACTTAATCCTCATTGCAGTCTTCGTTCATTCCCTGTTCTTTTATTAACCGACTTCAAAAAAAGGAGGAGGTTCTCAATTCGGTTGTATGTTCTTTTTTTTTTTTTTTTTTTTAACGTGTGTTACCTCAGAACTCCGTCATTTATGAACCGATTTGGAAAATTCTTTCGTTGTTTGAAAGCATATGCTTCAAGGTTGGTCCCGTTGTTACCGGAATCCAGTTCTGATGATGGGATCCATGAGGAATTGAAGGAACTCTTCAAAAGTTCAAGGGAAATGTAAAGCGATTTTAGTATTTTCAGTGACAAATCGAGCATTTGCATTCATAAAGTGTCATTTAGTAAACTAGATCTGATGAAGAAGACCGCAGATGGCCAACGGAACTCCTCAACGGGTCAAATCTTGCAAGTTGAATTTGACTCACTTCCCGGTTTCTGATTGATTTCATATTTTACATGCATGTGTAAATCAGGTGACAATGCAATATTATTGTGACATGGAGCTAATCTGATGATGGAGTTTGAAGGTGGCCATAGAAACTCTGTAATAAAACAACACAACCCCGTCGAGTTTGGGTTCATTTGAAACGTCTTGACGAGCACTTTGATCCCAGATGGTAACCAGGGTCTGATGATGGAGCTGGAAGGTGGCCAAAGTTACTCCATAAAGTAACGGCACTTACCCCATCGAGTACGGACTCATTTGACTCGTCTCAACGAGTACTTTGGTCCTAGATGGTAACCAGGGTCTGACAATGAAGTTGGATGGTGACCATAAGAACTCCGTAGTAAAACGACATAACCCCATCAAGTTTGGTCTCGTTTGATTCGTCTTGATAAGTACTTTGGTAACCAGAGGCAAAAAGTACAGTCAGTAAAGAGTGCCAGTCCAGGCCATTAGCAACAACTAAAAAGAAAAAAATAAAAAAATTTAAATAAAAAATAAAACCGCCTTCAAAAAACACCCAAAAAAAACTTGGAAATAAAAAAAATTTAAATAAAAAATAAAACCTCCTTCAAAAAACCCCCAAAAAAACATAAAATAATAATTGATTGAACCGACCACAATAAGCATGAAAATATCTTTCTACTAATCTGTTTGAAGTTGGTGCCTCAGCACGAGCCAGCAGGAGTGGACCTAGTAATCTAACTTACCTACATACCTATTATAGGGCTTCTACACTCCTGCTGGCTCGTGCTGAGGCACCAACTTCAAACAGATTAGTAGAAAGATATTTTCATGCTTATTGTGGTCGGTTCAATCAATTATTATTTTATGTTTTTTTGGGGGTTTTTTGAAGGAGGTTTTATTTTTTATTTAAATTTTTTTTATTTCCAAGTTTTTTTTGGGTGTTTTTTGAAGGCGGTTTTATTTTTGTTTATATTATTTCAGTTGTACCAAAGTATGTTACATATGTAGTGTATAAGTATTATATTTAACGTATTTGTTTATTTTAAACATGAAACTACCGTGAGACTCATTCATAGTGAAAATAAACGGATCACTCGCGTCTTAAAACGAGTTTAACTCGACATGTTTCAATGGACTCGGGCTCGACGCACTACATCCGTTTTGATAAGGCTTCCGTACTTGCGAGAGAAAAGTTTTTCATTCCGCGGAAGGTGCGTGAGCCATCGAGATTGGTCGTCATCCAAATTTTAACCGGGATAGTGGTTGGTCAGTACCCCCGAGTTGGAAAACAGTGTTGAATGTTCGTACTGCGTCAACGGTGAGTGTGGACGAACCTTTACAAAGTGATGTGGTTAGTGTTGTGTGCTACCCTACATTTGACAATGACAATAAAAGTGATGATGAAAACGGGGGTAGTTGTGTGTCGCTGTCAGTTGCGTCGAGTAGCCGCGCGACCAGTACGCTTAGTATAAGTTTTCCTTCACTTCAATACTTCTCGATCGCGTTTACGTAAAAAATTCAATTCTATGGAAACATGTAAGCGCGCGCGCGGAGACGCTCTCCATGTTTCCCTAGTAATTGATTTTTTTACGTGAACGCGATCGAGAAGTATTTTGGTGAAGTAAAACTTATACTAAGCGTACAGGGCGTTAGCACGCAGTGCACGTTTGGCAGCCGCCGAAGCGTGCGACTCCGAGAGGAAGGGCTACGGATTAGCCCGAAACATGTCGAGTTAAACTCGTTTTAAGACGTGAGTGATCCGTTTATTTTCACTATTTGTTTATTTATATACGTATATTATAGGTATTATTTGTATTGTTTTTTAATATTTATTTCTGCATTTCTCCTGTCTGTTGTCTGGAAGAGATCGCTTTTATTTATTTATTTATTTATTCATTTGTTTATATTCAGGATAACAACAGCCTTAAATGTAATAAAAGAAACATACAATAAGGTTACATCATATGAGGCCAATAACAGCTATCCATTAAAGTATTAATCTAAGTCATCATAGTGGAAATGTCTGCAACACCAGATACACCAACTCATGCAAATCTCTAGTGTTATATAGTTATATGAAATTGTATTACATGAATTCATGAGTAATGTATGAGGCGCAATGCTAAACAGTAACTACAACAAAAATATTAGAATATTTTTGTAATATTCTAATATTCAATGTTTATCGTTAAGTTGCCTCAATCAGTATCAGTACCCATACTCTTCTTCAAAATTAGTCTTACACTCAATAAATAGTCGATAAATACTGCCAAAAATTTTATAAGTATATAAAAACCACTCACAATGTACTAAACACCAATTATAATCGTAGTGAAAATAAACGGATCACCCACGTCTTAAAACGAGTTTAACTCGACAATCAACCAATAATCGTATGTAAATCAAAACAAAATTGGAGCTGAATTTACCTACGTACAAATTTAAAATGGAAACAATAACAGTTTAATCTAGACGTAACATAAGCCAACTCACAGTGCTCACACTAGGCGTTATACCTGTTAGTTTTCTTTTAGAAAGACCGAAATAACTTCTTTCTTAAATTTATTTTTGGATCCTAGGAAAGGATCAATAGCACTGAATTCACAGTTGTACAGACGGGGGATACGCGAAAGTACAGAATTGGAGCCATAGTTAGTGGAATGAAAAGGTTGATGGAACAGGGTGGTGTGTCTCGTGCGGCGCTCAGGGGTACGCAGGTAAATTGCGGACAGTAATTCAGGGCAGTCTATGCAACCACGAATTATATCAAAAAGTAAGGTCATGTCAGCCACTTTACGACGCTCTTCAAGTGTAAGAATATTGTAATGACGACAGTTGTTAGAATACGATGTGTGAGGTATTTTAAATTTGCGATTTAAATAAGTTAAGAATTTTTTTTGGATGATAAGACCGACTATCGTCTGTCTCAATTTTTCTGTATTGTTTTGTTTTGTTCAATAAAGAATATTTGTATTGTATGAGAATATGGAACAATACATTAATGCATCGACTAATATTAGTACAATCGGCGTTTTAAACATTGGAGCTGTCTAGGTGCTTAAAAATATGCGAACAATTTTATCACGGAAAAGTGGAAAGTTGAGAGTACCTAACATAGTTACATAATAAATCTATATAGGTACTTAAATAAAAATGAATCACCGAAATGTAGTACGCGCATAACTTCCGATTGACTGCACCAAATTGGATAATTCATTTTTGTTGCGTTAGAGAAGGTTTTTATGAAAGTTATTTTTTTGTTGCGTTTGTTATTGTCAAGAGAAGGTTTTTATTAAAGAAATTTAAAAAAATAGAACGGGGGCGAAGCCGCGGGCATCAGCTAGTTAACAATAAAAATTAGTGACCAAGATAAGTTGAAATGCCTTTGCTTAGCAGTGGGACACAAAAAAGGCTAATTAAAAAAATATTAGGTCGAAGTAATTAACTCGGGAAGACATCCGGTAGTCCGCTGGTTAGCAGAGGCCAGCCTATCGGCAAATAGCATAAAAAGTAAGAGGCCTTTATCCAATAGTGTTTCGATATGGACTCATTATATCGAAGTCATCATCATCATCTGTTCAGCCGTAGGACGTCCACTGCTGGACATAGGCCTCCCTCATTGACATCCAACCATTAGGTACGGTTCCACCGTAAACCAGCGGCCTTCACCAGATAAAAGAAAATCGAAGTAAATTTCTACAAATTCTCCTCCCATTCGCTTTGCACCCACACTATGGCAGCTAATTACAATGACTTCAACAAAACTGTAATAACACATTGAATGGCGGACGCAGAGTATGGTGATTTGTCACGCCGCGAAACTATCAAGGCCACAATAACACACCGTCAAAAACAACTGATATTTTGTCCACTTTCTAGCTATTTACATTAAATAACTTCATTTATATGGAGTTATGGAACTAGTCATTGCTGGGCAATATTACCGTAAATACCATATATTTCGGGCTGTTTTGTTTATGATAGCAGACATTAGCAGACAAAGGAATACTTAACTATCTTTTAAACCATGATCAGTTTAGTCTTATAAGTAGCCGACTATTAAATTCCCACTGTCTGCCCATTACACAAAAATCTATAAAATCACCTACAAAAAGATTTTTTTTTTTACCTTATTCACAAACATATACACGCATTTGCAGTCGATAATACAGCCAGTACGTCTACCATAAGTTACACTAGTTTACAGTGATCGTACTCGCTAGCGACGGCGTAAATGATTTGTATGGAGAATTGTACTTCCGTAAGTGACCGCTAGAGGCGCTGTACAATTCTCCATACAAACAATTTACGCCGTCGCCTTTGAGTATTTAGACGCCGTCGCCAGCGAGTACGGTCACGTAAACTAGTGTAAACTCATGGTAGAGGTACAGACAGTCAAACGATAACGAAAGTAACGAGATCATTAAGCTAATGAGCTGTACTTAATTAGACAGGCATACCGATTACTGAATTATTTAGTTAGCCATCAAAGTACGACAAAACTTAATACCTTAAGTTTACTTACGTAACTCGCGTTCGTTCAAATGCGCCGAAACCGATCGCCTAAAAATCTAAAACCAACATTCGTCAAGACTTTCTCCAGTTTCTCCATTGCGGGCGGATCGATCATGATTTGAGAGATTATATCGTTTTCTTGTTTTTTGCACACAATGCATACAATATTGCAGAGGTGGCTACCGGTCGATCACGCCTAGAAGTCCTTGTCAATCGTGGATTGTCAGAGAAGCACATGTTTATGCGGAAATATGTTTATAAAAAGACTGTTCTTCTAATTAGTACCTAGATCGCCCAGTCTGATCAGGTAAACGGTAGATCTTGTGTGTCTAATAAAGATAGACATCGGAGTGATAATTCAAATCCTTGTGGGAATTACAGTCATGATGGTTTGAATCATCAGGTCGTATTATATATATAAAACATTGAATGAACTCTTCCTGGAACTTTGTCATACATGCAGTGCAGAAATATTATTATTTGCTTCATAATCTAATCATAACCAAAAAATAATCCCCAGTGGAACCACAATACTGGAGATGCCAAGGGGCTCAAAAAGATGGCTAGCATTCTCTTATGATTACGTGTGAGTGTTTTATTAGATTTTTTAAACATCTTTGCACACCAAAATATCTGATGTTGATTAATCCGCGTTAGATACGTACGACACAGTGGACAAGGTGTTCAAAAATATTTGAATCTCGCTCGTTTAAATTACTTATTAGAGTTTGATACAGAGTGAAACAAAATATTTCCTGTTAAAAAGATTTAATTCTAAATGAGAGAATAATAATCATTTAAAGTAACTAAAATATAAATTCTTCGAAAAATACTTCCTAACTCAGATAAGTACAGTCAACTCGTGTTAAAATAATTTGAAAGGTAAGCTGCAATAATCGTCTGAAAAATTAAGAATAGCTTGATAAAAAACGTAAAACAATACCATCAGATCTGAGTTTGAAAAAGTTACATAATAATAATAACCATATTATTATCTGCTACGGCTTATCTCTAACTATTTAGTAAACAATAAATAATCGAGTTTGGTTCGGTTCCATTTAGGCACTTTGAAGGCCAAAGATTGCAATTAAAGCTTATTCATTAATAATACAATACAGTAATTAATTAAAGGTACCTAAAGATAATTCCAATTCCCCAGTGGTCTTAGTATTTAATAGGTACTTAGCATTAAAAATTTACAGTTAGCAAAAACAAAAGAAAATCCTATAAAACAAACATACAAAGACTAGACCATGGTCGTAGTAATTGCTCACCAAAATATATTCCATGTATTTAAATGGATAGAATGCTTAAGTATAGTTTATTTATTTGATCTTACACACTTGAACGAAACTTCTTAGTATTTAATACAGTACAGTAAACTTATTTTCGCATTTGTTTGAAGACTGATTCCAAATAAAATTAGTTTGATCAGCTTTCAAATAAAAAAAATATTGGCGATTAGAAACTTTGTCGCATACTATATTCTAGTATCTGCATGTAATATTTAATCAACACACCCATAAGCACATGTGCATTAGGGCAACGCAGCGCAGGTAGCACATCTTTTAGCCTCGTGATTTACGATATGGAATCACGTTACTTAGAAATCCGACCCGCGCAGCCGAAGCCATACAAGCGTTCATGAGCAAAGAAAAACAATCCAACGCGGAAGACACGGAGAGCCCATTGTTTCTTTATTTGCCATCATCTGTTTGCATTTACGCATCACAAAATAAATCGGAATTATTTCAGTAGATGGTTGGGCAAGTTTTGAATACCCCTGAAAATGTTTTTCAGGATTTTTAAGCGTACCTAATATGTCAGACGTGACTACGTCTTGCAAAAAAATTAGGCATTAAACCTTAACAAGAGTATTCTGTTAAACTAACTCAACCATCTGGTGAAATATTCCCGATTTAAAACATTTTGTAGACTACAAAATTCCGTATTATCTACATTGAACACTAACCATGCGTAAATTTTCATTTAAATCTAAAAAAATAAAATTACAAATAGGAAAGTAAGATTATTGCACCACTCGCATGACTCAATCGCAACTGATTTCTATGCATTTCTTTGCTATTGATTGGATCATGGATGCTAAAAGAAAAATGATAAGCATTATACAATCACCATTAAATGCATCCGAGCGAACAAGATAGTATACGAAAAACATAATGGTCAATGACTAATGAGTCTAATGACACATCATACAATTGCACTCTTTTACTGTGCTCCACAGAAATACTGATAAAAAAATTATAGTCAGATACCGCTGTTTAGAATGAAGCCGATTATATTTGATGGTGACTGAATTCTAGGTCTAGGTATCAAATAATTACTAAAACAAGGTCTCACAAAAGACCTCGCTTTTATCTTCAAATTATGGATGACCTAGATAAAATATCATTTAGATATTCGAGAAATAACTTTAAAATCGGTAGTTACAAAAACGAGCATAAGAATTAAAAAGAAAGTGTGCTTCGAGTTTATGAATGAATACATCTTATATAAATAACCCTGTTCACTTGACATTCTGGTCCGATATGCAAATATGTCTAAATAAGGCAATCTGTGATATTTGGTCGACATGTTAACTCTTGCGTAATACTATACAACTTAATTCGAATGATACGTCAATAATTGTATAAGCCATCTTATATAAATAAATGACGGCTGCAATTTCCGCATATGAGATAACTACTAGGAATGTAGAATATGAATATGGGTCGTTAAGAAGTATCTTTTTCTAAGTGTAAAAAATATAAATGTTCAATTCTACAAAATTTCAAAATCAAAGTGTTCTAAAATATGTTCACCCGATTTGTTATCAAGTTGCCGGATTTAGTTTAGATTTATTTGAGCACCTAAGGTTTTGTTCACCTGAACTTGTATAAGCACATACATTTGGTGCTGACTGTACTTGTAATGTACCAAAACAAAATTGTGTAATTTTCTACCACTAAATATGTTTTAGTAGCCCATTTAAAAAAATCTCGCAAGTTTCGAAATTTACAAGAAAAAAAGGACCACTATATGCCTAATTTTAGAACAAGTACCAAAAACTATAAAAAAGTATTAAAAACTTCAGTCTTCATTTTTTTAAATCTTAATTAAGTACAATCAATATGGAAATGCTCGCACAAACCTAATATTGGAGATTTTGAGCATTCATTATAATTAGATTCATGAAATAATTATCGATATTTGTTATAAATGCCCATTAGGATATGCATAATCTGAGATAATTAGAATTAGAGAGACAATGAGATTTTTATTTGAACATCCATCCCTTTCTCTTCAGAGCAGTGTGAAAGGGACAGCAAGCACCACGAGAGTATAGTCTGTATTAGAGAGACATCTAATCCCAACCCATAAACTAAAAAAACTATTTGAAACAACTATACAAGGAATAAACTAGTCTAAAAATGTATATTTTTTGTAAAATCTTATAAAAATCACATCAAATTGGAATGTAATTTTATACCTAACGCTAAACAAGGCACACTAGACCTTAAAGTTCTAAAAATGGCTCATTGGTATCCACATGTACAGTCTGACAGCACAAGTGACCATTAAAATCAATAAAGAGAGAAAGCCCCTTTTGAATGGAATGTAAAAACGTCATGAAGTATTTACATCTCATTCATAAATAGACCATTTGTTTAATCTTTAATGATCACTTCAGCAATGTTGACTACTAACTGCACAGCGGAGAATAAATAGCATCTTATTATTATAGATACTGTCTTATAATAATACTCCAAATCTTATTTACCTAGAATTAGGTAGATTTATCTCTTGAGCCTATAAATAGTTTTTTTTTTCTAATAATAACCATAGGGCATTAGGGCACAGAGTATTTCTGACATGATTTACCTTCAGCATATCTTTGTATTTTTTATGAAACTGTTAGCAGAGGCGATTTAAATACATATAAGGCAATAGTTCCTAAGTACTCATACCAAAACAAAGTTAATGTTACTCAAAAGTAAACAACATTTAAATGTACTGTAAAGATAAGCTTAAGTTGTCTCCATCACAAGTTGTGGTTGCTGCCATCAATAAAATGCTCTTATAGAAATAATCATTCAAAATTCACACAAAAAATGATTTTTACAAATTGTTAATTGACAAACTGCTATTTAGAAATGATAGTGCCATATATTATGAAATGTACATATTGGCCCAACACAGAACTGAGCAATCATACCTTGTGACACAGTGATTGATAAGGTTCATAAAATGTTCAGTTACAAATGCTACTGTTTGTACAGTCGCCACCATAAACATCGAGCTGCAGGTGTTCAAAAATATCACACACATAATTGTCAATTTGAGTATGTTCAGATATTTTTTATTTATTATTATTTACAATATTGTCAAGTTATTTAAGCACCTAGACAGCCCATGAGTACTCAAAAATATCTAAACACGCAACTGCGCTTAGATATTTTTGAGCATCTAAACATCTCAGATATTTATGATGGTGACTGTATGTACATACATCATTCCAATTATTTTGTTTGTGTCAAAACTATGGATGGTCCCATTGTATGTTATTTAACAAAAACAAATTATATCAATTATAGTATATCTCTAGGCCCTAGAGTCTAGGGTTTGTTCCCTCCATACAAATACGGTACCGGAACCGGGAATTCCTGGTTCACGCCATACATTCTCAGTACTGGGAGCAACCCCTATATACCACCAAACATTCAATTTTGTATACGAGGCAATCAGGCACTTTGGTGTTCATTAGAGGCATATTTAAAAGGCACTTGCGCATAAATGTTTCACAAATAAATATATGACAGCAATAGACAATAAAAAAAAAAACAGATTCTTCCTACTGTATCTTGCACCCTTTTCTCTTCTTATGCATTTCGGCTTGCTTACTCTTCTTCTTGGCTAGGCTCTCAGCGGTGATATCGGATATAACAGACAATCTCTTTGAATTATCCTGTCTATCCATGTGATGAGGGCTTGGTAAGTCCGGAGGGTACGAAGCACCATATAAATTGTTATTCTCACTGTAACTATGAGGTATTGGTGTTGTCTGTATATGGTTCTCCGTTTGATCCGTTGGATAGTGCGACGCGGGCCTGATGCTAACTGGATCTGGAAACCGGGGCTTCTTACCTGATGTCGGCGGGGGAGGAGGCTGCCTGTGTAGTAGAGAGGAAGTATTTGAGTTTGGTATACTCCGATCTTCAAAGGACCGCGTGTGAACATGAGTTACGTTGTTAATATTGACTGTGGATGTACTAGGTTGATCGTAGTATTGCTTGGATAACTCTTTAGACTGCAACGCACTGGCTTTGGACTGTATATGCTCCTTTTCAAAAGGTTCTACGTAATTTAAGTCAGAGTCAACAGATTTGCAGAGGCGGAGGCCGCTTTCTCGTATCATGTCTCTGGGATTGCTGTAGGCGTCGCAGAGAGTGGCCTGGTTTGTGTCTGGGGACTCCAACTGCTGAGCTGCTAACCGTTGCTGTTTCTTTAATAAAGCCTTCTGTTTCGCCTTCTCTTTGGCCCTCTGAAGCTTCTTATATTCTCGCTCTTGTAATAATCTCGCTAGCTCACCATCCTGTGCTTCAACAGCACACCTCATGTCAGCTAATAATGCATCTTGGTCCTGGACCTCGCTACTCAACTGGCGCGCTAACCTTGCATCTCTTTCTTCTTGCTCCAGCCTGTACCGTAGCTCTTCTAGCTCAGTCGGCGACAAGCCCAGTTCCTCAGGTACAATATCGTCTATTATAGTTTTTGGGGCTTGTCGCATTGGTTCTGGGGGCGCATGGGAGGAACTCGGCTGTATCAAGTCGGTGTGCTGTCGGCGTTGCCGCCGGAGGTTTATTTCGGCCATTTCGCGGGCGATTTCCGCGTCGATATCGGCCTGACGACGACGCGCGAGTTCTTTAAGCCTCGCCTCGTGCTCAATGCCTTGCTGCTCATTAAGAGCTACGGGGAAATCCTCACGTATCTGCTGATTGCGGTACCTGTTCTCGCAGAGGTGCGAGGATATCTCCCGGTCCTGGAGGCGGTGCGCCAGGGCTCCGTCCGCTCGCACCAACCACTGTTCCCTTAAGTCACCAACGCGCCCGAGCTTAGGCATCGTATCACTCGCCTGGAAACCCGCCATGGCGTAAATTCCACAACGAAACAAGTTTTCACTGTTTAGTAAAGTTTCGTATTGATTAACACGCACAAACTCGCATGGTGATGACACGAATAAACAATTTGTACCATTCGTCTCATAAAACTGCTCACTGTTACAGTGTTATGATACCTTTCTCGCGCAACTTTCTTCGTTCCGTGAGAATACTTGGTGCCTTTTTACATTTTGTGTGAACCGAGAACAATAGCGCAAGGTTTGATAATGTACATAATAATTAAATTACGGAGTCGTGCAGTGCAGTACGTACGTTCATTCGATTGGTTTGGTGTGTTCTCCTCACCCCCCCACTTCACAACAAATTCCAAAGTGACAGGTGAATTCCGAATAGTGATGTCCACGCAAGTCGACGGATCGACATAATCGGTCGATTGAGTGACATGACAAAACATAATGAATGAATATTCTTTAGCTTATTTGAAGACTCCACGGGAAAAACAATGAATGTCGCTTTTTTTGAGACAGACCTTTTAATGCTATCTATCGGCTTATTGGTGGCATTAAAAGGTCAGTTTCACCACAGACTTAGAATATATATTTGATTGAAGTCTGTGAGTTTCACGAAAAAAGTGACATTCATTGTTTTCCCCGTGGAGTGTTCATTTATAAAGTGAGAAAAATTATTTATTTTATTTATTTATTGTAAAAAAATGTTGTTATGTAATTAAATTGAAAATCTACAGACAAAATAAATTATTTTATTTAAAATGCCAGGGAGACACGAGGCTTGTTCTTCAAGGCTAAGATAGCAATCCAGTCACTTGGTGTGAAAAACTAGCCTTGTATCCCGAACATTTCTCTTATTTTGAACGTTTGTATAATTAATAATTACTACCACTCACAAGACTTATACTAATAATAATAACAATTGATGAAGCGACGATGAGTGTATCATTATACTGTATTACTTACCACACGTGGTATAATTATAGCTCAAAAATCGTGAAAGTTAAAGCAAAATAAGTAATTAATTAATTGATAAATAATAACGACTGTGTTTTTTCTTAGTTATTAGACCGTGATCTATAAATAAATTATTCATAGTATTTTTAAAATGTAATAAAATAATTTTTATGATAATTGCTAAATAGCAATAGATGACTATTACCTATTACCATATTTTTTAACATTTCTTTTCTCAGAATAGGTAATAGTCATAATAGGTATAATAGGTAATAGTCATCTTTCTCATCATCATCATCATTATAGCCAAAATACATTTAACATTACGTCCACTGCTGAAGACCGGTACTGCACCATCCGCAGCCAACGCGTTCCCGCAACCTTAACCAGGTCGTCACTCCATCTCATTGGAGGCTTACCTACACTGCATCTTTCTATGCGTGGATACCATTAGAGAACCTTATCCCGTCGGACATCAGTTCTACGAGCAGTGTGCCCTACCCAGTGCCACCTTTCAAATTAAATAATTTTAAAACAAAGTCAAAACTTACAAATGAAATTGGCTTGTCGAGCAAAATAATAATTTAATTTCATTTGATCAGCTTTTAGAATAATATTAATTTGAAGTGTCCGATAATGATACAATTACTTCGAATTTTTGAATTATTTTAAGCGGAACCAGATTATCCTTTTGCTGCATCCGTAGTCGCCGCCTCGGCTCTTCGTCTATCAGAAAGCCGCGGGCATTTGAACTCGTTGTCATCAACACATCCGGACTCTAATGAAAAAAAAAACTAGATTAATTTAAAAGTACATATAAACACACTCGTAGTAGGTACTCATAGTAGTTCGTCCTATAGCCTGTCAACCAGGGGTGTCGAGGTCGAGTTTGAGTTTGCGTGGGACCTATAATATAAATTATTGTTTTTCGTAAAATTAATGTGAAAATTATGGTTGAACAACGCATTAGCGTCACGGTGAAAGTAAACATCGTCGATGCCATGGCCATTAACTGATTCAACATCAAGCATGCGTTCCAAAGACGTCGGTCTCTGTATGGAATAAACGCAACTATAGAAGCATTGCTTATGCCACGCATAAAACTAATTTATGTCTACGCGAGATACATGAAACCTCCATACTAAGTGAAAAAATATTAAGTATTATGTCCGATTTAAAAATGCGTGCGACTCAAAAAGTTGCAATATATTCACAGACGGACCGACACCTTTAGTCCTTAGTGGATTGCACTCCAGTTAACTCGCCTAATCTTCTAGCAAATTCGCAGAGGCCTTTCTTGTTCGCGGTGATGTAGAACATCTCTTCAGACATTCGGTGCAGCCAGCTGGAAACTCTTGGGAATCTGGTAACAAAGGAGGCTGTTTGATAATTTTACTTCACAAAATTTTCAACATTAGGTATTTTTGTACGTGCATCGATGTTAAATGCTATGTCTCCATTAGGAACAGAGGATACGGAAAGGATGGGCGGAGTGAGCCACAGATTTAGGGCCTCGCGCCTTCTAAGTTACTCGTTTTTTGCTCTATTGAATATCGAAACAAAGAAAGAAAGAAAGAAGACATTTATTCACTTTTACAAGACACACAAATACAAGAAAGTACACACAAATTCATACAAATAAACAAGGTTCACAAAACAACGAAGTAATAAATACACAGATCTGCATGTGTGTCCATGCAAAAGTGAAACGGTCGCTGACTCAGCATTATGCTGAGGCGTTAGACGCCTGCAGCGCTGATTTTCTGCCAGAACCGTCTGTGACTCACGGAACGATACACAAATATACTATATAAACTACTTAATAAAAAGATAAATTAATAAAAAGATAATGAATTAACAAACAATTTAAATTTATTATTGCGTAGCATAATATGTAAATAAATAAATACAATAAAGAAAAAGTAAACTGCGAAAACATAACCCTGTAAAACAATATCGGATATATATTTTTTTTTTCTGTACCGTTTTTGGTGTTCAAAAAAGAATATTTGTATTGTATTGTATCAGTTCTCTTGCACCATGCGCACCATAATAGGGTCTCACCAAAAATATCTTGCGCAAATCAAATTTAAGTCTATGATGCAACACGGCTAAGAAATCTGGAAGAAACTCCATTGACAAGAGTGTACAGAAAGTGTCTAACTAGGCAATCCTAATTCAAACAGAAGAAAATACCAAAAAAAACAGCAATTCCATAAGATAGTAGGGTAGTAACTTTGAAAATCAAACTTACTCTATTTGATCGATTGGCACAAGTATATTGAGTGTGCTGACGGTGGCTATAAGTATTATATCTCCCATCGAAGGGGAAGAGCCGCCGACGAACGACCGTCCCTGGAGCATCTTCTCTAAGTCCCCGTATGCGCACTGAACGTCACACATGGTATTCGGCGGGACGTAACGACAGTTTTTGTAAAGGATTGGGTGCTGAAAAATAATGCTCATAAAGAATGGTCGCAAGTAATATTAAATTCAAATTGATATTTGTCATAGTCAAACATCGTTGTTGAACTTTTTCGTGGAAATGATGTAGTAACGTAGATATGACTAGGTCTATGGCGTAACAAAGTTATTAGTAACAATATGTTTCACGAGATTCGATTTGTAGCATTCGAACACGGCGGATGTAGACAGTATCTAATTTTGGTATTTCTGTTTCTTTGGCTAGTTGAAGTATAATTTTGATAGTGTTTTATGCGGCGGTTAACCTTCATGAACAGTGATCACAAAATTCTATATTGCTCTCGTGTCTGACATTTTTTAATGCGCAAGTTGTCTCCACGTGGTTTCTGGAATTTTACTATCAAGTTGCAAAAACTTCAATCACCGTACAACGTCGCTCCCAAAGAGAGCTTAAATTGACACTGGCGAAATTGTCCTTAAATAGGACAGAAGCCATATTTTAAATAAATAATAATAATAATATGTTTCACTGTTTTCACTTACTGCTGCTTCTCTATATCGTGGATAGAGTACATTACTGTTAAAGAACATGAATTGATCGATCAGTGCTCGGGCTCCAGGGTCACTAGGCAGCAGTTTGCTGGCATGGGGGGACCAGTACCGAGTCGCCATGTACGTTGCGATGGCGTTACTGGAAAATATAACGATTTTAAACTAAAAATTGAAGATTGTGTTCTAAATGGTCATTAGAATAGCTTAACAGCGTCAGATGTGGAAAGAAAAAGAGCTGTTTTAAATATGAAGACTACCTGTCATTTAATACAAGGTTCCTATCCTTTAAGATTGGTAACGTTTGAAGTGGATTCATCTGAAACAAGTAGAATAGTTGTAAATAAATCAAAGTTCATGTAATTTTACAAGTTTGTAACTTAACACACAGCCATTTAAATATCTTTAATTTACTTGAAAGACTTTAAGGACTGTTACCTTTATTATTTTAAATTTGAATGGAACAATAACTCAATAGCAGGATGTATAAACATAATGAGTTGAGTAGCGAGTTTAGTACATTGCCACTGTCGTGAAAGATAGATTGAAATAGTCTAAAGCAAAACACGTTGCTATACAAATTTGAACAGGCGTCCTTCAAGTGCTATAGTGATGGGATTAAACAAACACAATCGATCGTTTTAATAAAAATAAAATGCATACTACGGCCATTTCTGGAGACCTATGTTCTCCTTTATCCATGTTGACATCCACTTCGTTAATGTTCAGGTCTAAAGCATCCAAAGCCATCATGACGGCTCTGCAAGCAGGGCTACGGTCTGCTTTCCATAGTGTGCAATGTCTAAAAGAAATTGGAAGGCAGTCAAAATGGTCGCCATAATAAACATCGAAGCTGTCTAATTGCTCATTAGTAAGAAAGTGAATAACATTAGGTAAGTACATGTTATATTAAGTCTGTAATAAGTAGTATGTCTGAAATACGGCAGTCTTTGAAAGCTACAGCCCTTTATCAGTTTAGGAAATAACAAGTAGGTAGGTACGTTAAAAAGCTTATAACATAAAGAACTTTGCTACAACACTATTTAAACAGGAAAAAAAAATACAAACTTTAAATTGTTTCCAACGCCGCTTGCTCTGCTGGCAGACAACCCCATTTTTATATTATACGCCAAAAGTTTTCAGAATTATTACATTGTGTCATTTAGTACCTAGATAAACGAAATAATATTTGTTTTCATAGTTTTGAATTTTTCATAATTTAACGACATTTCAGAAAATTCTGCACCCATGCATACCATAGATACTTGCTGTCGTTGTTTAGTCAAATCAATACACTGCCAGTATTAAATAGCCATTAAAGCTAAGTACAGTCATGACAACAATAAACCAAGTATCGAGCATGTTAAAAAAATATGTGAAACTGGTAAATTTCAACCTTTTATGAATAAAAATATGTATGTATTTTTATTATCTAAGGGCGGAATCTTATAACTGACCAACTCTTGTTAAATCGATACTACAAGTAGTACAAGAGTACGAGCGAGTTACAAAGTTAGTGTTTTTGTAATTACGCTAAGTAATATCACAGACTAACATCCTTGGTAATATTAAAGCAATACAGGGTTATTTGTAATTCACTGACATCCTCTTAACCCTGAATTCCTATCACTCAAACAAATGTTTTTTGTTTTACGACTTTTTAAAATGAAGCACTTTTTTTCCCATACAAATACAGAGTATCGTAAAAATAAGAGGTAGTCTCAAATTTTCAAAACATTATTCCACCAAAAATATTAATTTATGACAAAAGCCGTAAACAAAAAACATTTGTTTAAGTGGTAGGAGTTTAGGGTTAAAAGGATGCTAGTGAATTACAAATAAAAATAACCCTGTATAATTATTTAATGTTAAAGCAACAAAACGGCCCAATCGCGAGTTTGTTTCACACTAGTTTTTGAAAATGATTAGAAGAATTCACTTCGTTTTGTTAAATAGTTACCGAAATATAAGAACCTGGCACGTCTGGCACGAAAAATTTTTCTTGTGCAAATTATACTTCATTTAATTCTAAATTAAATGGAGTATAGACTCGTATGTCTCGAATGTAAACAGTGTCTAGATACTACTACTACTACTACACTATAACTATAACTTTAACTTGCTCTTATACTTATTTTTGCAATGAATAAGGTACTAACTTAATTAAAAAAAATATTCTTGTCATGTTTCTCGCCACGCATTCTTCTTGGGAATGATGGTCTTATAAAAAACCGGCCAAGTGCGAGTCGGACTCACGCACGAAGGGTTCCGTACCATTATCTATAAAAAATTGCGATTTACGATTTGCTCACTAGATCTCGTTCAAACCAATTTTCGGTGGAAGTTTACATGGTAATGTACATCATATATTTTTTTAGTTTTATCATTCTCTGATTTTAGAAGTTACGGGGGACACACATTTTAATTTTAACACTTTGGAAATGTCTCTCGCGCAAACTATTCAGTTTAGAAAAAAATGTTATTAGAAACCTCAATATCATTTAAGTATGGGTTTGACGAAAAAAAAATTTTTTTTGAGTTTCAGTTCTAATACTTAGTATGGGGAACCCCCAAAATTTATTGTTTTTTTTTTCTATTTTAGTGTAAAAATCTTAATGCGGTTCACAGATTCATGAGATAGATACAGCCAGTAGACGGACACACAGACAGACGGCCGGACAGCGGAGTCTCAGTAACAGAGTCCCGTTTTGACCCTTCAAGTACGGAACCCTAAAAAAAGATATGCAAAAGAGCCCTTGGCTTTGCGGCCTACTTAGAGGATAAACTTTTTGTTGTTGTATAGTAAAATGTACTCAACAATACCTGTCTTATACTTTTGGGTGTTGCAAACGTATACATTGTCATGAAGATCACATTGGTTACCATTCAGCAAGCTGCATGCCTGTTTTTCACTAACGTATCGTACTATTTTTTTTAACCCATTCACAATTTATTGTCCCGATGCTTAGATTATTTATACACTAGATAGAGTGTCAGTAGCAAACATTGCGATACAAAACGTCGAAAAATCTATTTGACAGCTTCATATTACGATCGCGTTACGTCATTCAAACTGAAAGGAGGCAAATGACATATAAGCGAACAGTTGGCTTATATTTTTCGGGACGTTTTCAAGCCGGCGAAGCTCTATCTAGTGTATAAATAATCTAAGTCCCGATGGTAACAATGTTGAAAATCACACGAACACAAACAATATTATAATATGAATATTTTATACGGTAGGCGAGTAAGTTTTTTCCAACGTCGCAGCAAAAAGACGGTAGTTATGAATATTGCATAAGTCTCAGTTTTACAAATGGGTCGCCACGTATGACACGCACATGAAACATGATCCAGGCATCTACAATGACCATAGTTAAGTTGGAATACCTACTTAATACTTGTTTAACACAGGCATATGTTTTGTTAGATAAATAATTCTAATTTTAACAACCATAGTAAGTTTAGCTTATAGTCCAAGAGCTGGCACCAATTTTTGGGTAGGTATTTGAGGCAAGCTGAAAACTTGTCACATACCTCTCCTATTATACCCCAACACGGAACTGCAGACCTGGCTGGTGAGTAGCGGGGCTAAATCATCAATTTTTTATGATAAAAAAAAATATCACAAAAATATATCCAATTAACACACATAAATCAACACAATCATAGTGAAAATAAACGGATCACTCGCGTTTTAAAACGAGTTTAACTTGACATGTTTCGGGATTATCCGTAGCCCTTCTTCTTGTAGTCACACGTCACGGCGGCTGAGTTTGAGTGATCCGTTTTTTTTTAATTAATGCAACACAATCATTTTTATATAAACCGATTGAGCAGAAATTCACAAAATTTTCTATTTTTTTACTCCGAAATTCCGACTAAAAACCTCATGGCTATTTTAAGTAACGTGGCCTCGCCATTGCCAATAGTAACGCGGCAAGCAAGAACGCAGACAGCTGCCGATAAACTCTCTCTCACTACAGCTTGTCTATAGGGCTAATCACTCGCACCTATACATAAATAATAATAAATAAATAAATAAATATCACGGGACAATTCACTCACACCAATTGAAAAGTTAGCTAAGTAAAGCTTGTGTTATGGGTACTGTGCAACGGATAAACATACTTATATAGATAGATACATACTTAAATACATATTAAACACCCAAGACCCAAGAACAAACATTCGTATTTACATACATCACTTTGTTAGATCACCAGGCAAGTAGAAAGTCCCACCAAAATGATCTGTCTTTTTGAGAATCTTATTTTTTAGTTATTTAAATAAATAATACCCTATTAAAATTTCAAGTTGTCTCAAATACATTTTTTTGCAAAATATTTTTACACGCGTCTGGCAATATTAAAACCCCGACTTCATATCTGGCTTATTTTTTTTATTCATTGAACATTAAACTACAATATTTGAGGCGATATGCAATTTTTATATGTCGTAGTCTACAACATATAAAAATTGCATATCGCCTGAAATATATTTTTAGAAAAAAAATATTTAAAAAAATTTAGGGGTAGATTTAGCCCCGCTACTCACCAGCCAGGTGTGCAATTCCGTGTTGGGGTATAATAGGAGAGGTATGTGACAAGTTTTCAGCTTGCCTCAAATACCTACCCAAAAATTGTTGCCAGCTCTCCTACTATTACAGCCACGGCTTCGCTCCCCTGGTGGAACTCCTTATAACTTGGGAATTACGCCATGCCCCTGTTAAAAAAGGGTACTTTAATTGCCAAATATTAAGGTTTGGTCTGGGCGTTGAAAAGGACGTGTTTTTTTATTAATTACTACTTTATAAAACCACTATGAAAACATAACTTTGTTGATGAATAAATAAATGAATGGTAAAATAAGTTAAGTTAATCTAGCACCTCTGTAGAATAACTTTTCAAATCACGAATTATAAAGTGACCACACATGTGTATGCTAATACATATATACTTATAGCGTATAGCTATAGCTTTTGATCGGAGTTTTGTTGCGGGACGTTATTGGTCTGTTTATTTCTCTCGTGGAAGGTAGTCTGTAAAGAGTCAACAAAATGGTTTATTTTCGTTTGAAGAACCTGTTCCAAGGGATATCTCGGCGTTGTTTCTCGAAGAATTCGATAAAGTGAGTACATAATTTGTATATGTAAACAATGTCGAATGTGTAGAGTTATTCATGCATGCACTTTGATTTTTTGAATCAGTTATATTTTATAGCTAAAGGGAAGACCTTAGTCAGTGTAGTGAAACTTCTAGATATTAATGATATGTTTTTCTTAATTTTAAAGCCGCAACACGATGTCAAATCAACTCGTGTTGTATGGTGACGAAGCATCACCTCCAGTCCAATTCGTCATGATAACTGCTTCCATGCTAAATATCCAAATGGACTATCATCATGTTGATATTTTTAAGGGAGAGCAAAGATCGGATTTTTACACGAAGGTAAAAGCTAACTATCGCCTGAACTTCATTAGACCAATTTTTAGCTATCATAAACCTATCTAATTAAGAAAGGAGGCCTGTGACCATCATTGGAACGTCTAATGTTAATTTTTATTATTATCGGAACATGGGACAGTAGTGTTGCCTATCGATAGTCCAATATCGATAGACTATCGATAGTCTATCGATAGTTAAGGCAAAACCAATAGTATGGATAGTCTATCGATAGTATCACCACGTGTCAATACTATTGATACTATCGATAGTATCGATAGTATTGCAAAATTAGGCAATAATGACCGAAAACAATCGATACTATCTATATAATCGATAGATTTGTACTATCGATTGTACAAAGCTCTCGATACTATCGATTGTATTGGACTTAAAGCTATCGATAGTATTGACATGTGCGATACTATCTATAGTAATATCGATATCCTGAATAGTTTGCGAGGTCAGCGATCGATAGTCAAACTTACTTACTTACTTGTTTTACTCTGCTTTACAGTAACAAAGGTTTCGCCGGTTTCATTCGCTTAATAGCTTTCAGGCCTTATACTACGAAGTGCAAAATTCGAACTTCGTATCGTGCCATTCCGCTCACGCTAATAGCATTTAAAACGAGAGTGAGCGAGACGGTACGATGCGAACTTCGATTTTCGAATTTCGGAGTAGCCCCCCAGTACCTCTACCATGAGTTTACACTAGTTTACGTGACCGTACTCGCTAGCGACGGCGTAAATTATTTGTATAGAGAATTGTACAGCGCCTCTAGCGGTCACTTACGGAAGTACAATTCTCCATACGAATCATTTACGCCGTCGCTAGCGAGTACGGTCACTGTGAACTAGTGTAAACTCATGGTAGAGGTACAGGACTTAAGGTGCGACCAAACCGCCGCTTAAAAAGCGGTGACGTTACGGAATCGCAGTGACGCACCGTAAACGTCACAACTTTACTATGGAGAGCATGCGGTAAATTCTGACGTTTACGGCACGTCACTGCGATTCCGTAACGTTTCCGTATTTTAAGCAGCGGTATGGCTGAACCTTTAAACCTTAATGTCTTGTTTTACATACACCGTGAAATTTTAGTGGTTGTTTTCCCGAAACGAGGTGATTTAGTATCGATTGTACAATCGATTTATAATTACTATTTTGACTAGAGTCAAAAATCCAATCGTGAAAAACGTAAGTCGAAAATGACCGCAAACCAATAGTAACGCTTCGTTGGTACCTAACCTATCGTACGATCGTACGCTACTTGTGCCAACGAAGCGTTACTGTTGGTTTGCGGTCATTTTCGACTTTCGTTTTTCACAATTGGCTTTTTGACTCTAGTCAAAATAGTAATTATAAATCGATTGTACAATCGATACTAAATCACCTCGTTTCCGGAAAACAACCACTAAAATTTCACGGCGTATACTTTTACAGATAAACCCATTGCAGAAGGTACCGGCATTGCAAGTTAATAGTGACGCTATCATCCATGACAGTCACGCCATTGCTATGTACTTGTGTTCCCTCAGTGACACTCACAGTCTCAGCAGTCTGTACCCAATAGACCCTGTCATTAGGGCCTGGGTCAACCAGATGATGTTCTTTAATGCCGGCACCTTATTCCCGATTGACAGTTTCATATTCGTAAGTAATAAAAAATGTAATACACGCAAATAATTTTAAGATTTATTCCTTTGCTCGTGACTTCGTCTGCGAAGAGTTCGTTTGTCGCTATCCCGCGGGAACTATGCAGTGTTTTGGGATGCGAACTATTCTATGACCTTTCTAGGGTCTCAAACTATCTCTATACCAAATTGCTTCTCGATCGGTTCAGCGGTTTAAGCGTGAAGAGGTAACAGACAGACAAACACACTTACGCATTTCTACTATTAGTTTGGAATGGATATGGATTAGTATAGATTTGTATGCTGACTGGCAGTTATATCCTTTGTTGTACTTAGTATAGTTCATACATAATTGTTTTTAATCCAATCACACCAATGATTTATGACGTCAAAGATTTTTTTTTCTAGTTAAGAATATTAATTTGACAGCATTACATCTAATTTCATCTAAATTTTTTTTTTAGCCGTGGTGGCCTAGTGGTTTGGCCTATGGCCTCTCAAGCAGAGGGTCGTGGGTTCAAATCTCGGCTCGCACCTCTGAGTTTTTCGGAATTTATGTGCGAAATTACATTTGTAATTTACCATGAGCTTTACCGTGAAGGGCAACAGCGTGAGGAAACCTTCATACACCTGCGAAGTAATTCAATGGTGTGTGTGAAGTTCCCAATCCGCACTGGGCCCGCGTGGGAACTAAGGCCCAAGCCCTCTCATTCGGAGAGGAGGCCTGTGCCTGTGTGATGATGATGACATCTAATTTCAAGTCACTCAATATGGTCTTAACTAACTGTACAGTCAAGGGCAAAGATATGTATACACTTTAGTACCTTGTCTATTTTCATCATATTTGAACTGCCATATACTATGAACTGTCACAGTGGTTAACGTGACAAGGTACTAAAGTGTATACCTACATATTTTTGCCCTTGACTGTATAATAACAATTATAATGTTATTTTAGAATCAATATTTTCGCGGCAACTGGCCTGTTGAGCAAACGAAGATCGAACAGTGGTACTCAGCCTTAGATCACCTGGAATATCGGTTGACAAATAGTAACTGGCTTGTGAATGACCAGGTAAAGCTTTTAGATACCTATATCATGAATTATGATATTATACTTAGGGTCAGGCCACACGAGCGTAATTTTGTGAGTTGTGAGCGGCAGAATGTCGGTTGCGCCATACACTGCGTCACGTGATGGCCCGCATATTGTATGGCGCGAACCGGAATTCTGCCGCTCACGACTCACAAAATTACGCTCGTGTGGCCTCACCCTTACTCTAACATTTAAACCACAGATTCCCAAAGTGGTCCACGTGGACCCCCAGGGGTCAACGGGAGACTCGACGGGATTTAGATTTAGATCCAATCTACACATTTTTGTCGAGTTTTGGGAATATGGTAGAAATGTACCTGCAAGGGGTCCACCGGAACCAGCTAAATTTTGAAAGTGGTCTATGAGAAAAAAAAGTTTGGGAAGTTCTGATTTACACGGTATATCTTTACTATAGGTGTGCCTGGGTGATGTTTGCTGTGCTACTACTGTGGGTTCCCTGCAACTGTTGGTGCCACTCCTGGATCGCCATATACTGATTGATGTGTGGTTAAGCAGAATAAGAGAGTTACCAAGCTTCCATATACACTTACGTGGGATCCAGCGTTTGAAAGCATTCATGGCAATTTGGAGTTAAATTTCTCATAGGATAATAAATGTTCGCCGTTCGGCTACATTCTTGTTTTTGGATGCATCCGAAATCGGAATGCTGTTTTGTGTCTATTAAATATTATTGTGATTTTGCCACTTAAAATTTAACGTAGAAGCAGTATACTAAGGTAATTAAAGGTAACCAAGAAAAAATTAAACAATAAACTTTCTCTTTTATGTACAAATTTTTTTTTCTTCATTGTATATTTCACATTTATTTCACTAAATTTATTAATTTGATGATCAAACATTTTTTTATCTACACCGTGAAATTTTAGTGGTTGTTTTCCCGAAACGAGGTGATTTAGTATCGATTGTACAATCGATTTATAATTACTATTTTGACTAGATTCAAAGAGTATTGTAATATTATATGAACAAGAGTGGCAACTCTATGGTCAAATATGCATGTATGGAAGGTGCTGCTGCCCTACGCCCTGGTGAAGAACTAATGTGACGTATCTATAGATGTATACCTATCTATATGTATATGTTGGTAGTGATGTACAGCTATAATTACGCGTAATTTTAATTGATAGGCTAATTGCCACTATTCGTATTTTAGCCGTCTAATTCAAATCAGCATATACGAAGTATAAGCGGCTAAACCCGATTTGCACTATACGGCTAAAATACGAACATTGGCAAGTGGCCTATCAATTAAAGTCCTAGACCGTACAATTTGGTACGCCATGGCCATGGCCGATGAATGACAACTGACAAGTTTGACAAGTCAACCAAGATGGCCGCTAATTTAGTTCTTTACCAACCAACCAGAGATCACTGTAGTCGCATGAAAAGTGTGATATATGTAAGTGTGCCCCCCCTGACTAGAGTCAAAAATCCAATTGGCTAAGTAAAGTTTTTTGAAGAGGTGCTAATTATATTTTTTTTCGACAGTAGTCGTCTTCAAGACCGAGAAACTGCAGCTGTTTTTTTTATCTCCTACTATTTATTGGAAATATTTTTTTAAGTGTTCGAGATGACATTTGTGAGATTTAATGGCTGACAAGCGTTTCGTGCTCAGTACTTAGTAGAAATAGAAAAAAAAACGAAGTCAGTTGTCAATGTCAAATGAAATCTGACCGTTTGCGTTTCGTTTCTTTGCGTTGTCCAAGAAGCAGTTCCAAAATAGTGATCAAAAATATTCAATCGTGATTCAATTATCGTGCATAGGTCGTGGAGAAATGCGGTAAAATTGAAAATCCGGATTTTGTGCGGAGGTCGATAAAAATAGTCCAAAAATCACATCAAAAGGCAAAGCAAACGAAACGCAAACGGTTTGACATGGACAAAAGTGACAGATGACTTAGTTTTTTTTCTGTTTCTACTAAGTACTGAGCACGAACAGCTTGTCAGCCATTAAATCTCACAAATGTCATCTCGAACACTTAAAAAATATTTCCAGTAAACAATAGGAGATAAAAATAAAACAGCTGCAGTTTGTCGATCTTCAGAATGCCAACAGTCGAAAAAAAATATAATTAGCACCTCTTCAAAAAACTTTACTTAGCCAATTGTGTAAAACGAAAGTCGAAAATGACCGCAAACCAATAGTAACGCTTCGTTGGTACCTAACCTATCGTACGATCGTACGCTACTTGTACCAACGAAGCGTTACTTTTGGTTTGAGGTCATTTTCGACTTTCGTTTTTCACAATTGGATTTTTGACTCTAGTCAAAATAGTAATTATAAATCGATTGTACAATCGAAGCTAAATCACCTGGTTTCGGGAAAACAACCACTAAAATTTCACGGTGTATAAAAAAAAACAGTTTGATATCGCGACTGTACTTGTGCTCATAAATCATTCATCACAGTTACCAAATAAAAATAATTTAAGAAAATTTCCGTATTTTTTATTAACACTGGCAATAACTAAACGTCAAAACCTCTACTCTCTATGGACTCTATTGATTGGTCGACGAGGAGATGTAAAAAATGGCTGCCTTGCCTTCTCCTACTCAGGTAGAATTAATTAAAATTAAATAATCCGTGTTGTGCAAATTAAACAGTCATACGGCCCGGAGGAGACCTAAGAAAGTGATCTACAGTATAGGGCAGTTTATGTTGTCAAACGAACAAAATATACTGAGATATTCCGTGTTAAAGTTTCGTGTACTATAGTTGGTTTACGCTGCCTAAAAAAATATTGGAATTGATGTTTCTAGCAGTCCGTGTTAACAGTTATCTTCGATATACAGTGTAGTGAATATTAGTGGTGTATACTACAGTTAAAAACCCTAATTAAAAAGTAGTATCGTAATTAAAGCAGTTTCCGCGAACATTGAATGTCATGAACTGACCAAATGTCACACCCATAGTGTGATTGAAAAATACTTGTTACTAAAACTACTTGTTGTTATTAAAGTAATATAAAATCGCGAGTTTCGCGTTTTCAAAATGTGGCTTGAACCATTACAGGTGGCAGGGACCCACAGCGCTATATACGAAGCGTATTATCACCAGGTAAGTGGTTTTTGTTTGATGTATTGTTACGCTGCTAGGGTCGCATGTTTCGCTTAATAAATAAGTTTCTAAGGTTGAATTTAGCGTATCGATTATGGAATTACGCTACGCCGTCTACGGTTGTCGGTGTAGATGTTGGATATTACCATTAAAGTTATACGTGACCTTGCAATGAAAGCTGATCAATGATTTCGATTGAGTACCCCTTTAATTGGTTCGCCGAAATCCATCTTCGCGTTTTCTCGTGAATAAATATTGATGATAATTACTTATTTTTTATAGTTGGACATGACACTTGATTCTATTTAATTCTTATTGAATTCTCATTGAACCATTCCTGATAGTGTCTCAATCTAAGATTACTCATCTTGATAACATCAGAGACACATCTAGTCATATTATTCAGAGATATATTACATAAGCAAACTTTTCATCTGTATTTGAACATAAAAATAGTTACAGTTTTGGTAAAATCCACTTATCAACAATAAGGCATATCAAAATTAATCTAATTAGAAATTTGACTCAGATGAATGCAGTATGGGAAGTGAATAAGTTTTTTTTCAAAAATTTAACTTTTATTCCCAACTGTACTTTTCTTTCTATAATCAACCAAGAAATTCCTTTATCACCCTAAGGTTCAATGTCAGTTGTGTGGCTTAAAACATTAAAAACTATTTTCACATACAAATGAATGTGAAAATCAGCCTTATTGTTTTTATTCTGATTTAGGAACTGTCATTAAAAATGGTAAACCACGTGGTTGACTATACAGGCATAAACTACTCTTCAAGACAGATCAAACAAGCCCAAACATGATGGGATCATGTTGAGTTGTTGAGGAGTTCCTATGGGCACCTTCGGTCTCCATCATCAGATCAGTACCATGGTACTACAATATTGTATTGTCACCTGACTTAAATTATGTGTGCAAAATTTCATCTCAATCGGTTGAGGATAACTGCTTTCAAATTCAGTTACAAGATTCCATCTGCACAAACATACATTGTAGAATATATTGTTGGGTGACAAGCAAAAGTCGCTAAGTACCAAATACCTACTTAAAACAAAGCTCGTATCTCAGTGTGAAATTACTAACTAGATACGACGTTTTGAAGAGCAGCAACAGAAATTTTAGTGAGTTTTTCTTGTCATCCGGCGATATAGAGAAAATCATTCTTCTTCGTTGGATATTAGCTAATGGCTAGCTAATTTATGTAAATTAAATTAGTAAACGCGTCAGTGTAGTTTGGTGAGTAAGAGTAAGAGTACTTTATTTGCCAGAATACATAAATAAAGGTACATGATGTTAAGGTACATAGTGGTGCGATACGGTAGTCAGTCGACCAGGAAACAACATGCAAATATTAAACAAAAGTTAAAAAAAAAAATATAAAAAAAATACAAAAAATAATAAATGGAACGTACCATCAATCAATCATAAAAATAATTAAATGAAAATATGTCAGAATTTTAAATTAAATCATTAAATTATACCAATTTTGAATACAAATCAACTATCCATCAGTTAACATGTCAATCCAAATTTATAAAATTCCCCTAAACTGTAAAAGCAACGTTCCAATAACCATTTACCAAATTTTGTCTTAAATTCTTGACCATGCAGGACCTTCAGTTCATATGGAATGGCATTGTATATCATTATGCACATATTATAAGCATTTTTCCTATAAATAGCACTACTACAGGTGGTGGTGATAGTTGAGTTTGTGTGATTTGTGTGTGTTTGTACAGTGTGGGAGGTGGAGGAACTGCATGACACACATTTCTTACATATACATAATTATCGTAAGGTAACGGGTGAGCAAAGTAATTGTTTCAGTTAATTAAAACATTGTTGCTGAGGGTGCGCTATTGCTTACCTTGTATGTTGTAACTTACTCTCTGTGTACCTGTTTTCTGTATCGCTTACTATTTCTGGTGTACAATAAAGAGTCACTGTATTGTATTGTATTGTATTGTATTGTGCCCTGCTCTGAACTTAATGCTACTCTTTTCCCAGCTCCCCTTAAATTTCTCATTTTGAGGGGAACTGTATAGCTTCAGCATGAGAGGAGGTTAGTTGTTTCACACCCCTACAGATATACAATAAATGTGACATTGCCACAAAATCCTACAAATGGACAACCAGACATAGGAATATAACGGGCAAAATTTTATGACAAGCAGGAAGTTCCTTTATCAATAGTCTCCATTATCAACGCTTTTCCCATATACCAGTACTGGCCCCCAGCTTTGTTTGTAATTCTACAGAGTGTTACCGGTGCCGGAGCTTTTATTAAAATGGGGTAAAGTAACATAGTTCTCTAACTTAACCATGATCTTTATCTATACTAATATATAAAGCTGAAGAGTTTGTTTGTTTGTTTGTTTGTTTGTTTGAACGCGCTAATCTCAGAAACTACTGCTCCGATTTGAAAAATTCTTTCAGTGTTAGATAGCCCATTTATCGAGGAAGGCTATAGGCTATATATCATCACGCTAACTCCAATAGGAGCGGAGCGGAGCGGAAGAATGTTTCAAAATCGGGGGTTTTTCAAGTAAAACTTCTATAGGCGCTAATCTCAGGAACTACTACTCCGATTTGAGAAATTCTTTCAGTGTTAACACCAGGGGGGGGTTGACGGGGTGAGGGTGGGGGGGGGAGGTTTGAGGGGGGTGAGGGGCGCGAGGGGGTTAAGGGGGAATTAACATAAGGGGGGATATTTGACAAAAACACCATGGGATGGGAGGGGGGAGGTGAGGGTGCGGGGGCTTCGGAGGGGGGATTCAAATTTCATTGATTTGCACCGTTTTCGAGATATTTGACAAAAACACCAAGGGGATGGGGGGGGGGTGCGGGGTGCGGGGGAGGGTGCGGGGGAGAGGGTGTGGGGGTATTAAAGGGGGGATGAAAATTTAATTGATTTTGGCCGTAGGATACACCGTTTTCAAAATATTTGACAAACCACCTAGGGTGTGGAGGGGGGGGGGGTTGAGGGGAGGGTGTGGGGGAGGGAGCGGGGGGTAAAAAGCTTGAAGTAAAACTTGAAGTAAAACTTCTATAGGGCACGCTTGACTTGGGATGGGACGAACGCGGGTGTGCGGGGGTGCTGTGTGGGAGGGCGTGCAGGGGGTGCGGAGGGGTGCGAGGGGGGTTCGGGGTTGCTGTGCGAGGGGAGTGCGGGAGGGAGCGGGAGGGTGCGGGGGGGTTGCGGGGGGGGGTAATTTTTTTATTATCGAGGAACTAAGGAGAGCCATAATTGATGAAAAAGCAAATTGAATAAAAAAAATAAGCTGCCCAAATTACTAATTCCACGCGGACGGAGTCGCGGGCAAAAGCTAGTTTAATTAATAAACTAAAATTCTGAATTCATTAACTTTTGAACAAAATTTAATTACCAGCAATGTACAGCGTAGTAAACTGACAAGTAAGTGTAAATGACAGCCCTTCATACTTTGTTTACTTATGATAACTACGGAAAATTAAAAGCACTTGTTACATTGATAAACACTTTATTACCTACTGAATAAAACTTTAAATACAAACCCCGCCTTTAATTAATCATTCCGTTTTGAGAAAAAGCACTTCCTTCGGTCCGTTTTATTTTTCGTAGAAAGTAATTTTCCTCTTCACAGTTTTGTAAAAATCAATCGCAGTAACAGTTTCTTATTGGAGAAGTAATAATAACACCTTTAAAAACAAGAAGATTATGTTTTAACAACCACTCTAGCCTAGTTGGTAGTGACCCTGCCTACGAAGCAAGAGGTCCTGGGTTCAAATCCCGGTAAGGGCATTTATTTGTGTAATGAGCACCAATATTTGTTCCTGAGTTATGGATGTTTTCTATGTATTTAAGTATTTATTTATCTATATAAGTATGTTTATCGTCGTCTAGTATCCATAGTACAAGCTTTGCTTAGTTTGGGACTAGGTCGATTTGTGTAAGATTGTCCCCTAATATTTATTTATTTATTTATTTAATTTATTTCTATTCCTTTTTAAAATCATTTGCACAGTTTTGTTACGGGCAAAGCGCTCGACGTTGGGATGTGTCTGTAGTAAGTACTCGAGAATCTATTCTTCAACACTGCACTGCACTGGCACAATCCTGTTCATGGCCCTTTCAGGCTGACCAGGGGCGATTGGCCTGTTCTCACGAACTCGCTGAAGCGCCGCCGTTATCAATCGAACATTGTGTGGATGTCGTCAATTTGGGAAGCATTCTCGATAAAGCTTTAAGGCTTGAGCTGCATTTCCATCTGTCTTGCCGTAGATTAAAAGCATATCAGATAATTCTCGTGGATCGTAAGCCATTTTAAAGAAAAACAAGTACCAGGTTTGCTAATGTTTTGGTTTGTAATTTGACAACCCGACGTTAACACTTTTGAAATTGTCATGTCAAAGTTTACAAAAAAACTCTTTAATTAATATATCAAAACCTTCATACATGAACGCAATGATAAGGACGACGATAATTTTGTGATAGTTGTCTCAGTTTTGTATAGTCGACCAAGTAAGTGCTTTACCATTTTTTGTGACAGTTCCTACATCAGAATAAAAACAATAAGGCTGATTGTCACATTGACTTGTAAGTGAAAATAGCCTTTGATGTCTTAAGTCATACAACTGACATTGGACTTTAGGGTGGTAAAGGAGTTTCTTGGTCGACTATACCCCCGTACCACTACATGCCTTGTACCAAGTGCATTAGCAATATGAGTAACGACAATTACGTAGTACACCCACTACATTTAACCTGCGGATTTTGGAAAATTAATAGTGCAGTTAATTCACGTTATTATGGTTTGTTAATACATGCGAACAATTGCTAATGGAACATATTATTAGCAGTTTTAATAAATGCCCACGCACCGGTAACATCCTGTATATTATTTATAGGTAAGTATTATTTTGGAAATGATAAAGTTTATACAAGCAAAGCATATTTTAAATGATAGCTGGGTAATGAGTACCATTGCACTATTAACAAATAACAATAAAGAATACAATTGAGTTATTTTTATTATTATTATTATTATTATTTATATTATCAGGCAGGCAGTTGAGGGCAACTGATAGGTGCCTGTATCTAGCTGTTCCTTAGTCAAGTATTCTTTGTAATGCTAATGTGTTGGTCTAATCGGTTTTTAAATTGATTAACATTCAGTGCTGAGACTACATTTTCTGGTAGTTTGTTCCATGTCTTGACCACTCTGTTACACAAGAAATGTCTGCGAGGATTATTGTAAGATCGTTCAGTAGATAGTTTAAATTGGTGGCCTCGCAGGCGACTGTTGTTATTAAGCTTGAACAAGTTATGGAACTCCTGTAGATCGTAATGTCCGGTAAGTATCTTGTAGGTTTCTATTAAATCGCCACGATCTCTGCGCTCCTTTAAAGTCGTGAGCTTTAGCACCTGCAGTCTCTCCTCATATGATTTATTCTTTAATTGTCTCGGTATTTTAGTGAAACTGCGTTGGACATTCTCGAGTAGTTTGATGTCTTTAGCAAAATAGGGACTCCAGACTTGAAAAGCGTACTCCAAATTTGGCCTAATATATAATTTGTATATGCTGAGTATCATTTTTGGCGTCAAAACTCCGAAGGCTTTCCTAATGAGGTAGATCATAGATTTAGATTTCTTGGTGATTCCTGTTATGTGCTCCTCCCATTTAAGCTCCTCCGTTACTTTAATTCCCAGTTACTTTAGTTATTATTTTGTTTCATTTTATTTTCTCTGTAATTGTATTTTTACAAGCAAAACTTGGAACAATCACTAGTGCATGTGAAAAGCATTGATAATTGACTTTATCGATTTAGGAATTCCCTGCCTGTCATTAAATTTTGCCCCCTAAAATCCAATGTCTGTGGACAACTTATACTTGTAACTTAGTACATACATACTAGGGGCGTTCAATAAAAAGTGAGAATGAGTATGTTATAAACAACTTTTACTAAATGTAATTTTATTTTTCGACATAGTCACCTTTTAGCATAATACACTTATTATATCTTTTTTCTAAACTTAAAATTACATTTTTAAAAAAGGTCTCATCTTGAGTACTTAAAAAATCTTGTACTGCAGCGACTACCGCGTCGTCGTCTTCAAATCAAATTTCTGGCCTCTCGGGTATTGTTTCAATCTCGGAAATAGGTAGAAATCACTGGGAGCGAGATCTGGTGAATACAGAGGTTGCTTAAGGATATTGAACCCAGCATCACGAATTGCAGCCATTGCAACGATGGACTTGTGTGCCGGGGCATTGTCCTGGTGGAACAGCACAACTTTTGAGAGTTTACCTCGCCGTTTTTCGCGGATCTCATTGCGCAATGTTGCTATTTGTTTGGCGTATAAAGTGCCCGTAATAGTGGCTCCATGTTTGAGATACTCAATCATTAATACCCCTTTACAATCCCAAAAAACAGAGCCCATGACCTTACCGGCAGATGGGCCCACCTTGAATTTCTTCGGAGTTGGAGATGATGGCCTTTTCCATGTCATAGACTGCAGTTTCGTTTCAGGGTCGTAATGATGGAGCCATGTTTCGTCCATTGTTATAAATCGCGCCAAAAAAAGTTCCCGGTCTTGCTGTATCAGGTCCAAAGCTTCTTGACAAATCTCGACTCTAGTTTGTTTTTGCGTTTCAGTAAGCATTCTTGGTACCCAACGCGCAGATACCTTTTTCATACCCAAGCGTTCATGTAAAATATTATGCACGCTCCCCGTTGAAATCTTTACATTTTCAGCAATAAAACGAACCGTGACACGACGATCCGCCAAAACTGATTTTTCAACTTTTTTCACAATTTCTTCAGTTATTGCAGTAGTAGGGCGTCCGGAGCGGGGGTCGTCCATGGTCGATGTTCTTCCATGTCTAAATTCGGCGCACCAACGTGCGACTGTCGGATACGGAGGAGCATTAGACCCTAAAGTGTCCCGCAAATCTAAATTGACTTGGTCCGTAGAAAAATTTTTCAAACACAAGTATTTGATAACGGCGCGCAGTTAAATTTTCTCCATTTTCGCTAACGTACTCAATAGCATTGCAAAGAAATTACCGTATTTTTTTTTAAACAAAAGACAGTTACTTTTTTTTTTCATAGCAATCAGCTAGATAGATTAGCTTTACCGGCCAGTATTTAATTTCCTAATATTGAAAGAGTTTGCATCTCATTCTCACTCTATATTGAACGCCCCTCGTAATTTGAAATAAGAAATGGTTTAGTAGCTGATTGAATACACATACAGAAATACTGACTAAATAGACCTATCCCATTTAGAGAAAATAGCTGCTGCCACAAAATTTAGTGACATTGACTTTCAGTAATGCCAGTAAATAACTGAATGATCATGCAAATGGTTAGACCTGTGGGTTAGACCCTAGCACGCCAACTTTTATTACGGACATAAAATATCTAACCGGTACTCATGTGTGGGATATTTCCTTCAAGTCCATGATAAGAAATAGCAGTTAGTGTCCACATTTTACTAATTAAGTATTGCTACAGAAATGTCTTGACAGGTGGTTGTATTCTATTTAAATGTCCTATCAATTGTTTACTTTACATACAAGCTCTTGCTTGTTTGTTGCAAAAGATAGCTGAGTGATTGAAAAGTGTATCCAGATTGATAATAATACTAATTTAGACATTACTGGTAGGATTATAAAGTCTAGATTAGAATTCTCACCAAAGTCACTATGAGTAGTACTTCACTTAATTCATAGTAGGTATTTCACTTAATTCTCCACCTTAATGTTGCTTAATTTGGAGGAGCATTTGAATTTATGGTCATTGTCAACTTAGAGACTTGAACACAATCATGAGGAGAATGTTTGGTTTATGAAATTTTGATTTTGGGAGAGCCATCAAATTACATTTTATTTCTTCCCATATTTTTTTCTATAAGTTCAATACCAGAGGGCATATTGTCTAACGCGCGGGGGTTTGCCATCGCTTTAATCATCTCTTTCTGTCACCATCTTATACGTTTTGACAGAGAGAAATATCGAATGAGACAAGCGTCCAAGTGTTAGTTAGACAATACGGCCTCTGGCCATAATTAAAGCTTTATAATGAGGATGTTTACCGTTTACACCTGTATGCACTGTTTTTGGCGGTTGGTGATCCCCTCTTCAAGTGACGTAACTCATATACATTGATAATGTAAGAGATCCATACAAGATCCGCCAAAAAAGGAACGCCAAAAAAAGGAAATTAAGTTTTAAAACATCAGTTGTGTTAAATAGGTAGGTACTTTTAGATTTATTTATGTATCTACCGTTACCCGTCCACTGCTGGATGTAGGCCTGCTTCATATTGTGCCAACACTCGCGGTCCTGGGCTCCCTCATCCAGCCGCTGCCAGCTGTCTTCCCAAGGTCATCAGTCAAACGTGTCGCAAGGCGTCCCACACTACGCTTTCCCAAACGTAGTCTGTAGTCTCCAAACAAAACCAACCCATTGCCACTTCTGCGTGCTAATCCTTTGGGCTACGTCAACTACTTTCGTCTTTTGCCTGATATGCTCGTTGCGGACCCTATCGTTCGACGAGATACCGAGCATAGCCCTTTCCACAGCACGCTGAGCGACTCTCAACTCTTAGATGTATGTAATTTAATAAAATAACAATGTAGATCTGTTTGAAAAATATACCTGGGGCCTGTTGCATAACAAAGTACAACTTATATTAAGTACAAACGGAACTCCCTTTCTAGTTAATATAACTGAAGCGAGAATTCCGCTTGTAATATTAGTTGTACTTTGTTATGCAACAGGCCCCTTGTTGAGTTTCTTGTTGGATTATTCTCAACAGGGTTTTCCGAATTGGTTGTAGATATTCCTCGACATTCATAAATACTTGTTACATGATACCTTAACCTAAGCGCAAGCCACACAGAAGAGACGTGGGACGGGGGCGCGTCGCAGTCCGCGTCGTTTGTTCGCAGCCCTCCGTCCCGTCTCTTCTGTCTGCTTTGAATCGCGACGCTTCTACACATTTGGTAAGAAAACTGTATCAAGGGGCGCCGCGACTGCGACGCGCCCCCGTCCCACGTCTCTTCTCGCGCCTAATGATTAAGTTTGTGGTACCAGGTGGATCCCAATGCTTCGGGCGCGGTGCAGGCGCCCGACGCGGCCCGCTTCCTCAAGAAGTCGCGCCTCAGCGACGTGGTGCTCTCCAAGATATGGGACCTCTCCGACCCCAATGGCAAGGGGTATTTGGATAAGGTCAGTTCACATCATGGACTTAATACCTAACCAGGACTGAGTACTAACTTGTATTAGACATATAATTTGTATTATTGTGTTTTAGACGACCAGATGGCCTAGTGGTTAGAGAACCTGACTACGAAGCTTGAGGTCCCGGGTTCGATTCCCGTGTCGGGGCGGATGTTTGTATGAATAATACGAATGTTTGCTCTCGGGTCTTGGGTGTTTGATATGTATTTAAGTATGTATCTATATATATAAGTATGTTTATCCGTTGCCTAGTACCCATAACTCAAGCTTTGCTTAGCTTACTTTGGGACTAGGTCAATTGGTGTGAATTGTCCCGTGATATTTATTTATTTATTTATTTATTTATTAGTCAATCAAAAGTGACCCATATTACCAAACCATACAGTTTAATAATGGCAACTAGAGACAGCGGTCTCTAGTTTGTATGTAATCTATACAAACTAGAGAAACTAGAGAATTGTGTCCCACTCGCACCAGTACTTGATCACCCTAATTAGAACGAGATGCAATTATCTGGTTATTTTTTTTACGGCCTCACTTTTTTGTCGCAGTACTCAGTCTTGGTTAGGTATTAAGTCCATGGTTCACATAGACTCCGAGTAATGAAGATGATGAAAAATCCACGTCGTGCATTGTTTTCTTACATGACCGCTGTGTATATTCCCGAATCTTCTCGTTCAGCAGAATCGGTAATTATGTTAATTGAAATGAAAGCTACGTCAAATAGTTTTTTTTTGAGCTGTACTTGGGCTTATAATTAGTGTTGCCCGTAGCCATTTAACAAGTTAGGGACGTAACATACTTGTTTTATTACAAGAGGAGCGGAGTGAGGTGATTTCAACTTATGCGATTGATCGATTCTGCACGTCTCCGCCGCACCTCTCCGCCTTAGTGGAAGGACACCCTTACTTGCCAGTGACGTTGCGGAGTAATTCGACACTACAATTGTTTCAAGGTCGGCTGACGACAAAAAAACGCCTCGTTCACGCAGTTCAAATATTGACATCATGCGAGGGGCTAGCATGATGTTTAGTTTAATCCTACTACAATGTGGAAGTTTGTCAGTATGTGCGTGCGTGTGAAGTGTGTGTGTTCACGCTAAAACGGCTGGGGGCTAGTCCGACATTAAAAACCAAATAGGAAATATTTATTTACAACACAAGGCATATCAATATCACTACAATTCGACAACACGAAGGATAAAATAAATAAATAAATAAATAAATATTAGGGGGACAATCTTACACAAATCGACCTAGTCCCAAACTAAGCAAAGCTTGTACTATGGGTACTAGACAGACAGAGTGTGTCGATTTGCGGGGGTTTCAAAGGGGGGATGAAAATTTCATTGATTTTGCCGTAGGATGCACCGTTTTCAAGATATTTGACAAAACACCGGTTCTCGTCCGATCACCGAGGTTAAGGCTGCGTATCCACCGGAGCTGTGCGAGGATGCGTTGCGAGGGATGTGTCTGTCATGAACCAATAGAAACACTTCATTTAAAAGGTCCTAAGTGAATGAAGTGTTTCTATTGGTTCATGACAGACACATCCCTCGCAACGCATCCTCGCACATCTCTGGTGGAAACGCAGCCTAAGCAACGTCGGGCGCGGTCAGTACTTGGATGGGTGACCGCCTGGTTTCATTTTTGTTTTTCGAACGTTTTGTTATGAGGTTGTCACGTTAAACTATCGCCCGTAAATCCACTTTACAGACAACCGGTTTTTGAAGTCGTTTAAAAGTGAACTCTCACTGGCCATGCTAGTATCGCCAGAGGATGTTTAATTTAATTACAGTCACTGATACCGTTATCGCTACAGCGGTTCGTTTCGTTTATTTGTTTTGTCTCACTCGCAAACTTCAATCGTAAAAAAACAGTTTCAAATGGTTCACCAGTGTGCCTGGGTGTTGAGGTGATTTGAATAATTATTTGCTGAAGCATGTATTAAAAGGTATCGTTAAGATGCGTTTAGGGCCGATATAAAGGGACTGCATTCTAACTGCAACGTAAGGCTGCGTATCCACCGGAGCTGTGCGAGGGATGTGTAAATGAAGTGTTTCTATTGGTTCATGACAAACACATCCCTCGCAACGCATCCTCGCAGATCTCGTGGAAATGCAGCCTAACTGCCGACTGCCCATACATTTTCCATTGCAGTTGCATTGCAGTCGGCAAAACTGCACGCAGACTGCACGCTAGTTGCGACTGAAATATATGGGCAGTCGGCAGTTGCATTTGGAATGCAGTCCGTCTGTGTCGGCTCTTAGCTTAGATCAGTGGCTTTATTGTCGAAAGCATTCGAAATTCTATATATTTTGTATTGTGTGGTCCGCACGGTCAGATCGCACGCACGCGCAATATATAGAGACCGACAATGTTGTTCATACATAATGCGGGCTGCGTTCAATTTGACCTGACCGCGACCGCAGAACGCATCCAGTGTGGCAAATCTTTAAGGGTCATTTTCAATTTAATGTGACCCATTTACTTTATTTTCAATGAGAAAATTTTGGGGTCTTATTCAACTGTACTGGGTAGTTCAAAACTGAGCGAAAATCTCACACTGTGGAACGGGAATTATACAGGCGGGTTTTTTTTCTTCTAGTAGGTATTGAAATTAATCTAACAATCGTTCTTCATTGTTTAACAGTTGAAACAAGAAACTCTAAACATCACTCGATTTATTTGCATTTAGTAATAATAATAATAATAAAGGCGTAGGGATGTGACGACCTCATCGCCCGCTGGTGTTGTCGTGTCACCAGTGCAGTCAGTCATCGCAGGGCGGCTTGTGGCGAGCTGTTGGTGCGTAGCGACACCACGAACCCGAGACCTCCAGGGGTACACATATACACATGCACTTATACACACACTCACACACAGTTACACACCCACCCCGCCTCTAGTTTGCCTTTGTTGGCCGCCTAGAGTGGAGCGCAAGAGCTAAATGCTCGAAGGATGGATGTGTTTCCGTAAGTGGCGAGTTGGCATTTTGAAGTTTAAAGTCCAGGAACACCTCTCCATCCTTAGCCGTTCACACCAATGTTGCCGTCTCGTTGTCCCGAGCGGGCAGTAGTTTGAGGGGCCCATTTAGTGAATGGCGAGTCACCGCCTACCAAAAGTTCAGTTTATGAGATATTGAAATGGTAGGTGTCCGTTATCTCACTCCATAGCCCGGTAATCCTGTCCACAACATCCCAACCCCATAGCCAAATCCATGTCGCTTCCTACCTGGCAATAGTTTGGCAACTGTGGAGGACTGTCCGCTAGCACATCCTCATGGTGTATTAGGGGATAGACCTCCATAGTTGCGCCCATCTCATTTATATTATATGGTACCAAAGGCCTCTTCATTTTGGCTTCGGCCCCATGAATGCCTTTCAAATCCGTACCAACATAATAATAATAATAATTCAATAATAATAATAAATCTTTATTGTTCAATAAAAACCGTAAGCAAAATACATTGAAACCCTAACTAGTAAAGTTTAACATTGTCTACATTATTTATTGAATCAGGCGTTACTTTGCGGAGGTCCATATTAATGAACTAAAACAATTACTTTGCTCACCCGCGACCTTACAATAGTTACGTTTATGCAAGAAATGTGCGTTCATGCAGTTCCTCCACCTCCACACTGTACGAACACACACATTTCTTGCATAAACGTAACTATTGTAAGGTCGCGGGTGAGCAAAGTAATTGTTTTAGTTCATTGTCTACATTTTCCGTAAGCTCGCATCACGCTATTATGTTTCGCTTAAATTTTGAAATGTATCCTCTTACGTAATAAGGTTGAGTTAACAGCTCCATAATTGACTAAGATACGAGCTTGCCAAATGAAAACCGCCCCGTCCAAATGTTTCGCTTTTTATCGTCCAATACCCTAAAACGGGGTCACAGGTCACGAAGGATTGAGACTGCAATAAAAGAAACCGCCAAATGGGCGTATAAAATAGCTGATAATTTATGCGTCTGCTACATGGAGCAGCTATGTCAGGAGATGGCGACGCGCGCTTGTTCCAATGCCTAAAAATATGACAGCCAATGGCTGTTTGCCATGATTGATTGGTTCAGGCAATGAGCAAGCTACTACTCAACCACACGTGCAGGACACCTGCGTATTTGCGATTGCGACACAAAGTGGTTTTTAACCGACCTCAAAAAAAGGAGAAGGTTCTATGTTCGACTGTATGTATGTTTTTTTAAAACTTTTTTCTATACAATCATTACATTATGTTACACAATCTCAACTGTCACAAATACACAAGCAAAATGCGCGCGCTAACGCGTTTCAAACTTTTTTTTATGTATGTAATGTATGGATAGTTGTGTGTCTGTTTTAATTTGCGTGACGGCATCGTTTTATGACAAACTAGTTGTTGTCCACAACATCGTCTGCGTCCCATGGGAACTTTGTCCTTTCCCGGGATAAAAAGTATCTCATGTTAATTTAATTTATGTATAATAGTGTGATTGGTGAAATAGTTTTTAGAGTCTATCCTAGAGATTAGCCCCTATATACAAACAAACAAAGTAAGAAACAAACACACAAAGTTTACCTGTAAAAGAGTAAGTTGATTGACTGATAGAAAACGCACGGCTTAAACCAGCAGCTATTTCGAGACTTGAAATTTGATAGACGTATTCCTTACTCATATACCTGATTTACACTCTCCCCTCGTCACCTCGCCTCGCGCCTCGCCTCGTCGTCTCGCTCCGGACGCGAGCCTCAAAATCAAGGCAAATCACGAGACGAGGCGCGAGGCGCATCTGTTCACACTCTCGTCTCGTGGCTGGTCCCGCAGTTCGTCTCGCCACTCGTACGCGAGTGTAAACCAGGTAATAGAGAACTAAGAAGGTATTTTTCTAAACTCCGATGGGCCCTATCAGCCTATTTTACCACGGTGGCCTAGCCTGGGGCATAAGTTGGGTACTATTGACATAGATTGGTATCAGTTAGAAATGTAACAAATTTTGATTTTGTAAAGCACAGAAAAAAATTAGTGCTAAGATAAAGTAATGACAACTCCTGTCATAAGTGCTTTGTAGTCTGGATAGCCGAAGCGTAGCCAAGAGGTTGCATTTAGTTAGTATGGATATAGACGTATGAAGAATTAAAGACTTGTCATAAAATATTTATTGAAGGGATTGGGGTGTGAGGGCAATTGATATTCGCGTCTAGCTTTATTAACCATTTACGTTAATTTTTATGGGAAAAAGTCATAATTTGAATCATGTCAACTCTGGCTCGTCGTAGTCCATATTTACGACGGCCGGATAGCCTAGCGGTTAAAGACCCTGACTACGAAGCTTGAGGCCTCGGGTTCGAATCCCAGTCGGGGCAGATATTTATGAATATTTGTGCTTTGTTGTGTGTCTTGGATGTGTAACATGTATTTTAAATATGTTTATCAGTTGTCTAGTACCCATAGTAACCCCCTGTAACAACAGTAACTACACCAGGGGGGGGGGGGCTTTTCTCCATGGCTGACCGTACAAGCTTTGCTTAGTTTGGAACTGGTCAATTGGCGTCAAACGTCTCGTCCCATGATTATTTTTTTTACGACGGTGATTTTATTTTGAATCGGGGTATGTGACCCCCTCGTGTCCATTTAGTCCCCCCCTCTCGGCACCCCGCCTAACCCGCACGTCTCCCGCAGACGGGCCTGTTCGTGGCGCTGAAGCTGGTGGCCCTGGCTCAGGCTGGCAAGGATATCAACATGAGCAACATACACTCAGAGGCGCCGCCGCCCAAAATCGTGAGTATTCATAATCATTTATTATATTGCATGTCGCGTTACAAACATGGATGTAATATAAATAGGCAGGTGCAGATGTAGTGCATAATGGTGTTCCATCGTATTTTCTGGATAAGTTCGTATCTATCGTGCCCTCTCAATAAGTATAGTATAGCCGTATAAAGACATATGACACTAAATAATAAAGTTCCATGTTAATGGATATGGAAATGTCACTCATTTAATACAATAATTGATTGCCGCTTGGATTGCGATTGATTGATTCCGATTGAGATCCGATTTTTCCCGATTTCAATACACTATGCACTATATTTGTATACAAGTAACGCACTGTTAGGATACATCAATATCAGAGGGGCAATTGAGTAGCGCAGCTGTTGCCGATGTTTGCGGTCTTTTACCGGGCATGGATCCAGGGGAGGGGCAGCGGGTGCAATGGCCCCCCTCCGATTTACGAACAATTTTACTTACCACGAACTGAAATTCATATTTTTTTTAGTTAGAGCAGGTGTAATGAGCTAAGATTGTCCTCTTCTTAAACCAAGTCCTGGATTCGCGCCAGCCTTCAACTAAGATTACGTAACTCAACATGCGGCTCGACGTGTACGGTCGGCCTCAGAAGTCGCTGAACACTTTAGTACCTTTGCCACTTTCACTAACGTGACATATTTTTACCAACTGAACCACGTCGCATCTAACCGACCTCCCCGAAATTCTTAATCGCTTACATACGCCAACAGTGGCGTGTGGTAACATCCATCACAACTATACACACGCCACTGTTGGCGTATGTAAGCGATTAAGAATTTCGGGGAGGTCGGTTGGATGCGACGTAGTTCAGTTGGTAGAACACCCGTTGGGGCGCATACCCGGGAGACGTGGGTTCAAGTCCCACCGGCGCACCCGGAAACTTTTTCGCTTTTAAATCTTAGGTTCGGTGAGCAGACGTAACTGCTAATAAAATAAATAATATGTGACATATTTTATTTCAAACTTCACAGTATAACTGGTTATTGCGACAAAGTGCTAAAGTTTTCAGCTACTTCTCAGGCTGACGAGTATTTATGAATGCCTATTGTCTAACGTGAGGGAGCTCGAGATAGCTTTCACCATGTCTTTCCATCTCAATACTTTACCGTGTGACAGAGCGAAATGGTGAAAAAGATTGTGAATCCAAGTTCACCACTTCTTTCTGTCAAACGATACAGGATAAGGGCAGAAAACGATGGTGGATGCTATCGCGAGCGCCGGCGTGTTAGACAATGATTGTGTAGACTGGTTGGTTAAGACCGGTCCTGCAGGCTTATTGTCTAACGCTTCTGACGCTTGCCTTCGCTTTCACCATCTCTTTCTGTCATCATTTTATACCGTCTGACATAAAGAAATAGTGATTGCGAAGGCAAGCGTCAGAAGCGTTAGACAATAAGCCTGCTGGCTGGCATTGAGACCACAACGAGGAATAGAAATGTCACGTGAGAGCAAAGGGCTTATTTTGTCCTACTTCGGCTCGTCCCTCTGAATCCAGACGCTTGTGCCTGCAATACCACGTTTCCAAAATACCACTCTAAATAATACATTACCTATTTACCAAAAAAAGATATCCACCCAGAAATCACTTCCTTGAGTAATATTCGATTTTGTGATGTGGTGCAACTAGAATCGGGTAAGCTAGAAATGGTGGTAAATAGGTAATTTACTATTTAAAAAATGTGGCATATTATTTTGGGAACGTGGTATTTTAGGTACGACCGAGTCCCGCCCGACGCCCGAGGCGGCTGCCCCAGTCACCCCCTTCGTCTTAAAGTCAGCACTGCGCTTAATAAATTAATAACAATAAATTTGTTTATTAAAATAAATCCAATTTACAAAAATTATGGCTTACCAAGCGGTCCCACACTAGGCAATGCCTGTCACGTGGTGACCGGATTCGGATTACAATTTTACATTACAGAATTAAAATAAACAAGTATTACGAGTCGATTACATACAAAGTTGGTAGGTACTCTTAAACAACTACGAAAGAAACAAAAATGTAAACATAACGCTTGACATAACGTTTCGTTGGTATATGTTTTAGGGCGAGCTGCCGAAAGTGTTGCCATCGCATGCACCAGCGCGGCCGGCGGCGCCGTCGCCCGCGCCCTCTGACTGGAGCATCAAACCCGGCGAGCGGGACAAGTACAATGCGCTCTTTGACTCGCTCCAGCCAAGCAACGGGCTCATAGCCGGCAACAAGGTAACTGTGACACTGGAGATACCTGTGCACCTGGCTACTTGACCATAGTGTAGCCGCCCCTTCCCCCCTGCGAATGAAGCATCAAGAGTAGCTCCAGCTCAGCAACGGGCTCATAGCCGGCAACAAGGTAACTGTGACACTGGAGATACCTGTGCACCTGGCTACTTGACCATAGCATAGTGTAGCCGCCCCTTCCCCCCTGCGAATGAAGCATCAAGAGTCGCTCCAGCTCAGCAACGGGCTTATAGCCGGCAACAAGGTAACTGTGACACTGGAGATACCTGTGCACCTGGCTACTTGACCATAGTGTAGCCGCCCCTTCCCCCCTGCGAATGAAGCATCAAGAGTAGCTCCAGCTCAGCAACGGGCTCATAGCCGGCAACAAGGTAACTGTGACACTGGAGATACCTGTGCACCTGGCTACTTGACCATAGTGTAGCCGCCCCTTCCCCCCTGCGAATGAAGCATCAAGAGTCGCTCCAGCTTAGCAACGGGCTTATAGCCGGCAACAAGGTAACTGTGACACTGGAGATACATGTGCACCTGGCTACTTGACCATAGTGTAGCCGCCTCTTCCCCCCTGCGAATGGTGGTGATGCTTGTGTGAGAAAAGCCTTTCACTCAAAAATCACAAAATTTTTATTGACCCTGAAAATATGTGCTATGGACTTCTGATTGTTTTCCAGTAACCTAACTTTTATTGATTACTTCTCTTCTTGCTCCTTGTTCTTCCAGCTAAAGATTTTGTTTTTCCTCAGGTGAAAGGTGTGCTTATGGAATCAAAGCTCCCTCTAGACACGCTCGGCAAGATCTGGGACCTAGCTGACCAAGACAAGGACGGCATGCTCGATCGGCACGAATTCATGGTGGTAAGTAATCTCTACTATAACACGATAATTGAAATTATAATATGGTATTAGTGGTGATCATTTAACATCAGGTGACCCACCAGTTCGTTTGTCTGGCCTCTCTAACATAAAAAAAATATGGTGATCGTGACGAAGGAAGGCCTCTTACAAGATGGATCGGCGATTTGGTAAAGATCGCAGGCACCACTTGAATTCGATGTTGATGCCGACAAATGTCCTCTTTTCTGATACAATTCAGTTACCTGCTTTCCGTGTGTGTGACCACTGTATGGGATTTATTGGCTGATATAATGGTGATGGTCCCATGATAGTGTATAGCTAGACCGTTAAAATGAGTTCTCGCCCGCGCGGTACAGGGGCTGGGGGTAGGACGACTGAAAAAAACCTTGAAGTTTTTTATTTATTCCATTGCACGTTTGAGAAAAGCACTATACAAGCCTCGGCCGGAACAGGGGTTGCCGGCCTCGTATCAATCCAATCTCGTAGCGACCCTCTACCAGGGGGGTTTCACTCCGCAGTTTAGGTATGTTCGGCCGGCGCTCCTCCCGGGAGGAGTATGGCAGTAGGTTGTCGCGCGGCCTTCAGTTCGCACGCTAGCCGCGTCGCGCGTAATCAAGCATCTTTTTTTTCTGTGATTTTTGCAACAAATAATGACTTCTAAACAATATTATAAATAACTTACTTACACACTAAGGGGCTGTTTCACCACTTTTTTTAAAGTTCGGATTAGCTTAATCATAACCTTATTTGACAGATGAACTTAAAATTTCTGTTTCACCAGACTTGATTAGCGCTAAGTGACGGACAAACTGTTTTTTAATTTGACCATCAGATCAGGTGGCATTTAGCATTTTTATCCGTCACATAACTTTTTAATTAGTCAGGTAATTTTTTTGTGGTCATGGTTGGAGAGCCCTTCAGCCGGTTTTAGAAAAATAAATCAAAGTATTTTTTATTTTTTAAAGAAAGAAGTCATGCTAAATTGTAAACGAGGATTCAAATATCAAGATTTGAATAAAAAAATATAGGTACGCTTTTTGTTAGCGACGCGCTCATGGTTATTTTAATTATTATTTGTTTTTTTTGGTAGCAGGTAGATTTAAGAAACGTTCTAGGCGTACCCGCCAATATTTTTATGTCGGCGCCATCTTGGCAGTCGTCTGTTATACGTGAGCCTAACCGCACGGCTTCCTCTTTGTTTCTTTGTCGCAATAAAGTGATTATTCGAAACAGTCTTCGCTTTCATCTACGCACACCATCTAGCATATCCTACAAAGTGGTCTTCGAACCGAATCTGTTAATTCACACGCCAGTGAAGATGGTAAATACCCGTAGTACTACGCGTAAGGAGCGCGAGTACAGAGCAATAGAAGACAGCACACAGCGGCAACAAGTGCCTCCGCAACTAACTGAAGATGTTCCGCAGAAGGACGAACAGCAAGCGACCGCTAGCCATGCATTTAACGTGGCGGGCAGCAGCGTCAAGGCAGAAAAACCCACACTGCAGCAGCCCGTCGCGCGCGCCGGGGCATGGTCCACGTCATCGCGCACGTCGTCGTCATCTGTCGTAGTTAGGAGGAAGCAGCTGGAGCTAGAAGCGGCTAGACAAAAAGCTGAAATTCAAATGGAGCTCATAAATAAGAAGCTCGAGTTGGATTTAGCTAACTTGTTGGAACAGAACGACGAAAATTACAGTCCACAACAAGACCTGCACACTGAAAACCAACGTGAAGTGGAGAAATGGTTGGATCAAAGTCAGCGCGAACCTATAATTGAGCAGCGAGCCCACGATAATGGAAACCCACCGGGCCCGCCGCCGCCGCACCCGCCGCCGCCCGGCGACCGCGACGCCTCCGATGGAACAGTTCGCATGTTGGCTAGTGCTATTCACAATTTAACCACCGCCACGGCAGTTCACGGGACTAATAATAATCTGCTTAGCCGCATTTGTACCCCGAGAGATCTTCCTAATTTCTCTGGAGACCCGCTGGAGTGGCTACAATTTAAGCAGACCTATGAGGAGTCCACAGAAGTGTGCGGTTTCACCGCGAAGGAAAACTTATGGAGGTTGAGGAAATGCCTTACCGGACCCGCTAAGGAATCAGTTTCAGCCCTTATGATCAGTGCAACATCGCCAGAAATAGTTATAAAAACACTAGAATTATTATTTGGAAACCCAGACGGTATTATTAATAAGATCATGCAGGGCCTGAAGAGATTACCGCCTATGTCAGTGGAGTACAATAAGGATATCGTGTGTTTCGCCGTAAAAGTACAAAATTTTATAGCAGCTGTGCGCGCCGTCGGCCGCGACGAGTACCTACAAGGCGTAAACATCGTTTCTATTATTTTATCGAAATTACCTACCGTCCTATTATCTAAATGGTCCGACTACAGTTTTCCTCTCATAATCAAAGGCAAGAAGTCACGTTTGGAAATTCTGGGAGATTTCTTGAACGAAGAGGCAGTGAAGATTACCACAACGTCAAACATACACTTCACAGACGTTCGTAACACCGGTTATCAACATAATCAGCATAGAAGTACGAGCAAAAGTGAGAACAACAACTTCGGTCGCCCGCATACAGTGTTAGTGCAATCGGCGCCGGGGCCGAGTGACAATAAATGTTTATTTTGCCGTGTCAGTACGCACATTTTAACAGAATGTAAGCAATTTAAACGAGCGTTACGAAAAGATCGATGGCGGCATATAAAGCGTAATGGATTGTGTTATAAATGCCTGGTGTCGCGGCACAACCGCGATGATTGTCCCGCGCCTGCTTGTGATAAGGAGGGATGTGGCGAGTCTCATCATCGACTGCTTCACTACGCGCAAAACCGGGATCCTAGCAGCGGGACTACGCCGGAAAAACAAGACGGACCGCGATCAGCTGATTCAAGTCATGCAAGTACTATCGAAACAGTGACTCACGTGAACTTAAACAACCGCAAAGTTTTGTTGAAAGTGGTACCAGTACGCGTGCAGGGACCTAATGGTGTCATAGACAGTACCGCTTTACTCGACGACGGGTCGTCGGTGTCGCTCATAAGCGCCGACCTCGCACGCCGCGCGGGTTTGCGCGGTCGCTCCGAGACGATGCGCGTGCGCGGCGCCTTTAATAATAATGAACTGAAGTGTGATGCTACCGTTATGAATGTGGACCTAACTGGTATGGACAATAAGGTTCATAATATAAGAATGCGCTGTGTTAATGAGCTAAGTCTGCCTTTGCAAAGTTTGTCTATTTTGAATTGTGTTTGTTATTCGTATTTGATGGATATCGCAGATTATTTATGTACCGACGATGTAATACCTGAGTTGTTAATAGGGCAAGACAATCAACATTTATTATTACCTTTGAAAATTAGATTAGGTAATTTAAATGAGCCGTCCGCTACACTCACTCCTCTGGGCTGGTGCGCGCACGGTAACGTGAGCGTGCCGCAGGGCGGCCGTCCGCCCCGGCGGCGCCCGCCCCCCGACGTCCATACTAATCTATTTATCTCAGGTGACTCGCAGGAGAATGACGCAGCAACGGATGAGAATATTCTGCGAGAAATTCACGAAGAGGTACGTAGGTCGTTTGCCATCGAATGTTTAGGCGTATCGGGGCCCCCGCGGCAGAACGCGGACGAGGCGCGGGCCGTCGCGCAGCTGGAGCGGTCAGCCACGCTGGCGGCGGGCCGCTGGCGCGTCGGCCTGCCCTGGCGGGGGGAGCGCGGGGAGCGCGCGCCCATGCCGGACGCCTACCCTGGCGCTCTGCACAGGATGAAGGCCATCGAGAGGAAAATGGGGAAGGATAAAGGTTTCTGTGACAGGTATCGAGAACGTATTAATCATTTATTGGTTAATGATTACGCGATGGAGTTAATAGGTGAAGGGGACGCGCCGAGGAAGTGGTACTTGCCTCACTTCGGCGTGGACAACCCTAACAAGGAGAAGCTTCGACTGGTGTTCGATGCGGCATCTAAGGTACATGGCAGGTGCCTCAACGATTATCTCCTCACAGGTCCTGACCTGCTGTCATCACTGCTCGGTATAATGCTGCGCTTTAGGGAACATAGGATTGCAGTAACCGGTGACATCAAGGACATGTTCCTGAGGATAAAGATCCGCGCCGAAGATCAGCACGCATTAAGGTTTCTGTGGAGGGACGCGCCCACAGAAAAAATAAAAACGTACGTAATGACGTCTCTTATTTTCGGGGCTAGCTGCTCGCCTTTTGTTGCCCAGTTCGTTAAAAATAAGAACGCGCGGCGATATGAGTCATCGTTGCCGGCGGCGGCTGACGCGATCTACAACTCGCACTATATGGATGACTACATCCACAGCCTCCCCGACGAAGCTACGGCCATAGAAATGGTAAAAAATGTAAGCGAGATTCATAAGTCAGGCGGCTTCGAAATAAGAAATTGGACTAGTAACAGCGTCGCCGTCTTGGAGAGCGTGCCAAAGGAGACCCTCGGCAAAGCTGCAGTAAGGTTCAAGGTCGGCCAGCAGTACGAGAGCGAGCGTACCTTAGGTCTCATTTGGTTTCCGGCCGATGACATGTTGGGGTTCGATGTGTCCTTAAAGCGGATACCCGAGAGTATAATTAATGGTGAAGAACGACCTACGAAACGTCTTATGCTGAAGGTAATAATGTCCATTTTTGATGTTCTAGGATTTTTAGCTCCCTTCACCATTCAAGGTCGCATTATGCTACAAGACACTTGGCGGTTAAATATCGGATGGGACGATCACATTCCCGATGATATTTATTATAAATGGCGTAAATGGATTGACCTACTTAAGGTAATAAACAATACTCGCATTCCTAGGTGCTATATAGCGGCCGCGCGTGTGTGCGAGAGAGATGGAAGCACGGAGCCTACGCGCGCGAGCGAGAGGCAAGACACGCCGCATGCCGAACAGGTAGCAACTGCACCGCCCCTCTCGCCCGCTCCGCCGCGGCCGCCCTGTGCGTCTACGCAGCGAGCTACGAGCTACGAAACCGTAGCACCATCTACTGGTGCTACGAGACCGGCTGATTATAATGACTTACAGTTGCATATATTTAGCGACGCATCTATGCAAGCTATGTGTACTGTAGGTTATTGGCGATGGGTAAACAACGGCTTAATTAATGTTACCTTTATCGTTAGCAAGTGCAGAGTTATGCCTGTTAAGCCACTGACGGTACCACGAGCCGAGCTACAAGCTGCATTGTTAGCCGCAAGATTAGCCGGCACTATTGAAAAGGAGCACGAACTTACGCCAGTGCGCCGTTACTTCTGGTGCGACTCAACGACTGTTCTGCATTGGATTCGCAATAACACGCGCACGTATAAAACGTTCGAAGCGAACCGCCTAGGTGAGATTGACGAGTTGACCCGCGTAAATGAGTGGAGATACGTTCCCACTAATTTGAACGTTGCGGACCTAGCTACGCGGGAAAATTTCGATCAATCTTTGCAAGATGAATGGTTTACGGGCCCGACGTTTTTATACAGCGACGAGTGTTCATGGCCGCGGGACGTAATTTTACCAGAACCGAGCGCGAATTTGGAATGCATAGCAGTCGTGCAAGACGACCCTGTCTGTTTGCCCGTACCGGATCCACAACGGTTCTCTTCCTGGCTGCGCCTAACGCGCGCTACCGCTGCGGTACTGAAGTTTATCGCATTATGCAGGGGTCACGAGGGAAGAATTGACTGCAATGATATGGAGCGAGCTGAGCGTTTGCTGCTGAAATACGCACAAGCCGAGTCCTTTGCTGATGAACTGAGCTGTGTGAGTAAAGGAAAGCCTCTGCACCATAACAGTCGGTTATTAAATTTATGTCCCACATTGGACGAGTATGGCCTGCTGCGCGTAAGTGGACGAATTAACGCCGCGACAGACGTGGCCCCGGAGATGAAGCGGCCAGTGATTTTGGACGGTCGACATCCGGTAGCAAGGCTGATTATTCGTCACTACCACGTCAAGGCGGCTCACGGTTACCAAGAAACCGTGGTCAACGAGGTGAGGCAAAGATATTGGATTTTGGGCCTGCGACCAGCCATTAAATTTGTATCGTCGCGATGCATGCTGTGCAGGATACGCAAGAGTAGACCGCAAGTACCACGAATGGGAGATCTGCCCAGGGCTAGGATGGCGCACCATCAGCGGCCATTTTCACACTGCGGGCTGGATCTTTTTGGCCCAATGGAGGTTACTGTCGGCCGACGCAGGGAGAAGAGGTACGGGGTCCTATTTACCTGCTTGACCGTTCGTGCGATTCACATTGAGCTGGTTGCCTCCCTCACAACTGACTCGCTCATCATGGGGTTGCGTCGAATGGCCGCACGGCGTGGCTGGCCATGTCACCTGTACTCTGACAATGGTACTAACCTGAGAGGGGCCGCCACCGAGCTACAGCGGTCAATGCAGGCGCTGGATACCAATGTACTGATAGCTGAAGGGGTCAATAACGGAATGGAGTGGAGTTTCATACCTCCTGCAAGTCCCCATTGGGGTGGGGCGTGGGAGAGACTCATACGTAGTGTTAAGACTTCACTCAAGGTCATATTGAATGAGCGTGCACCACGGGATGAAGTCCTGAACACCCTGATGGCTGAGGTGGAAAACATGGTCAACGGGCGTCCCCTGACGCATGTGTCTGTTGAGCCAGGGGACGTTGAGTCTCTCACCCCAAACCACTTCCTCTTGGGTACATCATCAAATTTACCCATCATCGGAGCGTACGATAACTCTGACCTGTACCTGCGAAAGCAGTGGCGTACAGCACAGAGACTAGCCGATATGTATTGGCACAGGTGGGTAAGGGAAATCTTGCCCGATCTGATCCCACGAACGAAATGGCAAGGTGAGCAAAACCCTTTACAAATAGGAAATTTAGTTTTGGTGGTGGATCCCAATTCACCACGTAACACGTGGCCGAAAGGAATTGTCACAGAGGTATTTCCAGGCAAGGATGGGCGCGTTCGTCTGGTCGAGGTGAGGACGGCGACCGGGACGTGGCGGCGCTCTGCGGCGCGCGTCGCACCCATTCCTGTGGTTGATGAGTGCTGCGACCAGCACTAGGGTGGGGAGTGTTAGCGACGCGCTCATGGTTATTTTAATTATTATTTGTTTTTTTGGTAGCAGGTAGATTTAAGAAACGTTCTAGGCGTACCCGCCAATATTTTTATGTCGGCGCCATCTTGGCAGTCGTCTGTTATACGTGAGCCTAACCGCACGGCTTCCTCTTTGTTTCTTTGTCGCAATAAAGTGATTATTCGAAACAGTCTTCGCTTTCATCTACGCACACCATCTAGCATATCCTACACTTTTAGTATGTAAAAATAAATCCAAAATTTTGTAATATTTTTTAATTACAGACTTTTTTTCAGTGGCACAATCGTTTGTTCTACGTGAACTTGTACATCGCCATTACAAAAAAAAGTTAATCTGTCAAATGGTTTGGCGCCACTTTTCGATTCGTTTTACGTGATTTTATTTTTCTTTGTTATTGTTAACAAAGTATCGTAAATAAATACCGTTTTTGGATTAATTATAATGTTACACATTTGTTTATGCAAAAAAATAGATGTATTTAAAAATTACATAGTTTACGATTTCTTTTGCTTTAACAATGAGCGACTCTTTGAACGAAAGTGTGCGAACAGGAACGCGTGATCGTGAAATGTGACGTTGCCATTCCCCCTCTATGCTAAACCGACGATTAGTTAAGTGGTACTTAGTTTGCACAGGACCGGAGTGGTGAAACTGAAAAAAACTAGCCGACAGATTTGTCCAGTACTTAGTTTATTCATTGGTTACGTGACCAGTAGTTTGACAGTAAGGTGGTGAAACACCCCCTAAAGGTAGTTTACTGAATTAATACACACTGTTATCTTTCTTGATTTATATACCTACCAAATATGGGCGAGTGGGAACCCTGTGCCCTTGGTTTCGGATCAGCGGTGCCCAACGGAATATGAACGCTCGTATCATACGATAAGTTTTAATTTCGCGTGCACGCAGCAGGAGTAGGCAAGTTTTTATACCTAAAGTTGACCTTTGTTCGAGAGTGATCCTTCTGTACGTTAGTACTATTACTTATTCTGTGCCTCTACTTCCCGGCCTCTGTAGTAATGTACCTACAGTCAAGTGTAAAAATAATATGAACTTATTCAAAGTTTCAAAAATAAGTACCACAGACTCTTATTCCGACGCAATAAGGCCGTAGACCGTGTACACACATACACACACATACACACCATACATATTTTGTCTGGGTACTTAACTTAAGCCATATAACCAGGCCATGGCTGTTTTTAGTTTAATTGTAATAATTAGTTTCCTTCTTTTTTTTTTTTTTTTTTTTTTTTTTTTTTTAATTTTATTATACTACTTTAAATGGGGTCAATCTGAAAATCAACGCTGGGGCATGCTGCCATGTGTCCTAGCACTTGCTGAGATTGGGACCCATTGCCGGAACGTAGCTAGTTATTTCCATTTGCCTTTGTTCCTGTTTTGATATTCCTGTACCTAATTATGTTGTGGCAATAAATGATTTTTTATTTATTTATTTATTTTATTTAGTAACATATTTTTGAGTGGTTCGAATAGATACTTATTTTTGCACTTGACTGTACTATTGTTCTTGTCGTCTTCAGGCGATGCACCTAGTGTACAAGGCGTTGGAGAAGCACGCAGTCCCGACGACGCTCCCGCCGGAGCTGCGCGCGCGCGGCGCGGCGCCCCCCTCGCGCCCCCCCTCGCGCCCCCCCTCCCCGCAGCCGCGCCCGCCGCCGCCCCGCCCGCCGCCCGCGCAGTCCAACGCCAGCCTGCTGGAGGGACTCCTGGATCTGTCCAGTGTGAGTAACCATCCCTCCCCGAGCGGCCCCCTTTATTTATCCATAGGTAACCTGGAAAGTACAGTCGACAAAAGCGAGGCCTGCCCAATTTCAAAACAAATTTGCTTGCAGCCGTTGAAGTTCATTGGTACGGATTGGTATGGAGTATGGACAGATGTCTAGCCACTGCAAGCAAAATAGACATTTAAAGTGTCAAGGCGACCTTTTTGTCGATGGTACATTTTTAGGGTTCCGTACCCAAAGGGTAAAAACGAGACCCTATTACTGAGATTTCGCTGTCCGTCCGTCCGTCTGTCCGTCCGTCTGTCACCAGGCTGTATCTCATGAACCGTGATAGCTAGACAGTTGAAATATTCACAGATGATGTTTTTTGGTTGCCGCTATGACAACAAATACTAAAAAACAGAATAAAATAAAATATTTCAGGGCGCTCCCATACAACAAACGTGATTTTTTGCGACTCACACTAGGCCGGTTTTTTTTCCTTATCTGTGACGTTCGATATTGTTTTCAGATTAATGTAATATTTCAGCATTATTTAAAGAAAATATATGTTTTCAATTTCTTAGAAATTAAAGTATGAAAATACACAGGTAAAATTTTAGGAGGATTAAAAACAAACACGCTCGCCTTCGTGACTTGCAAGAACTGTACTCGAAATCGTTTCTGAATTGATCTATTCATTTACTTGGTCTGGTCCACAGCCTCCTTCTTCGCAGCCGTCGCTCATCGCCCCCCTCTCTGCCCCCCTCGCGGCCCCCCTGGGGCCCACTATGGGCGCCACCGGGGGCTCCAACTGGGTGGTATCGGCGGCGGACAAGGCTCAGTACGACGCGATGTTCGACGTGGCGGACGCGGATCGTGACGGACTCGTGTCGGGGCTAGAGATTAAGCACACCTTCCTGGAAAGCGGATTGCCGCAGGCCACTCTAGCGCATATATGGTGAGTGTGGAGACCACATTAGCTTAGTTTAGGTATATTTCATACTAACTAAATACAAACTGAATGGATGCACAGAAAAACCTTGAAAAAAGACCAGCGCTGGGAATCGAGCCCAGGTCCTCAGCATTCCGTGCTGCGTGCTAAACCCCTGCACCACCACTGGTCAGGAGTTTAGACACAATTTTTTCCTGTGCATCGCACATCTCAGCTTGCTTTAATCACTTTTTTAAAAAAAAAACACCCAATCTTAATATAGTAGAACTGAAATTCTGGGATTTTCCCTTCGTTAACTTTGCATAGAAAATACCCACGCCAGAATTCGTGTTTTCGAACCCAGCTGTTAAGACTACGAGATTTTATCCCAATTCCATATATCGGAATAAAAAGTCGCCTAATGTGTTAATCCAGACGGCTATCTACGAGGGGCGTTCAATATAAAGTGAGAATGAGATGCAAACTCTTTTAATATTACGAAATTAAATACTGGCCGGTAAAGCTAATCTATCTAGCTGATTGCTATGAAAAAAAAAAACTAACTGTCTTTTGTTTAAAAAAATATACGGTAATTTCTTTGCAATGCTATTGAGTACGTTAGCGAAAATGGAGAAAATTGAACTGCGCGCCGTTATCAAATACTTGTGTTTGAAAAATTTTTCTACGGACCAAGTCAATTTGGATTTGCGGGACACTTTAGGGTCTAATGCTCCTCCGTATTCGACAGTCGCACGTTGGTGCGCCGAATTTAGACGTGGAAGAACATCGACAATGGACGACCCCCGCTCCGGACGCCCAACTACAGCAGTAACTGAAGAAATTGTGAAAAAAGTCGAAAAGTCAGTTTTGGCGGATCGTCGTGTCACGGTTCGTTTTATTGCTGAAAATGTAAAGATTTCAACGGGGAGCGTGCATAATATTTTACATGAACGCTTGGGTATGAAAAAGGTATCTGCGCGTTGGGTACCAAGAATGCTTACTGACACGCAAAAACAAACTAGACTAGAGATTTGTCAAGAAGCTTTGAACCTGATGCAGCAAGACCGGGAACTTTTTTTGGCGCGATTTATAACAATGGACGAAAGATGGCTCCATCATTACGACCCAGAAACAAAACTGCAGTCTATGACATGGAAAAGGCCATCATCTCCAACTCCGAAGAAATTCAAGGTGAGCCCATCTGCCGATAAGGTCATGGGCTCTGTTTTTTGGGATGGTAAAGGGGTATTAATGATTGAGTATCTCGAGCATGGAGCCACTATTACGGACACATTATACGCCAAACAAATAGCAACATTGCGCAATGAGATCCGCGAAAAACGGCGAGGTAAACTCTCGAAAGTTGTGCTGTTCCACCAGGACAATGCCCCGGCACACAAGTCCGCCGTTGCAATGGCTGCAATTCGTGATGCTGGGTTCGATATCCTTAAGCATCCTCCGTATTCACCAGATCTCGCTCCCAGTGATTTCTACCTATTTCCGAGATTGAAACAATACCTGAGAGGCCAGAAATTTGAAGACGACGACGCGGTAGTCGCTGCAGTACAAGATTTTTTAAGTACTCAAGATGAGACCTTTTTTAAAAATGGAATTTTAAGTTTAGAAAAAAGATATACTAAGTGTATTATGCTAAAAGGTGACTGTGTCGAAAAATAAAATGACATTTAATAAAAGTTGTTTATAACATACTCATTCTCACTTTTTATTGAACGCCCCTAGTATCTACATACCAAATTTCAACCAGATCTGTTGAAATGTTTTAGTGTCGAGGATTAACTAACACACACAGATACACACACACACGCACATATGCAAATTGTGTGATGTAATAAATTGATGGGTTTGGTTTACTTGAAGAGCATTTAAGGCGAGGTACCTCTGAGAAACGTAATTTTTAATTTCATTTTATTTAGAAACGGTAATGATTAAACACGTGAAAAAAATATATGTTGCTTTTGAGACCTTTCTGTAAGTACGTCGGGCACTCGTTACATAATTGGACAAACTTCGCTCGATAGAAAAAAAATCCAAACATACCCCTATTTTGTACCTTTAAACTCATTTCATTTCAATATTATACTACTTGATGTATTGAAAGTCACATCAAAATAAACGTCTGTAATGATGTAATGTCCGTCGGGTTTAATTTTGTTTATTTTGTAAAACATATAATTTTTAACCCAATATTAACGAAGTTCACGGCACGATTTACTGGCTCCCCGCTGCCAGCCCGCCGCTCAGTCCCGAGCGGAACGTGTTGGAGGTCGGACGCTTGTCAATTTTTTAAGCGCTCCACATTACGACTAAATATCCTTGATGTGGGTAGTAGTATCATCATTTATTTCTGTTATTTACCACTATTCAATGTAACCGCCACACACAAAAAGAAACGCCCATCCACGCAACTATACACAGTACACAGTGTACAAAGAAAAACAGTACGGGCACAGAGTAAAAATTTAACCAGTTATTCAACTTCATACTAGAGCGCCCGAATCGACGCACGCACACAGCCAAGCGTATTACACGGCCGCTAAATTCAACCCCTAAAAGAGGGAAATGGGGTGACAAGGTCTGGAAATCAACATGGGTATTGTTTCTATGGTTTAGGGACCTTATCGGGTCGCGCTGGTTACGAAAACAACATCAATTTTAAAATCCAACGTGGCAGACGTGAAATACCATCTCCCCGGTGGGGTGCGATGGGGTTGAAATTAATATCTAAATATCAATATGGGTGTCGTTTTAATTACGAAAATGACATCGATTTTGAAATTTAATGTTGTGGACTCCTGACACCTATCATTTTCCTAAAGTTTATAATCTGAGTGACTTTTAGGTTATAAACTATATGAAAATGACAGGTGTCAGGATTTACTTCTTAACTGCCGACCACTATGTAATGTATACGCTCATCTATACTAATATATAAAGCTGAAGAGTTTGTTTGTCTGTTTGTTTGTTTGTTTGTTTGAACGCGCTAATCTCAGGAACTACTGCTCCGATTTGAAAAATTCTTTCAGTGTTAGTTAGCTCATTTATCGAGGAAGGATATAGGCTATATATTATCACGCTAACACCAATAGGAGCGGAGCGGAGCGGAAGAATGTTTCAAAATCGGGGGTTTTTGAAGTAAAACTTCTATAGGCGCTAATCTCAGGAACTACTGCTCCGATTTGAAAAATTCTTTCAGTGTTAGATAGCCCATTTATCGAGAAAGGCTATAGGCTATATAACATCACGCTAACACCAATAGGAGCGGAGCGGAGCGGAAGAATGTTTCAAAATCGGGGGTTTTTGAAGTAAAACTTCTATATCTCGGGAACTACTGCTCCGATTTGAAAAATTCTTTCAGTGTTAGATAGCCCAGTTAAATAGGGCGGGTTGTGAGCGAGTGGGGGGGCGGGTTGAGAGCGGGTTGGTGGCGGCTTGAGAGCGGATTGGGGCCGGTTGAGAGCGGGTTGGGGAGCGAGTTGGGAGCGGGTTGGGGGCGGGTTGGGAGCGGATTGAGAGCGAGTTGGGGGCGGGTTGGGAGCGGGTTGGGGGCGGGTTGAGAGCGAGTTGGGGGTGGGTTAGGAGTGGGTTGGGGCGGGTTAGGAGTGGGTTTTTTTTTTTTGAATGAGTCGCCAGAGGGGCCTAAGACGCGAAGTCTTTGCTGTTTTTTACTTTAAGGATTGGAAGGGTGACTTGTGCTCGGGAAAAATCCCTTCGGACGAACTGGGAATGGAGGGCCCAGACAGTGTCCGACTTGCACGGACTAAAAAACCCGGTCACAAGTCCCCTTCTCTATTGGTTATCAAAACAAAAACGTGTGCTTTAAATTTTGAGGAGGGGAGGGTAGGGAGGGGACTTAATCTACCCACAGTGTCCTGCCTCAGCCATTTGCTGGAAGGCCGGGAGAGGAGCATGCATTCTCCCGCTGGGCACTGGGGGTGCTTGGGTCGGTCTTTTATGTTTTTACCCGTTGGTTACTTCCTTGACCGACCCTCGCCCGTTTCTGTACAATTACTTAGTCTTATTGGTTGGGTTGGTGGGATTTCCTGTCATATGCATTTATCTATAACTACAGGCTTCCTTTCTTTTGCCCTGCGATGGAAAGGTGGGTCGGAGATCTTTTGGACCCATTGTGTGGCTTTGGATGCCATCTTTTGGGTGGGGCTACCCTTTATGCCTGGTGGTTTTTTGGCATGCTGTGTGCTTTTTTGCGCTTGTCTCCTAGCGCTACCCTCTTTTCGTTTCCGCTTCCATCGATAGTTTTTCTGCTATAATAATACGGAGGGACGAGGAGTGCCCCCCGGACGGCTGGACGCCCCAGTGTCTTAAAGGGACCATGCGGAGCTCGACAGACCCTTACCCCAGCCAATGCTGAAGGGCCAGAGAAGAAACTTTTAGTCTCGATTCTCTGTTTAGGCTTCCGCCGTTGCTCCCACGAGGTCCCCGCTGGGACTACCGGGTGCGTCCCCCGTCCGGAGCTCACCTGTCGTATGGGCGGGAGATGCATATGTCAGGAATTCTTAGATCTAATTATATACTAATAATATTATACAGAAACCAATATACAATTTAATAATTAAAAAGGTTTGACAATTTTTATATATACTGAAAACAGTGTCCAAGTCCAAGGAAAGCAAAAGAGAATGGTTTTATTTCCTGCATAGGTGACAAAATGTTCTATATTTAATGAGAAGGATTGAAAAATTTGGATTGAATGTGTGTGTATGTGTGTGTATGCTATTTATTTCTAAGACATGCCACGCGAACCACTCTTTTCAGGAACTCTTTAGTGTAAACTTTAGTGGAACTTTAGTGGAACTCTTAGGAGTGGGTTGGGGGCGAGTTGGGAGCGGGTTGGGGGCGGGATGAGAGCGAATTGGGGGCGGGTTGGGGGCGTTTTGAGAGTGGGTTGGGGGTGGGTTTGGAGCGGGTGGGGGGGGGCGAGTTGGGAGCGGGTTGGGGGCGGGTTGGGAGCGGGTTGAGAGCGAATTGGGGGCAGGTTAGGGCGGATTGAGAGCGGGTTGGGGGTGGGTTGGGGGCGGGTTGAGAGCGGGTTGAGAGCGGGCTGGGGGCTGGTTGGGAGCGGGTTGAGAGCGAATTGGGGGCGGGTTGGGGGCGGATTGAGAGCGGGTTGGGGGCTGGTTGGGGGCGAGTTGGGAGCGGGTTGGGGGCGGGTTGGGAGCGGGTTGAGAGCGAGTTGGAGGCGGGTTTGGAGCGGGTTGGGGGCGGATTGGGAGCGGGTTGGTTTATTATGAAGTTTCACTTCTTCCGGAAGGATCTAAGGCGAGCCATAATTGATGAAAAAGCAAATTGGATAAAAAAATAAGCTGCCCAAATTACTAATTCCACGCGGACGGAGTCGCGGGCAAAAGCTAGTTTTTTCATAAATCTCAAATTCGGTTTTTACAATATTGACTTAGACCGCTGACTACCGACACAGTGCCACTTTTAGCAATTGTTGTAGTGTGTGGGAGCGTGAGAAGTATGGTGTCATATGGTTTACACGAGGCTTCTGCGAGTGTTTACATATTTTTGACCACTTGATCCGTGAAGAATGACCGACACCTACCGTTATTTGTATTTTAGCGCCATATACACCGTGAAATTTTAGTGGTTGTTTTCCCGAAACGAGGTGATTTAGTATCGATTGTACAGTCGATTTATAATTACTATTTCGACTAGAGTCAAAAATCCAATTGTGAAAAACGAAAGCCGAAAATGACCGCAAACCAATAGTAACGCTTCGTTGGTACCTAACCTATCGTACGATCGTACGCTACTTGTACCAACGAAGCGTTACTATTGGTTTGCGGTCATTTTCGACTTTCGTTTTTCACAATTGGATTTTTGACTCTAGTCAAAATAGTAATTATAAATCGATTGTACAATCGAAACTAAATCACCTCGTTCGGTTCGGGAAAACAACCACTAAAATTTCACGGTGTATAATAATAAATAATAATAAATATTAGGGGAGAATCTTACACAAATCGACCTAGTCCCAAACTAAGCAAAGCTTGTACTATGGGTACTAGACGACGATAAACATACTTATATAGATAAATAAATACTTAAATACATAGAAAACATCCATAACTCAGGAACAAATATTCGTGCTCATCACACAAATAAATGTCTTTACCGGGATTTGAACCCAGGACCTCTTGCTTCGTAGGCAGGGTCACTACCAACTAAGCTAAAGCGGTCGTTAAAAGTAGTTTAGTTTTGTATCTAACTGAAATTCTGGAACTGTACAAGCTGCGGACAAAGAAGTATTCACTTCGAAAACGTTTCATATTTTACATTTATAACACAAAAGTAATCTAAGTAATTCCATCTAAACATTTAAATTACACCGTGATCTTGGTCTCGGTCGCAACTTACACTACTGTAAATTATATTACACTGTTGCTGGCAAGCGTGACCTCCGGCGGCGAGTTCACGGCGCGCGCGGCGATCGTAGCTTTTGCGCGGGCGGGGTGCGGGGTGTAAATTAACGTGGCGCGCTTCAAGAACCTCGCCTTAAGTAAAAGCTTGTTTTTTAAAAAGTTTATATTTCTGGGTAACCACGAGATTTGATATGTTGATTTTGGTTCCGGTGACGTGATTTTAAATGTGCTCAGTTCGCACACTTGCAGCAAATCACACTCGGTCAGGGGGGTTTCACTCCGCAGTTTAGATATGTTCGGCCGGCGCGCTTCCCAGGCAGTCGTATGGCAGTAGGTTGTCGCTCGACTTTCGGTTCGCACGCTAGCCGCGTCGCGAGTAATTAAGAGGGTTTATACCTGCTGAGCTGGCAACGTTGCATTTTTGTTAGTTTTTCTTGATTATTCCATAAAAATTTAATGAAAATTAAAAATGTTTTGTATACAAATTGTTTTAATATATAAGTTAATGTGTCTACTGCAATAATAATTCGTTATACAAAACATTTTTAATTTTCATTCAATTTTTATGGAATAATCGAGAAAAACTAACAAAAATGCGACGTTGCCAGCTCAGCAGGTATAAACCCTCTTAAGCATCTTTTTTTCTGTGATGTTTGCATCAAACAATGACTTCTAAACGATCTTATAATCCGTATAAAAGATACTGTTGCGTTTAAATGTAGTTTACTGAATTAATACACACTGTTATCATTCTTGATTAGTGTCCGACCGAAGTTTCGGTTTCGGTTTCGGCCAATTTCGGCCAAAATAGGGATTTCGGCCGAGGTTTCGGTTTCGGCCAGAATCCGGCCGAAACCTTCGGCCGGGCCGAAATTACTTCGCGGCCTCTCGCGGCTCTCGCATCGGGAGCGCTCGGCTTAATTCGGACACGCTCGGCCGGGTAGGTATAGGTAATGCATCGGCGGCCGGCCCAGCTGGGACCAGCGACAGTAGTATGTATGAGTGTTGTTTATTTATTAAATTATTATTTACTTTTTAGAATCTGTTTGGCGACCGCTTTAGCCTAGTTGGTAGTGACCCTGCCTACGAAGCAAGAGGTCCAGGGTTCGAATCCCGGTAAGGGCATTTATTTGTGTGATGAGCACGAATATTTGTTCCTGAGTTATGGATGTTTTCTATGTATTTAAGTATTTATTTATCTATATAAGTATGTTTATCGTCGTCTAGTACCCATAGTACAAGCTTTGCTTAGTTTGGGACTAGGTCGATTTGTGTAAGATTGTCCCCTAATATTTATTTATTTTATTTGTTACTGCATTTTATGCTGTGATTAAGAGGGTACGATGGGCACCATTTCTCCATACAAACGTAATCCCCTGTTTCCTCCCTGAATAATGGCTTTAGAACCAATTTTTTTTACTGTGTAATCTGTATCTACCACAGCTATGCCCCTATGTTTCGTTTTTTTCTATATTTCAATTAACATAAGAAATATGAGCTTTCAAAAACTGAAAAAATTGCCCAATTTCAACGTCATTTTCAGACACTCATCAGAAAAGAATCCCTGATATAAACAAAATAAGGAAAACATACACAGCTAAATCTGTCCTCTAATTATTTTTGAAAATAATAATTTTATTGCTGCAGTTTTCGAGAAGAAAACAGGGGATTACGAAATGCTGTTTTGATCAATTTTACGCGCCTAATAACGGTCTGAGCTGCAGTTGTCCCGCTCTCGCTGTACTGACACGGAGGGGTTCGGGCGAGACAGCGACATTTCATTAAAATACCTATTTCTCAAAAGTCTCTCAGCCATCGTACCCTCTTAATGAACAATACGTCTGATATTAGGATTGTGAATTTAGTTTAGACGTGATAAGAATAGGTTGTTTGTTTTGAATAATATAATACCTATGCCAAGACATTTTTCATTAAAAATAAACGTTTTTTATTTTGTTTAACAAAAAAAGTAACTGTTCTCATATAAGAAATCCTTGCAATAACCTTTTCCTTACGATCTGTACAGTAATTTTGAATATTTTGTTTGATATGATACGTCTTCAAAAATTTCGGTTTCGGTTTCGGTTTCGGCCGAAATCAGAAAAAAACCGAATATTCGGTTTCGGTTTCGGTTTCGGCTAAAAATCGTGTTTCGGTCGGACACTATTCTTGATTTATATACTTACTTAAATATCGGCGAGTGCTCTCGGTTTCGGGTCAGCGGTGCCCATCGGAATATAAACGCTCGTATCACACGATAAGTTTCAATTTCGCGTACAAGCAGTTAACGGTCGTAAGAGTAGGCAAATTTTTATACCTAATAGTAGGGGAGCCCAAGAGGGGATTTGTGAAGTTACTCGAGTGCGGCAGATTAATATACGGGGGGATACCTTATACCCTCTAGAGTACCCCCATTGAATATGAGCACTTCAAGTGGGGGGGTTTGCCTGGAGCACCCAGTCAAAAAAAATAGATTCTTTGAAATATTCGAGCGCGTCAGATTTTGATAATTTGATACTCCAGCGTGCCACAGATAATAAATGTATGGTAATCTGCCACTTTGCATGGTGGGGGTAGCCATACTGAAGGGCGTGCGTCAGGTTTTCATAGGGGATGTTAATTCCAAAGACTGACGATTTGCAAGTGAAATATGCATTGTTCTGCTAATAATTAACCCACCTTATCATAATCTGACGCGCTCGAGTATTTTAAAGAACCAATTTTTAGGGTTCCGTAGTCAACTAGGAACCCTTATAGTTTCGCCATGTCTGGCCGTCTGTCTGTCTGTCTGTCTGTCTGTCTGTCTGTCTGTCTGTCTGTCCGCGGCTAAGCTCAGAGACTGTTAGTACTAGAAAGCTGTAATTTGGCATGAATATATATATCAGTCACGCCGACAAAGTGATTGAATAAAAAAAAGTAAAAAATTTTTTTTAGGGTACCTCCCATAGACGTAAAGTGGGGGTGATTTTTTTTTTCTCGGCTAACCGTATAGTGTGGGGTATCGTTGGATAGGTCTTTTAAAATCATTGTGGAGTTGCTAACATGATTTTTCTATTCAGTGATCTGTTTGCGAAATATTCAACTTTAAAGTGAAAATTTTCATTAAAATCGGCCGTCCCCCCCCCTCTAAAATCTAAACTGTTGGGTGGAAAAATTTGAAAAAATTCAGTAGGGTAGTAAATATATCAAATTTACTAGGAAAATTATAGCGGCTAAGATTGCTTGGAAATTATTTGTAGTTTAAGAGTAAATAGTAGCCTAAGGTATAAAACATACCTAAACTTGGATGATTCCGTACACATACGAAATCCTTAGAAAAATATTACTTGATTTTTTCGTAATGGCTACGGAACCCTACCTTGGGCGTGTCCGACACGCTCTTGGCCGGCTTTTTTACTAAGTATTATGACGGGGTGCCCTAGCCAAACCCCCCCACATGAAGTGCTCATATTCAATGGGGGTACTCTAGAAGGTATAAGGTATCCCCCCGTATATTAATCTGCCGCGCTCGAGTAACTTCACATCACTCCCGTCTTAGATGTTTTTGAGAAGCAGTCCAGTGATCTTGTGTCGTTCGGCAGGGCTCTATGCGACATGGAAGGGGCGGGCAAGCTGAACCGCGGCCAGTTCGCGCTGGCCATGTGGCTGGTGCGGCGCGCGGCGCGCGGCACGCCGCCCCCGCCCGCGCTCGCGCCCGACATGCGCCCGCCCGCCCACGCCAACCAACAGGTACCTTTACTGCCTAGTCAAGGGACGGGTCCCGTTGCTCTTACTTGCATTTAGCCTTGGCGAGCAAAACGGCTCAGCAGTACACTGACCAAGTATGCAAAATGACTTGGTTAATGGTATAATGCCATGGTTACAAAATTGTCTTAGTTTCAGGAAGACTTACTGTTTTAGGCTTAAAACAACTAAATTTCATAATACCTTATTCACTAATACCCCTAATTTTCAAATTACCATGGGCTCATAATACCTAGAAACACCTAAAATTTAAAATTGTCTCCTCTTAAAATTTAAAATATTAGGTATTTTTAGGTATTATGAGCCCATGGTAATTTGAAAATTAGGGGTATTAGTGAATAAGGTATTATGAAATTTAGTTGTTTTAAGCCTAAAACGACTTACTTAGCAAATCGTCTAGGTCGTTAAATGCACAAGTAGGCAGAATGACTCAAGTGTGTAAGGTATTGATTGTATTAAATAGATTTTCAAGACCAGACCAGACCATTTACCTACTGAAATATTATGACATTGAGTCGTTTTACAACCAAGTCATTCCGTCTACTATGGCTTATAGCAATGAGGGTGTTTTACAGACCAAGGCATTTTGCTACCCGGACAAAATACAATTAAGATGCTCTGCTCGCCAAGGCTAAATGCAAGTAAGGCCAACGGGACCCGACCCCTAGTTAACCCAAGGGCGACTCATCAACCACCATCATTCATCCCAGCTTATACAGGGTATCCCGTAAGTAATACGACAAACTGAAATGGGAGATAGGTGGGCAGGTCATCTGCCAAATATCAAAAAACTAACTCGGTAAAAGTCGCACCGTTTTCGAGAGGTGTCGATTTTTCTGGATTTTTGAAAATGCACACCCGCACTAAGATTTTGAGTTGTGATATATTATGATATTCGGGGCAGATATTCGTATGAGGCGCAAGCCACTCGGAAGAGGCGTAGGACGGGTCAGTTTTCATACTAGATGTGTAGAAGCGTCGCGATCCAAAGCAGACAGAAGAGACGGGGCGGAGACGCGGCCTGCGGACAAACGACGCGGACTGCGACGCGCCCCCGTCCCACGTCTCTTCTGTGTGGTTTGCGTCTGACAAATACGAATTTCGGCATTCTGAATTTTTGATACGAATTATCAGAACGAAAATACTGCAATATAATGTTTTAATATGTGTTTTTATTTAAGATAATGAACGTTATTTAACAATTAACATAATATGCCCCACTATCTTCTCATCAGTGCCGCAACTGTAACAAAAGTCACCTCGTAAGCTAAGTTTTAGTGATGATGGTAGTTAAAAAAAAGTGAAGTATAGCTAAACTGTTTAACTGAGTCGTCGCCCCCGCGGTACAGGGGTTGGAATAGAATAGAATATAATAGAACAAAATAAATTTATTTGCAAAAATGTAGTGGTGAATACAGTTGGAGAAGCGTTTTTGAGTGCGTACATTTCAAGAAGAATTTTTGGAATTTTTGGAGGTTATGACGACAAAGGGGCCGAGAGAATTTGTAAAAACTGTACTGCTTTTCAACCGACGAAAACAAAAGGAGGAGGTTCTCAATTCGACGTGTATATATATATACATATATATATTTTTTTATTTTTTTTAATGTATGATCACGCATAACTTTGTCCAGCGTAGTCCGATTTTGATGATTCTTTTTTTATTGGAAAGCGTATACTCCGAGGGTGGTCCCATTTTAATTTGGAAATAATATTCCTACCCTAAGGGTAGGAAAACAGGGGATGATTGATTGTTCAGTTACCGATTGTACTATATGACCACGCATAACTTATTACAGAGTAGGTAGTCGGATTTTGATGATTCTTTTTTTATCGGAAAGCGTATACCTCAAGGGTGGTCCCATGTAAATTTGGAAATAATATTCTTGCCCGAAGGGTAGGAAAACAGGGGATGATTGACTAACTTTTTACAGAGTAGTCTGATTTTCATAATTCTTTTTTATTGGATAGGGTATACCTTGAAGTTGTTATTATATAAATTTGGAAAAAAAAATTTACTCCAAGGATGGGAAAAATGTATAAAATAAAAACTTTTTAACAAAAAATTAAACCGACGAAAAAACTGAAAAGCAAAAAATAATACCTTTTTTGTTTGACCTTAATCTAGGTACCACTTTGAAGTCGGTGCCTCAGCACGAGCCAGGAGGAGTGATAGAAGCCAGTCAGGTAGAAGATTATAGGTCCACTCCTCCTGGCTAGTGCTGAGGCACCGACTTCAAACTGGTACCTAGATTAAGGTCAAACAAAAAAGGTATTATTTTTTGCTTTTCAGTTTTTTCGGCGGTTTAATTTTTTGTTAAAAAGTTTTAGTGTTCAATAAAGAATATTTGTATTGTATTATATTGTTTACAATGTGCTGCACCTAGCGAGGAATAGCGGAAAGATAATTGACAGCTATTTATAGAAAAATGTAGTTTCCGCCGCGTGGCCGATCGAGGAGCGTTGTACTATTCATAAACATTAGACACTGGCCTGTAGACGTCAGTGTCGGCGGGCACGGCCGGCGCCAGCACTAGGCGGTCGCGCGCGTCGATGCTGGCGCGGCCTCCGCTGCCGGCCGCCAGCGCGCGCGCCGCCGCCCGCGCCCCGCGCACGCGCCACCCGCGCGGCCGGTCGCGGAGCGTTGTGCTACACATAAACACTTAGGCTGTGGTCTTCTATTTTATGCTATAGTAGGGGAGCCCAAGAGGGGATTTTTGAAGTTACTCGAGCGCAGCAGATTAATATGCAGGGGGATACCTTATACCCTCTAGAGTACCCCCATTGAATATGAGCACTTCATGTGGGGGGGTTTGCCGGGGGCACCCCGTCAAAAAACTAAGGAATAAAAATAGATTCTATGAAATATTCGAGCGCGTCAGATTTTGATAATTTGATACTCCAGCGTGCCACTGATAATAAATGTATGATAATCTGCCACTTTGCATGGTGGGGGTGGCCATACGGAAGGGCGCGCGTCAGGTTTTCATAGGGGATGTTAATTCCAAAGACTGACGATTTGGAAGTGAAATGTGCATTGTTCTGCTAATAATTAACCCACCTTATCTTAATCTGACGCGCCCGAGTATTTTAAAGAATCAATTTTTTTTACTAAATAATTTGACGGGGTGCCCTAGGCAAACCACCCCCACATGAAGTGCTCATATTCAATGGGGGTACTCTAGAAGGTATAAGGTATCTCCCCGTATATTAATCTGCCGCGCTCGAGTAACTTCACAAATCCCCTCTTGGGCTTCCCTACTACTACGCGACGTCTGACGCCAGCGTCAACTTTCCCATCGACGTCTGAACGCAACGCACAGCGTCGGCGGTCAATACGTCCGCAGTGGACGAGGACGTTTCAGTCGTTGCTCGCGAGTGATCAACTTCGAAATAGCTAGAGACGCGACGCAGAGTTTGAATTTAAAGTCAAGTTGTAAACTCTGCTCAGAATGAAATTGCTTAGGCTGTACCTCCCACGGGGGCACAGAGCGGATTGGGAAATTCACACACCATTGGATTTTTAGGTGGGAGCAGGTTTTCTCACGATTTTTCCCTTCAGCGTACCATGATAAAGTTCAATTGTAATTTCGTTCATAAATTCTGAATTACTGTCAAACCCACGACCCTCTGCTTGAGATGCCATAGATCAAACTACTAGGCTACCAGGGCTTTTGCGGTCATTGCGTGAAAATCAGTTTAATGTTGAACCTACTTTGTGACGCATAGGTATATCCGTGGTTGGCGTTGAAAAGGTTAAAAAGGTGTGGAATTAATTAAAAAATGGTAATACCCAGGACATTGTAATTTGACGGTTTGTCCAACCTTAGCGAACACGATGTCTCGCGCAACCCTGGGCTGCTGGGTGAGGAACACATCGAAGTCTTGTCTCGACACGTTTTTACAGGGAATCTAAAAGTAAATAAGATAAATTAGCGCAATAAAACAGAAAATACGATTCAGAAAGAGATCTGTAAAAGTTACATAGCTCTCAAATTGAACACCTTAAGCAACCTTACACCTTTTTGAACCGGAATTGAAAATTGGGGCCGTAAGATTCTGGAGTAGTGCGTGGGCCATTTATTATTTTCTTAATCAAACTGACGTGAGACCTCTCGAATTTCCCGCCAAAGTGATGACACTTGACGAAACTAACTTCAACAGATGTAAGATGCCGATGCATTAGGTGGATGAAGGAACTCTGAACAATAACTTTTTTTTAATTATACAAATACTTTACTGCTTGAGATCTCATCTATTAAATTTCATGTCCTCTAGGGATTAATATTTTTCAACTCCTGATCACCGATTAAAAATCATAGTGTAGAAAATTATGAAGTAGCGTTAGGCCTTACCTTGCAAAGTCCCATCATGATTTCATTCCGTCGCTCCCTCACTTCTGGTAGGGATAGTATTGATTCCGGCAAGTTCTCCGACCGGCACGGCAGCCCAGCCGGAAAGTCTAAAACCACCAACCTTTTAGCTCCTCTACACGACGTGGTAGGGAGCCCAAGAGGGGATTTGGGGAGTCACTCGAGCGTGGCAGATTAATATACGGGGGGATACCTTATACCCTCTAGAGTACCCCCATTGAATATGAGCACTTCGTGTGTGGGGGTTTTCCTGGGGCACCCAGTCAAAAAACTTAGTAAAAAAATAGATTCTTTAAAATACTCGAGCGCGTCAGATTTTGATAATTTGATACTCCAGCGTGACACTGATAACAAATGTATGATAATCTGCCACTTTGCTTGGCGGGGGTGGCCATACGGAAGGGCGCGCGTCAGATTTTCATAGGGGCTGTTAATTCCGAAGACTGACGATTTGGAAGTGAAATGTGCATTGTCCTGCTAATAATTAACCCACCTTATCTTAATCTGACGCGCTCGAGTATTTTAAAGAATCTACTTTTTTACCAAGTATTCGGACGGGGTGCCCCAGGCAAACCCCCCCCCCCACATGAAGCGCTCATATTCGCTGGAGGTACTCTAGCTAGAGGGTATAAGGTATCTCCCCATATATTAATCTTCCGCGCTCGAGTGACTCCCCAAATCCCCTCTTGGGCTCCCCTACTAATGGGCCATTGATAATAATAATAATAGTATTTGTTGCGATCTTCAGAAGAAGAAGAAAAAAAAAATTCTTTAAATTTCTTTAAATGGTCGGTGCGATGGCCCAGCGATGGCTGCAACGCGTCTACACTATGGCGAAGTTCTTTTGATTCTTTTGATGTGCGGCTAAAATTCGACACCGACGCCATCCCACGACCATCGCACGCGGCATAAGCCATCCGACGCCACTACGCTCTCCACACGCTGACCCATCATAGTGTACCATCCCAGTATTACACATTTAACATCATAGTGATGGTCTGAAATGGTTTATGTCTTATTTCCAAGATCTATCTGGATACCGAAGTTCAATCTGATCCCTCCAGCTGTTTTACAGTGAAAGAATAACAAACATACACTACATCTTATCTTTTGCATCTAAAGAAAAGTAAGAAAAGAAAAGTAAGAAATACATTTATTTACAACAACACTGGACACTTGAATGTTATTACAAATAGACAACATGAAGGATAAAGATAATGTCATTGCAGTTGCAGTTGTAAATCGGACACTGGCTCAGCATAATGCTGAGGCGTTCATGGCACACCAGCGCTGATTTTTAGCCAGCACCGTTCGTGACACTCAGATCATCTGTTTCTTTTGTTATCTGTTAGTATCATGTGTTTTATGTACAGTAAGAAAAGGTTCGTCACTTTTCGACCTTAACTCGTTGACATAGAGTCGAAAAGTGACCAACCTTTTCTTACCCCGACTATACAAGAGTTTTACGTACGTACATGCTCAAACAAACTTTTGCTTTTATAATATTAGTAAAATTCAAGCGAAATAATAATGTTTCTAAATCAGATTCCTCGCAAATGCTATCGCATTATAATCACAGTGTAAAATCATACGTGAAATCGATTCAATACAATAATGTTGCCCCCGTTTTATTCTTAGTTCTATTCATAGAGCCAATGCTACAAGACATTCGCATTATGGAAAAGGTATGGATATATTCTTAGTGAATTCGATATGTTGTAAGTAAAGTGCTTTTCTATGACATCGGTTCCACGTTAATTCTGGCGTCAGTTCAGTCCATCATTCTGGTGAGAATGTAAACCCTCTCGGACTGGGGGACATCCGTTCCCCATCGTATTCGGCAATCCGTTGTGAATGATAGAAAACCAGAACGATGGATTAAACTGACGCCAGAATTGGGGATGTCTATTTTTTTGCAATATATAGTAAATCGAAAACCATTTCGAGATAAATGCTTTCTAACTCGTATTATGTGGTTATTTTTTTTTATATAACGTAATGAATTTATTAAATAAGAAATAAGCAATGACTTTCATTTGACATTGGTGTATTTTGCGTGACCGGTCATACTTTATTGTGTGTGGTTAGATTCTTCACAATTTACGCGTGGATTATATACGGAGTTTGATTTTGACCCGCTGTCTGACATCTAGCACTTTGACAGTGCCAGTAAAGTGACACAGTGTATAAATAAATAAATAAATATCACGGGACAATTCACACCAATTGACCCAGTCCCAAAGTAAGCTAGGAAAGCTTGTGTTATGGGTACTAGGCAACGGATAAACATACTTATATAGATAGATACATACTTAAATACATATTAAACACCCAAGACACGAGAACAAACATTCGTATTTTTCATACAAATATCTGCCCCGACACGGGAATCGAACCCGGGACCTCAAGCTTCATAGTCAGGTTCTCTAACCACTAGGCCATCTGGTCGTCTAATAGTAGTAGTGTATAGTGTACCACTACGCAAAAAATAATTAAAGGGGTTGCCTTATCGTACGCATTTAGATAGATTTAGAAATTTGGCATTGTGGGAGCCCTCAATTATAATCTGACGTCATCAACTAAAATAGTTTCAATAATTAATTTGAAAAAAGTAGAGAACTAAATGACAAAATATTGAAATTAGTTTCTTATAATTGACTTTTCTATACAAAAAAAATATAAAAACCACTGGTAATTTTTTTTAGACATCCCCAATTAACGTTTTATTTAACCGATGTCTAATTCGGAATATGAGAATCGGGAAGTAAAATTTATGAGTTTGATAGTGGTACAAAATAGAAAGTGAAGGATACAACGAGTTTTCTCTTATTTTGCCCACCACACCTTTGGAGTTTATTTTCTTCAGCTCCCCCTTTTGTTTTACTTACTAAGTAACGATTCCTAATTTTCTCTGAGTGTTGTACTCTCACTGACTTTCTGAAAGCTTTCAAAGCCCTCAGGGGGCGATAATACCCTCTCGTCGAGGCGTATACGCATCAAGTAGTTGACCTCTTCCCGCAACTATGATTTACCTTCAAATATCTTCTTGTCCTCGGTTAAAAGCAGTCCGTCTTTTTTCGTGCCGTTATCAGCTTTCTAAAACATGATAGAGTTACATGAGACATACGAATGCCAATCTACCTTCGTTGACACTAAGCACTCGCTTTGCTCTCGCAAAAACTTATTCCTTATACAACAATACAATACAATACAAATATTCTTTATTGATCACCAGAAACAGTACAGTGACATTACAAAAATAAAAATTCAGGTAGACAATAGGCGGTCTTATCGCTAAAAAGCGATCTCTTCCAGAGAACCAATTACTCAGAAATTAATAAATATCAACAGACGAATGTAGGTGGCAGAAATAACAGACAAGAGAAACGCAGTATTACTTAATAGACAACAAACAATAAAAACAATACAAATATAATATAAATTATATAAATAAACAAATACATTCAATATACTAGGGGCGTTCAATAAAAAGTGAGAATGAGTATGTTATAAACAACTTTTACTAAATGTCATTTTATTTTTCGACATAGTCACCTTTTAGCATAATACACTTAGTATATCTTTTTCCTAAACTTAAAATTCCATTTTTAAAAAAGGTCTCATCTTGAGTACTTAAAAAATCTTGTACTGCAGCGACTACCGCGTCGTCGTCTTCAAATTTCTGGCGTCTCAGGTATTGTTTCAATCTCGGAAATAGGTAGAAATCACTGGGAGCGAGATCTGGTGAATACGGAGGATGCTTAAGGATATCGAACCCAGCATCACGAATTGCAGCCATTGCAACGGCGGACTTGTGTGCCGGGGCATTGTCCTGGTGGAACAGCACAACTTTCTAGAGTTTACCTCGCCGTTTTTCGCGGATCTCATTGCGCAATGTTGCTATTTGTTTGGCGTATAAAGTGCCCGTAATAGTGGCTCCATGCTGGAGATACTCAATCATTAATACCCCTTTACCATCCCAAAAAACAGAGCCCATGACCTTACCGGCAGATGGGCTCACCTTGAATTTCTTTGGAGTTGGAGATGATGGCCTTTTCCATGTCATAGACTGCTGTTTCGTTTCAGGGTCGTAATGATGGAGCCATGTTTCGTCCATTGTTATAAATCGCGCCAAAAAAAGTTCCCGGTCTTGCTGCATCAGGTTCAAAGCTTCTTGACAAATCTCTAGTCTAGTTTGTTTTTGCGTGTCAGTAAGCATTCTTGGTACCCAACGCGTAGATACCTTTTTCATACCCAAGCGTTCATGTAAAATATTATGCACGCTCTCCGTTGAAATCTTTACATTTTCAGCAATAAAACGAACTGTGACACGACGATCCGCCAAAACTGAGTTTTCGACTTTTTTCACAATTTCTTCAGTTACTGCTGTAGTAGGGCATCCGGAGCGGGGGTCGTCCATTGTCGATGTTCTTCCACGTCTAAATTCGGCGCACAAACGTGCGACTGTCGAATACGGAGGAGCATTAGACCCTAAAGTGTCCCGCAAATCCAAATTGACTTGGTCCGTAGAAAAATTTTTCAAATACAAGTATTTGATAACGGCGCGCAGTTCAATTTTCTCCATTTTCGCTAACGTACTCAATAGCATTGCAAAGAAATTACCGTATATTTTTTTAAACAAAAGACAGTTAGTTTTTTTTTTCATAGCAATCAGCTAGATAGATTAGCTTTACCGGCCAGTATTTACGTTCGTAATATTAAAAGAGTTTGCATCTCATTCTCACTTTATATTGAACGCCCCTCGTAATACTTATACACTACATATACTTAATACAAAATATCAATGGAAAAAAAAAATGTCAAAAGGCCGCATGTGAGAAAAGGATTTAAAAAGGAAATTAAAGAAACAATATAAACAAAAAAGTAAAAGAATAAAGAAGGGTCAAAGAGCGAGGATTACGTTAGTGACAAATAGTGAGCCTTTAGAAGGTTTTTAAAAATGGGAAGGGATTTTGCTTGCCTTAACGACAAAGGAAGAGAATTCCAAAGACGAATGGCGGTCATAGTAAAGGAGTTATGATAGAATTTGGAGGAAGAAGGAGGAACAGTAAGAAGAAAATTTTGTGCAGAGCGAATAGAGGACATAAACATAAAACGCTCTTGAAGATATTGAGGAGTTGCAGGATTGAAGAGTATGCTGTACAGAAGAGAAAGAATGTGAGTCTTACGGCGAAAACGGACAACGTTGATTGTTTGCTTTTGTCTTGATGCCTTAATCCCACACATCTGCGAGCTATATGTCAGTGACTTTGACATCCATAGAAGAACTAAAACCGATGCAGCTCGGTAAATTGCACGCCTAAGTGGCTGTGGGCGGGAGACAATGTTTGGGAACTGGTGGCCAGTTTTGAAGCGAAGACTGTGTACAGGAAAGTGAAGTGTTGATAGACCTCTCACAAGGTGGATGGAAATGCGTGGTGATCCTTGGAGAAGGTCTATAGCCAACAGTGAGTGTATTCCGGCTGTGACGGCGACGATAACGTATGCAACTATTGGTCAGAAGTACTCACATTCTCGGCGATCTTCACATAGCACATACCGTACCTCCGTCGTCTACCCACGCCCCCGCAAGTGCTGCACTCGCTCCAAGGCGCCCAAGAGCTGAACACTGTCAAACCTTGGTTGTCTAGCGTACGTGGCGGCGAGGCGTAAGGGCCGTGCGATGTTTCAGGCTTCACCTACGTTATTATAAACTAATAACTTTCATTACGATATATCTCGCACAATCTGAATAGGACTTAATAACTATTGTAACTGACCACATCATAATCATCATCGATAACCTCTAGAGCCACTAGACCGCTCACACTGCTTCCGATTTCACAAGAGTATACTCCGGCGTCGTCTCTCGCTGCGTTGTATATTAACAGGGCGTCTCTCTCTTCAACTATGGTGTCCTTGTCTTCGAGTGGGGCGAAGGACAAGTTGTTGAGCGACTGGAACAGGCAATCATAAGTGAATCACGAGAACTGTATTCGAAGTATGGTTGGCAACAGTGTCAATAGTAATACTGCCTTATACTACAAATATAGGGAAAAATATGAAAACTATACATTTGTAATTTTGTAAGGAGGTTCCAATAAGGCTTGTCCACGAAAAAAGTAGCCATCGACAACTAAGTCTCCACTGTCTCCCAGTAGGTCTAGGTAGTTCAAACCGCAATTAGATACTGAGTATTCTTTTTTATGTGTAAGAATCTAAAATCCATAAATTTTTCCTTACAAGTTGTGAAATCCTACATAATGCCAGTTCAGGCTTAGAGCTAAAATGGTAGCATACAAATGTGTGTACTTCTGGCATGATTTAAAACAATTTATGACCTGCATACGGTAATTAAGAGTCTAGAAAGATATTCGCGGAACATTATACCGTCGATAATCAATTTGAGTAAAGAAAAAAAAAAGAATCTCTGACCCAAACGTGAAAAATACAAAGTCTAAGACTAAAATCCAGAGGTATCCATAATAGCACTCACAACGAAAGGTGAAGAGTTCTTCTTTCTATTTAATCCTTCAAAAAATGTAATTTCATATTGAAGACCTGAATTATACAACAGTGGCTACTTTTTTTCGTGGTCAAGCCTTATAAGATGATCCCACACTGCGTATATTTTACTTAAAAACAGGGCTCTGCTAACACTGCATTATAATAGATACGGCTGTTTACGGCGTATATTCTGACATACCCAACATTTGCACTAAACCCTTGGTGCGCGAGTCCGACTTGGGCGGTCTTTCTTACCTTGGAGTACACCCAGTTGCCTCGCTCTGCCGGCGACACACACACGCAAGGCAGCCTCGCCACCGCTCCTTGGTATGCCACCACCGCTTGTGAGGGTAGGCTGCCGTGCTTAGTGACTGAGTCTAGCTGGCGAGCGCAACAGTCGTAGTAGGAAGACCAGAGGGATGCTATCACGGCTTTCTGTTGGCTTCCGTCTTGAAAAGGGAACAGCTTTGATTAACTTAGCTGGGTTTTCCCGAGTACCATAAAAATCCTGGCAAGACCCATGTGATGTTGAAAGTAGTGAAACCACTGACTGTCTAGCAAATACTGATTAGAGTAATGAGGTATGCAGCCCTGTCACGGCCTAGCCACGGCGCTGAGAGCGTTATCTCAGTCCATTGCGCGGCCGAGACGCTCGCCACACAAGGGTTACCTCGCCGAACACGCAATGAACAGTTAAAATGCTGTCACCTCACCGTTTGCGCATAGTACGGTCGCGTGCTTTAATTTGGGACCCATTTCGAAAAAATATCCTTTGAATTCCTATACAATATGACAGGACAATCAACCTTAAGTCGGTCCCAAATTAAAGCTCGTGACTGCACAAAGAGTTTCATGACAATTAGTGTCAATTATCATCATACATCACCATCATCATTTCAGCCGTAGGACCACCACTGCTGGACGTAGGTCTCCCTCATTGATACCCAATTATTACGGTTGGAAGTGGCCGGCATCCACCATGAACCTTTTACTAAATCGTCCGTCCATCACGTTGATGGACGCCCCACAGTCCACACCACACTGCGTTTGCCAGTCCTTAGTCTCCATTCGAGTACTTTTCGACGGCCATCTGTTCTGCATGCTGTATGGCCTGCCTATTGCCATTTCAACGAGCTAATTCGTTTGGTAAATTATTCTACGATGGTTATTTAATTGTCTGTACTAACGAGGATATTGTAATTGGTCTCTTTTAGTGTCCCATTGTTTCATATTTCCTTTCGGTTCTCCGTAAATTTTGATACTACGTCTTCTCAGTTCTTTGACTTTGTCATGAATGTCCCTGTTAAAATTTTCATGTGAGAACGCGAAAATAATAAGAAAAAATAGTAAGAGAATTTTGTAATCTGACATTTTTTTGCGTGACGAATATTTAAATTGATTTCGGAACGAATTATTTGAATGAAGAATAATGTTTTCTTTTTTCTCAGAGACGATACTTTTGCTTGAACTTGGAGGTTTTACGTTGTTACGAATGATTTGAAAAGCATAATCAATCATTGACTTTATAGTACCGTCAATTTCGTCTGCTTCCCGTTGGAAAATTTAAAGGCCAAGTTTTTGGTATCTTGCAGTTCAAGCAAACCAATAACTTTGTTTGACACATTTTCGAGGGGATGTAGAACGTGCCTTTTACTGAGCTATCCTGTAAGCTTACTCGTGATTCTGACGTTATCAATAGCGTCAAAATACCGGGAGGTCTACAGCCTGTGTTTCTCAGCAACATATTTTTTTGAATAATTTATTGAATCAGGCGTTACTTTGCGGAGGTCCATATTAATGAACTAAAACAATTACTTTGCTCACCCGCGACCTTACAATAGTTACGTTTATGCAAGAAATGTGCGTTCATGCAGTTCCTCCACCTCCACACTGTACGAACACACACAAATCACATAAACCCAACCATCACCACCACCAAGCTACACTGACGCGTTTCGAACTCAACCAGAGCTCATCTTCAGAGTTACCACAACCGTATGCTATGCTACCAAATGTTAATGTGTGTGTGTTTGTGTGTGTTCGTACAGTGTGGAGGTGGAGGAACTGCATGAACGCACATTTCTTGCATAAACGTAACTATTGTAAGGTCGCGGGTGAGCAAAGTAATTGTTTTAGTTCATATTTTTTTGACTTTCTTTACGGAAATTTTATTCATTACCTGATGAATAATATGGAACCTGTTTTTAGTTACAGCAGCCGGCGGAACCAGCGCCGACCCTGGGCCCGCAGCCGACGCCGGAGATGGAAGCGATCGCGAGAGAAGTGGACGCGCTCGCCCGGGAGAGGCTCGCGCTGGAGGCGGAGGTCGCCGCGCGGCAGCGGGAGCTCAGCCTCAACACTAGCGAGGCCGACCACCTGCAGGTGCGTGTGTAGCATTATTTTGTGAATCTCTTTGGAGAGCCAGTCGCCCCCGTGTGGCTATTATTTACTTGCCGGTCTTATCGACCACCATATTTTGGTTCCATGCAATTTTTCTTTGCCTGTTCGTAAAAATGATTACGAGGATTCTTTCAACCGTTGTCATGTTACATTTCAGAGCGAATTGGACACATTGACGGCGACTCTAAAACAGTTAGAAAACCAAAAAGGCGAAGCACAAAAGAGGTTAAACGATCTCAAGGCACAGGTCAGTGGTGACGAAGACGATAAATTAGTTTTTTTTTTGTTTCATTTACACGACTGATTTATTGTATCATTACAGGTGGAGAAGCTCCGTTCCCAAGTGGTCGCGCAGGAGACCGTGGCGGCGGAGACGGAGGCCGAGGTGGTGGGCCGGCGGGCCGCCGCCGCCACGCTGCGGCAGCGCGAGGCGGCGCTCCAGGGGGAGGGGGCCGCCTTGCAGCAGCAGTGTGACGCGCTCACCGCGCAGCTGCGCCGCACCGTGCTCGCAGTGAGCCAGGTCAGTGCCCGCTGGGGGGCGCCCCGCTGCGGGGGAGGGGGCCGCCTTGCAGCAGCAGTGTGACGCGCTCACCGCGCAGCTGCGCCGCACCGTGCTCGCAGTGAGCCAGGTCAGTGCCCGCTGGGGGGCGCCCCGCTGCGGGGGAGGGGGCCGCCTTGCAGCAGCAGTGTGACGCGCTCACCGCGCAGCTGCGCCGCACCGTGCTCGCAGTGAGCCAGGTCAGTGCCCGCTGGGGGGCGCCCCGCTGCGGGGGAGGGGGCCGCCTTGCAGCAGCAGTGTGACGCGCTCACCGCGCAGCTGCGCCGCACCGTGCTCGCAGTGAGCCAGGTCAGTGCCCGCTGGGGGGCGCCCCGCTGCGGGGGAGGGGGCCGCCTTGCAGCAGCAGTGTGACGCGCTCACCGCGCAGCTGCGCCGCACCGTGCTCGCAGTGAGCCAGGTCAGTGCCCGCTGGGGGGCGCCCCGCTGCGGGGGAGGGGGCCGCCTTGCAGCAGCAGTGTGACGCGCTCACCGCGCAGCTGCGCCGCACCGTGCTCGCAGTGAGCCAGGTCAGTGCCCGCTGGGGGGCGCCCCGCTGCGGGGGAGGGGGCCGCCTTGCAGCAGCAGTGTGACGCGCTCACCGCGCAGCTGCGCCGCACCGTGCTCGCAGTGAGCCAGGTCAGTGCCCGCTGGGGGGCGCCCCGCTGCGGGGGAGGGGGCCGCCTTGCAGCAGCAGTGTGACGCGCTCACCGCGCAGCTGCGCCGCACCGTGCTCGCAGTGAGCCAGGTCAGTGCCCGCTGGGGGGCGCCCCGCTGCGGGGGAGGGGGCCGCCTTGCAGCAGCAGTGTGACGCGCTCACCGCGCAGCTGCGCCGCACCGTGCTCGCAGTGAGCCAGGTCAGTGCCCGCTGGGGGGCGCCCCGCTGCGGGGGAGGGGGCCGCCTTGCAGCAGCAGTGTGACGCGCTCACCGCGCAGCTGCGCCGCACCGTGCTCGCAGTGAGCCAGGTCAGTGCCCGCTGGGGGGCGCCCCGCTGCGGGGGAGGGGGCCGCCTTGCAGCAGCAGTGTGACGCGCTCACCGCGCAGCTGCGCCGCACCGTGCTCGCAGTGAGCCAGGTCAGTGCCCGCTGGGGGGCGCCCCGCTGCGGGGGAGGGGGCCGCCTTGCAGCAGCAGTGTGACGCGCTCACCGCGCAGCTGCGCCGCACCGTGCTCGCAGTGAGCCAGGTCAGTGCCCGCTGGGGGGCGCCCCGCTGCGGGGGAGGGGGCCGCCTTGCAGCAGCAGTGTGACGAGCTCACCGCGCAGCTGCGCCGCACCGTGCTCGATAGGTCTTTTCAAACCATTGCGGAGTTGCTAACATGATTTTTCTATTCAGTGATCTGTTTGTGAAATATTCAACTTTAAAGTGACAATTTTAATTAAATTGACCGTCCCCCTCTAAAATCTAAACTGTTGGGTGGAAAAATATGAAAAAATTCAGAATAGTAGTAGTAAATATATTAAACTTACTAGGAAAATTATAGCGGCTAAGATTGCTTGGAAATTATTTGTAGTTTAAGAGTAAATAGTATAGTATGTAGCCTAAGGTATAAAACATACCTAAACTTGGATGATTCCGTACACATACGAAATCCTTAGAAAAACATTACTTGATTTTTTCGTAATGGCTACGGAACCCTACCTTGGGCGTGTCCGACACGCTCTTGGCCGGTTTTTAATAAAAACTGACACGATATTTGCAGGCGAACATCAAGATAAGCCACCTGGAGGAGCAGCACCGGCTGATCCTGGCGGCGGCGGAGGCGCTGGCGGCGGGCGGCGCGGGCGCGGCGGAGGCGCTCACGCTGCGGCCGGCCATCGACGCCGCCAGCCTGGAGCGCTGCGTGGCCGGCGGGGAGGTCGGTGCCCTTTGGATATAATACTCGCTTCAGAGTCGAGTCAAAGTAGAGTCAGAGTCGAGTCAAAGTTGAGGCAAAGTTGAATCAAAGTCAAGTCAAAGTTGACTCGGAGTCAAGTCAAGGTTGTGTCAGAAAGGTTGAGCCAAACTCAAGTCAAAGTTGAATAAAAGTCAAGTCAAAGTCGACGGGTCCTTGGTGCTCCGAGGCAAAGACTTTTATAAAAGCTTTAGAGTTGCGGATGCGGGAAAGGGGATGTGATCCTAGGTCGGGCTCGTACCTGGTTCAACAGATATCGTTAGCAATACAGCGCGGTAATGCGGCGGGTGTTTTCGGTACTTTTTGGCCGGGTGCGAGTCAGTTTGGAACCTGACACTTATACGCGATGGAGAAAAGCGTTTTTAATGGAGCCTGCGTTATGAGTGGGCGTGTACTTATTTACTCCCTTTTTAGTTTTTAATTACCTGACGAAACTTGTTGTCGATGAAAAGCAATTTATTATTTTTATGCGAGTGTGTATTTTAGGGTTCCGTACCTCAAAAGGAAAAAACGGAACCCTTATAGGATCACTTTGTTGTCCGTCCGTCCGTCTGTCTGTCAAGACCCTTTTTCTCAGGAACGCGTGGAGGTATCAAGCTGAAATTTATATCAAATACTCAGGTCTACTGTCCCTTGGAGCTGTGAAAAAATCAAACTTCTAAGCCAACGCATTCAAAAGATACAGCCGTTTATGCCGCCAATTTCTGCAAATTTTCAAAAATAAAAACCTACAGGGTACTTCCCGTGAACTCAGAATCTTGAAATTTGGTACGAAGCAACGTCTTATAGCACAGATAAAGGAAAAATTGCGAAAAGCATATTTTTTTTGTCTGTCTGTCTATATCAGTAACCAATCTACGAAGATCCCACACTGCGCACATTTTGCTTAGGAGCAGGGGTCTGCTAAGACTGGATGTTCACAGATACATATAAATTTGTACGGAACCCTCGGTGCGCGAGTCCGACTCGCACTTGGCCGTTTTTTTTAAATTTGTAATTTTCCATATATTTTTTGTTTTTTAAATAAATGAATTAAGTCAAAGTTGACTCAGAGTCAAGTCAAGGTTGAGTCAGAGACAAGTCAAGGTTGAGTCAAACTCAAGTCAAAGTTGATTCAAAGTCAAGTCAAAGTAGGGTCATTTAGTCAAAGTTGAGTCAAAGTCAAGTCAAAGTAGAGTCAAGTCAAAGTCGCAAAGTCGAGTCAAAGTCAAGCCAAAATAAAATAAAGTGTTTCGGCCCCTAACGGCCGTTGGAAGCACTAGAAACATCTACAAAATTGCTATTTGATTTCTTCAGGCATTTAAATTACAGGATCAAATTATGTTAAAATGTCATGACTTTCATCCCGCTTCCTACTGTAGCACTAGTAGTACACTTATTAAAACATTTTTCTATAATTTTGGGTTTTATTCACTGAAGCCACGTTATGTTATAAAACATAAAGTCATAGTAAACTCAAAGTCGAGTCCAAGTAAAAATCACTTATGAAAGTCTAAGAATCTATCACCGGTTCGGAAAAACCCTGTTAAGAAGAATCCGCTAAGAAACTCAACAAGGTATTTTTTTTTTCAATCAAATCTACAATGTTATCAAATGACGTTAAGGGGTTGTTTCACCACCCATTGATTAATTTTAACTGACGGATAAATGTGATGCCGTCTCCGTCTGTTCGAACAAAACAAACAGATACGGCATCAAATTTATCCGTCAAATAAATTTGATCAATGGATGGTGAAACAGGGGGTAAATCTAAAGTATTTGGTGCAACTAAATCTTTTAAGACATTAGATTAGATACGCTATTTGAGACTTGGGATTGCCAATGCGGATCGGATTTTTTTCCAAATATTCCGAAATACTCTAAAAAGGTCTGCGAGGCATTAAATTTTGAGCTAAACGGCTTATATCCTTTCGAAGACTAGTTCTTAGGCGCAAGCCACACAGAAGAGACGTGGGACGGGGGCGCGTCGCAGTCCGCGTCGTTTGTTCGCAGCCCTCCGTCCCGTCTCTTCTGTCTGCTTTGAATCGCGACGCTTCTACACATTTAGTATGAAAACTGTAACAAGGGGCGCCGCGACTGCGACGCGCCCCCGTCCCACGTCTGCTGTGTGTGTCGTCCACTTGAATTGAACTTTTTGAATATTGGCCTGAATTGGATTAATCATTGGATTTGGTAGTCATTTCTTTCGGCCTATATCAATTTTGTCAATTTTAACTAGGGGCATAATTCCATTTTCGACGTTGTCGAAAATGACGTATTTAAAATTGTCATTTTTCTTATTTGACGTATGTCGTAATTTCGAGTGGACAATAGGGATGTTGACACCACCAATCAACTGACGTTCTATTTATGAACTGTCAAAACACAATCTCCCATAGAGTTTGAATGACAATAGCGACATATGACGTCATTGTTCGCATACTCAATCAACTAACTATTTATTTGTTTTAAAGCAACAAAAAATCTAATATTGCATTTAATCGAAAATTAATCTGGGTTTCAGGGCTGAAATAAAGCGTTTTTTTACTGGAGTCGTGTCTTCAAATTCTTTTTTAATGGTGTCAACATCCCTATTATCCATTTGTACTAAATGACAGTAAATCAAATGAAACCGTCACGTCATATTCTAGGAAGAGGAGTTTCCCGCGAACAACGAGTTCAGCGGCACCAACGGCTTCGCCTCGGACCCGTTCAAGGACGGCGCCTTCCCCGCCCCGCACGACCCCTTCGCGCCCACCGCCCCCTCCGCCGGACACAAACCGGAACCGGTCAGTACAACCATCACCATCATCGTCACGGCCTACAATACGTATATACGATCCACTGCAGGGCACTGGTCAGGAATGAGAAGGGCCTGGGCCGCAGTTACCACTCGTACCACTCGTGCCCAGTGCGGTTTGGGAACTTTACACCCACAATTGAATTTCTTCATTATTGTACAGTCTAAGGCATAAATATGTACTTTTTTTTATAAAAAACCGGCCTAGAGCGTGTCGGACACGCCCAAGATAGGGTTCCGTAGCCATTACGAAAAAATCAAGTAATATTTTTCAAAGGATTTCGTATGTGTACGGAATCTTCCAGGTTTAGGTATGTTTTATACCTTAGGCTACTATTTACTCTTAAACTACATTAATAATTCCCAAACAATTTTAGCCGCTATAATTTTCCTTGTAAATATAATATATTTACTACCATTCTGAGTTTTTTCAAATTTTTCCACCCAACAGTTTAGATTTTAGAGGGGGGGGGGGGACGGTCGATTTTAATGAAAATTTTCACTTTAAAGTTGAATATTTCGCAAACAGATCACTGAATAGAAAAATCATGTGAGCAACCCCCCAATGGTTTTAATAGACCTATCCAACGATACCCCACACTATAGGGTTAGTCGAGAAAAAAAATCACCCCCACTTTACGTCTATGGGAGGTACCCTAAAAAAAATATTTTAGTTTTTTTTATTTAATCACTTTGTCGGCGTGACTTATATATATATTCATGCCAAATTACAGCTTTCTAGTACAAACAGTCTCTGAGCTTAGCCGCGGACAGACAGACAGACGGACAGACATGGCGAAACTATAAGGGTTCCTACGGAACCCTAAAAATAGTTTTACGTTTGGCCTCAATCTAGCTTGATTGAAGGCGAAGATGTGGCCTAAGATGATACACGTTTGCCTAAAAGGTGTCTGTTCACTTTGACTTTAAAGAAACATCTATCTATCTATTCTATATATATAATAAATCTGTAACAAGTCGGTGTCTGTACATTGAAGATATTTGAGAAAAACTGACACTAGGGCTATTTATTAGCGCAATAGAACCCAAAACAATGATTTTTAGAATTATTGTCTGTTTGTCTGTTTGTCTGTGCGTTTGTGCGCGCTAATCTCAGAAACGGCTTAACCTAGAAGGATGCGGTTTTCACTGATATGTTGGTATTTTCTTGGATTAACATTTAGTGTTTGTTTCATTTGAATCGGTTCACAAATAAGAAAGATACGTTTATTTTAAGAATTTATCGAACTGTTTTTATAAGAGTTGTTATTATGAACGCGCTAATCTCAGGAACTACTGCTCCGATTTGAAAAATTCTTTCAGTGTTAGATAGCCCATTTATCGAGGAAGGCTATAGGCTATATATCATCACGCTAACACCAATAGGAGCGGAGCGGAGCGGAAGAATGTTTCCAAATTGGGGGTTTTTGAAGTGAAGCTTATATATCTCGGGAACTACTGATACGATTTGAAAAATTCTTTCAGTGTCAGATAGCCCAGTTAGATAGGGCGGGTTGGGAGCGGGTGGGGGGGCAAGTTGGGAGCGGGTTGGGGGCGGTTTGAGGCCGGGTTGGGAGCGGGTTGGGGGCGGGTTGGGGGCGGGTTGGGAGCGGGATGGGGCGGGTTGGGAGTGAGTTGGTGGCGGTTTAGGAGCGGGTTGGGGGCGGGTTAAGAGCGAGTTGGGGGCGGGTTGGGAGTGGGTTGGGGGTGGGTTGGAGGCGGGGTGAGAGCGAGTTGGGGGCGGGTTGCGGGCGGGTTGGGAGCGGGTTGGGGCGGTTTGGGGGCTGTTTGGGGTCGGAATGGGAGCGGGTTGGTTTATTATGAAGTTTCACTTCTTCCGGAAGGATCTAAGGAGAGCCATAATTGATGAAAAAGCAAATTGGATAAAAAATGAGCTGCCCAAATTACTAATTCCACGCGGACGGAGTCGCGGGCAAAAGCTAGTACTAAATATGTACATACTAGCTGACCCCGCAAACGTTGTTTTGCCACATATCACCTAGGGGTATAAAAAATAGCCTACGACCTATTCGAGTAGAGAAAAATGTTTCATAAAGATCGGTCAAGCCGTTTCGGAGGAGTTCGATAACAAACACCGTGACATGAGATTTTTATATATTAGATGTATAATAAATAAATCGTGGGACGATTGACACCAATAGAGCTAGTCCCAAACTAAGCAAAGTTTGTACTATGGGTACTAGACAACGGATAAACATAATTAATAGATAAATACATACTTAAATACATATTAAACATCCAAGACTCGAGCACAAACATTCGTATTTGTCACACAAATATCTGCCCCGACCGGAAATCGAACCTGGGACGTCAAGCTTCGTAGTCAGGTTCTCTAACCACTAGGCCATCCGGTCGTCTAAAGTCGTCTACCGGCATCCGGTCGTATACAGGCGTCGCTTCAAATAGTTTAGACTTCAAACAGTTTAGAGATGTTACAGTACCCGGCGATAAAGAGTGCACATCGGCCTTTAGCAAGAGCCAATTCGCAGTTTACGACGATTTCCGAACACTGGCGACCGTCCACCAATCGCCGTATTTATTAAGTGACGTTTGATATCAAATAAATACTGCACTCCATGGACTTAATTAGTTTACGTCAAATTAATGACATGTAAAGTTTTGATATCTATAAAGGGTTGTTGCAACTACTGGAAAAAGGATAGTCATAAAAGAGATTAGAGCATATTAAAAGATACCTATTTTTTCGTCAATGTAAATTTACGAAAAATCTCAATTCCTTCCATTTCACTTATCTGTGCTCTCAATTTGGTCAATATCACTGTCACTATCAGCCGTGTTTATTATTAGTCTATCAGTGTATACATCATACAATTTAAAGTTGGGGGGTTTCAATAACTCTATATTATATATTTTCACCGGAACGCGTCCGTGCCCTACGGCACCTGAACAACGACTGACAAACGTCACATAAGTAGTGTGTGACAACGCTATACGAAGCCGACATTTGCCGAGTCTTTTTCCAAAGACCGATGTGCATTCTTTATGGCCGGGTACTGTAGCTTGCTTGCCATCTGAGGCCCGTGGCAAATACTTTAGATGGGACTAGGGTTGCCATCCGTCTTGATAAAGCCGGACAGTGTTAGGCTTTTTGATCTCTTGTCCGGCCAAATTTGGCTGCGTCCGGCCCGTCCGGCTTTCGTTAGGCTTCTTATTACTATCGCACTGCGCGCGCGCACGGCCTTGCCCAGTCTTGCCACGCCGCCCCCGCCCGCATCGGACGGACACATACACACACTCAAAAATCCCTTTTTTAGCATCCGGCTTTGGAATTCAAAAGTCCCACTTTTAAATGTGTGTTTTATTCAATATTTTTGTCTAAAATCCCTAATTTTTCTTAATGTCCGGCTTTGGGACCCAAAAGTCCGGCTTTTTTGACGGGTAAGTTCGGCTTTTTGATTTTTAGACATGGCAACCCTAAATGGGACCCTAACAGACCTCACAGTAAAAATCGTCACGTTGCAATTTAATTATAATGTAATTTCTGAGCTTGCAGCCTCTTGGGCCGAGGCCCTCTAGGGTCGCAGGCCTGTGGCATTTTGCCAGCCCCGCCGCCCTATAGTTACGCCACTGCTTGCTTGTCATATAAAATGTATGGGATAATCGTGGTTTGATAGTTCATAAAAGTACTTCAATTGATTGGTTATTATTATTGTACAATATAGGCTTGCGTTTGACCACAATCACGCCTGATGGAAAGCGAAGATGAGGCCTACGATGGAGCACGCTTGCCTAGTAAATGCTCATTCATCTTACCCTTACCTACACATCACTCCTTGGCTTAATACTCTTGACATTCCAAATATGAAAAATAGGCGCACATTGAAACTTAACTGTCTTGTTTTTAAACTGAAGAAATCTAGCTCGCCAACATACTTGCGACGTAAATTGAAGTGGTGTAGTGAGAAGGAGGGATGTTCGAGGCCGACACGCAACCCTAGGTTGGAATTGCCATTGCCTCGCTTG